>CAKJTW010000118.1:0-1200000 GCA_917880005.1 Nanger dama | reverse complement strand
CTCTGCCGCCCTTCCTGGTCCCAGCAGGGACATCTGCGGACGTCCAGGATGGTCTTAGCGACACTGGGTGTTTGTGCAGCTGGTTGCCAGCTGGAGAGGGGGCCTGCACCCTCTGCCTGGTGGACCCTCACCATGGATTCAGGACGCAGGCGGGACAGGTGGTGGTGACAGGACCCCTGTGAGGGGCAGGAAGAGGGTGCTGGGAGCAGGCGGCTGAGGACAGAAAGGGCAGGACATCAGACGTGGGGAGCGCGGCAGACGTGTGGAGGCCCCCAGTGCAGAGGTCAGTCCAGGACACACCCGAGGCCTAAGGGTGGGGCAGGTCCCGGGGCTCAGCTGGAATGCTGGGGGCTTGGCGGCTTCCTGGATGCCCATCGCAGCCAGACCCCGGTCCATCACTGTGGCCTCAGCAGCCACAGCACCGACCTCCACCCTCGGGTTCCTCTCCTGGCTGCGTGCCAGGCTCAGATCTCTGATGCTGCTGGATCCTTTAGAGTCGGCAGTGAAGACACCTCACAAACTGGAAACACCGGGATGTTTGTGCGTAGAGGCTGGGGGTCAGTTTCCTTGTCGGTTGTTTGTGTGGAGTGTCCCCTTGTCTGCGCTGACCCCCTTGGCCATAGTCCATAGAACAAGAGGGCTTGACCTGCTGGCTTTCCTTGTCCAGCAGGTGCCCTGACAAGATCCAACCTCTCCTTCCGAGAATCCAAGGGCACCAGGACATAGGGGCTGGCCCACAGCCCCAGCCACTAGGAGAAAGGGCGGGCGGCCGGTGTCCATGGCTGTCCGTGTTGGGTGGACCTGCTAGCCCGCGCTGCCCTCCGCCCTCCAGCACACCCCCCACTCTGGCCACTGGCCTCGTCCCCACCTGAGCGTTAGGCCTCACCTGAGTGCTGGTCCCCACCTGAGTACTAGGCTCCACACACAGCCTGACTCGCTACCTGGTGGGGGAGGCATTTCGTAAGTGGGGCCTCAGCATGGCACGAACACCCAAGTGAAGCCAGGAAGAGTAGGCAGTATCCCCGCCCCCTCGCAAAGAGCCTGTCCCACAGTGCTTAGGGACAGAGTGACCTCCAACTGGGGCATCTCAGTCACCAAAGTGAGACTGTCTTTGGGGGCTGGCTTTTATAACCATGGGGCTATCACTGATGGGCTGGCTTTCAGAAGAGTGGTATGTAGCCGATTGGCTGGCTTTCAGAAGGGTGGGGTTGTCACTGATTGGCTAGCATCCAGAAGGGCGGGGTTGTCACTGATTGGCTGGCTTTCAGAAGGGTGGGGTTGTCACTGATTGGCTGGCATCCAGAAAGGCAGGGTTGTCACTGATTGGCTGGCCTCCAGAAGGGCAAGGCTGTCTCTGATTGGCTGGCTTTCAGCAAGGCAGCACTGTCAGTGGTTGGCCGGCATTTGGAAGAGTGGTATGTAGCTGATTGTCTTGGTTTCAGAAGGATGGTGCTGTCACTGACTGACTGGCTTTCAGAAGGGTTAGCTGTCCCTGGTTGGCTGGCTTTCAGAAGCACTGTGTACTGGTTGGAGGCTGTTACTCTTTGAGGCTCAGTTTCAATACTGTCCTGACGGTTAACAGTGTACGATGGTCAGAACAGGCTCTTCCTTGTCACTCTCAGGCTTCCAACAAGCCAATAATAGGCTACTCCCCAAACAACGCTGAGTGACCTTGACCCGAAAGCCCAGCAGATGTGTGGGTCTAATGCACTCCCGGGCCAGGTGGCAACCGTGACGGTGACCCGAGTTTCCCTTTCTGTCTCGGTGGCGGCCATGTGTGGCTGAGTGGACATGCAAGGACTCTGGCAGGAAAGCCTGGGTGAGCTCAGCTCTGTTCTCCAGGAACCCGTTTACCCATCTGTAGAGGTGGCAGCCACATTTCTCTACTGGGACTGCTGCAAAGATTAAGTCAGGTCACCGAGGGCTTAGCCAGGCCACCAAGGCTCATGACTTTGAAGTGACACCATCCACGAGGAGACAGATGTGCCTCGGCTGGTTGGCGTGTCCCGGCAGGTGCAAGAATGCATTCAGAGAGTCCTGCCTGAGCACCTGACTGGCTGCCCTGAGCATCCATTCCTTCTGCAGCACGTGCCTGGGAGAGGGCCTTACTTCCTCACTCTTTCTGAGAAGTTGCAGTTCAGAAGCACAGAGGACTTCACTCCTCAGGGCCGTGGGTGATGGCGTCTCTCCTGCTGAACGCCTGTTTATACTGGATGTTAGCTAAGGCTAATCACGTTTTGTACCTAACATGGACTGACATCTTTTGAATCTCTGCATATTGCTGTTTTCACCAAGCCACATGTAACACTTCAGAGTGCCAAATGCTTTTTAAAAAATAGATCTGGCTCTGAAAGAGTGCTACAGGGTAACATGGATGGAATATGGCTTTTATGAAAACACAAAATGTTACTGACAAAAAAGAGAGAGAGAGAGAATTAAAGAATTCTCTGGAAAGCGATGTTTTGCAAAGAGACATTTGTTCCGAGCACATATTTCAGGGGAGAAAGCACGAGAGGGGAGCCGTCCACTTGAGTCCTGGTTCTTTGGAGTCTCCAGCTGAGAGGAGACGGCGCCGATTCCACTCTCCCTGAGCTGGGACTGGCACGTGACTCCCCGGGCTGTCCAGGTGTGACTGGGGTTAGGGACCCCAGAGCCCTCAGAAGTGGAGGCCACGCTGCAGAGCAGGTCCTTTCTGGCTCCTCACCACCTCTCCACAGCCCTCGTCTCCCGTCGGCCACCTGCACCCTTGACCCTCTCCCCTTTCCTTCTGTCATACAAGCCATGCCAACCTGCCTTCCATTTCAGTGGGTTTTAGTCACTGCTACGGTGGTTTCCACTTGTTGTCCGTGCCCCTCGCTGCCCAGCCTGCCGTCTCCACGTTCATTATATTCCCTTGCTCACCCTCCCCTGCCTCCCACAAGACAATCCCACACCTGCAGGCTGCTCCAGGGCACCCCTGCCTTCCCGAAGCGGCCTGTCTGTGGGGCGAAGGCTTTCTCCCCCCCCTGTAGCAGACTCCTCTTTGCCTGGCCTCCCGCTGGGCTCCTCCTGGCTTCCCGGGGGCTCGCCCTCCAAGCACGCTCTGTCTCCTGACACCTCAAAACTCTCTTCTCACAGCTGTCTCCCCTCATCCTATGCACACAAACCATCCTCCCATCTTAGAAAACAAACAAACCAGGCAAAACTAGAGGGGCAGAAAAGGGTGGGTGGCCACCGGGGTCCAGGGCAGGGCCAGAGGATGAGTGGGTGGCCCAGGGCATTTAGGAAAGGGCAGCTATTCTGTATGGCGCTGTGATGGGCCTGCAGCAGGCTGCCGCTGTCAGCACCCTGGAGCTTTACAGCACAGAGTAAACCCCAAAGACGACTAGGAACTGTATCGATAGTTAATAATCGTCTACCAGCGTTGGTGCGTCGGTTGAAGCAAATGCACGTGCGCCAGTGCGTGTGGTTAATAACAGAAGCTATGAGGGGAGGCCCTGAGAAGCCACTGTGCCTTCTGCGCAGTTGTGCTGTAAACCTAAAAATGCTCTAAAAAAATAAAGCCTTTTAAAAACAAATGTAACCCTTCCCTTGGTGACTTTCAAGTAAACGGCATAGGAAGAACAGGTGTTTAGCTCAGAGTCGGTGCGAAGAATTTTGAAGCTGGGGAAGCCGCATCGCACAGAAACAAATGCCCTGCGCTCTGGGACTTTTCTGCTAAGAAGACAGAGTTACGAGTGTGTCGAATGAGAGAAAAAGGACTGGTCCATGGCCAATCTGTCTCTGAAAGAGCAGCGAGGTTTAGTTAGATGGACGGTGCTCAGTATCGCCCCACGAGGCCTCGTCTCTGAGTTACAGGAGAGGCAGTTGCCAAAGACAGACCCCTGGGTCCCCCAGACACGTCACCGCGTGGATGAACCCAGTGGAAAAGGGTTCCGCAGGATGAGACTGTAAAGAGGAAAAGAGGCTTGTGTTAAGGAAAGTGCACGGCAGGAGACGCGGGCAGTAAACTGGAGCCTTGGGAGTCAAGGCAGACAACGTGGACGAAAGGACGGGACCGCAGGCCTCCTGGGTGGGGTTCTGCTGGGGCCGTTCTCAGCCAACAGAAGGACATTCTCGTACGGGCAGGATTTCTCCAAGTATACACCAGGGAACTCTTCCTCCACACAGACTTTTCCAGAGGCTTACGCAAACATATTCAAAGAGCAATCACAACTTACAGCTTGAGCATGGAAAGTCACTGAATAAAGGTTCTGCTAGGAAGCACTGTAACCAAGTAACCGTGGGTCTAAAGCTAAATGTTTATTACCAGCATGGCTACACACAGGACACACGTCTTAAGAAATAATGCCTCACGGCGGAGTCAGTGCTCCCGTTCAGGAGGCAGAGAGTGATGGAGACAGATTTAGGTCACTGTTGCTAAGAACAGGCAACATCATTCTCAACCCCCAAAACCCAAAGAGTGAACTGAAAAATTCTCAAAACCAACACGTATGCCAACTAAGAAACTAACATATATATATATATATATATTCTGATATGTATTCATTATTCTGATATATATATATTCTTGGTCATTCCCGTATATTAGCAACTGTTGGTTCTCAAAGTTAAAACAAATTTCTATTACTGAAAAGCAGCACACTCCTAGGAACGAACCTAACGGAACTGAGGTGAAGCCTATTCATCCTGCAAATTGTTCTGAGTCACGTGAAGATATATGGATGAACAAACTTCGGTGGTCGGCTCCTGAAGAGGAGGGCTCAACGCTCAGCAGGTATCTCAGCTCAGTTCAGTTCAGTCGCTCAGTCATGTCTGACTCTTTGTGACCCCATGAATCGCAGCACGCCAGGCCTCCCTGTCCACCATCAACTCCCTGAGTTCACTCAGACTCACATCCATCAAGGCCATGATGCCATCCAGCCATCTCCTCCTCTGTCGTCCCCTTCTCCTCCTGCCCCCAATTCCTCCCAGCATCAGGGTCTTTTCCAGTGAGTCAACTCTTCTCATAAGGTGGCCAAAGTACTGGAGTTTCAGCTTTAGCATCACTCTTTCCAAAGAACACCCAGGGCTGATCTCCTTCAGAATGGACTGGTTGGATCTCCTTGCAGTCCAAGGGACTCTCAAGAGTCTTCTCCAACACCACAGTTTGAAAGCATCAATTCTTCAGTGCTCAGCTTTCTTCACAGTCCAACGCTCACATCCATACATGACCACAGGAAAAACCATAGCCTTGACTAGATGGACCTTTGGTGGCAAAGTAGTGTCTCTGCTTTTGAATATGCTATCTAGGTTGGTCATAACTTTCCTTCCAAGGAGTAAGCGTCTTCTAATTTCATGGCTGCAGTCACCATCTGCAGTGATTTTGGAGCCCAAAAAATAGTCGGACACTGTTTCCCCATCTGTTTCCCATGAAGTGATCTATTCCCCAGAATTGATGGGTGTGCTCAGTGCCCCTCCAGTCAAAATTCCAATCAAAGTTTGGAGAGAACCTGACAAAATAATTCCAAATTTTATTTGAGAAAAAGAAACAAAGAAGCAAAATTGGCCTAGAAACAAAATTTCAGTGTAGACGGGATGAATAGCCGCGACATGGAAGACAACAAACAGAGCCAGGAGTTAACAGTCGTCTCCTGAAATCCCAGACGGGCACATCAGCAGCCCTGGAGCCAAGTGGCGGCCAGCAAGCCCCCTTCTCCTCCAGTTCACTCCCTTTAGTTCCTCACCCTCTGGGGAAGGACGTGGAGAAGGTGAGGTGGCAGGGGACTCTTGAATGATGTCAAAGTGGGTGTAGGGGGTTGAATGGTGGTGTGTTCAAGCCCTCACCCCCAGACCTTATTTGCAACGTGACCTTATTTGCAAAGAGTGTTTGCAAAGGTAACTAAGGGTCTCAAGATGAAATTGCACTGGATGACTCAAAAGTGAAAAACTGAAAGTGTGAGTCACTCAGTCGTGTCCAACTCTTTGTGACCCCATGAACTGTAGCCCAGCAGGCTCCTCTGTCCATGGGATTCTCCAGGCTAGAATACTGGAGTAGGTTGCCATTCCCTTCTCCAGGGGATCTTCCTGACCCAAGGATCAAACCCAGGTCTCCGGCATTACAGGCGGATTCCTCACCCCCTGAGTCACCAGGGAAGCCCCAGCTGACTCAGGTGGGCCCTAAACCCAGTGACGGATTCTTTAGCGGAAAAGGAAGAGGAGACACAATGAGAAGCAGAAAAGGCCACATGCAGCAGGAGAGCAGAGTGATGTGGCCACAAGCCCAGGCTCCTGGGCTCTGGCAGCTGGAAGGACCCTCCCCTAGCACCTCTGGAGGGAGCACAGCCCTGCCAACCCCTTGACTGAGGACTTCCAGCCTCAAGAGCTAGGAGAGCTCAGATTCCTGACCCACAGAAACAAGTGTCTTGTTGTTCAGAGCCACTATATTTGGGTGATGTGTTACAAAGCAATCAATAAGCAATTAAATAATAAAAAGACTCATTTAAGTTGAACTGGACGATCCCTCACCTCCAACCAGGACCCCTCATGTACTTTGCAGGGAAAGAGCCTCAAAAGGGATGTCTCAGCATCACCTCTCAAAAAATTATGGTGGAGCCGCCAGGGCCAAAGCATTGAAAGAGCAAAGACTACCTTTACAAAGTCAGCTAACCCTCCTCAAACATGCTATTCAAAGTTGTGCTCTGATTGGGATTTTCTTCTCCAGCAGGTGGTGGAGCAGAGGAGAAAGCTGACCCAGGAAAAAAAATCTTGCTGTGCCAATCATTAATGCATGAAAAAAATACATAATATTTCAGTATAGTGGAGACCCACAATAGATATACAGTAAAAGGCAACTAATATTTTCATGGTGACCGTTGATCTTAAAAAAAATCCTACAATTGTATTTTAAGATGCTGTGAGAGAGTTCACGGTTGACCATCCTACCACTTTCTTCAGGGTATAAATTTAGTCTTTGTTGGAGAAAGTTTGGGTGAGTGGATGGATGGGTGGAGAGATGGATGGGTGGACAGATATTTGGATGAACTGAATAACTGATTAGTTGATTAATTGCTTGACCACAGCATGCCTTTTTTCATGCTTGCAAAACAACCGCAACACGCAGAGTTCCTAAGGACAGATGGACAGTGGCCTGCAGGAGGGACAGAGGAGCAAAAATGGGCACGGGCGAGTGGATGCCCTGTGAGCTCCCAGACACAGCCTGTGCAGAAAGGGCCACACGTCAGCAGCCTAACCCCACGGGGCAGTTCCACTTTCCCTCCACAGTAAGCTGGGCCTACAGGACCAGGCCCCAGGAGAGCGGGCCCCTCACTGCTCCCCTGTCCCCTAAGTCGCCAGTCTAGAGTCTCCTAAAGCCACAAGGATGTCCCCAGGACAAGGACCTCAGGGATCTCCCCAACCAGGGTGCAGAGATCCTCCCGGCAGTGGTGGTGGCTGATCCCCAAGATGATGGCAGAGAGGGACAGCCCAGCACACGCAGGAGGAAGACAGACCGAGACCCGGAACATCTGGGGCCTCCCGGGAGCCCGAGGGGGCACCAATTAATGGGTCCTGCCTCCACTGCACCAGGCGTCCATCCTCCAATTCCCCTGCTCTGCCCACTCTCAGAGGGATGTGTGTGCCTCTTTCTGACACTGGGACAGGGAAGAGTGACAGGGCCAAGCTCTCCAGGCTGGGGGGCGAGGGGGGTAGGGGGGAGGCATGCACACAGCTGGGAGGAGGCTCGATTTGGGGTGGCATGTTTGCTGGGGAAGGGGCCAGGGGCATGAAATTTGAGCTCATCTCAAAAAGATCTTAGGGTGGAAATACATCATCTTTCAATTAAAATTTTACTGAATTTTCACTTGAATTTCCCATCTGCTGCCTTCATTATGCCTAACCCTGAACCTCGCTCGAAGCCATCTGTGTTCTTATCTCATTAGAGTGGGGTTATTTGTGTTTGTCCGATTCCAGCAGGAAGCAGCGAGTCCCTCGCAGGGAGGAGCCAAGTGGGGGACGTTCTGGATCTTCTGAAGCTGACAGATGCCTGTCACTCCACAGGGTCTCAGAAAGGGCCTGGTCAAGCAGACGCTCCGTCAGCGGTGAGAGTGGGCCAGATCTCCTCCATTAACTGGCCTTGACTCAGAAGGAGTGGCCCCATGACCTGGGGCTCCAGACGGATGCCTCGCTCCCACAGCCCCGAGAACGGATGGGACCCATGCTGCAGTGAGGAGTAGGGGTCCTTACGTGTGTGCAAACATGACATTCACACTCACTGCCCCACCCAGAGCCCGGGCGCTGACGGAAATGACCCCGTACTGTCCCTCACGGCACGCTCAGCACACAGTAAGCGCTCAATAGATGCTGCCCCTGTGTCAGCGAGGGAAACCCTGCAGCAGAGCTCAGTCAGTGGAAGGGAGCAGCTGGGAACCCTGGTCTCGCTAACCTGGCACTGCTTCCCGGCACAGGACACAGCAAGGCCACCCTGGTCCCCCTCCCCTCACTCACCTTGGGCTGTTACCTGTCCTGTGGGTGACATTCTACCTACAAGTCATGAGCTTCTGGGTCAGAACTGGAGAAAACACGCATCCTTACTGCTCATGACCGGGCGTTGTGGCCAAAGGAGGGGCCAACCAGCCGCTCACAGGTCTGCACAAGCCGTCCCTGCAAAATGCACGTCACCCAGAGGGAGGTGCCTCCGGAAGTCCTGCAGAAGCATTTCCAGCACTGCTGGGCATGTGGCTTACCAGCAGGCAGCATCCAAGGCCTGAGGCATTCCTTGGGGCCACAGAAAATGGCTGTGTGTCCTGGACGTGCAGGAGAGAGCAGAAGTGCAGCCTGGAGCCTGGAGCCACGGGGCCCCACGAGCACCCGTTCCCCTCCTCCCCCACCAGCTCCCCCAAACATCCTGGGCCTGACTCCCAAGCCAAGCAGCCACTCCCTGCTCACCCGCAGCCCGGCTCCCACAGACATACACAGGCGTGTGTGCACATTGGCACACGCATGCATGCACACAGCATGCATCAAGGCCAGGCCTCTTACAGACACCAGCGCATCTCCCCCTCCCCCAGGAGGTCGGCGCTGCCATCACCCTGCCTTACAGCAAGGCGGGTGGGGACACGGGGCAGCTGAGAGGCCCGCCCAGCCGCACGGGGTCCCCACTGCTGCTCTGCACAGCTGGTGTCTGGCAGCGCCCATGGAGTCAGGGGTCCGGTGATAGGCCCGTGGTCCCAAGCTCAGGTCCAGCCAACTGCAGGCCTAGGTGTCTCCCCAACTTCCTCTCCCCCATCGCTACCCCTTCAACATGCACACACACATGCACGCATATTGCTAACTCAGAAAACTGACTTTGGGAAAGGGACAAGAAATGACGGTATTTAAATCACAAATGCCCATCAATCCATTAGAGAAAACACTTCACCCCCTCAAAGTAGAAAAGACTTCATACAAGAAGGAAAGTAGGAAAGACATCATCCAAGAATCAAAGAGCTTCCAAATCGCCCTGCGCTTGCCATCAGCTCAACCCTGTGCCCTTCTCTGCCCACATCTCGCACCATGAGCAGTGAGGGACTGCCGCTGTGGACCACGGGGGCCAGGGGCTCCAGATGGGATTCTACAGGCCACGTGCTATAGAAGGCAGCTCTGGACACAGGAGAAGGCTTGCCACAGATGGCTGGACAGGAGGGGCCACAGAGTCGCACATGGACAGGGCAGGGGTCTTGAGCCCTGAGGGCAGGCCTGGGCCTGACCCCCCACCCCCAAGCCCTAGTCACCTCAGTCAAACCAGCAGGCAGTCTATGGAAGATGCCTGGGAGAGAGGGGAGGGCCACAGGCTGGGTCCTGGCCCCAAGCCTCGGTCCCCCATTGCCCCGAGAAACCAAAAGTAATTTCAGGCTTTAGCTAAAGAAATGCTCACTAATTATGGAAGCGGAGAGACTGTTTCTGTTCTCAGTAGGAGGCATATTTACTTCTTTGCATGAAGGTATTTCTAAACACAGGTAATTATAAAAATCATTACCCCCTCAAACCAGCGTGGGAAACCATATGGTCGGTAATACATTCATAAATAATCACCCGGCTCCAGCTCTCTGAAATAATATTTCCTATTTGTTTTATGTCTTTCTGCAGAAAATAAATCTTCCAGCGCATTCTCTCATTTGGGAAACAGATTGGCAGCAACTTTCTGGGTACCGGTAGAGACAGGAAGACAGGGAGAGGGTCTCGGCACCCCCTCCAGACCTAGAGGACGTGCCCCCTACTCTAGGCCTGCAGGCCCACCTCGAGGGGGGTGGGGGCTGAGTCCCCAGACACCCCAGTGTCCTGGCTCACCCCAGTGTAGGCCCTGCAACATGACCAGAGTGGGGCTGCCTCTGTGGGGGACCCTCTGCCCCACGTGGGCCAAGCTCGACTTCTCTCCCTCTGACTTGTCGAGACTCCTCTGTCCACCATTCCGTTGACGACTCCTGTTTGGCATCAGGCGGATTTCAGGTCCATCCACACGGAGGAGCCCCACGAACCCAGGCCAGTCCTGCAAGAGGGATCTGTCCAAGCCGGGTTGGGGAGGGCCAGGTCAGGCCCAGGGAGAGTCCGCCAGTGGGGCCTTGGCGACTTTCCACTCCTTCCCTGCTTCTCAGGACCCTCACCTGGGGCAGGGGCCCCACTTTGGCACTGACCTGCAGCGGGCCCCATCCTGCCTTCCCTGCCCTCTTCCAGGGTCTCTGTATTCCGGTGTCT
This sequence comes from Nanger dama, assembly GCA_917880005.1. Lineage (NCBI taxonomy): Eukaryota > Metazoa > Chordata > Mammalia > Artiodactyla > Bovidae > Nanger > Nanger dama. Next base: position 1,189,311 of record CAKJTW010000118.1, on the reverse strand, counting down.
TTTGCTTGAATGTAGAAAGTAAACCCTGCTTGTAACTCTGCTGGTGAGGGCGCGAAGCATTCTGGGCACTGCAGATGCAGAGGCTAAGGCCCATAAACAGCTATCTCAGCCTGCCTTTCAGGGAAACAGTCTCCTTGCGAAAGTTCTCCCGGCCCTGGGGCAATGGTGCTCCCTGGAGCGCCATCGCATCCGGGAGTTTGGGGTTCTATTCACACGCCCAGGGAAGCTGGCATCACTGCCCATCACCTCATCGGTGGCAGCACCCCATCCAGGAGTTTGGGGTGCTCTCAGAGGGAAGGGGATCTGGGGGGCACTTGGAAGGACCCTGGCAACAGACCATCCTTTTGACACAGCATCCCACCCTCTTTGGCTCTTCCCTCACCAGGCAGATCTTCTGCTGGGTTCAGTCTTTCACTCCATGAATGTCCAGGAGCACCTGTCGGTGGTGGGGGGGCGGTGCTGGGCTGGGAGACCCCCAGGGGCCAGCTCATCGCACGTGGCCTCCGGCAGAGTCTCTCTGATGCTGAACGAGGAAGCACCTTGTCACGCCTGTGGCTGCTGATTCAGTGTCCTAGAGATCGCGTGACTCTGCTCTTCCCAACCTTGCTGCATTTCCAGAAAAGCCCTTCGGCGATGGCGCCCTGATTTCCGTGTGTCCTGCTACTTCTGAAGGATCTGCTGCTGTCTGCACTCGAGCTTTCCAGGCTCTAGCCTCAGGGCCCCAGAATCCTGCCCCTCGTTTAAGCGTGTTCTCATTCCTTCTTGTTCTGAGCCGTGGCCCGAGTCTGTCTTCTCGTTCCCTCGCTGAAGCGCTGGCACCGTCAGCCTGGTTGTCCTGACTTGCATGCTCACAGTAACAACAGTCCGGCAAGGCGCCTTTAGGTCCAGACTCTGGTCCTGAGCAGATACGCCTGCTTTTCTTCCCAGTAAACCGTTCCCATCCTCCCAGCTCTCCTTGTCAGAGAAACGTTGAGATAAGAGTTGCTGGTTGTTAAGTTCCAACTTACTGCTTTTTCCTTCTCTTTTCAGGAAAAACTGTTTCCTTAATCCAGAACATTCTCTCTCTTTGCTTACTCATACTTTCTTCCTTGATACGTACATTCCCTCCTTCATACGTTCTTCCTTGCTCACCCCCATGGCACAGATTGCGTGCCCGACACGGAGACTGCTCAGCGCTGCACCTGGCACACGGTGAGTGCACAGTGGGTGTCGCTGCTGCTCGGGGCCGAGGAAGCTGTGTTTCCATCTAATAGCTGTTCTAACAGAAACGGTGGGCTTCTCAGGTGGCGCTAGTGGCAAAGACCCTGCCTGCCAGTGCAGGAGACGGAAGAGACGTGGGTTCGATCCCTGGGTGGGGTAAGATCCCTGGAGGAGGGCAGGGCAACCCACTCCAGCATTCCCAGCTGGAGAATCCCATGGCCCGAGGAGCCTGGGGGCTACAGTCTATGGGGTTGCAAAGAGTCAGGCACGAATGGAGGGACTTAGCACAGCACACAGCAACGTAACTGAAGGCTGACTCCTCAATATTATTGTTCGTCTGCCCCTCCAGGGACCTCGGGGCAACCAGCTAAAACCCTCCTTGGAGAAGGGTCTCAGGCACACGCTGCCATTCGGGAAGTGTGGGTTTCTCAGGACAAAACCACCACAGCGGAAAGTTCTGGACAGAGAAGAAAGCTGGCGTTGGCCTTGATCTTCGGCCATCCACCCAGAGCCCCACTGGGCAGACTCCACCAAGGGTGACTGACCTGAATGCCTGCAGCCTCCACCAGAGTGAAGGGGTCACCTTCAGCAGCTCAGAGGCCTTGGGAAGGGGACACCAGTGTGTCTCCTGGACGCATAGGCTCCCTCTGAGCATCGTCCTTGATATCCGCGGACCTTGGCCCTGTCAGAACAGTGCCTCAAAGTGAGGAATTCACGAAACCTAAATTGCAGGTTTCTTATTTATAATTTTTATAGTCAATACATGATAGGTGTAAAATCGTGCCAGAAAGATCCTTTTTCAAAAATTTCTATTGAAGTATGGCTACACCAGGCTCCTCTGTTCGTGGGATTCTCCAGACAAGAATACTGGAGTAGGTGGCCATGCCCTTCTTCAGGGGATCGTTCTGATCCAGGGATCAAGCCCACATCTCCTGCTTGGCAGGTGGATTTTTACCACTGCATCAGCTGGGAGGCCCGGATATATATACACATATATACACACATCCTCCACTCTTCTTAGATTCTTTTCCCTACAGGGCATTACAGAGCACTGAGTCATGTTCCCTGTGCTATACAGCAGAGTCAGGGTTAGCATTTTTATATTTACTGACTTTTTCCTGCCCTGGTGATAAACAAGGACGCCCACAGCCAACTCTCCCTCTGGAAATTCTTGTGGTGGCATCAGACCAAAGCCATCGCTGATACGGCACCCAGGCTTGCCCTCCAAAGGCCACCCGGCATTCATTAAATGGTGCATCCAATGACAAGCTTGCGCATTATTACGGTTGCTAAGAAAATGACTCATGCCTATGAAAAGGGGGCTGTAAATAGCAATCCTTAGTTATTTTTAATGTCTACCAATACTGAGACCATCAGGGAAATAGACTGACTTATAACCTTACTTATATTCACCATGGCAACAACTTGGCTCACATGTTAGGTATTTTATATCTACGGGACAAAGTTCATGTAATCACCGTAAGTGTGCATTTTACTAGCACTGACCCACTGAAAACCCCAGACTGATATGGCAGGTCAGGAGACCTCATGTCCCCGGAGTACAGAAACATAACTGATTCAAAGATATATTTATAATAGTTTAGCATATTGGTACCATTTTTTTAGCTTCATTGAGGTATAACTGACAAATAAAAATAGCATTTTGCAAAGGCAAAAAGATATGACACCGAAAGATGAACCCCCCAGGTCAGTTATTTGGGTGCTGTCTCAAAAACGACAGAATGACCTCTGTTTGTTTCCAGGGTAAACCATTCAGTGTCGCAGTAATCCAAGTCTATGCCCCAACCACTAACGCTGAGCCGTTTTTGCCTTCTTTTCCTCCCATGGTGCGAACACGCATCCACTCTGCGAATTCCAAGCACACAGTACGGTGTTGCTACCGAGAGTCACCAGGCTGTACACAAGCTCGCCACACCCATCCTGCATAACTGAAACTTCGCACTGTGGGGGTATGCCCCCCAGCTTCCCTCTCCCAGGCCCTGGCCACCGCCCTTCTCCGCTCTGCTTCCACAAGTAAGTGGTATCAGGCAGGGCTTGTCCTTCTGTGTCTGGTTTATTTCCCTTATCATAGTGTCCTCCACATGTCATCCATGTTGCCACAAAGTGCAGACCCTCCTTCTTTATGTATATGTGTGTGATTATGTATACACACACATAAACGTATCCCAGTTTTCTTGTCCCCTCATCTTTCAGCGGACATTTAGACGGCTTCCACATCCTAGCTTTTGTGAATAAGGCTTCAGTGAGCATGGGAGTGGACACATCCCTAAGACCTTGATTTCATTCTTTGGATGAAATCCTGGAAGTGGAATTGCTAGCTCACGTGGTCATATAGTAGCTCTATCTTTTTAGGGTTTTGAGAATCCTCCGTATGGCTTTCCACAGTGCTTGCACTAATTTACATTCCCACCAGCTGTGCACAGGGGCTCCCTTTTCTCCACAATCTCACCGGCACTTGTTATCTCTTGTGATAATAGCTGTCCTAACAGGTGCAAGGACCTTGTCCTTTGTCCATTTTTTGATCAAGTATTTGTCTTTTGCTATTGAATTATATGAGTCCCTTATAACTTTTGAAAATTAATCTCTTATCATATGTATGGTTTGCAAATATCTTCTCTCATCATAGGTTGCCCTTTCACTCAGTTGACTGATTCCTTCGCTGTACAGAAGTGTTTGGTTTGATGCAATCCCACTTGTTTCTTTTGTTTTGTCTGTGTTCTGGGGATCATATCCCAAAAAAGAATCACTGCCAAGACCAATGTTATGAAGTTTTTCTACTATGTTTTCTTCTCGTAGTTTTATAGTTTCGGGTTTTATGCTTATGTCTTGAACCCAATTTGAGTTGATTTTTGTATAGGGTGTGAGATAAGGGCTCAATTTCATTCTTCTACATGTGAAAATACAGTTTTCTCAACATAGTTTATGAAGAGACTCTGCTTTCCCCAACGTGTGTCCTTGGCGCCTTGCTGAAGATGCTGCTGCTGCTGCTGAGTTGCATCAGTCGTGTCTGACTCTGTGCGACCCCATAGACAGCAGCCCACCAGGCTCCCCCGTCCCTGGGACTCTCCAGGCAAGATCACTGGAGTGGGCTGCCATTTCCTTCTCCAGTGCTGAAGATGAAATGACTGTGTATGCGTGGGCCTACTTCTGTGCTGTCTATCCCGCCCCATTAGTCCACATGGCTGCTATTATGCAAGCACCAGGCTGTTTTGATTATTGTCACTTTGTAATATATTTTGAAACCAGGAAGTATACCTCTATCTATGTTCTTCTTTCAAAAGATTACTTTTTTCTGACCTGGGTCTTCCGTGGTTCCATATGGATTTTAGGATTGCTTTTTCTGTTTCTATACAAGGATGCCATTAGGATTTTGACAGAGACTACACTGATTCTGAAGATCACTGTGAGTAGTATGAACCTTTTAACATTAATTCTTCTAACCCATGAATACAGAATATCTTCCCCTTAATCTGTGTCTTGAATTTCCTTCATTAATGTTTTAAATTTTCCACTCTACAAGTCTTTCACCTCTTTGGTTAGTTTATCCTGAAATATTTTACTTTTTGTTGCTACTATCAAAGAGATTATTTTCTTAATTTCCCCTTGAGGTAGTTCACTGTTTGTGTATAAAACTGTCATTGATTTTTGTATCCTAAAACTTTACTAAATTGATTTATTAGTTCTAAAAGTTGTTTGAGTTCTAACAGTCTTCAGAGTTTTCTACATGTGTGATCATGCTATCTGAAAATAGAGATAATTTTAAGTCTTCTTTTCTGGTTTGGATTTCTTTTATTTCTTCTTCTTGCCTAATTGCTGTGGCTAGAATTTCCAGTATTCCTATGCTGAATAGAAGAGGTGAGAATGGGCATCCTTTCCTTGTACCAGATCTTAGAAGAAGAACTTTTATTTTTCCCCATTGATGATGATGTTACTTGTGGGCTTTTCAAGTGTAGGCTGTCTTGTGTTGTGATAAACTCCTTCTATATCAACTTTGTTGAGATTATGTTTCATAACTGAATGTTGAATCTTGTCAAATTATTTTTCTGCATCTGCTGGGATGGGCATGTGGTTTTTCTTTCATTCTGTAAACGTGATGCATCACAGTGCTTGATGCACATCTGTTGGACCATCCCTGCATCCCAGGGGTAAATCCCACTTGGCCATGGTATGTGATCCTATTAGTGTGCTGCTGGGTTCAGCTTGCTAGTACTGCACAGAGAATTTTCACATCACTGTTAGTCAGGGATATTGGTTATCAGTGGCTTTAAGGGTTTCCCCACTCAATCAAGAAGTCAAAGAAAAAAATCCCTCCCAAGATTTACATGCAAAGCTTCAGCCAACCACACTGGTGGGTCAGAAGACTGTCCTTTACAGAAACTTCCCATACAGGATACACCCCACTTCATGGCTGGACAATACTTCATGTGGGGACCTTTGGTCAAAATCCTCCCCTCTGATAAAACCCCAGCTGTCTGACACAGGCTTCCTGGTGGCAACTGGAATCAGTTAGCCAGTTCAGTCTCTCAGTCATGTCTTACTCTTTGAGACCCCATGGACTGCAGCACACCAGGCCTCTCTGTCCATCACCAACTCCCAAGTTTACTCAAACTCATGTCCATCAAGTCGGTGATGCCATGCAACCATCTCATCCTCTGTCGTCCCCTTCTCCTCCTCCCTTCAATCTTTCCCAGCATCAGGGTCTTTTCCAATGAGTCAGTTCTTTGCATCAGGTGGCCAAAATATTGGAGTTTCGGCTTCAACATCAGTCCTTCCAATGAATATTCAGGACTGATCTCCTTTAGGATGAACTGGTTGGATCTCCTTGCAGTCCAAGGGACTCTCAAGAGTCTTTTCCAACACCATAGTTCAAAAGCATCAATTCTTCGGTACTCAGCTTTCTTTATAGTCCAACTCTCACATCCATACATGACTACTGGAAAAACCATAGCCTTGACTAGACGAACCTTTGTTGGCAAACTAATGTCTCTGCTTTTTAATATGCGGTCTAGACTTGTCATAACTCTCCTTCCAAGGAGTAAGCGTCTTTTAATTTCATGGCTGCAGTCACCATCTGCAGTGATTTTGGAGCCCCTCAAAATAAAGTATGCCACTGTTTCCACTGTTTCCCCATCTATTTGCCATGAACTGATGGGACTGAATGCCATGATCTTGACTGTGCTGGAATCAAGATTGCCGGGAGAAACATCAATAACCTGAGATATGCAGATGGCACCACCGTTATGGCAGAAAGTGAAGAAGAACTAAAGAGTCTCTTGATGAAAGTGAAAGAGGAGAGTGAAAAAGTTGGCTTAAAATGCAACATTCAGAAAAAGAAGATCATGGCGTCCAGCAATTGGAATCACTAAGTCATTATTCCAGGCTGCCCTGGTGGCCCAGCTGCTGGTAAAGGATCCGCCTGCAGTCAGGAGACCTGGGTTCCATCCCTGGGCTGGGAAGATCCCCTGGAGAAGGAAAAGGCTATGTACTTGAGTATTCTGGCCTGGGGAATTCCATGGACAAATAGATTCAAGGGATTAGATCTGATAGACAGAGTGCCTGAAGAACAATGGACGGAGGTTTGTGACATTATACAGAAGGCAGTGTTCAAGACCATCCCCAAGAAAAACAAATGGTAAAAGGCAAAATGGTTGTCTGAGGAAGCCTTACAAATAGCTGAGAAGAGAAGCAAAGTGAAAGTCAAAGGAGAAAAGGAAAGATAGACCCAGAGAGTTCCAAAGAATAGCATGGAGCCATAAGAAAGCCTTCCTCAGTGATCAGTGCAAAGAAACAGAGAAAAATAATAGAATGGGAAAGACTAGAGATTTCTTCAAGAAAATTAGAGATGCTGAGGGAACATTTCATGCAAACATGGGCATAATGAAGGGCAGAAATGGTATGAACCTAGCAGAAACAGAAGATATTAAGAAGAAGTGGCAAGAATACACAGAAGAACTGTACAAAAGATCTTCATGACCTGGATGGTCACGATGGTATGATCATTCACCTAGAGCCAGACATCCTGGAATGTGAACTCAAGTGGGCCTTAGGAAGCATCACTATGAACAAAGCTAGTGGAAGTGATGGAATTCCAGTTGAGCTACTTCAAATCCTAAGAGAGGATGCTGTGAAAGTGCTGCACTCAATATGCCAGCAAGTTTGGAAAACTCAGCAGTGGCCACAGGACTGGAAAAGGTCAGTTTTAATTCCAACCCCAAAGAAGGGCAACGCCAAAGAATGTTCAAACTACCTAGCAAAGTCATGCTCAAAATTCTCCAAGCCAGGCTTCAGCAGTGCGTGAACCATGAACTCCCAGATGCTCAAGCTGGATTTAGAAAAGACAGAGGAACCAGAGATCAAATTGCCAATATCCCCTGGATCATAAAAGAAACAAGAGAATTCCAGAAAAGCATCTACTTCTGCTTTATTGACTATGCCAAAGCCTTTGACTGTGTATATCATAACAAACTGTGGAAAATTCTTCAGGAGATGGGAATACCAGACCACCTCACTTGCCTTCTGAGAAATCTGTATGCAGGTCAAGAAGCAACAGTTTAGAGTAGGACATGACCGAGTGACTGAACTGAAGTCACTATTCCAATTATTGGACTGATTTTTAAGTTGCTGTGCCCAGTCACTCAGTCGTGTCCAACTCTTTGTGACCCCATGAGCTGTAGCCCACCACGCTGTTCTGTCCACGGGATTCTCCAGGCAAGAACACTGGAGTGATGTGATCACAGACCCAGATTCCCACTCCTCTGTCTGCAGAGACATTTTCATCATGTTATAATCCTCTCCATTGCAGATAACTCCCTCAGTTCTTTTTGTCCTGTCACTCTTTCCTTCTTTCAACAACTGCCTGTGCTGGGCTCCAAGCCGTGGGGGCAAAGCTGACCCACAGACCGTGTTCCTTCTCGCAAGTGAGCCCACCGTTGCACAGGAGAGAGAGAAGGCAACAGAGGATGTGCAGGCCAGGGACTGACCTGAGCCGGGAGGAACTGAAATAAAGCCAGGAAGGAGGCGGACAGCCGCGGGCACAGAAGCAGCAGGATCCGTGGGTGTGAGAGGGGGCAGACCTAACTCCAGAGGACAGGACGGCGGAGGGAGCAGGGGAGCAGGCCAGAAAGGCAGGGGCGCGGCAGGAGAGGCCTTGGTGCACGCCCCAGGAGCGAGGTCGTCTGCTTCGGGCTTTTAAAGACCCGTCCTATGGAAAACAGTATGGCGGTTCCTCCAGAGATTAAACAGAATTGCCGTGTGATCCAGCAACTCCACTGTGGGGCAAATACTCAGAATAATTGAAAGCAGGAGCTCAAGTATTTGCACGCCTATGTTTACAGCGGCATTATTCACAACAGCCAAAAGGTGGAGACGAGCCAGGTGTCGGCGATGGGTGAATGAAGAAGCAAAACGTGGTCCACCCGTAGCATGGGAGTGTGCTTCAGCCTTAACAGGGAAGGAGACTCTGACACCTGCGACAACGTGGATGAGCTTTGAGGACGTACCTGCTAAGTTAATAGCCCTAGGTTAATAGCCCAGTCAGAAAAGGACAAATACTGCGTGGTCCCATTTATAGGTCCATAGAGGAGTCAGATCCACAGAGACAGAGCTGAATGGGGCTTGGCAGGGGCTGGGGAGTGAGTGTATTTAGTGGAGATAGTTTCATTTGGGAAGATAAAAACTTCGGTGGCGGGTGGTGGTGATGGTTGTTCAACAAAGTGAATGTGCCCTAGGCCCACAGAACTGCGTAGTGAAAGCAGCTAAGAGAGTGAAGTCTACGTTATGTGTATTTTACCACAACTTTAAAAATTACATTTAAAATGTCCAATCTTGCTCCTAAGCAAGCAATGGGCTGGAGAGGGAAGCATGGGGCTGGGAGCCAAGTCAAGGATGTCCCCGTGTCTGGGTGAGAGATGCTGGGGCCAGAATGCACCATGCAGGCGGCACCGCAGGCGGCCAGGGTGGCCAGAGGCTGAACAGCCTTTGGAGCCAGGAGCTGGCTGGGAGGTGGGGTCGGGAAGGGAGAAAGGGGCCACCTCCTGGGTGCGGGGCTGAAGCACCGGTGCGGTCAGGCAGGGATGCCGGGGACAGTGAACTTGGGCATGAAGGTGAGGGCTGAGCTGCAACCCTGCCGGGGGTCCGAGGCATCTAAGAAAGGCCGCCGGAGCCAGGCCAGCTGCAGGAGGGTCCCGTCAGGGCGTTTCTCACTAGGCACGAGCTAACACGGCCAAAAGCACGCCAGCATGGCAGGAAAGGTGGACACAGGACTGGAAGGAAAGCCATTTTCCTGCCGTTGGGAAACATTTATACAGCACTTTCAGTGGAGAGACACACAGACATTCTATTTTGAGGCATAGTAGCGCAGGAGGAGGGAGACGCACTGAGCTCATGTGGAAAAGATAGCAAGGCTGCAGGCTTCAAAGGACCGAGGGAGTGGTGGTTCTAGAGAGCAGAGGCCTCTGAGGGGGCTGAGCCCAGGCTGGTCTGGTGAATCCAAGCGCCGACTCACCAGTCCGCGCTCTGCCTGCTGTCCCCTGACCCAACTTCACAGACTTGCTCCCATGACATCCTGTTTGTCGACAGCAAGTGAAATGCAAGAGAACCTTCTCATATGGGTTTAAAATCAGCCCTTCAAGGGGAGTACGCTTGGCTCAGAGGTTAAAGCCTCTGCCTGGAATGCGGGAGACCTGGGTTCGATCCCTGGGTCGGGAAGATCCCCTGGAGAAGGGAATGGCAACCCACTCCAGTACTCTTGCTTGGAGAATTCCATGGAGGGAAGAGCCTGGTGGGCTACAGTCCATGGGGTCACAAAGAGTCGGACACAACTGAGCGACTTCACTTTCACTTTCACGCCTGTGAGGGTTTTGCCTTTAAGACCAAGAACAACCTGGAGCCTCGGTCAGCCCACAGATGCAGGGGCCACAGTCCCACTCCTCTCGGGCCTTGGTGGCCCCACGGGGCCCTGTGGCCAGTCTGCCAGGGGCAGCTCTGAGCCTCACAAGTTTCTCTCTCCCTGAATGGAGGCCGGAAACCAAAACTCAAGAGCTCTGGGGCCTCCCACCCTCTGAAGGCCCTGGGGAGGGTCCTCCCCGCACCTCCAGGCTCTGGGGGCTGCAGGCGGGCCATGGTCTGTGGACACAGCCCTCTGAGGCCTGCCTTGTCATCACAAGGTGACCCCCTGTGTGTCTGTCTGTCCCTCTCCTCATGACGACACCGGTCACAGAACTTAGGGCCCACCCTCACCCAGGATGACCTCATGTTAACTTGATAGTCGAGACTATGGTTTTTCCAGTGGTCGTGTGTGGATGTGAGAGTTGGACCATAAAGAAAGCTGAGCACTGAAGAATTGATGCTTTTGGACTGTGCTGTTGGAGAAGACCCTTGAGAGTCCCTTGGACTGCAAGGAGATCCAACTAGTCCATCCTAAAGGAAATCAGTCCTGGGTGTTCATTGGAAGGACTGATGCTGAAGCTGAAACTCCAATCCTTTGGCCACCTGATGCAAAGACCTGACTCATTTGAAAAGACCCTGATGCTGGGAGAGACTGAAGATAGGAAGAGAAGGGGATGACAGAGGATGAGATGGCTGGATGGCATCACCAACTCAATGGACATGTATTTGAGCAAGCTCTGGGAGATGGTGATGGATGGGGAGGCCTGGCGTGCTGCAGTCCATGGGGTTGCAAAGAGTCGGACACAACTGAGCGACTGAAGTGAACTGATACCACCAAAAACCTTATTTCCAAAGAAGTCATATGCAAAGGCACTAGGGGCTAGGATTTGACCTGTGTCTTCAGGAGATACAGTTTAACCCACAACGGTGACCCACCCAGACTGTGAAGCCCACAGACTAACAGGCGTGTGAGTACCAACCACAGCATTTGTTCTAGAACAAGAGAGTCCTCAAGGAGCAATATTTTCTTAGATAAGACACCAGGCTCGATGGCCAAAGATGATAACAAATGACTGTGTCTCTGGCTGGAGAATCATTTCTGCAGGGCACTGGTTCCAGGAATTAGCTTTTAGATTTTGTGAAATCAAGCAGATCCTTTCATGTCAAAAAATATTTGTGACTGCCTGCTGTACGCTGAGAGCGGAGCCAAGCAACACGAGGCAGGGACAGACCTGAGGCCACAAGCAGAAGGAGAAGGACCGAGCTCTTTCCTGGAGAAAGGCAGGCTCTGCAGGGCCTTCCTGGTGGCCTTTAACGAGGAGAGTGGACGGTCTGGGGTGACCCAAGGCTAGACTTCCTCAGGGGAAATTGAAACGCCATCACGGACGCTTTTCACGACAGCGAACATCCACGCCTGCCCGGTAAGCTTATTCAGCTCCAAGTGGCATAGCCAAAGGAAATAACAACAAAGCAGAAAAACACGGCAGAGGCGGCGGAGTTGGCTCTGCCAGCCTGGCGGGGTGCCCCAAGACTGGCCGACCTGGCGCTATGTGAAGGTCAGCGGGGGACACTGGGCTAATCCGGGCCGGGCCGGCAGTGGGCTCAGGGCTGCCTGACCCACCAGCCAGAAGCTTCCTCCTCTGTTCCAAGAGTCGCTCTTTCCCAGAGAACTTCTCTTTGACAACAGGGGCTCAAAAAGGTTTAAAAGAAAAAGACCAAAGGTTGGAAGTGACCGTGTGGATGGGGGCTGAGTGAGCAGCTTGATGATAAGCTCAGCCTCTTACACTGTTCTTCCAACCTTTGCACACTTGGCGTGCGCTGGGAGGGACCTGTGGCCATGTGCCCCACAGGGCAGAGACCACCTGCCCTCCACACCCCGTCTGAGGGGAGAGTCACTGCCTGGGCCCCTAGGGAGGCGGGAAACGGGCCCAGCCCCGGGAAAGAGGAATCTTCCTAGAGGGTAAAAACCCACCTAGAAAATGATGCTAGGAAGCCTGGCAGCACTGACCAGGAGGGCTGGACAGTGGGGGCCCGAGCCTCCCCTGGGGGCAGAGTGGGACCCAGGGGCTCCCACGTAGAGACCCCAGTGCATGGGGTTGGGGGCTGACTCAGCCAGAGGGTCTGTATTGCCGCGGCCAGGGATGGACGGGGGGCCTCCTGCAGCACGGGGTGCCAGCCCCACCCGGAGCGCCTGGGCTGGGGCCTGAGAACCTGCATTCCCCACAAGCCGGGTGGCGCCAACGCTGGGGGTCCGGACTCCACCTTGAGAAGCTCGGCGCCCGTTCCTGGGTGGGCCGCTGATAGGTGTCATCACCCACGTGTTGAGCAGACTCTGTGGTGTGCGTGCTACCTGTTTCTGCTGTTTTTACTCACGGGTAGAGGGAAGTGAGGGAGAGCCCCTCGGGAGCCTGGAGAGGCGGGTGGTGCCACACGACCCCAGCTCAGAAGCTCTCTCTTACTCCTCCATCCCCTGTCGCCAGCAGAGGAGACAACACCTGCATCTATGCCTGTTCAGGGAGGGCAGGACCTCATGCAGAGACCCCCGGGGGGCAGGACTCCCCGCCTCCACACCACCGCCCACCCCTGGGCCCCGCAGAGGGCAGGGACAGTTCTGTCTGGGGCCTGAAAGCAACACTGTCCCCAGAGGCAGTGAGGGTGGGAGGAGAAGCGGCCGGGGCCCCTGGGGCAGCTCAGAAACAGCAGCGCCATGAGAGCCCCCTACCCAACGTCTCCCCAGCCAAGACCGCTTCTCAGCACCCAGGTCCCAGGGGCCCCACCATCAGCCCCCCAAGCTCGGCCACTCAAGCCTGACCTCAGGTGGGCCTGAATCTCCTGCAGGCTCCCCCAAGTTTCCACACTCTCAAGGTATCAGGGTTTTAGGCTGCTTTTTTAGAAATTAAAATGAAATTCCCAGAATATCAAATTAACCATTTTTAAATGCAGCATTCCACGGCAGCTAGCGCGTTCACAGGGTCCTGCAGCCAGCACCTCCCCCCGCGGCCCTAAGGCCGCTCACCCCAGAGGAACCCGCGTCCCGCTGGCTAGTCCCTGCCCGCCCCTCCCCCAGGCCAAAACAGCCGCTGTCTGCCTTCCGCCCGTGGACTGGCTTGAGCCGACCCTCTGTGGGCACCGGCTCGTACCACAGGCGCCTTCCATGTCCGACGTCCCTCTCCGAGCCCTGTGATTTCTGAGGCTCACGCGCCGTGCGCCCCCGTCATCCCTGCCCGTGGCTGGAACAGCACGTTGAGCTCTTCACTAATCACAGACATTTGCTCCGGTGATGGGAACCATGCTTCTGTGAGCACACGTGTGCAAGCGTGTGTCTGGGCTGGTGATCAGCTCTTTGGGTCTGGTCCCCAGCGAGGGGGACAGGTCCGGGGTGCGGGGGAACATGGAGACAAGCATGGAGGGCTCCATCTCACTTCTCACCACCTGGGGCCCAGCGATCCAGCGCCCGCCTCTTCTGAGCTCGCTGTGGCAAAGGTCATCTGAGCGCATCTGGATCTGAAAGCGGGCAGCATTCACTAAGGATCGACGGGCTCTTCATAATCACACTGTCTCCAGGCTGAACTGGCCACAGTGAAGCAGGCTGTGGGAGTGACCTGCTTCCACAGAGACCATAAACCGGATTTGCGGGGCCCCCCAACCCCCCAGCTGCCTGGGCTACCCGGGGATACGGCCCCACCGCACCTCCAGTGAAGTGCAGAGAGAGAAGGGCTGAGCCCAGGCCCCCATCTCATGCTACGCCCATCTTCCTCAGTGCCTATCCAGCCGTGTACCGCCGGGTCTAGAATCTTCTCTGGCTCCCTGACACCTTCCAAAACCAAACCAGGCCCTGGTGAGGGGAGCTCACAGCCACTCCCAGCTCTCCCAGCAGCCTCTGCCCCGGCCCCTCCATGCACCCTGCAGCCTGGCTCTGCTTCCGCCTGCCCCCCACTCCTGTGGGCCCCACTGCAGCCCCTCCAGCCCACCACCCTCACCCCACCTTCACCATCTCGCCAAGGGGTCTCTGCCCCACCCACCCACCCAGGGCCTGAGCACACGGGCCCACCAGGCCACCCGCTGCTCTGTTTGCTGGAGGCACAGGCCCCGCCTTGGCCCACGTCACAGCTCTCCCTTGCTGACCCTGGCCCGGCTCCTGGTCGTGACTGTGGTCCATCCTTCCAAGAATGATGGGGAGGTTGGAGCCCCCAGAACTGAGGCCAGAGAACCTGACCTATACAGCAGGTCGTTGCTGTTTATCTGCTTTATATACAGTAGTTGTGTGTGTGTGTTAATGATCCCAAATTCCTAATTTATCCCTTTTCCTGTTTGATGAGAGCAAGTTTGTTTTCTATGTCTATGAATCTACTTCTGTTTTATAAATAAGTTTATTTTAGATTCCACGAATAAGTGATATCATATGACATTTGTCTTTGACTTCACGCAGTATGATAATCTCTAGGTCCATTCAAGTTGCTGCTAATGGCCTTATTTCACTCTTTTAAATGGCTGAGCGATGCTCCACTGTGTATATGGACCACATCTTCTCTATCTGTTCATCTGTTGATGGACATTTAAGCCACTTCTACGTCTTGGGGTTTCCCTGGGGGCTCAGTGGTAAACAGTCTGCTGCCAGTGCAGGAGATGAAGGAGATGTGAGTTCCACCCCTAGGTCGGGAAGATCCCCTGGAGGAAGGAACATCAACCCCCTCCAGAGTTCTTGCCTGGGAAATCCCATGGACAGAGGAGCCTGGAGGGCTGCCGTCCACGGGTCATATAGAGTCAGCCAGGCTGAACGACAAAGCCCAGAGACTGGACAGCAACATGTCTCGGCTACTGCACACAGAGCTTTCGCGGATGCGGCACACCACACTGAGCGGCAGACACTGGAAAACCCTTGCAGTCTCAGAATGAATCTCACCTGATCAAGTGTATGATATGATCCTCTTGATCATACACTGTTAGATTCAGTTTGCTAGAATTTTGTTGAGGGTTTTTGCATCTTTATTAATCCGTGATATCAGCCTAAAACTTTTTGCATGTGATATCTTTATCTGATGTTGGTATCAGGGCGATGGTGGCCTAATACAATGAGTTCAGAAGTGTTCCTCTGTGATTTTTTTTTTTTTGAAAAAGTTTCAGAAGGGTAGCTGTTAACTCTTCTCTAAGTATTTGATAGAATTCACCTGTGAAGACTTCTGGTCCTGGGCTTCTGCTTGTTAGGAGTTCTTAAGTTACTGATGCAGTTTCAGTACTGGTAATATGTGCGTTCATATTTTCTATTTCTTCCTGATTCTGTCTCGAGAGAGTTTACCTTTCTAAGACTTTCCATTTCTTCAAGGCTGTCCATCTTATTGACCTGTGGTCACTTGCAGTCGTCTCTTGTGATCCTTCGTATTTCCGGGGTGTCCATTGTAACTTCTTTTTCATTTCTGATTTTATGGGTTTGAGTCCTCTTCCCTCTTTTCTTAGTGAGTCTGCTTAGAGGCTTTAATCAATTCTGTCTCTTTTGAAGAACCACCTTTTCATTCCAATGATCTTTCCTATTGCTTTTTTAGCCTCTGTTTTGCTTGTTTCTGCTCTAATCTTTATGACTTATTTTGCCTACTTAAGCTTGTTTGCTCTGCTTTCTCTAGTTGCTTTCGGAACATCCTTCAGTACTGAGCAGACCTCCAGCCCCCACTGTAGACTGCCTCTGCATCCTGCAGTGTGAGCGCCTCGCGTTTGCTCCCCTCCCCTCCATGATCTTCTATACCCCAGTCTCGAGCCACTGGAAACCTCTCACAGCGCCCTGAGCTCAGTTACTCACGAGGACAGTTTTGGTTGCAGATGATAGACTCTTTACTCAAAGCAGTGTAAGGCTGAGGGGGATTCTTTGTTTCTCTTGATGAGGAAGGATGCTGGTGGGACTGAAGAAAGAGCTGTGGGACTTGAGTTTCAGAAACAGGAACTCAGATTCTGCCTAGTAGGTCCTCCTCCAAGCCCACTTCCTCTTATCAAACTCCTATTCATCCCTCAAGACCCACAAGTATGACCTCCTCCAAGAGGCCTCCCAGTAACACCCCTAAGCAGAGGCCCCTCCGTCTTCTGGGATCTCAGAGATCATGTTTGTGCCTCTTTTATTGTGTTGGGAGTATTTTTACTACTTACCCACCTCCTCTAGGAACCTATGGCACCTTCAAGGACAGCTGCTCTGCGTTCTTCTGTCTTGCTCCTGTGAACAGCCCATTCAAGCACACAGTAGGCTTTCAATAAATAGAGGAAATCAGGGTTAGCCTTCAGCCTGTGTCCGTTCTCTCTGCCTTGGGCCTGGGGACATAAAGGAGCTTCACGTCAGGATTCTGTGGCCTCCTGGGGGAGGGGGGGCCTTGGTTCTTGCTCACTTAACACACGCAGCCCGCCCCCTCAATGTTTGCTTACTTGATACACGTCACACTCGTCCTGGATAATTACAGGCTGCCATGGATCTGTCTCTCCTGCCTTTGGAAGGTCCAAAAGCAATTACCACGCACCTCCCTGTGCTCACAAGACTGGAGTAATCAGGGCTAATGACACGGCACTTACTGTGTGATCACCCTGCCGCTACGCTGTAATTACCATGTAATTAACTGGTCACCAGTTGCCGCATAAACAGGGCTTACACGGATGTGTCTGTGGCCGAAACAGCCCAACACACTCATTTTAATTTCAAAGTGTGGAATGGAAAACGGTTGGCTGGCAGATAGAGAGCCCGGGATGGGAAAACCGTTGAAGGACCCTCGGGAAAGAGGAAGAGGCCTTTGCCAGCGTCAGCTCACAGGTGTGGGACCAAGGAGGGGCAGGCCAGGAAGAGTGTCTGGGGGTCTCCTCGCACCAGCTGAAACCCTCTACATCTTTCCAGTTCCCTTTTAAAAATTCATTACAAAAGTTATACGCACTATAAACAACTTTAAAATATAAGGTATAAAAAAAAAAAAAACGGGAAAAATAACCTATAATCCTCAAATAATGACTATTAACATGTTGGTATTATTTATTGTCTCTTTTTCCTGTGTATGGATACATGTATGATTTTTGTAATAAAGATGGCTTATATAATACTGTTTTAAAACTTGCTTTTTCCTATAAAAATGTCAATATTTTACATGACATTTGATAGTCTTCTGTAACAAAAGCAATAACAACACAAAACGGTCTGGGCACCACAGGCTAACCATTTTATGAACAGTGAAGTGCCCGCCAGGCTCACAGACTGTATCAATATTAGTTTGGCAACGCCTTCGGATTTTCGATTTAAAGGGAATTCATCTCAGACCTTCCAACAAAGCACCCTAAGGAGGCCCTTCTCTTTTCCAGGGAAAAAATTCCTAGTCTGGCGACTCAAGACTTCTGTTCTACTTGTGCAAGGCCCCCGGCGGCTGGACGGCAGTAGGAGGGGAACTTCTCTCTTGCGTCCAGGTACCCTGTGAGCCAGGGTGGCAGGCACCCCAAGGACAAGGCCAGGCAGCAGACCCTCCCTGCACGGGCACCTTGGATGTAAGTAGGCCACGCCCTGTCTTCCACGCTCTCTGCTTCACCAGCAAGATGAAGGCATGTAACCAGAAGTCCTCCCATCCACTGCGTCCCACCTCCATCACGCTCCGCGGCCTTGGAGCCCTCCGGCCGGGACAGAGCCTCGTTCTTCCGAGCCGTGCACACCACCTCTCTGGCAGGCCGGGGGGGCTCTTCCTGGTCCTCTGTGCCGGCAGAGGCAGAGCCCGAGCTCAGCCCCTGGCCTCCTCTGGCCCCAGGAGCAGGCGCTATAGGTGATGACACCCTCTTCCGAGGCCCACATTCCCCCGCTTCTGGGCTCCACGCTCCCCTGGGGTCCGGCTGGCCTCCTGGCTGCTCTCCTCTTGGGCCCCTTCATGAGACCCTCCTCTTCCAGAAAACGGAGCCCCTCCACCACCGTTCCAGCCGCTGGGGATCCCATATTCTACCCAGCAGCTAAAAGTAATTTTTCACCCGGTTACTTCCGTATTTCTCCCTCTGCCCTCCTCTCCCTTCTCAACCACCGACACGCTCCAAATGGCCTATCTGAAGTCTCACACCTAAATGAGGAATGTGCATCCCCGCGTGACAGGGTCTAGGGCATGCCGTGTGCACCCCCCAGAGCCCCCTGCAGAGCGGGACAGCTGTCATCCCATCTGCCAGGTGTGTTGGCTGCTGACACCGAGCCCCCCAGCCCCCAGGAGTCGCCCTCACCCAAGACTGCACCCAGCCAGACCACAGGGAACCTCTCCAGGCATCACCCATCCAAGGGTGGCATCGTGCGGAGAGTCCACAGGCCCAGACTCTGCCTCCTTCGGCAACAGGTGGAGAGGACCGTGCCCCTGGGGAGCTCCCCGTGGGACCCGCCGAAGCTACCACCACCTCCCGGCTCCCTTCTCGCTCCACCCCATCCCACCCCTCTCCCTCACAGGTGTTTCTAAGATGGAAATCCGTGGGCGAGGCGTGTTTCCCGGGCAACCAGATCTAGGGCTGTGGGTACCAGGAGGGTACCCAAGGAAGCAGGCTCGAGAGGGAGTCTGGACCCGGACCACCTACCATCCAGCTGGACGTTAGGGGCCGTCGCGGGCCGTGGGTCACGCCGCCCCAGCCCCGCAGGCTGTATTGGCACCGCTGTGAAGACTTTCCTGGCTTGGGAGCCACAGGGTCTCTGCACATGTGAGTGGGCATGGCAGCTCTGGCGCTTGAGCCGTTCGGGAGGTGGACCAGGGGGCTGGATCTCAGCGGTCAAATGGTGCCTGCCTGGTGCTCCCCAGGGGCCCACCGGTGCCAGCCAGGTGCTGTGAGGCGTCCTGGGCACGCTGCCTAGTCCTCGACTCCTCTTCCCAGAGCCCGGCACCTCCCAGCCCCGCACACAGCAGTGCCCCCAGAGTTGTCTATCCCAGTGGGTTCTCGACCGCCCGGAACACACGTGCCCCCTCCGTGTCCCCCGGCCACCACCTCCTCCCCATTTTCTTCTCCTCCCAGGCAGGTGCGCGCCTGCGTGCATCTCTCCTCTCTCCTGAGGCTGCCCGCAGACCCCCTCAGCCTTCATCTAGAACCTCTCTGTGTAGACGTGCCTCCAGCCTGTCCTCAGAGCTCACGGGCCAGCCCCCTGGAGGGCTCCTGACCCCTCGAGTGGAGTCCCCACCCCACACACGGGCCCCTCCAGGCTCCTTCCTCGCTGAGGAACCCCCACGGCCCCCACTCCCAGGCTCCAGGTCAAGGCAGCCCCTGTGCCTGTTCTCACCCCCCGCCCGGGCTGTCCCCCTAGCTTATAGTCACAGCGCCCCCACCTTGAGGTCCTGACCCCTTCTCCTCTCGGGTGTCCAGACCCCCAGAGTGGCAACCTGCGTCTCGGCTGAGATAATAGCCATGGTTCGACTTGTCCGCCAGCTCTGACTGATGGGGAGGCCCCTGGAGCCTCGGGTTGAGAAGAGTTCTGAGGCGGCAGCTGCTGGACCAGCCGCACGCATCGCAGGACAGAGAGAAAGGCTGAGGCCACAGGGGGCACGCTCTCAGTGCCTGGGAGCCCCAGGAGTCCACAGGGTGGCCTTCCCTTCCTCAGCTCCCCTGCTTCTGCCCAGGGGAGCCTCCAGGTTTGTGGCCGAGTGGGCAGGGGGACCAGTGAACCAGCTCTATGAGAGTGGTCACCCTGCCGTGTGGTGGCCCCAACTCAAAGTCCACACTTTCCCCCAGGTGGTGAGGGGTGAGGGTGTCTCCTGCACCCCTGAGACTATGCTCCCCGAGAAACGAGATACCCCCCTCTTCAAGAAGCAGCTGAGAGCATCCATCCTAGCCTGGGACAAAAGGTCGAGCCGGTCCCCTGCACATCGGTGAGCCTGTACCCGCCCAGCCTCCCTCCAAGAGGTCAGCACCTCCCCAGAGCACCACACCTCACGCAGAGTCCTGACCCTTCACCTTACAAACAGTAAGACCAAGAGCCAAACAGGAGCCCTGGAGCCATTGTTAATGGACGTGGGCCACCAGAACTCGGTAAGCAGGGTGGGCTCCATGTCCAGTGTGGTGTCCAGCCCCCTCCAGCGGGCCCGAGGACATCCACTGCCCTACCTCCCACCTCCTATGCATGCGCCGGGTCCTGCTGCCCTGCAAAGCAGTTTCCCGCGGACAGAGGCCACGCAAGTGCTGTGTCAGGAGCCATGAGCACCAGCCTGATGTTCCAGAGCCTGTTTAGAAAGGTGACATTTTTTAGCTGATCTCCAGCCATTGCTATACCTGTTTAAATACAAGAATTAGCAGATCTGTCAACAGCACTCAGTTCAGTTCAGTTCAGTTCATCCACTCAGTTATGTTCGACTCCTTACGACCCCATGGACTGCAGCACGCCAGGCCTCCCTGTCCATCACTAGCTCCCGGAGTTTACCCAAACTCATGTCCGTTGAGTCGGTGATGCCATCCAACCATCTCATCCTCTGTCATCGCCTTCTCTTCCTGCCCCCAGTCTTTCCCAGAATCAGGGTCTTTTCCAATGAGTCAGCTCTTCGCATCAGATGGCCAAAGAATTAGAGCTTCAGCTTCAGCATCAGTCCTTCCACTGAATATTCAGGACCAATCTCCTTTAGGATGGACTGGTTGGATCTCTTGCAGTTCAAGGGACTCTCAAGAGTCTTCTCCAACACCACAGTTCAAAAGCATCAATTCTTTGGTGCTCAGCTTTCTTTATAGTCCAGTTCTCACATCCATACATGACCACTGGAAAAACCAAAGCATTGACTAGACAGACCTTTGTTGGCAAATTGATGTCTCTGCTTTTTAATATGCTGTCTAGGTTTGTCATAGCTTTCCTTCCAAGGAGCAAATGTCTTTTAATTTCATGGCCACAGTCACCATCTGCAGTGATTTTGGAGCCCAAGAAAATAAAGTCTGTCACTGTTTCTGCTGTTTTCCCATCTATTTTCCATGAAGTGATGGGACCGGATGCCATGATCTTAGTTTTCTGAATGTTAATTTTAAGCCAACTTTTTTACTCTCTTCTTTCACTTTCATCAAGAGGATCTTTAGTTCTTCACTTTCTGCCATAAGGGTGGTTTTGTCTGCATATCTGAGGTTATTGATATACTCCAGGCAACCTTGATTCCAGCTTGTGCTTCATCCAGCCCAGCGTTTCTCATGATGTACTCTGCATGTAAGTTAAATAAGCAGGGTGACAATATACAGCCTTGACATACTGCTTTCCCGATTCGGAACCAGTCTGTTGTTCCATGTCCAGTTCTAACTGGTGCTTCCTCACCTGCATACAGGTTTCTCAGGAGGCAGGTCAGGTGGTCTGGTTTTCCCATCTCCTGAAGAATTTTCCACAGTTAGAGTGGGGATAAGACACACTCTTAGGGAGAAAGGTGATTCAAAACAAAACACAGGGCAGAATGAGCCTGGGGGCAGCCCCCCACAACCATGACCCTTGCCCTGCACTCCTGGGACCCTGGGACACAAGGGGGCCACTGCCGCCCTCCAGGCAGGACTGCAGGAGCGACGGGCCACAGGGCATCCGAGTAAGTGCTCACGCCCCAGAGTGCTGTCCAAACCACGCACCACCAGCCCCTCCATCCTCTGGGTGGGAGGTCGGGAGACAACTAGGAGCAGTTTGTATCACTGGACAATTTTGCCAGGAAAAGGGAGTCTGTTCCTGTTACAAATGGGTCCCTAGTGGCCAGGGTCAGTTGATTCAAATGATCAAACTATTGGGAAATAGATGGGGAAACAGTGGAAACATTGTCAGACTTTATTTTTGGGGGCTCCAAAATCACTGCAGATGGTGACTGCAGCCATGAAATTAAAAGACGCTTACTCCTTGGAAGAAAAGTTATGACCAATCTAGATAGCATATTCAAAAGCAGAGACATTACTTTGCCGACTAAGGTCCGTCTAGTCAAGGCTATGGTTTTCCCAGTGGTCATTTATGGATGTGAGAGTTGGACTCTGAAGAAGGCTGAGTGCTGAAGAATTGATGCTTTTGAACTGTGGTGTTGGAGAAGACTCTTGAGAGTCCCTTGGACTGCAAGGAGATCCAACCAGTCCATTCTGAAGGAGATCAACCCTGGGTGTTCTTTGGAAGGAATAATGCTAAAGCTGAAACTCCAGTACTTTGGTCACCTCATGCGAAGAGTTGACTCATTGGATAAGACATTGGTGCTGGGAGGGATTGGGGGCAGGAGGAGAAGGGGATGACCGAGGATGAGATGGCTGGATGACATCACGGACTCGATGGAAGTGAGTCTGAGTGAACTCCGAGAGATGGTGATGAACAGGGAGGCCTGGCGTGCTGCAGTTCATGGGGTCTCGAAGAGTCAGACACGACTGAGCGACTGAACTGAACTGAACTGAACTGTGACCTTCATGCAATATAATGCCAAGCAGGGAGAATGTTCCCTGGTTAAGGGAACACAGGCACGTGTTAGGCAGGCTTCTGTCTGTTGGGGCTAAAAGCAGCCTATCAATTCCAGGAACGGAAATGGATAGATGCTCCCCAGTTCTTCCCGAAGCTTTGGGGGAATAACCTCATGTTTATAATCTCCACGTAACAGGACCAAAGTGATCCGTGAGGCCGCCAGGGCCCAAGGCAAGGCAATCAGTGTTGTTAGAGGGACCTACTGTGATTTTCAAAGATGAGGAACAATTTCCAAAATGACAAAGACATTCAGCTCTTACGCCAACATCAACGACATTGGCGGCAATAATCGCAGCTGTGGACTCCTTTGAGAATCCAACGGTGACAGTAAAATCCCAGAGAAAATCCATAGACAATTCTGCCACCTGGGAAACAGGACTGATCTCCAGCATGAGGCTGTTTCCAAACAAAGAGGCCAAATTGTATCTATCCAGGTGGTTACAGGAAGAGTCAGGACCAGTCATAGGGATCATGGTCTGCGGAGCTCTGCCAAGTGACGGAGGGGCTCCTAGACAACCTCACGCTCTGGGTGGTCCCCAGACCTCCAGTGCCAGCATCAGCTGGGACCCACCTAACCTGAATCTGCATTTCATAAGATGCCCGGGATGTGTGTGTGCGCGCAGGTTGGGGGGTTGAGAAACACCATCTAGAGGATTCCACTGTGTCTTTGCCACGATTAACAGCCAAGCAGGTGACCTGGAGCTCACCGAGGTCTGTTTTTCCACGTCTGGGGTTTTCTGCAACCTTCTCTGTCCTTCCCACGCCTTCCATCCCGCTGCTTAATAGAGAGCAATGAGTAGACAGATTTCATCCGCCTGTGTTCTGTCCATATACTTCTGTTCTTTGGGCCTGGGTTCCGGGCCCCCAGAACACACACAGCCCGTGGGGACCACTCTGCCAAGCACATGGGCCACTCTGGCTGGAGGGAGATAGTTCTGGACAGAGCAAGGCTCCCTCTGTGCTGTCTGCTCCCACCCTCCTTACATGAAGTTTCTTCTCTGATTTTCCCGTTTCCCGTTACCTCCTGGCAGGGGCAGCC
This sequence comes from Nanger dama, assembly GCA_917880005.1. Lineage (NCBI taxonomy): Eukaryota > Metazoa > Chordata > Mammalia > Artiodactyla > Bovidae > Nanger > Nanger dama. The sequence goes on along the minus strand of CAKJTW010000118.1, from coordinate 1,165,771 downwards.
AGGATTAAAACCAGCCTATCCGGGTTTTGCCTTTAGCCTGTGGTTTCTCCTCCAATGCACCTCTGCAGCTGGAGAGCCAGGTAAGCTGGCTCCAGGGAGGGACGTGGGGAACGAGAGGTGCTCGGGTCCAGCTCTCCATTCACAGAATCAGGTGGAGCCTCAATTTGCCAACTTCAGCTCTCCCTGCTCAGTGACCAGGGGTGTGTTTATTTGTTTTCTCATCAAAAAGACCACACAAGACTTCAGACATCTTACATCCATGTGTTTGCTTCTGTTGTCTCGAGCCAATGAAATGACCAAATAAAGGTAAACTGAAATATAATCTGTAGTAACAAATGGAAACAGAGGCCAGTAGTGCTCAAGGAGAATAGAGACAATAGTGAAAATTTGGGGGAAGAGATGGGAAATATTCCTTAAGGACCTAAGTGTTTTTAAAAGTGTTGAAAACTGAGTAACTAATTTTTTTCAAAAAAAAAAAAAAACCTAAATGGATTTAAGAACAGTCTTTAAAAGAAGAGCTGAAAAGAGAATTGGTGAACTAGAAGACAGAAAAACAACAAATATCCAAAGTGAAGTATGAACTACAAAGGAAGAAAAATGAAGAGGGACAGTATATGGAGATTTGAATGAAAAAAATTAGCACATGGTAAGTTTAAGTTGAGAGGAAGAGAAGAGAAGAGAACAAGAGTGGGGCAGAAGCAATATCTGAAAAGATAATGACTGAGAATTTTCCATAACTAATGAAATACATCAATTGACAGATGATTCACAATTTAGTGAACTCCAAGTTACAGAAAGAAAACGTAAGTTATACCTCACTTAAGTTCAGTTCAGTCGCTCAGTCGTTCTTGCTGGGGGGCGCTCCGCAGAAAGAGTGGAGGCAGTGGAACTTCCCTCAGCAAAGCCAAGGGGTCCGGAAGAGAGGTGAGCCTGCTGTCCTCCAACCCAGCCCCTCGGCGAGCGAGAGACAATCAGACGCGACAGGGGTTTCATCGAAGCAGTTCCACTTTATTGCTGCAAACTCACAGCTTATATAGGCAAGCAGGGGGTGGTTTAGGAGGGACTTTCCATAGTTGCACCAATCACGTTAAAGGTCAAATCATTATGTGCCTTCAGTTGCACCAATCATGTTAAAGGTCAAATTCTCACTTGCATGGAAATCAAGAGAGCCAATCAAAAACTTTGACAAACATAGACCCCACCCCTATCACTTCCACCAGGCGCCATCTTAGTTTCCAACTGCTTCCAACTGTCAAGCTAGCCCTCACTTTTTTTCCTCTGAGGTTTCCCATTTAGGGCCCCACAGTGTCTGACTCTACCACCCCCATGAATCGCGGCACGCCAGGCCTCCCCTGTCCATCACCAACTCCCAGAGTTCACTTAGACTCATGTCCATCAAGTCCGTGATGCCATCCAGCCATTTCATCCTTGGTCATCCCCTTCTCCTGCTCCCAATCCCTCCCAGCATCAGAGTCTTTTCCAATGAGTCAAGTCTTCTCATGAGGTGGCCACAGTACTGGAGTTTCAGCTTTAGCATCATTCCTTCCAAATAACACCCAGGGTTGATCTCCTTCAGAATGGACTGGTTGGATCTCCTTGCAGTCCAAGGGACTCTCAAGAGTCTTCTCCAACACCACAGTTCAAAAGCATCAATTCTTCGGCACTCAGCCTTCTTCAGAGTCCAACTCTCACATCCATACATGACCACTGGAAAAACCATAGCCTTGGCTAGACAGACCTTAGTCAGCAAAGTAATGTCTCTGCTTTTGAATATGCTATCTAGGTTGATCATAATTTTTCTTCCAAGGAGTAAGCGTCTTTTAATTTCATGGCTGCAGTCACCATCTGCGGTGATTTTGGAGCCCCCAAAATAAAGTCTGACACTGTTTCCATTGTTTCCCCATCTATTTCCCATGAAGTGATGAGACCGGATGCCATAATCTTCGTTTTCTGAATGTTGAGCTTTAAGCCAACTTTTTCACTCTTTTTCACTTTGATCAAGAGGCTTTTTAGTTACTCTTCACTTTCTGCCATAAGGGTGATGTCATCTGTATATCTGAGGTTAAAGCAGAAATAGATGTTTTTCTGGAACTCTCTTGCTTTTTCCATGATCCAGCGGCGATTTGATTTCAACGTTGGTGATTTGATCTCTGGTTCCTCTGCCTTTTCTAAAACCAGCCTGAAAACATCAGGGAGTTCACGGTTCACATACTGCTGAAGCCTGGCTTGGAGAATTTTGAGCATTACTTTACTAGCATGTGAGATGAGTGCAATTGTGCGGTAGTTTGACCATTCTTTGGCATTGCCTTTCTTTGGGATTGGAATGAAAACTGACCTTTTCTAGTCCTCTGGCCACTGCTGAGTTTTCCAAATTTGCTGGCATATTGAGTGCAACACTTTCACAGCATCATCTTTCAGGATTTGAAATAGCTCCACTGGAATGCCATCACCTCCACTAGCTTTGTTTGTAGTGATGCTTTCTAAGGCCCACTTGACTTCACATTCCAGGATGTCTGGCTCTAGATGAGTGATCACACCATCGTGATCATCCGGGTCATGAAAATCTTTTTTGTACAGTTCTTCCATGTATTCTTGCCACCTCTTCTTAATATCTTCTGCCTCTGTTAGGTCCAGACCATTTCTGTCCTTTATCAAGCCCATCTTTGGATGAAATGTTCCCTTGGTATCTCTAATTTTCTTGAAGAGATCTCTAGTCTTTCCCATTCTGTTCTTTTCCTGTATTTCTTTGCATTGATCACTAAAGAAGGCTTTCTTATCTCTTCCTGCTATTCTTTGGAACTCTGCATTCAGATGCTTATATCTTTCTTTTTCTCCTTTGCTTTTGCCTCTCTTCTTTTCACAGCTATTTGTAAGGCCTCCCCAGACAGCCATTTTGCTTTTTGCATTTCTTTTCCATGGGGATGGTCTTGATCCCTGTCTCCCTGTACAATGTCACGAACCTTATTCCATAGTTGATCGGGCACTCTATCTATCAGGTCTAGGCCCTTAAATCTATTTCTCACTTCCACTGTATAATCATAAGGGATTTGATTTCGGTCATACCTGAATGGTCTAGTGGTTTTCCCTACTTTCTTCAATTTGAGTCTGAATTTGGTAATAAAGAGTTCATAATCTGAGCCACAGTCAGCTCCTGGCCTTGTTTTTGTTGTGGAAGCGCAGAATAACAAAGACCAAACAAACTCTCCTAAAAGCAACTGGAAATGGAAATTATGACCTGCAAAAGAGCAACTATTACATGGACAGCTGACATCCCAAAGGAAACAGTGAAAGGTAGAAGTTTAAGGGTCTTTAAGGTGCCTTTAAGGTACTAAAAGAAAATAACTATCCACCTAAGGTCACATTTTCAGTGAAATAAAGCCTTTAAGAATAAATGCAAAATAATGACTAAACAATCTTAGGCAAAATAACTAAGAAAATCAATCACCAGAAATCTATCATTAAAGAAAATTCCAGCATTTTCCTCAAGAAGAAAGAAAATGATTCCAAAGAGAAACCTAGAACTACAGATAGGAATAAAGAGCAACAAAATTAATAAGTATGCACATAAATCTAAATGAAAACTGATTAAAATAATGAGGAGAAGTTAAGGCGGTTTTAAGGTTTCCCTGATGGCTCAGACAGTGAAGAATCCACCTGCCAGGGCACAGGAGACGTAAGAGGCAACGGTTTTGATCCCTGGGTCAGGAAGTCCCCCTGGAGAAGGAAAAGGCAACCCGCTCTAGTACTCTTGCCTGGGAAATCCCACGGGCAGAGGAGCCTGGTGGGCTACAGTCCATGGGGTCACAAAGTCGGAGACGACTGGGTGAGTAACACACATGTGATGTGGTGTTAACTAAGGGGAGAACTCAGCATATGAGAAGAAAACCGTGTAAGTAAGGGGGTGGAGGATGAATGAGGAAGGTGAATTCAAAGACCAGCCTCCCCACACGGAGAAGTATGACCGGAGACTGCCCTGCTCTGTGGCCCCAAAGTTCAGTCTACGAAGGCCTAGACCTCTGTAGGTGAAAACCAGCAGCAACAACAGCAACAGAAAGCCCAGCAGGAAAATTGCTCCTGCTCCCAACCAAAGTGGGAAATCGTGGTTCCTGAGAAAGCACACCCACACCAGCCCTCATAGAACTTATAACCTACGCTCACACCACCTGTGAGCCGCAAGTTTCTAATCTATGCTAAAGTGTTCCTATACTATCAATTTCCCGAAAACTGCACCCAAGAGGATGCACATTATGTGTAGAGGCGTTCATCTTCACCTTAGGCCTCAAAGAATATCCACACAAGTTTTTAACAGAGGAGAGCTTCCCATAAAAATCAATCCAATGCACGACAAAACAAGTCACCACCGGTGATGCATGCAGAAACACCAGATGGCAAAATCTGACCTGAAATCTTCAGACATTGTCATTTTCAGTCACAGATTTAAAACATGCCTGTACTGGAAACAAAGCACAGCTCTGTGCACTATCAGCTCAGTCGTGTCCGACTCTCTTCAACCCCATGAACCACAGCACGCCAGGCCTCCCTGCCAATCACCAACTCCCGGAGCTTGCTTAAACTCATGTCCATTGAGTCGGTGATGCCATCCAACCATCTCACCCTCTGTCGTCCCCTTCTCCTCCTGCCTTCAATCTTTCCCAGCATCAGGGTCTTTTCCAATGAGTCAGTTCTTTGCAGGTGGCCAAGGTACTGGAGTTTCAAGTTCAGCTTCAGTCCTTCCAATGAATATTCAGGACTGATTCCCTTTAGGATGGACTGGTTGGATCTCCTTGCAGTCCAAGGGACTCTCAAGAGTCTTCTCCAAAGCTTGGAGTAGACAGACTTAGTTGACAAAGCAATGCCTCTGCTTTTTACTGTGCTGTCTAGGTTGGTCATAGCTTTTCTTCCAAGGAGCAAGTGTCTTTTAATTTCATGGCTGCAGTCACCATCTGCAGTGATTTTGGAGCCAAAAATATAAAGTCTGTCACTGTTTCCATTGTTTCCCCATCTATTTGCCATGAAGTGATGGGACCAGATGCCACGATCTTAGTTTTCTGAATGTTTAGTTTTAAGCCAACTTTTTCATTCTCCTCTTTCACTTTCATCAAGAGGCTTTTTAGTTCCTCTTCACTTTCTGCCATAAGGGTGGTGTCATCTGCATATCTGAGGTTATTGATATTTCTCCCGGCAATCTTGATTCCAGCTTGTGCTTCTTGCAGCCCAGCATTTCTCATGATGTACTCTGCAGAGAAGTTAAATAAGCAGGGTGACAATATACAGGATTGATGTACTTCTTCCCTGATTTGGAACCGGTCTGTTGTTCCATGTCCGGTTATAACTGCTACTTCTTGACTTGCTGTGCTCTATAGCACACAGTAAACTAGAAAATATAATTTCACAGATTTTGAAAAGATTCAGAACTTAAAGCAATTTAAATTACAATAATCAACATCAAAAATACAAGGGACAGAATTAACAAGTTGTTTGATACAGATGAGGAGAGAACTAGCAAATGGGAGGGAAAAGCAGAAGGAATCATCCAGAACGTAGCGCAAAGCAACAAGGAAATAGAACGTTTAGCAGAAGGGCTGGTAAATGAATATTAGGACTGAAACTAGACAGATTCTCTAATGAGACTGTGCGCGTGCTAAGTCGCTCATCGTGTCCGACTCTGAGACCCCATGGACTGTAGACCACCAGCCTCCTCTGTTCCTGGGATTCTCCAGGCGGGAATACTGTAGTGGATTGCCGTGCCCTTCTCCAGGGGATCTTCCCAACCCAGGGGTCAAACCCATGTACCCTGCATTGGCAGGAAGGGTCTCTATTTTTAGTCCCACCTGGGAAGCCCCTTCTAGTGAGATTGTGTGTGCATGCTAAATCACTTCAGTCATGTCCAACTCTTTGTGACCCTATGGACTGCAGCCCACCAGGCTTCCCTGTCCATGGGATTCCCTGGCAAGAATACTGCATTTCACTAAAGACAAGGAGAAATCTAAAATCTGAAAGAGGGAAAACAAGAAGGAGGAAAAACAAGTTGAGAGGGACTTCCCTGGTGGCCCAGTGATTAAGAATCCACCTTGCAAGGCAGGTGAGGCCGACCTGATCCTTGGTTGGGTAACTAAGATCCCACATGTTGTGCAGTTCTGCAAAACAAAGAAAATCTTTTTCTCAAAGCATATAAAAGTTATGTTTACAGTATACTGTAGTCTATTTAGTATGCAAAAGCATTGTGTGTTTGTCTTTTACATGTTTACCTTAATGAAAAATTCTCCATTGCTAAAATTGCTAATCATCATCTGAGCCTTCAGTCAATCATAATCTTTTTTCTGGACAAGGGTCTTGTCTCTGTGTCAGTAGCTGCTGACAGATCAGGGTGATGGTTGCTGAAGGTTGGGGTCAGTGTGACAGTTACTTAAAATAAGACAATAAAGTTTGGTACATCAATTGACACTTTCTTTTATGAACAATTTCTCTGTAGCAGGCAATGATGCTTGACAACATTTTACCTACAGTAGAAGTTGGAGTTATTCCTCTCAGATCCTGCTGCTGATTCAAGAACCAAATTTACTATGTAATATTCTAAATGTTTGTGGTCATGTCAACAAACTGCATACCATTTTCACCAGGCATGGATCCATCTCAAGAAACCACTTTCTTTGCTCAATCTAAGAAGCAACTCCTCATCTGTTCAAGTCGTATCATGAGATTGCAGCAATTCAGCCATTCTAGTTCCCTTGCTGTTTCCACCACATCCATAGTTACTTCTTCCACTGAAGTCTTGAGCTCTCAAAGTCATCTGTGAAGGTTGGCATCAAGTTCTTCCAAACTCTTATTAATGTCAATATTTTGACCTCTATCTATGAATTGCAAACATCCTAAATGGCGTTTAGAATGATGAATCCTTTCCAGAAGGTTTTGCCTGGATCCATCAGAGGAATCGTTGTCTATGGCAGTTATAGCCTTGCAAAATGTATTTCTTAAATAATAAGACTTGAAATTCAAACTTACCCCTTGGCCCATGGGCTGCAGAATGGATGCTGTGCTACCGGGCATGTGAAGAACATCAATCTTGTTGCCCATCTCCATCAGAGCTCTTGGGTGACCAGGTACGTTGTAAATGAGCAGCAATATTTTGAAAGGAACCTTTTTTCCTGAGCAGTAGGTCTTAACAGTGAGCTTAAAATATTCAGTAAACCATGTCGTAAGCAGTAAACCAAGCTTTGCTGTTCCATCTCTAGAGCTCAGGCAGAGCCGATGTAGCATAATTCTTAAGGACCCTCGGCCTTGTGTAACGATAAATGGGAACTGGTTCCACCTTGAAGTCACAGGCTGCGCTAGCCCCTCATAAGAGAGCCAACCTGTCCTTTGAAGTTGTGATGCCCAGCCTTGGCTTTTCCTCACTATGAAAGTCCCAGATGGCATCTTCTTCCAACAGAAGGCTGTTTTACCTATGTTGGAAACATGTTGTTCGCATGCCACCTTCCTGAGCATCTCGGCTGGATCTTCTGGAGAACTCCCTGCAGCGCCTATGCCGGAACCTGCTGCTTCACTCTCACTGCTACATTTAAAGATGCCTTCTTTCCTTCAGTTTCCGGGACCAGCTTCTGCGAGTTTCAGACTTTTCTTCTGCACCTCTCTCACCTCTCTTGCCCTTCACAGAGTTGAGGGAGTTAAGGTCTTGCTCCGGCTTAGGCTTCAGAAAGTGTTGTAGCTGGTCTGACCTTGCAGGCCCTAGGACTTCCTCCCAGTGAGGCTGCTTTCCTTTCTCATCATCCATGTGTTCACTGAGGCAGCACTTTTAATTTCCCTCAAGAACTTCTTTGCATTCACACCTCAATGAATCGTTTGGCATAGGAGGCCTAGATTTTGGCCTTTCTCAGCTTTTGACTTGCTTTCCTCACTAAGCTTAATCACTTCTAGCTTTTGATTTAAAGTGAGAAACATGTGATTCTTCCTTTCACTGAGCACTTAGGATTATGAATTGGGCCTAATTTCAATATTGTTGTGTCTCAGGGAATAGGGAGACCTGAAGAGAGAGAGGGAGGTGGGGAAGCAGTCATTCCACGCAGCAGTCAGATGCACACGTTTATCGATTAAATTCATCGCCTTTGGTGGTGCCCAAAACAATTACAGTAGTGATCGGGAAGCCTGGAGAAGGGAAGGGCAACCCTCGCCAGTAATCTTGCCTGGAGAACTCTATGGACACAGGAGCCTGGTGGGTCACAGTCCATGGGGTCAGAAAGTCAGACATGACTGAGCAACTGAGCAATTAACATGAAGATCACTGATCACAGATCATCATTACAAAACTAATAATGAAAGTTTGAAACATTTTGAGAATTACCAAGAGAGTGTGTCAGTCACTCAGTCAAGCCCAACTCTTTGCAGCCCCATGGACTGTAACCTGCCAGGCTCCTCTGTCCAAGGGATTCTCCAGGCAAGAATACTGGAGTGAGTTGCCATTCCCTCCTCCAGGGAATCTTCTCAACCCAGGGACTGAACCTGAATCTCCTCCATTGCAGGCAGATTCTTTACCATCTGCACCACCAGGAAGCCCCATTTGAGAATTACCAAAATGTGACATAGATACACAAAGTGAGCAAATACTACTAGAAAAAATGAGACCACTAGATTTGCTTGAAGCAGGGATGTCACAAACTTTCAACCTGTGAAAAAAAAAGGGCAATGTCTGCAAAGTGAAATGCAATAAAACGAGATATGCCTATAATAATGAAAGATAGCAAAAAATCCCCATATTATTGTAAGTGAACCTGCTTCTGAATAACCCATAGATTTGAAATCATCACAGGGGAAATTGGAAATTATTTCTATTGAACAATAGCAAATACTACTTAACAGAATTATGAGATGCAGATAATGCTGTGTTTAGAGGAAAATATATAGCCTTATATTGTCTGCGAGGTGGGAAAAAAAAACACTAAAAATAAATGAGTTAACCATTCATCTCAGGACATTTGAAAAGAACATCAAAACAAGAAAAATGAAAATATCAAGGAAGAATAATAAAAGGACCACGGATTAAAAATAAAAAGAAAATGTTTATTAGAGTAGGTGCACATATTGGTTACTTGGAGGAAACTAGTGTTTGTGCCACTACCCTGTGAGATTCACCAGGAATAAAGAAAAAGGTGGGAGGCCTTCCCTGTTGGCCCAGCGGGGAAAGAATCCACCTGCAACACAAGAGAAGGCTGGCACCCACTCCAGTGCTCTTGCCTGGAAAATCCCATGGACCGAGGAGCCTGGTGGGCTGCAGTCCACGGGGTTGCTGAGAGTCGGACGCGACTGAGTGACTTCCTTTCACTTTTCACTTTCGTGCATTGGGGAAGGAAATGGCACCCCACTCCAGTGTTCTTGCCTGGAGAATCCCAGGGACAGGGAAGCCTGGTGGGCTGCCGTCTACGGGTTGCACAGAGTCGGACACGACTGAAGCGACTTAGCAGCAATACAGGAGGCAAGGGTTTGATCCCTGGGTCAGGAAGGCCCCAGGATGAAGGGAATGGCTACCTACTGCAGTATCCTCACCAGGAAAATCCCACTGACAGAGGAGCCTGCAGGCTACAGCCCACGGTGTCGCAGGGTCAGTCACGCCTGAGCAGCTGAGCACGCACAGCGCAGGGTCAGCACACTGAGACTCGAGCACACAAGCAGATCACACGAAAACGGGAAGAGAAACACATTACAGGCCATCAGATAAGAGGAAAGGTAATGCGGGTATTGTTTTAAAAATCCAACAATTTCTCCAAATAAGCCTGAAAATTTAGATGAAATGGCCAATTTATAAAAATTTAGCACTTAAAGCATGGAATCATGGTATAATCATTAAAGAAACTGAATCATAAGTGAAAATTATTTCCCTCAAAGAAAACTCCAGATCTAGACAGCTTCACTGGAAAATTCAACCAAAAAAAAAAAATGCCAGGATACATAAATAAATTTTATGAATTCAATATACTGAAATACAGCAATAAAAATGAGCAAACAGCAGCTACACTTGAATAAAACTCACAAATATCATTTTGAACCAAAAGAGTGAAGTACAAAAATATATCTAGAACAGTCCGTCGATTTGAAGGTCAAAACCCTGTGCAGTTGGTAAAGAATTCGCCTGCAATGCAGGAGATGAAAGAGATGCGGGTTTGATCCCTGGGTCAGAAAGATCCCCTGGAGGAAGAAATGGCGATCCACTCCAGTATGCTTGACTGGAAAACCCCATGAATGGTGGGGCTGGGCAGGCTCCAGTCCAGGAGGCTGCAAAGAGTGGGGCATCCGAGCACACACATGCGTGTGCACACTCTGTCACGATCACAGCACACACACATGCGTGTGCACACTCTGTCACGATCACAGCATACACACATGCATGTGCACACTCTGTCACGATGACAGCACGCACACATGCGTGCGCACACTCTCTCATGATCACAGCACACACACGTGCATGTCCGCACTCTGTCACTATGACAGCGCACACACACGCGTGCACTCTGTCACGATGAGCGGGGAGTCACCTACTTTCTGGGAAGAAAGGGCAGACCATTCTCCCACAGCCAGGACAGCACTCACAAACCTTGCCTCTTACAAAAGAAATCACACAATTAGCTCTAGGCCCTGACACTGTCTAGGAAACTGAGCTGGGTGTGCATGATGAGCTTGCTCACGCCTTTCTTCATCCTCTGCCACTTACTCAAGGCCTAAGCTACACAGCTGGCACTCGACAAAGTTTTGCTGGTTGAAGAAAAAAAACATAAGTGTCTTTTTCCACTTCTCAGATATATTTAGGCTATGGATCCCATCAAAGAAGCTGAAAGCTTTGGCACTTTGGAAAATGCTGAGAATAACAAAGAAACATTTCCAAGACACAAGCTGGAACTGCCCCTACATCTTTTACAAAAATCTCCCGCTTGACATTTTTGACAAGTACACTCCCTCTTCATAACTTCTTTTCAATGCATGGAAAAAATCCTAGAGGTCAGAACAGCTCTACCACCACTATGCTGGAAACATCAGTCCTTCCTACACATGACATCATTCACATCAATGCTGTTATAAATACAATATATGTTAGAGATACAAAATGTTAAAGGCAATGCTTATGAGCAGACTTTCTGATGATGAATTGGGCTTTTCTCTACTTAGTTATCTAATGGGGAAGTCCCACATTCTTAACACATTGAAAAAAAAAAAGTCCTCTGTTGCCAAGAAGTTTTCAAAAGTTACTATTTTTGTAGAGCCTATAAGAATTCAGCACATTTCGCTGTGCATGCTGACGGGGCAGAAGCGTTCAACTCACAGACCCTATTTCCAGAGCCGGGTTGCCATCTGGGCTGGGCACAGATGTTTTGGCAGGACAAGAACTCTTCCAAACACAAGTTTTTGTTCATTGTATTAAAACAAAAGCAGCCCTGTTAATTTCAGTCCCATTCAGGACCAAGTTTGGCAGGGGGTGGGAAGAATCAATATTTGCTAAGAGGAGAAGAACAGAATCAGTAGGGAAAACAATTATTTGCTGGCTTTTCAGAGAATATTACAAATAATGACGGTCCCAAACCATAAAGAGACTGTTCAAAGAATTGCCTGACACGAGCCCTTTAATCTGCGGTTCAGTTTACCCTTTGGTTCATCCTTTCTATGGAGAACTTGAATCCATGAAAATTTGTGTAGGAATACAAACTAATTGCCATGCAAATACCAACCCTCTCTGGAGCTGAACACTTTCAGCTGGAAGGGATCACACAGCAGCCAAGCTCATCGAGACATGCTCAGATCGGCAAGAGGGCAAAAGATGTTTGCTGTATACAATAGCGAGAGCTTAGGTGCCCTTGAGTCAGGCAAGCATAATACATTTCACAATTCCAAGCATTAGGCATTCTGGAAAAATGAACTGATTCCAGCCGACTCCTTCAAAGTCAGCCAAGAAAAACAGACCCTGTTTCTTCTACTAGCTACTAAATGTCCTTCCTTAAGACACCGTGAAATTAAAAGGTGATTGCTCCTTAGAAGGAAAGCTATGACAAACCTAGACAGCGTATTCAAAAGCAGAGACATCACTTTGCCAGCAAAGCTCCATGTAGTTGAAGCTGTGGTTTTTCCAGTAGTCAAGTATGAATGGGAAAGTTGGACCATAAAGAAGGCTGAGCATGGAAGAAATGATGCTTTTGAATTGTGATGCTGGAGAAGACTCTTGAGAGTCTCTTGGACAGCAAGGAGATCAAACCAGTCCATCCTAAAGGAAATCAACCCTGAATATTCATTGGAAGGACTGATGCTGAAGCTGAAGCTCAGTACTTTGGACACCTGATGCAAAGAGCTGACCCATTGGAAAAGACCCTGATGCTGGGAAAGATTGAAGGCAGGAGGAGAAGGGGATGACAGAGGATGAGATGGTTGGATGGCATCACCGACTCCAAGGACATGAGTTTGAGCAAGCTCCGGGAGATGGTGATGGACAGGGAAACCTGGCATGCTGCAATCCATGGGGTTGCAAAGAGTTGAACACAACTGAGCAACTGAACAACAAGATGTTATTAAAGTATAAGCACTAGTGGAAGATAAAATAATGTCTCATCAGATGCAGTCATTCATAAACAGATTATCACTCAGTAGAAATCGTGTTCTTCCTGGAACAAAGGGATCATTAAGCCCACACATGAGTCACTTTATTAACATGAGGATTCAGGGTGGATTTCTTGAAGCCAGAGGCTGGCCTCTTTCAGGATGCCAGGATTCCTTCAAGGATGGAGAAATCAAGTGTCCCCGAGATCAGAGAGAAGGAGTCTTCTGATGGAGAGGGTGTGCACTTGTGCTAAATCATTCAGTCGTGTCTGACTCTTTGCAACCCCATGGGCTGGAGCCCACCAGGCTCCTGTGTCCCTGGAACTTTCCAGACAAGAATACTGGAGTGGGTTGCTGTTTCCTCCTCCAGGGGATCTTCCCAACCCAGGAACTGAATCCGTGTCTCCTGCATCTCCTGGATTGGCAGGCATATTTTTTTAACCTCTGAGCCAACCTGGGAAGCCACTCTGATGGAGAGAAGGGCATTGAAATCGCTCTCTGCTGTTTCAGGACTAGACTCCCAGCTCCTGGCGCCCACATCAGAGGTTTCTGTGCCTTCAGCGACTTGCCCAGTACACCTGAGGATGGAGCAGGTAGTGACAGCTGCGGACTCCGTTTGCTGGTGGGGAAGCTGAGTCAGCGCTCCAAGAACCAGCCGCGGAAACGAGGCTCTGACACAACTCTGAAACGGCTCACCCGTCCCGGGCCTCATCCATTTAGACAGCGATCAAGGTACCTGTGCGGCTGGGCGTGGCCCCACTCACCACCTGGGTGGTTCCCGCCGCATAATCCTAGACTCCAGACGCTGACGCTCTACACAGCTTTCTCCGCGTGTGTTCTTTTTCACAATAAAAACACACGGCTCAGAGGTGGAGGGCCAAGGACAGCCCATCATCGGGCTCCGAGGCTGGCATCCTGGACATCCCTCAGGATGGGAGGAGAGTCCTCCGGCCTCCCCAGAAGGTGAGCCATCGCTCGCAAACCAGTCTTTCCTGCCTGGCAAGGCAGGAGTCCATGTGACCTCACAGCAGTCAGGAAGGAGCCACATGGAGCCAGCACCCGGGAGGGACAAAGGCGCAGGTTCTGAAGGGCAGGGCCTTGAAGGATGGTGCAGAAGAGCCTCTGGAGTGAGAGGACAGCGGGGAACGCTCACGGCAGGGGCTCTGATTAGGGAGACAGGGCTGGGAGAAGGTCAGAGGGGGAAGAATAACAGCGCCTGGAAAATGAAGCCCAAAATTGACGAAGAGCAGGCAAGGTAGGTGTCAGGAAGAGAGGGGACTGGTCCTTGGGCATTACCATGGCGATTCTTGGACCTCATTTACTGCAAAAACTCTACCTGCGGGGATTTGAATGCTTTCCAGATTGTTGATCTGTGTCCACAGCAGAACACATCCGGTTCGGGAGTGTGGTCTGGGGATAAGGGTCAGTTCCCGGAGAGACGACTTCTTCCCGTCTCCAGGCGCCCATATGGGGAGATGCTCTGCAGACAGCCCGAGACTCCAACAGGGAAAAGCGCAGGGCAGGGACCTTGGCCAAAGCTGGAGAAGAGCAGCTTTAGGAGAGAGCGCTCAGGACATGTGAGGGCCTCTGTCCGGCGGCAGAGGCGTTTCTCATAGGCGACGGAGGGGGCATTGGTGGAGCTGTAGGACACAGACCGGAAGGCAGGAAAGGAGAGATGGGGAGAGTTCTGCGATGAGCCAGACTGTCCAGCAGCACCAGGGCCCCAGGCAAGGCAGAGGGCTGCAAGGCCACCTCCCCAGAGCATCGCTCACAAAGACAGTCCTGCTTTGGCCCAGAGACCAAACAAGAGGCTTCCAAGCTCTTTGGTACCAAAGTGCTACCTTCACAGCTGCAGCCAGAGAAGCTGGTCGCGGGGAGCACGCAGACAGGCGCGCCGGGCGGGGGTCCCGGAGCCCGCTGACTGCTGCTCCATGAGCCCATGAAGACACCCCCACAAGGCAGGCCGTGCCCGGGGACTCCCTTCCCTGGACCGCAGCCCTGCCCATCAGATGCCCTCCCTGCATCGCCCCAGAGGCCTGGGCTCCCGAGGGCTGACCTCGCTCCTCTGCTTTGAGTAGCTCGAAACACTTGCCGCTCTGGGAAGATTCACACCAGAGCAACCAGCAGATGCTCCTGACCAGGGCCTTTCGCTTTGCTTTTCAGGCAGCTTGTCGTTAAGCCTCTACCAGCGCACCACCGGCTCAGGGCAAACTCCACGGGAGCCCAAAGCGTCAGAGTCTCGCTCCACTCGCTTCTCGGAGACAACCCACTGGCCCTCTCTCCACGTCCATGCCCGACCCAGGAGTTCACGTCGGTCTCACTCAGGGAGCTGCACCTGGCTCCCCCTCCCTGCCCTCCCGCCCCCCACCACTCTCAACCCTCCCGCACCACCCTACAGCACACGGGTGGTGAGCAGCACCCCACTAAGCCGAGCAAGGCACGCAAGTGAACTCACTAGATCTTCCAGCCAGCCTCAGGGCAGGCCTTCTCCTAGCACTGCTCCCAGGGTGCTCTGCAACTTGCATCCAGATGACCCCCAGCAATCAAAAGGCAACTCCTCTTTGAGGGAGAGGCGAGACAGCACGTAATTTCAGCACAGATTTAGCCCCGATGGCTTGTGGATCTTCACCCTGTGTGAGACTGCCTCCCCCTAAGAAAGAGGCAGAAGAGAGTCTGTGATTACAACTTGCTGAAGAAAATCAACAGAAAGGACTGTTTCACGTGGGTACCAATTAAAGTGCTCACATACACACACAGAGTGGAGCGGGAGCCCGTGCTGGTACGCGGGCCTGGGAACGAGAATGAGTTCCCTTTAGATGCTTTCGTCGGGAGACGTCTTTCGACACGTAGGAATGAGTGGTCTTGGGCGGTTCCACAAGCCTCTGAGTTTCTGCTTCTTCATGTGTGAGACAAGACAGCCTGCTCTCGCCCCTCCTGTAGGACCACAGGAAGGAGAAAATGCCAGTGAGGATACAGCCTGGATTAAAAACCTTCCATAAACATGATTCCGAGGACCTAGCTGATGGTGTTATGAGGCAATCTGTAATGAGAGCTCAGCATTTAGACTAGAAAATTGAGGTCAGGACGCTTCCAGATGTCCCAACAGAACATCCAAGCTTCAGGAATCAAAGGGAATCTTTGGTTTCAGGTTTTTATGGACATGTATCCAGAAGCTATGGTTTTTCCATTGGTCACGTATAGATGTGAGAGCTGAGGGGTGAAGAATTGATGCTTTTGAACTATGATGCTGGAGAAGACTCTTGAGAGTCCCTTGGACAGCAAAAAGAGCCAACCAGTCCATCCTAAAGGAGACCAGTCCTGAATATTCATTGGAAGGACTGAGGCTGAAGCTGAAACTCCAATACTTTGGCCACCTGAAGTGAAGAACTGACTCACTGGAAAAGACCCTGATGCTGGGAAAGATAGAAGGCAGGAGGAGAAGGGGACGACTGAGGATGAGATGGTTGGATGGCATCACTGACTCAGTGGACATGGGTTTGGGTGGACTCTGGGAGTTGGTGATGGACTGGGAGGCCTGGCATGCTGCAGTCCATGGGGTTGCGAAGAGTAGGACATGACTGAGCCGTCTGAGCTGCACTGATCCAGAGGCCCAGCACGTTTGTCCTGTGTGCTGATAAGACGCTTACAGGTCAGCACTGCCGCTGTAGAGAGCAGAGGAGCGGGCACCCTCCACTGGGCTTCGGGGCTGGAGTCTCACAGCTCGAGGCTGACGCGGCCGCTCCAGGTGTTTAGGAAGACTGCCAGAGGGAAGGAGCTGACTGGCGGGCCACTACTCGTCACACCGGAGGGCGTAAAAGCCGCTCTGCAGTTTAGGGTCGTGTCCACCTCGGACTCTTTCAAGGATGAGGAGGAAACAGCCCTCCCTCCCCGGCCCTGGAACAAACCCTGCCCTCTACACGCTGGCCAGGATGGCTGATCCGGAGAGTATTTTCACAGCTGTGAGGAGACGTTTCCACTGGAGTCTTTAAAAATAAGTTGTCATCCCTTCCACCACCCCCCACCGCGCCCAGGAGGAGTGACCCACGTGGAGCTGAAGGGAGCCCAGGGACAGGCGTGTTCCGTTTGTGCCCCGCCCGCCGGCCAAACCCGGCCTCGGGCAGCGCGGCCCCCTGAGGGCCATGCCACCTGTGCCCTGGGGTCTTCTGCGGCCTCTCAGCATCTGAGCCAGTGGGCTTCCAGTGGCCGGGCCAGAAGGGAGGGAGCAACCCCCTGCCCAGGTGGCATTCAGCAGCTCCCCCAAGGGCCTGCCGGGCTCCTTTAGCCAGCTGGGGCCTCGCACCTGCCAAGACTGCAGAGAGAGTGTGGCTGGGCAGGGCCGGGGGTGGGGGCGGTGGACAGGGAGACGGCCTTTACTCCCAGGCTGGGCTCCACACCCTCTGCGCCCCCTGCCCGGTGTCTGAGCCCAGGGCCCACCTGACTGTTGATACACGTGCCCCTCACGCTCCAGCCTGGAGGGTGACCTGACAGCAGTGTGCAAAGCACTTCTGCTTGCGCTGCTCAGAAGGCAGAGCGGGCGCGGCTTGGCCCCCACCCCCACCCTGGGGCGAGTCTGGTGCGGGGGGCAGAGGGGAGCAGAAGGGCTGGGGGGCTGTGAGCCCAGTCTTCTCCTTCCCTTCCACCGAGGCCAGACCCCTGGTGGCCGATGAGATGGCAGGTTTGGGGACCTGGAGAGGCATTTTCTATGCAGTCCAGTAATTTTCTGGAACAGCTGCACGAACATGGGCCATTTCCCTGGGAATATGCCCTCTCCACTTTTCTGTTAACCCGCTGAGGACCCTGCCTGCCAGCACCTTGGGAGGTGGCCTGGGGATCATGCAGGCAGGCGCCAAGATCTGAGCCCAGGGACGGCGGGGGTCACGTCCACTTGGGATGAAACGGAACGTCGAGGTCCCGGCCCCTACCCAACACTGCCCTGGGGGCTGGAATCTGGACAGGGTGGGTACTCACCCGCTTTGAGGAGCTTAAAGACCATGGGGAGGTGGGCAAGAGGCAGAGGGACCCTGCTGGGACACAGGGCTCCAGCCGCACCTCGGAGCCACGGCCGAGGACCCTCGGGGGCAGGGGGTGCGGTGGTGCAGTCAGGGCTGAGCGGTCTCTGAGCATTCTGGGCCAGGCTCCGAGATGACCTAGCACCCCAGCGGCAGCGTGTGTCCAAACCCTGTGCTCACGCCAGCATGTGGTGCTTCCATCACCCCCGGGGAAACCGAGACAACCGCGGCTTAGGGGCCGCTGTGGGGCCGCAGCATCTACCCGCCGTCGGCACCACCAGCCCGTTAGGGAAGAGCGTGGCGTCCGGTTTCAGAGAGGTGGAGACGGAGACGCGAGCGGGTCGATGGCTTTGCCGAAAGGTGCCTGACAGGAGATTGTGGGGTGGGGCCGGGCCCAGAACCTCTGCTCTGCACGTGGGCCCTCCTCAGGACATCCTCCCACATGACAGTGACCCAGCTCCTCGGAGGCCCAGAGCTGAGCCCCGGAACTCCGGACGAGGCTGGCAGAGAGGTCTGCAGTGTTTCAGAGGCGGTCTTCCCTTCTTTCCTCATTCTCCTTGCCCTGGTGTGAGAACAGGAAGGCCACCCAACAAGGACAAAGACAGCTCGTGGCCGCCCCTACCCCAGCAAGAGCTGGCTCCAGCGAAGGACTCAGCCACCACCAGCTTGTCTGGCCCAGACTCAGGGCAGGCAGCTGACAGGGGAGAGTCACAGTGGACGGAGGGACGGCTCCAGGGTGCCCTGTGCAGAGGCAGGGGCCCAGGAAAGCGGAGGTGGACCAGTGACATGTAGGGCGACCCTCGTCGTTGGTTGGGGTGATATCTGGCTTTCTCTGAAAAGCTGGAAATGGACTCAGCCCAGGTTGTTTCTTGGTCAGACCCCCTGACATCTCTGAGTCCCCACTGTATAAAGGGGTGCAGAGCCCCTGACTGGGCCCACCTGAGGACAGCCACCCCAACCTGGGGGGCAGTACAGTGAGCAGCTGGCTGAGGCTGGCAGGGTCCCGGCCCCTTCTGGCCCTGCTGCCTCCTGCCTCGCCCCCAGGCACCACCTCCTTCCTCTCCATCCTCCCGGTATCCCCTCTCATCTCATGACAGGTAGGGGACCCCGACTCTTCTGCCTCAGGGCCAACAGATCATGCTGCCTGTCCCCTCCAAGGGTCCCAAGGGGCCACAGTGCCAGAGCTTCCCTACCGGGTGCCAAGCCGGGAGCACGGCTTCTGGGTTCATACCCACTGGGGAGCACACCCGTGTTAGCGGCGCCCCCCGCCGCCAGCCTGCTCTGCGAGGGTCCTAGAAAGGGAGGTCCACTCCCAGGAGCATCTCCCACGCCTCCCTCCCCAGGATCGTGCTCGCATCAGACCTCCCACGGAGATGTGATAACGAAGCGCTTTTGCGCACACGTGGCGCGCCATCTTCTAAAGGTTTTGGATTGCACTGGCTCAGCATTCAGCCCGGCGCAGCTGCAGATGAAAAGCTTCAGAAATGTGTATTGACTAAAATGTCTCCAAGACGGCACGTGATCTCAGCGCGAGGAGTTTTTTCCTTTCTCTCCCCTGTTCCTTTTCACTTGGCTTTTTCTCACTTTTAAGAAACACAGTCATTAAAGAAGATCCCTGAGGAAATGAAGCCCAGAACACGGTGTTAACATATCATAGAAGTTCTGACTTTCAATACCCAATTCCCCAGAAAATGCGGAATTAAGCCAGTTAGTTCCACATTTACAGAAACACTGGAAATTTCCTGGGGAAATTACTTAGAATGAAATGAGTAGCCGCTCTCATCTCTCCCCTGCTATCAATCTGCCCAGAGCTACTCTTTCACTTATGAAATTTTTATGAATGAAAAACCACAACTACCAGCAGCTTCGGTGTGTCTGCAGCCACGGCCAATCTTGGGTGGGACAGGCCTTGAAATGTGGTTACGGGGCCTGTGGGTGTCATCTGAGCCTCTCTCAGGCCTGTGTCTTAGGACCTGCCTCGACATTTTTGGAAAGCTTACAAGATAAAGGTGGCTCTATATTTTAATAAGTGACCTTACAAAGTTCACCTCCATATATAAAAGTTCCGTAATTTCTAAATTCACAAATCCTTGCTTCATCTCAGATCAAATGGCAATCCACTCCAGTATTCCTGCCTGGAGAACCCCATGGACAGAGGAGCCTGGTGGGTTACAGTCCATGGGATCACAGAGTCAGACACAACTGAAGCGACTTAGCACACTCACACAATAATTGCTAGTTCAGTATTAAGCTCTCCTGGTGATTACCTGAGAGGAAATTTAAAATATGTGTGCATATTTGAGGATAGTCTATGATAACATTTTAGTTCAATTAAATGTTTTGGCTCAACTGAAATATAATTATCACAATTTACTGCATAATTGCATTGCATGATTATTCAATATGAGACAGGGGTCATTTCAATAATTCTTTGCATTTAATTATTCCTCAGAAAGAATAAGTTTTATCATAGAGAAATAGCGTATTCATTATAACCAGGATCAGTTCAGTTTAGTTCAGTCGTTCAGTCATGTTGGACTATTTGCGACCCCATGAATCGCAGCACACCAGGCCTCCTGGTCCATCACCAACTCATGGAGTTCACTCAGACTCATGTCCATTGAGTCAGTGATGCCATCCAACCGTCTCATCCTCTGTTGTCCCCTTCTCCTGCCCCCAATCCCTCCCAGCATCAGGGTCTTTTCCAATGAGTCAGCTCTTCGCATCAGGTGGCCTAAGTATTGGAGCTTCAGCTTCAGCATCAGTCCTTCCAATGAATATTCAGGATTGATCTCCTTTAGGATGGACTGGTTGGATCTCCTTGCAGTCCAAGGGACTCTCAAGAGTTTTCTCCAACACCACAGTTCAAAAGCATCAATTCTTTGGTGCTCAGCTTTCTTTATAGTCCAGTTCTCACATCCATACATGACCACTGGGAAAACCATAGCCTTGACTAGATGGACCTTTGTTGGCAAAGCAATGTCTCCGCTTTTTAATCTGCTGTCTAGGTTTGTCATAACTTTCCTTCCAAAGAGGAAGCGTCTTTTAATTTCATGGCTGCAGTCACCATCTGCAGTGATCTGGAGCCCAAGAAAATGAAGTCCGTCACTGTTTCCATTGTTTCCCCATCTATTTGCCGTGAAGTGATGGCACCGGATGCCATGATCTTGGTGTTCTGAATGTTCGCGTTTAAGCCGGCTTTTCCACTCTCCTGTTTCACCTTCATCAAGAGGCTCTGCAAACAAAATAAAATACATGGACAAACCAAAGTGGACAAACAAACAAAAAAGCACAAGTAGGAACAGAGGAGCGGTTACTAGAGGGAAAGGGGTTGGGGGAGGCGAAGGAAATCAGCTGAATGGCGGCGGGCGAGTAGATATCCGGCAGTGAGCAATGCCGCGAGGCATACAGAAGCAGAAATATAATGCCATGCACCTGAGACTCATATACATTATAAATCAATGCTAGCTCAATAAAAGTAAGTAAAAAGAAACCCCTCGAAAGTGTTTTTAACACTGAAAGAATTAATTAATTTTAAAAATAGCATCTTACCCGTTACTATAGATCAGAGATACTCTTTACAGTATTCTAAGGACAGCCAAGGAGACAAACCTAAAACTCTTTTACTGAATTTTTAGTAAAAAAATTCCTGAAAATGTTGTGTTTTTATGCACAATTCTGGATCTTTAAACATAAGCACGAGAGAGAGCCCCATCATTTCTCTGACCATTATTTTACTTGCTAACTCTGGTCAGGATCCTCCTGGATCAATGTTTTGGGTTTGTCAACATTACAAAACCTGTACGCCACCTCTATTAGGCATTCTCCCTTGAAATAAATGAAAGTAAACAGAAAAGTATAATAACATAAAACACTTTTAACAAGTCAGGATTAGGGATTTTTAATGCAAATTAATATTTAACAGCAAATCTTTAATGCCTGTGAATGAAGATGCTGAATACAAGAAAAGCAATGAGCTGGTCCAAATGGTGAAATTATAAGTTTCATTATATAATATGACTTTCTTATTCTTCTGGGACTAAATCCAAGGGATTTTAAAATTTTTATCAGACTCAAAGCCACTTTCAAGAAACAGGCCCAGACTTCAAGTGTGTGTAAGGAGATGGGGGAATACAGTTCTCTGAGCAGCTAGAATCAGAACTGGTTTTAGAACAGAATCCACTGTCACTGCAAACTTTCTTGCAGAAGGGGAACCGTTCCTGCAGAGGCGGGGTCAGAAGCTCCTGAACCCAGCCGGGTAAGTAAAGGTGTGCAAAGCGTGGGCGGCACTGACCCGCATGTCTGGAGGTGGAGTCACCCTCAGCTCCGATCGCCTTTTGGAGGTAGATGGCATAGTGTATTCACATATTCTTGTGTTTCTTATTAAATAAATCTTTCTCTTTGTAAAAATTTCAATCATTACAGAAAAAGCCACAGTCCCTCTGAACCCTTCCCGCACCAACCCCATCGCCCCCAAGGCAGCCCAGTTCCTGGGTTTGGTGTATAAACTTCTACTCCTTCCCTCCCTCTGTTTCTTGCATGAATGGGTTTGTTTTTTTTTTCTTCTGAGTTCTGTTTTCTGTGTCATGTCTCTATTTTTCTAAATCAATGGAAATATAAAGACTATAAAACACAGACATGAGAGAGGATTTGCAAATTACATATCCAACAATGATGTGTATCCAGCCTATTTAAAGAACACTCAGATTCAACAATAAGAAGTTAAACAGTCCACTTTTAAAACTAGCAAAAGAATTGGACAGACCCTTTTCCGAAGAGGCTTTATAAATGGAAACTGAGAACATGGAAAAGTCTTCACCATCACAAGGAAATATGGACATATAGCTTTAAACTATAACTACACATTTGCTGCTGCTGCTGCTGAGTCGCTTCTGTCCTGTCCAAGTTTGTGCAGCCCCACAGACAGCAGCCCACCAGGCTCCCCCGTCCCTGGGATTCTCCAGGCAAGAATACTGGAGTGGGGTGCCATTGCCTTCTCCAACACACTTACTACTTCGGCTAAAATGAAAGTAAAATAAATACATGTATACATATATAAGTAACCAGTCAAACCTAAAGGAAATCAACTCTGAATGTTCATTGGAAGGACTGATACTGAACTTCCAATACTCTGGCCACCTGATGCAAAGAGCTATCTCTTTGCAAGGACCCTGATGCTGGGAAAGACTGAAGGCAAGTGGAGAAGAGGGAGACAGAAGACGAGACGGCTGGACGGCATCATCGACTCAATGGACATGAGTTTGAGTGAGTTCTGGGAGATGGTGATGGACAGGGAGGCCTGGCAAGCTGCATTCCATGGGGTCACAGAGTTGGACACGGCTTAGTGACTGAACAACGACAATACACAAGTAAGGAAGCAAGGTGGTAAGTTAACAGAGCCTGACAAGGTGCACAGCACCGGCGCTCTCACACGCTGCGGATGGGAATGCGGAAAGGTGCGGTCCAGCCGCTGTGAAGAACTGCCCGCAGCTCCTTACACACTGAAACGTTCACTTACCATATAGCCCTGCAATCTCACTGTGTTTGTCCTAGAGCAGTTAACACGTGTGCTCACCCCCAAACCTACACATAAGAGTTTGCACAGCTCTGTTCATCAAGAGCAAACTGGGAAACAACCAAGTGGGACATCTAGCGTTGTTCTGCACTGATGGACGTGGATGTGGAAGAGGAGGGTAAGAGGCTAGTGTGTACATTTAGCAGCTTTGGGGGGCTTAAAGGACAAAAACTGGAGTCCTGGGTTCTGGTTGTTGCCCTTGGCAACAACCCCCCATTTCAGGTGGAGACTCCAAAGAGCTGAACTCATATGGTAATAAATAAATTTTCAACAACTAGATCTCCAAGATAAAAAGTCCTGATTTGTAACATTTGCTGGTTTCTATGGTGTAAATATACCCAAGAAAGCCAGTTTCAAGCTACCACTGTGACCTCACTGAATACGTCACTGGGAAAAGCCGCAGAGAATAAGCTCTGATGAGCCTGTGCTGCCTGGCCCTGGCACACCACTTCCTAGAAGTCGGTGAACGTGAGTAAGCTGCCTTTCGTACCAGCTCTGAATCAGCAGGATAGTGCAGAAAAACCTCTCAAATAACGAGACTAAAGTGACTGCAGATTGCCAGTGACTCACAGGGGCCACGCACGTGACTCAAATAAATGAAACTCCTCTGAATGAAGAAAGCACAGCACACTTCTCAGTTTCCTCCAGGGAAGGAAATAATGCACTGTCCACCACACCAGCAAGGGTGAAAGATGACCAGGCAGGTGAGTAAGCAAGACCACGGAACAGGAACCAGCACAGACAGCAGACTGCAGCAACCGACCTCCAAGGTCCTCCAAGAAGGGAAGAGCAGAGAAGAAGCCTACTTCTCAGAAAGACCACTGTACGTTTGCTTCCATTTAGTGAGTGTGAAAGTGTTAGTTGCTCAGTCGTGTCTGACTCCTTGTGACCCCATGGACTGTAGCCCACCAGGCTCCTCTGTCCATAGCATTCTGTAGGCAGGAATACTAGAGTAGGTTGCCAGTCCCTTCTCCAGGGGAATCTTCCTGACCAAGAGATTGAACCCGGGTCTCCTGCCTTGCAGGCAGATTCTTCACCATCTGAGCCACGAGGACAGTACTGATTCCCTGTAGCTGGTGGTAAAATGACAAAATGAGATTTAAGTGTTTGGAGAGGCGTATTCAGGTTGAAACCTGTAAGGAAAATAGGAAGTCAAAGCAATAAAGGCCAGCTTTGTGGCTGGTTTGGGGGCGGGAAGGGCTGTTGCTGGGAGTGCACCTGAGGGGAAGTTGTTTCTTCTCTGGGATGATGAAGCTCTGAGGCTCAGGGCACAGCAATTTGCTAAACTGGAGATGTTTGTCTTATGCATTTTCTTCTTTCCATTCTGTTTCACAGGGAAAAAAAGTTTAAAATAGTACATTACAGGCAAGGAGTCTTTATCCAAGTAATCCAGAGGTGACTCAACATGTGGGAAATAGACCAGTGTCATCTCTATAACAGATGAACGGAAGAGAGAATCTTAATTTTTATTCACCAAATAAAAGGGCTTTGATGGATTGAAACCACGTGTGCATGACTGAAAAGAAAACTCTTAGGAAGCTAAGAATGAAAGAAAACTTCTCTCCTTGATCAAAAGCATCTACTGGTTATCTAAAGCGATGACCGTACTTAATGGTGAAGCCGCAGAAGTGTTTTTCACTGATGTCAGGAAGGAAAGAAACCCTGCTCATTACCCTCACTGTCAGGCAGCGTTTTTAAACAGAAGTTGCAAGCAGTACAAAGGTAAGAAAAAGGAATTCAGGGAATGACATTCAAACAGAAGAGAAAATAATTGTCACTCTTTGCAGCATATGTTTATCGGTAGAAAACCCAGGAGAATCAAGTGGTTCTTCCCAGATGCTCGCCTCTCAGAGCTGCCGTTTGAGAGCAAGCTCGTGTGCAACGTGGCTGGGAAGGCACTAGGTTTGAGAGGAGTGTTGGAGGAGACAGGGTCGAAGATGGAGACACAGCATTCACCTCGAAAATGTAACAGGAAAAGATCCCTCAGTCACAACGTCAACACAAACTAAAAAGCCCCCAGAAGGCATCCAACAGGAAGTATGCTTTGTCTAAAAGGAGCTGTGAGGGTGCACGGAAGGAGTTTGCTTACTCTGACCTCCAGAAAACAGGGAAAATGGCACCTATGTTGATAAGATTCAAACCATACAGACATCAACGCTCCTGGAAGTTAATCCAAGAATTTGATGAAATTCTAACCAAAATTTGACCAAGATTTCACACGGAGGGTTTCAAACGGTTCCTACAATTGGTGCAGAAGACTCACGGACAGTTAGGAAGGTTTAAGAAAACAACAGTGGGGAACACTTGCCAGCCGGATATCAAAATCCATCGCAAAGCCATTTTAAGTGATGAGTGTGGAGTCAGCTGTGAACTGCCAGGTTGGCCCTGGCTCTGCTCCCTGGGGAACCCGTGGACAAGCCAGGTTCCACCCCCACGTGGCTGTGGAAGTAGCCAAGCACCAGCTCAGCCACGGTCAGGAGCTGCTGGAGTCCTGTGGCTTCCAGTCCACAGGTGTGCTCACAAGCCTTGTAGAAGATTCTGAACTTCATTAGGAATCTGGAGTTGGGGAGGAAGCAACTTCTGCAGGGAACTTTCTCTGTTGATGCAAAGGGCAGGAGGCTCCCAGCTGACATACGAGCCTCGCACGTGTGTCGACCATTAAAAGGGACGTAAAAAAACAATAGGGGACCCATGAGGTAGAGAGCTGATTAACAATCATGTGACCTTCATTTATCGTCAAGATTTTCTGAAGTTACTTTTCCAAAGATTTATTTCGTTTCCGTTTTAAATTGTATTAATTTTTATTATTACCACATGCTTAAGTTGTTGTGTCTTTTTTTTTTTGCATTTCTTTTTCTCGGGGATGGTCTTGATCACTGTCATGAACCTCCATCCATAGTTCTTCAGGCACTCTATCAGATCTAACCCCTTGAATCTATTTAATCGTAAGGGATTTGATTAAGGTCATACATGAATGGTCTAGTGGTTTACCCTAAGTTCTTCAATTTAAGTCTGAATTTGCAATAAGGAGTTCACAGTCAAGCCACAGTCAGCTCCCCGGTCCTGTTTTTGCTGACTGTATAGAGCTTCTCCATCTTTGGCTGCAAAGAATATAATCAATCGGATTTTGATATTGGAAGAGAATCTAAACGCAAAGTAGAAAAGGAAAGATATACCCATTTGAATGCAGAGTTCCAAAGAATAGCATGGAGCCATGAGAAAGCCTTCCTCAGTCAGTGATCAATGCAAAGAAATAAGGAAAACTAGAGAATGGGAAAGACTAGAGATCTCTTCAAGAAAATTAGA
Organism: Nanger dama; assembly: GCA_917880005.1. Taxonomy (NCBI): domain Eukaryota; kingdom Metazoa; phylum Chordata; class Mammalia; order Artiodactyla; family Bovidae; genus Nanger; species Nanger dama. Next base: position 1,139,314 of record CAKJTW010000118.1, on the reverse strand, counting down.
GATACCAAGGGAACATTTCATACAAAGATGGACACAATAAAAGACAGAAATGGTCTGGACCTAACAGAAGCTGAAAATATTAAGAAGAGGTGCAAGAATACACAGAAGAACTGTACAAAGAAGATCTTCACGACCCAGATAATCATGATGGTGTGATCACTCACCTAGAGCTAGACATCCTGGAATGAGAAGTCAAGTGGGCCTTAGGAAGCATCACCATGAACAAAGCTAGCAGAGATAATGGAATTCCAGTTGCACTATTTCAAATCCTAAACAGTAATGCTGTGAAAGTGCTGTACTCAATATGCCAGCAAATTTGGAAAACTCAACACTGGCCACAGGCCTGGAAAAGGTCAGTTTTCATTCCAACCCCAAAGAAAGGCAATGCCAATGGATGTTCAAACTACTGCACAATTGGAAACATTTCACACGGTAGCAAAGTAGTGCTCAAAATTCTCCAAGCCAGGCTTCAACAGTATGCGAACTTCCAGATGTTCAAGCTGAATTTAACCAGAGATAAAATTGCCAACATCCAGTGGATCATTGAAAAAGCAAGAGAGTTCCAGAAAAACATCTACTTCTGCTTTATTGACTATGCTAAAGCCTTTGACTTGTGGATCACAACAAACTGTGGAAAATTCAAGAGATGGGAAAACCAGACCACCTGATCTGCCTTTTGAGAAATCTGCATGCAGGTTAAGAAGCAACAGTTAGAACTGGACATGGAACAACAGACTGGTTCCAATCAGGAAAGAAGTACATCAAGGCTGTATATTGTCACCCTGCTTATTTAACTTATATGCAGAGTACATCATGCAAAATGCCGGGATGGATGAAGCACAAGCTGGAATCAAGATTGCTGGGGGAAATATCAATAACCTCAGATATGCAGATGACACCACCCTTATGGCAGAAAGCGAAGAGAAACTAAAGAGCCTCTTGATGAAAGTGCAAGAGGAGAGAGAAAAAAGTTGGCTTAAAACTCAACATTCAGAAAACTAAGATCACGGTATCCCATCACTTCACCCCGTGGCAAATAGATGGAGAAACAATGGAAACAGGGACAGACTTTATGTTTTGGGGTTTCAAAATCACTGCAGATGGTGACTGCAGCCATGAAATTAAAAGATTCTTGCTCCTTGGAAGAAAAGCTGTGGCCACCCTAGACAGCATCTTAAAAAGCAGAGACATTATTTTGCCAACAAAGGTCCATCTAGTCAAAGCTATAGTTTCTCCAGTGGTCATGTATGGATGTGAGAGTTGGACTGTGAAGAAAGCTGAGTGCCAAAGAATTGATGCTTTTGAGCTGTGTTGTTGGAGAAGACTCTTGAGAGTCCCTTGGACTGCATGGAGATCCAACCAGTCCATACTAAAGGAAATCAGTCCTGAGTGTTCGGTGGAAGGATTGATGTGAATCCCAGTGGTTGGGATGATTTAGGAAAGGAGGCTTTCTGCTGTGATTGTTTTCTCCTTGTTTTTTTGTCTTGGTTTGGGGGCTTTTTCAGATATAAGTAAGGTGTAGCACAGCATTCACAGAACAAACAAACTCTCAGGGAATCTCACAGCTTTTACCAAAACAAATCATTTATACTTTCTGAAGCTGATCATTTATACTTTACAGTTGCCTATGGAGTCTGGTGGAGAAGGAAGTGGCAACCCACTCCAGTATCCTTGCCTGGAGAATCCCCTGGACAGGGAACTTGGCCAGCAATAGTCCATGGGGTCGCAAAGATTCGACATGACTGAAGCAGCTTAGCGCATGGGGTCTGAAGGAAGCGGTAGGGAAATGGCAGTCCCTTACGCAGGCTTTGTCCAGCCAGGGCCGCCTCCCTAGCGGCCTGAGGAGCCGTGTGTGGTCCCAGAGCCTGGCCGGCCGCGTGAGTGCGTCTCTCGGGACCGACCGCGTGTCACCACGCGCGGCCCTCGCGGGCGCTGCAGCCCCGGCCTCAAGGGCCTTGTCCTCGCGTCTGCGGCGGGAGGGAGACGGTGCTCTCCCTCGTCTGTGCCCGGCTGGGAGAGCGAGCGGTTTTGCATACGTTCTCCATTGAGCTCACTGTACCGATCGTGAATCAAGAGTTAAGGAAAATTTTTAAAATTAAATCTGAAACCACAGGATATGTACAAGAGGGTGATGATTATGCCTGGGAGTTTTTATCAGCCACAGCTGTTCCATTATGTTTGTTTACTTTAGGGTAGAAATGGTCCTTTGAAATACATGACCAAAATAAACACACTGGCAGCTGTAGTTAGCATGGGTAAGTGAGCAAGCAAGCAGAGCCCGCCCGGGAGGCTGCGGGTTCACAGTCGCCCCTGTCAACGGCAAAATAAATAACTCTGTGCTCTGGGCCTAACGACACCCATGAGCAGAAGTCTTCTATGAAAAATCCTTTTGGAATCTAGACATTGGGAAATGTTGTGAAATGCTGCAGTTCCAGCAGAAGTCAAATGGTCTTTAAAAAAGCAAAAACATTGGATATGGAGTTAAGTGTGGCGCTACGAGCAAGCACAGTGATAAGACATTTGCACTGACCGTAGTCAATATGCACAAAGGCTGAGTGAGCGCTTGTTAGGCGCCAGGCTTTCCACTCAGTGCTGGGCACTCAGCAACAAGATGGAAAGCCAAGGTTCCTCTCTCATGGGAAAACCAAAATTAACAAGAAAACCAAGAAATAATATAATTCCACGCAATGATTAATGCTATTAAAATGTTTCAATAGCAACTGCTTTAAATTATTAAATCTGGTTGATCACATATGTATAAACACATGCTCCTTGAACTAGGCTAAAAACTTTATATGCTTATGAACCCCAAACCATCTCCAACCAAACATCCACAGAGGAAAATAAAGGCGAAGGAGGCCCTAAGGGACGTGTTCTCGCCCAGAAAGCGCGTGGGCCTACGGACTCTCAGCACTCACCCCCTCTGCTTAACTGTCTCAGAATGTGGGGGAGGAATCAAATATGAAAATTTGAAAACAAATAAATCTGAAATGCTGGCATTGGTGTCCCAATCTGAGATAATTTCATTATGGTTTCTGACAGTGTTTCCCTTTATTGTAATTGAAACCACTCCGTGAATAAGGAACTGCTTATACAAACATGTTGTATGCAACTATCTTTCCAAGACAGAGGGGCTCTCAGTGATACGATCGTTCTCTGAGGTAATGGCCCAGAGAAAAAGGGGATCCCGTTTACTTCTCACCCCCAGAACACAAAATGCATCAAAGGAGATGAAACAGAACCGGTGGGACCATTCCGTGAAGAGAGACTGCGCTGGGACAGCTAATGGATCGTCCACCCAGAGGCTGATTCTGACTTTGCTGGAAAAGGACAGGCTGGAGGCAGTGCTCACTCTGCGAGGCTGCAAAACAGACTGCTGAAGACTGGGCAGTGCTTTGTTCTTGGAGCGACTGAGAGCAAAGCCGAGTCTCGGGCTGCTGCAGTTCCTCCATAACAGGGCCGTCCTCCAGTGGCATTAGAGGGTTGTAACTAACAGACACACCCAAATGTTAATACCACTTTCCAGAAAAGCATATCCTTCGGTCTCACTCTGAGACGCCCATCCTGGGTCCCCAGCATTGGAGCTGTATCTATTTCCATCCAAGATACAGATGTATCTGCTGATTAACATCTCTACTAAGTGTGTCTGTACCACAGAAAAATGGGACTGAATTCGGTAGGACTTTCTAGATTACAGAGAGCTAAATGATGTCCACTGTGGTCCTACTCCCTCTGAGTGTGCCTGCTATCATTTTGTTTTTATTTTGTCTGCAGTGGCGCTTCATTGCAGCATGCAGTCTTCCTCTCTAGTTGTGGCCACAGGCTTAGCTGCCCGGGCGGCATGTGCAGCCTCAGTTCTCCACTGTGACTGTCATTGTTCAGGTGCTAAGTCATGTCTGACTCTTTGCAACCCCAGGGGCTGCAGCTCTCCAGGCTCCTCTGTCCATGAGATTCTCCAGGAAAGAATACTGGAGCGGTTGCCATTTCCTTCTGCAGGGGATCTTCCTGGCCTGGGGATCAAACCTGCATCTCTCTGTCTCCTGCACTGGCAGGTGAATTCCTTACCACCAGCACCACCTGGGCGAAGAAGGCGATGGCACCCCCCTCCAGTCCTCTTGCCTGGAGGATCCCATTGAGGAAGGAGCCTGGAAGGCACAGTCCGTGGGGTCTCTGAGGGTCGGACACGACCGAGGGCCTTCACTTTCAATTTTCACTTTCATGCATTGGAGAAGGAAATGGCAACCCATTCCAGTGTTCTTGCCTGGAGAATCCCAGGGATGGGGGGAGCCTGGTGGGCTGCCATCTATAGGGTCACGGACATGACTGATGTGACTTAGCAGCTTAGCAGCATCACCTGGGGAGCCAGGGCGTGAAACACAGGTAGCTTTTAAAAAGGTAGCAAATCATCTCCACCAGAATTCTTAAAGAAGGAACTGCTTTTGTTGGGAGAGGACTTAGGCAGAGAGGAAGACCCAGGGGAATGGCTAGGACTGTCCCTTGTGAGGCAGTGGGGGCTCCTCTGAAGATGGAGGAGGAGAAATCCCAGGAGTTCTTGGGAGCTGTCCTGAGCTGTGCAATGTACTGACTTACTCAGTCCTCCCTATAGCCCTGTGAGGCACTGCTGACCCCAGAGACGTGCGTTTGCTTCTCAGCCCCACAGCTGCAGTGCTGGTCAGCATAGCCAGCCGTCTGTGCTGTTATCCAAAGGGGAAGAGAGGGGGCAGCCCCTGTGCAGGCCCTCTCCTGCACCTCCTGCGGGGACTCAGTTCACAGATGCTTGAGTGGATCTTGGAGAAGGAAGTGGCATGTGCCTACAGGCGTGAGAAGGGGGAAGGACAGTGATGGGGATTCAGGAAGCTGACTCAGTCGTTGCCGGCTGAAAAGTATGGAATTTGAGTTTTCATCAGGTTGCCCTGGCTCCATGAAGGATGAGGGCCCAGCTGACCTCTGGACTCTGCCCAGTGAGGACGCTGCAAAGGACAGTGTGGACATGGCCGTGGCTTGTGGGCAAAGGGGGCTTGCTAAATGTCAACTGGCTTGGAGAGAGGGGCACAAGGATGCGGCTGCTCCAGAGAGCTAGGTTCACCCAAAAATAGTGGACAGAAAGTTCCCGAGCTGTGGTCTCATACCTCAGTCTGTGGCTCCAAAGAGTCGGACACATGGATCGACTGAGCACCCACACCCACACACCACCGTGACTCTCTCCTTCCAAAGGTGCTAAGGGTACCGTAAACTGCACGCCTCTGAGTGTCTCATCCCAAGACTCAGAACCCAAAGTAAAAAGATGTCAGTGTTCAGGTGAAGAGAGAAGGTGTGGTTCATACATACAGTGGAGTGCTGTTCAGCCGTAAAAGTGGGACAAGTCCACCTGCAGCAACACGGATGGACCCAGGTATCATCACACTATGCAAATCAGACAAATACCGCAGAATATGACTCATGTGCATATTTTCGCAAACACGCACAGATGAACTTAGCTGTGAGACATAGACAGCCTCACAGAACAGAGACAGGCTTGCGGTTGTGGGTGCAGGGAGGGGAGGGACGGACTGGGAGTTGGGGCTCAGCAGATGCAAGCGAGTATACAGGATGGATGAACAGGATCCTAGTTGGAGAAGCCTTTTGAGAGGCCCTTGGACTGCAAGGAGATCCAACCAGTCCATTCTATAGGATATCACCCTGAATATTCATTCGAAGGACTGGTGCTGAAGCTCCAATACTTTTGCCACCTGAATTCAAGAGCTGACTCGCTGGAAAAGACCCTGATGCTGGGAAAGATTGAAGGCAGGAGGAGAAGGGGACGACAGAGGGTGAGTCGGTTGGATGGCATCACCGACTCAATGGACATGAGTTTGCACAAGCTCCAGGAGATGGTGTTGGACAGGGAAGCCCTGACGTGCTGCAGTCCATGGGGTCACAGAGTCGGACATGACTGAGTGACTGAACAGCAACTGTATAGCTGCCTCTCTTAAAATTGTCAATATCCTGTGATAAATCATACTGGGAAAAAAAAGAGGTCCATGTTGTTCAGGCATTTGAGATGGGGGGTGGGGGCAGGGACTCAGGGCTCTACATTGTGAGCATAAGAACTGAGAGCCTGGGTAGGACCACAGAGGCCAGAGGGTGCCTGGGGATGCTGAAGGTGCCTGGGGATGCAGGTCTGAGTGTGGCTCCAGTGCAGGCGGTGTGTGAGCATCGAATCCATACCCAGAATTCAGGCTTTGTGCCAGCGTTTCTCCCACCAGGCTGGGGTGGCCCTCAGGCCTCCAAAGGAGCTGCTCCCAAGACGGCTCTTTCATGTGCTTCCTCCCAACCCCCCCGATGACCACAAGGGTCTCTCAGAGCAAGTGTCCAGGGACTCCCTGCTTTGCCTGTGGATGTGTCTGGGGCATGGCATCAGTAGATGGGCGACTAACATGAGCGCGTCCGAGCCCTGAGAGTAATGCTGTGAGCACGATCGTGTCCTTGTTCCTGGTGCTGGCCCATTCTTCTCTAACTCTGGAACACAGTATCACGTGTGAGCCATGGCTGGCATGCTGACGGCTCTTCCTGCTTGTCTTAAAATTGTCATTGTAAAGAGCACGATGCCTTTACGTTTATCAAGGCCTTTCTCTGCCCCAGGCTCACACTTCTGTCTCCAGACACTCCAGTAAGCCTCACCCCAGCCCCACGTGTACCCGCAAGCGAGGCTACCTTGCATGCAATCTTCATTTTGATTGGCGTGTAAATTTCAGGTGCTCTCAAAAACCATCTTTCTCTGTCCCTCCTCTGAAACTACCAGTTTGACTTGACTTTTCTCTCTTGAGATCTCAGTCTTGGCCTTGTCTCACAAATAATGTTTCCAGGTCTCACACACGCTTGTTAAAAAACAGCTAGGAAAAGTCGTTTTCCATCACGTTGGACCCCTGAGTCCCCGCCTCAGCCTAATCACTCAGTGCTAATCACCCAGTCCCCTTCCTGGGCCAGGCTCTCTGGGGGCAGGTGCTTGGCACTCAGTCTTCACTGGGACCCTTTGGGGCCCCGACGGGGGCTCTAAGGATCAGCTTGTGGTGCTTGGTGCTTGGAGAGACAGTGTCAAGACTGAGGAGTCACCCTCATGTGGGCCCTGATGAACCTGGGGTACAGACCCCTTGCCCCCAACCCCGCACTGCCAGCAAGCCTGCCCCTGAAGACTCAGGTCCCTGGCAGGGAGGACAGAGGATGCCTGCAACGGTGCTCCCTCAAAGCCAGTGAAGGCACAGGCAGCCACGGTCAAGGATTCTCTTTGAGAAGTTCTCTGAAGGAAGCCACTCAGGGCTGTGACTGAGGAAACCTGGGGCCCTGCACCAGAGGGGGTGCCCAAGAGCCAGCCGGGCAGCCCCAGACTCCCTGCCCGGGGCCGCGGGCTTCAGCAGGGTTAAGAGGACAGGTGCAAGGCACCAGCTAAATCCAGAACCGGTATTCCTCTTTGTCATAAATTCGTGCAGATGTCTTTAACGTGATCAACACACCGGCCCACACCTGCACACGTTTGTACTGACCCCCTGTACCTGTTTGAAGGCACTTTCCTCTCCTCTTTCTTGACTTCCACCCTGCTGTTTATATTCTTAAGGGTAACCTTCTTCTCAAAATATGGGGAATGGTTTTTCCAATCGATCCCTTCCCTTCCTGGTCTGCCCTGCCTCCCACAATTGCCCGAGCTCCTGTTGCCTGACTGGTGGTGTGAAGGCAGGGACCACAGATGCAGGCGCCGTGGAGAGTCCATCTGTTGGTGTGTGCTGAGCACTCACAAGTGCATTGGTCAAAACTGATGCTCTCACAAAGGTAGCTTGGTAAATCACGGTTCTAATTTCCCAGTTATACTTTGAGTTCACCAGGGAACCTCTACTGGGAAAAACAACAAAACAACTTTCAGTACTTAAGAGGATCACTGGCAGATCACAAAGTCTACTGCTAAAAAAAAACAACTGTCTCTGACTTTGAGCCCAGATTTTCATAAGCTCAGATTCAGCATTTCACCCCTAGGGGTTGTGGATTTCCACCCACGTGTAGCCACAGAAGGTCACGTGGGGTGTGGGAACATACATGGTCTGCCCCTGGTTCTCAGTTATCTAGCTGTGAGACTTTGGAAAGCTGCACAGAGTCTCGGAGTATTGCTTTTCTCTTAGGTAAAGAGCAATAATAATAGAGAGGGGCCTTGCTGGTGGCTCAGCAGTAAGGAATCTGCCCGCCCATGCAGGAGACGTGGGTTCCATCCCTGGGTCGGGAAGATCTCCTGGAGAATGAAATGATAACCCACTCCAGTCTCTTGCCTGGGAAATCCCATGGACAGAGGAGCCTGGCAGGCTGTAGTCCATGGGGTTGCAAAGAGTCAAACACGACTGAGCGACTGAAACACCAGCAATAGATAGAGATTCTGGGTTGCAGTGAAGAGTGGTCCATATGTGAGACACACATGGGGCCAGGCAAAACAAAGATGCTCATGTGGATATGAGTTCTTTTCCTGCTCGTCCTATTTCCCTTAAACCACCCAGAATAAAAATAAGAATCTTACTGGGTAAGAATACATCCCAAATAATCTTTCAGTGTGACCCTCCTGTCCTCAGAATTTCCAGGGCGGTCTCTCCCCACCACCCCTCTAACTGGTAGGATCACATCTAGTCGAGCTTGCCAGTCAAGATCTGAGGTTGAGAAAGATGCCACATCAGGCGGCCTGGCTGGGAGGAGGGTTCAGGGGAGAATGGACCCATGGGTATGCATGGCTGGGCCCTTCTGCTGTTCACCTGAAACCATCACGACTTTGTTAATTGGCTATACCCCAGTACAAAATAAAAAGTTAAAAGAAAAAAAAGATGACACATCAGAGCCCAAGCCTGAGAACTTCATCTCAACAAAAGTGGGGACCCTGTGAAGTGGCCATGAAGGGGCTGGGAATCGGAAGTGAGGGGCCCTGGGGAGACTCCCCCGCGCACCCCCACCCATCAAAATCCTCCAGATGAGAATCGCCCCGGAGCAGAGCGAGCCCGACTGCAACTCTGGGAAATCCAGTGCTGCTTCCAAGGGATGTTGCCCAAGAGTGAGGGTCCAGGTGCCATCCCCGAAACAGCCCTGCCCTCTCACTTCGGCCCAGACCTTCCCTCCTCCCCACCTGCCCCAAGGCAAGCCCAGCTCCAGTCCCAACTCTTCTGTGACCCTTCCGGCACTTCACAGAAACCCTGGGGAATTTCCTCATATGCAGGTCACTGAGCAGAGCAGTTTGCAATCCTGGCTTCCCACTCTTGATAAACTTCCAAAATTACTCACTCCTGGGGCCCCACCTTCTCAGGCACAAAGTGTGTGTGAGCTACTGTGCTGAGTGCTGGGGGAGAGGAAGATGAATAAGAGAGGGTCCAACCCACAGGCGTTTACAGTACAAAGGGGAATAACGCATGCGTGCAAACAGCCTTACACAGCGTGGGGACTGTCGAGTGCTGAGAGAAAATCACGCTGTGTTGCAAAGAAAGTTCAAAGTAAAGATTTCTTCTGGCCGAGGAACCAAGGAGGCTTTGCGGAAGAGAAGACATTCAAACGTGTCTTTAAGCATGAGAGATATGGGGATATATGTATCTATTTGGATGCATTCCTTGTCCTCCCAACCACCCTATTGACTCCTAGTACCCTTTCATTACTATCTTGAGTGTTTTGAGTTGGCATTGGAATAAGTTCTTTTTGACATTTATTTTTAACTGGAGGATAATCGTTACAGAATGTTGTGTTGGTTTCTGCCATCCAGCAATGTGAGTCCATCATAGGCACATGTGCACCCCCTCCTCATGAGCCTCCCTCCTACCCCCCCACCCCGCCCCGCTAGGGTGTCACAGAGCCCTGGGCTGAGCTCTCTGTGGCGCAGCAGCTCCCCACCAGCTGTCTGTTTTACGCACGGCCATGCGCTGTTTCCATTCTACTGTCTCAGTTTGTCCCACCCTCTCCTGCCCTTGTCGTGTCCACAGGTCAGTTTTCTATGTCTGAGTCTCGACTCCTGCCCTGCTAATAGGCTCATCAGTACTATTTTTCTAATGCTAGAGAAGATTCCTGAGTGTCCCTTGGACTTCAAGGAGATCAAACCAGTCAATCCTAAAAGAAATCAACCCTGAATATTCATTGGAAGTGAAAGTCACCCAGTCATGTCTGACTCTTTGTGACCCCATGGACTATACAGTCCATGGAATTCTCCAGGCCAGAATACTGAAGTGGGTAGTTTTCCCCTTCTCCAGGGGATATTCCCAACCCAGGGATAGAATCCAGGTCTCCTGCATTGCAGACAGATTCTTTACCAGCTGAGCCACAAGGGAAGCCCAAGAATACTGGAATGGGTAGCCTACTCTTTCTCCAGTGGATCTTCCCAACCCAGAAATCAAACTGGGGTAAGGGCTGATGCTAAAGTTGAAATTCCAATACTTTGGTCACCTGATGAGAAGAGCTGACTCATTGGAAAAGTCTCTTATGCTGAGAAAGATTGAAGGCAGGAAGAGAAGGGGATGACAGAGGATGAGATGGTTGGATGGCATTACCGACTCAGATGGACCTGAGTTTGAGCACACTCTGGGAGATGGTGGAGGACAGAGGAGCCTTGCTTGCTACAGTCCCTGGGGTTGCAAAGAGCCAGACGCGGCTTAAGAGACTGAACAGCAACAGAATGTATGTGTTAGTATTTGATACCTGTCTTTCTCTTCCTGACTTATTTCACTCTTCATAATGGGCTCTAGCTTCATCCACCTCGCACTGAAGAAAGAATTCAAAACCTTGGTCCACAAGATGCCAGGGTTTCCCCCTCAACTAACTGCCTCAGAAGACTAAAAACATCCAGCTTCTACTCATGGCATTTTCTTAAGAAGTGATTCAGTGAGAACCAGAGCTCCACGAAGAAGAAAGGGCATATCCTATCAGAGGCCTCTGGTCCCATTGCTGGAAACAGCTTAGGGCCCAAGAGGACAGGCAGGGGCTTGTCCGGCATCCACCTCGGCCACCTCTACAGGAAGCCAGTGGGTCAGGGCACGCTGGCAGCGTTGACCCGACTGCCTGCTGGCCTGAGTGTCCTGCAGGGTGGCCCAAGACGCCACCTTGAAGAACTTTTAGGTTGAGGAATTATAGTAGTTTTGATGTTAGCAAAACAAGGCTTTTTGGGATAATGAATTTCTCTTTGTTATAAATCATTGTATTCGTCTTTCTGTAAGAATGTAACTTCATTTAGTGCTTTCTGAGAATGGCACTGGAAAACTTCTAGGTTAAAAGTTAAACCTGGAAGGCAGAATGTGCCGCATAGCTTTCCCCCTTATCTTGATGACTCAGAGCCTCCTGACTGCTCCCTATTCTTAACTGATGCATCCTCAAGGATGCATTTCCCTGTACCAGGCACCGCGGGGTGGTCAGTCAACTGTCTTTACTAAATCACCTGTAAACCGTCCCCACCAATCAAATGTCTCTACTTCATCCCTAGACCCCCTTATCGCATTGTTCCCTACATTCCGATCTCATTCCCAGTTGTCTTTGATCTTTCTACATAAAAAATCCCTCTCGGTGAGTGTTCGAGGTTCGCTCCTCCTAAGGAGATCGAACCCGGCGCGCCCGGCCTAATAAATCCTCTTGCTGATTGCATCGAATTCGAGCCATTGTGGTCTTTGGAGCGACGGTTCCCGAGAAAAGGCCGCAAGGTCTTACAACCTCACACGGACACGCGTGCTCCAGCCAGTGCTCCACGGGACCAGTCTCGGTTAGAGCGGTGCCAGCGCTGACGGTTGCCATGTCTGCGCGGGTCTCCCTCCATGGCCCACAGACGCCGCCCTCAGGAAGTGCCATGACGATGGGCTTGCATTCTCAAGCAGTAATTGGCTATCACGTCCCCTGTGAATCTGTTTTGAAAAAAAAGAATCTTAAAAAGCCAAGGTTCATCCTAGGAGCTGGAGTCTTTGTCTCGCCTCCTGCCCCCGGTTTTGGAGAGTGTTCCCATCCATGTCGTCCTCTGTGCGAAATGGATTGTTATCAAGAGGGCAGGCGCTGGAGAGGCCCTTCAAGGGCAGCAGACAAAACACAGCCTTTCAGGGTGAGAAAGAGGATTTATGGGCGAAACGCAGCTATTCCGAGGCTCCTCAATAAAGATATACAACCTGAACAAAAGGTAAGTATTTCACTCAGCCTATGAAAGCCTGTGAAATTTATTTTTGCAAGCTTTTACAGTCCATGGCCTTCCCATTCAATCTTGAATAATAGCACTGAATTGAGCTGTAAAAGCTTCCGAAGTTTGAAGCCTTTTGACAAGTTAATTTAGCAGTATGGTAAAAAGTTTTTCCCCAAGATAGAATAAAGCCATCATATCATGAGTGTAGCAGTCATCCTGACGAAAGAAAACACCATTAGGGTTAGGAATGATGCGCTTTATGGAGATAGTTTGCGGTTGCGTGTAATCTACTATCAATATTTCAGGAGAAAGATGCTCCACTCCTCAGTCAGCTGGAAGTCAATATCTCCACTTAAAACCAGCACCCAGGGGCCAGATCACATGTCTCTGTTATTGGAAAAATAACATTCTGTACAGCTTTCCTTCCTGCACTTCTCCAGATTCTAATCGTGAGGGGTTTGTGAGATACATACATATATATATATATATATATATATATATAAAACAAAGAGATCCATCTTTTGTTTCTGGAAAAAGAAAACAAGGAAAATACAGCAGCGATGCTTTCTTTGTCTCTCCCCGACACACAGCCCCTGCCACCCATGGTTCTCCTCCAGCGGGTGGAAGTCGCTTTCCTTGGCCATACACAGTGAAAGAGAATAAGCTCAGTCACTTTCCAGCAAAGAGGAAGGTCAGTTCTGTGTGGTGGTGGTGGTGGTGGTTTGTTTGTCGAAATGTAAGTCAGGAGCCCAAAGTCCGGGCCGGGGACGGTCCCCCGTTTCAGGAGACGTGCACAGCAAAGGGGACACCACCACTGCCTGCCCATGGGCACGGCCTCTTGGGGGCTGTTGCTGAGACTCTTCCGGGAAGGGACGTTTGCACCAGTAAATAGGATGAATGGTACAGCTCTGGCTTTGTCATGATGGAGGAAAAAAGCCAGGAAAAATTAATTATATTTAACAAAGAAACGCTCAGATGCCATTTGGTCCTGTGCCCTGAATATAAATCTCCAAATGTTTCTCACTTGAATATTTTAGTGGGAAAATAAAATTAAATTAAAAAACAGATGCCCTATTACTGTGCTTACATAGTGAACCCCCGGTTGCTTCATAGCCCTCCTGGCTAGTCAGGCACGTTTGGCGATGATCTAGGGATGTGAGTCCCCAGGTTTTGGCTGGTGGGGTCTCGGGAGAGGCCTGAAGATGCCATGTCAGTGTCCAAAGACAAACTGCAGACTGTGCCAGAGTGGAAAGGAGACCCTTCCTGGATGACTCTCACCATTGGCCCAAAGAGCAGGGAGTGATATTTTCCTTTAGGAAGGGAAAGGTTATTTAATTATTCCTGTTTTACTGGAGCATTTTAGCAGGACAATGTCCAACAGGTTGGGACTGAAGAGAGATTTAACAAAACTGATGGGAATGATTCAAAAAGAAAAGGCACCTGCTTTGAATCAGCTAGGCCTGGGGGCAGATGCTATCTGCACCTCCGTAAAGAACGCCCCCTGAATAGTCTGCTGAGCGGGTGCTCTCTGAATGCCTCCTGAGAACGCTCCCCTGAATAGTCTGCTGAGCGGGTGCCCTCTGAATGCCTACTATGTGCTGGGCAGTGTGCTAAGCATGAGGGCTACCTTTTGAGTGTGACAGACCTGTCTCCCCACACCCACCCTCATCCGCTCCCCCCACCCCCATGGAGTTCATAGTCCAGACATGTGTCTGCAGGCAGGGTCTTCTTCTTGTCTTAATTTTTATTAGAGTATAGCTGCTTTAAGGACTGATGCTGAAGCTGAAACTCCAATATTTTGGCCACCTGGTGCAAAGAACCAATTCACTGGAAAAGACCCTGATGCTGGGAAAGATCGAGAGCAGGAGGAGAAGGGTATGACAGAGGATGAGATGGTTGGATGGCATCACTGATTCAATGACATGAGTTTGAACAAGCTCCGGGAGTTGGTGATGGATAGGGAGGCCTGGTGGCTGCAGTCCGTGGGGCTGCAAAGAGCAGACACGACTGAGCGCCTGAACAGCAACAACAGTTGCTTCACCATGCGGTGTTGGTCTCTCCTTACAGCAAAGAGAGTCAGCTATGGATGTGTATATATGTGTCCCCTCTGTTCTGGGATATAGGAGGTCCTTAGGTCACCAAGTCTATCTGTATTCATCCGCACTGCAGATAATAAAGACTCCTGTCTGGGGAGGCTGCTGTCAGGCTTAAGTAGAAAAAGGTCAGTCTGTGTCCCTGGCACGAAGTTGCTGCAGAAATGTCTAAAATATGATTAGGTGGCTCAGTTGGCCCAAACTATAAACTGTGGCAACGTTTTGGGGGTCACATGTTTAAAAGATTTGCAGAATAATAATCATTTTCACTTAAAAGTGAAATCATGATAAAATATTGTGGCTCCTAACACATTTCTCTCTTCTAGACAGAAACAATGCAACAGACGTGGTCACTGAAAGGTAAAAAGTTTGCCCACCTTAAGATATTTATCTGAATGATCGTTATGATATGCTGAAATTTCTTTGGTGTCTACAAATAGCAACTACTTGTTGGTGAGCCGGTAATTTGATTTTCATATAGAAATAACTGACTCCAGCAGCATCCATAAGACATTTATATTTAAGACTAATAGCCAGTGAAACTTTATGCGTTTCAATTGTGCAAGTGGATCTGCTCCTAAATGCAGTTGATACATAATGCACAAGTCTTGTCTTCTCAGGATCACATAAATGATTTTGTCCACCCGGGATACATTTATTGAGGCCCCAGGAACTGAGTGAGGTGGACAGAGTCTGTTCCAGGGAGCATCTTGTCTGGTGTGAAAGACACGCATTGAGGAAATAACCACTGGCATTTAAATACTAATAATATCTTGAAAGGGAAAGGTTCTGGTCTTGAAATGTCCCTCATAATTTTCTTATGTGCTGCTGCTGCTGAGTCGCTTCAGTCTTGTCCGACTCTGTGTGACCCCACAGACGGCAGCCCATTGGGCTCCACCATACCTGGGATTCTCCAGGCAAGAACACTGGAGTGGGTTGCCATTTCCTTCTCCAATTTTCTTATGTAGGTATGTGTTTTATTTTGTGTATCCATATTAAGTATTTCAAGTTTGCAGAAAAGTAGAAAGAACAGCAAACGTGTTCCACCGTGTCCGTTTGCATTTCCGTGACGGTCGCTCCCTGTCGCCGTCGTCCCGGGCCCCCCGTGTCCCTGTGACGGTCGCTCCCTGTCGCCGTCGTCCGGGGCCCCGCGTGTCCCTGTGACGGTCGCTCCGTGTCTTGTTGTCCGGGGCCCTGCTGTGCGCACCTGCCCCTTTTATGTATTCACTCAGTGCTCTGATACTCTGAAATTTCTTTTGTGTCTACAAATAGAAGCTACTTGTTGGTGAACCTGTAATTTGATTTTCATAAAGAAGTAACTGACTCCAGCAGCATCCATAGACGTTTATATTTAAGACTAAGTGAAGTGAAGTTGCTCAGTCGTGTCCGACTCTTTGTGACCCCATGGACTGTAGCCTACCAGGCTCCTCTGTCCATGGGGTTTTCCAGGCAATAGTACTGGAGTAGATTGCCATTTCCTTCTCCAGCAGATCTTCCCAACCCAGGAATCTAACCCAGGTCTCCGCGTTGTAGACAGACGCTTTACTGTCTGAGCCGCCAGGAGAGCCAGTGAAATTTTACGAGTTTCACTTGTACGCATGAACGCTCTGTGGCTTGTGTCTCGGTTAGGGCTGAGACAAACAGAGCTGCTCTAAGCAAGCATGCATGGATTTTTCACAGGAGCACCACACAGGCATAGATCTTCACGGGAGCATCACTTTCACGTCTCTAGGGGAAATACCTGAAAGCAGAGTTGCTGGGTCCCATGGTGGGTGTATGTTTATCTTTAGAGAAAAACTGCTAAGCAGCTTTTCAGAGTGGCTGTACCATTTTGCCTCCGCACCAGCCCATTGTGAGTGTTGTGATTGCTGAGCATCGTCGCCAGTGCTTATTATCTTCACTATTTCCACTCACCACTCAGGGAGGTGTGAAGTGGTTCCTCATCATGGTTTAATTTACATTTCCCTCATGGTTAGTGATGCCAGACTTGTTGATATTTTCCTTTACAGTTTATGCTTTCTTGTGTGTCCTAGAGAAGAAATCTTTATAAAAATTAAAAATCCTTCCATGAATTACAAAACTGTTCCACATTTACTGCTAAAACTTTAAAGTTTTGCATTTTTCATATAGATTTTTTTTCTGCTAAGTTTAATTTTTGGATGTGAGGTAAGAGTTGTTGTTGTTGTTGGGTTTTTAGCGTGGTTAACCAATTGTCCAAGCATCAGTTATTCAGCAGTCCTCCTCCATTCCTCGGTAATGCAATCGCTGTCACAGATCAAATTTCTGCAGCCCGTGTGTCACTCTCTGCACTCTACCCTGTTACACAGCTCTATCCCCCCAGCCAGTACCACATGGCTGAATTTCTAAAGTTTAGACAAGATCATGACACCAGGTAAGTACAGCTTCCTCCACCATCATGTATCCATTAACATTGCCTTGCCTGTTCTCAGTTGTTTG
The DNA here is from genome assembly GCA_917880005.1 of Nanger dama. Lineage (NCBI taxonomy): Eukaryota > Metazoa > Chordata > Mammalia > Artiodactyla > Bovidae > Nanger > Nanger dama. The sequence continues at coordinate 1,122,631 of CAKJTW010000118.1, read as the reverse complement.
CTATTCAATGGTTTTCAGAAGCAACTCTCCAAAAATTGCTCTTAAGTTACAAAAGACCCTGGTAAGAGGAGCCAATTTTCAGTCTTTCCATCCATTGACATGGTACTGACTTAAACTGAATCCAAAGGCCATTGAGTGGAAGACATATTATTATTTTATGTGCTGCACAAGGAGAAAAAGTGCTGCCAGTTGATGTTACCTATGACACAGAGTCAGGGACCATTAATTTAAAGACGTATCTGATTTCTGAGATGTTAAAAAGGTGAAAAATGCATGTTTCAGAAATGATGAAATTTGGTGTACGTCTCCAGTTATCTGGGTCCTTATTAGATGTTTTTCAATTAAGTTTCGCAAGTATCCATAGATACATAAGCACACTTTGCTGGATATATGCCTGGAAATCATAAGGCTTTTGCTTTATAAATGCAACTTTCCTTACAGCTGACTGTTTCTTTCCACCTGGTATGCAGAGACACAGTTAAGTTTCATAAATGGATCTTATATCCAGCAATCTTATCAAGTTCTCCTATTAGTTCTAACAGTTGGCTTACAGATGTTCTTGGAGTTATCTCATAGGAATTGGTTTCTAACTCATTCACACTGTAGTAAAAGAAGGTGGTCTATGTGGCTGGTTCTTTGGACTTTGTTGAAATTTGCTATGTAGCCTAATGTGTGGCCATGGCCAGTGTCTACATGTACGTGTTCTACATGTACCTAAAAAGAATGTTTACTAATTTAGGAGACCAGAATTCCCTTGCTATGGCATTTGTATAAACTTACTAACTTTATTATGCAAAACTTAGTTCAGTTCAGTTCAGTTGCTCAGTCGTGTCTGACTCCCTGTGATCCCATGGACTGCAGCATGCCAGGCTTCCCTGTCAATCACCAACTCCCACGGCTTGCTCAAACTCATGTCCACTGAGTCGGTGATGCCATCCAACGATCTCATCCTCTGTCGTCCCCTTCTCCTCCTGCCGTCAATCTTTCCCAGCATCAGGGTCTTTTCAAATGAGTCAGCTGTTTGCATCAGGTAGCCAAAACTTGGAGTTTCAGTTTCATCTTCAGTCCTTCCAATGAATGTTCAGGACTGATTTCCTTTAGGATGGATTGGGTGGGTCTCCTTGCAGTCCAAGGGACTCTCAAGAGTCTTTTCCAACACCACAGTTCAAACAGATCCATTCTTTGGCGCTCAGCTTTCTTTATAGCCCAGATCTCACATCCACACATGACCACTGGAAAAACTACAGCTTTGACTAGACGAATCTTTGTTAGCAAACATATCACTGCTCTTTAATGTGTCTAGGTTGGCCATAGCTTTTCTTCTGAGGAGCGAGCATCTTTTAATTTCATGGCTTCCATCACCATCTGCAGTGATTTTGGAGCCAAAAAATAAAGTCTGTCACTGTTTCCATTGTTTCCCCATCTAGTTGTCATGAGGTGATGGGACTGGATGCCATGATCTTAGTTTCTGATTATTGAGTTTTAAGCCACCTTTTTCACTCTCCTTTTTCTTTAACTCAGATGACCATTATGCCTACTACTGTGAGCAGGAATCCCTCAGAAGAAGTGGAGTAGCCATCATGGTCAATAAAAGAGTCCAAAATGCAGTACTTGGATGCAGTCTCAAAAACGACAGAAAGATCTCTGTTCATCTCCAAGGCAAACCATTCAATACCGCAGTTATCCAAGTCTATGCCCCAACCAGTAATGCTGAAGAAGCTTAAGTGGAATGGTTTTATGAAGACCTATAAGACCTTTTAGAACTAACACCCAAAAAAGATGTCCTTTTCATTATAGGGAACTGGAATGTTAAAGTAGGAAGTCAAGAAACACCTGGAGTAACAGGCAAATTTGGCCTTGGAATGTGGAATGAAGCAGGGAAAAGACTAATAGAGTTTTGCCAAGAAAATGCACTGGTCATAGCAAACACCCTCTTCCAACAACACAAGAGAAGACTCTACACATGGACATCACCAGATGGTCCATACCGAAATCAGACTGATTATATTCTTTGCAGCCAAAGATGGAGAAGCTCTATACAGTCAACAAAAACAAGACCAGGAGCTGACTCTGGCTCAGATCATGAACTCCTTATTACCAAATTCAGACTCAAATTGAAGAAAGTAGGGAAAACCACTAGACCGTTCAGGTATAACCTAAATTAAATCCCTTATGATTATACAGTGGAAGTGAGAAATAGATTTAAGGGCCTAGACCTGATAGATAGAGTGCCTGATGAACTATGGAATGAGGTTCATGACATTGTACAGGAGACAGAGATCAAGACCATCCCCATGGAAAAGAAAGGCAAAAAGCAAATGGCTGTCTGGGGAGGCCTTACAAATAGCTGTGAAAAGAAGAGAGGCAAAAAGCAAAGGAGAAAAGGAAAGATATAAGCATCTGAATGCAGAGTTCCAAAGAATAGCAGGAAGAGATAAGAAAGCCTTCTTCAGCGATCCATGCAAAGAAATAGAGGAAAAGAACAGAATGGGAAAGATTAGAGATCTCTTCAAGAAAATTAGAGATACCAAGGGAACATTTCATGCAAAGATGGGCTTGATAAAGGACAGAAATGGTTTGGACCTAACAGAAGCAGAAGATATTAAGAAGAGGTGGCAAGAATATACGGAAGAACTGTACAAAAAGATCTTCATGAACCAGATAATCATGATGCTGTGATCACTTATCTAGAGCCAGACATCTTGGAATGTGAAGTCAAGTGGGCCTTGGAAAGCACCGCTATGAACAAAGCTAGTGGAGGGGATGGAATTCCAGTGGAGCTGTTTCAAATTCTGAAAGATGATGCTGTGAAAGTGCTGCACTCAATATGCCAGCAAATTTGGGGAACTCAGCAGTGGCCACAGGAGTGGAAAAGGTCCATTTTCATTCCAATCCCAAAGAAAGGCAATGCCAAAGAATGCTCAAACTACCACACAATTGCACTCATCTCACATGCTAGTAAAGTAATGCTCAAAATTCTCCAAGCCAGGCTTCAGCAATACATTACCATGAACTTCCTGATGTTCAAGCTGGTTTTAGAAAAGGCAGAGGAACCAGAGATCAAATTGCCAACATCTTCTGGATCATGGAAAAAGCAAGAGAGTTCCAGGAAAACATCTATTTCTGCTTTATTGACTATGCCAAAGCCTTTGACTGTGTGGTTTACCATCAACTGTGGAAAATTCTGAAAGAGTTGGGAATACCAGACCCATGACCTGCCTCTTGAGAAATCTGTATGCAGGTCAGGAAGCAACAGTTAGAACTGGACATGGAACAACAGACTGGTTCCAAATAGGTAAAGGAGTACGTCAAGGCTGTATATTGTCACCCTGCTTATTTAACTTCTATGCAGAGTACATTATGAGAAACGCTGGGCTGGAATAAACACAAGCTGGAATCAAGATTGCCGGGAGAAATATCAATAACCTCAGATATGCAGATGACACCATTCTTATAGCAGAAAGTGAAGAGGAACTAAAAAACCTCTTGATGAAAATGAAAGTGGAGAGTGAAAAAGTTGGCCTACAGCTCAACATTCAGAAAAAGAAGATCATGGCATCCAGTCCCATCACTTCATGGGAAATAGATGGGAAACAGTGGAAACAGTGTCAGACTTTATTTTTTTGGGCTCTAAAATCACTGCAGATGGTGATTGCAGCCATGAAATTAAAAGACGCTTACTCCTTGGAAGAAAAGTTATGACCAACCTAGATAGTATATTCAAAAGCAGAGACATTACTTTGCTGACTAAGGTCCATCTAGTCAAGGCTATGGTTTTTCCTGTGGTCATGTATGGATGTGAGAGTCATACTGTGAAGAAGGCTGAGCACCAAAGAATTGGTGCTTTTGAACTGTAGTGTTGGAGATGATTCTTGAGAGTCCCTTGGACTGCAAGGAGATCCAACCAGTCCATTCTGAAGGAGATCACCCTGGGATTTCTTTGGAAGGAATGATGCTAAAGCTGAAACTCCAGTACTTTGGCCACCTCATGCGAAGAGGTGACTCATTGGAAAAGACTCTGATGCTGGGAGGGACTGGGGCAGGAGGAGAAGGGGACGACTGAGGATGAGATGGCTGGATGGCATCATGGACTCGATGGACGTGAGTCTGAGTGAACTCTGGGAGATAGTGATGGACAGGGAGGCCTGGTGTGCTGCGATTCATGGGGTCGCAAAGAGTCAGACACGACCGAGCGACTGAACTGAACTGAACTTTCATCAAGAGGCTCTTTAGCTCCTCTTCACTTTCTGCCATAAGGGTGGTGTCATCTGCATATCTGAGGTTGTTGATATTTCTCCCGGCAATCTTGATTCCAGCTTGTGTTTCTTCCAGCCCAGCGTTTCTCATGATGTACTCTGCATATAAGTTAAATAAGCAGGGTGACAATATACAGCCTTGATGTACTCCTTTTCCTATTTGGAACCAGTCTGTCGTTCCATGTCCAGTTCTAACTGTTGCTTCCTGACCTGCATACAGATTTCTCAGGAGGCAGGTAAGGTGGTCTGGTTTTCCCATTTCTTTAAGAATGTTTCATAGTTTATTGTGATCTACACATTCAAAGGCTTTGGCATAGTCAATAAGGCAGAAGTAGATGTTTTTCTGGAACTCTCTCTTGCTTTTTCTGTGACCCAGTGGATGCTGGCAGTTTGACCTCTAATTCTCCATCTTTTCTAAATCCAGCTTGAACATCTGGAAGTTCTCGGTTCACATACTCTTGAAGCCTCACTTGGAGAATTTTGAGCATTAGTTTGCTAGCGTGTGAGATGTCTGCAATTGTGCAGTAGTTTGAGCACTCTTTGGCATTGCCTTTCTTTGGAATTGGAATGAAAACTGATCTTTTCCACTCCTGTGGCCACTGCTGAGTTTTCCAAATTTGCTGGCATATTGAGTACAGCACTTTCACAGCATCATCTTTTAGGATTTGAAATAGCAGAACTGAAATTTCATCATCTCCACTAGCTTTTTCATAGTGATGCTTCCTAAAGCCCACTTGACTTTGCATTCCAGGATGTCTGGCTCTAGGTGAGTGATCACACCATCATGGTTATCCGGGTCGTGAAGATCTTTTTGTATAGTTCTTCTGTGTATTCTTGCCACCTCTTAACATCTTCTGCTTCTGTTAGGTCTATACCATTTCTGTCCTTTATTGAGCCCATCTTTGCATGAAATGTTCCCTTGGTATCTCTAATTTTATTGAAGAGATCTCTAGTCTTTACCATTTTATTGTTTTCCTCTATTTCTTTGCATTGATCACTGAAGAAGGCTTTCTTATCTCTTCTTGCTATTCTTTGGAACTCTGAATTCAAATGGGTATATCTTTCCTTTTCTCCTTTGCATTGTATATCAGAAGTTGTATATCAGTTATTAAAAGACTATTGTTCTTCAGTACCATGAGTTTATAAGTTTCTCTTAGGAACTTTGAAAATTGTTGTTTTATATTTTTGGAGGCTGTTATTCATTTGTGTGAATGAAAGTCGCTCAGTTGTGTCTGAATCTTTGCAACCCCATGGACTATCATCTGCCAGGCTCCTCTGTCTGTGGAATTCTCCAAGTAAGAATACAGGAGAGAGTAGCCATTCCCTTCTCCAGAGGGTCTTCCCAATCAGAGATTGGACCAGGGTCCTCTGTACTACAGGCGGATTCTTTACTGTCTGAGCCACCAGGGAAAACCTGCTCTATATTATTTAAAGGGTACTATTACTAGATGGAAAAGCATGTAAACTGCTCACCCCCCTGAGGAGCGGCCCCCTTGCCGTTATGCAGCGGCCACTCTTATCACTGACGCAGTCTTCCCTTAGCCAGTTTAACTGACACTATAGTGACAGGGACACCTTTGATCAGTGTTGGCCTATAACATCATTTTTTGCCTCTGCTGACTCGGTTTTTAGCGTTTTCATGTTTTAGGGCCACCACTTGAAAACATCTGGGAGACAGATCACATTTTTAAATCCAATCTGACAACCTGTCTTTAACTGAGAAATTTAGTCTGTTTACGTTTGTTGTGATAACTGGTACATTGGGCATTTGGACTTGTTCTCAGTGTTGTTCTGGGTTTTCTATTAAACTTGCTCTTTCCATGATTCTTTTATTCTTCTTCCTTAATTTCCATTGGACTGCTTTTTCCCGCATTTTCTTCTTTTTCCCCTCACCCACAGCATCCCGACTCTACTGCCATGGAAGTGGTATATACTCTTTTAAGTCTTCATGCGTTTTCTTCAGATCTTGTAACAATGCTTTCACTTAACAAAATCTAAAGTTCAGCCACTCGGACAATACCAGGATGCTGAAATGCCCAAACTTCGGTGTCCTCAGCTGCCTTTCCAGCCCCCGCTAGGCGGCCCCCGGAGAGCGTCCGCCCGCGCTAGGCGGCCCCGGAGAGCGTCCGCCACCCTAGTTTGTGCCCTGGTCGCTGCAGTGCACTCCTGCGCCACCTCACTCGCACTCTTCCAGTTGCTTGCGCAGAATTTTCTTTTTCAGCTGAGCGTGGCCTCGACCCAAGCAGGAAGCGGGGCGGGCTTCCCTGTGGCCTTTCCAACCATGATAACTGTCACTCCACAGGTGAGGGAGCCAAGGGAAGAGCTCTGCCATCTTCAGGGTAAGTCCATCCCAAGCTTTAATTCAAGTTCGTGCATGGAAAGAATTCTGCATGCCTAGATCAGCAAGCATCTCTTTTTGGGCGTGTATGGAACACTGGTGAACTCTGGCCAAGGCCACATACCGAGCCTCGAAGCAAAACCTTACCTGGTCCTGTGAAAGGAACTGGGTACAGACCACAGGCGGCCTGCAGACCCAGAGCTCCGCGGGAGAGACTTGGGCTGTGAGGAAGAGTGCCCTGTACCGCGAGATTCAGAGCCTTCTGGATCATTTCCAGCTCATCCCCCTCTGGTAGCCATGGCAAGTCTGGCCCACCTGTCATCCACTGCCAGCCACTGTCTGCACGTTTCCAGGGGAAGTCCTGGGGATCTACGAGCTGTGGCTTCTGCTGTCCTTGCCAGGACCCTGAGCAGTGGAAGAGGACTGCCCTCGCTCCCCTGTTCACATGCCCCTCTGCTTCTGCTCTGCCTAGACCACAGGAACCAACTCCTGCCACGGGAGCCGTCAGCCTGCCGCCTGGCCCACGCGTGGAGCTGACCTTCACTCTAGAAGCCAAGAGGGCAGGTGAGAGGGGTCTCAAGTGGGGCAAGAGGGGCCACCGTCCCAGCTGAGGCCTCAAGGTCCCCTCCTCCTGCATGGGTGAGGGCCCTCCTTTCAGGAGACCGCAGAGGCTGAGGTTCTGGGCACACTTTCTCAGGACCCTCTGCACTCAGGATCCCTTCCTCCCCGACCAGGCCCTTGGCTTTAGCAGCAGAAACTTGAATGGGAAGAAGTCAGCCTCCCTGGTAACTCAGCCCGCTGTACTCAGAGGTACACTGATTTTTCAGGACAGTTTGCCCTCCAGCCACAGAAGACAAGCCGTTTTCCAGTGTGGCCTTCTGCCCCCGGCGTTCTCTGACCGGTTGGCCTTTTTTTTCTTTCTTCCAGGGCTTCTGCTGCAGCCAATAACCGTGAAATCAACTCCATCATCCTTAGAACTGCCCTCTGCGCCCCATCTTTCAGGCACTGGGGGTGGTGGTTTAGTTGCTAAGTCATGTCCGACTCTCTGTGACCCCATGGACTGTAGCTTACCAGGCTCCTCTGTCCATGGAATTTTCCAGGCAAGAATACTGGAGTGGCTTGCCATTTCCTTCTCTAGGGGATCTTCCCGACCCAGGGATCGAACCCCTGTCTCTTGTGCTGCAGGTGGTCTCTTGCAGTGCACACGAATTCTTTACCGACTGAGCTACCAGGGAAGCCCCTCCAAGCGCTGCAGGCCCACACTGCTCAGCGTGCTCGCCTCCTCCTTGGTCTGTGTCCACCCACTGTGGGGGCCAGTTTAGTAACTGTGATGCCTGGGCTCACAAGGGTTACACCTCCCTACGTCTCTCCAGCAATGAGGCCCTGTCCTGAAAGTCAGCTTCGTAGGACCAGTTCTGGTGTTGGGTCTCCAGCTGAGACTCCATCTGTCCCTAAGACAAGGGTGCAAGCACATGTAGCTTATCTGGAGAGGTGACCCCCTGGGCACAGGATAGGGGAGCAGGAGCCTGAGGGAGGGAAGGGAGGAGGCTAAGACAGCGTGTCTGAAGGCACAGCTTTGGGCAACTGGGGCTCGTCCTGATGGGGCCCCTGGAAGTTGTCCAGAGCACCCCACAGAGGGCCCCTGCAGGGAGAGGAGCCCGGTGTTACCCACTCCTCTTGGTCACTGGAAGGCTGGTCCAAGGCACCATGTCCTGCCATGTGCAGGCTGCCCCCTGGGCAGAAGGCAACAGGTGCAGCAGTGGGTCTCCTGGGTGCTGGTGGACACGACTGAGCGACGGAGCTGAATGTACATGTTTCAGTGCTACTCTTTCAGCTCGTCCCACCCTGTCCTTCCCTTTAGGGAAGTTTCTTTCACATTCGGTTCAGTTCCCCTTAGTCACTCAGTTGTGTCTCACCCTTTGCCACCCCATGGACTACAGCACACCGGGCCTCCCTGTCCATCATCAACTCCCAGAGCTTGCCCAAACTCATGTCTATCAAGTCGGTGATGCCATCCAACCATCTCATCCTCTGTTGTTCCCTTGTCCTCCTGCCCTCAATCTTTCCTAGCATCAAGGTCTTTTGAGATGAGTCAGTTCTTCACATCAGGTGGCCAAAGTATTGGAGTTTCAGCTGCAGCATCAATCCTTCTGATGAATATTCAGGACTGGTTTCCTTTAGGATAGACTAGGTGGATCTCCTTGCAGTCCAAGGGATCTCAAGAGTCTTCTCCAACAACACAGTTTAAAAGCATCAATTCTTCGGTGCTCAGCTTTCTTTATAGTCCAACTCTCACATCCATACATGACCACTGGAAAAACCATAGCTCTGACTAGACAGACTTTTTTGTTGGCAAAGTAATGTCTCTGCTTTTTAATATGCTGTCTAGGTTAGTCATAGCTTTTCTTCCTAGGAGCAAGCATCTTTAATTTCATGGCTGCAATCACCATCTGGAGTGATTTTGGAGGCCCTCCCCAAAAGTCTGTCACTATTTCCATTGTTCCCCCATCTATTTGCCAGAAAGTGATGGGTCCAGATGCCATGATCTTAATTTTCTGAATGTTGAGCTTTAAGCCAACTTTTTCACTCTCCTCTTTCACTTTCATCAAGAGGCTCTATAGTTCTTCTTCACTTTCTGCCATAAATGTGGTGTCATTTGCATATCTGAGGTTACTGATATTTCTCCCAGCAATCTTGATTCTAGCTTGTACTTCATTCAGCCCAACATTTCTCATGATGTACTTACTCTGCATATAAGTTAAATAAGCAAGGTGACAATATACTCAACATTCAGAAAACTAAGATCATGGCGTCTGGTTCCATCACTTCGTGGCAAATAGATAAGGAAACAATGGAAACAGTGACTAATTTTACTTTTGGGTTTCCAAAATCACTGCAGATGGTGACTGCAGCCATGAAATTAAAAGACACTTGTTCCTTGGAAAAAAAATTGTGACCGACCTAGACAGCATATTAAAAAGCAGAGACATTACTTTGCCAACAAAGGTCTGTCTAGTCAAAGCTATGGTTTTTCCAGTGGTCATGTATGGATGTGAAAGTTGGACTATAAAGAAAGCTGAGCACCGAAGAACTGATGCTTTTGAACTGTGGTGTTGGAGAAGACTCCTGAGAGTCCCTTGGACTTCAAGGAAATCCAACCAGTCCATCCTAAAGGAAACCAGTTCTGAATGTTCATCGGAAGGACTGATGCTAAAGCTGAAAGTCCAACACTTTGGCCACCTAATGTGAAGAACTGAGTCATTGGAAAAGAGCCTGATGATGGGGAAGATTGAAGGTGGGAGGAGAAGGGGACGACAGAGGGTGAGATGGTTGGATGGCATCTTCAACTCAATAAACATGAGTGTGAGTACACTCTAGGAGTTAATGGACAAGGAGGTCTGGCCTGCTGTAATCCATGGGATGGCAGAGGGTCGGACATGACTGAGCAACTGAACTGAACGAACTGATGTACTCCTTTCTGGATTTGGAAGCAGTCTGTTGGTCCATGTCCAGTTCTAACTCTTGCTTCTTGACGAATATACAGATTTCCTAGGAGGCAGGTCAGGTGGTCTGGTATTCCCATCTCTTGAAGAATGTTCCACAGCTTGCTGTGATCTTCCGCATTAGCATTGACAATACCACCACAGTATGAAAAGCATGTGATTGCTATTGCTTCCCGTCTTCAGGACTTGGAGGACTTCCTGAAGCTGAGGATCCTCTTCATCAGTTCTCGCAATCCTCTGGCAGAATCTTGCCCCTCCTCCACTCTCTGCCTTTGGAACACCTTGCAGTGGATCAGGTACCCCAGAAGAGCTGGAGGCAGGATGCTCATGAAAAGATTTCAATGGGGAACTGCTCTAGGGGCAGCACGGGGGGGCAGGAGAGAAACTCGGCAGCCTTGTGATTCAGGCTCAAGCCTCAGCTCAGCCCAACTCCATGGGGAACGCAGGGGAGCTGGCCTTTTCTACCACTATCAATAGACATTGGCCTTTTTTCAGGGGGTGTCCCCTCTTGGGGGAAAGGGGTGACCTCCCCAAGCACTTCCAGGTGAGGCAGCTCCTTTTGCCGAAGGAAAGCACTCTGCAGAAGGACGCAGCTGGGAGCCGTCGGCTGACCACTCACCCAGCAGCTGAGGCTGGGCACGCCTGGGGCAGAGGAGAGGGGCTCGCGGCACCATTACAGCTCCTCTCCTCCTGAGCCTCTACTTCCATCTCCTCTTCTCGCTGGCCTGCTTTGGGATGGCTTCCTGAGAGCTGTCTTCCCATTTGCTAGCAATGTTTTCTGTTTTTCTAACATGCTTTTTGTCTTCCCCACTGAATTTTTAATTTTAATGACTTCACTCTGCATGTCTGAAAGTTTTATGTGGTTCTTTCAAAAATGCATCTTGTCTGGTTCTTTTGTTAGTTATTCAATTCTTCCTTAATTTCCTTAGTGATCTCTCGTCCGTGTGTGTTAAGCTCTCCTCTCTGGCTCCGTTCCTCGGGTGGAAGTGCGGTCCTTCTGCCTGTTACTCTGCTGCCTGCTGTCCATGGCTGGACTGCTCCGCTTGGGCTTTGTGATTTCAGGCGGTGAGCCCATTCCGATGAGGCTCGGTCTGCGAGTTGCAGTGTTCCCCTGGCTCCTGAGAGGACCCCATCCCTGGACGAGTTTTTATGTGACCTTTCGGGGCTGAGTTCCCAGACCCTGAAGGTGGTGTGAATTCAAACCCGAGAGGGGAAGCCCTGTGGCAAGTTCCCAGGGGAGCCCTTTCCCTACTGAGAGCCAAGGTGAAAAGAGGTACTCTTCCTGGTCTGTTCCAGTGGGCAGATTTCTTCCGAGTCTGTCCTTTCACCCGGGATGCAGAGCTTGAAAACCCCAGCTTTGTACAGGACCTCACACTCAACTCCACAGCTGGGCATCAAAACCCAAGCCCTGGTTAGAGTGCCCAGCAAAGGGTCCTCCTGACGAAAACATCACTGAGGAGACTGCTCATCCACGTTTCCTTCTTCACAGCTGCCCTCTGGGGGTTCCCTCACTATCTTGTGCACTTGGCTCTGGGTTTTTAAAAGCCTTATCTTCGAGACAGCCTTCCTAGGTTTCCAGCAAGGAGACCCTTTCCAGGCTGTCTGAGTCCTGCTCTCTGCCCTTTCCTCCACTGCCAAAATTAAACCACAAGGAACAACATCTTTCCATGGCCTTCCACATCTCCAGTTCTTTCTGCTCCTAACCTGAGCCTGCCTGTCGATGCAGCTCACAAAACCCCCAGTTCCTCCCCTCGGCCCTTCTTCTAGCTCTCCCCACTTCCTGTCCCATCCAGCTGGACCCCATGGTGAGTCACACCCCCAGCACCCAGGGTCCCCATTCTTTGGCTCTTCATCGCAGCCACCGACACTTCATCCGTCCAACTGTACACATTCTTTGCATGTAGCTTCTGAGTTAACAGAAAAAACAAAGGGCCTGGTGCCATCAAACACTTTACACTACCTGAGGCTTCCGCCAGCCCTTGGCACCACTTGGCTATGCCTTCCAGCCCCCTTTCCAACACCCACTCAAGCTGCTTCTGACACACTAGGCTCAGCAGGCACACGGGTACTGCTGGATGCTGCTACTCTTACCAGCCCGCACTGGTTCCTGTGTCTCAGCTGTGACCTTCTCTCTTATACAGTCAAGATGCCATCCCCAGCCTCCCACCCCCACACCTAGAAACATGGCTCTCTCTATCCTTGTGCCATAAAGAAGGCTGAGTACTGAAGAACTGATGCTTCTGAATTGTGGTACTGGAGAAGACTCTCAAGTGTCCCTTGAACAGCAAGGAGATCAAACCAATCAATCCTAAGGGAAATCAACCCTGAATATTCATTGAAAGGCCTGATGCTGAAGTTGAAACTCTAGTACTTTGGCTACCTGATACGAAGAGCTGACTCACTGGAAAAGACCCTGATGCTGGGAAAGATTGAAGGCAGGAGGAGAAGGGGACGACAGAGGATGAGATGGTTGGATGGCATCCCTGACTCAATGGACATGAGTCTGAGCAAGCTCCAGGAGACAGTGGGGGACAGAGGAGCCTGGCGTGCTGCAGGCCACAGGGTCGCAGAGTCAGACACTACTGAGCGACTGAACCACAACAAATCCTTTCACATCCTTTCCTCTTCGTCTTTGGAGTCTCCTTCTGGTCAAGGCTTTTCCTGCCTGGGCTTTTAGGTCCTTCTCTTTGACTGGAGAAGAGGGGGCCCCTGACCTGGACTCACACTCTCCAGGACCCCCTCTGCCCCTCCTCCAGCAGGTCTTTCCCCCAGAGTGGGAAGTGTGGGGGCGGGGTGCTGGTTCCCACCTGGGGCCCAGGCTCCCCATTCCAGGTCTGGTTCTAGTAACTGGAGCCTCAGATTCCCAGTCCAAATGGCAGAACCCATTTCCTGCAGCCACGCAGGGGCCTCTTCTGCAAGGGAGCACTCGCCCATGTCCTGCCCTCAGAGGACAGTTCTGGCTGGTGGGACAACACACCCTGGCGTTGACCCTCCCTACTTCCCAGCCCCCTGTCCCCTGTCCCCATTCCCCTTTCCATCACCCCAGCCCCTGCAATCATGGCTCCAAGCAGCTGCTGGTGCTCAAGCCCTGTGTCAGGCTCTGCTCTGAGGCACCTAGGATAAGACCTTCAGCAGTTAAACCCCTCCAAATACCGTCATGCTCAAATGGATTTTCTCATCCCCCATTCAGTCACCTCTCTGCTTAAAACAGCAATGGCCTCTCACAAGAACCCCTTCCAGGTGCCCCTGACTCCAGCCTCTGGATCCCCTTCTTCCTCCTGCCATTATATGCAACCCTCCTGCCCACCCCCTCCTGAGCCTCCCTCCTCTCATGACTGCACCTGCATCCACACACTGCCGACCTCCAGATTGTATCTCAAAACCTGAGACTACTGAGAACAAACACAGAAGATGGGATAGCCCTCTCTGGCAGGTTTCGATGGGAGGGACCCAGTCGAGGTCTCCTCCACCCAACAATGATCAGAGCCTGACGCCTGGCTGGGAGGAGCCCAGTGGGTCAGGGCTTGGGGACGTAGAGACCATCAGGCCACAGAGAAAGGGTCTGGAAGAGATGGAATTCTCAGGGCTGGGGGACGAAACTTGAGCCCACCCCCTAGGGCCCCTCCACACACCGCCCTCTCCAACTTGGCAGCTTCTCCCACCTGCCCTGCCATCCTGTGCATCACTGACTGGCCTGACAGAGTCTCTCAGCCTCTTGCCCCGCATGTTTCTGGGTTAATTTCACATCCTTTCGGAGAATTTTTTTTTTTTTTACATGGAAGTAATCCATGTTCACTGGAGAATTCAGAAAGCTAGGATGAGCAAATGGAGAGCAGCACCTTGTATGAAGCAAGCCCTGGAGCTCTGATGGATGTCTTCCTGTCTCCTCCGTGTCGACACATGCTCGCATTTATAAACCCTGTACCGAGCTGTGATGATGTTTAAAGCTCTTCTTTGTCACTTAGAACTATCATGTGAATTTCTTTCCATGGTATTAAGTCCCCTGTTAGGAAGCAGTTAATAGGAGGCTTCCTGTGTGCTGTTTTGGATCTGTCAGGAACCCTCTGTTCCTTATTAATGCCTGAATATTCAGGAATTAAGTCCCGGCAGCTGAGGAATCCAGGCATTTCCTCTGTCAGTTTTTCTATATGGTGATAAGTACCCTCTTCTTTCTTGTGAACCATATGGTAAAAGTGATTGTTTACCACTCTCTCTCTCTTTAATATGGACTGCCTATGTTTTGTAAGTCTGGAATTTTAATCTTTATCTTTGCTGAGAATAACTACCTTGTAAGACAGTATATATGCCCACATCATGTTGATTAAAACATCTTTGCTCCATCAGAGCTCTGGTCCCCATGTCTTTCTCTCTCTCTCTCTCTCTCTCTCTCTCAGGCTATTTCTTTAGAGTGCAGAGGCTCTCTGAGTTCACTTTCCCACCCGGACTTCTAAGACCCTCTTGAGAAGGCGCTCTGCGCCTTCACCCCATTGAGAGGGCGCCTGAGGCCTTCGTGAACAGAGCAAGTCCCAGCAGGGGGCTTGATTGGCTTTCTGCATAAGCCAAGGAATATCAGCCTCTTTCTCTCTCCTTTACTTTCTTATCGGTTGACTCCAGGCCACCAGGTTCCAGTTCATTAAAAGACCTCAACAGTCCCCTATTTTTGTAAACTTGGAGATATACAGATATCCATATATCTTCCAATCACTGTTGGATACTTTTAGCTAAATCTTTATCAACATCCGCATTTATTTTGTTAGAATGAAGCTCTAGAGGTGGGGGTCACAAGATGAAAATATGCAAAACGTTCAGGCAAAATAACTAGCATGTGTCTCGTTAAGCACCTGTCTGAAGGTTTCTGCCTGTTGACACTGCTGTTAAGGTGTAAGTGTTCACTTTGCATTTGCTGTTATAAAATAGGTAGATAAGGCATCAGACTTCTCTTATTGTTAGGGAGTGGGGTGTTGCATCATGTTCACAGGGCATTTCTCCCTTTGTGCTCCCTCTTCATGGCCCAGCCCGCCCCGCTCTTGGAATGTTCATCTTTGTCTCTCTTCTTGAAAGCAGCATACCTGTGAAGTAGAGCCAGATTTCCTGAGATGCAATGACCTTCCCCAGTCATTCAACTCAATTGTCTTTTACGCACCAGGAGGCCCCACTCCTCCCCTTACTTCAACACCGTATCAGGGCCGTACTGACTTCAACGCTCCTTCTTTTGAAGTTAAGCTCTCTCTGGAACGGGTATAGCTCTTAAATCTCAAGAGATTTGCTCCGTGTTTACCCCGTGTGACTCCCAGCCCAGTAATGTGTCTCCACCGCTTCAGAGAGTGTTCTTATCCCTGGTTCTCAGAACCAGGCTGCTGACTGCCATCCTCATAAACAAAGAGTGGTTCCCGAAGTTCATGTCAGTGGAGTCATGTAGTATCTAATCTTCCAGATCAGACGTTTTTTTTTTACCGAGTTTTGACGTCCATTTATCTGTGATCTGTGTCAGTAGTTCATTCTTTTAATTACTGAGCCGTCTAGTCAAGGCTATGGTTTTTCCTGTGGTCATGTATGGATGTGAGAGCTGGACTGTGAAAAAGCTGAGCACCAAAGAATTGCTGCTTTTGAAGTGTGGTGTTGGAGAAAACTCTTAAGAGTCCCTTGGACTGCAAGGAGATCCAACCAGTCCATTCTGAAGGAGATCAACCCTGGGATTTCTTTGGAAGGAATGATGTTAAAGCTGAAACTCCAGTACTTTGGTCACCTCATGTGAAGAGTTGACTCACTGGAAAAGACTCTGATTCTGGGAGGGATTGGGGACAGGAGGAGAAGGGGACGACCAAGGATGAGATGGCTGGATGGCATCACGGACTCGATGGACATGAGTCTGAGTGAACTCCAGGAGATGGTGATGGACAGGGAGGCCTGGCGTGCTGCGATTCATGGGGTCTCAAAGAGTCGGACACGACTGAGCGACTGAACTGAGCTGAACATTTCCTTGCAGGAATATGTCCCAATTGGGATTTACCTAGTTCCTTGCCAATGATACCCCAAATTATAATTGTAACATAGTAAAACTTATCAGCATTTTCCTTTACAACTGTTGGCAGTGTCCTATTCCATAGCCCTAGAGAGATGGCAACTAACAACTTTTTCTTAATACTTCTATGGCCTTTATTTTTTAACACTTAAATCTTTACTCCATCTGATGAATTCAACTTCATTCATTTCTCTCTGAATGATTGACAAGTGTCCTACCACACCGGTTTCTCACTGATTTGTAAAGCTGCTTTTATTATTTTTTAAATCCTTACAGGAGTGATGTTCAAAATATTTAGAAATTGGTGCTCGCACAGAGCGCACATACTGGCTGGATATCTGATAGAGTTCTTCCACTTGCTTGGGGCTGTTTCTTTACTTTCTATTATTTTCCATCATTCTCAGCCAAGACCAAGACCGTGCAATTATTATGGAGCCTGGATAATATGTTTTGTTTTCTGGGAGCACAGTTTCTCTCTGATTTCTCTTCTTTTGGACTATTCTCAAATGTTGATCCTTCCAGCTGAATTAGTCAACCATTCTGTCAATTCCCATGAAGTCCCATTGGAATTTCATGTTACATTTAGGTATTGAAAACATTCTTTTACTAATGTAGATTGGGAAACTTCCATTGTGTTTTTCTAATGCATAAACTGCTTAACACAATGGTTGCCACATGGCAAACATTCAATAAATATTAACATATATAATTATTTAGAATATTGGTTTTTTTATCCCCCAGCATGGATCACAGCCTTATCCTAGAGCTGGGGCTTGCATAACTTGATGAAGCTCCGAGTCCTGCTGTGCAGTGTCACCAAAGATGGACGGGTCAGTGAAGAGTTCTGACAAAACGTGGTCCACTAGAGGAGGAAATGGAAAAACCACTCTGGTATTTTTACTGAGAGAACCCCATGAACAGTATGAAGAGGCAAAAAGATATGACACCAGATGAGCCTCCTGGGTTGGAACGTGTCCAGTATACTACTGGGGAAGATCTTTATAATTGAACACCTTGCTGAACTAATTCTAGACTTTTAATTTTTTCTCTGAGTCTTTCATGGCATCTTTATTTTTGAGCAAAGGACTTTTTTAAATTAACACCGGGATCTGTGTTCTTCTGAAATAGAGCCCTTTGAGCTGGGACCCTGTGCAACACCTTTGTAGGAAGCCTCAAGAGGACCTTACTTGGTGTCCTGGCCATCCCTCCACCTTGAATCTCAGCCCCAGCCTTAGAGACCCCCTCAGAGTGTTCAAACCTGCGGGACTGAGCTCTTGCTACCTGCTGTGAGCAGGTCTCCTTCGGCCAGACGGCGTCTCAGAGATCTGTGGACAGACACAGCCGCCCAGGACCCCACGCTCCTCTTCTGCAGAAAAGGGAACTGGGCCTCATCTTTGCCAGGTCCTCACTCACCTGGAGGAGCTCTTGGGACTCCCGGGAGGCCTAAGCGGCAGAGAAGGAGCCTACTCATTTCTGGGCTGGGATTCTACCTTTAATGAGTCCGGCTTAGAATCCATATCCCAGAACTCCTTGGGGAGACTTTTCCTTGTGGCCCGTCTCTCTTGTTCTGCACTTAAATGTTTTACTAGACATATAGGCAGTATTTTCTCCTGGCTGTTGTACACATTAAATCATCTGTGAAATGACTTTGTGCCTTGATTTTTATCTCAATGTTCCTCAGCCTCTGGTCTTGTTTCACGTTCCATGAAAGTCTGATAAGGGCACTGCTTCCATCACTGCCCAGGCCACTAGCAGCCATTTCCTTCAGCTGGGTCTGTTTTGCATTTTTGCCATTCACCACTCACTTGCTCCAACGTTAAGCTATCTCAGGACAGGCATCACTATTCACACTGCCCAAGGTTTGCTAATCATTATTTGTTATTTCAAGACATTTTCAGTTCAGTTCAGTCACTCAGTTGTATCTGACTCTTTGTGACCCCATGAATCACAGCAGGCCAGGCTTCCCTGTCCATCACCAACTCCTGGAGTCCACCCAAACCCATGTCCATAGAGTCTTGGATGCCATCCAACCATCTCATCCTCTGCCATCCCCTTCTCCTCCTGCCCTCAATCCTTCCCACCATCAGGGTCTTTTCAAATGAGTCAGCTCTTCGCATCAGGTGGCCAAAGTATTGGAGTTACGTATTGCAAAATACTTTTTCATTTTGAAAATTGTGTTTTAACCCATGTAGCTACATTTCTCTTAAGAATCACCTACCAAGAATATTAAAACCAATCTCTACTCATTTCTGAGTGGAAACGCCCTCATAAGGCATCACAGGTCTCTGTCAGCATCCTATTCATTGACTTTGTCAGATACTCCAACAGGTGTTAGCTCCGTCTTTCTCTATGGTTATTCTAAGACTGACAGTTAAACCGGCCTATTCTTCAATTTAAACTCTGAATAATTTAACAAAATAATTACAAGACATAACACAAAGTAGTGATTTTTATTAAAACAGAATTACTTCTACTTTTCTAATCTGAAAAAGCATCTGGGCCATGAAACCTGGAAAAGCTCAAGCTTTAAGCCAATCAGTGATGAAAGTTATCAGTGCCTTTTTTTCTTGGTGTAACAATGGCTATGAAGACCTACAAGCCCTTTAGAACTAACACCCAAAAAAGATGTCCTTTTCATTATAGGGGACTGGAATGCTAAAGTAGGAAGTCAAGAAACACCTGGAGTAACAGGCAAATTTGGCCTTGGAATGTGGAATGAAGCAGGGCAAAGACTAATAGAGTTTTGCCAAGAAAATGCACTGGTCATAGCAAACACCCTCTTCCAACAACACAAGAGAAGACTCTACACATGGACATCACCAGATGGTCAACACCGAAATCAGATTATTATATTCTTTGCAGCCAAAGATGGAGAAGCTCTATACAGTCAACAAAAACAAGACCAGGAGCTGACTGTGGCTCAGATCATGAACTCCTTATTACCAAATTCATACTCAAATTGAAGAGAGTAGGGAAAACCGCTAGACCATTCAGGTATGACCTAAATCAAATCCCTTATGATTACACAGTGGAAGTGAGAAATAGATTTAAGGGCCTAGACCTGATAGAGTGCCTGATGAACTATGGAATGAGGGTTCATGACATTGTACAGGAGACAGGGATCAAGACCATCCCCATGGAAAAGAAATGCAAAAAGCAAAATGGCTGTCTGGGGAGGCCTTACAAATAGCTGTGAAAAGACGAGAGGCAAAAAGCAAAGGAGAAAAGGAAAGATATAAGCATCTGAATGCAGAGTTCCAAAGAATAGCAGGAAGAGATAAGAAAGCCTTCTTCAGCGACCAGTGCAAAGAAATAGAGGAAAAGAACAGAATGGGAAAGAAAGATCTCTTCAAGATAATTAGAGATACCAAGTGAACATTTCATGCAAAGATGGGCTTGATAAAGGACAGAAATGGTATGGACCTAAATGAAGCAGAATATATTAAGAAGAGGTGGCAAGAATATACGGAAGAACTGTATGAAAAAGATCTTCACGACCCAGATAATCACGATGATGTGATCACTCATCTAGAGCCAGACATCTTGGAATGTGAAGTCAAGTGGGCCTTGGAAAGCACCGCTATGAACAAAGCTAGTGGAGGTGATGGCATTCCAGTGGAGCTATTTCAAATCCTGAAAGATGATGCTGTGAAAGTGCTGCACTCAATATGCCAGCAAATTTGGGGAAACTCAGCAGTGGCCAAAGGAGTGGAAAAGGTCCATTTTCATTCCAATCCCAAAGAAAGGCAATGCCAAAGAATGCTGAAACTACCACACAATTGCACCCATCTCACATGCTACTAAAGTAACGCTCAAAATTCTCCAAGCCAGGCTTCAGCAATACGTGAACTATGAACTCCCTGATGTTCAAGTGGGTTTTAGAAAAGGCAGAGGAACCAGAGATCAAATTGCCAACATCTGCTGGATTATGGAAAAGCAAGAGAGTGCCAGAAAAACGTCTATTTTTGCTTTATTGACTATGCCAAAGCCTTTGACTGTGTGGATCACAGTAAACTGTGGAAAATTCTGAAAGAGATGGGAATATTAGACCACTTGACCTGCCTCTTGAGAAATCTATGCAGGTCAGGAAGCAAAGTTAGAACTGGACATGAAACAACAGACTGGTTTCAAATAGGAAAAGGAGTAAGTCAAGGTTGTATATTGTCACCCTGCTTATTTAACTTGTAAGCAGAGTGCATCATGAGAAACACTGGACTGGAATAAACACAAGCTGGAATCAAGACTGACGGGAGAAATATCAATAACCTTGGATATGCAGATGACACCACCCTTATGGCAGAAAATGAAGAGGAACTAAAAGCCTCTTGATGAAAGTGAAAGAGGAGAGTGAAAAAGTTGGCTTAGAGCTCAACATTCAGAAAACGAAGATCATGGCATCTGGTCCCATCACTCCATGGGAAATAGATGGGGAAACAGTGTCAGACTTTATTTTTGGGGGCTCCAAAATCACTGCAGATGGTGACTGCAGCCCTGAAATTAGAAGACGCTTACTCCTTGGAAGAAAAGTTATGACCAACCTAGATAGCATATTTAAAAGCAGAGACATTACTTTGCCAACTAAGTTCCGTCTAGTCAAGGCTATGGTTTTTCCTGTGGTCATGTATGGATGTGAGAGTTAGACTGTGAAGAAGGCTGAGTGCGGAAGAATTGATGCTTTTGAACTGTGGTGTTGGAGAAGATTCTTGAGAGTCCCTTGACTGCAAGGAGATCCAACCAGTCCATTCTGAAGATCAGCCCTGGGATTTCTTTGGAAGGAATGATGTTAAAGCTGAAACTCCAGTACTTTGGTCACCTCATGTGAAGAGCTGACTCATTGGAAAAGACTCTGATGCTGGGAGGGACTGGGGACAGGAGGAGAAGGGGACGACCAAGGATGAGATGGCTGGATGGCATCACGGACTCAATGGACATGAGTCTGAGTGAACTCCGGGAGTTGGTGATGAACAGGAAGGCCTGGCATGCTGTGATTCATGGGGTTGCAAAGAGTCACATACGATTGAGCGACTGAACTGAACTGAACTGGCCTGCAATGAGATCAAACCAGTGCATTCTAAAGGAGATCAGCCCTGGCTGTTCTCTGGAAGGAATGATGCTAAAGCTGAAACTCCAGTACTTTGGCCACCTCATGCAGAGTTGACTCTTTGGAAAAGGACTCTAATGCTGGGAGGGATTGTGGGCAGGTGGAGAAGGGGACGACATAGGATGAGATGGCTTGATGGCATCACTGACTCAAAGGAGTTGAGTCTGTGTGAACTCTGGGATTTGGTGATGGACAGGGAGGCCTGGCGTGCTGTGATTCATGGGGTCGCAAAGAGTCGGACACGACTGAGCGACTGAACTGAACTGAACAACGGCTAGAGGGTGTTGGCCTAGCACCCTCCCTTCCGGCAACTATCTCTGATAACATCATCAGTTTCCGGCAGTCCTTCTACCTGATTTTTCTTCTTGACCAAGTTCTCCAGCTAATTAGTGTTCCTGTTTTATGTGACCTGCCTCCATGTATATCCTCATCTGTGCTGCTGTGCTTAGTCTCTCAGTTGTGTCTCCCTCTTACAGCCCAAGGACTATAGCCGGTTAGGCTCCTCTATCCATGGGGATTCTCCAGGCAAGAATATTGGAGTGGATTGCCGCGCCCTCCTCCAGGGGGTCTTCCCCACCCAGGGATGGAGCCTAGGTCTCCCCTATGGCAGGCGGATTCTTTACAGTCTGAGCCACCAGGGAAGCCCATCCTCACCCTACAACTCTGGTCCTCATTTTCACGTTACAAAGCCTGTCATGTAAGGACATTTTACCTTTGAGGGGGAAAAAACACCCTTGGATGCACTCCTCAGGTGAGCTCCCCATAGTCTGCTTTCTAGGAAAGAATCCGCTTTAGTTGAAACACAACACTGTTATCTAACAACATTTGGCAGTTAAATCTCAATTTTTTTGAGCACGGTCACCATGTTTGGTGCGACATATCCTGAAAGGTTCAAAGTCTCTTGCAGGGAATCAAGTTTCACGGGAGTGAAGTCATTCTAGAACCATAGAGATCCCAGGCAGCATTTTTACTACAGCAAGCGTTTTTTTTTAAAAATAAACAAAACAGTTCCGCAAGGGCTGCAGTTTGAACACCACTGTTCCAGGTGCTTTCTCTGGAGGCTCCATCCTTTGCAGGAGCATCCCCCAACGCAGGCAGGGCTGTCCCGACGCAGGTGTGATACTCGGGATGGGCTGCCCAGTGGGCTTCACAGCTCCGACCTCGCTGCAGACCCCACCACGCCCCCGGGGAGCGACCCAAGGGGAGTCTCTGAAGGACTAGGCAGGGCACAGCACAGACGCTGAGCACTAGGGATGAATGGATTGGCCGGGACCCCTGCCCGAGGTGCACGCGAGATGGCAACGACCGGAAAGTGCGTGGAAGGCCGTCTTTGCGGCCTCCGACCGGGACCAGGTAATTCGGACCAGACTCGAGAGCGCTCGCGCAGCCCTGGCCCTCCGCCGGCGCAGGCGTACTGCACTCGCCCCGCGCCCGCCGGGAACCGGCCCGGCCCGGAGCCCCCAAGGCCGCGTTCCCGCCGCGGGGCAGGGCGGGGCCCTCCGCGCCTGCGCACTCGGCCTTCGCACAACCCTTGCGTCGCCAGGAGCAGGCCGCACCACGTGATCGCTGCCCGTACCCAAGATGGCGGCCGCGGCAGGGCCTCAGCGGCTACCCTCTTCAGCCCGCGCCTCAGCCTTCCCTCGCCAGGAGAGCGGCCCGTCCGGCCCTCACCGCTGGGCCCCGCGGCGCAGCTCTCTGGGGGCGGCGAACGAGGCTTTCCGGGGCTACGGCCCGTGTTGACAGTCACCACCCGCCTGGACTCCCAACACTTTCCCAACCATCAGGCGCCCACCAGCTGCCGCCTGAGCGTCCTCTGATAGCCCCGCTCCCTAGGATTGGCAGCTTCGGCAGCCAATGGGGACCAGGAGGTGGGCGGGGGCGGAGCATCCCTGGCGTTCGGAGGGCGTTGGGCCTGGCGAGTTGGAGGCCGCGGGGCCGATGGGCGGGACCAAGCGGGGCTGTTCCCGCGACCCCCCAGTGGGCCAATGGGAGGGCGGCCGGGCGCTCGGGGAGGGCGGGCAGAGGGCGGGGCCGAGCCGTAATTGACGAGCTCTTCATTAGAAACCGGGCGGGAGGGAGGGACCCGCGAGGGGAGGTGATGCAAGGCTGTTGCAGCCAATGGCCGCAGGGCCGACGACGGGAGGGCGGGGCCGGGGCCGCTGACGGGCGTCGGGACTGGCCTATCAGCGCTCGCCTCGGTGCCGGAGGGGGAGCAGCATCATGGTTCAACGTGGGTCAATTTTTTGTGAATGAGGAGGGGAGGTTGTGGGGCCGCCGCTTGCGGAGCACCGTCCCCGCCGCCGCCGCCGCCGCCGCCGCCGCCGCGCCCGAGCCCGCGCGCCCGCCCGCCCGCCCGCGCCGCCGCCTCAGCCGCCTGGGCCCGGCGCGCCGCGGCCGCGTCCCCGCCGTCGCCGCCGCCCGAGCTCCCTCCAGCCCGCCCGCCCGCCGCCGGCGGTGGTGGTGGTGGTGGTGGCGGCGCAGGCTGAGAAGATGCGGCTCGGAGCGCCCGCCGCCGCCGCCGCCGCGGTAAGCGCTGCCCCGGCCCGGCCCGCGGGCCATTGTCCGCCCCCCCGCCTGCCCGCAGGCCGCCCGCCCGCCCGCCTCCACGCCCCCGCCCCCCGGCCCGGCAGGTGGACGCCGGGGGTCCGCCCGCCCGCCGGCCTGGCCCCGGCCCGGCCCCGTGCGTCCAGGCCGCGCGGCCCCGCGGGCGTCCGGAGCGGAGCCGGAGCCCGTCCCGGACCTTCCCCGCTGCAGCCCCCCGGCCCGGCGGGGGCCGCCCGCGGGGCGAGGGCGCAGGACGGCCGGCGGGCCTCCCCGGGGCGCTCGGTCCCGTCCAGGCCGAGCCCTCGGCAGGTGGGCCGGGGGCTCTCGAGCCCCGGCGGGCGCCGTTTATGTAACTTTGTCGAGGCTGTGAGTTTGCAGAAAAACGTCCCTCCCGGGGCTGGCGGGCGGGCGGGCGGGGGTGCGCCGTCGCCGGGTGTGTGTGCCCCGGACCGGAACGGCAGGGGTGGGGCGCCCGCGACCCGAGGGGTGCGGGCAGGCCGAGCCCAGGGCCCCGTCCTGCCCAGGTGACGGGAGCCGCGCTTGGCGGCATCGCAAGCTCACACCGTGGCATCCGAAGCAAATTATCTCGTATTTACATTGAGCGTTGAATTATTTGACACTGTTATAGCAGGAGATCGTGCGTATCAGTCGGAAAGGCCGGGGGTGGAACCCAGTGTACTCATTTAATGCACATCAGAAATTTGTAATAACTTGCAGCAGCTGATACGCGTGTTTTCTTTATTGCATGTTGTAAATTGACCTGCTGTGACACAATTTTCAAATAAAGTGTTGCAGAAATTAAGCTCAAGTTATTTTAAAACTAATGACTTTCTTAACTAAATCCTAATTGTATTACTGTAGAGACCTACCTAATTGCTTGCAGCAGCTCTCTGCCTGCCCTGGGCGAGGGAGGGAAGGGGCCTGTGGAGTTACTTTCCTTCCCCTCTTCCCTCCGCTCAGGCTTTTCTGTTTATTCCCACAAACCACCTAAGCCGGGGAGGCTTGGGAGTAAACATGTAAACAGCCCTCCCCCAGCGCCAGCCTAGCAAGACTGGGGTAATACTGGTGGGTCTGCACCTTGGCCTGGTTTCACTTTTTTCTTCTGTACCGTGATCGTCCGTGGCCTGGAGTTTTAGTTGCTTCTGATAATTTTCTTTGGGTTGAGCCAGGAAAGGTGGTGGTGGTGACTGGTGTTGGTGGTGACTGGCGGAGGGGCACAGGCAGGGGGAGGGAGAGGGATTGAATTAAGAAAACTCAGCTGCTTGTACACAAATATACACTACAGCAGTTACAAAGCAACAAAAGTTATTGCAGAATTTTGCGGTCACTATGGCAACACAATTACTCTATTATAATTGGAAATGCAAAATGCCACCCTCTTAGAAGTTTCATCAGAATGGAGTTTGGATATCAAATATATGTGAGATTTAATTTTTTTTTCAGGTAGCTCCTGAGAATTCTCAAATCTGTGTTCAGTTATCTATTTTTAAGACCCATCAAGCTTTCCCCAGATATTCTACTCCCTGGGCTCTGTGGCATCTTTCCCCAGAATTCACATTTGTGTGGGAGGGAAGTATTTTCCTGCCTTAAAAACACACACCCTGACACATTGTTAGACTTGTATAGCTTTCTGTGTTCTGGGCTTTTATTTTAAAGATTGAATACCTTCCTAAAGAGAGCAGTAATCAATCAGAAGAGAAGCGCGGTTTAGGCGGCAGGCAGATGTGACACTGCCCTCTTGAGGGTTAGTTCTCTCTCCTGTGATGGTAACTGGCAGCAGGAGCGCCCCTGGGAGAGCCCTGGGCTGGGGGTGTGTGGGGGTGGAGGCCCGCGGGGCCTGGGGACCAAGGACAGATGTGGGCTCAGCAGCCCTGAGCCAAGAGAGAATGTTCTGTGGTCAGCAGCTTCACAGCCATGAGAAATAAAAATCTCTAAATGCCATGTTCTCGGAGGCCTTGGGGGCCGTTACTGTAGCAAGATGGGCAGAACAACATGGCCCCTGGGCCACGTGGGTCCAGAGCGCGGAACTTGGCTCAGTGGCCAGAAGCGTGCTTTCTAAGGATGCCCCTCGTCGTGTTTACCAGGAGGACTCCAGTTCTGGAAGTTTCCGTACGTCGTGGGGTTGCTGCAGTTGAATTTCGTTCTACCTCTTTGCTTTTAACTGCTGCATATTTATGTCCAGTAATCGACTTCCATTTTCCAGCTGCATTGTGAGGCTTCAGTGCAGCATGAATGGCTTTGAATTCTCATCCTTTGATGTTGGGGGTGGCACCGGAGGAAAGGCGACTTTGTGCCGTCTTAATTGCCAGAGCAGAAGAAACGTTTCATCACTTCTGGAGAATCCGTCCCTACCGTTCTCTATTGAAAACGGCTGGGCTTTCATCGCTCAGAAGCTGCCTGAGCTATAGATTGGTACCTGATGGAGGGAGCAGGGGAGATGCAGAGAGCGGGGTACGGCTCTGCTGGGGTGGCGGGACGATGCCCCTGGACCCGAAATCCCTGCTGGGGATCAGCTGCCCAACCGCGTTAGCCCCGCCTCTGCGGAAGCTCAGCCGAGTCCCCACTGTTCTAGCCGGAGGGCAAGTTCTGCCCCATGGTTGCGGCCCTTGCTGGTCCTGGGGTGGGGACTGGGGAGCCAGTCTGGAGGGGGGCTTGGTTTGAGTCTCAGACGGTCAGTCGGGATACGTTGCAGTGTGCAGTGGGTTGTGGTCTTTTGGCCTTGAGTTAGAGAAAAGCAAAGGGTCTCTGGTTCAAGTCAGATGAGGGGCCCTGTGTCAGAAGTGACGCCGTGTCTTCACACGTCTTAGCAACATGTGTTCACAGGCCGTTTCTCTGGGGAGATGCATCACCGAGCTCAGATCAGCGAGTTGTTAGGTCATTTTTGTCTCTTGGGTTCGTGTGGCTGAGGAGATGGGGTAGGTGGCTCTGTTTCGGGAGCGGGGTGGGCTCTCGGCCGCCTTTCTGACCGTCGGGCCTTCTTGGTTCCTTCCAGTGAAGGGCCAGGGCCCCACACGGGTTGCCGCCCGTCACAGCGGGGGTGGACTGGCCCCTGTATCAGCAGAGGTGGAGCCAGCCTGGTTCTCTTTCCTAGTGAGGAGATGATTACACTCATCCAGTTGACCCTTGAACAGCGTGAGCTTGAAGCACGTGGGTCCACTTACCCGTGGGTTTTTTCAGTGAATACTACCCAATCTGCTGTTGTCTGAATCTGGGCTGTGGGGCCGTGGATACAGAGGGCTGACTATAAAGGTATCCTTGGGTTCTCCACCGTATGCGAGGCTGGCACCCCCTGTCCCCCACGGTGTTCAAGGGGCAGCTGTGAGTGCAGTTTCGCCCAGTAGCTCCCCGTTTAATGAGCAGCTACTTGGGGCCCTGTGCAGTCGTAAGTGGTCACCATGGGTACCCCATTTCTTTCTCCCCATGGCCTTAGGAGGTGGCTCCTCTTACCACACCCGTTTTGCAGAGGAGGAGCCTGAGATGGACCTGAAAACGTAGCACCTGGTGCCCCTGTTTGTGTTAAGCCCCTGAAGCGGACTCCTCCTCTTCCACGCCTCTGCTCTGGGCCCCTGATGGTCTTGAAGCTGACGCTCAGCATCGTCCATGCAGGTGTTTGGGAGAGCACAGCCTCTTTGAGAAGAGGGCCGTTTGGAGCACCTTTTAGGCGTGGTTGTGTTGAGTGGTGTTGAGTGGTTGTGGGCGCGCCTATGTTTCCTAGGGTTTCTTGCTGTATTCTGTGCTGGGAAGGCTCCGGACCGTCCCGTCGACCAGCGGTGGTTGGCCCCACGCTGGGCTCTTCTGGGGCCACTTGCAGGTGGGTGAGGGTTGGGGGGCACCCGGCGCCCGCGCCCACTGCAGCCAGAGTTCAGTGGCCTTCACCATTCTGTCTGTGGGATTGCCTTGGAAGAGAGCATCCCAAAGACCAGAAACTTTGAAAACCACTGACTTAATCCATTCATATTGTAACAGTAAGCCAGAAACTTTAAAGAAAATGTCGACAGATTTAACACTCTTAAGAGTTAAAGAAAATTCTCCTTGTCAAAAGATTCCATAAGTGAGGTTAAGGGATAGTGAGAGAGAAAAAAAAAAACAAAACTCTATAGCATATTATGTTTACAGAAGGTTGATAGTCAATATGTAAAGAGCTTTAACAAACCATTAAGAAAACGGTGACCATCGCTACTGTATGCTGAGCAGAGCGCGTGAGTCTGCAGATCACAGTGGCTGACGGTAAAAAGGCCTGACTTTCCTGATGGAGAACTTCCGCTGGAAGCGTTTGCTCATGTCCCCATATCAGCACAGGCTGTTGGACAGCAGCGGTTGATGGTGATAATAGTGATTCGTATCTTCCATGGGTTTTGTGAGATTTAAATAAGCTAATATATGGAAAGTGCTTAGAGTAGTCTGCACATGTAACCACATGTAAGCTTTGGCCTTTATCAGTTATTAATTATTTGGTTATTCTCAGGAAAAGCTTCTGTGTCAAATTTTTAAATGGCTATTCCTTTTCTTCCAGCTATTCTATTTATTGGAATTTATTCCTAGGAAGAATGTGATAAGCACATGGTTATCCAGATATGTACAGAATGTTACTGCTACATTGTTTATGAAGGTGATACTTACTAAATACATTTTGGTATTTTTGTCCTGTGGAAATCTCTGTGCAGGCTTGCTGGGCAGCAGAAATGTTCGGCGTGTTAAGTGAAAGGAAAAAGGGGGTCTGGGACAGTACCCAGGGGATCCACCCTTTCTGCTTTTCAAGTTCATGGGTCTCCAGAGTGACAGCAGTGGCCTTGGGGTGCCAGGAAAATGGGATTTGAGCAACTTTCATTGTCTCTTTATGTTTGTAAAGTGAAGTAAGTGGAAGTCACTCAGTCATGTCCGACTCTTTGTACCCTAGGGACTATACAGTCCATGGAATTCTGCAGGCAGAATACTGGAGTGGGTATCCTATCCCTTCTCCACGGTGTCTTCCCCGACCCAGGAATTGAACTGAGGTCTTCCCATTGCAGACAGATTTTTTACCAACTGAGCTATCAGGGAAGCCCCTTTTATATTTGGTGATATTGTTTAAATTTTACACAGTATATGAAAATGGTTTCTGTAAGCATATATGGCTCTTTAATAGTAATCTCTTAAAAAGTGTGATATTTCAACGGGGAGGGAGAATACTCTTCAACCTCATTGTTTATAAGGGAGGAAAACCAAATCCTTGGTAAGTTGGATACATGTGCTTAGCATTGAAGAATTGAGGGAATCTGCTTCTCTGGGTCTCGTAAGCTCTCCAAGGCAGTGCTGGCCTCCTGGGTCTGGCAGGCTCTGACCTGGGTTGCGCTGTGCAGGTGGTACCTGGGTGCCGTGACCAGGGCAGACCCATTCCGCCATTCCCATGCTCAGGCCCTGCTGTGCGGCAGGATCCTGGAAGGCCTGTGATCCTGCCCTCTGTTCCGCCTCCTCACCCGTGGCCGCTGTCCTGCCCGTCTGCTTGCTTCCCTGCTGCCTGCGAGCCCCCTTGGCCCCTGGGCCTTTGCACACACTGTTCCCAGTTCTTGGAGCTGCCTGTCTTTATCTGGTGTCTTCTCTGGCCCCTGAGCCCCAGCAGCGCCTTTGGTCCCCGTTGGGCATGGTCTCCACCCTCTCTCCCCTCCACAGCGGGACCTGCTGTGTGATTTCAGTGGCTCATTGCGACACTGGCCGTTGGCTGCCACCTTTCTTACTGGCAGGGGCCTCCGTGGGCGGAGGGGCCCCAAGGGCCTCCTGCCGCCTGGTGCTCGGTGCCTGGCAGTGTCCGCGTGAGCGGCTGGGTGGCTGACTGCAGAGTACCGCGCGGGACCAGGAGGAGAGCCTGGTGCGGGCTGGCCCCCTGACTTCAAGGAGCCGCCGGCTGTCTGCCTGAGTGCTGGGATTGCCTGCTTTCTCCCGCATCAGCCTGGGGACTCCTGATTCCAGAGATCATATGCCCTTAAGTAGATGCCGTAAATACTAGGGAAGTGGGCTTCTGAGGCAGAGAGGATCGAGAGGAGGGAACAGCTTTAAACTCGCAGCTGTCAAGTGGCCAGTGGGCGCTCGCACACAGCGCGCAGCGCCACTGCGGCCGGAGGCCCGGGGCCCGTGCTCCCGGCGGCCAGCCGCTGCCTCCAGCACAGGCTCTTCCCCTGCTGGTTCCAGGTCACAGTTAATGACAATGTTTAGTCTTTTCTTGTTTAGCCTCGTCATTTTAACACGATACCTTCATACAGTCATGTCTTTGAACATTTTGGAGTCTGCTCCCTTTAAAAACACGAATGTTAGGCTGTGTTTGTTCACCATTGTTTATGAAGTATTCTGTCTGTGTGGGTCAAGTGCTTCTGCTGGATTGCTGTTCGAGCTTGAAACAGTAAGTCAGTTTTTGGGCCTAAAAGCCCGAGCTGGCCTTGCAAGTGGGAGGGTTTTGTGCCCGTGGTTGGTGGAGCTGCGTGATCTTTTGGGAGCGACCGTCAGCTGGCCGGCATGGTGCTCTTGGCTGCAGGGGGTCTTTTTCAAACTCGGGGAGAGCAGTTTTGGTGACTCTATGCCCTGCCGCTGCCCCATTCTCCAACCCTGACTCTGACAGGGGAGGGTGAAGGGTGGCGGTGGTGAGAGGGAGCCTGCTTCTAGAGAGTCTCTAACCGATCAGTGGCTCAGTGGTAGAGAATCTGCCTGCCATTGTAGGGAGACGCAGGTCCCATCCCTGGGTCGGGAAGACCCCCTGGAGGAGGAAATGGCAGCCCCCTCCAGTACTCTTGCCTGGAGAATCCCATGGACGGAGGAGCCTGGTGGGTACAGTCCATGGGGTCGCAAAGAGCCAAACATGACTGAGCGAACAACAAGAATTTTGCCAGCAGTCTGCAACTCACCCACGCAGGATGTTTTCCACGAGCGAGGAGGGAGCTAACAGATGCTCCAGTGTCGAGGGGCCCAGAGGCGGTTCCCGCGGCTCCTTCTCGGTCAGGCCCCAGCCACAGGGAGCTGAGTCGTTGGTGGGGACGGCCTGGGGGTGGGGTGACCCCACACAGGTGCGCCAGGCCATGGGAGGGTGGGGTGGGGGAGGCGGGCTGGGAGGGGAGCGCGCCCCTGCTCAGCTGGGGCGGCCCATACTGAGGGGCAGGGGTCCTGGTCCCACATCCTCCAGTGGGGTGGCTCTTCCTCCCTCCCCGCCACCTGTGTGATCTGGAGCCTTCTTCCAGGCCCAGGACTCCTAAGAGTAGCCGTCAGGACCCAAGCCTTGGCAGTCAGCATCAGGAACATTCTGGAAGGGGCCCGAGCGGCGTCTCATCCAGCTGTTGGTCTTAAACATCAGGAGGGAGCCTGCTCTGAGCCCTCTGGCCCCCAAGGGGTTTCCCGGCAGACCCTTTGGGGTCATGGCTGGAGTAGATGCCAGCAGGTCAGCAGAGCCCGGGCCTCTGCCGAGGAGGGTGGTGGGGGCTTCCAAGATGGTGCTCAGGGCCCTCCCAGAATGGAGGTTCCAGCCTCAAGGCTGAGGGGTTGGGGGCCTGGTGAGCCTGCCCCCAGCTCTGGGGGCTGCGGACGCAGACGACCCCCAGGGCAGGGGCCTGTAGTTGACACTGGGAAGTGCAGAGGGCAGTGCTCCGGGGTGTGGCCTGTGAGGAGGGTTGTGGAGAAGCGGTGGGTAGTGCTCCAGTGGACCAGAACCCTCTCTGCTAGGGATTCACGCAATGTTCTGCACTGGAAACCCACAGTAGGTGCTCCAGCCCCGTTCTTTGGAAAGCCTGCCGTTGCCAGTGTGAGGGCTGAGGCAAGGCTCCTTCCCGGCCCTCCCGGGTTGGAGGGACACGCTGCAGGGCTTGTCACAGGATGCTTGCATGCCGCCTCCGTCTCCTCGCGAGGGCCTTGTTTCCCTTTCACCTTTGTGGTCTGCATCTGGCTGGATTTGCAGTGGCCTAAGCATGACCTCTGACCTCTCCCTGTCCTTCCTGCTGGGAGGCCCCAGGGTGCGTGGGGCTGCTGCCCCTGCTCAACACCTCCCCGCCCAGGGCTGGCGGAGGGCTGGCCTCCGGGGTTTGGAGTTGGCGACCCGCAGTGTAAGGCGTCCCCTAAACCCTCGCCCGAGGAAGTGTGTCTCTGTGTCGGAGAGGACTGTCTTCGTCCACACTTGGGTGCATCTTGAGGGAGCTCCTGTGTTCAGAATTCCTCTCATCAAGGAGAGGACGGAGCTGAAACGCAGAGAGGCACGCGGTGGGCCTCTGCTCTCATCTCGGGGGCCTCCTCTCCTCGTGGCTCCTTGGACCTTGCCCTATGGGTGTGGGTCCCGCCTGTGGATGTGCTGCGTATCCAGCAGCAGGCGTTCAGGATGGTGTCCGCAGCCATCCGGGCTTCTTGTGGCATGGGGGTGCAGAGGACAGACCCGGGTGTTGAGGCGACTGGGCTGGAGGGCTCAGCTTCATGGCGCGCTCTCCCAGCGGGGCTGCCTCCTCTTTGTGAGCTGGGTGTCCTGGAGCAGGGGTGGAGGGGGCTGCTCCCGGGCGGCCGGGAGCCTCTCCCCAGGCCGAGTCTCAGTGGGATGCTGTCTGCAGGGGAGGGCTGGCGGCCGGGCCTTTGATCTCGGTTACGCACTCGCAGGCCCCCTGAGGCCCCCACGCCAGCTCCAGGCATCTCTGCCTGCGTCTGCTGAAGTCACGGCTGGGCGAGTGCCTCCCTGGAGGACCTCAGTCACGTTTGGGAGCCAGTTGTTGTCTGTCTTTGTCCTCGCAGGCACCCTTTCGTGGCTCGCAGAGATCCTGTTCTCGAAAGGTCAGCAGCACGCCTTCAAGTGTTGGCTCCCAGAGCACTGCCCTGTGTGAGAGGTGCCCGGTGCGGGCCCAGCGGGGGGCAGGGGCTGCTCTGCCGCCATGCGGGGCCTCGACCGCTGTGGGATCTGTCCCCAGCCGGCGGTGCCGAGGTCCCTGGTTGCCAGGTGGTCCGTGAGCTGGGGCAGTGGATGTCCACGGTGCTTCCTGGTGTCCACAGAGGGCCCCCTCCCGGGACAACGTGGACGTGCATTGCAAACCCAGTTGCGAGTTTGCGTTTCCCCTTCTTTTCACTGTTGTTGAGGAGGCACCAGCTGGGACCCTGAGGACAGCGTGCCCCCTCACCTGCCGTGGCCTCGGGAAGCGGTGCGGCCTGAGCTCCTGGGCTGGGATGGAGCCGTGGGGCTGGATCCTGGTGGCAGTACTCCCGGGGATGTGCTCCCAGGACAGGGGAGGGGGCGATTTGGCGACAGAAAGGTGGGTGTTTCTGGCGCCCAGGGGTCGCAGCCCTCCAGGGGTGGCTCTGTAGGTGTGCCCCCAGGGCAGGTGACAGTGCGGTCAGATAAGGTGGCTTTCGGCAGATAGAGGAACAGGCTGGGGCCAGACTGTCCTCCCTGAGGTGGTGGGACCTGCACTTGACCAGGAGTTCTCCGTGAGAGGCTCTCAGCGTGAGCAGGAAGGTCTGCAGGAGCTCTCTCTCGGACGGGACCCATCACTCAGGGAGGACCTCTCCACAGCAGGTTCCGAGCACGTGGGATGGCCTGACGTGCTTTCAGGGAAGTGCAGGTGCGGCAGTGTTCAGGCAGGGCTTGATCCAGCTCCCCTGCAGCTTCATCGAGACCTTGTTTCTTCCCCCTGCGTTGAATGAGTCCACTTCCCGGCGCTGAGCTGGCCATGCCAGGTGCTCTCAGGACTGCACACTCGCCGGCCGCTGTCTGCCAGGATGGACAGCAGAGCTTCCTGGCTCGCTTGCTTGCCCTGGCTGAGGCCTCTCGTCCACTCTGAACGGTCGCTGCGGCCAGCCAGGGGTGCCGGGTGCCCCGTGTGGGTCAGCCTCTTCCAGAAGCTGGCTGGGGAGTCAGCTGCCCTCCTGGGAGAGAGGAGAGGGAGGGGCGGAGGCTGGGGTGGGGCCCGTAGGCAGCATCCCCCTCGGGCCCTGTCCTCTGCAGCCCTGGCGGCAGTTCAGACTGGCCTGCGTGTGGGCACCCTGTGCCCAGCGACATGCTGACCATCTCACAGACCCTGTCTCATGGAGCCTCGGGCAGCTCCCAAGAGAGCACTGGCCCCCGTTCACGAGGAGGAGGGAGGGCTCAGCGAGGTCGGAAAGCGAGGCCTTGGCCAGGGCTCTCTGCTGGCCTCCTGGGTTCTGTTCCTCTGCCTGGTCAAGCGCTGGGCCCTGGAGGTCGGGCTACTGGCCGATGGCACAGTGGGGAGAGGTTGAGTAGGAGCCTGTCGGGTTCCCTGCCCTCCTCCGACGGCTGACGTGCAGGGGTGCGGCAGTCCCACACAGTGGTCCTTAGAGCAGGGACAGTGGAGCCGGGAGATGGGGGGCTGGGCCCTTCCAGCCAGCCTGCTGCTCTTGGAGGTGGCGACGCACCAGGATGTCCTGAGACTGTGCCGAGCTGGTCCTGTCCGCCCCGCCCGCCCCGTCACCTCAGCCTCTGTGCAGCGGGCCTCAGGACGAGACAAATGGGCTGACGCATTGGGGTGCCTCAGTCTTCCCATCTGCGAAGTGGGCATGAGAGTTTCTGCCGTGGAGGATTGTCATCGGGCTGAGGGGGTGATCGCAAGGGCCCTGGCCCAGCCCTGCCAGGCTGCACCAGAGGAGGACGTGCCCGTATTGCTGGGCTCCGGTTCCCTGGATGGGAGCCTCCGCCTGTGTCTGGTGGTGTTTCTTTTGTGCCAGGCTCCCTGCTGTGGTTAAACACTCTCTGTTCGTCCTGCGCCTGTGTGGCTTGGCTCCCCTTCCTGCTCCCGGCTGACTGTGGGGCAGCTGACACCAAGACAGGGAGCCTGATGGATGGGGCTTGCCCCTGTGCCAGGCAGCGCGTCTGAGCCGGTGCCTTTGTGTTCACGTGCAGGTTGGGACCCTAGGTCAGAAGCGCAGGCCTTATCCTGGGCTGCGCTGCTGGGTGGGAAAATCGCAGGTCCACACTGCCCTGGGGCGCTCTGTCCTCGCCCCCGGCCTCCCCTGCTGCAGAGTCTGAGCACAGAGCCCTGGCTTGGCCACGTTGCGACGGCGGGGGCGCAGGCCTGCTTCACCCCGTCCCTACTCACTCTGCTGGGTGCTGGCCCCTCCCTGGGGTGGGAGGTGCCCCCGAGGGGGAGGCAGAGAACCTCTGGCCTGCACCCTCCTGCCAGGAGCAGTTCTTTCTTGAGGGGGCTCTTCCCTGAGCTGGGAGGTGGAGGCTGTCCTGGTAGTGTGGCTGGCCCTGGGGTCCCTGCCTCGCAGGCCCGTGGGGTGGTGTGAGGAGGCACAGCTGGAGCTGTGGAGGGAGCTAGAGTTCTGCAGGGGGTGGGGGTGGGGGGTGGGGGTGGGCGGGCGGGCGCGCGCCCAGTGCTGGCGCTGGAGCCGTGGGTAGGCCAGCCTTGCCGCAGCGGCCTCCTCTGGGCCCCCTTCTTCAGCCCACAGTGAGGTTCTGGGGGTGCAGCCTTGGCGAGGGCGGCCCTCGCTTGCACACATGCCCAGGCACGCACGCATACAGACGGACACACGCGTGAACATTTGTGACACAGGTCGGCCAGCTCCTGTCGTGGTCCCGTCGGGTGTACAGGGGCTGCTGGCCGGGCTGACCCCACCCCCGCTGCCGAGGAGCAGATCCCAGGCGAGGGCGCCCAGACGCTTGGGTGCTGAAACCCCTCCCTCATGGCTCAGTCCTCCCCACTTCCTCATTGCCGAGCGGAGGTGCTCTGTGCTTTGCTCCCTGCCAGCTGGGCGTCCTCGGGCACGAGGGTTGTGAGCGGAGGTGCTCTGTGCTTTGATCCCTGCCAGTTGGGCGTCCTCGGGCACGAGGGTTGTGAGCGGAGGTGCTCTGTGCTTTGATCCCTGCCAGTTGGGTGTCCTCGGGCACGAGGGTTGTGAGAGCTGTCCCCGCTCAGGGCTGGGGGCTGGGTGGGCGGGGACCTGCCGGTTCCGGCAGGCTGAGCTCCTGAGGCTGCCGCATGGCCGGGCTTCCTCCAGCCACACGGCTCTTGTCCTGCCGCCTGGCCGCCACGTTCCAGCACTCCGGCTGGCCTGGAGGTGCATCCCAGCGAGCAGGGCAGGCGCGGCGGGGGCCTCGGGCCTGTTGGTCAGCAGGCCCCCTGGGCCCCCGCACCCTCTTCTGATCTGAGCCCACCCGTGGGGGCCCCTTCTCCCCTGCAGCCTCAGCCCGCAAGTCCACACGGAGGGGCCCTGGACGCATGTCGCGTGGCTCCTCCTGTGGCTGGGCGGCCGTCACGTGAGTGCAGTGACCCGCTCCTGCTGCCCGTCTCTGCTCTTTGCTCTGCCAGGGCCGACTGCCGGCGTGCCCTGGCCTCAGCGGGGCGCCCGATGTGGCCAGGGCTGCATCTTGTCGCAGCCCTGAACTGCTCCCCTCGTCCCAGGCTCGCGCTCCTGCCCAAGTCGGGGCCGCGCGGCCGCCACAGGAGGCTCCTGGCTGCCTTTGAGGGCTGGCGGTGTGTCCCCCTTCAGCTTTGGGAGCGAAGGAAGGTGTCCTCCCTTCCTGGAGTCTGTGACCCTGGCCTCTGCTTCTCCTGGCCGCCGGTGCCCTCTGGGGGCCGTCACGAGGAGCGGGCGAATCTCGGTGGGGCCTCTGCGTCCTGCTGCCGTACTGTCCTTCAGACGCCCCAGGGCGGGGTCCACAGGAATGGGCTCCTGTGTGCGTGCTCCCGCCCATCTCAGGACGAGGCCTCTCCTGAGCCGAGCCCTGTGGGGAGCCACCAGCCCTTCCCTGTGGCCCATCATCAGAGAACAGGCACCATCCGCGCTTCCCCAGGACCGACTCTGCGCCAGCTCTGGACTCAGGACGGCCGCCTGGCGCTGAGCCACAGCTGGGCCTGCCATCGCCTGGGGTGGCTCCCCAACTGCTCTGTGGCAGTGCTGAGCGTGGGCACTTTTCTTTGCCCACCACGATATGAAGAGGTTTGGGGGCCTTTGAACTAGGGGAGCCGAGGGTCAGGATTTCTCCGTAAGGCCTGGAGTCAGGCTGTTACCTGGGGGGCTGGGGGAGGGATTGCTCCCACAGCAGGAGGGTCCCTGGGCCTGGGACCACACCAGTCCCCCCGGGGGGCTGCATGCAGTGCCGAGGGGCCTGGGCTGGTGAGAGGATCAGGAACAGGGGACGGGGTCCCTGCAGGCGCCCTCTGCCCGGGCCCTGTCGTCACCCGCCCCTGGGCTCACCTTGTCCTGTGGTGGCCTGTGCTCCAGGGGTACGGGGGCGAGGGGGCTAGCTGGGCGTTGCCAGGCCTGACTGCTCCAGGGACTGCCTTACTCGGGGTTTTGTTTAAGCTGTTGTGGAAACACCGTCTGGGTGTGCTCTTTGGAGGTCAGAGGTGGGGCGGGGCCCTTGGGATTGACAGTAGTGTAGCCTGTCTCTGAGACAGCTGCCTCACCTCTGGGGTCTTAAGGATGCAGAGTTATTTTCTGTTTTATTAACGTTTCCGTGTGAGAGAGGCTTACTCAAAAATGCCATGTGCATGCCACTTTAGGGACTTCTGCACCTTTCAGCCCATCAAGGCCCAGGTTAAGCTTCCTGATAAAGGGGAGATGGGACACGAGCAGCCGCACAGCTTCTGAGGTCCAGAGAGCCCCAGCTTCCCGGCTTTGCCTGGGGGCATGGGGTGCCCGGTCACTCTTGTCCCAGGGTGTTCGTGGCTTCCCCTCTTGAGAGGTGCACGCAGGTCTTGTCTGTCAGCTGCCAACACGCTCAGGATGGCCGTCCTTGCCCCCAGCTTGGGTCCTGCGCGGGAAATCCTGCCCACGCTCTGGGGTGGATCGCTGCAGCCTCGCTTCGTCTGCCCCCTGTTTCTGCCTTGTGGCTGGCTTTCTTGGGCTCCAGTGTCCGAGCACGTCCCCGCTGAGCACTCCGAGCTGGGTCAGGGGACCGGGGTGCGCACCTGCCCCAGCTGCAGCACTGGAGCCCTTGGGGCACACGTGGGGTAGAAAGGAGGCAGTTGTCATTGGTTATCTGGCCGCCTTTCAGTGGTCAGACTGGAAAGCGAACATTTCTCTGTGGCGTCACCGTGGACTGTGTATGTGTTGAAGACTTTGCTGTGATTTTTGGAGAAGTTAGGCACTGAGGCACTTGATCTGGCCAGGTGGTTAAGAAACCAGGCCCTGTCTCTGCCCTGCCCCCTGCCCCTGTCCTGGCCCCTGTCCCTGAGCTGGCTCCTGGCCTTACCTCCGTCACATCTCTTTCCCCTCTGGATCCATCTCCCAACAGCCAGTCTCATTCTTTTGGAATCCCAGCTCAGACAGGGGAGTTTGCTCATGAACAGGCAAGCCTGCGTTGCAGTGTGCGTGGTGGGTCTGCTTAGCGAGGCTCAGCAGTGCAGGATCTCAGGAAGGTGGGCCCAGGAGGCTGCTGGGGGAGCAGGAGGGGGTGGCGGGCGCTGGGGGAGCAGGAGGGGGTGGCGGGCGCTGGAGGTAGGCATGTCTTCCTGGGCATTGGCAGCCCGGCCAGAAGCCGGCGAGATCAGTGGGTGAGACACCGTAATGTGAATACAAGCACGCGTGCAACGTGGGTGTGTTTTGAAGCAGGATGCATGCTTTACCTGATTTCTTAGGTAAAACAGAAGCTGCTACCTGAAGCTCCCACCTGGGTGGGCTGGCTTCTCCTGGCCTCCCATTGCCAGGAGCTCAGCGAAGGAGCCAGGGAGACCTTCTGCCCGTGGCCCTCTGTGCCCGAGGTCCTGCGGGCCCACCGTGCGGAGTGCCCTGTGGTGGTGGGGCTGTCCAGTCCCTGGGGAGCCGTCTAGGTCACCACCGGGTGGCCCTGTGGCTCTGGGGTCAGAGAGGCGGGGAGCAGAGAGGACTTCTCTTGTAGGGCCTCAGAGTGTTCTACTGAGGCACTTCCAGCATCATCCATATTGGGCTTCCCTGGTGGCTCAGTCAGTGACGAGTCCGCCTGCAGTACAGGAGACCTGGGTCCAGTCCCT
This sequence comes from Nanger dama, assembly GCA_917880005.1. NCBI lineage: Eukaryota > Metazoa > Chordata > Mammalia > Artiodactyla > Bovidae > Nanger > Nanger dama. The sequence continues at coordinate 1,083,967 of CAKJTW010000118.1, read as the reverse complement.
GGGTCAGGACGAGCCCCCTGGAGAAGGGAATGGCGGCCCACTCCAGGATTCCTGCCTGGAGAATCCCATGCACAGAAAAGCCTGGTGGGCTGGTGTCCATGGGGCCACAAAGAGTCAAGCATGACTGAGCAGCCAATATTAAAGGAACAAAATTGGGAGAACAGATCAGTAATATAAATAAGCAGTCACTGTAACTGGGAAAATGCTAATGATTTAATTTGCATACATGGCCAAAGCATTTTTTTATGACTGCCTCGATAATAAAAGACAGGCTGATGATCACATTGAAGCAAATAAAGAAATCCATTAATTCTCCTATTCATTTAAAAAAAAAAAAAAAAGGTACTCCCGGCTCTCACAGTGACAGTTTAATGAGTAGGGCGCCTAATTTTAATCCGTTACGTGGGTGCATGCCCCGCCGAGCTTGGGAACCCAGCTCCCGTTGGTGTGGTTGTGTGTGGTGAAGAGTACAGAGATCCGGGGGACCTCGGGTGAGATCAGAGCCTGGCAGCCCTCTGCCCCCTCCCCACCCTGCAGGAGTGCCGGCCTTGGCGGGCAGAGCCCGTGTGCGTGGTGGTGGCCTCAGGGAGGCGGTTTCTCACCCCAAGATGATTTGGAGGTCGCCAGAGCCACTGTTGAGAAGCCTTCCCGTCGAGTGCAGAATATACCATCTCCTTAAGTGTGAAGGCAAATGGCACTGCATTTGGTTCAAGGTGGATTTGGTTCTACCGCACAGTCATGTAACTTGAAACAGTAATCTTGAAACCAGTTGGGGATGTTACATATGTCATTTACTAGGTTGGGGTGAGGACCTGAGGTCAGCTTGCAGTTACGTTTTTTGCATGCGAATAAAATGCACCTTTATTCTCTCCTTTTCATTTCTTTTGAATTTGAAAAATGGGTTTCAATTCCCCCAGACCTCACATTCTCGTAGCTAAAGCGTGTTTTGCGTGCAGATGTAGTTAGATAACAAAGAGGCATGTTTGTGTTGTAGTGACTACATTAAAAAAAAAAAAGATTGCTGAATGGTAAATTGTATTTTTAGAACACGCTAAACCGAAGTGCGAGGGTCATTTGTCTCCCGCTGCAGCTCAGCTGGCTTCCTGTTTCCGTTGTAATGATTGAGAACGGCCATTCAGGAGGCCACGCCCCTACTCTTAATTCTTAGGACCTGCTGCTTCCATCATGAGGGCGCGTGTTTGTCACCCGCTCCGGTGGCAGCTCAGTTGCTGCAGGTGCTTTTTACGATGTGTTTGCTGGGTGAGGGGTTTACTCACGTTTGGCTGTCTTCTCTAGTTACCGGGACACAGGCATTTGTTCGCTCTGTCACATCCTGGAGGTTATGTTGGAGAGGGGCCTCTGATGAGTAGTAAGTATCACTCTGTGCTGGGAAGTTCAGATTTGGCGCGTTTCCTTAGTTTCTGAAACGGGATTGCAAGGCTAGGTGGAGAATGACGCTCAGCAGGCATCCGTGAAGTTGGGGACCAAGAAGGGAAAGAGTCTTCATTGTAAAGAAGCTGGGCAGTGCACGGGCTGTGTGTGTCCCTGAGGAGAGAAGGGAGCAGGGCACAGCTGTTAACAGCAGGAGACGGGAGCAGGGAGCAGAGATCAGCCTCGAGGGCCGGCTCCCAGGAGACCCCGAGCCTAGCTGTGCCTGCTGTGATATGTGTATACAGAGGGGCTCATTGTAATAGACTCGCATCTAAATGACACGCCCACCGGAACCTCCACCATAAAAGGCCAGAAGGTGGGCGGTGCCCCAGCTCATGGAAATGCCTACCCCTTCTTGAAGACAGAGTACTCCTCCCACTTGCCATCCTGTGATGTCATCCAGCCCATAAACACCAACCCCCCTGCACTAGGGGCCCTCTCACACTTGCCAAGATGACCCCGTGCCCTCGGGCTGCCTCTGGACTTCTGAGAAGGACTGCGCTGTCTGTGTAGCATGCATCTCTTTAAACAAGCCTCTTTCCTCACTCTTGAGTCCTTTCCTGCAGGAGCTGAGGACCCTCACTTGGCAGCCCCGTCCCAGGAACTCACGCAGTACCTGGGACACGACCATCCTCCTGTGCCCCGTTTCCCCGCTGCAGCGTCTTTTCTGGCGACCATGAAGGGACCCCAAAGGGCATAATCCCGGTCTCCTGTTGGGCTGGGGCTCCCCTCAGCGCAGGGCGGCTGGGCTTGTGCTGGGCTGTGTCAGCTGTCTGACTCGGGGTCTAGCTCCCTTCCTCCGTCTCTGAAGGGTTCTGGCCCTGGGACCCAGGTTCCCTTCCTTCCACTGACTTCTGTTCCTTTCCTTGACTAATCCAAGGGGCCTCCTCAGGCTCACCAGACAGGCAGGTTTTTCGGTGCCCACAAGGACCCCACTGTTGCTTTTCCCAGTTTTGCTTGCTTAGTTAAATACTTTTTCTGCTGAATTCCAGGAGTCAGGGTTTTTACAGATCAGTCCAATTACCCTGTCTCCTGAATTGCCATTGCGCTTCTCTCCATGGCACTCCGTTGAGGGGTCCACCACGATGGTCCCCTGCAGCGCACTCCCTTACATTCTCTGAATATCAGGGAGAGCACTGGGACAGGTGGCCACCATCTGCCCGGGATCCATCAGACCCTCGTCCTGTGGTGTCTTAACCAAAATGAGGAAGACCCCTACATCCAAGTGTTCACACACCTATCCCACAGTCCAGGTCTAAAGACCTCCTGCCCAGGTTCCTTAAAGGTTCCCCTAAAGGTTCCTTCTTTCCCAGCAGGAGCCTGGTGCTTTAGACAATCCCTTTATGAGACCACCTCCCCGAGGTCCACCACTGGGAACTGATGCCAGCCGCAGTGCTGAGAAGCTGACAGTCTGCTGAACCATCTACCACTAACGTCGCAAGTGGGGAGCTGGAGATCCCAGACCCCTGAGAATCAGCTCATGGACTTGGCCTTTGGAGCATTCAACGATAGAGATAAGGTGAAGAAGCAAGACAATTCAGGGACCACAGCAAAAGTCGCCGTTACTGGAGGCAGCCCAAACGCCTGCACCACCCAGGCTCGCCACCCCTGCGGAAGCCCATGGTGGGGACAGGGTCCAGGGAGCCAGGATCAGAGCCACTGCCTTTCCAAGAAGGGGTCGATCTGCTATAAGTGCGGCCAAGAGGACCGCTGGGAAGACGAATGCCCCCCGTGCGGGAAAAGCCCGTCGGGACCCTGCCCAGGACACACAGGACAGGACGATGGCAAAAACTCAGCCTCCGTGTGCCAGAGCCACGCTGGATTTTGGAGACAGTGTTTTGGGTGAAATAGAAAAGAACAGCTCTATTGCTTTGCCAGGCAGAGGGGACAGCAGGCTCCTGCCTGAAAAGCTGCGTGTCCCGACCCGGGAGGATGTGGCGAGGGGCTTCTAGCGGCGGCACAGGGCAGGGCTGCTGGGAGAGGCAAGCATGCGTGCAGGGTCCGCACCCCTTTTCCCTGGCCTCAGGGCCCTGACGAGCTGCTCGGGGATATCAAACTGTGACTTTTTCTCTGGAAGGAAGAATGCTGATGTCTTCCGTTTGTCGGGGTTTTCAGTTCTGCAGAAAGCTCAGAGACACTGTTACGTGTACTTGGTGAGGCAGAGTCAGGACCCTGGCCCAGGCTGCACTGTTCCCTGGCTCTCCCTCCCTTGTCTCTGCGTCCTCTCCTGTCCCTGATGAGCAGCTGTTTGAATCTGCCCTTTGGAACTCAGGGAAGGTCAGAGACGAGTCTGTTCCCTACAAACAAGAGACGGGGGACATGGGAACCCCACAGGGTTCTGCTTGGTTTCTGGGTCCACTGGAAGCAGGGCATTCCCCAGTCCCAAGGGGGACTCAGGGCTCCCAAGCCAGTGATGGCCGAGAGGATCAGAGACTGATGGGCCCAGGACCTTCCCTGGCTCCCAGACAACACCTGGCTGTTTCTCCAGCAGAGCCTCGGGTGACCCTCGACAGACAGGTGGGACAGTTCTTTCCTTACTAGATGTGCGGTTGCCGGCTCCTCGCTGGCTGGTAGCCTGGGGCCCTTGTTCCCCCAGTCCTGTATAATAATGGAAAGGTAGGGAAGACCCCAAGCCAAGTGATTGACCCTGCTCTGCCCCCACCCCTGGCTCCTTCTGGGAGACTTTACCAAGGAAAATAGTTGCTCTTGGTCAGGGGAGCCTCCTGGTCCTAAGCCAGAGGAGGTCTCCATTCTACCCCATCTACATTTTTAAACTGTTTCACAGAGCTGGAGCTAAAGGTCACTTTCTTCTGCTTTCCCCCTGCACCCAGACTCCCAGAATCTCTTTGCCTTTGAGTGGACGAATCCAGACAGTCATGAACAGCAGGAATGCCCACACACTGTGTGCTTACAAAATTGAGGTTCAGATGGAAATGGAATGGACAAAGAAGTTTGGTTAAAACTGTCAGGCTACCTTTAGAGAGGGGACTGTCTGAGGCTGTAGGCAAGCCTCTTAGATCAAAGGCCACACTTCTTAAATCCAGAGAGGATCCTCCGAAGTGTTTATGAATAGATTTCTGAAGTGGGAGGCCACTGTCTGACAAAACTGACCAGAGCTGAGATTCAGAGCCTGGTAGGAATTTGGAGGAGACCTTCTCCCGAGCTAAATGACGGTCAGTGAGACTTGCCGACATAGCTGCATGGCCGCGGCTGTCCTTTGATAATCACCGAGGTAAACCACCCAGTTTCCTTTGAGGAAACAAAAGCGGTCCTTGTTTTAAAAATCTAGGCTTTACCAGACAGATGGGTGGCTCCCGAAATAATCCAAAGCCCACCAATTCTTTTACCGCTCCTGAGACCTCCGCTATTTATTTTCAGAGACTAGTAAGTACTAAAAAAAAAAAAAAAAAAAATTCTGGCTTCAGAGGAGGAGGTGATCCGAGAGGAGCTAGCATTCCTCCTGTGCCTTTGAGACGCCAGTACTCTGACCACTTTCCTCCAGGACCCCTTATTTCCCCTAGCCTTTTAAAGCTCATATGTCAGGAAAGGGGTAGGTGATTTGGAACTTGACTTGTTCAAGAAGAATAGGAATCTTAAGTGTCTTTTCCATAAATAGTAGTAAAAGAGTTCAGTCGTCTAGACAGGTGAGCATGATGTTTCCTCTGCCTGAAGTCCAATTTGAATCCAACTCCTTGTAACTGACAGACTTTACAGTGTTGTACCTGAATCACGGCAAAACGTGATCACTGGAGGGAGGAAATGGCAAACCATCCCAGTATTCTTGCCGTGAGAACCTCATGAACTGTAAAACAGGCCAAAAGATAGGACACCAAAAGATGAGTCCCTCAGGTCTGAAGGTGTCCAGTATGCCACTGGGGAGGAGCAGAGGAGAATTCCAAGAGCCCCAGAGTGAATGGAGCGGCTGGGCCAAAGCAGATACGATGCTCAGCTGTGGTTGTGTCTGGCAATAAAAGTAAAATCCGATGCTGCAAAGAACAGTATTGTTTAGGAACCTGGAATGTTAGGTCCACGAAGCAAGGTGAACTGGACCTGGTCAAGCAGATGATAAGAATAAACATTGACATCCTAGGAATCAGCGAACCAAAATGGACTGGAATGGGCGAGTTTAATTCAGATGACTTTTGTATCTACTACTGTGGGCAAGAATACCATAGAAGAAACAGAGTAACTCTGATAATCAGCCAAAGAGTCCAAAACACATTACTGGGGTACAACCTCAAGAATGACCTCTCTTCATTCCAAGGCAAGCCATTTAACATCACGGCAGTCCAAGGCTATGCCCCGACCACCAGTGCTGAAGGAGCTGAAGTGGTCAGTTCTATGAAGACCTTGAAGAGCTCCTAGAACTAACACATGAAAAGATGTTTCATTCATCACTGGAGATTGGAATGTAAAAGCAGGAAGTCAGGATTATACCTGGAGAAACAGGCAAGTTTGACCCTGGAGAACAAAGGGAAGCAGGGCCAAGGTTAACTGAATTCTGCCAAGAGAATGTACTAGTCATAGCAAAGACCCCTTTTCAACGACACAAGAGACGACTTTACACAGGGACATCACCAAATGGTTAGTACTGAAACCAAGTTGATTACGTTCTTTGTAGCCAGAGACAGACAAAGCAAAAACAAGACCTGGAGCTGACTTGTGGCTCAGACCATCAGCTTCTCATAGCAAAATTCAGGCTTAAACTAAAGAAAACCAGGGAAAAACACTAGGCCAGCCAGGCATCGCTTCAGTCAAATCCCATATGAATTTGGCAGAGGAGGAAACAAATGGACTCAAGGGGCTAGATTTAGTCAACAGTGTGGCTGAAGAACGACGGGCAGAGCTCTGTAATACTGTGCAGAAGGCCATGAACAAGACCATCCCAGAGAAGAGAAAGCAAAGTGCTTGTCTGAGGAGGCTTTACAAACAACAGAAGAGCGAAGAGAAGCAAAAAGCAAGGGAGAGACGGGAACGACACCCAATTGAACAGAGTTCCAAAGAATATGTAGGCGAGACAGGAAGGCCTTCAATGAACAGTGCTTAATAATGTAGGAAAGTAACAAAAGGGAAAAGACTGGAGATCTCTTCAGTAAAATTCGAAATATCAAGGGAGCGTTCCGCCCAGAGATGGGCACAATAAAGGGTAAAAGTGGTAGAGACCTATAGCTGCAGAAGAGATCAAGAAGAAATGGAAAGGATGCACGGAAGAACTGTATAAAAAGATCTTAATCAACCGGATTGCTACGATGGTGTGGTTAGTCACCCGGGTCGGATGTCCTGGAGTGCACAGTCAAACGGTCCTTAAGAAGCAGTGCTGTTAACACAGCTAGTAGATGCGATGAAATTCCAGCAGAACTCTTCAAATCCCTAAATCCCTAAAGGATGATGCCATCAAGGTTTTGCATTCATTATGTCAGCAAATCTGGAAGCCCAGCAGCGGCCACAGGACTGGAAAAGGTCAATCCTCCTGCCAATTCCGTTGAAGGGTAGTACCAGAGAAGGTGCTAACCGTGAGGCCGGCTGCACTCATCTCCCATGCTGGCAAGGTCACGCTTGAAATCCTGCATGCTAGGCTTCAGCATTATGTGAACCAAGAACTTTCAGACGTCCAGGCTGGGTTTAGAAAAGGAAGAGAAACTCGAGATCAAATTGCCAACTTTTGCTGATTATAGAGACAGCAAGGGAATTTCAGAAAAACATCTATCTCTGTTCCACCAACCACACTAAAGCCTTTGTGTGGGTGATGACAAACTCTGGAAAACTCTTAGAGAGATGGGAATACTAGACCATCTTACCTGTCTCCTGAGAAAGCTGTATACGGGTCAAGAAGCAACTGTTAGAACTCTGTACGGAACAACTGACTGGTTCAAGATACAGAAAGGAGTCTGATAGGGCTGTCTGCTGTCAACCCGTTTGTTTAACCTATATGCTGAGCACATCATGAGCAATGCTGGGCTGGAAGAGTTACAAGCTGGAATCAAGAGAGATGGGAGAAACATCAACAACCTCAGATATGCTGATGATACCATGGTAATGGCAGCGAAGAGGAACTGAAGAGCCTCTTGATGAGGGTGAAGGAGGAGAGTGAAAGAGCCAGCTTAAGACTAACTATTGAAAAAACTAAGATCATGGCATCCGGCCCCATTACTTCATGGTGAACAGAAGGGGAAAAGGTGGAAGTAGTGGCAGATTTCCTCTTCTTGGGCTCCAAAATTACTGTGGATGGTGACTGCAGCCATGAAACCAGAAGACGATTGCTTCTTGGCAGAAGAGCTATGACAAAACCAGACTGTTGAAAAGCAGAGATGTTACTCTGCCGACAAAGGTCCGTATAGTCAAGTCTGTGGTCTTCCCAGTGGTCACGAATGGTTGTGAGAGCTGGACTGTAAAGAAAGCTGAGCACCGAAGAATGATGCCTTTGGACTGTGGTGCTGGAGAAGACTCCTGAAGTCCCTTGGATGGCAAGGAGATCAACCCTGACAATTCACTGGAAGGACTGATGCTGAAGCTGAAGCTCTAGGATTTTGGTCATCTGATGAGAACAGACAACTCATTGGAAAAGTCCCTGATGCTGGAAAGGATTAATGGCAGAAGGAGAAGAGGGGGCCAGGGGATGAGATGGCTGGCTGGCTGGCATCACCGATGCAGTGAACGTGGACTTGGGCAAACTCTGGGAAATGCTGAGGGACAGGGAGGCCTGGCCTGCTGCAGTCCATGGGGTCACTAAGAGTCAGACACGACTGGGCGACTGAATCAATAGCAACCACCTGAATTGTGGCTGAAGTTTTGGAATGGGAACTATGAGGTCTCTATGTTTTGTGTGTTTATACAAATCTATATGTGTGTTGTCCATGTGTGGTACTGCCAAAACTAATTCATAAAACGGCTCCAGTTAATTGGAATAAAGAAACTTAAGAGCTTATAGAAATACTCAGAAATTAAAAAAAAAATCTGGCCAGAAAGCATTTCAGGTTCACATGACCTGGGAAATACTCAGTACTGAATTGGTATCTGGTACTGAAGGTAGCTTAAGCTTGTGGTTTGATTCATATAGACATGTCTTTATGAGTCATCAGTGTTAAGAAGAACACTTCTGTTTTGCCTAGGTGTGGAAAAAAAGTGAAAGTGTTGGCTGCTCAGTTGTGTCCGACTCTTTGCAACCCCTGGGCTCCTCTGTCCATGGAATTCTGCAGGCAAGAGTACCTAGGTTTATTAGAGATGTCGTAAGACCTTATATCTGTTGCAAATTTGTCAGCAAGGAAAGTAAGGAACTCGTCACTAAAACAAAAAACATTTAAAGAAAGTAAATGTAAATGAGATAAGAACGTTTAGGTAAACCCTTTAGAAATAATAGTTTTGGGACTGTCTATCTAAAATAATCTCTATATTTCGGTAACTTAAAACTTGACTAAATCAAATGATGAGAACTCACTGACTACCTGGGTCGTTTCAGACAGGATATGTATTAGAGTCTTAGTCGCTGGGCGGGGGCGGCGGGCGTTGGGGGCGGCATCTAAACTCACTTACTTCGCCTTGGGAGAGGAAGAATAAAACCTAAGTTTTCCAGCCAGGAAATATGGACATGACGGTTTACAGTTACTTTCTACTCCCCAGTTTTGCTGGAGGTAAGGTTGTTAAGGGTTGAAATGACATAATGTCATTCAGCGAAAGAAAGTGGGAAAAGTGAAAGTCGCTCAGTCGTGTCTGACTCTTTACAGCCCTGTGGACTGTACAGTCCATGGAGTTCTCCAGGCCAGCATACTGGAGTGGGTAGCCTTTCCCTGGGATTGAACCCAGGTCTCCTGCATTGCAGGAAGATTCTTTACCAGCTGAGCCACAAGGGAAGCCCAAGAATACTGAAATGGGCAGCCTATCCCTTCTCCACTATATCGTCCCGACCCAGGAATTGAACCAGGGTCTCTTGCATTGCAGACAGATTTTTTTTTTTTTACCATCTGAGCTATCAGGGAATTAAAGCTAGTAAAAAGAACCATTTCAGTGCATCAGGAAAGCAAGGTGTGAATTTCAGTGAAAGAAGATGAGGAATAGAATGCATTTATTAAAGGGAAAGAAATTGCCAGTCTTTTTGTCCTGGAGCTGGTTGTTTCAGAATGGGAAAAAAATTAGGGACAAATAATATGGATACAGATAGTTGTAGAAGGTTCATGGAAGAGAGGCCCTGAGATATTAAATTAACTAGCATTATTTAATATGTTAAATTACATGGGAAGCATTGTCAAAGGAGTGATAAGCCTCTGATTATACCCTGGGTCGATGTTATTCATAGCGATAGACTTTTGTAGAATTTATGTGAAGTTTCCATAAGGTTAAGAGTCACAATTCTGGCAATTCTTGCCAAGTTTCTTTCTCAGTTACAGCGCCGGTCGTCAGACGTTTAACCTGCCTTCTAAGTCCCTCATTGCATATAGACCTTTACTGTTGGGCTCTGATGCTGCTGCAGAGGAGTCTCGCGAAGACCCCTCAGAAGGCTCTGGAAGCAGCTATGAGAGTTCCACACCGAGATGACGTCTGCGAGGCCTCCAGCCCATACTGCCGCCCAGACTTAGAGCCAGATGCCCTCCTGCCCCTGGGCCCCCAGAGGAGGCACTCAGATTTTACTCCCTGACAGGCAGGGTCACACCCCTACTCAGCCCCCGGAGAAGCAGCGGCACAGATGGCCCTTGTCCCTCTGCTTCTCATGATGGTGGGACTCAGCCGCAGAGGCAGGAATGAGACTGGAAGGAAGGGGGCAGGACACAGCCACTAAGAGCAGCAGGATGCAGCAGCCGGCTCCAGCCAGCTCAGCCTGGGGTGCAGGAGGCTGGGCTTCCAGCAGACCGAACCTCGTTCCCTGTTCCCTGTGATACCTTAGCATCTAAACGGCGCACCTCCAGGCACAGCTGCTCTGGAAGGCCAGGAAGCGGGTGGGGCCCGGGTTCCAGGAAATCGCCACTCCTTCTTCAAGACAGTTAGAATCTCCCTCCCTCTTGCCATCCCGTGAAATTGCCCAGCCTGTGAACCCGAATCACCCCACGCTCTGTCCCTTTCTAAGATGACCCAGTGCCCTGGGGCCACCTCTCGCCTGCTGGGACGCCTCACACTCTGCTTATGGAGCATTCAGTTCAGTTGCTCAGTCGTGTCTGACTCTGCGACCCCATGAATCGCAGCACGCCAGGCCTCCCTGTCCATCACCAACTCCCGGAGTTCACTCAGACTCACGTCCACTGAGTCAGTGATGCCATCCAGCCGTGCTTCTCCCTGAAAGAACCTGCTTGCCTTTCACTGCCTTACTCTTGCTTTCTTTCCTGCGTGAAGCCAAGGACCCTCACTTGGAGGCTCATCCCAGGGGCCCGCTTGACCCTGGTCTGGGAACAACTACCGTCTCGCAGCCCCGTTTTTCCCTGCACCACTTCAGCTTTTTTTTAAAAAAAATTATTGTGGTACTTGGCATTTAACATAAAATTTAGCGTCCTAACCATTTCTAAATGTATATAAGTCACTGGTGTTAGGTGAATTCACAGGGTTATACAGAAGTTCCCTAGAACCTTATCTTGCAAAATTGCAGCTCTGTACCTGTTAAACATCAGTTCTGTTAGATTTTTAAAAAGACATGTGGTTCTTATTCTAACATTTGCCAGCTCTAAAGGAAAAGATGGTGAGAGACAAATGTATATACAATAACTATGTATATGGAACTATATCAAATATAAGATGTGCAATAAATATATACTGCTTGACACATTCTATATGAGGTTAATATTAAGTGTGTATTACACGCACATGTGTATGTGCACATGTCTGACGTACATAGGAGCCTTGTCAGACCTCCTTTATGAGGAGCCTTAGGGGACTGTCTCTGTGAGGGTCGCCTAGCGCATCCCCCCCTTATTACTGTGGTCCACCTTCTCGGGCCTGATCCCGTCATCCTCTCCCCCTCAGTGACTCAGCTGCCAGCACCAGCCAGGCCTGTGCTGGGCCCAGGGCCCCACGTCCCACCCTCCCTCTTCACCCCGACTGCCCAGAGAAGCAGGCGCGCCCCTGGCTGGGGCTGAAGCTCTGGGTCTGGGCCCTCCCCTGCACCCCCCACACCCGAGGCCACACGGCCAGGCCCCGTCAGCGCCTTGTTTTAGGACAGACTCCTCCTGTCCTCCCCCATCCCTCAGACAGCACCGCTGCGGAGGCTCCCGGGGTCCCGGGGAGGTGGTGGCCAAGAGGCCCTGCAGCTGGCAGGCACCCCGAGGAAGGGTGGCACCCGGCTGGGGTTCAGCCGGCCACTTGGGTGGGCCTCACGGTCCCCGAGCTTTCTCCTATGGGTGCAGAGCGGAGGGGTGTGGGCGGCTGGGACTGGCGTTCGGGGCCTGCGGGAGAGGTCTGTGGGTGGGAAGGGCCTGTGGACATGTGGCATCTGAGCTCCCGGCCCAACAGTCACCAACAGGGCAGATGTCCTGGTGCTCTCTTCTCTCACCGTTGCAGCCTGCTTGTCTGCCGGCGCTCACGCACCTCCAGCGAGGCCCTGGGGCTGCAGGAGGCCCCCCACCGCTGACTCCCCCCCGCCCCTCCCAGCACTTGTGCGGCCCCTTCCCTCCAGCGGGGCGGCCCCTCTTCCTTCCCGAGGCCCAGCCTTCCCCTGGGCTCGCCTCTCCCCTCTTCTCAGTCCTTCCTAGGGGACACTTGCTCCCTGGGGTCCCCTGTCCCGATGACGATGCTTCTTCCTCACGGTGCTGTCTATCCCTGGGCCCACAGGGCCTGCTCCGAGCTGCCCTCCTGCCCTGCCGTCCTGGGTCCCACGCCACACCTTCTCTTAATCTGCCAAGTGAGTGGCCAGAGGGTTGTTTTCCTTCAGGATGAAAGAGGGAAAAAGATGGTTCCTGGGACTCTGGACAGACATTGGAAGTCTGCAGAGAGGCCTGTCTGTTTCCTGTTCATTTCTGGAAGGCAGTTTAACCCAAGGAGGCCAAGGCGAGGTGGACCACAGGTGAGCCTTTGGGTGAAAAGTGGGGCCTGGGGACAAGGTGAGGTGGCTGAGAGCAGCCCCTCGCCCCCAGGCCTCCCAGCCCCTCGGCCCTCAGCATCCCTGGCCACCCCCTGCCACATCCTGACTGCCCTGGCCGCCTCCCAGCCCTCAGCACCCCGACATACCATGCCTGCTTGTCCATCTCCTTCCGAGGCCCAGCACGCCACTTACCCTGGGTGCCTTCCCTTCGCTGGACGGCCCGGCTGGGCTGGGGGCCATTCGGATCTGTGCTCCAGGGCCCCCCGTGCACCCCAGGTGCGGGCTGGGCTTCGGGAGCCAGGAGTCGCTCGGTTTGCCCTGCGGCCGCCTCTGTGTCTCACTGCCTCCTCCCTGCCTTTCTTGAAACTCAAGGAGAGTTTGGACACCAGTTTGATTTCTGCCCAGGTTCAGTGTCTGGAGGAAGGTAGAGGTCCTGGAGAGGGGGCAGCGTTGGGCCGACGTGAGGGGACAGCATCCACTTCTGGGCTCAGCAGGGGCAGCAGGGGGGCGCCAGGGCCTCCGCCTCGGGCGCAGACCTGCCGGCCTGCGTGTGGGTCATATCAGTGAGGTGTGCCCAAGGGTACTGTGTGGTCTCGTCACTCCGGCCGCTGTGTCACCAGCTGGACCAGTGTCACCAGCTGGACGTGCTGCCTGCCCTGTGCCTCCCCAGGGAGCAGGGCCCTGAGCTCCCTGCCTGCTCACCTCCGGGCTGACGGGGTGTTTGCCTCCCTCTGGGTCACACTAGGGATGCCTGGGGTTGCTGAGGGCAGGACCCCTGGGGCCCGCCTTCCTTGCTGGAGGTGACAGAGATGTGTAGGCCCTGCCAGTGACTGGGAGGGCCTTGGGGCTAGGTGCAGCCAGCTGGACAGGGGTGCTGTGTTTGGGGGACGGTGCTTGTGGAACTGATGGCACATGGACTCACGCAATGGGGAGGACCCCGGACGCCTGGGCACACGGCAGAGGCAGCGGGCACAGCTGGGTGGGTCTGTCTTTTGACGTTTTCCTGGGCTCGTGTCAATGATGCTTTCAGAGGCGACTCAGGTCAGTAACAAGGGCACGGACAGAGCCAGGGAGGGTGTTGTTTGGCAGCACCGCTGGCCCCGAAATGGCCGTCACTGCGGCTGTGGGGCGGCCAGGGCATCTGGGGAGGAGGTGTGGGCCTGTCCCGGGGCCCCACGGTGTCCATCTGCGCTTCTCAGTGTCCAGGTCCAGCGGCTGAGTGGCGGGGGGGCAGTGGGAGGCGGCCTCTGTCCAGAGTGGGCTGACTCAGAGTCACCTCCCCCTGTCAGTAAAGGCCCACCTCCTCTGAAAGCCGCATGGGTGCTGTGCAGGTGCTTTCTCTCTGTCGGCCTGCAGCTCCCTCGGTTGCCAGGAGTGCCTGCTGCTGCTGCTGCTGAGTCGCTTCAGTCGTGTCCAACTCTGCGCGACCCCATAGGCGGCAGCCCACCAGGCTCCCCCATCCCTGGGATTCTCCAGGCAAGAACACTGGAGTGGGTTGCCACTTCCTTCTCCAGTGCATGAAAGTGAAAGAGAAGTCACTCAGTCGTGTCTGACTCTTGGCGACCCCATGGACTGCAGCCCACCAGGCTCCTCCGTCCACGGGATTTTCCAGGCAAGAGTAATGGAGTGGGGTGCCATTGCCTTCTCCGAGAGTGTCTTTGCCTGGGGCTTATTCATGATTGTGAGTCGTGGTTTTACAGCAGCCTAGGTTTCTTTGCCCTCTGCTGGCTCTCCACTCTGCTTCACTGTGTAGCTGACGAAGTTCTGTGCGTGTAACCTGTGTGCATTGTGAAATGATTCTCATAATCAGGTTGACTCACACACGCATCCCCTGATGCTCACCTGCTCACCGAGTCGCCTTCTTCCCGTGTGGGGGCCGCTCACAGTTAATCTCGGCGCACTGCTGGTGCGCAGCGCGGGTGACTGACCAAGGCCGCCAGCTGACACATGGGATGCACGCTCATCCGTCTCAGGATGGGGGTGTCGCCACCCAGCCCCTTCCTGCTGCTGACGTCGATGCTTCGCTGTCCCGGGTCTTGGCTGCTTTGCACAGGCTTTCTGTGGGCGAGCAGGGCTGTGCGGTGTGCGGCTCCTCTTGGCGGCGGTTCTCTTGCTGCGGTGTCCAGGCTCTGGAGCACAGTTGCAGCAGACGTGGCACGCGGGCTCTGCTGCTCTGTGGCATGTGGAATCTTCCTGGAGCAGGGACCAAACCCGTGTCCCCTCCCTTGGCAGGTGGGCTCTTAGACGGCACCATCGGGAAGCCCTTCCCTGCTCTTTTCTTAACTAACCACCGCTCAGGCCTGGGCATTCAGGCTGTATCTGGGGACACACGGAGCTGAGAAGCAGCAGGGTCGGGAGGCAAGCGAGGTCCTCAGGAGGGCCCTGGGCTGGACCTGTCCGCTCTCTGTCGGGTCCGTGATGATGGGCGTCAGTCACCTCTGGCTGGCCACCGAGCACAGTGGCAGGAGGTCACAGATCTGGGCCTGGCCGGGAGGCCCCGTCACTTAACTGCAAGAGACACACACCTTAGGGCCGCATCTCCTGACTGGCACAGCCACAGGCCCTGTCTAGAAGGCTCTCTGAGGGGGCCGTGACCAGATGCGCCTTGTTTGGGCAGAAGGAGAGCTCGGAGCTCGGGGAGCCAGTGCAGCAGGCAGCTGGCCCCTGTTGCTGATGAGAAGCGCAGAGCCGCCCAGTTCTCTCTCACGTTCTCGGGCTCTCGTGGGGAGTGCTTCCCTCTGAAGCTGCAGGAGCTTTTCTTCACACTGCTGTCCTGACATTTCATAACGTGAGACTGAGATTTATCCTGGTTGGCACACAGGGAACTCTTTCTTGTAAGGGCTTATTGTGGGTTCATTTGGAGGGGAGTTTCCTTTCCTGCCCTCATCTCCATCATCATTCACCACCATACCCACCATTATCTCATTATCATCATCAGCAGCAGCAGCATCACCAGCATCAGCAGCCACATTCACACCACCATCACCACCATCACCATCACCAGCATCCCCAGCATCTCCACCATCATCTCATTATCAGCATCAGCAGCAGCAGCATCACCAGCATTCACACCACCATCACCATCACCAGGATCACCACCATCCCCACCATCATCTCATTATCATCATCATCAGCAGCAGCATCACCAGCATCAGCAGCCGCATTCACACCACCACCATCACCATCACCATCCCCACCATCCCCACCATCATCTCATTATCACCATGACCACCACCGCCATCACCAGCATCAGCAGCCGCATTCACACCACCACCACCACCACCGGCATCACTGTTATCATTTCCTCGCTCTCCTCCATCTCTGCGGCCCGCTGGTGGAGTTCCCGTGTGGATCCATGCAGGGCCCCAGCTTTGTCCTCTGAGGCTTGCTCGGCTGGGAACCCCCACCCCGTTCCTCTGTGGGTTTCTTACCTTGGCGCTTGCCTGCTTGAAGTCCCAGCATGCTCCTTGTGGCCGGCCACCCCTGCTGGCATTTTCAGGGCTGTGTTTTGCCCTTGCTGTCTGCATTCTCTGTGTCACTTGTTACAGGGGCTCCAATTACCTTGGTGTCTTCTGGGGTCAGTTTTTCTATTTATCTTGGTCTTATTTTTTTCCTGTTGGCAAAGTAATGTCTCTGCTTTTTAATATGCTATCTAGGTTGGTCATAACTTTCCTTCCAAAGAGTAAGTGTCTTTTAATTTCATGGCTGCAATCACCATCTGCAGTGATTTTGGAGCCCAGAAAAATAAAGTCTGACACTGTTTCCAGTGGTCATGTATGGATGTGAGAGTTGGACTGTGAAGAAAGCTGGAGTGCCAAAGAATTGATGCTTTTGAACTGTGGTGTGGGGAAAACTCTTGAGAGTCCCTTGGACTGCAAGGAGATCCAACCAGTCCATTCTGAAGGAGATCAGCCCTGGGTGTTCTTTGGAAGGAATGATGCTAAAGCTGAAACTCCAGTACTTTGGCCACCTCATGCGAAGAGTTGACTCACTGGAAAAGACTCTGATGCTGGGAGGGATTGGGGGCAGGAGGAGAAGGGGACGACAGAGGATGAGATGGCTGGATGGCATCACTGACTCGATGGATGTGAGTTTGGGTGAACTCTGGGAGTTGGTGGTGGACAGGGAGGCCTGGCGTGCTGCGATTCTTGGGGTCGCAAAGAGTCAGACACAACTGAGAGACTGAACTGAACTACTATTTTCTTATTGCAACTTTTCCTTCAATGGCCGGTGAATTGCCTGTTCATGGTTAAAGAAGATAAAGGGAAGGCGAATTCCAGCAGGATTCAGCGTGTTGATATAAACAGCAGAGCCGTAGGGATCTGCAGCGACGGCCATCCCGTCGCTGGGCCCAGGGTCTCCAGGAGCTTCAGGGGACACCTCTGACAGTTTAGAATTTAGGACTTTAGATCGGATAAAGATACCATCAACAAAGTCCAGGAGTCAGTGAGGTTTGGGTAAAATGTGTATAACATTTGACAGCTCAAGAAGAATGTTTCTGTTCTCCAGAGGCCTCTTAGAGACTGGAGAGACAGGCAAGTTTAGGAGCCAAACACGGGGCTTCCCTGCGGGCTCACTGCAAGAATCTGCCCACCTGTGCAGCAGGTGTGGCTCGAGTCCTGGTCTGGGAAGATCCCGCAGGCTGTGGAGCAGCCAAGCCCGTGCACCGCCTCTCCTGAGTCTGCACTCCAGAGCCCGGGAGCGGTGGCGACTGAAGCCCGGGCGCGGCTGAGAGCCTGCGCTCTGCAACAAGAGGGCAGCCCCCGCTCTCTGCAGCTGGAGGAACACCCGAGCAGCGGCAAAGGCCCAGCACAGCCAAGAGTAAATGCAGAAAATTATATATATATATATATATATAATTAGAAAGACGTGAACGCAGACTGGGTGGCACGGAGAACACATCACCGTGAAGAGGTGCTCAGCCGCCCGTTGGCAGCATGAGGAGACGCAGATCCAGGTGGCGGGACTCTGCTTCTCAGCCAGGGCGGCGGGAGAGACGTGGCATCTGCCGCAGGCGGGACTGTGGGGCGGCGGTGGCCTCGCGTGGGGCTGGAGCAGGTGTGAGCGGTGGCCCGGCTCTGAAAGACGTCCCACGGCTGCGTCCTGAGACGGGAGACACGTGGTCCCCGACTCAGCGTCGTCCCCCAGGGAGCCCGGGCACCCGCAGGAAAGGAGGTGTGTACTGACCGTCCGGCAGTGACTCCGCGGAAGGGGAGCCTGCGCCCCTGAGTCGGGCGGTGATGGGCCGGATTTCGGTGCACCCGCACGATGGATGGGACGCCCCAAGAAGTACTGTTGAGGGAGAGAGGCAAGACGCTGAGAAGTCTGCGTTGATAAAACCTCGCTTTTGTGAGGCAGAGTGTGCACACCTGGCGTTTGTGTGTGCCTCTCTGTGTGTAAATCTGTGTGTGAGAGACAACGGAGAACAGTATGGACCGTGCCCACTCAGAGGTGACCTGCTGTGGCTGGTGGTGGAGAGGGGAGGAAAAAGGAGGAAAGAAGACAAGGACTGCAAAGACGAGCGGTGTGCCCGCCCTCCATTTGTGTGCACCGAACACGGGCGTTTACGCGTAGACGACGAGCGGGGGGAGACGCAGCGCAGCTCCTGGCAGACAGGGCAGGCCCTGAGGTCGCAGAGTGGTGGTGGGGTGAGAGGGGGAGCCCGCCGGGCAGTTGGCGGGCCCGCCTGCCGGTGGGGGGCAGTGGCCGGGACGGGGGAAGTCCTTGCATGTCTCCGCTGCATCGATGCGCTTGGTAAACGGAAGGACAGGATGAAGGGTGGCTCCTGGGGGATGAGGGCCCCCAGGGGTGGAGTACACCCTCGTCCCTGCTTGCTCCCAGCCTCTGGGATCTGTCCTCAGGCCTTCAGTGGAACACTGGGGACATCGAACCACTGGCACCTCCCCACCCCCGGGGACTCTTCACGGTCCTGGGTTTGCACTGGTTCTCTCCCTTGACCCCCACTTAGTGAGACCGGGCGGGGGAGCCAGCCACACAGGAGCTTAGCACCCCATCCTGATGCGGAATGCCCTGGGCGCTCCGGCCATTGGAGTATCCGGTCTGCGCCCACCTGCCCCCTCCCCATCTGACTTCTCCGTTCACAAGTCAGATCTCCAGCCCCTGCCTGCCTGCTGGAACCTTTTCCTCTAAAATTATTTTATTCAGCAGCTCAGGAAACAAGTGTTGTTTTATCTGGACGCTTTATCTATTTGGACTCTTAATTAATCTAAAGTTTGTTTATGTGGCTAATTATCAATCAACAGACATGGCCGTGTAGAGAAGCGATCCAGGGCGCTGGGAGGCTGCTTACTTTGGGGAGAAGGTAGATTCTGTCATGCTGTGGATGGCATGTGCACATGCGTGTGCGAAGGATGACACACTGCCCGTCCCCTTTCTCCTCTCAGGGTTAGACCGTCTGGCCTCTTCAGAACAGGCGGAGGGAGTCAGGGCTGATGGAATCCTAGCCCTCTGCTCACCACAGAGCCTAATTTCACAGAGAGTGAAGTTCCTGTTCAAACACAGAAATGGAGTCTTATCTCTTTCAAGTGTAGAGCCTACTGGGCTTTTCCAGGTGGTGCTAGTGGTGAAGAACCTGCCTGCCGATGCAGGAGGCATAAGACGGGCGGGCTAGATGCCTGGGTCGGGAAGATCCCCTGCAGAAGAGCATGGCAGCCCACTCCAGAGCTCTTGCAGGGAGAGTCCTGTGGAAGGAGGAGCCCAGCGGGCCGCAGTCCATAGGGCTGCAAAGAGTCGGGAATGGCTGGAGCAGCGCTGCACACCCAGAGCCTGCTGCGCAGCTAGAATACAAGACTGCCCCACAGACTATGGGAGAGCGTCTGCAAAGAGTCGGGAATGGCCGGAGCAGCGCTGCACACCCAGAGCCTGCTGCGCAGCTAGAATACAAGACTGCCCCACAGACTATGGGAGAGCGTCTTGTCTTTGATGGTGTGACCATCCATCATCAAGTGTCACTCTTACAAAACATAGTTGCTCAACCCTACGGCCCATATTTCATGAAGGGTGTCTGGTGAACAAAACGATGCTTATTTAAGAAAGAAGCTGGCTATGGATAAATAGGGCTCAGAAAAATCATACAGTCAACAGTCTGTTTTTTGACTGAAACTTACTTAAACTTATTAATCTTAATTCAAATTAAATTTACTATTTAATTGAAAAATATTTGAATTAAAATTATTCCACTATACGTTTTTCTGTCTGACAGCCCGGCTTGGGGCCTCCTGGGACTTGGCCTCGGTGTGAACCCCCTGCCCCCTGCCGCCCGTATTTGCGTTACAGACACGCACTCACGCATCCTGTGCGGCCTCTGTGAGCGTCTGCTGTTTCCGGACGAGGTAATCTGGTAAATATTTCCCGAGTACACGGTGTTTGGGAGAGTGCAGTAGCAGGAGCCTGCTGTGTCGTGGGAGCACGGCAGCCCAGAAAGCCAGCGTTCTGCCGAAACAGTGCAGCTGGAGTGGACCCGCCCAGTAGGCACGATTCTGAATCTTTCTTCCCTGCAAGACGACCTCTGAGTGCTTGATTCCCTGTCTCTGTTTAGCAGCCCAAAGTGTTCAGCTGGGTGAATTTCTGCCCGTTCGTGGAGTTTTCACTGGGATCAGGAAACAGAACACTTCCGCACACCCCTAGGCTCTTCCTTCCACGCCCGAGGGTCACTTGTGTCGGCTTCTCACAGCTCAGGTTACCTGACCTGCGTTGGCATCTGACACCGGGGGTCCCGCACTGTGCACTCCTGAGTGTCTGCTCTCCGCCAGCCGCAGAGCTCGTCTCTGCTGCTGCTCCTCCGTGCGCTTTGTGTGGTCTTCTTGCTGGCCCATGCTCTCCCCAGGACTGGATTCTGATTCACAGTTATTTACTCTACTGCTGATGGACATGTGGCAGGTTTCCAGTTTTCACCGACTGTGGACGGTGCTCCTGTGTCAGCTGGGCATGGCTCCAGGAGCCCGCGTGAGCCTCTGTGGGTTGTCTGGGTGGTATCACTCGTGCGTGGCTCCAGGGAGCCCGCGTGTGCCTCTGCGGGTATATCTGGGTGGTATCCTTCCTGCATGGCTCTGGGGAGCCCACATGAGCCTCTGTGGGTATATCTGGGTGGTATCCTTCCTGCATGGCTCTGGGGAGCCCACATGAGCCTCTGTGGGTATATCTGGGTGGTATCCTTCCTGCATGGCTCCGGGAGCCCACGTGTGCCTCTGCATGTGTGTCTGTGTGGTATCACTCGTGCATGGCTCTGGGGAGCCCGCGTGTGCCTCTGCGGGTGTGTCTGGATGGTATCCCCCGTGCATGGCTTCAGGGAGCCCGTGTGAGCCTCTGTAGGTGTGTCTGAGTGGTATCCCCCATGCATGGCTCCGGGAGCCCACGTGTGCCTCTGCGGGTGTGTCTGTGTGGTATCACTCGTGCATGGCTCCGGGGAGCCCGCGTGTGCCTCTGCGGGTGCATCTGGGTGGTATCACCCGTGCATGGCTCTGTGGAGCCCGTGTGAGCCTCTGCGGGTGTGTCTGTGTGGTATCACCCGTGCATGGCTCCGGGAAGCCCGCGTGTGCCTCCGCTGGTATGTCTGGGTGGTATCACTCATGCATGGCTCCGGGGAGCCCACGTGAGCGTCTGCGGGTGTGTCTGTGTGGTATCACTCGTGCATGGCTCCAGGGAGCCCGGCTGAGCGTCTGCGGGTGTGTCTGTGTGGTATCACTCGTGCATGGCTCCGGGGATCCAGTGTGAGCCTCTGCGGGTGTGTCTGGGTGGTATCCATCCTGCGTGGCTCCGGGGAGCCCGCGTGAGCCTCTGCTGGTATATCTGCATGGTGTCCTCCGTGCATGGCTCCGGGAGCCCACGTGTGCCTCTGCAGGTGTGTCTGGGTGGTATCCCCCGTGCATGGCTCCGGGGAGCCTGTGTGAGCCTCTGCAGGTGTGTCTGTGTGGTATCCATCCTGCATGGCTCCAGGGAGCCCATGTGAGCCTCACTGGCCATTTTGAGCATCCCTTTCCCATAGTTGTTTTCTCCTGCCCTCTCTCAAGGCAGCACCTGGAAGGTCTGGTTGTTCCATCCTTCCTGGTGCCAGGTTCTGCTCTGCTTTTATATTTTAGACTTTTGTGGGATCCTGTTGTGGGTTTGATGTACATTTCCTTAGTATTTCAGTTGCTGAGAACCTCTTCCTGTGATGAAGGACCTTTTGAGTCCTCTTCTGTAAAAATGTCTGTTGATAGTTTTTGCCCATTTTTAATTTGGGTTGCTTGCCTTTTCTTTATGATTAGTGAATTACTTCTTTTGGATTCTGATCCCTCGTTGGATGTATTGGGCAGATTATCTTCTGCTCTCTGGGTCACCTTTTTTGCTCTTCTGCTGGATCTCTGGACAGACTGAAGTTGTTTGTTTTGATACAGTATAATATGTCATTTTCTCTCCTCCACGGTTAATGCCTTATGTTTCTAAATCATTACATAGGTTTACGGAGTCCTCGTCTGCCCACAGAGCTTCTCCTTAAGCTTTCGTCTTCTGGGGGAGGCTTTCTCGCCTTGCCTTTAGCGTTTAGGTCTGTGGTCCCTCTCGCCCTAGTCTGCGTGGTGGTGTGCTGTCCAGGTCATAGTTCATTCCTGTTTCCATAAAGATCCTAGTCGCTCCAGCACTGTTTATTGAAAAGACCTGCCTGTTTCTCTGTGGGTTTGGAATGCAGCCTTTGCTATCACCATATTACTGTGTGTGTGATGGGCTCAGTCTGGAACATTCTCTCCTTGTTTTATTTATCTACTCTCTCACAAAGCCTTAACTACATAGGTTTATAATGCGTGTCTTAGTCGCTCACTCCTGTCCAAATCTTTGCGGCTGCATGGACGATAGCCCAGCAGACTCCTCTGTCCACAGAGCTCTTCAGGCGAGAGTGTCGGGGTGGGCTGCCACCGCTTTCTCCTGTGCAGGCTATAGGCCTCCATTCGCTTAGACATGGGACTTGCGATTTGCTTCATGGGCCTCCCTGTAGCTCAGATGGTAAAGAGTCTGCCTGCAGTGCAGAAGACCTGGCTTTCATTCCTGGGTTGGGAAGATCCTCTGGAGAAGGGGATGACAACCCACTCCAGTATTCTTGCCTAGAGAATCCCACGGACAGAGGACTTTGGCAGGCTACAGTCTGGGGGGGTCACAAAGAGCTGGACACGACTGAGCGACCAACACCACTGCTATCATAGCTTAATTACAGAGTTCTTATACATATATCTTTTGGTAGCTTTAGCCCTGGGTATTTGCAATGTTAGATGTTACTGTCAATGGTTTCTCTCTTAAAGATGGTATCTTTTTATTTTCTACGTGCTTATTGCTGGTGTGTGGAAATACAGTGGCTTTTCGTGCCGGCCTTGTGCCCTGCCACCTGGCTAGGTTCATTCAGGAGCTTTGATTGTTGTCAGTAGTGAAGTGTTCGGGGCTTTCTGTGTGTGCAGTGCGTCGTCTGTGAGCCGCGCAGTGTCTTCCTTTCCCCCTCCTTGTGCCTTTCGTTTCTTTGTCTTGCCTTGTTGCGTTGGCGAGCATTACCAGCGTGGGGCTGAATGGACATGGTGCGAGGGGACACCCGGGCCTCCCGCTTGATGCCAGGAATGGCTCTCCACTGTCCTCAGCTGATGGCGTGCTTCCTTCATCCTGCTCTGGGTGCTGCAGGCTGTGGCTCTTGGCTCTCTTTGGGCTCGCTGGCAGCAAGCTGTTTCTCCACCAGCCTGGCAGGCTGAGGCCACGGTGGGGAAGAGCACGGAGTCTGAGCTGCGGTTGTTGCTTGTCCATGTGACGTGATGCAGAGGATTGCAGAGAGTGTCCTCTTTGTGGTTCCTTAATAAGATTTTTAAAAGAATGTTCTCTTAAGGATTTATAGTTTCTAAGACTTTTACCCTTTGGAATGTTTATGGCTTATTTTGTGAAATTAGGTCAAACCCGAAATTTCCAAGGGCCGCTGCCGGAGGGAAGAGCTATAGGTGATTCTCGATTCAGAGGGTTTGGTGAAGGAAACGTGAGCACACGCAGGCAGTGGCGACGCATTTGGTCTCACCTGTTCCATATGGAGCAGAAGTAAAGAGAGAGATGGCTGCATATGAATGCATGCGCAGTGCCAGAGATTCTTATTTCTGGATGACCATTCCTGTCTTTGTAAAAGTGCTAGTACTTAGAATTACACATTCCACGCTAGTGTTCACCTTTGCAAATGTGGGCTTTCATTGACATGATAAATCAGGCAAGAATGAAGTTATTAATGCAGTTGCTTTTGTAGTCATCACATGTTCAACATTTGTCTAATACTCACCAGAAATATATAATTCAGTTAGAGCTGGACAGATTTAAATTTAAAATGTTATTCATGAATAGTTCTCACAAACCTTCAGTTCAGTTCAGTTTGGTTGCTCAGTCGTGGCCGACTCTTTGCAACCCCATGAATCATAGCACTCCAGGCCTCCCTGTCCATCACCAACTCCCGGAGTTCACACAAACTCACGTCCATCGAATCGGTGATGCCATCCAGCCATCTCATCCTCTGTCATCCCCATCTCCCCATGTCCTCAGTCCCTCCCAGCATCAGAGTCTTTTCCAGTGAGTCAGCTCTTTGCATGAGGTGGCCAAAGTATTGGAGTTTCAGCCTTAGCATCAGTCCTTCCAAAGAACACCCAGGACCAATCTCCTTTAGAATGGACTGGTTGGATCTCCTTGCAGTCCGAGGGCCTCTCAAGAGTCTTCTCCAGCACCACAGTTCAAAAGCATCAATTCTTCGGCGCTCAGCTTTCTTCACAGTCCATCTTTCACATCCATACATGACCACAGGAAAAACCGTAGCCTGGACTAGATGGGCCTTTGTTGGCAAAATAATGACTCTGCTTTTGAATATGATATCTAGGTTGGTCATAACCTTCCTTCCAAGGAGTAACTGTCTTTCATGGCTGCAGTCATCATCTACAGTGATTTTGGAGCCCTCAGAAATAAAGTCTGACACTGATTCCCCCATCTATTTCCCATGAAGTGATGGGACCAGATGCCATGATCTTAGTTTTCTGTATGTTGAGCTTTAAGCCAACATTTTCAGTCTCCTCTTTCACTTTCATCAAGAGGCTCTTTAGCTCCTCTCCACTTTCTGCCATAAGGGTGGTGTCATCTGCATATCTGAGGTGATTGATATTTCTCCCAGCAATCTTGATTCCAGCTTGTGCTTCTTCCAGCCCAGTGTTTCTCATGGTGTACTCTGCAGAGAAGTTAAATAAGCAGGGTGACAATATACAGCCTTGACGTACTCCTTTTCCTATTTGGAACCAGTCTGTTGTTCCATGTCCAGTTCTAACTGTTAGCTTCCTGACACACAGAAACCTTAAACTCCTCTAATGTTTGAGATCTTAATACCAGGTGTTGTCTATGTGTGTGTGTGTTTTTTTTTTTTAAGAAAAGCAATAATCTACTGGTTAGTCAAGTGTCATCAGACAATTACATCAAAATTCACACTTGAATTTTATTTTGTGAAGAGGTTAAATTCCTGGTCAATTTTCGCATTGGGCTGTCCGCCTGAAGCGGTACTGGTACAGTGGGGCAGGGGCAGAGGAGAAGTGTGGTCACACCAGTGGGTCGCAGTGTTGGTGGGTTATCCTCTTAGACTGAATAGGCTTGCTCTCCTTCTGGGGTTGGGGGTGGTTTGCTTCCTTTGTTAGGAGTTAATTTAGTTTTCAGCTGTAAACAGTTTGCTCTTAACTTGTAATTTTCCCCTGTGCCCTGGCATCTTCATGCAGTGACCAGGGTCCTTATGTGGCCCAGGAACCTCTAGGGTTCACAGGCGCCTCAGTCACCCGTGGGGTCCTTATGTAGCCAGGGTCGTACCGCTGAGAGAGGGGGAGACCGGTCCAGGGTTGTACCACTAGCTGGGAGATGCAGGGCTGGACAGAGCTCAGCTCCCAGCTCCAGACGGAGGGGCGCTGTGCAGGGACGGAGGAGTGCCTGCTGGCTCCCCAGCTCCTCCTGTGAGCACAGGAGGCAGGGGCCAATCTGACGGGGCGCCCGTGGGGGCACGTCGGGGAGCTGGGGAGGCCCCAGCGGTGCTGCCTCTCGGGGGCCTGCGTCAGTCCTCCTGCATGGAACGCTCGGGCCCCGTCCTGACCCCTCACAGCACCTCAGCTGGCTTCTGGGAGTGAGCCCTCTCCGACTGGCTACACTTTGGGGGCTGCCAGTCGAGGCGTCCGCCCGGCCCGGCCAGGAGGCGTGCATCAGGGCTGAGCCCCGAGGGCGCCCTGGGAGTCAGTCTCGCCGGCTGCTAGGGGCCGCCCCTTGCGTCCTGCCTCCAGACCTCCCCCGCCTGCGTTCTCCAGATCCCTTCCGGGGGCTCTCTGTTTGCCCAGATCGTTCAGGGCCTTTTCTGTCACCTGAGATCCTGAAGCCCCTGGCGCTACACCTTCCTCCTCACTGGCCTGTGTTCTGGAACCTGAGTTCTTGCCTTGCTCTGCACTCTGGAGAGAAGGACTCACTGTCCGGGCACCGGCATTGCGCCTTGTCGTTTCGAGAACTGGTTCCTCCATCTCTTGGCTCCTCGTCCACATTTCCAGACTCGCTGCAGCGGCCATCCTCCAACCCCAGCTCCCGCTGCCTTTGTCCCAGGGGGCCGGGCCCCTGGCGCAAGCTGCTCTGAGACGGGCGGGCGCCGAGCGGGGCTGACGTCCCTGGGCCAGCAGGGCCGCTGATGGCCACGGCGGACCCCTGGTCTGGGGAGGTGCCCTCTGGAGGAGGCGCGTCTCCGTTCACTGCCACCCTGGCCTGTCCTGGGCCCGGCCCCACGTCTCAGTACTGCTTCAGTGCCCTTCCGCTTCCCCCGAAATCGAGGGCATGGCGTCATGCAGAGGGCATTGTTTGTAAGAGAACTAGATCCTGAACACACCAGATCAAAGGGCATGTCTCATGAGGTAACAGGCTTCCGTGGGTCCCCCTGTCAAAACTGTGCAGCCTCCATTGGGCATTCCAGCGCGTGTCGCAGCGTTTGCAAGGGAAGCCGGCCTGGCAGGGCACCTGCCGACAGTCCCTGGGTCTGGGTGCTCAGACTCGTCATGCTACTGTGTTTACCTCGTGTAGGTGTGAATATTCCGTAAGACCAAAGCTTGCTTTCTTTAAGTAAGAAAAGTTCACGATAAAGCTCTGTAAAATCTTAAATTTAAAACATCAATATGAACTTGTGTGTGGTGGTTTTTTTTAATATTTAAAAGTTTGTATTTCTTACTCTTCATATGTTCAATAACAAACAGTTAAAAGCAACCAGGATGTGGGAGAAACCAAAGTGAAATACACACACTGGCAAAGGAACCGAGTTCTAGCACAGGTGCATGAGCCCCTGCACTGGGGGCCGCAGAAGAGCTGCCCGGGGTCGCCGTGGGCCTGGGGACATGTCCCGACCACACACTGCGAGGCTGGAGGCAGGAACTGGGCGTGAATTCTGAGTCTTGTCACGTGTGTGCTGCGTGTGTGTGGGCCAGCTCTTCTGAAAGCACTTTCTACTAGAGTTGTATCCTGGAGGTGAACAAGTAAGCAGATGGATTATAACCAGTAAGGACCAGGTTTCTCACTGTTGGAGAAATCAGTGAGAATTGGGAAAGGAGGAGACTAAACTCGGCCTGTGATGTTGGGTTGGATCTGAGGTGTCCGTGTGAACTCATGATTTAACCAGTGTACAGAATATGGATGTGTGAGTTTACATCCAGCGTCCCGTGTGCAGGGGGCGGGTCCTACGGCGGTAGCACCCAGCTCTCGCTGCCCACACACAGTTCTCCAGAAAAGGGAGCCAGGACTCCCCGGAGAAATGGTTGATTCCCAGGCTGTGGCAGGGGTATCTCGAACTGGAAAGCAAGGCACTGACAAAAAGAGATAAAAGTTGGGGATGGGGGCTTTCAGAGAAACATAGGCGCTCCCAGTGGCCAAAGCTCAGACGACAAAATGAATAATGATGGTTGTGATGATCACGCACAGAATAAAATAAAAATACATAATTTCATAATGATGCAAAGAGAAGATTAAACAGCAAGATGGGCAAGTGACAGGCCCTCCTCGCAGTGGAATTCTGATCATCGATACGTGCAGAAGGGAGGGAGTTAAACATCACTCTTGGGCAGATAACCAAGACAGGGAGAGTTGCAGATGGGATGCGGTGGGTGTTGCAGCCACGAAGAAGCCCAGGGTACTGATTCTGGTCTTTCTCTCCTTGAGTGAACTTTGATAGTTCGAGTCTTTTAGGGCATTTATTTATTTCATCCAAATTGTCAGATTTATTCACATAAAGTTGTTCATCATCTCCCCTTATCATCTATTTAGTATCCGTGTGGTCTGTGGTTAATTCCCTCTTATTCTGGATTTTGTTGATTTGCTTCTTCTTTCTCTGGTTTTATCCTGATCTGTTTAGCTAGGCTCAGATGGTAAAGAATCTGCCTGTAATGCAGGAGACCTGGGTTTGATTCTTGGGTCAGGAAGATCCCGTGGAGAAGGGAATGGCTACCCACTCTAGTCTTCTCGCCTGGAGAATCCCATGGATAGACGCGACCCTGGTGGGCTACAGTCCATGGGGTCACTATGAGTCGGACACGACTGAGCAATTTTACTATTGCAAAGAATCAGCGTTTAGTTTCATTGATTTTTATATTTTGTTGATTTCTGCTTTTCGCTATTGTCTTTTTTCCTGCTTATTTTGGATCTGATTTATCCTTTTTCTAGTTTCTCACGGTGAAACCTGAAGTCACTGACTTGAGACCTTCGTCTCTGACACAGGCTTTCAGTGCAATAGATGCTCCTTTCGGCCTATGTATTCTGATATGTTGTGTTTCATTCTTGTTCATTTCAAAAGGCTTCATGACCCCTGTTTTACTTTTTTCTTTGACTCATGGAGCTTGTTCTTCAGTTTTGGTTTTAGATATCTGGTCTATTATGTCTGCTATTTAGATGCTTGGTTTTCCAGGTAGCTTTCTGTTACTGATTTCTCATTTACTTTCATTTTAGGAAACGAGATTAAATTCATTTTATCAGAGGACAGTCTCTCTGTATCTTGACTCGAGTGCTTCTAAACTCACTGAGGCTGTGGATGACCCCACAGACGGCCTGTCTCGGTCAGTGGCGTGTGCATTTAACAGAAGGTGGGGTGCATGCACCCCGCTGCTATCCACAGTGCTCTATAAATGTCGTTTTGATCAGGTTGGCTGATGGTGCTGTTCACGCTTTTACTAATTTTCTGTCACTTGTTCTAACCGCTGCCACGAGCAGGGGGTTGAAGTTTATCACTACCGTCTTGTCCACTCCTCCTTATACAGACTTTCTCCCTTTACTAACTTTTGCTGCGTGTGTGAGGCTCCGGCATCAGCTGCATACATGTTTAGGAATGTTATGTCCTTTTGGTGAGTTGACCCCTTGATCGTTACGAAACGACCTTCTTTGTCCCTGATAATATTCTTCGTAACATTTGCCTTGTCTGGGTAAATGTCAGCCATTACAGCTTTCTTTTGAGGAGTATTTGTATGCTGTATCTTTTTCCATCTTTTACTTGTAACTTATTTGTGTCTTTATAAGTAAAACCTGGTCCTTGTGGGCATCTATAGCTGGGGCCGCGCATCTTGGGGAAGATTCGCTTTGCAGTGACCGCGTGCCCTCTTCTCCCGCAGCCCTCCCCCACACAAGTCCTCCTTTACCCTGGAAGCAGGGTCTGGCTGCTTTGTCCACTCTGACAGCATCTGCCCTTTGAACTGGGGGTGTTTAGACTGTTTGGTCATTGACACCGTTTGGTTTAAAGCGACCGTCTTGCTTTTATGTTTTCTGTTTGCCACTTTTCTGCTCTTTTTTCTCTCTTTCTGGCTTCATTTGGATTGAGCGTTTTTACGACTCTGTTATATTTTCTTTATTGACTCGTTAGCTGCTTGCTGACTAGTTAGTTAATCATTTTAAGTGGAGGTTTAGGATTTATGGTCTGCGTTTCAGCCTATCATGATTTTGTCTTCAAGGTTAAGCCACTCGTGTCTCTTGTAACGACATACAACAATACACCTCTCTTCCTGCCCTCCTGGTCTTTGTGTTGTTTTTGACATATGTTTTCTTAATACATATGATATAAACTTCTTAATACATTGTTATTCTTGCATTAAACTGTTCTCTTTAAAAGACATTCAGCATCAGAGAAGAATCGTTTATATTTACACGCACCGTTCTCATTTCTGAAACTCCTCTCTCCTCTCTGTGGATCTGTGTTTCCATCTGACCTTGTTTTCCTTTTTGCCTTTGAGATTTCTTTTAGTGCAGGTCTGCTGGTAAACATCTCTATTTCACCTTTGTTTTGAAAGATTTTTTTCATGGGGTGCAGCATCCGAGGCAGGAAGCGTGAGTGTGTGTGAGAGAGAGAGAGGTGTGTGTGTGTGTGTGAGTGTGAGTGTATGTGTGTGTGAGTCTGTGTGTGTGTGTGTGTATCTGAGAGTATGTGAGTGAGTGTATGTGTGTGTGTCTGTGAGTGTGAGAGTGTGTGTGAGTGTGTCTGTGTGTGTGTGTGTGTGCACGTGTGCATGAGTGACCCATGGAGAGGTGTTGCCCCATTGTCTTCCGGCTGGCATTCTTCCCACTGAGAAATCTGCTGCTCCTCTTATTTTTTTTTCTGTGATGACTTTTCCTTCCCAACTGCTTTTAGGACATTTTCTTAAAATTGGTTTTAAGTAATTTGATTATATTCTGGCCTGGTGTAACGTTCATAGCATGTTTGTGCTTGGAGTTGATTGAACTTCTTGGATCAGTGGGTTTATGAAAGTGAAAGTGTTAGTTGCTCAGTCACGTCTGACTCTTTGTGACTGTGTGGACTGTTGCTCACCAGGCCCTGTGTCCATGGGATTTTGCAGGCAAGAATCCTGGAGTGGGTGGCCATTCCCTTCTCCAGGGGAGCTTTCTGACCCAGGGATCGAACCTGGGTCTTCTCCACTGCAGGCAGATTCTTTACCGTCTGAGCCACCAGGGAAGACCTGTGGGCTTATGGTCTTCATCGAATTTGGGAACTTTTAAGCTGCTATGTTTTCAGGTGTTCTTCATGTCCGCCCTGTGCTGCTGCCTGGAGGCTCTCGGTCACCTGGGCAATTCATCAGGTTTCTATCTCCTCAAGGGCCCCACGCCTGATGTCAGTGTCTGGAAACCACACAAATTTTGTCTTTTGTAGGTGCTTTGTGTGGGAGAATAAATCTAGTCTGTATTATTCTATTGACTAGAAGTAGACTTCTGATGTTTTCCCAAGGAAGTTGTCAAAACTTTACTGGAAGCTCTTGGTTTGGAGTAAATAACGGTCATAGCGATAGCTGGTGTTTGGGCGTGCGCCGTGTGCCAGCCCTGACGCGGGGGCTCCTCCTGCGCTGGCACCGTTGTGTCGCCCTTTCACACCCCCCGTGCTGTTCACGGTGCTGTGTTCGCCTTCCTCCCCATCTCCGTAGGTGAGCAGCTGAGGCAGAGCAAGCTCAGGTCACTTGCTTGAGGTCACGTCCATACTGAAGTGCTGTTTCTGAGCCTCACATCTCGAGCCCAGCTCACTGGCAGGCTTGGTCCTCCTGCTTGCCCTCTCAGCTGTTAGCTAGGACTGCCACCGACAGTGGGCTGGAAGTTTCTGGTTAGGACTCTGATTCCTCTCAGGGACCCAGAGTGCAGAGTCTCCTGACAGGCGCGGTGTGGCTGCGGTCAGAGGATCCGGGCCAAATGAGGCATCCGGGAGGTTCAGCTGAGAGCAGGGAGGGAGACCCTGCCCCCGCTGCCTTCCTGGACGCACAGCGTCTCCGTTGGTCCCTGTGCCACGTGGGGCTGCTCTCCAGGCCCTCTGCCTCTCTGCCTCGTGGTGTTAGGGGGCATCCGCGGGGGCTGGCCTGTGTGGGATGTGGTCTGATTGTAGTGCAGGGGATTGTGAGATGGGGGGAACGTCAGCTACACACAAGGCTGGCGAGGCTGGCGGGGAGCCCCTGGGGGAGGCCTGGGCGTGCTGTGTCCTGGGCATTAGGGCTGGCACTGTGCCTCCCCTTCCCCACAGCTACGTTGCAGTCCTAACCCCCAGCACCCCGTATGGAGACAGGGTCCCTGCAGATGTGATGCAGGCGAAGTCGTGCTGAGGTCAGCTGAGCCTCTAATCCTGGGTGACATCCTGGGCAGTTGGCCAAGTGAAGGCAGACACACGAGAGATGAGCCCTGCAGCTGCTGGCCCGGGGACCCCAAAGATGCCAGCAGTCCCAGAGGCGGGGAAGAGGCCAGGGCGGGTTTCCTGCAGCTTTGGAGCGAGGTCGGCCTCGCCAGCACCCGGGATCCAGATTGCTGGAGACTTCACGGCTCCTGGCCATGAACAGTGTGTTTCTGTAGTCTACACACCTCCCAGTCTGCGGCCCTTTGTTCCTGCGACAGCAAGAAGTGAATCCCCCGGGGCTGGGAAGGTGTTTTCACGGGCGTCGCCCCCTGGGACAGGGCATGTCTGTGTGACTCGGAGTGGCTCATGTCTTCCCTGCACCTGGTGTGATGCAGACGTCCAGCGGGGTCAGACTCCGCTCTTCCTGCTTCAGCAAACGCTTAGCTTCAAGGAACAGGGCGAGGCCGCTGAGGACCCTGGAGGCCGCCTTCTCACCTCCCCGGCCCACCGCGGCTCCCCGCTTCTTGCCCGTGTTGGCCGTGTGCTCTTTCTCAAAACTGGTTACTGCGTGGTTCCTCCATCTCTACGTATTCTGCCCCCTATTCCATGACCCAGAAGCTTCAGTTCTTCCTTTCAACCTCTCTCTATCAAACCGTTGCCGCCTTTTATAAAACTCTACCTTTGCTGGACGTTGTACATCGAATTAGGAATTTTGCATGTCTTTTTAAAAACTGATGATTTTAAAGCTAGAGTTAGTATTGACTTTGTAGTATCCTAGTTATTAAATTGCAGTTTTGATAGTCTGCTCCAGCCTTGTTTTTTCTTCTTTTTTCCCCCCATAAACCCTGTTATTTTCATGCACGTTTTGGAGCGTGAGTTTTTCTCAGAGTGCATTATTGTATTATAGCAGAAGCTTCTTAATACAGAAGGAGCTTATACAGATAATGACTGTGTTGCTGTAGTTCGTCTGCGTCTCGTTCTGTCTACATTTGGTTTGTCTCAGCCTTGTGCTAGCTGAGAGCCTGCTGACGCTGAGCACTTATCTTGGGTTCTGTGCGTGTCAGCTGCCAGAGGGGCGGCTCTGAGAAGCATTTAGCCACTGTTGCAGTGGACAGAGAAGGGGGTAGGATCAGAGGTACACAGTCTTTGGGCAAAACTGAGATCTAGACCACAGTTATGTTCACTTGAGGATAAACAGACAGAAGTAAATCCCCACCACGGAGTCTCAAAGGTATTCTGGCATGTGGTGGAAAGGGAACTCTCCTGAAAGTCAGAAGAAAATAGTCAGTCGTCAGAATCAGAAAAAAAGAAATTTCAGAAGGCTTTGGCCAGAAATACAGAACAGAGGTCGTGAGGAGGGACTCAGCTGAGAGGGAGAAGGCAATGGAGTGAGTCATAAAGGAGATGGTTGAAGACAAAGAGCTTAAGGTTTAGTTAAAATCTGTATGAAAAGCCACAGGAATGAAGTGGAGATCATGGGAATTAGCAGCAGTGACGTGGCGAAG
Organism: Nanger dama; assembly: GCA_917880005.1. NCBI lineage: Eukaryota > Metazoa > Chordata > Mammalia > Artiodactyla > Bovidae > Nanger > Nanger dama. The sequence goes on along the minus strand of CAKJTW010000118.1, from coordinate 1,050,927 downwards.
GCTCGGGCAGAGGCACTTGGGGTGCAGAGTGAAGCCCGGGCGCCAGTGCTGAGAGGAGCTGGATGCGACGGGTTTCTGGCTCCAGGCGGGCGGTGTGGAAAGCTATGAAGACGCCGAAACAGATGTGGCCGAGCAGCCACCAGAGCGTGGTCGCAGAGCGTTTTCCTGGGCAGAAGAGAAGACCTGTGAGTGCTGGAAGGTTCCTGTTTGGAGCAAGTTAAATGAAAAGAGATTCTTGCCATACATTTTCTGACAACATTTTTGAGTTTCAAGATCAAAGTAACAACAAAATCCTGGCAGAATGCAGACAGACGAAAGCGTCAGAAGTCAGCCCCAGAGGCTCCCTGGAAAGGAAGTGCTCCCTGGCTGCCCAGAGGCTCTCTGAGTCTGACGGCGGGCGGCAGCTAAGGCCTTGAGGGAGAAATAGCTGTGATGCAAGACTTTTATACCCAGCCACGTTGTGACTTTTGGGTGGAGGATACAGGGGTTTGGCATTGTTCAGTTGCCAAGTCTTGCCCAGCCGTTTGTGACCCATGGACGGCATCGTGCCAAGCTTCCTTGTCCTTCACTACCTCCAGGAGTTTCCTCAAATTCATTTTCATTGAGTCAATGATGCCATCCCACCATCTCATCCTCTGCTGCCCCTTCTCGTTTTGCCTTTGGTCTTTCCCAGCATCAGGGTCTTTTCCAATGAGTTGCCTTTTTGCATCAGGTGGCCAAAGTATTGGAGCTTCAGCTTTAGCATCAGTCCTTCCAATGAATATTCAGGACTGATTGCCTTTAGGGCTGACTGGTTTGATCTCCTGGCAGTCTGAGATTTGTAAGAGTTTGCAAAATTTACCACCTACATTGCTTTCAAGACTGCACTGTTTCTTTCTGGTCAAGAGATGAATAAACATTCTGTTTATTTTTAAAGTTTTCCTGAAGTACAGTTAATTTACAATGGGTGAATTTCCGCTGTACATCAGAGAGACTCACTTATACCTCGACATCTTCCTTTTCATACTCGTTTCCATTCTGATTTGTCACAGGGAGTTGAAGGCAGTCCCCTGTGCTACCCAGCAGGACCTTGCTGTCTCCTTCCTGTATCTATTAATGACAGTTGGCATCTGCTCGCCCAGAACTCCCAGCTCACGCCTCCTCATGCCTCCTCCCCCAGTCGGCAGCCACAAGTCTGTTCTCTTTGTGTGGCTGTTTTTGTTTTGCAGATATATTTATTTGTGTCTTGTTTCAGATTATGTAAGTGGTCTTAGATGGTGTTTTTCTTGTTCTTTCTGTCCTGACTCACTTAGTGTGATAATCTACAGGTTCATCCACAGTACTGCAAGCGGCATTGTTCTATTTTATCATCTTTTACGGCTGAGTAATATTCCGTTGTATGTGTGTGCTATATCTTCTTCATCTATTCAAGAGAAGAGTAAAAACTGAACGTGAGATAAGTCACTGTGTTTCCTAAGGAAGTAACCATGTGCAGAATAATAATCGTAAAGATGCTGGTCAGCTATGGGTGGATGTGTTACTGGGTGCCACCTAAGCAGACGCCTTTTGGGATTTAGTTCTTTACATGATAAATACGTTAGAGGTCTTTGGTTATAAGCAATAGGGGGAAATCCTTGAACAGTTTAATCAAGAACTGGAAATTGTCACACTGGTAAAGGAGCCTTTAGAGGAACCCTGGCCAGGGTCAGTATGAGGATTTTCATAATCACCGTGTTCTCAGTTTATGTCTCTATTCCAGCTGTAATACATGCTCATCACAGCAAGGGATTTAAAGAGTCCTAGGTGATTCCGTGTTGCAGAGGCAAGAAGCTAGGCCGTGGGCGTTCATGCCCCTGTTTCTGTGGGTTCCTCCGTTAGTGACTGTGGTCTGGGGAAGAGGCTGGGCTTGGGAAGGGGATCGGTGTCCGTCAGGTGTCGCCCTCCAGGGGCCTGGGGACGGGGCCTGTGGTCTGACGGCCGGGCTGGTCAGATCCCGCCCGCGGTGGGGGAGAAGGCAGGCGGCCCCCAGCACAGCCTCAGAACAGTGTTCCCGAGAGCGGGTCCTGACGCCGGGGAGTCCCGGCCGCCATGCTGGCAGAGAGGGCAGGGTGCCCGGCTGTGGAGCTGGCAGTCTGTGTGGGAGAGGTGACGGAGCCCAGCGGCAAGGGCACGCGCCACAGTGCTCCCAGCACGGCCCGTGTGTCACGGCGTTGAGATGGCTCTTCAGACACTTTCTGTGATGAGTGTGTTGTCCTCTTAAAGTCAGAACGTGGGAATGAACCGAGGAAATGGTGATCGTGAAGGTGGAGACCAGGGAAACTATTTCAGGCACAAATGAGCAAAGCTGAATTTAGACAGGCTCTCAGATTGTTGCCGTGTAAGATAGAAATTTTGCTGGGAATATCACGAGAATGGAAAAATGTGTGTGTGGGGGAGGATCGGGTGGGCTTCAAATGATTTCTCTTTTAAAGTGTTTTCCATCAACAGCTCTGAGCTTGCACTACAGATACATTATTACACATATCCACATATATATATATATATTACTGACAGAGCCTCAGGTACAGGAAGTCCTCACTGTGAGCCTTAGAATCTTCAAGGGTGCAATGTGTGTTCACACGTCAAGTCACGTGAGTTGGGTCATGTGAGTTGGTTCACGTGTCTGGCGTCATCTGTAAGGCTGGGTGCGTAGATGAGCTCGGGTCGGGCTTACGAGCAAAGCGGGCTTGTGAGTGGGCTCTCAGGAGGGAACCTCTGCACGGGAAGGACTTCTGTTGCTTGTAGGATGAGAAACGGTGAGTCCACGCGAGTGTTTTAGCAGTCCACCGAAGGGGCGGGAGGCACGCACGTGACTGCGTCCTGGCTGCACTTCCTAACCGGGCTGCCCCTTTCTCTGCCCACACAGGTTGTCTCCTAAGAGCCCCTGGAGATCCCCCGCCCTCCTCTGGATTTCTGGGCCCACAGCGTGGTCAGCGAGACCAGGGTGCTGCGGTGGCTGTGGGCCGGCCCTGCCCGCTGCTGGACTTGTATGTACCGCTCGGACTCCGGGCTCCTTGGAGCTCTCGTTTACGTGGAAGTTTTGAGCCATTTTGAATCTTTTGAAGGAGAAGCCGCTGCTCGCAATGAGCTCGCAAAGCCATCCAGGTAAGCCGGACCCTGGGTCCTCGTGGTGGTTGGGTCCCAGGTCTCTCTCTGTGTTCATGATCACAAGCGCGACTGGTTTAGGGTCGGTCCCAAGGGCCAGGCAGCCAGCTCTCCGTCTCAGCGGCAGAAAGGCGAGCAGGGCCTCTTGGGGGTCGGGGTCCAGGCTTGGCTCTGCCCTGCGTGCCAACATGAGCAGTGTGCACCTCCCCAGCACCTTAGGGAGGCGATGGGCGCAAGGCCATGTGTGGTCTGGAGAGCCGCTTCCATCTCCATCTGCTTTGATTCTGGGGGGCGTGAGGGTGGGCTGCCGCTGGGCTGGACATGATTGGTGCTCCTCGGTGGTGGGTGCCCACGGGCATCAGTCCTGGTGCCCAAGGCTTCACCAGGCATGGCGCTCGCATCCTGCACACAGCGAGTCTTCACAGGCCCCGGATGTCCCCCACCTGGTGGGAAGAGGTGACTGGTCCAGGGCCACAGAGCTCGTGGCTGGGTGGGATTGGGGAGCACGTTTGTGCGGCTCTCAGGTTCAGAAGCGTGCGGGGACACAGCGCTCGGGCTTCTGCCGCCCGTTACCAAGTCACCCGGCTGCCCCATGGCAGCGAGCCCTGGCTCGGTCAGCCTCACCGTCTGCTGCAGCGTGGCCCTGGGCTGCTTACACTGTCATCCTGCGTCCACTCGGGCCTCCGTCAGTGTGGCTGGGGTCCCCACTGGGTGAGAGTGGGGGCTTGGTCTGCTGTCCTCCCTGGGTGTCAGACACCTTCACGTCCTCTCCTGGCCTGAACAGAGTTGTCTGAAGCTCCAAGAGCAGGCTTCCCACTTGTATTTAGATACGAAGGCTTTATTGATTTAGATTGTTCATGTTTTCATTGATACAGAGTGTAAAATATAATTTAACAGTCTGGATCGAACTGAGTGAACGTGGACTCCCTTCCATTCAGAGCTGGGGAGCCTGCCTTCCGCCTGTGTCTGAAGATAAGGGTATGTGTAGAAATGTTTTAATAGAGGATAATCATCCTATCTGTGGAGCTGTGTGTTTCATTTGTTTCTTTTTTTTTTTTTTCCCATTTAGTACCTTATGAGCATCTTTTGATGTCAGTATGTACATAAACCTAACTCGTTTTGGTGACTTTCAGGTAGACACTTATGTGGCTGCAGCAGTAATGTAGCTCAGCCCCAGATCATCACGGGACAGTTGTCATGCACACGTTTTGTTCTGTCTGTTGGGTCACTTCCAGGCAGTAGAATTGCTGGGTGAGTGGCCACCTGCATTGGAAACTTTGTTTACTCTGCATCCGGCTCCAGAAGCTCTGTCTCAATTTCTCTCCTTAATCCTAGTTTATGATCATATGTATTTTTCTACATTTGCACAGGCACTAGGTGGATTCAGTTTATTTCATTCTTCTCAGCATGCCAGGGGAAATTTACTGTTTGAATTTGCATTATTGTATAAATGAGGGTGCACATTTTTAAAAGTTTTATTTTATATTGGAGTGTAGCTGATTTACAGTGTTGTGTTAATTTGTGGTGTACAAAGTGATTTAGTTTTATATATACATATGTGTGTGTGGAGAGGTCTGACAGAATGTGGTCCACTGGAGAAGGGAATGGCAAGCCACTTCAGTATTCTTGCCTTGAGAACCCCATGAACAGTATGAAAAGGCAAAATGATAGGATACCGAAAGAGGAACTCCCCCAGGTCATTAGGTGCCCAATATGCTACTGGAGGTCAGTGGAGAAATAACTCCAGAAAGAATGAAGGGATGGAGCCAAAGCAAAATCAATACCAGTTGTGGATGTGACTGGTGATAGAAGCAAGGTCCGATGCTGTAAAGAGCAATATTGCATAGGAACCTGGAATGTCAGGTCCATGAATCAAGGCATGTTGAAACTGGTCAAACAAGAGATGGCAAGGGTGAACATCGACATTCTAGGAATCAGAGAACTAAAATGGACTGGAATGGGTGAATTTAACTCAGATGACCATTATATCTACTACTGCGGGCAGGAATCCCTCAGAAGAAATGGAGTAGCCATCATGGTCAACAAAAGAGTCCAAAATGCAGTACTTGGATGCAACCTCAAAAACGACAGAATGATGTCTGTTCGTCTCCAAGGCAAACCATTCAGTATCACAGTTCAGTTATCCAAGTCTATGCCCCAACCAGTAACGCTGAAGAAGCTGAAGTTGAACGGTTTTATGAAGACCTACGAAACCTTTTAGAACTAACACCCAAAAAAGATGTCCTTTTCATTATAGGGAACTGGAATGCTAAAGTAGGAAGTCAAGAAACACCTGGAGTAACAGGCAAATTTGGCCTTGGAATGTGGAATGAAGCAGGGCAAAGACTAATAGAGTTTTGCCAAGAAAATGCACTGGTCATAGCAAACACCCTCTTCCAAAAACACAAGGGAAGACTCTACACATGGACATTACCAGATGGTCAACACCGAAATCAGATTGATTATATTCTTTGCAGCCAAAGATGGAGACGCTCTATACAGTCAACAGAAACAACACCAGGAGCTGACTGTGGCTCAGATCATGAACTCCTTATTACCAAATTCAGACTCAAATTGAAGAAAGCAGGGAAAACTGCTAGACCATTCAGGTATGACCTAAATCAAATCCCTTATGATTTTATAGTGGAAGTGAGACATAGATTTAAGGGCCTAGATCTGATAGAGTGCCTGATGAACCATGGAATGAGGTTCGTGACATTGTACAGGAGATAGGGGATCAAGACCATCCTCATGGAAGAGAAATGCAAAAAAGCAAAATGGCTGTCTGGGGAGGCCTTACAAATAGCTGTGAAAAGAAGAGAGGCAAAAAGCAAAGGAGAAAAGGAAAGATATAAGCATCTGAATGCAGAGTTCCAAAGAACAGCAAGAAGAGACAAGAAAGCCTTCTTCAGCAATCAATGCAAAGAAACAGAGGAAAAGAATAGAATGGGAAAGACTAGCGATCTCTTCAAGAAAATTAAAGATACCAAGGGAACATTTCATGCAAAGATGGGCTCAATAAAGGACAGAAATGGTCTGGACCTAACAGAAGCAGAAGATATTAAGAAGAGGTGGCAAGAATACATGGAAGAACTGTACAAAAAGATCTTCATGACCCAGATAATCACAGTGGTGTGATCACTCATGTAGAGCCAGACATCTTGGAATGTGAAGTCAAGGGGCCTTAGAAAGCATCACTACGAACAAAGCTAGTGGAAGTGATGGAATTCCAGTTGAGCTGTTTCAAATCCTGAAAGATGATGCTGTGAAAGTGCTGCACTCAATATGCCAGCAAATTTGGAAAACTCAGCAGTGGCCACAGGACTGGAAAAGGTGGTCAGTTTTCATTCCAATTCCAAAGAAAGGCAATGCCAAAGAATGCTCAAACTACCACACAACTGCACTCATCTCACATGCTAGTAAAGTAATGCTCAAAATTCTCCAAGCCAGGCTTCAGCAATACGTGAACTGTGAACTCCCTGATGTTCAAGCTGGTTTTAGAAAAGGCAGAGGAACCAGAGATCAAATTGGCAACATCTGCTGGATCATGGGAAAAGCAAGAGAGTTCCAGAAAAACATCTATTTCTGCTTTATTGACTATGCCAAAGCTTTTGACTGTGTGGATCACAATAAACTGTGGAAAATTCTGACAGAGATGGTAATACCAGACCACCTCACCTGCCTATTGAGAAATCTGTATGCAGATCAGGAAGCAACAGTTAGAACTGGACATGGAACAACAAATTGGTTCCAAATAGGAAAAGGAGCATGTCAAGGCTGTATATTGTCACCCTGCTTATTTAACTTCTATGCAGAGTACATCATGAGAAACGCTGGGCTGGAAGAAACACAAGCTGGAATCAAGACTGCCGGGAGAAATATCAGTCACCTCGGATATGCAGATGACACCACCCTCATGGCAGAAAGTGAAGAGGAACTAAAAAAAAAGCCTTTTGATGAAAGTGAAAGAGGAAAGTGAGTAAGTTGGCTTAGAGCTCAACATTCAGAAAACGAAGATCATGGCATCCGGTCCCATCACTTCATGGGAAATAGATGGGGAAATAGTGGAAACAGTGTCAGACTTTATTTTTGGGGGCTCCAAAATCACTGCAGATGGTGACTGCAGGCAGCCATGAAATTAAAAGATGCTTACTCCTTGGAAGAAAAGTTATGACCAACCTAGATAGTGTATTCAAAAGCAGAGACATTGCCGACTAAGATCTGTCTAGTCAAGGCTATGGTTTTTCCTGTGGTCATGTATGGATGTGAGAGTTGGACTGTGAAGAAGGCTGAGCACTGAAGAATTGATGCTTTTGAACTGTGGTGTTGGAGAAGACTCCTGAGAGTCCCTTGGACTGCAAGGAGATCCAACCAGTCCATTCTGAAGGAGATCAGCCCTGGGTGTTCTTTGGAAGGAATGATGCTAAAGCTGAAACTCCAGTATTTTGGCCACCTCATGCGAAGAGTTGACTCACTGGAAAAGACTCTGATGCTGGGAGGGATTGGGGGCAGGAGGAGAAGGGGACAACAGAGGATGAGATGGCTGGATGGCATCACGAACTCGATGGACGTGCATCTGAGTGAACTCTGGGAGATGGTGATGGACAGGGAGGCCTGGCATGCTGCGATTCCTGGGGTCGCAAAGAGCTGGACACAACTGAGTGACTGAACTGCACTGATGTGTGTGTGTGTGTGTGTGTGTGTGTGTGTGTGTGTATGTACATACACACACATATATCTGTTCTTTGTCTGATTGTTTCCCACTGAGGTTAATACAGAATATTGAGTAGCTTTCCCTGTACTATGCAGCACTTGTCTTCTGTTTTACGTATAGTAGTGTGTGTCTCCTCCTTTTCCCCTTGGTTAACCATGAGCTTGTTTTCCGGGTCCGCGAGTCTGCTCTACTTTGCACGCAAGCTCACGCGATGCCTCTTTCGCTGAGCCTCGCCCCGTGTGGCGCTCTCCGGGTGCACCTTGTCGCTGCGGGTGGCGGCAGTGCGTTCTCTTCCGTGGCTGAGTGAGGCCCCGCTGCCTGTGTGCCCCGCGCCTGCTCTGTCCACTGCTCTGCTGACGGACACCCACTTGCTCCCGTGCCCTGGCTGTTGAGTCGTGCTGCAGTGAACACTGGGGAGCTGGGATCTTTCCAAGCTACGATTTTCTCTAGATATACGTCCACATGTTGCCCCGTCATATAGCAGTTCTGCCAATATTTCAGTCTTTGAGGCACCTCTGTGTTGTTCTCCATAGTGACCGCGCCCGTCTACACTCCCACCGACAGACAGCGTAGCAGGGCTCCGTCTCTCACACCGTCTCCAGAGTTTATTGTTTGTAGGCTTTCGGATGATGACTGTTCTGACCAGTGTGAGGTGACACCAGATTTTTGTGAGCTGCTGTAGACATAAATCCCGTGCGTGCCAGTAGGCGTTTGAAGAGAAACAATGCTTTTTTTTCTCCCCCTCCTGTTTTTTTTCTTGCTCTTCCTTTAATCTAGTGACGCCTGTGTGTCTGCATCAGTACTGTAAGTGAAGTTTCTCATGCGTGTGCACTCTGCACAGTTGACCCTGGCCAGCCTGGGAGTCAGGGGCGCCAAGCCTCTGCACAGTGGAAAAGCCACGTGTGGGTTACAGTTGGCTCCCCGTCAGAAGTTGGCTACTCTGGATCTGTGAATCCAAGTCTGTGGATTCAGCCAGTTACGGATGGTGTGGTGCTGTGCGTGGTAATAACCATAAAAACCCTGCTGTAAGCAGATTCTGCGGTGGTTCAATCCCATGCTGTGCAAAGGTCAGGTATATTTATATATAGGAGTATACGTATGCATTTTTCTCTATGTGTTATCTGTACATAATAACTTCAGTTACTTAAATCAGTGATTAAATTGTTACATCAGCATAGCTTTATCTTCTTTGTCTCTTTGATTTCTAGAGAAACGTGTACTTTCTCTTATGATTGTAGTTTGTGGTATTCTTTTACAGTAAAACGTTTGTGGCTTTGTGTTTCAGTGCTTAATATCTAACAAATGTGTCTTGCTGGCCCTGGACTCTTAACAAGATACAGTGTGTTTCTCTGTTTCATGCCTCTTTGCCCCAGAATTTATCAGTCTCCTAAAAGTGTTTCTGCCCTTGGGTTCTCTTGGCTGACGAATGCTTCTCCACCCACTTATCTCCGGTACTCTCGCCTGGAGAATCCCATGGATGGAGGAGCCTGGTGGGCTGCAGTCCATGGGGTCGCTAAGACTCGGACATGACTGAATGGCTTCACCTTCACTTTTCACTTTCATGCATTGCAGGAGGAAATGGCCACCCACTCCAGTGTTCTTGCCTAGAGAATCCCAGGGACGGGGGAGCCTGGTGGGCTGCCGTCTGTGGGGTCGCACAGAGTCGGACACGACTAAAGCAACTTAGCAGCAGCAGCATCTTTGCATCACAGACCTCCTCCTCGAGGCTGGTCCCTGTGAGCAGCTGAGATCTAGCGGGTGTTGCTTTCCCTCCTTCCCAGAGTCCTCGGTCTCGCACAGAGGCCTTGCCCGTGGCTGTTAACTGAGGTCAGGTTCTGTCTGCTGTGCGTGTCTCTCGTGGTGGATGGGCCTGGCCCTGGCCTCCTCTCTGTCTGACGCCCCCTCCTCCCAGGGCAGTCCTGCAGCGGCCTGGGTGGCTGGCGCCCGGCAGTAGCATGTGCCGACGCGAGCGTGGGCTTGCTGGCGGGACTCTGCTGGCGGGTCTCTGCCGGCGGCTCTGCGGTGCCACCCCCCATCCCCCGCCCCGGGTGGGTGCAGGCTGGGGGTGGGGCTGAGCCAGGGTCTGCAGGCCGTGGGCCCGCAAGCCCGTGGCCTGCCAGGGTGGCCGTCTGCCTGGTCGTGGTGGCCCCTCATCGCTTGGGTCCCCCAGACAGGCGCCTCCTAGGCAGCCCCTCCCCGCCCCCTTGCCAGCTGACGCCACTGTGCTCCCACCGTGCGGACTCCCTGCGAATCTTTCGTGTTGGTGTTTGTCTTGTCGTTTTAGTGGATTTGTGGGAGGAGGAGCATAGTTAACACCGAATGTGTTTGGTTTGCTGTTGGGAGCAGGGCCCCTCCTGGGGCTCCCCCGCCCCGCCTTCGGCCCCAGCCTCCCTGGAGTCCCGCGTCCGTCTCTGCCTCCCTGGGCCGTGCGCTGTCCGTCTGTCTGGCCGCCCGCCGGCCCGCCGCGTCACTGGCTGTCCCTGCCCCTCCCGGCCGGGCCCCGGCGATGAGAGGAGCTTTTCCCTGGGCAGGGGAGGCCTTCGCCCGGCCCGTGCTGGCCCCTCTGGTGCTGGGTGAGGCGCGCCTTATGGCTTTATTGCCGCTCCTCCTGCGCTTTGCCAGAGCCCGGCCCTGGCGCTCTGACGCAAAACTGCTGGCTGGCGGGGCTTTTATTGCTCTGGGAACGATTGCGAATGCTGTGAGCGCCCAGCGAGCGCCGGCCTGGCTCAGGCTGCGAGAACGCTCCTTTGAGAGCAGGAGGAGCGCGGAGAGGTGCTGGACGCGCCGCCTCCCCCGCGCCAGCGCTGCGCGCCTCCCTGCGCGGGCGTGCGGCGGGGCCTCCGCGGGGAGGCGAGCCCCCCTGCACACTGAGGGGCCGGGCTCAGGCTCCCCGCCCGCCCCTGCCTTCGCACGCCTCGGATGACAGGCTGCGGTCGTCCCGCAGCCCGAGTGTGCTGGAGCTGGGGGCCCGGTTGGCTCAGCGGGACCAGAGGCTGTCCCTCGGCCACGTTGTCACCGCCGCGCCCCACCCGAGCAGCTCAGCTTCCTCGCAGCGACGTTTCTGCCCAGAGGCCGTCTGGAGGAGCGGCTGTAAGCCTCAGGGAGCCTGGAGTGCGGTCCCCTGGACCGCTTGTGCGTGTCTGAAGCCCGCTCTCGACAGGGAGCTGGCCGAGCTGGGCTGGGATCCAGTCACTCAAGTGTCCCGACCCTCCTGGGAGCTTGGCGAGAGGCTTGCATAGTGTTGAAACACAAGATGGGCCATTCTGAGGGAAACCTGTATATTTTAGACCCGGGTTTCAGTTTGGACCACACTCTGATTTGTTAGCGTTCTCTTCGCTCTGAAATGCCTCGTCCACGTGAGGGCAGCTGATGTCTGCGACAACAGTAACTTGGTGATTGATGAGTCTCGACACAGTTTGGTCTCTTCCGACCTCCACGGAGTTCCCATGCTGTGGGTCCCGGGAGGAGGCGCTCAGCTCCACCAGCCCAAGCCTGGGCCCTGGGCCTGGCCCTGCTGGATCTTTCCACTCGGTTGGCCACCACGGTTATATTTCAGTTCAGAAATGGCCTCAGAAGGAGGCATCTTTCTGTCTTTTAGATTGTGCTGTGCAAGGGTGGGATGTTTCAGGAGTATGTTTCTAGGGGAGGAAGTGAATTCTGAGGACCTGCAGGGAACAAAAGGGAACACTGATTCGGAGCCACTGGCTGTGGGCCGTGGGCCCTGTGTGGGGCGCGGGCCATAGGGAGAGCTGGGGCCCTGGCAGAGGCCGTGGACGAGGCCCCAGGAGGCCCAGGTCGGGGCTTTCGGGGGACAGGTGTACAGACAGCAGGGGCAGCCCTGGAGTCCTGGGGGCTCGGGCCCAGAGACCTGTGCTCACACCCTCAGGGAGCCGGGCGGATGGGGGAGAGCTGCTTCAGGACACATCTGGGAGGCGTGGTGAGTCCCCAGCTGCTGGTGGGCAGGCCCAGGGGCTTCTGGACAAGACCGAGGCTGGGGACACAGGGAGAGGAGCCCGGGTCCCCAGTGTCCTTTGGAACGCAGAAACAGACTCGAGATCCAGCAGAGCCAGACCAGGGCTCTGGAGACCAGTGGAAGCAGGTGTCCTGTGGGAGGGGCAGCGTCATTGTTTAGCCTGACCTTGGGGAAGGAGGCGCTCACGGTAGTACCTGCTTCTGCTTCCTCCAGGGCGGGTGCAGAAACGGCCGGCGAGTCTCCCAGCTGCGTGCGGCCCCAGGCTCCTCCCGGGCGCCCGGCCCGCGCAGTTACGGCTCCTGAATTGTCGCGGCCCAGATCCTCCATGCCATGATTATCCGGGGATCTTAATCAGTCAAGGTTTGTTCTGGAAATCATGGAGACATAACGGCTTCTTTTTCAGCCTCCTTTTTTCCTCCTTTTCCTCTAAATCCTCAAATTGTGTTTTGTCTTTTAAAAATCACGAATGCTCAGTCGTTATGAAGAGCGGAGAAAATTCCCTGTCAATGGAGCGCTGATGGCTTATTTTGGCAGCTCTCTGAAAACTCTTACACGGTTTGTGGAACATTTGCATTTATGTCCCCTTTTTCAAAACCGCCATTGTAGAAATGCAAATTCCTGAATTCCGAGATGCTGAATGTTGGATGATTAATGATATTGAAAGTTAAGAATGAACTCCCGGAATGTGTTTGACACAGAAAGCCCTGAGCCGGGATCCTTAGAAACCACAGCGCACAGCTTGTCGGTGGCACAGAAGGGCGGTGGGATTGAGGCGCCCAGCAGAGGGGCAGGTGGACAGGTGGGTGCTGGGCTCCCACCCCAGACGCTGGGCTGGGAAGGGCCGGGCTGCTGTGTCTGCAAAAAGCATCCATGTTTCAAGCTTCTAAGAGTAGTAGATCGACACTGGTTACTTGCTTACTGCCAGTCAGACCCTGCTGTGCTCTTACGGGCCTGGAATGAATAGCGATGTGGTTCTGAACGGTGCTTTATGGATACTTCAGGGTTTTCCACAATGAGCCTGGCAAGTGAGATGCATGCACGCGTGCTAAGTCGTTCAGTCGAGTCTGACTCTGTCAGCCCGTGGACGCCTGGCTCCTCTGTCCATGGGGATTCTCCAGGCAAGAACACTGGAGTGCATTGCCACGCTCTCCCCAGGGGATCTTCCTGACCCAGGGATCAAGTCATCCTCTTTTTCACTTCCTGAATTGGCAGGGAGTTTCTTTTCCCCTGGTACCACCTGGGAGCCCGGGAAGTGAGATAGAACACGATCATTCCTGTTCTGTCCATGAGGAAACCAGTATTGACTGCCGTCCAGGGCTTGGGCCAAGGCCAGGTATCCACTCAGACCATCCTGGAACCAGAATTGGTCACTGCCCTTGAGGGACGGGGCCCCTCTGCCGAACAGACGCTGGGCACCCTGGACCAGTTAGCAGTGGATCCCGACCATTGCTGTGGGGTGCCCGGGCCGGGCCAGGTGGAGGGAGGCACGAAGCCACCTCGACACAGTGGGGTTCACGGGGACAGAGGGGATGGGCCGGGTGGGGGCCCCCGGAAGGGACGTGTGAGCAGAGTTGGTCGCAGGGCAGGAGCTCCACTGCCCTGTGGGGCATAGAAGGGCCTGGAGGTGAAGGTGGGCTGGCAGAGGAGGAAGGGGGGTGGAGAGGCGGGCGTCGGGTGTAGGTCCAAACCAGGAGGGTCTGCTGCACCCAGGTCCACACAGGCCCACCCCTGGCTGTTCTGAGACCCTGTTGGCCTGGAGAAGGGTCCCCAGCCCATCCCCCTCCTGGGACGCAAGCCTGTTCTCTGCTGGTTTAAGGCAGCAGGGCCCTGCCGCGCCTGAACTTCTCGGCTCCCGCAGCACCTCCAGTGTGTCTCGAGTGTGCTTCTGAACGTCTCTGAGCTTCTCTCTGCCGATCCTTAGAGCTGGCTGGGGCTGGGCCAGGTTAATGGGAGAGATTTTGGTTGAAACTTTTGTTTCACTTCCAATTTATTTGCTTATTACACGAGACCGTGATGCAAAAATGAACATTTTTTTTGGAAAATGATTAAGAAAAAGATCAAATGAGGCAAATGACTGTGAACTTTGTCGAATCGTCTCTCAATTCAGTTCAGTTCAGTCTCTCAGTCGTGTCCAACTCACTGGGACCCCACGGACTGCAGCACGCTCAGGCCTCCCTGTCCATCACCAACTCCTGGAGTTTGCTCAGACTCATGTCCATCGAGTCGGTGATGCCATCCAACCATCTCATCCTCTATCGTCCCCTTCTCCTCCTGCCTTCAATCTTTCCCAGCTTCAGGGTCTTTTCCAAGGAGTCAGTTTTTCACATCAGGTGACCAAAGTGTTGGAGCTTCAGCTTCAGCATCAGTCCTTCCAATGAATATTTAGGACTGATCTCCTTTAGGATGGACTGGTTGGCTCTCCTTGCTGTCTCTAGCTCTGTGTTTTAAAATGGGTTTTCTAGTCCCCACTTGGTAAGAGTAGGGATATCAGCCTGTGACAGGGAGTGCTAAGCAGGGTGTGATGGAGAGGGACCTCATTGTGTGACTTTCATGTCCCCCCCCCACCACAAAACAAGCAGAAATGAGAGGGATGGACTTGGCTTCTCTTAGCTGCAGACACTGGTCCTCAGGTGCCCTCGGTGCCGGCAGGCTCCCGGCAGAGCTGCTTCGGGCTCTTGGCTCTGGCCGCTGTCACAGTCAGAAGCCCCGCCATCCATCCTGTTGGGCTTTAGGCTGTGTGACCCCCAGCCCTCCTCCTTCTCCTCCTTGGCACAAGGTTGCTGCTGCCGCTGCTCGAAAGGGGCGATCCTGACTCTGAACCGGAACATTCCAGGCTGCGGCGCACCTTCAGCACTTTTGGGGTTTTAGCATGAAAAGCAGTGTTCCGTGTTACAACCATTCTCTGGCTTCTACAAATGCTGGATACTTTTGAAAGGTAGCAGGGAGGCCTGGTTAAAGGCGATACTAAGATGCCTATATATGCTACATCTGCTGCTTTCTTCTCTGTTTGCGATAATGCTTGTAAAGACTTCTGTGAGAGGGCGTCAGCATCCCCACGGAGGCTGCTCAGCGCTCGCTGCCTGGGGGCTTCGTTCTCCTGGGGGCTCCCACGGGCCCTCTGATGCTGGACCCTTGCTGGATGTTGGCAGTTTGTTACTGGTAAGCCCTGCCTTCAAGCCTCTCTTGTTGAGGGGACTTTTGTGACTGATGGCGAGTTATTTTTCCCTTTAAACTCCGAGGCCGTCTTGTAGAAGATTGCTTCTGACAGTGCAGTTGTTCCAGGTGCTGATGCCAAGGGAAGACCTTGTGTTCCAGGAGCTGAAGATTCTGTTTTGGTTTGTTTGCACTCATAGCCAGGTTTATTCCTCCTTAAGTGCAGTGTTTTGAATTTTCCTGCGACGTCCTCTGTAGAAGCTGGGCGTTTGTTAGAACTGCGCCTCACAGACCTGTTGATTCAGAAGGATCTGTGCGGTGCTGCTGGAGTTACAGGGGAGTTCACGAGGTCTGTTCTTAGCACAGCTTTACTGCATGTTGTGCTGTACGAAGGGCCGTTTCTGACGTGTTCCCATTTCTTGCAGTAGATGTATTTAGCGAAAGTTCCTCTAGTGTTGAACAGCATGATTCAGAATTCTTAATGCTCCTCATTTTCACATGTTTTATTGATTTCATCCAAGTCAGGGGCTGATTGACTATTTCTTACGGCCCCGCCTCACCAGGGTCTGACACACAGAATGCAAGCCTATTTGCCACTTTTTGTGCTTGAAAAGCCGCCCGTCCCAGCGCTTTGCCCGAACACCTGCAGTCTCCACGTGGCTTTTCATCCAGACCCATCACGCCTGGGCCCGGGGAGCTGACTGCTTTATTTCACTCTCACTGAAAGAATCAGGGAATGGGAGGAAGGTGGGGTAATGGATCTCTTCTCTAGGTGCTAATACACAGAAAGGGCTTTTAGAAGATTTGGGAAGGCGCTGGGGAGGGTGGAGACCTTGGAGGGCAGAGGTTTTCACTGGGAGGTTTAGCCGAAGCTGGAGATGAGGGCCTTTGTGTTTTGCCGTGCCGGACACTCAGAGTGTGTTGGAATCAAGTCGCTGACGATGATAGGGTGAAGACGGGGCGGTGGGTCAGGATCGCATCGGCGGCTGGTGGGTGTCTGTGGTCGCCTGTTAGCTGTAGGTCCTGAACACAAGCACAGCTCCTTGAGTGACAGGGAGGAGGCGTGGCTGCCGGGGGAGGGACAGGTCAGGAGAGGCGATCTCGCGGGGGAGCTGAGGCTCTGAGTGGGGACGGGGTGCAGGCGGCTGCTGCCTGGGGGCTGTGCACGTGGGGTCCCCGTCCCCTGGGCCCTTGTGGGGGACCCTGCGTCTCCGTCCTCCCAGACGATGCTGCACCCTGGGGAGCTGCTGCTTTGCTGGATACAGTTTTGGCCGTCACTGTCCTTACAGACTTTTGGAAGGGGTAGGTGTTAGTCTCCATTTCATCAGTTCCCCTGGGAAGGAGCCAAGGCAGGTGAGGGCTGGAGGATCGCAGGGGGAGAGTCTGAACTCAGTGCCGCCGGAGACCTGGCCTGGAAGTGCTGAAACCCCACTGAGGTTTTTCTGTTCCAAGGAGCCCAGCCTTCAGGAAACACACTGCCTGGGGTCTGAACAGCCGGCAAGGCGCCCAGTTCAGCCACCCCTACGAGGGCCGCTGGGGCCTCTGAGAAGAGTGCAGCCGTCTATCTGCCCTTCCATTCTTCTGGGATTGGGCTCCCTTCCATTATGTCCCCAGTCATCTGTGACATTTGTGGTGGCGTGGAAAGGGGGCTGCGGCCACACTGCCCAGTGAGGGGCCAGCTGGGCATGCCGGGTTTCACGGAGGGGCTGAAGTGGTCCTGGAGGCGGGGGGGGCAGCAGGGCCTGGTGGATGATGAGCCGCCACATGGAGCCGGGAGACCCCAGACCCGGGACATCCATCTATCCCTGCCCCGATGTGCTGCAGGGAGACCCCTGGGCGGGGCGTGTGCCCCGCTCTGCCCTCCTCGGCATCCAGCCTTCCCGCCCCCTTCCTCTCTCGTCTCAGCGCCTCGTGCTCCACTGACTGGCCCCTCTGCCCAGCATCAGGCTCACACGGCCGCTGGCCCTGGCCTGGACCGAGCCGCGGCCTTCTCGGTTCTCAGCTGGGCTGTCTCTGAGCTCCCGCGGGGCCAAGGACTTGGCGCCTGAGACCCTCAGGGCGAGGGTCTCTTCGCTTATAGGCACTCCACTTTCTAAACCGGAAACTCCAGCATGCAGTCCATGTTACGCGGACCTCTGCTACGAATGGATCGGTCACCGATTGGCATGGACATGGCCGCAGCAGCTGTGGTTCTGAAGGAGATGCTGTCTCTCAGGCCTTTTCCGTGTGTGTTCCTACAGGGTGAGCCTGCTTTGACTGAGGGGTACGATTTCAAACATCCATGTTATCTGTGAGAAGAAAAGAGCCTTTCTCACACTGCATGTTGTCTGCGAGAACATCTCGCTTAGTGCTTCTCAACTGTTTCCAGTTCTGGAACAGCTGGAGGTGCTGGGGGTGGGTGGGGAGGCTGGCCTAGCCGCTGGGCCGAGCAGCCGTGCGTCCCCGGCTCCTGTGTGCTGGCCGGGCCGCCTCCGCGGGAGGGTGGCTGGGCTCTGAGCCTGCCGTGGAGCCTCCCAGTGGGGGGCTGCGCTGTGCCGGGCCTTCGCTCTTCAGGACACGGGCCCCTGGGCTTTGCCTTCAGCCTGGTACCTGCCCGTGTGGCTGGTGGAGGTGCAGTGGAAGGTGGGCAACCCTGTGTCTCCTCCTTCCAGAACCTCGCACTGGAGCAGAGAGGGACGGGTCCGTGTAAGGTGGCCCCATATTCAAGGTCAAAATCCAGACCTTTCTACCCTGGAAAGGGATGGGCATGGCCTGCCACCCCTGGGTGGACAGCCACACAATGGAGGGGTACGTATCCCCCCACCCCCCAGAGGGCAGCTGGACTCCACCTGGACGGGGCAGACTGGTGGCTCGAGGTATGAGTTTTTACATTCATTTTGAGACATTGGTTAAAATCACTGATCAAGACAACATCTTCACCCATGTTTTCTACAAAGCCAGGGTCTGTGCTTTCCAGTTTCATGGCAGCTAAATCCATGGCTTTCCCGCTTTGTTGCTCAGTCGCCAAGTCGTGTCCGATTCTTCGTGACCCTGGGTCTGCAGCGTGCCAGGCCTCTCTGTCCCCACCACCTTCCAGAGTTTGTCCAATGTCATGTCCACTGAGTTAGCAGTGCCATCCAGCCATCTCATCCGCAGTTACTGTGGATCCCTTTCAAGTGAGTTCTACACACACATGCTTGCTGGAAATAAAACTCTGCCGTAGGGAAGCAAAAGCTCAGGTCCTAGTGGACCCAGATGGCGGCAGGAGCTGCTGGGCTGCCCCACGTGACCTGGAGCGTCTTGCTCCAGAACCTCCACCACTGGCTGAGGTGCTGTTCGCGGCAGAGCCTCCTTCATCCTTTGGAAGCTTCTGGAATCTCCTATATTGACTGAGCTCAGAGCCTCCCTGATTGCAGTGGCCTCTGTCACTTCTAAGCTAAACTCATCCAAACCCAAAGAAGTTCCATGCCAGCTGTGGCAGATTTAAGAAAAGGCCTGGAATAAGTACGAATTTGTCTTGCATTTTATAGTGATCTCTCAATTCTGAATATCAGATTCTAGTTTGGGATTTAAAAGGCAAACACGAAAAGACTCTGAGCGTGGGATGGGACCTAGTTTAGCATCATGGGAGTTGGAATGTTCACTGCGTTGGATGTTGACACTTGTCCTGGCAGCAGGGGGGGCTGAGGGTCAGCCTGGAGAAGCGCACGGTCCCACGTGCTCTGCAGGGGCTGGAACGCTGTTTCAGGTCCCACCCCAGTGAAAGGGAGCAGGGGCCTGGGCCTGCTGGGGTGTGAGGAAGGAATAAGGGGCTGAGCAGGGAGGTGAAGGAGAGGAAGCCCCCGCCTCCGGGACACACCAGCTTCAGGGCACCAGCGAGGCACACCGGGGGGCCGTGGGGGCTTTGCTTGGGGACCAGGGTGAGCCAGTGCCCCTGGGGTCCTGGACCCCAGCTGGGAGCTGAGCTTCCCTCCTTGCATCCCGCTCTCCTCTGTGAGCAGCCGGGGCCTGGTGGGTGAGGGGGAAGGAGGCACCACTTCCCAGGGCATGGGCGTCATGGAGTGTCCTCCTGCAGCCTGCCTTGGACTCCGGGCCAGAGATCTTAAACCCACCTCCCCTTCTCTCTGTCCACGGGGAGGAGGTATCTGAGCTGCTCCTCCCCTTTGTCGCTTCCTTCCAGGCAGAGACAGCAGCAAGGGAAGAGCGAGCCAGCAGCGCTCACTCACCATGTGAGTCGCCATTTGTCCCGAGCCGGGCCGCTTCCAAGCTGCTCGCAGGCCCATTGGGGCCGGGGCCGGGGCCGTGGCCCTGGCCCGGAGCAGCCGTTCCCCTGGGCTCGCGCCGTTCCTGGGAAGGCAGGGCCGTGGGGGTGCGCCCGTCTATCTGGGGGAGAAGCAGGCTCTGTGGATGCGGGCGCTGCTCATGCACCCTTGCCGTGGGAAGCTCGTGGGACCCCAGGGGAGGGCCTGGGGCGGCGGCCGTGGGCGCGGCTGCGGGATGCGGCTGCCCTTCACCAAACGCGCGATCGGGACGAAGCCCCCGGCTCTTCTCCCCGTCTGCCAGAGCTGGGCTCACTCTGTTTGCTCTGATGAGTCCTGATCTCCCTCCTCTTTCAGAGAGGTAGCCAGCTTCCTTTCCCTAGAGTCCTTGGTCGACGTGGCTCCTGCTGGTGAGATGGGAGGGAGGCCCGAGGCGTGCCAGTGTCGGTGTGAGCCCGGCAGACACCCCACGGCCTGAACCTGGGCCGCGTGTCCTGCGGGTGAGGCCACTGAGGCCCTCGTGCACCTGGTCGCCGTGCCTTCGGGAGCCGTCTGCTGTCCCCTCGGGGCTCCTGCTGTGCCCACTCCCTCTTCTGTACCCCGTTCGGTGAAGTGAGGGCATGTGTGTTCTCTGGGAATTTCCAATTAATTTGCATGGAGACGATGGCGCCTTACCTCTATGATCTTCCTGCCCATGGGGCAACCTCGAGCCCCGGTCGTGCCAGCCGTCCGACCCCCGTAGAGATGTGTCTTGTGATACACCTGCCCCGGACCCCCGCCCCACGCCTTGAGACCGTCAGTGTCCTGGCAGCCAGATGTACAGCCCAGGGGAGCCTGGGGAGACAGATATGAGGACTCAGCGCAGCGTGGGGCCTGGACAGGCTCCTGGGGTGGATACGAGGGGAACTGAAGGGAGCGGTGACCTCAGTCTGTTGCCACGGCGGCAGTGCGGGTGGACTGTCGATGGTCACACGAGGTGAACTAGGACAGACAGAAAATGCCATATGATCCCCCTTATACGTGGAATCTCAACTGTGATACACGGGAACTTCTTCACAAGTACATTCAGTGTCCTGTCATGACCTGTAATGGAAAAGAATCTGAGAGAGTAGGCATCTGTAAACTGGGTCACTTGGCTGTGTGCCCGAAGCATTGTAACTCACCTGCACTCCACCAAGAACGTGTCTGTCAGTGTGCACTGGCCCGCAGCTGTCATAGGGAAGTTTACCCCGAAAAATCTGTGTGGCAGCCGCTGCCGGGGGGCGGAGTGTGGGCTGGTTGGTGGGGCACACGGGAACTCTGCCCGTCTACTCTGTTTTTAGTGAAGTCTGTCGATAAACTTAAAAAAAAAAATAAATGCATAGGTGTTCTCTCTTGCCCAGTCTCTATTTATGAATGATAGTAGATTGCAGATGCTTGGGCACCCAGCTTTTAAACTCTTTTCTTTGGAGATTGTTCTAAATTAGTACAGAAAGTGAAAGTGAAAGGCGCTCAGTCGTGTCCGACTCTGCTATCCCGTGGACTAGTCCATGCAGTTCTCCAGGCCAGAATCTTTCTCCAGGGGATCTTCCCAGCCCAGGGCTCCCGCGCTGCAGGCGGATCCTTTACCAGCTGAGGCACAAGGGGAGCCCAGGTTAGCACAGAACAACGTCCTGTTCTTTTTAGTGGCTGTGCGTGGGTGCGAGGTTGCTGTTTAAGGAGGCACTCAGGGTGGATCCTGGGTTTCTTTCCAGCCCTCTCACTATTGCTGCCTCCCCAGAGAGTGCTTCCTTGAGGGCCCCGCTGCTGAGTGAGCCCTGTACTGGGCTAAGACACGCAGCTTCTCTAGATGCACAAACCACCCGTGCTTCTCCTGAATTCTCACGAGAGGAAAACACTGGTGACGCTGTGCAGAGTGGGAAGAGGGGAGCTCGGGGGCCCCAGCAGCCCTTATGCAGCCCCTTCCCTGCCCCCCCGTCCCGGGAATCTCCTTTTCAGCTGCTCACACCTTGGCTCAGCCTCTCCTGGTTTTGAACCTAATGTAAACGCAGCCACAGAAATCTGCGTGTTCTGTCCGGCTTTCTTCCCTCAACAATTTGTCTGTGAGACTGACTGACACCACGTGACCCAGAGCTGTGTGCTCCTTTGCATGGGTGTGTGATATTTCATTGCATGCGCACATCACAGTGTATCTGTTGTCTGTTGACGACACCTGGGTGGTTGCAGGCTGCGGCTTTTGCACACAGTGCTCCCTCGCACACATTCTTTGGATAAGGTGTACGTGAGCCTGGCGTTCAGATTTCCTGTGCCAGGTCAGGCTCCGAGAGACCTATTGGCTGCCCACCGGCTAGCACGTGGTACTCTGACTCCTTTTGTTCTGGCCACTGCGTCGCGTCTCATGTTTCCCCAATCACTGAATTTGCTGAGCGTCCTGTGCGCGTCCTGTGGTATATATGTCAAACAGCTAGATGTCCCCTGTGCTGAAGTGCCTGTTTAAGTCTGTTGCTCATTTAAGAGACTCGATTGTCTTTATTTTTCCTACTGACTGGTCGTCTTTTTCATAGGCGAGAGATGAATCCTTTGTTGATTGTTTCCTTGTCTGTTTTCTCTTAAGTCTGTGGGTTGCTTCTTCACTTTCTTAATGATGCTCTTTGATGAACAGATGTTCTTAATTTTCAAATTGCCCAGCTACCGGTCATTTTATTCATGCCTGAATGCAGTGGAAAGAGTCTGTTATTTTCTGCTGTAGTCGCTGTTCAGTAGCTAAGTCATGTCCGACTCTTTATCACCCCGTGGACTGCAGCACACCAGGCTTCCCTGTCCGTCACCGTCTCCCGGAGTTTGCTCAGATTCATGTCCATTGAGTTGCTGATGCCTTCCAAACATCTCGTCCTCTGTCGTCCTGTCTCCTCCCGCCCTCAGTCTTTCCCAGCATCAGGATCTTTTCCAGTTGAGTCTGCTCTTCGTATCAGATGGCCAAAGGACTGGAGCTTCAGCTTCAGTATCAGTCCTTCCAGTGAATATTCAGAGTTGGTTTCCTTTAGGATGGACTGGTTGGGTCTTGCAGTCTGTTATTTTCTAGACGTGTCATCTTACCAAATGGATCTGTGGTCTACCTATAATTGGTTTTTAAGAAAATAGGATGTGCAGTAGTAGGTGAGGGCTGGTTTTCCCATGGGGATGCTCCGTTGGCCCGTCAGCTTGTTGAAAGCTGCTCCCTTCCTCCACGGCCGTGTCGCCGCTGTGTCCGCAGCCACCGTCACACACGTGCCTCTGTTCCTGGGCTTCGTCTGTGAGTCAGTGAACACAGCGTTAACTGATGGGGCTTTATGATTGCTTCTAACAGCTGGCATTGTTTGTCCTCCAGTTTTTTTGAATCATTTTAAAGGCTGTCTTGGTTCTTCTTGGCCCACTGCCTTTCCATATGAATTTTAAAATCAGCTTTTCAATTCCAACAGAATACCTTCTGGGATCTCGATTGGCATTTCACTGATCTGTGTATAAAATCAGTTTGCTTTCATCTTCCGATCCGTGGATGTGATGCGTCTTTCTGTTTGGATCCTTCAGTTATCTCAATCACACTTTTCGCTTTGTGTTTCACAGGGCAGAGTCCTTTCACACTGTCCATTACATCTGCTTCTAGGTGTTTTATGGGGTGCCTTTGAATACTTCACCGTTTGTTTGTATTTAGAAATACAGCTAGTTTTTCTGTGGCCACTGTGTCTCTAGACAGCTTTCAGAGTTTGCTTATTATTATTCTAGTTTACCTATAGATTCTTTGGGATATTACGTATACAGTTTGTGGATAGTAGATGTTTTATTTTTTTCATTGCCAAGTTTTCAACTTTCTATGTATTTTTCTTGCTTTATTGAATTGTCTGGGGCCTTCAATCAAGTGTTAAACAGAATTAGTGGTAGTGAACATCTATGTCTTGTTTGAATATCAAGGGAAAAACTTTCAGCATTTCATTATTATGTATGGAATTTGCTATAGGTTTTCTGTAACAGTCTTAATCAGACCAATGCAGTTCTCTTCTGTCCTTATTAGTTGAATTTTCTCATGAGTCAGTGTTAAAATACTAGATTGAACCACATGGTATGCAGATGTTTGATCTTTTTCAATCTACAAAAATGATACTTTGATTTGGTTCAACTTAATATATTATAGGGCTTCCCAAGTGGCTCAGTGGTCAAGAGCCCACCCACTAATGCGGGAGACGTGGGTTCAATCCCTAGGTCGGGAAGACCCCTGGAGGAGGAAATGGCAGCCCACTCCAGTACTCTTGCCTGGAGAATCCCATGGACAGAGGAGCCTGGTGGGCTACAGTCCGTGGGGTCGCAAAGAGTCGGACATGACTGAACGGTTTCACTTTCACTTTCATAGGTTTCCCAGATAGCTCAGTGGTAAAGAATCCGCCTACCAATGCAGAAGCTGCAGGAGACCCAGGTTCGATCCCTGGGTCGAGAAGATCCCCTGGAGGAGGAAATGGCAACCCACTCCAGTATTCTTGCCTGGAGAACCCCATGGACAGAGGAGCCTGGTGGGCTACAGTCCACGGGGTCACAAAGAGTCAGAAGTGACTTAGGGCTAAACAACAATGACAAACAACAATATATTACATTTTGTTCTTCATCTATTAATTGTATGATTTCCTCCCCTTTGTTTCATTAATGTGATGAATTTTCTTGAATACTTTCTGAATGTTAACCAGCCTTACCTTTCTTAGTAAATCTGACTTGATTATATTATTCATCTTTTATCTGAAATCATTTTGCTTCTATTTTGCTTAATTTTTTTCATCTAAATTCATGAGTGAAATTGGTCTGTGGTTTTCTTTCCTTGAAATGTCTTTGTTCAACTTTAATATGAAGTTTATATACTGGCCTTTTAAAATGGAATGAGATTATCCTCTTTTTCTATTCCTAGAGTTGACAGAATTTTTTTTTAAAGAGTCAGATGGTAAATATTTTGTGGAACACATACGGTTTCCGTTGCATATTTTTCTTCTTTTTTAAAAACAAGCATTTAAATTTGTAAAAACCAGTCTTACTTAGCAAACTGTACAAAGTGAGGCCACAGACTGATGCGGCTTTGGGCCATCGTTGTCTGATCATCGTCAATGGATTAGAGTTTATATAAGGGTATGTTGTTACTTCTTTCTTAAATGTTCGGAAGAATTCATTGGTGAGCCTATGATGTAGGTTTCACAGTAGG
This sequence comes from Nanger dama, assembly GCA_917880005.1. NCBI lineage: Eukaryota > Metazoa > Chordata > Mammalia > Artiodactyla > Bovidae > Nanger > Nanger dama. Next base: position 1,026,532 of record CAKJTW010000118.1, on the reverse strand, counting down.
GGATTGCTGAATTATACCCTCAGCTGATGTAGGGCTATTCAAGGTTTCTCATTTTCTTGTGTCAGTTCTGATGTGTTTAGTTTTCCTCAGAATTTTTTCTTTCTGTCTAAAATTTCAAATGTACTGGTGTAGGTTTTTATTTTATTTTATTTTTTTTGGTGTAGGTTTTTAAATACTCTTGTGTTACCTTTGTAGTGTCTGTAGGATTTATACTGATGTCCTTTTCATTCATATTGCTTGTTTATTCTTTCTCTTTTTTTCCTCCACTGGACTTTCTGGGACAGTTGTTTTAATATTTGCAAACAACCATGTTTGATTTTCTTCATTCTATTAGATATTTTTAAAAACAAATCCATCTCTGATCTTATTGCTAGTATTTCCTTTTATTCTCTGGATTTCTTTTTTTTTTTTAAGTAATTGAGACAAATATTTATGTCATTGAATTTATTCCCAGATTTTCTTCTTTCATAGTGCATGCTCTTAAAGCAGTAATTTTCACCTATATTTGACTTTTCTGGGTCACATAGGTATTTTAATGCCATTTTCATTGTGATTCAGTTTAGAATAATAGCTGATTTCCTTTTTGATTTCTTCTTTGACTCATGGGTTATTTTATTTATTTCAGCCTTTTGTGCCTTTCTTAGTATTTTGCTTTTGTTACTGATTTCTACTTTAATTTCATTATGGCCACTGAATTTTTATTTACTTGCAGTTTTTAAAGCTTTTTGTATTTTGGTTTATCATGATATAGTCAATTTTATAGATTTTTATATTTATTTGAAGAGAATAATTGAGATTCGTCAGTTCTGTGTGTGTCTATTAAGCATGCTCACCACCATGCTCAGATCTTCTCCTATTCTCTGGTTTTTGTGATCTGCTTTTTCTGTCCGTTACTGAGAATGCTAGTTTAAAATTCCTTGTTGTAGTTGTGAGTTGGTATGCATTCTGTTGCTGTTGTTCATTGTTCAGTCGCTAAGTCCTGTCTGACTCTTTGCGACCCCATGGACTGCAGCACACCAGGCTTCCCTTTCACCAACTCCTGGAGCTTGCTCAAGCTCACGCCTATCGAGCCAGTGACGCCACGCAACCATCTCATCCTCTGTCGCCCCCGTCTCCCGCCATCCATCTTTCCCAGCATCAGGGTCTTTTCCAGCTAATATGTAAGCGTCCCAGCTAGGAGACTTGCATGAACCCTCCGCATGGGCAGGCTCTGAAGGCATGTCACCTCCCAGGGTCTCCGCACGGGCGGGCTCTGAAGGCGGGTCACTTCTAGGGTCTGCTCCGCTCCCTCCGCGAGGAACCTGGTGTGTCGGCAAATGCCTCTCTGGGGAAATGGGCTCCAGCCGTGCCCTCCTCTCCCTTTCTCTCTCTCTGCTGCCTTGGCCCCTCAGGTCCGCCTCGGTGGCTCTCTGGCTCCAAAGCCCTCATGGTGCACATGTATGCTTTTATGTAACCGCTGTGCTGCAGGGCTGGCCCGACGTGGACTAGCTGGCCGGAGCCGAAGTGGAAGGTGTCAGTAGCGTGTGGAAGGGTTCCCGGGTGACTGTCCCGGCGTGGCCTGGCCTTTCTGTTCCAGTGAAGTAACTGGCGGGCACACTTTGTAGCGGACCGAAGCGCACCTGCGGCCCCAGGCTGCTCTCGGGGCACTTCTGCTCGGGTGTTTTACGAGGTGATTGATGTCACACCTTATAAACGTCCAGTCCCCCAATCTGAGTGCAGCGCACACTTGGCGAGCGCCTTCCTGCCAGCCTGCCTCCCCGCCTCCTCTGCTTGCTTTTAACTTACTTGTTTTTCCCCCGAGTGAATGAAGAATTCATTCCAGATTTAGCTTCAGCATTATTTCGTAGGACATTGCTTTTCATGCCGTTAACATTGGGCAGGGCGGAGCTCATGCAGCCCTGGGCCCGTTTCCATTGTGTGTTGAGAAGGTGTTGGGGTTGGGTAGTAAAGGACCCTCGGCTCCTTCCTCCTCTGAGATTCCACGGTTCTCACATTCAGGTGGCAGCCCAGGCTGGCAAGGCTGGAGGTAAGCCACAGGTCAGCAGATGGCGACTTGGGGTCTTCTATACTTGGGGGCGGCTCGGGGGCAGCTTCTCTTCAGTGATGGCTCCTGCTTTTTCTGTGTGTGCGGGGGGGTGGGGTGGTGGCTGTGAGTGGAAACTGCTTTCCCCATTAAAATTCACTTTTCTGTTTTCTAACACATGCATTGCATATAATGTTTACCTTATAAATACCACGTTTGGTTTTTTAGAAGTATATTTTCTTCCTATAGTTGCTAATTTAGACCTTTTAAAAATAAATATAATTTTGTTGTTGCTGTTTCATCAGTAATTTTGCTGTTGTTCAGTTGCTCAGTCGTGTCTGACTCTTTGCAACCCGACTCCATGGACTGCAGCACACCAGGCCTCCCTGTCCATCACCAACTCCTGGAGTTTACCGAAACTCATGTCTGTTGAGTCGGTGATGCCATCCAGCCATCTCATCCTCTGTCGTCCCCTTCTCTTACCCTCAGTCTTTCCCAGCATCGGAGTCTGTTCTTCACATCAGGTGGCCAGAGTGTTGGAGCTTCAGCTTCAACACATAATTTTACTTACAGATAGTTGAATTACAGATTGCTAGTTTTCAGTATCGGAGAAGGCAATGGCACCCCACTCCAGTACTCTTGCCTAGAAAATCCCATGGATGGAGGAGCCTGGTGGGCTGCAGTTCCTGGGGTCGCTAAGAGTCAGACACGACTGAGTGACTTCACTTTCACTTTTCACTTTCATGCATTGGAGAAGGAAATGGCAACCCACTCCAGTGTTCTTGCCTGGAGAATCCTGGGGCGGTGCGGGGGGGCGCTGGTGGGCTATCGTCTGTGGGATCGCACAGAGTCGGACACGACTGAAGTGACTTAGCAGCAGCAGCAGCTGTTTTCAGGATACGGAGAAGGCAATAGCACCCCACTCCAGTACTCTTGCCTGGAAAATCTCATGGACAGAGGAGCCTGGTGGGCTGCAGTCCATGGGGTCACTAAGAGTCGGACACGACTGAGCGACTTCACTTTCCCTTTTCACTTTCATGGAGAAGGAAATGGCACTGGAGAAGGAAATGGCAACCCACTCCAGTGTTCTTGCCTGCAGAATCCCAGGGACGGCGGAGCTTGGTGGGCTGCCGTCTATGGGGTCACACAGAGTTGGACACGGCTGAAGCGACTTAGCAGCAGCAGCAGCAGCAGCATTCAGGAAGCCAGCGTCTCTCTTCCTGCAGGAGGTGAGGCTTTATGGCCTGGAGACCCCAGCTCCTCCCGGGGGTCAGCAGAGGTCCGGCCTGCTTGGTGGCAGGGAGCAGCCTTTCCGAGGGGCCGGGCTCTGGCAGGCCGGGTTGGCCACACGCCTCTCTGAGGCCTGCTGCCGCCCTGTCTGCCCTGCTGAGCGCTGAGGCCTGTGTCCAGGCAGCTGACGGGGCCGGCGGCTCTCGTCTAGAGACGCAGGCAGGACGTGTGGCTGCTGCTGGCCTGGCGGCTCCTGCTCTTGCACAGAACGCCCCCCCGGCCTCTTGGGGTGTCTCGCCCCAGGTCACCAGGATGCCACAGCCAGGGCCCCCGTGCAGCCGGGGAGGTGCTGAAGTCAGCACCCGAGCGGGCGAGTGAAGCGCCTCTGTCACAGGATGCGGGGGGCTTCCTGGGGGTGGCAGCTGGTGGGTCGCCAGTCTGGGGAGGTGAAGGCTCGACAGTGGCGTGGCCTCCCTGTCCTCACTGTGCCCCCCACAGCCGGGAAGGATGGGATGCTCGTGGTGGGCCTGGGGAGCCGCCCTCGGGCGCTCACCGCCTCCTCCGCGGAGCTCCCCGGCACTGTCTGAATGTTCTCTGGAAGTGGGCTGCGGGCTCCCACCCTGGCCCCCAGGGATCTGGGACCTTCCCTCTGGGCTCGGCTTCTGAGAACTGAGGTCACACGGAGAGGCCAGTGCTGGGGGTCTGCCGTGAGGGCCGGTGGGGCCGGCGTGCGGCCTGGCCTGGCTGTGCCCAGTGTGGCAGCTGCCGTCCTTGTCACAGGGCCCAGGCCCGGCCCTGAGCTTCTGGCAAGTCTCACGTTCATCACCCTTGTCAGGCTCAGGCTCTTTTGATAAACATAAACACCACGTGTCTTTTCGTGTTTGAAACTTGAGAACTGCTGACATCATTTCTGAAAGCAGATTCCAGCGAGGGTGTTTGCACACGTCTGCCCATCGGCCTCCCCTCCCCCGGCCAAGACCAACTGCTGGCCTGGTCCAGACGGTCCCACCTGCTGCTGCCCAGGCACAGGTGGCACAGAGGGGGCTGCCAGCGAGGGAGGGGGCAGCAGGCAGGGGCAGGCGCGTGAGGCCAGCAGGCGGCTGGGAGGCTGTGCGAGCTTGTTGCCCGGCCCTCCCCGGTCCCCCCATCAGTGCACGACTCTTGGGCCTGCTGTCCTGAGACCATGGACCGGGACCAAACGTCTGTGTTTTCATGATTTTCTCCTTGGTGATTAGTGACTGCAAACTTTAAAGGCCAGCTCTTGAGGAAGGCGTTTTGCCAACATGAAAGATGGGGGACGCATCACCCCAGCAGGAGAAACTGCCTGCAGGTCTGCCCAGCCCGCTGTGGTCCCCCAGGACCTTCTGGAGTCGCCTGGGCCCTGGGAGGGCTGGCGGAGGCCCTGGCTTCCATCTGGGGAGAGAAGTGGCCTGCGGAGGGCAGGGGCGGGCCGTGCGGCTGGGCTCCGCACCCGGTTTTGGGCCTCACTCTCCTGGCCCGGGAGCTCTGCCCACGCTCGGCCCTGGAGCCTGTGGGCCCTGAGCATGCTGCCGCTCCCTGGTGGCCCGGGGCCTGGAGGAGAGCTCTGCTTACACTCTCAGCGCGTCAGGCGGGCCGCGGCCTCCGAGTGGTCTCCTAAAAAGAATTCCTCCTCCCGCAGTGGATTTCTGGCATGCAGAGTCGGGGTGCTCTCGCGTCAGTCAGTCGTCATAAGCCCTCCGTTGTCCGGATCAGACATAAACAGCCTGCCCAGCCCCGCCGTTCCTGATTCCCGGCCAGCTCAGCGGCCCTGGGAGTGCCAGCAGGGGCGGCCGGGGGAAGGCGCCAAGCGCCTCTGTGTGCGGCCAGGCCCTTCCTCCAAGGGCCCGAGCTCCCCGGACCGGTCTTTGGGGCGGGGCTGGCAGAAATCTGCCTTCTGTGCTGAAGTGTGCATTTCTCCCCCGGCCCCTGTGTCAGTGACACCATGTCTTCCCCATCAGGAGTGTTTGCCTCCCCCAGTAGGGCGTCTTTGCATGGGTTTCAGTCTCATTTCAGCCTCTGGGAAGCCCACACCCTTCAGACCCTAAGCCTGTGTAGCCTCCTGTAAAACTCCTCTGATGCTTTACATCAGCACCTGCGATCTTCCGTGAGTCCCTGGGCTGAGTCCCATCCCGAAATTCTCCTTGTGGAAGCTTTTCCGCCGAGGCACCCTGGCAGAAAGGGCTGGAAAGTAAATGACATGCCATCCCCAAAGCCCCAGTTTACAAGGGAGCGGGCGCAGGCCTGCGTCATGGTCCCTCCAGGCTGACTCGGGAACAGAGCCTGGGCCTCCAGTGTTTCCACTGGCCATCCGGGCAGTTGGCACGGTCTAACTGAGCCTGCTGCAGGTGAGCCTGCAGAAATCCTGGCCTCCAGGACGTCTTCAAGGAGCTTGCCTTCCTAACCAGAGTGGTGAGGGGTCCAGAAGGATGGGCCTGGGCGAGTGGGCCTGCTTCCACCTGCAGGAGGACAAGCGATGGGCCATCTGGGCCCCTGGCTGGAGGGTGTGCACGCAAGCCCTAAGAAGGTGGTTCCAGCCACCCAGGAGGCCCGGGGGATGCTTGCTAGCAGGTGCAGGAGGTGCGGGCAGAGCGTGGCCGCTCCCCTTGGGCTCAGCCAGTGGGTCTGCAGGCATGCTCCAATTTCCAGGTGCCCGCAGGGCCCAGATGCTCTCTGGGGGCCTGTGTCTGGGCCCCGGGCCCCAATTCCAGTCCTGTGAAACAGGCACAGGTTTTTAGGGAGAAGGGCTGCCACTGGGCCAAGTCCACACCAGCCAGAGGCTGCACCCAGTCATCCGGCCGCAGGGCCCTCCTGTGCTCAGGCTGGGCCGAGGACCATGCTTTCCAGGAGCACCCGTGAGTGAGGAGCGGAGACCAGGCGTCTGAGATGCTGACTTCCCTGCCGGGCTGATGAGAGGACCGCCCTGTCCCGGGTGGGCAGCAGAGGCTAGTCTTGCCACCTGCGCCTCAGGGTCTGGAAGCCAGTGCGTCTTCTGTGGGCCGCAGGGCCCCTCCGCTCCCCTGCTGTGCCCTCCTCCCCGTCACCCCAGAAGGAACCTCCCAGAGCATCAGCTCAGCCACGGGGGCTGGGCGCGGCCCCCCTGGGACGCCGGCGGGCTGGCCCTCACTTCCTCGCGGCTCCGCACTCCAGAGGCTCACAGACACTAGCACAGGAAGGCTGTTGGTTCATCGTTGGGGCTGAAGCCTGGTGCTCACCAGAGCGGGTGCAGCTGCGAGGAGCTGCGGCTGAGGGCTGTGGTCGCCTTGTCCTCTGCGTCTCGTGTGGGGGCCTCTGGTTTGTGTCTCTTCAGGAGCCCAGCTGGGTGTGTTCCTGGGGAGAGGAGACGCTCGCCCGCCCCAGGTGGCTGCCGCGGTGGAGGCAGGGGCTCCGGCTGGCTTGGGTGGTGCTCAGCAGGAGGGCCGAGGAGCTCTTGAGAAAAGTCACCTGGGTTTAAAGAGCCACCTGTTTCCTTTTCCCAGCCAGCCCCTCTCTGTTCTGTGTTCATCCTTCCGTCCTCAGGTTTTTTCCGTATTAGTTAATAAAATGACTCCTCATTCTCTTCTGATGCTTGGCTGTTATCTCAGTCACGCTACAAACACGTGTGCCAGTGTCTTTGTTTGCTGTGCTTTCTTAATTGTCGAGAAATATGAATGGCACAGACTGGCGATCTGAGCTGCTTCTAAGTGTTGTGCCTCCAGAGTGCTGTGTCATCATCAGCACCATCTAGTTCCGGAACGTTCTCCTCATCCCGAGCAGAAGCCCTTTCCCTGTAAGAACTAGCTCCGATCCTCTCTGCTCTTAGCCCCTGGTTTGCTTTTCTGTCCCCGTGAGCCTGTCTCTTCTGGAGGCCTCATACAGGTGGAATCATAGCTGTTCATCCTTTTGTGTCTGGGTTATTTCACTTGGCACGCATTTTCAGCGGTCATCCGTGTTGCACAATGCATGAGAATTTCGTTCCTTTTAAGGCTGGTGACGCCCCGCCGTGTGCACAGGTCCTACTCTGTGCCCATTCACGCACTGATGGACCCTGGGCCGTCTCCACTTGCTGGCTGTCGTGCATAGCGCTTCCGCGAGCACTGGCGTGCGCGTTGTCTCTCAGTCTCTGCTTCTGCATCCTTGGGGAAGATACCTAGGAAGAGAACTGCTGGGTCAAATGGGGATTCTGTTTTTAACTTTAGAAGAACGACTGAACTGGTTCCCACTGTGACTGCGCCATTCCGCCTTCTCTTTGGCGAGACCAGAGGGTTCCAGTTTGCCCATATTTCCCCACACTTGTTATTTTCCTTCTTGGTTTGTTTGCTTGTTTGTTGATGATAACCTTCTGCTGGTGTGAAGTGGTGTCTGAGTGTGGTTTTAATTTGCACTGCCCCGATGTCTAATGGACTGAACATCTCTTCCTGTGCTTGTCGGCCATGTGTCTCTCCCCTCAGACAAACGTTTATTCAAGTCCTTTGTTCATTTTTGAATTGAGCGGTTTGTATTTTGTTGTGGAGTTGGGGGAGGTTTCCATATATTCTGGATTTATGCTCTGCAAACAGTTCCGCCTATTCTGTAGGCTGTCTTTCTTCCATAAAACCCTGTCCTTTGCCGTGCAGATGTTTTAATTTTGATGAAGTCCAGATTTATCTATTTATCTTTCTTTTGGTCCTCATCCTTCTGGGGTCGTAACGAAGCCCCGACTGCTGACTCTGGTGCTGTGAAGGTTCCCCTCTGTTTTCTTCTAAGAGGGTCCTGGTTTTAGTTCTTATATTTAGGTCCTTGATCTGTTTTGAGTTCAGTTTTGCACACGGGGTGGAGTCGGGGTCCAGCTGCGTTGTCTTTGGGTATCCCTTTGTTTCAGCATCACTGGTTGAAGAGGACATGGCTTGTTTAAAGGTTTTCTTTGGCAGCATTAATAGCTACAATCTCAGATCAGTATAGATCTTGATATTTGTAAAAAGTTGATTAAATAACTGGTACATCTTTGGCTGCTCTGGGTCTCCATCGCTGCTCTCGGGCTTTCTCTAGTTGCAGCAGCCGGGGGTTTCTCTTTGTCCCAGTGCGGGGCTCTTCTCATTGGTGTCACTTCTCTTGTTGGGGAGGGTGGGCCCCAGAGCCCACGGGCTTCAGTGGTTGTGGCACACGGGCTCAGCTGCTCTGCAGCATGTGGGGTCTTCCCGGACCAGGGAGGAAACCCATGTCTTCTGAGTGGGCAGGAAGACTCTTAACCACTGGACCACCAGGGATGTCCTGGATCTTGCTTTTCCTAAACAGAGATGTGGTCTCCAGTTACAGTTTCTCCTTCTCTGGCTCCAGTCCCTGCCACTGTGTCTCCGAGTCCACACCTCCCTTCACCTCCCCGACTCAGGTGCCCCCCTCTCCCGGGATGCTCCAGGGGTGCAGAGTTTGAGAGTGGTGGGCTCGACTTTATACAGGGGAAAGAGCAGGTGGAGTTCAGCCGAGGTTCACAGTTGACAACCCCTCTTACACGTAGCCTCACGGGATTAGGGCCCTGCCGGCCACGTCCTCAGTTTCCCAGCCTGGAGCCTCGTGATTTTCTGCCCAGGGATCCAGGACATGACGTCCACGCTGGCGATGTCCAGCACCTTGGGGGCACACACAGACCCCCACCAGGAGCACGCACACAGAGCTGTGGGCTTCACGGAGAGCTTTATTTATGCAGGATTTATTTATTTTATTTTAATGGGTTTCAGCATTGCTGTTCTCATATTCAATCCACACTATTTAGAGACCCAAGTTGCTCTGTCCTCTTGGCTTTCGTCTTCCTTCTTTTTCTAACTCTCCGAGACCGCACAGAGCAGACGTCTCTGCTCACGCCGGTGATTTGCAGCAGACAGGCTTCTTGCCGAGTGCTTCTGTGCTGCTTCTCTCCACTAACTGGTTATATTCTGGCCTGTGCTCGTCCTAGTTGGGTTTGCAGTTCAGGTTCTCTGAGCGCTTTCTGTTTGAAAATACTCCTCAGATGCCAAAAGTTTTCCGCTGTTATACTACAGCTGTTTCTTTGTCTTTTTAGAAGCTGCCATCCGTCCAGTTTCATACTTTCAATTATCTTAATCCTTAGCCTTTGAAGAGTTATGTCAGACTTCCTCTGCTTAATAAATGCACATCATTGTGTATGTATCCTCATCCAGATAGACATTTTGTAACTTACATTATAGAGGGCGCTGCAGAAACTGTATTTCATTCTGAAATTGTTAGTGTTTCTTACAAGTGAAACATTTTAAGAGCAATGCACAGTTCTTGCCTTTTTTATTTTTAGTGAGTTTTACCTTTTATTTTATTTTATTTTTTTTGGAGTGAGCCATTTTTTAAGTCTTCATTAAATTTGTTACAGCATTGCTTCTGTTTTATTCTTTGGGATTTTAGCTGAGGAAGCATGTGGAATCTTAGCTTCCTGACCAGGGATCAGACCTTCACTGCCTGCATTGGAAGGGATCTCAACCACTGGACTGCCAGAGGAATCCCTAAACTGAGCTTTTGTGCCACTTCCGCCTGCTCGGAGGCGGGTGTCCCTCCTGCACAGGCCCTGTGGGTTTGTGGCCTGGCTGTCCCCGGGCGCAGCCCTCCCTGGGCTGGAGCTGTCGTCCTTCAGACGCTCCCCTCAGTCCTGTGGGGTCTTCCTTCCCCTCCCGGCCTGGCTAGGGAGAGCTGGAGACAGAGGCGTGGCTGCAGACCTTCCTCCGTCCTCGCGTGATCCGTCGTGTTGCTAGGCTGTGTGCTCTTGGAGAGTGGAGGCTGACCTTTGTGCCTCTGTAGGCTTGCCCGGCACCCAGCAGGTAGGCTCCACAGAGCAGCTTCACCGGGAGTTGGCGAGCGTTACTGGATGACTTTTGTTTTCGTGAAAGCAGTTTATTTTGTAAATGGGCAGGGGGCTTCGTAAATGGGCAGGGGTCCCCTAGCCCCTTGGGGGTGGTCTGTAAGAATTCTGAGACGGGGCTTTCCTTCTCACCGCGCTGCTGTGGGGACAACAAGGGTGGCAGTGCCTGGGCCCCAGCTGGCAGCAAAGTGGTGCCATAGCACGCTGCCCAGGGCTTCCTCCCCGTCAGGCATTGCACAGAGGAGCCAGCTTCAGTTGGGAATATTCTGCACGAGGCGGGACGACTGTTCCTTCCACGCAGTGTCTCCATCCTGGGGGCGCATGTCTTTTTGACCTCCTAGACAATGAGGGACGCGCACAGATAGCCCTTCTCCTGCACCGAGCCGAAGCACCACGATCGGCTCAGCCAGCGAGTTGCCAGCTGACCTAACCACTCTTTTCACGGGACACGGTCCTTGCCAGAAAGAACCACCGCAGATCAGCTGTGGTTATTCAGACCTGAGGCCCTGCCAGGTATTTCCCTTAGAAGGAAGTCAGTCCGTCGGGTGAAGGAAAAGAGCCACCCGCGTGAGCCACCACGGCGGCCCTTCAGCTGGAAGTCAGCATCCTGGGGCAGAGCGTCCCCCGGCTGTCTGCTCACCCGCGGCGCCTCGGGCAGCCCCGCGGAGGGCGTCGGGGGACGCGGCTCGGGGCAGCGCGGCGGGGGCTGCGGGCGCGGCCCACCCGGCCCGGCCCCCCGTGGTCCCCTGTGCGCCAGGCCTACTCGGCGTCACGTCAGACGGGCCGCCCACGGCCATCCTGCAGCCGCAGAGACGCTCCCTCGGATCCAGCCGCGTCTCCGCGGCGCTTCCCAGCGTCACTGCCGCCCAGACACCTGTCACAACACGCGAGCTCGGAAGCAGAGGTGACGGCTCCCCGCCTGAGCAATCCCATCGGGGTTGGCAGACAGCGCCTCCTTCCACCAGCTTTTTCGGTTTTAGAAAAGGTGCTCTTTTTTTTTCTCCGTATAAATAGGTGATCTGTGTTCATCACTATTTTGAAATGAATTAGGTGAATGTTTTTGAAAAACTCTCCGTTTTAACTTCTAATACGGTGAATCTTGATTGGGCTTCTCTGCTGTCTCAGCAGTGCAGGAGCCGTGGGTCCAGCCCCTGGGTTGGGAAGATCCCCTTGGAAGGGAATGGCAGCCCACCTCAGTGTTCTTGCCTGGAAATCCCATGGGCATAGCAGCCTGGTGGGCTGTGGTCCATGGGGTCTCAAAGAGTCAGACACGACCTTGCAGTTAAACAGCAACAAATACCATTAGGTCCTACCACGTCATGAAAGGTCTTTGGGGTCCTGGGTAATTTTTAAGAGCGTGGCAGGGCCCTGAGACTTGAAGTTGTAGGAGCTGCTGTCCTAAGCCATCTGGGGTGGACAAGCATATATTTCTTAAGACACTTAAAAGAGAGTTTGTCCTCTGTGATCTGAGGCCCCGAGGAGGTGTGAGGGGCTGTCAGGGGCAGTGTTGACCTCCCTAGGTGTGTGTGTGTGCCTCTGCGGGGGCTTGGGGAGTGCATAGGCCTGGCAGGTCAGGGTTTCTCCATGGTCCCCCGAGCGGCAGGTGGTCTCAAGGGTGACAGGAGGCCTGCTGCAAGCCCATAGGCACTGCCGCATGGGACTTGTGGCCATTTAAAGCAGTTGATTACCTGCGTGTGCATTATGCTTATGTTACATTGAATTAGGGGTTATTACGCTTATCCCATAAATAGGTGCTAGCTCATGCAGAGGAGCTTGCTAGAATTTTTCTTCTCATTGAACCTTTTGTCATTTTGCAAAAAGATAAACTTCAGGGAAGACAGTGGACCCGTGTGGATCTTTGGAAAGCTGCTTCTGAACCCAGGTTCTCAGAATAAATAGTCACCTTGAAGATAAATGCCAGTGTTGAAGTGCCGGGTCATAAAGAAAACAAGCAGGAGGAACTGGGCGAAATCTCCAATAAGAAGCTTAGACAGAAACACTGAGTAAATAGCCTTTTCTGCCTTCCGTAAAAGTACAAATGCATTTGCTCTGCTCTTAGAAACTTTGAGCTCAGCCTTCCTGGCCTTCATAGGCGGTGAGAGTGTGCTGGGGGCTGGTGGTTTGGGGGTAAAGGACCCATCTCAATGTTTCTTTTTTTTAAAAAAAGTTTATTGGCGTATATTTGATTTACACTGCTGTGTTTATTTATTCTGTATAGCAGTGTGACTCAATTATACATATATATATATACATTCTGCTTTGCATTTTTTCCACTATGCTCTGTTACAGTGTACTGAGTATAGTTCCATGTGCATCACGGTAGGATCTTGTTTATCCGTCCTATAGATGGTAGTTTGCCTGAATGTTTCTTAGAAGGACCTACTCCTTACTCAATATTTTCCCAAAGTTTATGTGATGTCAGCCCTCCTTAAGATTGCCTCTAAACCTAGAAAAATATTATCAAATTCCATGAAACTGAAAGTGCCTTCATTCTAGAACCTGCTGGAGACAAAAATGGGAGGAAAATTCTGTGCAGCCGCACTTACATGTGGAGATGTGAAGCCCTGCACGGAGTATTGGGGAAGGACCTCGAGGGCAGCCTCTCGCTTATTCCCCACCTAAGGTTCTGTTGCAAGAGCGTTGTGGCACAAGGAAAGTAGAGAACTTAGGAAATATGTGAGAATGTTTTTTTAATAATAAAAATGATGAGATAAATATTCCAGTTTTCGTAATGAATACCAAAAAGTCCCCAAATTTGGAGGAAATGAACAGTTTGTATAAATAGTTAAGGATTATTTGAAAGCAGAAGCAAGCCTTTTTCACAGTGGGAACTTCTAGACGCCTTGTCCTAACAGCTGCAGTTTAGTAAGTCACCTATTCATTACATTTGAGATGTCGAGAGGGCTTCCCCGATAGCTTGCTTGGTAAAGAATCTGCCTGCGATGCAGCAGAGCCCAGTTTGTTCCTTGGGTCGCGAAGATCCGCCAGAGAAGGGATAGGCTACCCACTCCAGTATTCTTGGGCTTCCCTTGTGGCTCTGCTGGTAAAGAATCCGCCTGCAATGTGGGAGACCTGGGTTTGATCCCTGGGTTGGGAAGATCCCCTGGAGAAAGGAACGGCTACCCACCCCAGTATTCTGGTCTGGAGAATTCCATGGCCTTTATAGTCCATGGGGTCCCAAAGAGTTGGGCACGACTGAGTGACGTTCACTCTCACTTTCACTTTGAAATGTCAACAGTATCAGTAAGATGTGAAAAACCAGCAGAGATAAACAGGAAACTCCCAACAGATTCTCAGAGTGTAAGAAACCCATGATAATCCGTTTATTTTGCATTTGCTAGTAATTAATAGAAAAGCGCAATAACAAAGTAGACAGTTTTGATTACACGAGATTCCTGATTTCTGCAGACACTACATTCCCTTGTTTCCCTGTTGAGCATGTTTGGACCCGCCCATATCTTCTGTCCCGGGCTGGTGGGGTGCCACAGTCAATTCTCCATGATTCCCTTCATTTTTATTTTCTGTATTGACTTATTACTTTCTTAGCCCGCTTCAGGTATACCTTTAAAAATTTTCCACACATTTTTTAAAAATTTTGATTATGGAATATTTTACCTCCTGAAGAATGTGAGGAGGGTCATTTAAGGAGAAAACAAGCCGGAGGCGTGCACTCCTTCCCTGCTGTAAGCCAGGGGCCGCTGGCAGGGCTTCTGTGTTTTTGCTTTAAGAAATTCATATGCCATCCCTTAGCTTTAAGAAACTCTTCTGTCCGTGTTCCTCAACAATACGACTTCATTTCACGTGGTTTTGAACCTGATGTAAATGGAATTATACTGTATGTTTCATGTCTTTTTTTTTTAACACGACTGTTTTGGAGGCTGATTCACGTTTGTGCGTGTAGCTGTGATTGATTTTCGCCGGTGCTGAGTGATCGGCCGTGTGGGTTTTCGCAGCGTGCTCGTTTTCCTGTGGATGGCCCTGCAGCGGGCCTTGGGGTGCTGCTGCCTTCAGACGCGGCTTTCGGCATCCTCCGCGGTGGCACACGTGCGGGGCCCTCTGAGGTCACTGTCAAGCAGTGGAGTGCTGGTCACTGCGCCAGGCCATCCCCAGGGGCTGCCCGGCGCCCTCCTTCCCTCACCCCCACCCGGGCCCCTGCCAGAGGCTCGCAAACGGCATCATGCCGTGTTCGCTTGGGGAACGGAGCGGCCTGCTTTGGGCTCTGACGGCTTCTCTTTCGCTGTCCCCGTTTTCTGTTCAGCTGTGTGTTCTCTTTTCTTACTCATCTGCAGGACTGCTCTCTCTGGCTGTGTGTGTGTGTGTGTGGCAAGCACATGTGCGTATTTCCTTCCAGCAGCTGGATGCAAAGCCATTGTTAGACGTGTATGTTGCTTTCTACACGTGTGTCCTATCTTTTCACTCTGTTGTCTTTCTTAATGAATCCAGCTTCCTAGTTTTAGTCTCATATTTATTCTGTTTGCATGCCATTGCTTCTCTTTGGATCTTACTCTGCTGACAGCGACACCCCTGAGAAGCTTCTCCAGCAGTCCTTGCAGCGATAAACTCTCGCACGTTCTGTCTGTCCAAAACGGCATTCTCTCCCCAGCACCGTGGTCTGCTGTCATGGGGTGGACACTTCCGGGTGGACAGCTGTTTCTTCCAGCACTTTGAAAATATTGTCGGCCCACAGAGTCCCACCGCCGCTGTTTACATGTCCCTGCCCACACTCCTGTCTTTGCAAGGATCTGCCACTTCTCTCTCGGTGCTTTTGTGGTCTTAGTCTCAAGTATTTTCTGCTCCGTTTTCGCCGAGTGTTTTCATTTTATCCATCTTGATGTTTTTTGGAGTTGCTGAAGGTGGAGGGGTTAATGTCTTTCAAAAAATTCTGGGGAAATTTTAACCCTTTTGCTGTTTTTCCTTTTAACTTTGAATTTTGCTATAATTTCAGACTTATAGCAGCAAGAATAGTACAGAAAATTACTGTATACGTTTGTATTTTAAAAAATGAACTTTCTCAGACTCATTTGAAAGTGAGTGGTTGAGATGACACCCTTCCCCCAACTGATGCGTCGCCCAGGAACAAGGGCAGCTTGTCAGCAGCAGGCATGGCAGCCGACCTCAGGGAGCTATTAATACCAACCACGTCGCAGCGTTATCTCCTCAGGGGCCTGACGCATGTTTTGCCAGGTGTCCTAATAAAGCCCTTGATCTCAAGAGGGGCCTCCACGGCATTCAGGGCCCCCGAGTCTCTGGCCCTGGTTTCTGTATCCAGTGATGATTCGCGCCTGAAGTTGTTCCTGTGAGGGTGGCACTCTCGGTGATCTTCTAGTCCTGCCTCTCTTGTTAATTCAGCCACTGGCTCTTTCCTGTAAAAAGGAGCTTCCCTTTCTTATATATTTGTTTCTATATTTATGTTTTGCTCTTGTTTAGTTGCTGAGTCGTGTCCAACTCTTGCACCCCATGGGCCGTAGTCTGCCAGGCTCCTCCGTCCATGGGATTTTCCAGGCGAGAATACTGGAAATTGCCATTTCCTCCTCCAGGGGATCTTCCTGACCCAGGGGTCGAGCCCGCGTCTCCTGCTTGGCAGGCAGATTCTTTACCATTGAACCACCTGGGAAGCTTGACAGGGCTCTCCGGCTGTCAGAGAGATCATACTTAGGTTCGTTTGGCCTAGTGGGCTGTTTTGCTGACCGGCTTGTAGTCCCGTCGTCACCATGATCTCGTTTGGCGCCCAGACTGTGCAGGTCTGGCAGGTGGGAGCCCCCCAGGCCGATCCCGCCCCTATGAGCCCTTTACTCTCTGCGACACAGTGAGGTGTTCTCATGTCCGCGTGCCCCCCTGCCCCGGAGTCAGCTGGTTCTCCGCAGAGGCCGGGGTCTGTTTCCAGGGGCTCGTATTTAGGAAGCAGGCTTGGCGTGCGGGAGGTGCCGCCCGGTGCCGGAACATGGATGTCCGTGTGAGCACTGACTCGGCACACGCACACACACTCACCTAGAGCCCCATGAACTCGCACTGTGCTCCCAGCTCCTCACGGGTCCCTTAAAGGCCCTTGCTCTTTGTCATACATGTGACAGACTCTTCGTCTGACACTGGGAAGCGTGGCTCCCGGTCTCCACGATGTATTTACTCGTTTGTTCAACCCCAGAAAGCCCAGAAGTTGTTAATCTACGCCTCTGTAGAAACACTCTTATAACTGGAGCTCAGTCCTTGCTCAGGGGTGAAGTCCAAGCATCGTCCAAATACTGTGTCCCCAGGCTGCAGGACCGCTTCTTCCCCGCCCCTTCCTCCGGCCCGGAGCATCACGCTCTCCATCTGCAGTGGGTTTGGGGTGTCCTTACTGCTTTTATCTCACTGTGCGGTATTTTCATTTGTTTGTTTTATTTTTACTTTCTGAGTACGCAGAACATGAGTGTGGCCCCCGAGGCCCGTGCTGTGTGGGAGCCTGGACTGAGCAATGGTGTCCATCCCCCCCCACCCCGACCCCTCTGGCCTCCATCCCTGGGCCCTGCGCCCTCCCCAGCCCCACCCTCGCCATCCTGCGTTGCCTCCTGGACAAAGGAGAAGCATCCCACAGGCCATTCCTGTTCGCAGCTTTTCCGCCCCAGGACGTTCGCCCCATCCCTCCCGGGGCTCCTCCCTGCCCCGTCCCCCGACCTGCGGGTGTGCTCATAGCTCGCCGGGTCTTGCTCCTGCGTCCGGCGGTCAGGCCTCCATGAGGGGCCTGCATCGTGCCTGAGAGCCATGCCCCGTGGTCCCCTGGTGCTGGTGCGCTTCCCCGCGGTGGGAGGTGTGTCTCTAGACTCAGGAACGGGGGAGGAGCCCCGTCGTGCGGGGCCCCGCCCCGGTGCCGGGCGAGCGGGTGTGGGCACGTGCGTTCCGGCATGCCTGCAGGCGGCCCCCTCTATTCCCACACCGCGCGGGCAGAGGCCCTTACCGTTTGTCCATCTGACTGATAAGGGGGACCGTGGCGTGATGCCTCTTCTCTGTCTTTATGCCTTTGATCTGGTTTTCGGTCAGGACTTTAGGCTCTGTTCCCACAGTTTTTAAAGCTTCTTTATATGCAGGGGATATCAGCTTTTATCTGTGAGAGTCTGCAAACAAGTTTCTCGCAGTTTGTCAGTTATCTTGTGAATTCTTTATGGTGAATTCTCCATATTCTTTACGCTTTTGCCCCGTTGACTGCCTCTCCCGCCTCCCCCCGCTGTGGTTCAGACTTACCAAGTTCTGTTTTTCAACTGGATCTGGCTTTTGAGTTGCCGTTAGGAAGCCTCCCTCTGTCTCCAGGCCACGTCCTCTTCTGGGCTCGTGTCTTCCATCCTGGGCAGGTGGGGCCCGTGTCCACGTGGAGACTGCTCTTGGGTGTGCTCGGCTTGGATCTAGTTGTACCTTTTCCTGGGGGCAGGCACCCAGCCCTCCGTGAGCGCCAGCTTCTCCTCCTCCCATCCTCTCTCCGGCTCTGCCTAATCGCTCATGTCGCTCATCCACTCACCTTCGCCCTCTCACCATTAGCTTTTTATTGCTGCCGTTCTGTTCAGATCATTTTCAAACGTGCCTGGCCGTTTTCTGCATTAGCGCTCGTTCGCCATCAGCGGAGCCCACCTTGACGGTCTCATTCGCCCCTCCCTCAGCTCTCTCTCGGAAAGCTGCAGCTCCCTGTTTCTCTCTGGCAGGTGAGAGCCTGAGATGCAGACAGGCCCGGGGCCCAGGGCCGAGCAACTGCTGAGTGCGGCCCCGTCGTCCGCTCTCTGTTCCGTGGCCCTTCGGTGGCCCTGTTTCCTCAGACCTGTTGTGGAGATGATCTTGTGGTCACATTAGCTTTTCCTGTAATTGCAGTCTGTCCTGGCCTGACTCCCACTGCCTGGTTTTTTTCTTTCGTGATTTTCAGCTGTGACTTTCTGCCCATGCAGTGTTCCCCGGGCGTCCTGTGTGGCTGACAGCACGCTCTGCCAGGGAGGACGTGTGCCCCGTGCGGGCGCAGAAGCAGCCCCTGTGGATGCAGTACTATGCCCTGGTGTTGGCCGGGTCTCCCCCGGCCCCTGCGAGGCGCTGTGTGACTATTGACTGGGTCTCCCCCGGCCCCCGCGAGGCGCTGCGTGACTGTCGGGTCTCCCTGGCCCCCGCGAGGCTGTCTGTGACTGTCCACTCCCGGGGGGCCTCCTTCTTGGTCCACCCCTCCCAGCCAGCGTCTGGCACAAGCATGAACGCATCCCTCCAGAGGAGCTGCATGCAGTCTCTCTGCCCCTGGCCGGGACCCGTGACTTGTCCTCCTGCCCCGAGGATCCTGAGACAGTGGCAGTGACCCCGTGAGCTGTGGCTGAGGCGGGCAGCCTTGGGACAGCCTCAGGAGAGACCCCAGGCTCCACGCCCCTTCCTTCTCCCTGAGTTTCTGCCCTTGCTGTCCTGCCGACTCAGCTGGACGCAGGTTTCAGACAGGCGCCTGCCCCCGGCGAGACACAGGCTTTCCTCACGCCGGGCTCTGTCGCCAGTGCCCTAAGCTGGCTGTGGAAACAGTGCTGCTTCATCTGCTCTGCCTGCTTATTGGCTGCTCCGGGTCTTCGATGCCGCATGCGGGATCTTGGCTCCACGATCAGGCGTCACACCTGGGCCCCCAGCACTGGGCGCGCAGTCGTAGCCTCGGGCCACCAGGGATGAAGTGATGGCAGGTGGAGAGCCTGGAAGGTCCGGGGTGCGGCGTGCTGGTGAGAGACGCAGAGAGCCGCCCGGCAACCGCTGCCTCGGCCTCCTGGTAGCTCGTGACGAGGCCAAGCTGCCTTGTCACAGGGCTGTGTAATGTCACGTGGAGAAGGGGCCGGATGAGCTGCGTGCCCCGGGCTTCCGTGCTGACCTTCTCCTCCCAGAGAGCAGGGGATCCCCCGGGCACGACCCCCTCTTGGGCTCTAAGCCTCTCACGCTTCCACTGCTGAAGCTACCTACTGGCTGCTGCAGGGACGTGGCGTCAAATGGCTCTGCAGTCAGTGTGTCAGTCGCTCAGTCGCGTCCGACTCTGCGACCCCATGGACTGTAGCCAGCCAGGCTCCTCCATCCACGGAATTCTCCAGGCAAGAGTACTGGAGCGGGTTGCCATTCCCTTTCCAGGGGATCTTCCCAACTCAAGGACTAAACCCAGGTCTCCTGCATTGCAGGCAGATTCTTTACCATCTGAGCCACCGAGAAGCCAGTGTAGCTAAAAACACAAAATAAATTCAGGCGGCAGCTGGACTCGAACTCACTGCATCCGTCTGCCGGTCGGAGGGAGGGGCCAGGCCGGGGTCGGGAGCAGACTCCCCACCTCGGCCTCTCCATGTTCCCACGCACAGAGGTGCAGCCTGAGCGACGGGACCCCCGACCTCCAGCTCTTTCTTCAGCCCGTGGGCTCCCCTGTGCTGGGTGAGGCACCCAGCTGTCTGCCCGGCTCATCTCCTCCTTGGCTCCTTGCCCCCCACCCCTGCTGGTGGGGAGCACGCGAGAACCCTCCAGGAACCCACGAGCACAGTGCTCCTCGGGGTTTGGATCTGGGAGGGGCCGGAAAGCTGCACTCTGCAGAGGAGGCCTGAGCCCTGTGCTCCAGGCAGCCTGGGCCTGGCACTGGGGCCGTGCCCACCGCCGCCACCCTCTCGCCCTCAGGCCAGGCCACGTTCTGGGGGACTCGTGACGGGCCACCCCGATCTCTCCTGCCTGCTGCCGCGTGAGTGCAGGGGGCCCTCCCGGGGATCACAGGACATAGGCAGTGCATCCTTGGGCCAAGCCGGCGAAGCGCTGCGGTCCCTTTTTTGGGCCGTTCTCCTGTCTTAGGAGGTGAACGAGGGGCTTTACCTTAGTTGGATGCACAAAGGAAAGAGTGGGCTTGGCTCTCCTGTGTGGCGCTAGAGAGGTTCATTCTTCTGAAGATGGCAGGGGACGTTTCTGCTCCTGGGCTTCACACTGAGCTCCAGCCGGCCAGCAGAGGACCGAGGAGGAAAGGGCAGGCTGTGGAGCCTGGCTCGGCCGTCAGGGCTGCGTTCCACGCAGGGCTCGTGGTCTGGGAAGACGGGCCCACAGGCCGTCTTTGGGGAGTGGGTGTCTCAGCTGTGGTGACAGCATCTTCCTTGTTGCCCCCTCGTAGCCTGGAGACCAGGGTGGGTCATGACCCTGGCCCTGAGGTCACTTAGGAGGGGAGGGGCATGGCCCCCAGACCCAGGTCCCTCCGTGCAGCAGGCCCGCCTTCCGGGTCTAGCATCCAGTCCTTGTCCAGGTGGTGCCCTGTGTGGCCTCCTTGGGTGGCAGTGGGCACTCTGAGTGTCTGGATACCTCTGATGGTGAGGCTTTTATCTTAACGTTGCATGTGAAAGTGGAAGTCACTCATTCGTATCTGACTCTTTGTGACCCCATGCACCATAGCCAGGCTCCTCTCTGTCCATGGAATTCTCCAGGCCAGAATACTGGAGTGGGTTGCCATGCCCTCCTCCAGGGGATCTTCCTGACCCAGGGATTGAACCCAGGTCTCCTGTGTTGCAGGCGGATTCTCTACCGTCTGAGCCACCAGGGAAGGCCCGTAATGCTGAGCTCCCTCAAATGTCAGCTGAGGATATCTGCCTGTGGTCTTTGTGACTCGGGGTTTTTCCTTGAGACGTTCATGGAGCAGTCTTCTCTGTCTGTTACTTCAGCGCTGCGGGAGCCATGCCATCCTCCCTCCTCTCTGAGCTCTGTGTCCCCGGGGAGGCCTGGCGCACCCCCTGGGATGAGGCTGCCCCTGGCCCTGAGCTCCCCCGGCCCCCGCACAGCACACCAGGGAGGAGATGCTGCTTCGCCATCTATAGCACGAGCGTGGTTACAGTCTCCACAGGGGACTCTCACATGAAAATGCAGTTTAACACCCGCTTTTTCCTGTTTGTTTAAGACGGAAGAATGCAGTTCCGTAGAAACCTTGAGTCTGTGTGTGCCCTTGAGGGTCTGGGCTCTCCTCTCCTGCCGGGCCCTTTGCCTTTGCCTTGAGCAGTGATCACACCGGCCCTCTGCACCCAAGCATCGTTCATTTCTGGAGTCCCATTTTCAACTTGCTGGTGACACTTGGGCCTTGCATTTCCCGGATGTCCCGGATGTCAGTGGACAGAACACAGGTGTCCCGTGTATCTGAGGACAGGGGCAGCTGACGCCCGTGAGGACACCGCATCCTGCCCTCTGTGCGGCCTGTGCCACATGCCGCCTGTTGGGCCCATGCCAGACGTTGCGACACAGGGCAGAGCCAGTGTGCCATTGGCTGCAGTCGTCCTTACGTGCCATGGAGGCTGCTGAGCGCCAGCCTGGGCGTCTCCGGCATCCAGGTGTGCCAAACGTCCTAAGGAGGCTATCAAGCTTTCGCCTTGGGCTACTGGGCACCCTTTCTGGGAGATTCTGTTTTTTTCTTTGTAAAATAGAGTGTGCTCTTCCTGAACTGATAGAAATATTACAAACCAGTCAGTTTATCCCATGCCTGTGTGATTTTTTTTTTAAACTGTAGGTGAACACCATTGAGATCTGTTGCAGAGATGATTGTGGATGGGTTTGCAGCGTGGCTTGATGGGGGTTCATTCCCACTCAGGGGCTGTTTGAGTAATGTGGGGGTGGATAATAGCGACTGTCTGTCGCCTTTGTCCCAAGGCCCACCTGGTGGCCCTGCCCAGGCTCAGCCTCCTGGTGAGACGCAGCCGGCAGGGGGTGAAGCCAGAGGTCAGACGCCAGGAGTGCAGTGGGCACCCCTCCCTGAGACCTGCCTGCCACCGGCTTGGGCCAGCAGCCCCGTCCAGGGCTCTCAGACAAGGCTGCACAGGAGCAGGGAGCCGGTGGGCAGAGGGCCAGCCCTGCGGCGCGCCTCCCGCAGGGCTTGGGGCCTCTGCTCAGCCAGCCCCAGGCCCCCCTCAGTGCCTGTCTCGTGGCCAGCCTGCGCCCGTAGCCTGTGGAGTGGCCGTCCCGGCCGCGTCCGAGGTCCCTGCCGTGGGAGGAGAGTGAGTGCTGAGGCCCCGTCGGCCCTGTGCGGGCCGTGGATCCTGGAGCAGCTGGGCAGATGGGGACACACGGAGCCCTGGCAGCTCCTGGCCCCAGACGCACCGGCCGCGCGGGTTTCCTGCCAGTCAGGCCGGCCTTGCCCCTGGCGTGCGCCCGCGAGCAGAGCGTCCGCCCCGCATCACTGTGGGGTTGGGCTCTGTCTGCCCGAAGCCCGGGCTGCCTCGGCCGCCAGGCCTGGTGCTTGGGCGGGTGGAGGGGCAGAGGCCCGCCCGGGCTCGGGTTGGGCAGCTGCTGGCGTGCCCGCGCCCGGGCATCGCAGTGTGCACCTCCCGCGGTGTGGGTCCCTGTGCTTTCTCAGCCAGCTCTGCGGCCTCCCGGGTGCGCGCCCCAGGACCCCTGCTCCCCCCTCCCCCCCACCCCAGGAAGCCGACCGCCACCCCTCCTGGCCAGGCTCCACGTCCGCACGTCACTGGGGCTGAGGCCTCGTCCCAGGTGTGGCCTCAGGTGGCTCCTCCGTCCCCTCGCATCTGAACGCGGATGGAGGGATTAGGGAGAGAGCTCGGCTGAAGTGAAGAGCTGCGAGCAGGCAGCCTGGTGTTTACTGCCTGTGTGGCGTGGTCGGCCAGGGTGTGCAGGGTGTCAGTCAGGGTGTGCGGTTCAGCCAGGGTGCGGGATCAGTCAGGGTGCGGGGTTCAGTCAGGGTGTGGGGTGTCAGCAGGGTGTGGGGTTCAGTCAGGGTACAAGGTCAGTCAGGGTGTGGGGTCAGTCAGGGTGTGGGGTCAGCCAGGTTGTGGGGGTCAGTCATGGTGCGGGGTCAGTCAGGGTGTGGGGTGTCAGCAGGGTGCGGGGTCAGTCAGGGTGTGGGGTGTCAGCAGGGTGCGGGGTCAGTCAGGGTGTGGGGTGTCAGCAGGGTGCGGGGTCAGTCAGGGTGTGGGGTGTCAGCAGGGTGCGGGGTCAGTCAGGGTGTGGGGTGTCAGCAGGGTGTGGGGTGTCAGCAGGGTGCGGGGGTCAGTCAGGGTGTGGGGTGTCAGCAGGATGCGGGGTCAGTCAGGGTGTGGGGTGTCAGCAGGGTGTGGGGTGTCAGCAGGGTGCGGGGTCAGTCAGGGTGTGGGGTGTCAGCAGGGTGCGGGGTCAGTCAGGGTGTGGGGTGTCAGCAGGGTGCGGGGTCAGTCAGGGTGTGGGGTGTCAGCAGAGTGTGGAGTGTCAGGGTATGGGGTCAGTCAGGGTATGGGGTTCAGCCAGGGTATGGGGTCAGCCAGGTTGTGGGGGTCAGTCATGGTGCGGGGTCAGTCAGGGTGTGGGTTGTCAGCAGGGTGTGGAGTGTCAGGGTGCGGGGTCAGTCAGGATGCGCGGTTCATTCAGAGTACAGGGTTCAGTCAGGGTGTGGGGTGTCAGCAGGGCGTGGGGGTCAGTCAGGGTGTGGGGTGTCAGCAGGGCGTGGGGGTCAGTCAGGGTGTGGGGTGTCAGTCCGGGTGTGGGGTGTCAGCCAGGGAGAGGGGTGTCAGCCAGGGGGTGGGGTATCAGCCAGAGTGTGTGGGGGTTCAGCCAGGTTGTGGGGGTCATTCAGGGTGCGGGGTTTAGTCAGGGTGCAGGGTCAGTCAGGGTGTGGGTTGTCAGCAGGGTGTGGAGTGTCAAGGTGCGGGGTCAGTCAGGATGCGGGGTTCATTCAGGGTGCAGGGTTCAGTCAGGATGTGGGATGTCAGCAGGGCGTGGGGGTCAGTCATGGTGTGGGGTGTCAGTCAGGGTGTGGGGTGTCAGCAGGACGTGGGGGTCAGTCAGGTTGTGGGGGTGTCAGTCAGGGTGTGGGGTGTCAGCAGGACGTGGGGGTCAGTCAGGTTGTGGGGTGTCAGCCAGAGTGTGTGGGGTTCAGTCAGGTTGTGGGGTATCAGCCAGGGTGTGTGGGGGTGTCAGCCAGGGGGAGGGGTGTCAGCCTGGATGTGCAGGGATCAGCCGGGGTGTGGGGTGTCAGCAGGTTGTATGGGGTGTCAGCCAGCGTGTGTGGGGTGTCAGCAGGCTGTGTGAGGTGTCAGCCAGGCTGTGTGGGGTGTCAGTGGGCTGTGTAGGGGTCAGCTGAGGTGTGGGATGTCAGCGGGCTGCGTGGGGTATCAGCCAGGCTGTGTGTGGGGTCAGCCAGGCTGTGTGGGGTGTCAGTGGGCTGTGTAGGGGTCAGCTGGGGTGTGGGGTGTCAGTGGGCTGTGTAGGGGTCAGCGGGGTATGTGGGTGTCAGCAGGCTGTGTGGGGTTTGGTCAGGATGTGGGGCATCAGCTGGGCTGTGCAGGGATCAGCCGGGTGTGGGGTGTCAGCGGGCTGTGTGGGGTGTCACCGGGTTGTGTGGGGTTCGGTCAGGATGTGGGGCATCAGCCGGGCTGTGCAAGGATCAGCCGGGTGTGGGGTGTCAGCGGGCTATGTGGGGTGTCAGTGGGCTGTGCAGGGATCAGATGGGTGTGGGGTGTCAGTGGGCTGTGTGGCCTTGGCGCTGAGCCTGGTCTGGTGGCCCTGGCCCTGTGTAAACAGTGCTCTGGCTGAGCCCGAGTCTGGGGTGACCCCACGTCTCATCTGCTCGTTATGTAACATGACAACATGGGCATGAAATAGAAACCAGATGTCGGGGCGGAGCCGGGAGTCGCTCGCCCGCGGAGCGCGGCGGCACCACTGGGGTTTCTGCTGTGATCCAGCCCCGTGCCCTGGGAGGCCTGAGACGGAGGCCTGGTGGGAGGTAGGGAGCAGACGCGCGGGCCTCTCTCTGTTGGGAACTGCTCGGGGCTTCCTCCGTGCGGTGTAGCGCTCGCGGTCCTGGGAGGCCCGTGACTCGCTCCCGAGGGCCTGCTTGGACAGTGAGGCCAGCGAGGGGTGAGTGGGCTCCGTGAGCGTGCCGGGGCCCCGCCTGGGCCGAGACTGCAGGGTGTGGGCCTGGGGCTGAGGAGTGGCCAGAGTGCCTGGTGGGGTCAAGTGGGGGCTGCTGGCAGCCGGCGGAAGAACTGGGGGTGCCTACCCTGGGCGGCTCAGGGCAGCCTCCTGCCGGGCCAGGCCCCTCCTGGACGCCCGGAGGCCTCACTGAGCACCTCTGGCTGGCCCGCACCCGGGGTGCAGGTCTCTGCCTCTGTGAAATGTGATGAGCTCAGCTTGCCCACAGACGTTGAGCCTCCTCCAGGAAACGTCAGGTGGCCACGGGCGGTGGTTTCTCTCCCTCGTCTAACAGATGAGAAGATGCCCGTCACTGTTACTTTCCGGGAACGTGGTCCTCCAGTGGTCCACGGGTTCTGGACTCTCTGTGGAGACCTTTCTGGAAATGGGCCTGGGCTCTTGGCTGTGAGCTCGCGCTGGCCTGCTTGAAAAGCTCGCGGGAAGTGTTGCCTTCTCAGTAGGAAAGCCCTGCCGGGAGCCGCTCAGGTCACAGCGTGCTCCGGTGCCCAGGGCCCGTCCCGCAGAGCCACGGAGGGGCGTGGGTGCCCAGTTGAGTGCGACGCGCCCGGGGTCCTCAGTCTAGTGCATATAGAGTGGCCGCCCACGCGTGGAGCTGTCTGCGTGTGAGCTGCGCTCAGTGTGCTCCAGAGCTGCTTACACCGTCGTCAGAGCACTTCTGTAAAAGAAGGCGCAGGTGGCCCCCGACATGGGAGGTTCGACTCGACAGCGGCGTGAGTCATTTGAGGTCAACAGAAACCGTACTTTGAAAGCTGGTTTTTGCTCTTTTCTGGGTCAGCGGTGGGTCCGACCCCGTCTTGTGAGGCCGGGCGGTGCAGCACCCCCCGTCAGCCCTGTGATCCCAGGGAAAGCGGCCGATACACTGACAGCCATTCTGTTTTTCAGGCTCAGTGTTCACGTCACGTGAGATAGCCAGCATCTTACTGTCAAGTGGGCTTTGTGTTTGATGGTTTTGCCTGACCGTAGGCTGACGTTAAGTGTTCTGAGCACCTTTAAGGTAGGAGGCTAGGCTGTGATAGTCAGGAGGTCACGGTGTTAAGTGCATATTTGACTGACCATATTCTCAACTTATCGGGATGTAACCCCGTGGTAATCAAGAGGGATCTGTGCTTTTAGGACTCCATTTCACAGATGAGGAAACGGAGGCCCAGGGACAGTGAAGGACTGGCCCCGGCCGTCCCATGGCGGGGTCCCGCCCAGGCAGGGCCTGGACACAGCACAGTCACTTGCATCCGGGTGGACAAGGGGCCTCACTGGCGTCTGCTGCCGGCCGTGTGTGCTGTCCACCTGCGGACGTCAGAAATGCAGGCAGGAGTCCTGGTGCTGACGGAATGGGATTCTGTGGAACTCTGTGTGCAGTGACTCCTTAATCCGGGTCCTGGGAGGAGGATGTGAAACACTGGGACAGCTTTATTCCATTTTGCGTGTTCTAACAGAGAGCTTGGAAAAACCCACCGACAGTGTTTGGCAGGCCAGATGCGGTCATTAGGAAATGCTCTGAGTAACAAGAACATCTGAAGCCATTCTCTTGAGCAGGCGTTGCCCTTGACGGTAGAAAAGCGTGTTTAGAATTGCAGGTGGTGATGGCGCCGTGGAGCCGCGTTCTGTAGACGAGGCGGGGGCTGCCAGGTGGTGGGCGGACGCGTCCTTCTGACTGGGGTCCCGGCGTCTCCCTGTACGGCCCTCTGCCCTCCCGGCCCCTCACCTGGGTCCCAGCAGTGGCCGCTGCACAGCACTGGGAGGTGCTGTCGTCTAGGTCTCAGGCTCGGTGGTGTTTTGGTTCTAAATGTGACCCCTTCTTCACGTTCCCCAAAATAGCCCTGCTCCCCTGAGGGTCCTGGATTTGGCCGCCCCCGGGTGAGGGCATTGAGCCCGTTCCAGGACGTGGGCTATACACCCAGGGCCTTTCTCCTCCTTGGTGTCAGGGCTGCAGACCCTGCTGGGCACCTGAGGCTGGAAGAGAGCAGAGCATGCAGGGGCCTGGCTTGCAGAGGGACAGCTGACCGCTTGGTCGTGGAGGCTGCCCTGCACTGTCGCTCCTGGAGCGTGGACCGGAGGCCATGGACAGGCTGCCCCCAGCCCTGCAGCCCCGCGGCTCTGCTGCTGCCCACTTAACGCCAGGCTTGTAACATCCAGTGCATCTCAAGCCTTTTCCAGAAGCTTCTCCCTTTGAGCAGCTCCTGCCCGGTACAGGGCTCGGTGGGACACAAGGCTGGGTCATCAGTCGTCATCCGGTGTGGGGAGGTCCTGCCTTGGCTTTCACGCCCCCCGCGCCCCCTCCCCCCCGCCCCCCGCTCACCATTCAGAACCAGACGGGGTGGGGCCAGGCTCTGCTGTGTCCGGCGGGCTCGGGCTGCCATCCTGCTGTCAGCCCAGCCCTTGGGGGCTCTTGGGGCAGAGGCCCAGCCCTGGTGCCGAGCAGATGTCCTGTGGTTTGCTTGAAGGGTGTGTTTTCCAGTGTGCGCTTCACGTGCAGTCATGAAAGCTGTGAAGCTGGGGTGCGTTCAGAGCTGCCTCTGCGCTGATAGGCCAAGTGTGGGGCCCAGACGTGTATTCACTCAAGAAGGAGCCCGCAGGCTTGGCGCAGGGGTCAGGGAGGCTGTTGGACCTTGGCACTCAGCTTGACACTCAGCGAGCGAAGAGCCTAGCCAGGTCAGCTCTCAGGTCCTGGTGCCCATCGTGGAAGTCGGCTCCTGGGTCATCACCACTGATGCCAGGGCCCCGGGTTGGCGGCTCACATCTGACGAGTGGACCCTGGGAGTCACTGCAAGCCTAAGCACAGTGCACGAAGGGGTGGGAAACGAGAGCAAAACAAGTGGAGACCAGAAAAGTGGCCTCCTGGGGGAAGAGCTGGGATGCCTGTGACCCCACACTCGTCTTCAGTCTCTAGGAACGAGACTGACTGGTCTGCCAAACTCTTAGATCTTGAGTCCCCAAAGCTTCGCTTCAATACTTAGACATTAGGCCAGACCACCCAGGCACCAGGAATAATTTCCGCTGTGGGATCACCGTCGAGTGAGTTCACCCACAGGAGTCCATTCATCTGGTTGCTTCTGTGTCCCACTGCCCGAAGGCTCAGCCTGCTGCTGTCCAGCTTCATGGCCTGTGAGGGCAGTGACCACTGTGTCCCCAAAAGCCCCCAGATAAAGGGAGGTGGAAAAGTGTTTGTCGAAGATTCACCTGTACAAACTCAAAAGTGTGTGTGTGTGTGTGTGTGTGTGTATTTACACTCAAAATACAGGCTTGATTGTTCCATTGGTCTGTCATTGTTCAGTTGCTAAGGTGTGTCCAACTCTTTGTGACCCCGTGGACTGCAGCACGCCAGGCCTCCCTGTCCATCACCGTCTCCTGGAGCTTGCTCAAACTCATGTCCATTGAGTCAATGGTGCCATCCAACCATCTCATCCTCTGTCACCTTCTCCTCCTGCCTTCAGTCTTTCCCAGCATCAGGGTCTTTTCCAATGAGTCAGCTCTTTGCATCAGGTGGCCAGAGTATCGGAGCTTCAGCTTCAGTATCAGTCCTTCCAATGAACATTCAGGGTTGATTTCCTTTAGGATTGACTGGGTGGATCTCCTTGCAGTCCAAAGGGCTCTCAAGAGTCTTCTCCAACACCACAGTTTGAAAGCATCCATTCTTCGGTGCTCAGCCTTCTTCATGGTCCAGCTCTCACATCCATACATGACCACTGGAAAGACCCCAGCTTCGACTGGCCTGAGAGCCCCATTGGTCTAGGGATGGCTGGAATTTAATAACTAAGTGAAGGGAAGCTGCACATGTGCAATAATTTGAACATTATTGAAAGCCAAACAAAGGTTTTATTTACCCTGCCTACAAATCTGTAAACCTCTAGAATTCATTTTGGAATACTTTTTCGAAAATAGTTCATGCAGAAAGTGTTATAGACAAAGATAGCCCGACTCCTGCATCACCTGTCCATGTGTCTGCCTCACCTTGAGAACCCAGCACCTGCAGTGGGTGTGAGCACTGGCCCCTAGGCTACTGTCCTTAGTTACAGAGCATGGCAGAAGCAGTCAGATGGACGTGACTCCACTTATGCCACGTAGATGGATTTATCACCAGTGGTGAGGAACCCACCGGCCAGTGCAAGAGACGTAAGAGACAAGGGTTTGATCCCTGGGTCAGGGAGATCCTCTGGAGGAGGGCATGGCAACCCATTTAAGTATTCTTGCCTGGAGAATCCCATGGACAGAGGAACCTGGTGGGTTACAGACCGTGGGGTTGCTCGTTAGACAGGACAGAAGTGACTGACTGCGCGTTGTCTGCACTTGAAGGAAGGAACCCTAACTGCCTTCAGCATGTGCCCTCGAGGCAGTGGGTGTGTTTGCTCCACAGGCAGGTCTTGCTAAAACCAGGGCCTGCAGGCCAGGCCCTACCCTCTACATGCCCCCAGCCAAGCGCTCCAAATGCCCTTTGCTAGGCTAGAGGGAAGGGGTTCACCCTGAAGACTGGCTCCAGGTCATTTTGCATTTTTATAGGGCTTTTTTGTTTGTTTTTGAATCCTGTTCCTCGAGGGTAGAGGCCCCTCACTGTCCTTCCTAATCCTCATCAAACAGTTTAGAAAACAGTTACCCCGCTGTCCGCGGACACGGGGAGCAGCCCTGGGGCTCTTGTCTGGGGACCTCGGCACAGGAGCCTGGCAAGGGGAAACGCTCCTGGCCCAGCTCCTCTTAAAACAGCCTCTGGAAGGGGCAAGGCGTTTAGAGGACTTGGGCAGTTAATTCACCCCGAGTGTTTAGGATGTTCTCCTGTGTGTTCTGTTATTCCATCTGAGCCTCGTGGGAGCCCCAAGAGAGTTAAGCCGGGCCTGGTGCGTGTTAATCTGCTTTTTCAAATTGTTAATGAAAGTGACACCAGGCTGCCATCCAGTATCACTTCATGCTCACGACCAGTTTACACGGCTTAGCGCGTGTGATCCTCATAGGAGGTAAGAAGATTCCTGCTCCAAGGGCTGGGCTTGTGGGCTCCCGCCGGGTGGAGTGAGGGCCTCCCCAGCTCCAGCTGCTGTGCTCCCCGTCTTGGGTTGTGCTCATCTACCCTGGGCTGTGCTCCCCGTCCTGCGCCCGATCCTGTTCACGCCTGGGGTCCGCTCAGGTAGACCTGGCTGAGGTCAGTGGTCGCTGACAGGGCAGCTGGGCTGGGGTGCAGGCTGTTCCGTCCCAGTGCCGGGCTGTGCCCTCCATGGGTGCTCAGCAAGGCAAGGGGCAAGGCGAGATGGGTCAGGGAGGACCTGGGAGACCTCGGAGGCAGAAAAGGGAGCAAGGCCCTGATGCTGGACTGTGCAAGGGACACCAGGGTAGGGGCCTCCCGGGAGACTGAGTGAGCACAGGGCCCGCGTCCACGCAGGACACATGGAGCCAGAGCTTTCGTTAGGAATACGGAAGGAGGCCTCAGGTTGCTGCGGGACGCAGTTTACAGATGAGCTGTTTTTACCGATGACTCGGATGGTGTTCCGGCCTACTTGGACACTTTCACTTGATGGGCAATTGTGGAAGCAACTCAATGGGCTGGTTTTCTCAACTGTGAATAATAATTAAAAAAAAGCTAAAAACTCTTATGATGACAAGTGATTTCAAGAAGAGAACAAAGCAAAACAGCTGGGAGATAAACAGAAGCAGACCTGGCCCCCGAGGCTCAGCCACTGTGCTCTGGACGGGCCGGCCTCCACTCCGGGGCAGGCCACACCAGAGACCTCTGGGGGTGATTGCAAAGAGTGGGAAATATTTCCCTTTACAGAGGACAGGTCTCGAGAAGAGGAAATAGAATTTTAAGCAGGCACTACAGAAAGACAAAAATAAACACGCTAGAGTAGATAAAAAGTAAGAAAGAGCTCCTTCAAATCGTCAAGCCTTAAGGCCTTCCTGGGAGCCCAGTCCTGAGACCACCACACACCTGTCTTTGCTCCAGTCCCCAGGCCAGGGCTGAGCACGGGGGACAGGCCTGGCCAGCGTCCCCCACACGAAGGTGGGGTCCCCCATTGCCCGGGCGTCTGGGCGCCCTCCCAGGCCTCTCTGGCTCTGTTGCCCGGCTTGGGGCACCAGTCTTCACGTGCTGAGCTCGCGGCGGGCCACCCTGGGGAAGAGTGGGTGTTGTCTCTCGGGTGCTGTGATCACCCTGGCCTCCGCAAGACGCCCGAGCCCTGGTCGGACGCTCCGCTCAGCAGCCTCACCAGCAGCGGCCCCTTGGCAATGGCTCCGTCTTCCACTCGCATTTTTTTTTTTGTAAAGAAGCAAACGGATGAAGCGCCAGCAGGACTGAGACGTGCGGGCCGGTGTGGAGAGCCCAGCGTGGCCTCTCCCGCGCGTGCGGACTTGAGAAGCAGGAGGATAGTCCCTCTGGGGGACATATAGGCGGGAGGGACGTCCTGCAGGAGTGAGAAGCTCACAGACTCAGACGAACCCCGAAGCCCACAGTTGCTCCTGTTAGTGGCCTGGACGGAGGCTGACTCGTCAGGATGTGGGCGCGGGGAGAGGGCCTTCTTTCTCCAGGGGCCTCCGGCTGGTGTTTACAGGCTACGGAGGCAGCCCCCCACCCCACCACTCTGGAGGTGCTGGTACCCGCCCGGCGGCTTAGGTGCAGGCGTCTGGCCCTGCAGGGGGCGGGGAAGGGACAGGGCGGCCCTGGAGGGGTGGTCCCGAGTGTGGGGACGCCAGGGGGTGGGGTGGGGGTGGGGAGCCCTCGCCCGGGAAGGCGGGTCCTGGAGCAGCTCGGAGCGGAGGGGCAGAAGGGGAGGGCCGCGCGGAAGGGTCCTGGACACCGCGCGCCCGACGGGGGCTGGCTGCACTTCCGGATTCTCACGCCCATTCGCCGGCAAACTCGGTCAGATTAATAACGTGTGCAGCAGAGAGTCGCGTCTACTTAAGAGGGCTTTTTCCCCTGCTCACCCGGAAGAAGAGGAAAGACGCTGATAGAGCCCCCCCAATCTCCGATCCAGGCCATCCACGTGTGTGTGGGGGGGAGGTGGTCTCAGCTCCACTGTGGAGACCACCTGCCGCGTGTGGCCGTCCAGCACTTATGTGTGGCCGGTGCAACCGAGGAGCCATTTTCATTTTCCTTTTAACTGATTTGTCACAGGTGGCTTGTGGCTCCCACACCCCAGCTGTGAGCAGGGCTCCAGGCTGAGGGCTTTCTCCAGCTATTGGAAAATACCCCGCTGACTCCTTTCGAGTTTCCTGATGAGGATGAAAAAGGAGGGGGCTTGTGTGGGGTGGGGCGCTCTTTAGGTGATCCTGCCGTGCTGGGTCTTAGCTGTGGTCCCCGACCGGGGATTGAACTTGCGCCCGCGCACTGGGAGCACCCAGTTGTAGCCCCTGGACCAGCAGGGGAGCGCCGGGAGTAAGTAGGGCGCTCCTGACAGGGGCTGCCTGGGCAGCCCCTTTCACCGCCCTTAGGAGGGCGGGCAGGGTACTTCCCGAGCCCCTGGGGGAAGCCGGGGGTCGCTGAGGGACCGGGGAGACGTCCTGGGGCCGCGGCGCCGCCCGCCCGCGTCTGCCCCGGCTCAGCTGTGTCCTGTCTCCCGCCGTCCGCTGCGGCCCTCTCGGGTTACAGCGGGAGCAGGGCGGGACGCCGGGCGCGCAGGCAGACGGCGTCCAGATGGGCCTTCTCGGGCCGGAGCCAGCGAGCGCGCAGGAGCCACGGCCAGTGGAGGCAGAGCCGCTCCGTGGGCCCAGCCCGGGCCCTTCTCGCGCAGGGAGGCGTCTGCTGCGGCTCTGCGGACGGTCGGCAGGTCCTCGGCCCGTAAGTGACCGCCGGCCACCAGCCTGTGAGGCGTCGGTGCCCCCCCGCTGCGCGCGTGTGGCCGGAGGCCCCGACCCGCCCGCTGCCCCTCGTTTCTGATGCCGGAGCGTCTGCGTGCGCCCGGCCCGCGGGCAAGGTTCCTCAAGGTGCCGAGATCACGCCCAGCCCTTTGCGCTCCGTGCGAGGCCTCTGTCCAAAGCAGCTGTGCTCGGCGCAGCCTCCTTCCTAAAGGAAAAAAAAATCGGGCCGTCGATGTGTTGATCGTGGGACTCCTCTCTGGTGGCAGGCTGCCAGCCAGTCCAACTTTTAAATACGTGACAAAGGAGGGGGGCTTCCCGACTCCTGTGTATGTAGGGGAATAATGTCCGCTGCTGCTGCTGCTAAGTCGCTTCAGTCGTGTCCGACTCTGTGCGACCCCATAGACGGCAGCCCACCAGGCTCCCTCACCCCTGGGATTCTCCAGGCAAGAACACTGCAGTGGGTTGCCATTTCCTTCTCCAATGCATGGAAGTGAAAAGTGAAAGTGAAGTCGCTCAGTTGTGTCTGACTCTTAGCGACCCCCTGGACTGCAGCCCCAATGGTGCCTCCGTCCACGGGATTTTCCAGGCAAGAGTGCATTGCCTTCCCCATTGTCCGCTGTATGACACGGTTAAGTCTATGAGAGGAGTCTCAGCAGTTAGGGAAAATGGTTCTCGAGTTGTATTCCTCTGTGTGCATGTCCCAGCTCCTGCAGGTGGAGTGTGGTGGAGTGTGAGGTCGGGCCCTGGGAGCCTGGGCTGGGCTGTGGTTTCAGGGCTTGTGGGCGTGGTCAGATGTCTGTCTGTGCCGCCCAGGCCCGGGCTGCCGGCTGGCATTTGGATGAAGCGGACTTCAGCAGGAGGACGGCGGTGATGACAGCGAGGAGTCTCCTGCAAAGTGCGTCCCGCCCGGGGACGCGCCCGCTCGAGTGACGATGGTGACAAAGGGACCTCAGCCCTGGGGGTTCAGGGCGTGCACACTTGAGCTGAGGAGCCCTAGGGTGCCCCCTGAGAGGCGAGGGCCGCGGTGTTTGTGGTTCCGGCTGTGAGTCAGGTTCTGGAAGCGTCCGCCTGCTCCCTCGTGATGCCCGGGTGGGCTGCCAGCCGCCGCTCGCCCGGGGGGCCAGCCAAACCCAGTCCAGAGCCTGGACACGGTCCCGGCCTGGCTGCCTCCGAACGCCCCGCCCTGCCCCCGCGGCGCCCCGAGCTCACTGCCCGCCTGGCGCTTCTGGTTCGTGGTTTAGTCTTCGGCGTTTTCTTTTGATGCTGAGGGTGTGCTGCGTGTGTGCTCACCTGTGCTGGCCTCAGCAGACTCGCACACCCGGGCCACGTGGGTCTCACTCCTGTGTTTCCCTCAGCCTCTGTCCCTCCTGGGCATCTTCTTGTGCCCGCGGTGCTGTGGGCAGACGCGCGGACGGCGGCAGTGGGCACAATGAGGGCGACCGCCCGCGGTTAGACCTTCGACCCAGCTGTCACTGGGCCTCAGTTAGCTCCAGGGTTCTGGGGGTGAACGCAACCTTCTGAAAGTCTCTCCCTTGTCTGAGGTCAGGCAGCCCGGTGTGTCAGAGGGTCCGGTGGGCCTCAGCAGGGAGGCCTGGAGCCACAGAGGCTGGCATCTCCTGGACAGCTGGGTTTCTGTGGGGCGGGCCTGGGGGATGCTGGCGTGGCCTGTCCCCAAGGAGCCTCATTAGCTCCTGAGGCTGGAGCGGTGGAGAGGGCTCCTGAGGACGTGCTGTACTCTGCACAGAGGGGCCGTGGACGCGGGCTCACGGTCACAAAGACTGGCCGCTGATCTGAACCTTGGCTCGGAGCCTCTGTCTCTGCCCTGGGCTGCCCCATATCTGAAACCACGAGCTCAGTGCACCAGACACACACGTAAAGGCCAACTGTTCCCCTCTCTGCAGGCCGTGACCCTGCTGCGCCCGAGCCCAGAATGCGGTGCCCACCCCAAGCCCTGGTCCCCGAGCACCTGTGTTGAGCTCATGGCGTCAGGCAGGCTGGTGTGTGGCTTCCCGAAGGGCAGGGCTGCTGGGCACAACCCCAGAGAAGGCGGGGGTCCCTCTTCCGAGGCCCATCCTCTTAGCAGACCCTGCATCCGTGGAGTCTGGGTGCCCCTGGTCCCCTGTATTGGGGAAAGTACACACCCTCGTGGGAAGTGTAGACGCCGCCTGGCCACTCATTCTGACCCCCACTTACTCCCTGCGGAGCTAAGAGCCTGGCTGGGTCAAGGAGCAGGCCAGGAGGGGACTCGAGACTGGGAGGGGACTCGGGAGGTGACTCAGGCCGGGACGGGACCTGTGCCCAGAAGGGAACCCAGGGTGGGAGGGGGTCCAGGCCAGGAGGGGACCTGGGCTCACAGGGCCGACTGGTGTTCCTGCCCTGGGGTGGGGGGTCCTCCCCCGGGTGAGAGCACAGCCCAGCCTTTATATTAAGTAGCATAAAACTAATTCCTTTTTTAAATACAAAAATAAACAGAAATGAACGTTTTGTTATTTTTTTCCCTGCACCCCAGGGAACATCTTTTGGAAGCCATCGAGATCACTGTGTCATTTCTTTGGCAAGAATAATCAAATATTGAATGTCAAGGAAAATTAGAGCAAATAGTTCCAAGACCATCTGATTCACACAGGCCTGATGAGCAGGCTTCACCGTCAATCAGTCCAGCATTTTCTAAACGTGTCCGCCAGCCCCCTCTGCTCAGGTGCAGAGCCCCAGCCCTTGGGCACCCCCTCAGCCCCACAGAGCTGGTCCGCAGGCCCAGTGTGTGACCAACACCCAGTCCACTATCCCCAGGCGGTCAGGGAGTCTTGCCTAGGTTTCTGATTTAATGACTGATGTTCAAGAAAGAGAGTCAGAAATTATCAGATAAATGCTAAGTCCAAAAAAAAAAAAAAAAGCAGTGAAGGTTCTTTTAAATGCCAGCCAGCTCGGTGGCCCTGACTGCAAGGAGCCCTGCGGGGAAGCCGAGGCCGCGGGAAAGACGGTGACCTTTAGAGGCTGAGCGTCAGTGCCCAGTTCAGCCGGCCATCTGCATGGGAAATACAAACAGCAACCAGCGGGACAAGGAGAAAGCCGTGAGCCGCGGCACTGCAGGTGGCGGCCGGGCCAGCCGGGCCTGTGTGGCCTCGGCGCGGGGCCTGTGCTCCGGGGCTCGGGATGAAGGCCTCTCACGCCTGTGCGTGCCACGTGTGCCCGTGTGTGTGTGGCCTGTGTGCTGCATGAGTGTTTCCTTTCTGTCCACGCCAGTGGAGGGCCTGGGCCAGTGCTGGTTCCCCCCTGCTTAGGCTCCTGCGAGGGTGCTGTCCTTTCCTTCCGCTGACCCTCTGGGCCTCAGTGGGGTCATCCGTAGAATGGGTGCTCACGTCCTCAGAGATCAGAGTCCCTGCTTGTGAGCTCCAAATCCCTGCCCCTGACTCCAGGGCCGGGTTGGACCCGGGGCCCCTTCAGAAGCCGCTGCAAGTGAAGCACGAGCGTGTGACCAAGCAGGGAAGTGTCTTAGAATGTAGGTCACAGGGCTCTCTGTTCCTGAGACGCTCCCCACCTGGTTTGGGATACAGGTGGCTGCCCCTCTGGTCTGTTCTTGGAGAAAATCGTCAGTGGTTTGGGCGAGGACATCTTGCTTAAGAAATTAAATGAAGCTCAACGGGAACAGTCAGCTGGACACCAAACAGGAAAGCTTTAGGGAAGTTCAAGCATGAGAGGAAGTGAGAGATTATATGATAATCACGGCGAGAGCACTCTCTTTGAAGAGGCAAGGGTGCTTTGTCTTTTCTCGATTGTAAAGATGGGAACTGTTTATTGCGGGACATTTTTCATTTTAAGTGAAAGCGGGTGCCTCCTCTCCCCTCCTCACCAGATCACGGGGGTCAGCGCTGCGACCACGGGGGATGGCCTTTGCAGCCCCTTCCCGCACGCCCTCCCTGCATCTGGTTTCTGCAGGCCGGCTTCTGGGTGACCGTGAGATTTGCTAGCTTGCCCCAACACGGATGGTTGCCATCATCACCTGTATCAGGGTCAGGGGACCCTCTATGATGGCTGGCCTCCGGAGCGGTGCTGGCGGGCGTCGTCCCGAGCTGGCCTGGCACGTCCCTTGCCGCTGGGCATGCGTGGTCTGCAGGTGGCCTGTGGAATGCGAACAGGAGCAGACCCCTTCTGCCTGCTGGCCGGTGTCACCAGGCCTGAGCAGGGACGCCCACGGTGACCGCGAGGGAGATGCGGAGGAGCCGAGGCTGGAGCGGAGGTTCCTCCTGCCCCCACCTCACCCCCAGGCCCTTCCGTGTCCCGCCGTGCGCCCTGGCCTGAGCCTCGCCTGCCGTGGACTCTGGGGGCCTGGGGACAGGGCTGTGTGTGCCCAACTGTCCTGCCGTTGTTCCCCCACCACGGAAATGGCAGCTCACCCCGAGAACCTGGCCTGACGGGTGCATGGACGGGGCCCTGCTCGTGAGAGGGGCCTGCTCGTGTGTGGCAGACAGTGGCGGGGAGGGGACGGCAGGGTGGCGTTGGAGCGGCCCAGCACTTTCTAGAAGCTTGCGGCCCCCTCTCTGCAGCGCGGGGTGGCTTGCTGTCGCCCTGCTGCCTTTAGCTGCCGGGGCCCCAGAGGTGCTTAGCGAGCTCGTGTCGGTCGGTGTTTGCTCGCCGAGGTCCGGGGAAGCGTGGGGTGGGCGTGCTTGCCTTCGGGGTGTTCGTGCTGCCCATGGAGACCTGTTAGCCTCACAGGCTCAGTGCCAGGGATGCTGGGCGGAAGGGTGGCCGGGCGGGGCCGGGAGGCACGCCCAGTGCTCTCTGAGCCCTGGTGGAGGGGGCCACCCCGGACCTTGGGCACAGCCTGGCGGCCCCGGCGGCTTCCGTGAGCCTGTCTGGACCCTGTTCCTCTCCATGGTCCCCCGCCTCCGTCACGCTCAGGTCCAGGCTCCTGCAGGTGCGGAGGCGGGGTCCCCAAGTCTGAGGGCTCTGGAACCCCTGCATTGCAGGCCTGCCAGCTGGGGCCCTGTCTGTGCTTCCCCGGCGGGTTCCTCTCCGCCTGGACTTCAGGGCAGCTCTTCTAAGACGGGGTTTTCTGGGACCCTGGCTCTTACAAGGTGCTTACACTCACCTGAAGAGCTGGCGAGGGACCGGGCCGGGCGTCTGAGCCCAGCAGAGCCCTTAAAGGGCCCACTGCTGACTGCTGCTTGAGCAGCCTCCCGGTCCCCCAGGGACCGCGAGCCTGAGGGGCAGCTGAGCAGAAGGCGGCAGCAAGAGGGGCACTGTCCCCAGGGCCGGCTGCAGGGACCTGGGGGCCGCTTCCGGGAAGCCTGCGGGTGGGCAGCCCTCCTCATTTCTGGATGGGTGTGCAGCTCCTTACTATTATTCTTACTTTTAAAGGTAAAAGCATGTCTAATGGGGCTTCCCGTCTGTTGTCTGGACGGTGACCAGCGTGGCGAGTCCGTTTCCCACCCAGGGTCCTGCATCGCTCCGCTCGAGTGCTGACAGGCTGACTTTTAAAGGGGCATCAGTCCCACATCCCCCGGAAACATCTCTTGGCTCCTGGGAGCTCCTCCTACTGCAAGTGCAGAAAGAGAAAACGGGGACCTGTATTTTCCCTACCTGCCCCCCCCGCAACTCACTGCTGCCAGTGAGTGGAAAGCCGGCGTGGTCCAGAGTGACACGTGGTTTTGACTAACCTGCTCCTTAATGTCCAGGTAGGATCTTGTCCTTTGCTCTTCTGCAACTGAAGTTAAACATTTTAAATAACGTCGGGGTCGGGGTGTGGTGCCCTGCGTCTCCCAGGCCCTGCCATGGCCAGCGGCTGTGTCTAGGGCCGGGACAGCTGGCCCAGCAGTGCCTTGGCCCAGTGCCGCCTCCTTCTGCCCGTCGTTGGCGTGCTCACCCTCCGCTGCCGTCTGCACCCAGGTGTTCCGCAGCCTTGGCGTCACGCCTCAAACAAACAACAAACACGGGAAGGGTTTATGTTCTCAGCCAGGGGAGCTGCCAGAGCCCTGGGTTCACTGCATGGCCAGCAGGGCTCCAGGGGCCCTGGGCACAGCCGGGCTGGTGACGATGCTGTGCCGCGGGGCCGTCTGCACAGGTGTCCTGGGAAAGACTCTTGGACCCCAGGGCCTGGTGGCTCACAGCCTCCCCAGCACCTGTGTCCCGGCCCCGGCCCGCCTTCCAGCCTGGGCCGGGCCCAGAGACAACTTCCTGCTCAAGGATCCTCTGGGTGCTCCAGGCACTGAGCGGCGCCCTAGGAACGCCTCTGATCCAGGCTCTCCATCCTCAGGCAGGGCAGCCAGCTGGCACCCAGAGTGGCATCCACTCTCTGGAGCACCTAGGCCCTTTTCTCCAAGGTGCCGGTGGATGTTTGAAACCTCCCTGACGATATTTAAAATGGACTTGGGAGAACAAAGCGAAAAAACACCCACATAGATGTCTCCAGGGCTGGCCCCCCTCAACCTGCCAACCCGGGCTGTGAAGTAGAAATTAACCTAAATTAGGAAGATAATTGTTCCCATGTTAATTGCAGGTTGTCCTCTAAAGCTGTTTTCATTTGTGAGGTCTCAGCGGCAGGCTGGCTTCGGGCCCGCCGGGGCCTTCCCTGCATGCTGGGGCCCCGGAGCCCGGGTTCCAGAAGCCAGCGGTTGAATCCAGGCATTTCCGAGCCAGCCTCCTGCTCCACGGATGCTCCCCAAGTCCCGGCTGCCGGCTGCGTGTTCCCGCAGAGCCCTCGGCCCAGCAGACCCCGACAAAGGGCCGCGAGGCTGCCTTGCAGCACAGGCGGCTGCCCGGCCCCGTCGCTGCCGCAGCTGCTCGGCCTGTGCCCCGGCCAGCGCGGCTGGCCCCCGGCCCTGCACTTGGCCTTGGCCAGCTCAGGCCAGCACTGGTAGGCGGCGATGACCTAAAACCTTCTTGGAATAGGCTTCGTGGTAAGGATCATGTCCAGTGGAGCCTGGGACGGTTCTCTTGGGGTTTTTCTTTGTCAGGAGCTTGGCTTTTCCATTCGGAAGAGCCGTTAGAGCGTGGGGTCAGCCGTGTCCTGTGTGGCACCACCAGATACAGGCTTGGCTTCTGAGTTGCTTTTTTCCGTGTTTTCATCAGTCCTTACTGGATAAAAGCCTTGAAGGAGAAGAAAACCCAACCCAGTGCTCCCTGTGTGACGAGCAATCACTGGTGAACGATGTGGCCCTTCCCCCTGCCCTTCCCAGTGGCTGTGCAGAAACGGGGTGATGGCTGACGCAGCTGTGTGTGTGCACGTGTGTGTGCCTACATGTGTCTCGTGCACATGTGTCTGTGTGTGTGCCTGTGTGTGCTTGTGTGTGTGTGCCTGTACACATGGGTGTGTGCATGTGTGCATCTGTGTGTGCCCATGCGCCTGTGTGTGCACGTGTGTCTGTGTGTGCGCCTGTGTATGTCCGTGTGTCTGTGTGCCCATGCACCTGTGCACCTGTGTGTGCATGTGTGCCCCTGTGTGTCCCCATGCACCTGTGTGCCCGTGTGTCTGTGTGTGCCTGTGTATGTGTGTGTGTGCACATGTGCACCCGTGTGTGCACGTGTGTCTGTGTGTGCACCTGTGTGTGCCCGTGTGCCTCTGTGAGCATGTGTGTGCCCATGCGCCTGTGTGTGCCTGTGTGTGCCCGTGCGCCTGTGTGCACCTGTGTGTGCACGTGTGCACCTGTGTGTGCCTGAGTGTGCCTCTGTGTCTATGTGTGCACATGTGCGCCTGTGTGCCTGTGTGTGCATGTGTGTGTCTGCACATGTGCACCTGTGTGTGCCTGTGTGTCTGTGTGTGCCCGTGTGTCTGTGTGCACCCATGTGTGCCTGTGTGTGCACGTGTGCCCATATGTCTTTGTGTGCCTGTGCACACACGTGCACCTGTGTGTGCCTGTGTGTCTGTGTGTGCACATGTGAGCCTGTATGTGCCTGTGTGTGCGTGTGTGTTTGCACATGTGCACCCATGTGTGCCTGTGTGTGCACATGTGCCCATGTGTCTGTGTGTGCCTGTGTGCACATGTGCACCTGTGTGTCTGTGTGCACGCCGGTGGCCCTCCCTGGCTGCAGCTCGTTCTGCCTGCTCTGCAGACCACTCCTCTGCGTCCTCTGTCCTTGTCCCTCCATAACCCTCCGGGGGCATATCTCTAGGTCATCAGTTTCACCCCCTCCTGCCCTTCAGCAGGTGAGATGGGCTACTCGTGGATCTTGTGTGTCTCACGTCAGTGCTGCTGGGTGTCCCATAGCCTGACCGTGTTATGGTCTCGAAGTTGACTCAAAAGGTAGGGAAGTGGGTATGAGGAAGTCTGATCATTTGGAAAATGTTAGCTCACACTTGGAAAAGAAATAGCAAATTAAATTTGTGGAAGTCGTTGACACATTCAAGATTTTAAACAGAGACTTTCTGTGGGTGAAGCCTGGTTTGAAGAGAGAACTTACCTTCTTAACTACAGGTAGCTGCTTCTCTTTGGAGTGCTCTGAGTAGAAAGCGCCACGCTTCTCTGTGACTGACGGAGTGCTGTTCACGTTGCTGTTGTTGTTTAGTCGCTCAGTTGTGTCTGACTCTTGCAACCCCGTGGGGTGCTGGGAGCAGGAGACCGAGTGTATGGAGGGCTGTCTTTAGAGGCCAGGCAGAGCCACCTGGGGCAGCCAGCCCCGGGCCTATATCGGGCTGGTGGTCTTGGGGGTATTGCTCCAGGTCCTTGTGGGCTCCTGTGTCCGGCGGGTGAAGTCAGGGCCCACCTCACAGCCTTGCTGCTTCTGACCGGGGATGACTGCCTCGCTGCTGCTGGGGCTCCTCGCCTCGAATCGTACTCGTCCTTTTATTTTCTGAAGCACGGTCCTGGGCACATGGTTGGGATTCACGGGGCTTAGTGAGCATGTCGACGTTCACTCTTGCCATCTCCCTGTTTGACCGCTTCCAATTTACCTTGATTCATGGACCTAACATTCCAAGTTCCTGTGCGATATTGTTCTTTACGGCATCAGACTTTACTTCCATCACCAGTCACATCCACAACTGGGTGTTGTTTTTGCTTTGGTTCCATCTCTTCATTCTTTCTGGAGTTATTTCTCCACTCTTCTCCACTACCATATTTGGCACCCACTGACCTGGGGAGTTCACCTTTCATTGCCATATCTTTTGCCTTTCACACTATTTCATACTGTTCAAAACACAAAGAAGTGGCGTGCAAAAATTGTTCCTCCAAAATTTCGACTTGCCCATGCCAAAAGAGCCTTTCCTTTTGTAGTTAACGCTTATTAAAAACGATACCAAAGAAAACCTGCCAAACCTCAAGGTCATGGAAGTCATGCTGGATAGTTCCCTTCTGTAACTTTTCCTGACAGTGAATTTTCTTATTTAAAATTGCGATAAAATACACACAACATAAAATTTACCATTTATGTATTAAAACTCGTTAGACTTTGGGTTTTTAGAATACTTTTAGCTTTACGGGAAAATTGAAACATGACCGAGAACCCCCATACGCCCGCTCCCGGCACTCATTCTTCTGTTGCCAGCGTCTCGCGCAGGAGTGGCACGCTTGTCGTCGTTGTTCAGTTGCTCAGTCGTGTCCAGCTCTGCGACCCCGTGGATGGCTCCCTTGTCCATCACCAACTCCCAGAGCTTGCTCAAGCTCATGCCCATTCAGTCGGTGATGCCATCCAACCATCTCACCCTCTGTGGGCCCTTTGCCCATTGTCCTCAATCTTTCCCAGCATCAGGAACCAATGTGTGCGTGCCGACTCACTGTGTCGTATCGGACTCTTTGCGACCCTAGGCCCGCCGGGCTCCTCCATCCTTGCAATTCTCCAGGCAGGAATGCTGGAGTGGGTTGCCTTTTCCTTCTCTAGGGCATCTTCTCACCCAGGGGTCGAACTCAGGTTTCCTGCGTTATAGGCAGATTTTTACCATTGGAGCTACCAGGACTGCCCCAGGGAACCAGTACTGGCACATAATCATTTTATGTGATTCTGTGACGATAGACACATGACATCATGCATGTGTTGAAACCCGCAGAGCTGAGCCAGGAGGGAGCTTCAGTCCTTCCTGTGGCTCTCCGCTCTGTCTCTCACAAGGAAGTCTTTGATTGCTGTGGGTGCTGCAAGGCAGGGGTCAGCTCCATTTTCTTGATCTCGAGCTGCCTCATGCCTCCCT
Source organism: Nanger dama (assembly GCA_917880005.1). Lineage (NCBI taxonomy): Eukaryota > Metazoa > Chordata > Mammalia > Artiodactyla > Bovidae > Nanger > Nanger dama. The sequence goes on along the minus strand of CAKJTW010000118.1, from coordinate 983,671 downwards.
GCTCTGTCCCTCTCCTCCGCGGGTCCCAGTGCCCCTGGCCTGACCCCACAGATGGCGTTCATGGGACATGTTCCTCTAAAAAACTGAATTGGAAATTTGATTGGAATTGCATTGAACACACGGATGAGTTTGGGGAGAATTGGCATCTTTATCGCATCTTCCCCTTTCTTTGTTTGCTTGCTTTTTCATTGATTAGATCTTTTAATAGATTTTTCATAATTTTCTCCATACAGACCTTGCACATTTTAGGTTATATTTACGTGTGGAAAGTGAAGTCGCTCAGTCATGTCCGACTCTTTGTGACCCCATGGAGTGTAGCGCACCAGACTCCTCTGTCCATGGAATTCTCCAGGCAAGAATACCAGAAACCGTTTCCTTTTCCACGGGGTCTTCTCGACCCAGGCACTGAACCCGGGTCTCCTGCACTGAGGTGGATTTTTACTGTCCGAGCCACCAGGAAGCCCTATAACGTTAAGATAGTTTTTTTTTAAAGCAATTTGTCTATTTCATCTAAATTTTCACTTTGGTAGCAATGGAGTTTTCAGTGATATTTTCTTATTGTTTTGAATCTCTGCTGGATTTGTAGTTACGCACCCATATCCTTCTTTCTGAGTAATCTTTGTTAAATTTTCAGGAACCAAGTTTTGATGCTCGACGGGCTTAGCTGTTAGTGGGCGCAAGGTTTTAGGGTTTCTCGTCTTCCTCGTCCTTGCTCTGGGTGTTGTCTGTGTCCTTTCTTTCATTTCTGGGGTTGGGTGGGCCACTCATTCCTTCTCCGCCCTCCTTCTGTGGAAAGTCTCACGTGTCCTCGGAGTACAGTGTGCTGTGCATCCACGCTCAGCGCTTTCATTTACGTTCTGTCACCGTGATCGCATCCACCTGTGGTGTGATGGCAGGAGAAGGCGCTTACCTCCATGGTCTTCCTGCTGAGCACACAGCCCCCCATCCAGACCATCCCCACCAAGGGTCTCGACAGGCCACCTGACCATCCTCCTCAACTGCCAAGGCCGCCACCAACAAGGAGCGTCCTGGGACCTGGGGCAGCTGAGGAACCAAGGGGACGTGATGACTGAACGCCACTTGAAGTCCTGGGTGGGGTTCTGGGACGGCAGGAGGGTGTTGGGGGAAAACAGGAACCTGAGCAAAGTGCAGGCTTCAGTTAACCATGGCATGTCACTGCTGGCTCACTCGTCATTAATGCTGTGCCCCTGGGAGCTCAGCTGGTAAAGAATCCGCCTGCAATGCAGGAGACCCCGGATCAATTCCTGGGCCGGGAAGATCCGCTGGAGAAGGAAAGGCTACCCACTCCAGTATTCTTTCCTGGAGAATCTCATGAACAGAGGAGCCTGGTGGGCTACAGTCCATGCCGTCCCAAGAGTTGGACATGACTTAGCGACTAAAGAGAGTGAGAGACACACACACATGTCTATGTGCAGAGATACACACAGGGACAAGACGTGGAGGACTCTGTAGTCACTGGTAACAGCAGGCACCTTGTCGGGTGTCTCTGGGTCAGCAGGAGCTCCAGGTCCAGTCGGAAGGCCCATGTGTGACCCCTCACAGGGTGGTCTCCTCCCGCCCTCTGCGCTGCTGTGAGCTGGTGCTGAGTCGGGGCTGGTGGGGGGCAGGCAGCGGGCTGGACTCAGGCATTGCACCCAGGCCATGCCCAGAAGCAGCTCTGTGCTGCTCCACATCCCTGGTGGACGTTCACCTGCAGGGGACTTGGGGCAAAGGTGAGGTGTTTGGGTCCGAGGCTGGCTTCCTTTGGCTGGGCGTCGCAGAGGGGCGTGGCACGCTGGCCTTTGCCTGTCCCTGCCTCGAGGGCCGCTGGCGCGATTACGAACAGGAGAATGTGAAGGAAGAATTTCCAGATGACCAGCACGTCTTCCAGGGCTGACAAAGCAGAGCCGGGCGTGTCTCAGGTGTGTCAGAACTTTGATCACGGTTCAGGCTGCTGACAAGCCTGGAATCCCAGAGCTCTTGGAGACGAGGTGCTCTAGGTGGGGGGTTTCAGAATCCTCCCCTCTCTGGGTTCCCACAACAAGGAGACACTTGTGAGCAGGGACTGTGCCCTCCCCACGTGGAAACCATCTCCAGGGACTTTGGGGCATGGGGAGGGAAATGCAGAATCTCACGGCTCTTGGCCTCAGCAAGACGCTTGTCAGCCGTCCTCCAGAAGGCATGGAGCGGCCCGGTGCCCAGCCGGCATGCGTCCTCTCTCCCTGGAGGCTGCCCTCCCGGTCAGTCAGGCAGCCGGCTCTCACGCGGTCTGGGCGCGTCTGCCCTGGGGAGGAGACACACATTCCCTTCCCTGCTTTCCCGTCTCTCCCCGCAGCCCGGGCAGTTTCGGGTCCCAGGGTCACCTGCTCCCCAGAGGCCGTTGGTAGGTTCGCGGCTTCGTTGCCGCTGCTGTTTCTGTTTCAGGCTCACTCCTCCACCGCCGGCCTCTCCCGGCCTTTGGCTGGACCAGCCCCGTCTGTGCTCCATGTGGGGAGGGGCTCCAGGTTCTGCCAGGACTGGCTTTGGAGTCACAAGACTGGGACCGAACCCCAGCTTTGCTGTTTACATAGCAGGTGCATATGTAGTTTCTTGCAGCCTCGACTTCCCCAATCTGTAAGATGGGCATGAGAGCCAGGTCACGTTTATCCTAAGGCTTTGGGGCGGGTGTGAGTACAAACGTGTACCTTGGCACAGTGTAGACAGTCTGCTCCCTGGATCATCAATAATCAGTCAGTTGCTCTGTGTCTTCATCACCTCCGCGGGCACAAATCTCAGGCCTGGGTCTCGAAGAAGGACTGCAAATCACGACTTCGTTTTTGCCGGTGAAGGCTGGTTTTGAGTGAAAGTGTCCAGAGACCTGTGCCCTGGGGTCTGGAGGAGGCCCTGGGGGGCCGCCGCTGTGCTGAGGCTGCCCTGGGCACCTCCCCACCTCGCACCTGCCCTGCCCTTCCCATCTGGCGCCTGCAGTGACTCCTGGCGATGGCCTTCTCTGGTTGAAGAGAAAGGATGCTGCGTGTGCACCTACAGGCAGGGAAGCCGGCTTTGCAGAGAGGCCTAGAACTCTCTGAGGAGGCAGGTTGCAGCAAGCCTGGCAGGCTATTGGGACACAGGGTCCAGACACATCACTGCACTGGAGTACTTTTTTTCTTTGCAAATGAGATCGTCAGTATTTCTACTATGCTCCTGGTAGCAGAGGCACCTCTTTTGGGGGGACACTCCCTCTCTGCGGGAGCTCCCTCAGAGATAACTGGGCCACACCATTCCTGGGCCCTGACCCTCTCTGGTGGGTCTGTGTTTCTTTCTTCCCATTTGAAGATGTGACGGTCTGAAGCCCGTGGTGAGCACACACCATTTCTCAGGAGCCCCGCAGCCTCCAGGTAGGCCTGGCCGGTGGGGAGGTGGGGCGCAGGTGGCACTCTTGAGGAGAAGAGCTGTCTGATGTATCTCCCAGCCTGGAGAACCTAGGCTCTTGGAGTCACCGCAGACCGTCTGGGGCGGGTGGCCTCGCTGTAGGAGAACCAACCGGCCTTCAGTCTGCAGGCCGAGTGCTGGTGGGAGCAGGGGGCCTGGGGCGGCTTTTAAGGTACCCAGACGGCCCGGTAGTGTGCAGAAGCACCCCAGAAACAGAGGTCTCTGCTTTGGACTGTTTCCTAAAATTTCATCAAGGATGTTGAGAAACTTGTCTTTGGGTGTGTGGCAGGCTCAAGGTGGGTCACGGTTGTGCTGGAGATGTCAGCGTCTCTGCTAGGCCTGCCCACGCCCCGGGAGGGAGTGGCCCTGTGCCCCCCACCCACGCCCTGGCCCCACCCTGCGCCCCCACCGCCCACCTCCCCTCCCAGCCTTGGTCCCACCCCTGTGAAGAAAGACACAGGAAATGGGAGAGAAACGGCCGTGCCGTCCTCTGGGGGAAGCGAGAGGAACCGAGACGCTGGCGCTCGGCCGTCAGCGGCCACCCCCAGCCGCGCCCGAGGAAGCTGCTGTGGCTTCTTCTCCTCCTCCACAAGCGCGGCCCGCGCTGTGCCCGGTGAGGGGCTGCCCGGCCTGCCTCCACGGGCGACGGCGAGGAAGGAGACGGTCCCAGAACGCCTTCAGGGCCGGGGCCAGGTGTGTCCCAGGGGCGTCCGCGGAGGCAGACGGAGAGCCCGGGAGGCACCCAACTACTGGACGTGTCCCCAGCCCCGGGGGGTGCATCTGGGTGTTTGTGCAGGGGTTGGGGTAGGGTTGGGATCTTTGGGGGCGTTCTGTGCAAGAGGTCCGAGAGTGCGGTGGTGGCAGCCCCGGCCCACTCTGTCCTCCCCGGGCCTGGCTGCTCAGACCGCTCAGCGGGCCGCGTGCACGGAGCCGGCAGCTCCCACCTCCCCCGGCGTTCCTGACCAGCTTTGGGGGAGGCTCCTGGGGCCCTGGAGAAAGACGCGGCACCCCACTCCAGTGTTCTCGCCTGAAGAATCCCAGGGACAGAGGAGCCTGGCGGGCTGCGGTCCATCGGGCGCACAGAGTCGGACAGGAGTGAGGGACTGACTCGCCCACGGCCCTACGGGCCTGTCCAGGCCGGCTGGGGGTCCGTGAGGGCCCCTGCGAGGGCGGCGCAGGGAGCCTGCCGACCCCCAGGGCACCTGTCCCACCCGGTCCGGTGAGCAGAGCTGCGGTCCTGCCCGGGAAGGGGGCACCAGGCGCCGGGTGGACCCGTCAGCAGCGCAGACGCCTGGCTCACAGGCATTTTGTGCGTCGTCCGCTCCCCCGCCAGGCCCCCCTCGGTGCTGGGGTCAGGCCTCTCCTTCTCGGGGAGTGGCTCCGCCTGCCCACGGTCCGGGCAGTGGCCTTGTTGCCAGCGTGGTCTTCCCAGCACCATGGGGCTGGGTGTTTCCTGTGTCCGGTCCTTCTCTGGTTCTCCTCACCCCTGGAGGAGGGCATCCCCATGCCTGTGAGCGGTCCCCCAGCCCCGTCCCCTTGGGGGCCTCCCATCCCCCTCTCTGAGCCTCCTGCCCCTGCTTCTCTCTCTGCCTGAAAGCAGCCTGCCCACCAGTCACCTGCTAGGCTCCGGCTCCCTCAAGCCTCAGCTCCTCTGGGACACCCCCAGCCGAGGCAAGGCCTGGGGCTGCGTCCCCGTGCCCCTCACACAGCCCCTCGAGGTGGCCCTTGGCACTGAGTTTCTGGGGCACCCTCTTTTCACCTCCCCAGGGGTGGTGGCTTAGTTGCTCAGTCGTGTCCGACTCTTTGTGACTCCATGGACTGTAATCCTCCAGGCTCCTCTGTCCGTGGGATTTTCCAGGCAAGAATACTCGCTCGGGTTGCCATCTCCTCCTCCAGGGGATCTTCCTGACCCAGGGATCAAACCCTCATCTCCTGCATGGCAGGCAGATTCTTTACCACTGAGCCTCCTGGAAGGCAGGGTCCTGGCTTCCCATCTTGCCTCCTCACCCTCCCCTCACCTCCTCACCCCTGCCCCGGGACGGGTGGTGGTGCTGGGAAGTCGGTCCAGGGAGCTGGTTTAAGAGGGCCCATTGTCCCCAGCCCGGAGTGCCCTGCACTTGGGCACATGCGCAGCAGGGCCAGCCCAGGCTTCTGGAGGCTGCCCCGTTGCACGCCTCCCTGCATCTGCCCTGCGAGCCTCCCTGTGTGCTGTGCCCGGCCTCACCATCACACTCTCAGTGGCTGAGTGCACGCATCCACGTGCAAGTTTGACCCCGCAGCGCCTCCTGGAAAGGGGGACATTTCCCAGTGACTCAGCAGGCTCGCACCCGCCCCGTCTGCGTGTGCCCTGGGCCGGGACCATCATGAATCACCCGCTTGCCTCTTGATTTGCGTCAGTCAAACCACATGTGAAGAAAGCAGCAGCCAGGGAGGTTTTGCTCGGGGATGCTGGCCCGGGGCGGCCCCCAAACCCCCACCAGCCCTTCCCCGCCGCGGTGACCCAGGCGCTCTCTGCTCTCTCTCCCCCTCCCCACCACCTCGCAGCCATGGACAGAGTCACAGTTCTGGGAATGCTGACGGCCCAGGGAAAATCATGTCGGAAGTTGGCTCTCTTTGAAAAGATCTCTCATAAGAAGGGCTTAATTCAAAAGGGCTGTCACGTGAATGACTGGATTGCTCTGCTGTCCCCCGAAAGGAGCACGACGCTGCAAATCAGCTGTGCTCCAACAGAAAAGAAAAATTTTTTTAAAGGAGGGGCTAGGGCCGCTCCCGCCCGTCTGTACCCGGCAGAGGGGACGGTCCCCACGGCCCTGGGAGCCTGCGGGGCCACGGGCGGCCGGAGCCCCCACCTTGCCACCCCGGGAGTGCTGAGCCTTGCCCAGCAGGCCTGCGTGGACGCTGTGCCCCCTGCGTTGCCTGGCAGCTGTGCCCTCTGCCCACAAGGAAGCCCCCCAGCCAGCGGCCGGCCGAGGCAAGGCTGGGGCACCGCTGGTTTCCTGGTCTGGCTCAGTGAGTTCTCTCTGAAGCAGGCCCACGAGGTTCTCATTTTGACTGTAAAGGTTACTGGTATTGCTCTCGTCCTTTAGACCGTAGCTGACGTCCACATTCCCGGCCGCTCCCAGCTCCAGCCGCGTCTGGGAGCACCGACCCTGCCCTGCTGCCTGGCATCACCACCAGCACATCCTGCTCTGACCTCAGAGGGTGGTGGGCCCAGGCGTGCCTGGCTTACCCGGTTCTGCCTGCTTCGGCCATGACCGGAAGCGTGCTCCAGGGAAGGCAAGGAATGTGGGTGCCCCCGAAGGCTTGTCTTTGGAAGTTTCTCTCTGAACCAGCTTAGAGAGTGTGACTGGTCCAGACCCGGAGCCCAAGTTTACTTCTGAGCAGCCTCCAACAGCCCGTCAGCATCGGCCAGGAAGCAGCAGAGTAGCCGCCAACTCCAGGTCCAGCCCTTCTGTTGGGCGTCCTTCTGTTTTCTATTACATAAACTCTCCCGCGTCTACAAAGGTAGAAAAGAACCCCGAGTGACCAGGTGGCCACCCCATGGCCTCCAGACCCCCTCCAAGGCCAGTCCTGCTCGTCCGTGGCTCCTCTCTTTGGCCCCGGCTGTCATACGTCTGTCCTCAGATCAGGATTCTTTATGATGACCTGTGGTCACCATACCATTATTCCAGGTGAAACACTGATGCTTAAAGGCCATCGAAAGTCACTTTTTAAAATCTTTGATTATCTTAAAAGATTCCCCCCCACCCCGGGTGTTTTTCAGATAAGTGTTAACTGGGGTCCACATGCCGTCTCTTTCCTTGCAGTGTATTCGTTGAAGAAACTGCCTGATTGTCCTGGCCTGTCAGGTGTCCCCAGGTGGGACTTCACTGCTCGTACCCATTGGTGCCTGCAGCGTGTCCCTGGCAGCTCAGGGCTCCCTTCTGGAGGCAGGGACGCACCGGCTGCCGGCTCTGTGATGGGCAGCGTGGAGCCCAGGGGCCAGCTTCTCCCCCAGTGCCCGTCTGGCCTCCTTGCGTGGGGTCCCGGGCCTCTGGGTGAACCTTGACAAAGGGGAAGGGCTCCCAGGGCAGAAAGACCAGGGGAGGCGCTTTTTGCCTTGTGACTAGCAGGGATGGAGCGGGGACCTTGGCTTCCTGGTGTTCGGCCTCGGCTTTGTTGAGCAGAGCTCACGGGGCTGCCAGTGTATCCTCCGGCTGTGCAGCCGTCAGTCCCGTGTTAGATCCTCTGCCTGTTAGCATTCCCCGCCACTTGCTCCCAATCCCTGGGCAGCCCCGGGCTCCTCTACCCAGGTGTCTGTGCTGGGCGCTTCTTTCCGTGGAGTAGCAGTGGGCAGTCTTGCTGTGTCTGGCTTCCAGCATCAGCGAGTCCCAGGCCCCCACGCTGTAGTCTGCCACCCCTTTCCCGTTGTTCCAGGTACGGGCGTGCTTGTCCAGGTTTTTGTGGGGATATGCCTAGGAGTGGAATTGCTTGATCAGGTGGCAGCCTTGTTTGCCTGTTCGGGAGACCGTCACACTGATCTCCACCACCTTCCGTTCCTGCCAGCCGCATGTGAGGCCTCTGGTTTCTCCACATCGTCACCAGCACTGGCTCTTGCCTGACGTTCTGACTGTGGCCTTCCTAGTAGGTGTTAGGTGGTGTCCCACTGAAGTTTTGATTTGAGTTTCCCTGACGACTAACGATGCTTGGTGTTTTTTCATGAGCTTACTGGCCACGTGTATATCCTCTTTGGAGAAATGTCTGTTTCAGTCCCCTGCCTTTTTTTTCTTTTTTAAAGTTGGGCTATTTGCCTTTTGCTGTTGAGAAGTAAGAGTTCTTCGTTTATTCTACCTGCAGCTCATTTGTCAGATAAATGATTTGCACGCGTTCCATCCCTTTTCTGCGGTTTGCTTTTTCATACTCTGACTGGTGTCCTTAGAGGCACAAAGGGTTTCGATTCTGATGAGGTTGCTTTCTTTTGTCATTTGTGTTTGTTGTCGTATCAGAGCTGTTTATTGAAGTTGAGTCTGATTGATGGTGACGGTCCAGCCCCCTTAGGGCTCCTGACACTCCGCTTGCTCGTGTCGAATGCAAACGCTAAAGGGCTTCTCCGGCTGTTAAAAGAGACACTTTCTTCATTGCCTCGACAGGCTCTGCAGCCTGCTGACCACGATCCTCTTTTCCCACAGTTGGTTTTAATTGAATGTCCGTGGGAAAATGGCCAAGTGAATTGAATCTCACAGAGAGAACCAAGTTTCCTTGTTGATTTCTTTCAACCGTGGTTTTTGGTCATTCCTGGGCATGGTTTGTTGGAGTTTGGCACCCTATTGTGAATTTTCATTGAGAGTGGTGTTGCTGGTCTTGCTGACTATCCCGGCATTAGAGAGGGATTATCCCCTTCTCTCCCCAGACAAAAACTCCAGAACATTCTGAAGGCCCTGGGTACCGTACAGAGGGCCCTTCCTCCGCTGGTAGTTTAACTGTGGGGCACACACCCATCACAACTCTGTAGAGCGAGCCGGCATCCTGGGGGAGGCTGAGAGTGGGGCCCTGGCCTTCGGTTGCTCGATGTCACCAGGCTCGGCCACCCAGGCTCACGTCTATGAAACAGGGCTTGACCGCAGCCTCTACCTGAAAGTCAGGAGGACTCACTGTTAGGGATGGAAGCTGTTGGCCTTGGGAAAGGTCACCCCCAATTCAGTGCCACTTTCTGTTCTTCAGTCCCCTGAAGTGTTCTGGCCTCTCGGAAAGTGGCCGCATTGGACACTCAGCAGCTTGTGAGCTGTAGGTGACTCCCAAGTCAGCTGCAGTTTCTCTGGCCCTCTGAAAGTGAAACAGTCAACATCAGTTTCCTCCTAGGATGAGCTCTGCGTCTTTCATTTCCTGCAGATACGGTTTCATGAGCAAGTAGAGAGCTGTGTGTCTTCGTAGGGTTAAGTTCTGCAAGAATTTTTGAGCAGTGTAACTAACTGAGGTCTGCTGTTCACTCACTAAGTCGTGTCCGAGCCTGTGACCCTGTGCCCTGCAGCACGCCAGGCTCCTCTGTCCTCCACTCTCCCAGAGTTTGCGCAAGTTCATGTTCGTTGAGTCAGTGATGCCATCCAACCTTCTCATCTTTTACCGCCCTCTTCTCCTCCTGCCTTCAATCTTTCCCAGCATCAGGGTCTTTTCCAATTTGGGTCTAGTTAGTGTTAATCCTGAAATCAGTCCTGAATATCCATTGGAAGGACTGATGCTGATGCTGAAGCTCCAATACTTTGGCCCCCTGATGTGAAGAGCTGACTCATTGGAAAAGACCCTGATTCTGGGAAAGACTGAAGGCAGGAGAAGGGGACGACAGAGGACAAGATAATTGGATGGCATCACCAATTCAATGGACATGAGTTTGAGCAAGCTGCAAGAGTTGGTGATGAACAGGGAAGCCTGGCATGCTGCCGTCCACGGGGTCACAACTGAGTGACTGGACTGAACTGAACTAGTGTTAATCCAGACATTCAGTGTTTTTGTTTTTTTCTTCTTTCACAGTGAAGAAGTGTCCCTTTGCATTTTCTTTACGAAAAGCCAGACTGTCGTATGTGTTTTACTCTGTATTTCATTTTTCCGAGTCTGCATATGCCGGCCTGAACCGTGAGCCGCTGGGCGCCTCGCAGATGCCTCGTCCGCGGTGGCCTGTCGGCCGACTGGCTAAGCCCCTCGTCCTGAGTGGCTGTCTCAGTGGCTTAGGGGTGCAGGCCGCGCCCTGTCTGCACGCGCAGCACATTAGAGAGATTTTGAGTGTGTGCAGGACTTAGTTGTTGGGGACAAGGAGCTTGGTCCAATTCCCGGGAGCTATCAAATCCCTAGTTAAGGTGCACCTGTTACTTTCTTACCCCCAGCAACTGCGTGCTTCCTCTTGATTCTCATTTGGAAGCCTTTTCCTCCTCTCTGTCTCCAGCTTCGCTGCAGCGTTTCCTGATTCTCTTTTGCGCTTGGTCAGCTCGCCCTTCCCTTTCCAGCGTGACACGAGGGGGCCACGGCCCCGTCCGCCAGCTGGCTGAGCACGCCCCTCCCCGTCGCCACCGTGCTGCCGTCAGAGTTCCCACAGGTCCGGACGTGGTCCAGGCAGCGGAGCTTGGCTCAGGCGCCCCGGCGAGGCTTCCGCGGCAGCTGACGGTCGCGTCGCCGCTGGGCTGGGCTCCCCGGGAGGCCCCGGGGTGTCCGGGCTCCGGAGGGCCCTGGGCTTGAGGGCTGCCCTGCGCAACGAGCTCTTCCGCTCAGAGGCACCTGTTGTGCTTTGCGTCGGCTCCTCAGTTAAGGGGAGAGAACAGGTTCGGAAAGTGGGTGCCGGGAGGCCTTGGCGGGTCCTGCTGAGCCATGGCTGAGCAGCGAGACGCGCCCCCGGGCCTGTGGCTGCCGGCTCGTCCTCGCACGTGGCGTGGGTGTGCACACTGTCGCTGTGTCTGGGGGGCTGCTCCTAGCTCAGAGTCATCTTCCCGTGTCCAGCCTCCATCCAGCTCAGCTTCTGAACACACGGGGGGCTGGTGGGGCTGGCGAGGCAGGTGGGCCTGGGGCAGGCATCCCGTGGCTGGGGCCTCGGGCGAGACTGAACCCCACCTGAGCTGGCAGGAGGGTGACGTCCTGACCTCAGCGCCTGAGCGTACTGGGCCCGGGGACTCGGCACTTCCTGCCGCCGCCCTGCGGGCCGGGAGGCCCCCTGGTCCCAGGGGGTCACTCGGAGGCTGCCTGGTGCTGCCGCCCCGTCGGAGCCCCTTCTCGTGGCCAGGGTGGGCGGTGAGGACACGTGGGTGCCTTTCATCTGCTGGTGAGCTGAGCACAGATATGCACGTCGGGGTGCTTCTGAGTGGCGCTGTCCACAGGAAGGATGGGGCTGCTCTAAGCTCAGCCATGGGAGGAGCTGACCCTCAGCCTCCTGGACGGTGCCCTCCCTCCTTCCAGACTGCAGAGTTCACGTCCAGCTGCCGGGGCGGCTCTGGGCCTTCCGCCCCTCGGCTCCGAAGGGGGGCTCCCAGCTGGCCTCTCTGCTCGAAGCCGGACACTCGTTTCCTCCCAGAGCTGCTCATTTTCCCTAGTTTCTTCTGATCTACGCTTGGCCAATGGGGATGAAAGAACAAAGGGAAGCTCTGCCTCCTGCCCCGGGTGACATGGTTCTTGGGAAATCCTGTTCCCTTTGCCATCGCAGCCTCGAGAGGGTCCTCGCCTCCGACAGGAGGCCAGGCGGTCGGCTGGCCCTGCTGTCCACCTGGGACCCCTGCTCTCCTGAGGCCTCCAGGTGCTTCTGGCTGCTGAGGGAGGGGCCGTCCCCCAGGCGGTTCGGAGATGAGGCGTGTGTGTTTGTGGAACACTTGGTAAACGTCAGCACGATGAAGTATGTTGATTCCTCTTTGCGATAACTCAGACTCGAGGACAGAAATGTGTTCACTTTTCTGATGAATATCTTCATGCTTGACATACAAGCATGTTGACTCAGCATCTTTCCAGAATCACATTTAACCCGAGAAATTCTAAACCTCTTCCAATCTTCTCTCTGATCTCTTGGCTTGTCTGAGGCTCCTGCCCGTCCCTGAGAGGCTCAAGCTTGCTGTGGGCGGTCAGCGGCCTGACCCGGCCACCTCCACCCAGCACCCATTCGTGCCTCAAATGGAGAGGGAACGAATGAAGTTAGGTAAAGTTAAAAATGACAGTCGAATAGATTGTTCCTGATCACTGTGATGAACCTCTGATTTCACTTAGACAGGAAAGAGAATGCTGACTTATGTATGCAGTTGAGTCATAGCTTGTAGTTTGGTGCACAGCTTTTTTAAACGTTTGATGATCTTTGTCTTTTTAGGAGAACAGCTTTATTCTTTGGTGAGGTGGCATTTGAAAGACTATCCATTAGTAACGTGAGGAGTTACTCTCTAAAAGTCCAGAAGCTGGAGACCATGAGCAGCAGACGCTGAGGTGAAAAGTGCCCAGCTGACGGATCCCGGCCCCTGGTCCTCCACAGGGACAGTGCAAGAGGCCAGTGCCCAGAGGCAGAGGCTCTGGGGAGGGAGGGGCCGCCATCCGCCTCCCCAGGATCGCACCCCTGCAGCCCTGTGGCAGCCACGTGGAGGCAGAGGACTGCTGGTGCACAGGCCCTTTCGTGGGACAGCCCTCATGGTCCACTTGGACACTCACGCCCTCCCCGTACTCTGCTGAGGAAGTGAGTGCTGCAGAGCTGTGGTTTGGCATTTCCGGCTCGTGGTTAGTTTTGTGAGTGTACAAATCTCTCTATAGCCGTCGGCGTGTGTGAAGCCCTTCCTGGAACAGTTAGAGATTGTAGCTGTCTGCACGGCGACCTGAGGGCTCAGGTCGTCTCTGCTGATGGCTGTGCTCTGGAATCTGCGGCTGCGCTGGGCTGAGGTGTGGCCAGACGCCCTGGCGGGATCACTGGGACACAATGCCCTGAAGCCACGATCAGCGTCCCCGGGGGCTCCGCCCCCAGCTGCAGTAGGTCTGGGTGCCCCCGGCAAGAGGGGGACACGTGTCATCAGCATCCCTGGGGGCTCTGCCCCCAGCTGCAGGGGGTCTGGTGCCCCCAGCAAGAGGGGGACATGTGTCATCACCGTCCCTGGGGGCTGCGCCCCCAGCTGCAGGGGGTCTGGGTGCCCCCAGCAAGAGGGGGACACGTGTCATCAGCGTCCCTGGGGGCTCCGCCCCCAGCTGCAGGGGGTCTGGGTGCCTCTAGCAAGAGGGGGACACGTTGTCCAGACGGGGGCAGAAGGCCAGAAGCAGGTGGCTGTCCAGCCAGCCTTCTCTTGCCCCCTGGGACTGTCCTTGGTTCCACTGCAGCCGAGATGGCACCCGGGAGAGCTGAGCGGCCTGGCCAGCTTTGTGGGCTGGGGGTGGACACTGAGGCTTTTGTTTTTGGAAAGCCTGTTTCTGAGTATGAGCCCTTGGCTTCTTCGGAGGAGTGATTTTCTTTCAGAAACCACACCCTTTGTTGGTCTCAGAGTGATTTCCTGATAAGAAAGTCAGTTGTATTTGCTGAGAAATCACGTTTGGAAAGGAAGCAGTTACAGTTCCTTTTATGAAGGAGGCTTGTTAGAAACTGTGATTTTTTTTTTCCTTTCCTGAGAGGCGTGCTTGACCCTGGGGGTCAGCACACCTTGTGCACAGGGCCTCTTGTCACCTGGGGTCAGGGAGCTATGTGTTGGTGCAGGTTAACCTTGGGTGACCCCAGGCCGGGGGACCAGGGAGTCCAGGGGGTCCAGGACTCACTCCCAGCCCTCAGCTTCAGCGGGGACTAAGCCGCCAGGCCCTGAGCCCCTGCCTGCCTCAGTGGCCTGGGCCCTAGCGTCCATGTTTGGCCTCTGGCCTGCCGTGTGGAGGGAGAGGTGTTTCCTGAACCTGGAATGTTCTGCGCCAGCTTCCAGCGTATGGACAAAAGAGAAACGGACTGACATGAACAGCATGGGGGTGTCCTGATCAGCATCACATCCCCAGGAAGGAAGGACAGGGCAGGTGTGGCCACCCCCACCCTCCCCCTGCGCCGAGGGTGACGGCAGACCCCGGGCCCCCACGTGGGCACTGCCACCCTGGGTGGAAAAGCGTGGCACAGCCTTCCTAGAAGACAGACCCTGCCTGGCCTGGAAACTGCACCTCATCTCTGGGGGAAATGAGTGGAGACAGAGGTGCCTGCAGAGAGACCCAGGGGTCCTCCTGGGAAATGGTGCTTTATTCTCACCGCCCTGTGGCCCCAGCGCCCACCTCCTCCTCTGCGGGGCCCGGAGTGGGCATGTAGAAATACGGGGTGAGAGGGTCCTTTGTGGACTGCATGGGATGGAGAGCCTTCATCACCCACAGGGAATGTTCTCAGTGAGTCATGTGTGGTTGGCCATTGCGTGGTAAAGCGGACACCACGTCTCTCTGGCCAGGACAGAGCATCCAGGCTGCTTTGTGACCTCCACGGAGTCCCACGCTCGCACATTCCTTGTAAACACTGGAAAACCAGCCCAGGGAAACCCATTTCCTGCCCCCACGCGCTCTCAGCACCCTCACAAGTGAAAATCACATTTGGAGATGCCTGTTCTTGCCTGGAGAATCCCACAGACAGGGAGCCTGGTGGGCTGCTGTCTCTGGGGTCGCACAGAGTCGGACACGGCTGCAGCGACTTAGCAGCAGCAGCAGTGCTTACATTTAAAACCTGCACTGGACGTATCCTTCAGCGAGGCTCCCGAGTTCCGGCTGAAGGGACAGAAGTAGCCACACCAGGGCGTCCAGCTTTCTTCCCCGGAGCCCCAGGGAGCCCTGCAGAAAGTTCAGCTGGGCAGATGGGAAGCGGGAGCCCTGGCTCCCCTTGCCAAAGGGGCTTCCCAGGCGGAAGCCAGCTGCCAGCGCAGGAGATGTGGGTTCAGTCCCTACATCAGGCAGATCCCCTGGAGAAGGAGATGGCAACCCACTCCAGCATTCTTGCCTGGAAAATTCTGGGGACAGAGGAGCCTGGCGGGCTACAGCCCATGGGGTCACAAAGAGTCAGACCACTGGGCACAGCACAGGAGTGACCTCAGGCCCCTCTGAGTTGACTCCCCTCCTCCATGCCACCACCGGCTTCCCCGTTTGGATCAGTGAAGCGAGACTTTCTCCTTCCTGGGCTGTGCACCGCCATCTCGCCCTCACCCGGCCCTCCTCGGGGCCCTGGGCAGCACGGGGGACCTGGCGGCCTGGAGGTGGTGCCCGGCCAGGAGCCGGTGACCCGGGCCAGGCCCCAGCTCCCGGTCCCATCTCAAGGACACAGCCCGTGCAGTGTTGGCCTCCCCCTACACGGGTGGCTGACACCCTCCAAGTCCCCCTAGACGTGCTGACCCCGAAGGCTCTCCTCTCCCGTGCCCGCTGAGAACACACCCTCAGCGGCTTCTTGTGGGCCACGTGGGTGGGGTCTTTCCTCCCTGACTGCTGTTCCCGGCTCCCCGCCCTGCACAGTAGGCCCACCAGCCTCACAGGACCACTTGGGAGTCGGGGCTGAGGGCCACCCCTGCCCAGGGGAGCCTTTCCTGGAGTATAGAGGATTCCAGAGCTTCTCGGGGTGGACATTTGGACCTCCACTGAGAGAGGGCCCCCACCCACTGCGAGGGCCTCACACTCCTCCTCGCCCGAAACACCAGCCGATCAGAGGCTGGTGCAGCGCTGGAAGCAGGCTGTCCGGCTGCTTCAGTGTGTCAGAGCAGGCCCGGAAGTCTTCCTCCTGCACGGGAGGACTGGGGGTGTCCTCACGCAGCCCCCACATTATCAGCTGGGCCCCCTGCACCTCTGCTGGGTGTGCCGAGCGCTGGGACCTCGGGACCTGGGCTCTCCACCTAGAAATATATGCACCGTGGGTTGTAGTCAAAGGGTGTCCCAGATGCTGTTTCAGGAAGATTGTGCTGGCAAGAGCGCTTTCGGTAGATTACCAGGAGGGAAGGACTCAGGGGGCGGCCCAGGGGCGTTGGGGGGAGGGGCCGGAGCCGCAGCAGTGACCAGGCTGCCCGGCCTCCCATGCCCTTCAGGCTTGCTCCCTTGCGGGAGCAGAGGCGGGGCACGCCCCTTGTGAGATGTGCCCCTGGCTGGTTGGTGCTCTCGCGTTGGTGCCCATTAGCAACCTCTGCTTTCCGTGTGGCGCTGGTGCGTGCTCGCCCGGTCGTGTCCAGCTCTTTGTGTGCTCGTGGACTTCAGCCCTCCAGCCTTCTACAGCCATAGCCTTTTCCTGGCAAGCGTGTTGGAGTGAAGCGCTGTTTCCTTCTCTGGGGGAGCTGCCCAGCAGGGAACGAACCCACGTCTCCCACCTCTCCTGCCCTGCAGGCGAGACTTCTCTTCCACTGAGCCACCGGGGCCTTTGGTTGGCCTTGCTGAGTTTTAGTACTGCTGTATCTGTGAATTCTTTGTAATTTTCTGCATGCTGATGGCAAGCAGTGACAGTTTTGTTTTTCTTTTCCATTTTTTGTGTCTGTCTGTTTCCCTGCCTTGGTGCGCTGGCCAGGAGCGCTGGTGCTGCTTGAACAGTGGTCATTCTCCCTGGCTCCGGGTCTCAGAGGAGAACTCCACTGTGTCACTGTCGAAACGATGTTGCGGTGGGTCTTGCTGGCTGGTTGGTTTTGGTAAGAACCCATCATCACATCGGTGTTGTGGCTTTCTGTTTCTGGTTTCATATGAGGTTAGTTTTTGTTAATTTCCTCATGAATGTATGCAGAATTATCAATACTTCTTTTCTCTCTATTGAGATGATATAAATTTTATTTTATTAATGTGGTTAATTATACTGACTAAAAAAAATTAAACCCACCTTTGATTTCTGAACTGAATTCACAGTGACCAAGATATAGTATCCTTTTTGTACGCGATTGGATTTGGTTTGCTAATAGTTAATGATTTTTGCTTTTGCCTTAGTGAATAGGTTTAACACGTAAAATTTTTTCCTGCCAATTTTTCATATCAGGGTAATGCTATCTCATGAAAAAAGTCGAGAATTGTTTCCTTTCTTTACATTCTCTGAATGGCTTTGTGTCAGATTGGAGGTTTTCTTAACTGAAAGCTTGATAGAACTTTGAGGTGAAGTCACCTGTGCCTGGAGTTTGCTTCCTGGGGAAGTTTTAAATACAGATTTTATTTCTTTCAAAGTAACTGGACTATTGAGGTCCTTTATGTCTTCTGACACCAGTTTTGGTAAGTTGTGGTTTTCAAGCAGCTTCTAGATTTTGTCAATATTTGCGTGGAGATTGTTTTAAGGCCCCCTGATTAACCTCTTTCATATCCATAGGAGCTATAGTACTTTCTTCACTGTGACACTGTTGTTCTCTGAGGCCCTTAACTCTGTTTTGAGGCGCTGTCCTGCACATTATAGGATATTTAGCAGTCTGGAGTCTCCCCCAGCTTTCCTGGTGGCTCAGTAGTAAGGAACCCACCTGCCAGTGCAGGAAACTCGGGTTCAGTCCTGGAGAAGGAAACGGCAACCCACTCCAGCTTTCTTGCCTGGGGAGTCCCATGGGCAGAGTAGCCTGGCGGGCTCCACTCCGTGGGGTCATAGAAGAGGCAGACACGGCTTAGTGACTAGGCAGCGGCGGCAGCAACTGGAGTCTCCCAGGTGGACGTCAGTGGCGCCCCTGGCCCAGCGCTGACGGCCTAAATCCTCTCATTGGCCTTACAGAGCTGCTTCTGTTCTATGAGTCTTTTTACAGAACCCACTTTTGTTTGTTTGTTTAGTTAATCCTAAGTTATTTGTATCTCTTTTCTGTTTTATTAATGTTTACTCTTTATAATTTGCTTTCACTTTTCCTGAGTTCAACTTCCTGTTCTTTCATAAACCCTTGAGCTGACTCATTGGAAAAGACCCTGATGCTGGGGAAGATTGAAGGCAGAAGGAGAAGGGGATGACAGTGGATGAGATGGTTGGATGGCATCACAGACTTGATGGACATGGGTTTCGGTAAACTCTGGGAGTTGGTGATGGACAGGGAGGCCCGGCGTGCTGCGGTTCCATGAGGTCGCAAAGAGTTGGACATGACTGAGTGACTGCACTGAACTGAACTGAACTGGATGGACCCTGACACAGGCATGTTAAGGCTGATTTCTTCTCTCCACAGCTTCAGCTTTCTTCTGGTTGTCATTTAGGTTGCGTGCTAAGTCACTTCAGTCGTATCCAACTCTTTGCGACCCTATGGACTGTAGCCCACCAGGCTCCTCCAGGCAGGAATACTGGAGTGAGTTGAGACTAGGCTGAGACTCAAATGACCTGTTTCATCTTAAGTTGCACCTTGTGTTTTTGGGGAAGTCACGTTTATCCGTCCTTCAAATATTGATGTTCTGAGTGTATTTTGTTGAAACCAGATCTCTTCCTATATGAATCTGGTGGAGGAATGAGTAGCAGAAGATGTTTAGCAGTTTATCTGGGGAAATTAGTCAATTCGAAATGTAATTAATAATGAAATTGACCATTAAAGGGATTGTTAGAAGGTTTACAGTTATCTGTCTAAAGAGACATTCTGGAGTTTTAATGGCAAGCTTATATGAGAGCAGATGTTCATTTTGAGAGGCCTCTGAAAGTACCAAGGCTCTCCCCCTTTCCTCTCCAGCCCACTCCATGGAGATTTCCTCTAATGTGTCGGATTGGTAATACGTCTGCATTCTGTACAGATGGAATGGTAAAATTAGTATTGTTAATGTTTTGAGATCCCACTTTTTCCGAGAACTCTTGATTGGGTAGCGATCTGGAGGTTGAATGTATTTGAAATCTGAAGACTCTCAGGCCAGTTTTTTCATATTACCTGTCTCCTCATTTAGAGCATGATTTATTTCATCCACACACACATCCACCCATCCATCCACCCAGCTGCTACCAGTACTGAACTGGTCATTGATTTATGGGCATGGATTTAAAAAGAAACACCATCAAGATTTCGTCCCTGTTAGGAGCTCTCGATTCCATGGCAGAGAGCAGAGGGATCCAGTGATCTTAGGATGGTAGTGTTGGCGAGGAGCCTCCCACGTTGGCACTCTCGTCGCAGGCGGAGGACACAGTGGGGGTGAGGGCAGAGCTCTCGAGGGGAGCAGCCTTGCTCCTTGCGCTGGGTGCTCTGATAGCAGCCTCATGCCACCCAGTGTCTCCTTTCCGGCACGCGTTTCTCTTCTGAGTGTATTTTTCTCAACAAAAGAATTTATAAAAGGCAATCCTAATTTTTCCTTAGAACCATTAAAAAGAAAATCCCACACAGAAAGCCCAACTGCTCCAGATACAAGTTCTGGAATTCACTCTTGGATTTGTTTCTCACTTGCTAAAAAGCAAAGAAGCCTCTGCAAGAGCCACAGGAACCATACCACGCTCACCGGCTCCCTGCTCTCTTCCCTGCCCTTCCTTGTGTGATGCTGGCTCTCTGGAAATCTGCTTCAAGCTCTAAAAAGCAGCTGGAACACCCTTGAGTTGCTCAGCACAAACTACAAAGCGGTGGCATTGACTGTGCAAAGCAGATGCTGTTTGCATTCAAATAAAAGACAAACATAATCTTTGCGTTAATGGAGAGCATTTGCGAAAGCCTTTGCATGAAGCGGTTTATCCCTTTCCAAGAGCTGGTTACTTTGTACTAATTTCTGAATGTAGCAGAGGATAAGCAATCTTTTGTTGATTATGTCTCACAAAGAGTTGCTTTTGCACAAGTATAGCTGATTTCAGAGAAGGGCTCTCCAATACGCAAATACAGTGTCAAGTGGAACACCATATTGATTGCTGTCAGTCATGTTCTTGTAGCTTTTTGTGTTTAAAAGTTGGATTGATGAGCTATTACTGTGTTCTCACTGCTACCAAACTCTGCTTCTGCAAAGAGTTTTGTAGAGTTACTCAGGCTGGGCCATGTCTCCCTGGTTGTCTCCTCTTTGTGAGAAGAAGCCAGATCGTGTGTGGAGTGCTTTGGGACTCAGCCAGTGCAGTTTCAGAGGTAGCTGTAGTTAATTCTTATTTCATTAACAAGGGCTAGGTGAGTAAAGATACAGAAATCAGAGCAAAGTACAGACAACGGTTCATCAGAGAGAAGGAGAGCGCAGAAATGCATATTTTTAAGTCCTGCACACCAGCTTGCTAAGTTGCTTCAGTCATGTCTGACTTTTTGTGACCCCAGTGGACAGTCGCCTGCCGTGCTGCTCTGTCAGTGGGATTTCCCAGGCAAGAATTCTGGAGTGGATTGCCATTTCCTCCTCCAGGAGACCTTCCCGACCCAGGGATTGAAGCTGTGTCTCCTGCAATGGCAGCTGGGCTTTTAAACCACTGAACCACCAGGGAATTATTCAAAACTGAGCTAGACTTTGGTCGTTAGTTTCCTACCTTAGGAAGTGAAGGGAGAAGCCTGTTTATGTTGAGGCTTTCACTGTTTTTAAGAGGAGACCCCTAGGTGTCTCGGACAGTGGTTTTGAAGCACACGCAGCGGCGCTGGGCAGAGGGTTAAGGGGACGGGGCGGCACATCGCGAACGCAACCCCGTGACCCTGGCGCTGGGTGTCAGCGCAGTGGCCAGTGCCTGTCTGCACGCGCTCACACGGTTATGGTGCATTTCCTTGCCCTGCTCCTAGCATCACACTCTTCCACGCTGGAAGCGACTTTCTGAAGTAAACCGTTAGTGGTTATTTCAACAGGAGTTTGTGGTAAATTTTCTCAGTTTCTGTGTGTCAGAAAAATGTCCTTTTCTTCTTCTTGAATGATAGTTTAGCGAGGTATAGAACTGTAGGTGCAGAGAAGGCACTGGCACCCCACTCCAGCACTCTTGCCTGGAAAAGCCCATGGACGGAGGAGCCTGGTGGGCAGCAGTCCCTGGGGTCGCTAGGAGTCAGACACGACTGAGCGACTTCACTTTTCACTTTCACGCATTGGAGAAGGAAATGGCAGCCCCCTCCAGTGTTCTTGCCTGGAGAACCCCAGGGACGGGGGAGCTGGGGGGCTGCCGTCTTTGGGGTCGGACACGAATGAGCAACTTAGCAGCAGGACCGGCAGCAGCCCTGCAGGCGGCGCGTGGTTCGCTCGGCTGTGTTAAGGTGTTTTATTGTCTCTTGGCTTTTTTGGTTGAAATGCTAGCTCCCTGTCCAGTGTTGTTTCTTCTTAGGTAATCTGAGAATTGTATGGAATTCTCCAGATGGCTTCACCCTAACCAGGTTCAAGAGCCCAGAGGCTCCTGATTTTGTCAGTCAACTCAGTGTCTTGCTCACCTCTGTGTGTTGGGTGCTCGTGGTAGCCACGTTTCCCAAAGTGTGAATCTGTTTTTGCTGCAGGTGCCCCTGTTAATTCAGATCATCAACCAAGAGACCCGGATTTGACCTCTGTTGTTTCCCAGTTTCTCTCTCCTGCAGTTGCATTGAAAGGTTTGCCATTCTTTCTGATTGTCTGCGGTTACTTTAATGCTCCGTCAGTCATAACTGAGTACGCACCTAATGTGCTCATCTTCATTTCATTTCAGGTTGCCCTCATGCCTGAGCATTCAGACATAATCTATCTGTATAGGTATAAGAATCAAAGGAATTGGTTATAGATTAAGGAAGGCTCCTTTTTTGATTTTGGTTTGGTGAAATTTCTACAGATTTCCTTTGCCTCATGATTCTATTAGTTGTTGGTAAATTAATACAGTGGAGGGCCACATACACGATTTCACATCTGTGTTGAATTTTGAGGGATAGGAAGTGACTGTTCCAATGATTATAATATTTTATGAGAAGATGAAGATAAGTCATCAGTTCAGTGCAATCCATCAAGGAGGTAAACTTTGGGGACAGAAATGTGCCCCAGGCTCTCGCTTTGCTCCTCCCACTGTGGGCGCCCAGGACGCTTGCTGTGCAGTGAGAGGTTCAGGCAGCTTAGCCAGGTGGAGCCTCTGGCCGCCCAGGCCAGGGGGCTGTTGATCCTGAAACTGAAATAGGCAGGCAGGGAGCAGGGGCGCAATATTTAAAAGGATATCCATATCCATAGGGCATGACAGAAGCTGGTTAGAGCCGCGCACGTCCAAGATGGTGGGAGATCTGACTTCCTGTAGACCTCGAGCATCACTGTACACGCATTATGATACATCAGTTCAGTTCAGTCGCTCAGTCTTGTCCGACTCTTTGCGACCCCATGAATTGCAGCACACCGGGTCTCCCTGTCCATCACCAACTCCTGGAGTTCACCCAAACTTACATCAACATATGCTAAATAACGCACAAACATAGGCGCTGTGACCATGTCAGGCCAAAAGGGGGCGGTGACCCAGCTGCTGGAAATCCCCACCTCTTCTCCCAAAATAGTTTGAATAACCCTCCCACTCATCAGCCTATGAAACCGCCCAGCCCGTAAACTGCCCACCTCATATTTCAGGGCCTCTTGCCTTCAGAGGTGGCTCACACTCTGCCTGTGCGGTGTGGGTCTCTTAAATAAATTCATTCACTTTCTTACCTAGAACTTTTGTCTCTCACTGAATTCTTCCTATGAAAAGACATGAAGAATCCGAGCTTCATCAAGTCCAGAGACCACCTGGGTGATTTCGCTTAACAGGCAGGGAGTTCAAGTCCCAGCCTGGGGCGTGCGGTTTCTAAACCGAGGGCAAGTGAGTGTTAGCGGGGTGATGTGCCTTTAGAGCGCCATCTGGATGCTCAGAGTGTGCATGTCTGTGTTCAGGGAGGAGGAGAGAAATGCTTTGTTTCTACTTTCTTCTTTAAAAATTAGTCCATATGGAATACAGAAGATAGAGAGTATCGTCTAAAAATTTGGATATATCTCTGTTTTTAGAACTATGAAGCTTTCGAAATTTGGAAGGTTGTTTGAAGCAGCCATTTTTAACATACTGGCGACTGGGAAGCAGCCTGCCACTTTCCAGTGTGGCTGGGGGCCACGTCTGTCCTTGGGAAGAGCAGGGTGGGGATGGCTGACAGGGGCCCCTGGGCCCGGCCCATGAGGGCTCCATAGGACACTGGGGCTCCGGGGGCAGGAGCTGCCCTCCTGTTCTGCTCCTTCCCTGTGCCTCCTTAGTCACTGCTAAATCTTCTGGGAACTAACCCGCCTGCTGGCAGGAGGGCAGGGGTCAGGCCTGGCTCTGGGGCTGAGGTTTCCCAGGCAGCCTGCCCCTTGGGCCTGGGGGTCACTCAGGGTACTACATGGGAGCCCCTTCTCATCCCGTCTGCCCTGCTGGGTGAGGACCGCCACTTAGCCCATTTTACGGACGTGGAAAGTGAGGTCAGGTCATTCGTGTGAGGTCAGGGGCACCCAGGAGCAGATCTGGGCCATGGCACCGGGCACCCGGTCTCGGTGGACCCAGCCAAGCCTCGGTGCCGCCCACCAGGGTGCCAAGCCACCCACAGAAGAGAAGAGACAGAAATCCGTATCCTGTCACCGACATCCGCACAGCAGTGTCTAACAGCAAATTGCTGCTCCTGTCAGTAGCTCTATTTTTAGAAGGTTAAAATAGAACACAGTGGAGTGCACCCGCTGTATTTTTAGCAACTGAAGTTCGCGTTGTATAAAAATGGTTCTAAGAGGAATAATGATAAGGTTTGGTTCGTCTTGTTTCTGGAGAAGCTGCGCTGTGTACAGTGGACCCTTATTCTGTGTAACAAAATGTAACAGGGATTCTGCTGCTTGTATACCAGCTTTCACAGGACCTGGAAAAGCTAGCTCTACTGGAGGAAGGGGCGTGTGGGGAGTTTTGAATTAAATAATAATGATGGCATCCTCTTGGGGGCGTGGGCACCTTTGAATGGCCGGCAGCTAGTGCAGCGAGACAGCGTCCTCTTGGCCACCAGGGGTTCGTGTGTGGCTCAGAGCAGGGGACAGTTCAGCCTCGGCCGCAGG
Organism: Nanger dama; assembly: GCA_917880005.1. Lineage (NCBI taxonomy): Eukaryota > Metazoa > Chordata > Mammalia > Artiodactyla > Bovidae > Nanger > Nanger dama. Next base: position 959,995 of record CAKJTW010000118.1, on the reverse strand, counting down.
AACCCTCCAGGGGGCTGTCGGAGCAGCGCCCCCTCCAGGGGGCTGTGCCTTTGCACGAGTGGCCTGCGTGTCCCCTCTTGTTTCTATAAAGTTACCTTTTAGAAAATCAAGACAATGGAAATCATTTTTAAAAAACCAAAACTACAAGCTGTATGTTATTAGGTAGTACAAACATGAGAGAAAGGCAGACTTCCTGAGAAGGTTCAAAGCCCGTGTTACAGGCCTCCCCATCCACTCTGCGGTGGCCCTTCAGCTGCACTTGTAAGCTGACTTGAGATGATCGTGGCTGCAAGGGGAGGCTGGCGCGGGCGCCGCGCGGGCGGAGGCGGCCCGGTCCGGGCCCCAGCTCCTGCAGCTGTTGGCCTGGCGTTGCTCCCCATGCCAGCCCTCTGCCGCCTCCCGCGGGCCGTGACCTCCCAGCACGGGAGTCTGTGCCCCCAGAGCCTGCAGGGTGCGTCCCCCGTGAGCACGCTCCGGCCACACTGTCAACTGGCCTGCGTGAGCTTGCTCCAAATGGCCGTTGTGGTTTTATTGTTCTGCGCTCGTGACTCACTTCTCACAAGCTGCTTATTAACAGGCACCTCTTCTGGCTTCCTGTTGCTTAACCACCGACACCTTCCAGCTAGTCTGTAACGCTCGGCGGTGTGGAAGGCGGGCCGGGCACCGGCTCATCCGTCCAGTGGTTTTCCTCGCTGACTCAGGGTTTCAGGAGGGGGCTTCGTCCCACCAGCTGCCGTGGGACTGGGCGTGCGTTGGTTCTGGGCCGCGCGAGTCGCAGAGGGGCAGGTGAAGTGGGAGGGGCACGTTATTGTCCTTCATTTACCTTCTTCAATTTACCCCCGAGTCAGTTTACGTCCCCACTTGACACGTGAGGAGACTGAGCCTGGGCTGAAGCGACAGGACTACTCACCACCCTCCGTGTCCGGGGAAGCCGGGCCGGGCGGCCCCCGAACCCCGGGGCCACGCAGCCTCCGAGACGTGGCCTTGTCCCATGCACAGGGCCGCTGTGTCCGGTGAGGGGGTGGCCTCCGGGAGTTCTGTCCTTTCGCCCGCTCGGCAGTTCAGAGGTCGTCAGCTCAGAAAGTAGGAAGCCTGCAGGATTCACGGTGGCGGCTTGCCTGCGGCTTTTCAGAGGCGTGCGGGCTGGTCTGAGCCCGGGAGGGAGCCTGCTTGCCGACAGGTGGGCCTCGGCTGGCTCGCAGCCCTTGCCTGTAGCTGTGTTCCTTCTTGCCGTTCTTCTTAAGTCTTGGAGATGCAGGCTCACCGCGTGCGCCGGCTCGGGCCCCTGTGGGCCTTCTGTCGTCTATGATTCCTTACTCGGACTCCGAGAATCTGCACGTTCTGCCTCCGAGGTCGTTTCCCTTGTCCGCCTCCGGAGCGCTGGCAAACAGCTTTGGAATGACTCGCCCAATCGTGTCCTCCCCGCAGGGCAGATGGACATCCTCCCCAGAGCAGAGACGGATCTGTTTTCAAAGGCAGGCTTAGGACACTCTCTCCTGATTTTCTAAATCACTTATTAACGGTTGAGCTGGGCCAGGCTGTGGGGGCAGCTGAGAGCTGTGGGCTCTACTTGGGGAGCCTGGGGAGGGGCAGACAGTCCCTGGAGGACCACCGTCCAAAAGGCGGACTGGGAAGCCCCCTCCAGGGAACGCGGCCCTGGGCCAGGGAGAGCAGAGCCAGCCTTGGTCTGGGCTCCAGGGCTCCGGCACTGCCCGCCGCAAAGCGCCCCGCCCTGGCCTTCCCGCCTTCCCCTCCTGCAGCTCTAGCCGGACGTGAACCCCAGGGACGGGACGGCGTGCGCCCACCGCGGCAGCTCTCTGGCCCAGGCCCCTCCTGGGAGCTCGGGATCACGCTCACTGCATGCCCTTCCTCACGACCTGGCTTTCTCGCCGGTGGATTGTGTCTCAACATAGGTGAGGGCCAGTCCACCCTGACCGGGTGGAGGTCAGCCTGGCATCAGCTATGGTCTGTGTCCTATGCATCTCAGGAGCCTAGGATCCAATCACCTTACAAAATGGTCGCAACCTCAAAGTTGAGAGTTACACCTTACTCTGTGGGGATTTTTAGGACTTCAGGCCAGGGAGACAGCATCTCAATAGCCCTGAGAGAGCTGCTCTGAGGAGGCAAGGGAGGAGCCAGGTTATATAGAAAGGGCAAAGGGCAAGTGGTCTGAACATCACAAGGTTATTGTTAGTAAAGGAAACCAGACAACCCGGTTCCAGGGATTTAGTGCTTTTCTGCATACGGGAAGATGCAAGAATCTGAGCTCACTGAAGTCACTCCTTTGGCACGTACCCCAGCTCTCTGGGGCCGGCGTCCCGAGCTCCTGGGTGCTGCCCACAGGGCATGGCTGCAGCCTGGTGGCTGCCGCGTTGAGGGTACTGTTCTCTTTCCTGAGCACCCTCAGAACTCAGAAATTCACTCTTGGAGGGCCGGAATCGCTGATGACTGTGGCATCCGTGTTTACTGATACAGCAGGAAATACCCATTTCTTGACCCCTTCGCTGAGTTGAACGTGTGTTTGGAGGGTTCGCTTGCCTGCACAGCTAGGGACTGGTGATCAGCTGGAGATGGTTAGGAGTGCTAGTGAGAGAACTGGTTAGACCAACGTGCTGGCCTATGTGCCGTGAGGCAGATGCTACTGAACAGGAGGCGAGGGCTTGTCTTGGTGCCTCTCGGAAACTCTTAACGTGAAGAATTCCAGGAAAAAAGAGATGAGGTTTAGTTGGTGCAGTGAGAGCCCCCTGTGCCCATCAAAACCCCAGGCCTTCTGACCATTCCCACGTCATCAGACCCCCTCCCCAAGCTTTGTCTACTGGAGAATTTAAAACAAATCCCAGATGTCACAGCGCTTTCCCATAGATACTTCGGTGTGTGTTTCTAACAGGTGTAATCCCCTTATCACACTCATCAAAATGAACACTGATTCCCAAATATCATCTTACACCCAAGCTGTGGTCCACTTTGCTGGTTGGCTTTGTCGCTTTTTCAGGTCAAGGTGCGGACCTGGGCCTGAGCACCCGACCTGCAGTCCCTAGACTGTAGGGGCTCACCCACCACCCCGGGAGTCGGGGCATTTGACCTGCCATCCTCTCCTTCCCACCTGCCTGATCAGAGCCTCCTGGTGGCCCTGATTGAACCTGTTCCTTGAAATGCGTATTTCCTGTAATCTGGTACCTAGCTGGAGGGGATTTGATTTTCAGAGGAAGGATAAGAAAACCTCATAGATCAGCCTTGACCTTTGTGAAATTTGCCTGATTTTCCTGCAGGAAAAATACTGCTCTAGAAGAAAAAGGTCCCGTTTCCGTTTTTATTTTCTCTTAATAAATATCTGCAAACGGTATTGGACGTGCCTCAGGAATTCATAACACTTATCTCATTAAAGTTTAATTCACATTAATGGGTACACACAAGCTTTATTATAGAACTGGGCCATTCTTCCACAACGTCCATGGTGAGGACAAGAAGCGTCTAATGGTTCGGGATGCTGTTGGCTCTTTGCAGAGCTCACGGGGAGGCGCCCGCCTGGCCATCCTCAGTGTATGGAACCTGGAACGGGGCTGGTGTCAGCTGGGTGGATCCCCGTGGGACGTGGACTGGGAGGAAGAGGAGTGCCTGAGGGCCTGTTGGCAAAGGAGGCAGGGAGCTGAGAGGCGGGAGGCCAGGATGGGAGGGACCGAGTCCTGCCAGAGCCGGGCGATGGAGAGCCCTCCACGTCAGGCGAAGGGGCCTGGAGGATGCAAGTGTGTTCTGACCTCGTGAGTCGGTTGTGGCTGTGATGTTTGTTTCAGTCTCCTGTGCCACCTTCCGTGGTGTGAATGAGCAAGAGGGTCAGGCTCCCAGTAGGAGGGCGCCACAGGTCCACGGGTCAGGGGCAGGGCACGATGGCGTCCTGCGACACCCCACACGCTCCACACAGACCTGTACAGCATGGGAGGGGCTGAGCACCCCCGGGCCAGGGCGAGGGCCAGCAGGTGAGCCTGGCCCACAGACCCCGCCCCTGTGCACCCACCCTCCCGCCCAGGCTGTCCTCACTGGGGCTCGGTCAGCAAGCCTCTGACCAGATGCTAGGACTGCCTGCTGGTTTTGTCCTTCTTATAAAGGGGGACTGAGCTTTATAAAGCTCTCTTCTGTCGAGTTCAAAGCAGCCCATACACAGCAACGCACACATCCCCACCACAGGAGCCTGTCTTTTCTCCTCAAGTCCATCTGGAAGGACCTGGGGCGTCTGTCCGGGAGGATTGGCCCTCGTGGTGGTCCCACGCCAAAGCACTGAGCACCTTCCCTCCAACAGCCCCAATCCGCCGGGCCCGGCCCACCTGCGGCTCCAGATCTGGAAGCCTTCTCCTCGGCTGAGGCCCCACGTCCAGGAATTGGGGCCACCTCACCCTTGGACCCTTATCGCAGACGTATGCCCGGGAGCCTTCAGGATCCAGGCGGCACAGGGAAACCCCAAACTCAGACACGTGCTGGGGAGGAACCCCCTTTCCTTTGCAGACCTTCTAGCAAGTTCCCTGGGTTCACGAGGAGGGAGGGGAAAGGGGGGACTAAGACCGTCATTCTTACTGAGATGTCCCAGCTTCTCACCAGGCTCTGGAGCCCTGGAGGTACAGAAGTAACTTGCACGCTGACCTTGCAAATGAGTCCGGGAGACGCCGACCGAGGGCCGGCCTCTCGCCTGCCCCGCGGAGTCCCAGCCGGGCCCTGCCCCCCTGCACCCGCTCCTGCCTCCTGGGGGTCCCACGACCGGGCTCCCTGGGTCCCCTGTGCTTCTGCAGCCTCCCCAGGAGCAGGTCCACTCTTCCTAGCTCCTGAGGAGTGTGGGAGGAGAGCTCGGGCCCTTCTGACGCGTGTGGGCAGCTCATAGTGGCTTTCTTCCAATGAGCACTGTGTGGAAGGGGAGTAAGCGAGCACCTCTGCTGTGGAGAGGCCTGGCGGACGGGCATCCACCCCGCTGGTCAGCCCCAGCACCAGCGTGGGCTCAGGCCTTGGTCAAGGAGCTCAGATCCCACATGCCTCACGGCATGGCCAAAAAATAAAAATGAATAAAACAGCAATAAGGATAATAAAACAATTCTAAAAGTTAAAAAAAACGAACCGGGTGACAGGCAGCCTTGTCTTCCCACTTCATTTTGGTGACCTACATTGAGAAAGCTCCACTAAGCACCTTTCCGAATAATACCTTCTCCTGTCCTTTCACTTACATGACGAGAGAGCAAGTGTGGAACTAAGGCGGAAATGCGAGGCTGGGTTGCCAACGCTTTGGAATCAAAAGTAGAACAGATTCCAGATCTCGCTAGAATTCCATCTATCTGTATGACTTTAGTCTTTCCTTTTGTCTCAGAACTCACTGGACCTGACAAAGTCCATTTATCCCAGAAATGCAAGTTGTTAGACACAAGAAAAGGAAATTCCCAGATGAAAAGGGAAATTATTTAACTGTATGAATTGATACAGAAAAGTTTAATAAAGTTAAGCGCACACACGTGATTTTAAAGTAGTCTTTGCAAAGTAGAAAGACCTCTCATGTTTGGGCCTCTGAGATCCCCCCTTTCGGAGTGAGGAGTGCGGAGTTTGCTGGTGGCATCAGGCTGACAGGGTGGCCTGTGGAGGAGCGGGGAGAGGTGGGCGTGTACCCGGCATCGCGGGCTCTCGCAGCTTCCCAGCTCCACGCTGTGGGCACTGGAGCTGGGCTCCAGCCCCTGATGGCCCCTCTGCGGAATCAGCTGGCAGAAGGTTTCATGTAGAGAAGCCTCCTGAGAGGCAGGGCGCCTCCTCCGCCCTCACACTGAGGCGGGATAGTCTTCCCGCGCAGCTTTCCTGCCTGGCCTCACTTGGCAGGGCTGGGAGAATGTCCGTGTGGCGCTCGGATTTGCAGCTTGTGTGAAGCACAAGCTGGCCCAGCCCGAGAACCGCCCAGCGGTTCCCTTGCCTGGCCCGGGCGGGCAGGCCAAACATCAGCTCGTGTGGGGGGTCCGTCGTACCCTGAGCAGAGAGCTCCAGGCCCACGACGCCGCAGGGGCCTCCCTGCCTCCTCGGGAGACGCTGCGGGGGTCTCCTCAGGGTCATGGTGTTTGTCCTTGGATTGTGACTGTCTCCAAAGACACACCAGGGTCATGGAATAATGCACTAGAAGGCCACGAGGTGACGTCCATTTGGGGTGAAAAGCACGGCTTTAGTATAAAGTCGGGAGACCTGCTTATCTTACTTGCTTTTGTCCCAGTTTGTAAGCTGGCCCAAGGGAGCCGATGGCTGCTCTGGGAAACCAGTGATTTCTCCTGAAAGTCACTAGCGAGAGTGACCACACGCCAGTGTCTGTGATGACGCCCTTGTTACCGCAGGCATTCACACCCATTGTTGGAGCTAATTTTACATTCCACGTGTGTGATTCCTGGAAGTCTTCCCGGTGTTTCCTTCTCATCTGTGGGAGAACGTGGTCTAATGGCAGCCTGTGCCGAGTGAAGGGCAAGTGCGGTTCTGGTTCTGCCATCTTTGCGGTCAGAATACAGTCGAAAGGTAAACCTGCACGAAACGGTCCCTTTGGCTCTGGGAGCCTGGAAAGGCCGACCTGCAGGAGACGGTCCCTCCGGCTCTGGGAGCCCGGGCCGGGGTTCTCCCGGGGGCCGGCTAGCGAGTCTTGTTTCCTCGCCCCGTCCCGAGAGCGGGAGCAGCCTGGGTGCTCTCGGCGGGGCCTCGGGGCTGTGGCTCGGTGGCCCTGGGCCCCTGGGCTGTGTCTGGGAAGGTGGTGAGCAGCTCTTCTGTGTATACTGTCCTGCTGCTCGAGGTCGCTCCAGAAATGCGGCGTGGCTATCAGCTGGCTGTTTGCCTCGGCCAGACGCCCGCAGGCCAGAAACTGGTGTTTGCTCTGTTGGAGATCTGAGCTGGTTGGGTTGTTGTGCACGGGGTCTTTTCTTTTTCTTATTCCCCAAATCAAAATAGAACCCGCCTGCTTTAAAAGTGAGAAGGACACATGGATTCCCACTGTCTGCCAGGAAGTGCTCCTTGCAGACTCCGCGTGTGAAATACTTTCATTGAATCACGAGCAGTTTCTAAAGCCCAATGCTTTCTCTGTCCTCCAGATGGACTTTCTGGCCGAGACCAGCCAGTGGAGCTGCTCAACCCCGCCCGTGTGAACCACATGCCCAGCACCGGTGAGTCCACTCCCCGAGCCCTACCGGGCACTGTGTGCCCCCAAAGGGGTGTCTGGGGCTCCACTGTCCTTGGGGGTGTGGAGAGAAAGGGGTGGGGTCTCAGGTCCAAGGGGTCGCGTGCTCTTTCCTGGGGTAAAATAGGACGATGGTTTTGGATATGAAATGGGCACAGCTTAATGCCACTTAAATGGCAGAGAATTCTGGGTCCTCTGTGTCCTGAGCTCCGACAGGGTGTGTTCTTCCCAAAGATGAGAACTGCTCATTTGGGGTCTAACTCCAGGCCTCGAAGGAAGGAGCCCTGCACGTCTCATTGGGTCCAGGGCCGCAAGCTCCTGGGGGAAAGTGTCATTGATGTTTCTCGAAGCAGCTTCCTTCTGCAGTTAGCAAGAAGTGTCGGCTGTGATTAGGAATTTCTCGCTCCATGCATGCTGTTTCTGCATGCTGTGCCCTGGGCAGTGTTTTTCTAATCTACACGGCTGTGGAAGCCTTTCTTTCTCCTTCTTATAAAATGCTTACCTTCCATCTGGAATCCTCCAGGATTTCAGCTCAGAGACTGGATCCGTTCCTCTCGGGCTCCTTGGCCCTACTATGAATAAAACAGATCCCGAGAAGGCCTGGGGTGGATGTAAGGGAGACACTGTCTGCATTTTGAAGTCAGCACTTCTGGGCCTGGCTTGGCCGTGTCCTGAGGCAAGGGCCCCGTCTTTGTGGTTTGCGCTCTGTGGCACCTCCTGGATGCCAGCCTGCCTGCACCCACTGTGCCCGCTGTCTGCATGTACAGAGCCAGCTGGGACGAGGAGGGGCACGCGGACCCCTGTCTCTGTCCCAGCCCCCGGCCACATTGCCTGTGGCTGCACCTTCCCCATCCAGCTAGAAAGAAGTCAAGGCTGAGCTGGAAGCACCAAAGGAGAGACTCCTTTCTTTGCTAGCGACTCTCGGAGGCCTGCCGAGCGCCACCTCTGGCACCTCCCCAGACACGCAGCTTGGGTGTCTGCGGTGCTCCTTGAAGCTGCCGCTGTCCTTGGCTGGCGTCCACCTGCCCAGCAGGTTTGCATGTACCCAGGACGGCAGGGGGTGGGGGGGAGGGCTGACTAGCAGCTGGCGATGCTCCCTGTCCTGTCTGACCCCCGCAGAGTCAGAGGGCCGCTTCCCCTTTCCCCGAGTCCGTCTGGCCAGGGCGGCTTTGGTTTAAACACCGAGTCCGTTTAAACATCAGGCAGTTTCCTGATGCTTGCCCAGGTGTGGGTGGAGGCGGTTTCAGTAGCTTGATAGACTGTGAAAAGGTGGTTCCCAAGTGAGCCAGAAAGCGTGTGCCTTCCCATTTGCCTCCCAGCTTGAGAAGCACGTCCTGCTGGTGGAGACTTCGTGCGGACCTCCCAGCTCTGTGTACAAACATGGACCGTAGTTCTGGATGGGGGTGCGGCGGGGGACCTGGAATCCTGGTGAACCACGGACTGGGTGGCTTCAAGCAAACCACCCAGTGTCTTGGTTTCAGCCCTGGATGGGATAATCACGTCGTCTCTGCAGGATTCTCAGAGACCAAGCCTGTGTCTGTTGGTGGTGGTCCCTGGGTACACGTCAGGCGGCTGGACATGAGACGGTGTGGACAGGGCTGTGGCCATGCCAGCTCTGATCCCAGCCTAGCCCTTGTGGTCTGCTAGCCCCCATCTCTCTCTTTTGGGGAAGCCCCCACTTCAGAGATGGCATGTCGGGAGGGGCCCCCAGGATGCAGGAGCCAGTAGCCCCACACCTCCAGATTCCATTGGTCAGTCAGAGGATGAGGCTGTGCTTGCTGGTGACCCCGCGGGTTGGCGTGTGCAGCATGGCTCTAAAACCCGGAGAAGAGGCGCCCGCGAGCACCAGCCTGCAGGAGGAGGGCCGTGCCGGGGGGCTGCCCGTGCTGCCCCTGGCCACGGAGTCTTTGCCCTGAGCTCCACCTTAGAAGCTGCTGAAGCGAAGGGCATTCTTTAAGACTCTATGCTTTTGGTCATTCTGAGCACTGTACTGGAGAAGGAAATGGCAACCTACTCCAGTATTCTGGAGAATCCCCTGTTCAGAGGAGCCTGGTGGGCTTCAGTCCATGGGGTCCCAAAGAGTCGGGACACGACCGAGCACACACTCCCCATTTACATAAGTGCTGTACAGTGCATTCAACAAAGAAATACAAATCTCAGGCTGTATAGTAATTTGAAAATCAGTATTGACAGTTTCTGTGACGCTGCATTTAAGTAGAATGTTTATTTATTCTTTGCTGAGCTGGGTCTTCGCTGCAGCGGGCAGGGGCTCCTCCAGTCGGGGGCACAGCCTTCTCACTGCGGAGGCTTCTCCTTGTAGGGCACAGGCTCCAGGCATGCGGGCTTTGTAGTTGCAGCTCGCAGGCTAGGCAGTTGTGGCTCACGGGCTTGGCTGCCCAGGGCACGTGGAATCCTCTAGGACCAAGGGATCGAGCCCGCGTCCCCCACACTGGCAGGCGGATTCTTAACCACTGGCCCACCAGGAACGTCCTAGAGCCATATTTTATGATGCAGGGGTAGAGACATTTTCAGGTGTGTTATGTCAATCCTGGTTGAGCTTAAAGTACTCTTTTGACACTCGGCGGTGTGAAAACAGACTCTATGATTTGCAGGAATTACCCCAGCAGTCCCTGTGGGAACTTGCTCTCGTGAATGCATGCCTTTTACCGTGAGCGGGCAAGCACCAACGCGGCCCCCCCACCTCCACCTTGTGCATTTCTTGTCTGTTCCTGGCTGTGAAAGGCAGCCCTCTCGACAGCCTTTCTGACAATGGTTCTCTTTAAACACAGTCAGCCCTTGCAAAGTCTGACTTCAGATTAAAAGCACCGTTCATCCCTTCTATTTGTGGCCCATCTTGACTCAAGGCTTGACATCATTCCTACAAGAATCTCTCTCACTAGAAAAGTTTGCATTGTAGAAGGCACAAGCTAAAATGCTCTTTATTTGGGGGGTTCTTTCTGATTTCTCCACCTTCCCCCTTAACTTTTTATATGTTAACAAGCCTTTCCTTCTTTTTTGCATTTTTCTTCTTGTTTTAAAGTTTTTAGTTGTGAATAGTTCTATTATAAGAGGGAGAAAACATGACCGTCTGCCTTCCACTGGGTCATAACAGCTCCTCCGTTACTGTTGTCCTCTGGGGGGTGTGTGTGTGTGCACGCTCAGGTGTGTCCAGCTCTTTGCAACCCCATGGACCGTAACCCTCTAAGCTCCTCTGTCCGTGGGATTCTCCAGGCAAGAATACTGGAGTGGGTAGCCATGCCCTTCTCCAGGGGATCTTCCCAACCCAGGGATCTGCGTTAATATATTTCCTCATTTTTTGGATGAAGTGGAATGTCACCACCTCATCCTTCCCGGGAGGGTTGTCTTTTCCTTCCTGGGTGGGGACTTGGGGTGCAGGCAGAGTGGCAGGCACCCTGCGGGCTCCTGGGAAGCTCAGAGTATGAGGGAGGGAGGGACGTGGGACTTGAGGGCAGAGGAGAGGGCGAAAACTGGGCTCTGGCAGAGAGCTTGCATGCCCGCTGTGCCAGGGGACTCTACAAGGTCTTTGGTCCTCCACTCCTGAATCACTTTCGTTTATTTTTTTTTTGAAAGTAGCATACTTTTTTCCTGATTATAAAAGCAGTGCATGTTTAGTCTGGAAAAGAGGCCTCGTGGTGAGTGTGTGGGGTGCCGGCTGCGGACCCGGCAGGCAAGCTCCCCTTGGAGCCGAGCTCCTCGGAGCCGGATCGTGGAGACGCTCAGCACCGGGATGGGTGCAGGGGTTGGAGGAGAAGCCCCTGTTGCCGGGAGCAATGTGGGAGGAAGCAGCCCTCATCTGGGCTGCTTCATGAGAGGCTCATGAGAGGCTTGTCTGGGCCCCACCGTGGTGGCTGTCAAGGGCCTGCTCCCCACCAAGGCGAGGGGCAAGGCAGCTTCCCCAGGGTCAGCAGGCCGGTCCGCGACGGGCAGGGCCCCATTTCTGCTCTGCAGGGGCCACCTCTCGGAGAAGGCCGGGCCCTCTAGGCCAGCCCAGCCTCCAGGACGAGGTGCCGACCACACAGGAGCCTCGCTGGGACGCTGTTGCCCTCACCATAAATGTGTGTTTCCATCAGTGTTCCCGAGCTGTCCTTTCAAGGCTGTGTGACAAGGGTGTCATTTTTTTAAAGAGAATAATGTAAACTTGAAGACACTGCCGAAACTCTGGAGAACTTACCCAAACCTGTTATGAAAAAGTGAGGTCTGGCTCCAGCCGCAGATTCCGGAATCTTCCTGAGTGTCCAACCACCGCGCCGTGCAAGGGTTACTGAATTTCTTGACCCTCCTCAGGTTAATGGCAATCCACTCCAGTATTTTTGCCTGGAAAATCCCTTGGATGGAGCCTGGTAGGCTACAGTCCATGGAGTCCCAAGGAGTCGGACACGACTGAGCAACTTCACCTCAGGTTTTGGAGCAGGGACCACTTGAGGCTGGCTGGAACTCAGGATGGCTCCCGGGCACGTCTTGCCGTTCTTGTCGTCCAGGTTGGCTCTGGCGAGAGGAGAGACGGGGCAGGTGCCTAGCTGAGGACGCATGTGGCCTGGGGAAAGCAGCCGGCCCGGCCCTTCCCCCGCGGGAAGCAGGTCATCCCGGATCGTAGTCCCCGCGGCAGAGCCTCCCCCGTTGCACTGCCCGCCGGCCCCTCCCTCGTGTGCTCTTCCCGTAAGGCTGGGCTCCTGGGGTCGGGCCGGGGCTCAGTGAAGACCTGACGGCCAGCTTCGGGGCCCCCATGGCTGCCGCCTGCTCAGCCACTTGCTCAGCGCTGGAAGGAGAGCAGACTTGGGCTTCCTCGCCCTGGGCCTATCCTGACACGCTCGTCTCTGTGCTGTGTGGGCCCGGGAACTGTCTCCTCAGCTCACAGCCTCTCACATGGCACACACCAGGCTGTCTTTCTGTCCAGTGTCTCCTCCTCCTCCTGGTTCCCGAGGCGCCACCCCTGCCCTCCCCCTTTGGGCTCCGTGGTAAGGAAGTCAGTGCAGGGTCAGAGCTGGGCCCAGCTGTGTTAGCCGCTCAGTCATGTCTGAGTCTTTGTGACCCCATGGACTGTAGCCCAGCAGGCTTCTCCATCCATGGGATTTCCCAGGCAAGAATACTGGAGTGGGTTGCCAATCCATTCTCCAGGGGATCTTTCCGACCCAGGGATCAAACCTGGGTCTCTGGCACTGCAGACAGCCTGCCGTCTGAGCCGCCAGGCAAGTCCTGCTGCTAATGCAGTGCCTGGGGCCCGCAGACGCAGGCCTTGGCTGCAGTGCCGGGCCCCAGGCCTGGGGCCCGGGTGGCGAGCTCTGCCTGCCTCCCCGAGGCCGTGTGACCTCGAGCCACCGGCACGTCCTCTCTCAGCCTGGCAGAGCATCCGGGGCCCAGAAAGCGGGGGGGCTGGGAGGGCCCCACAGTGCTTCCCATCCTTCTCTGTCTGCTGACCCCCGGCTCACTGGTACCCCCGGGTCTGCCTGTCCCAGCGCCCCCCCGCCAGCTCTGCTGCTTCCTCCAGCGTGACGGTGGCCCCCACAACCAGCCCAGAGGCCTTAATGACGCCCCCGTCCCCCAGGACAGCTGTTTAAAAGGAAGCAAAACCAGCCGGTGTGGAGACGCTTGATAACAAAGCGCTCGGAGTTCCGTTGAGCACCAGGCCTCACACCTGCCCGGGCTTTTTTCCTGGAGTCACGTCCGAGGCACGCCTGCTCTCTGCTGCACTGAGCACAGGCCTCCTGAGTGATTCATGCCCACATAGCCATCTTTAACACCGAGCCTGGCGCACGGGGTCTGCCCACAGAGGTGGGACTCGGGTTGCCGCGCATCCACCCGGCTGGTCCGGGCCCCCCCCAACCGACAGCACCGCAGGTGCACTTCTGGCTTTGAGCAGCGGCCACAGGAACCGCCGCAGCTCAACCACCAGCGGCCAGGCTGCACTCTGCGCTCAGGCCGAGGGGGAGCTCTCTGGAGCCCCCCGCCTGCCTGGGGGCTGAGCTCCCGAGAGACGGGCACTCAGGGCTCAGCGCTGGCTGCTCTCACCGGAGGCCTCGCCCCCTGCCTTGGAGGAACACTGGGCGGTGGGATTTGCAGGCAAGGAAGTGGATGCCTCCCTCCCCCGGTAGTTCTTCTCGGGGAGAAAGCTGGGGGTTCTGCGCCGTGGATGGCGTCTCCAGAGGAGAGACAGGCGTGTGCTGGCGTTTCTGCCTCCCGGACCTAAATCCAGCCCCGCCTCCCACCGTTACTTGCTGCCTTTGGCCTTGACAGTCAGTCCCCAGGGCCCCGGCGAGCCGAGCGCGTCCCTGCAGCTGCGCGCCCTGCTGCGCTGCCTGCACCGTCAGGCCTCTTATGGATCCCTCAGTTCCGAGTGGGCCGGGAGCCCGCGGACCGGCTGGGTTTGCAGAGAAGGGAGCACGCGCCCTCTGGTGCTGCTGCTGCTCCGGTCTCTCCCTGCTGTCTCCTTTCTTCTTGTGTTCCCTGGTACTTTCACTCAGGTCTCACCAAACCCGGGGCTGCTCCGATGGCTTTGGGGAACGCTTTCCCTCCTGATACTGAGGCCCGGCCCCCTTGTCTGCTGAGGTCAGCTTCCTCCCTGAGGGACATCCGGGCAGTGGGGCCACCCTCTCTGTGTGTCTCTCTTTTTAAAAAACATTTATTTACCTGGCTGCACCAGGTCATCTTTGGGGCAGGTGGATCTGGTCCCTGATCAGGGACTGAGCCGGGCCCCTGAACTGGGGGTGTGGGGCCTTAGCCTCTGAGTGCCGCTCTTCCCTCTGGGGTGGCCCTGCTGGCTGGCTCCCTTCTCCTTGGGCAGCAGGTTCCCTGCAGGGTCCCTGCCGTCTGTCTGGGTCTGCCGTCCGTGATGATGGCTTTCCTGGCCTGTCTGCTCCCCTTTAGGGCAGGGCGCCTAGAGACCGGGGACCTTCCAGCCCCTGCCCTGCTCAGGCGTGTCTTCCGTGGGGCTGGGAGGCGGGCTCCCCTTGTTCACGCGTGTGTTTTCCCCTAGAACCCTGCTCTCTCTAGTTTGCCTTTTATGTGCGATTGTGTAGGTGATTTTTTTTTTTTTTTAATGCGCACACAGCTTTAGTGGGCTCTGGAGGAGTGTTCCATTTGCCATCTTTAACCGCCCCCCAACGCCGTGCCCCTAGGTGCCCTGCCCCGGGCTGGCAGCTTGCGCCCTCCTCCCACACCCCCCGCGGCCAGCCACCCCTCCAGGCCCACTCTGCCCCACCTGGCCGCGGCCGGGCTCCCAGCTGCGCCCTGCAGAGCCCCCAGTGCTGGCGGGAGGGAGACACAGGCCCCCTGCCCGGGGGAAACTGGGTTGTTCGGCTTGTTTACGTTTCTCACCAGCTGTCCCACCCCATTAAGTTTGTACTGTGGTTGTTGCCATAGACGCCGAGTTAGAAAGAGCCTGCTGGGGGCCCGGAGCCGTGAGGATCGAGTGGGCCCCGGTTCAGCGAGGCGAGCCCCGGGAGGCGGCTGGGCAGGGCCTCGCACCCCAGGTGCCCCTGACGCAGAAGCCGCCAGCGCCTGCTGGAGCCCAGTGCGGGGAGGCGGGCCACTGGCTGGCTGTTCACCTTATAGGGAAAAACGGGGCTCCGGCTGCCGTGGCCCTACAGTCTGCGCTGATGCAGAAACTGTAGCGTGAAACCTTAGTGTCCTCATGGTGTATCTGAAAGCGGTTATTAGGCGGAAGACATGACGTTTTTCCAGCCCGGGACTTGGTTCTGTTTGGGCGCTGGATGCACGCCTGATGCCAGGAAGGGAGGGGGTGTGCGCACGTCATCTGCGGGTAGAGCGCTCTCTTCCTGGGGCTGCGGGGTGTGAGGGGCTGTGTCCAGAGTCTGTGACCCCCTTGCGTGTGTCTAAAGGAGTGTGTCCTGCCAGGGTTAGTCTCATCCACGTCTGTCGTTGTCTGTTGGGAAAGCAGTCACACTTAGCCTGCTGTGACTTCTCAGCCTTGTCCCCTAGGAGGGCAGAGTGCTGTCCTTTAAGGAGAAGCCGCACAGCGACTCGCATCATCCTGCAGCCACGGACCCACACCCCGGGCCCCCGCATCCCTGGCAGGCGGGCTCCCAGGCGCTGCAGTAGGCCGGGGTCCGACTAGTGACCTTGGGCGGCCGTGCGAGATGGGAGCGGACGGGGAGCAGAGTCAGGAGCCCGAGGGGAGGGGGCAGCGTGCCTTTCAGTCCTGCAGGTGGCCCCTGAGCACCCTATGTGTCCAGCCCGGGAGGCCTGCCAAGCGGTGCCCACAGTGTCCTGCCGGTTGTGTCTCCCCGTGAACCCGCCCCCCGCCCCCTGACCCCCCAAGTGTTTCCTGCGGGACAGAACACGTGCAAAGCTGGTGTCGTGGGAGCCAGGGCACCTGTCTGTCTGGCCTGGCTTTGTCTTGCCATCTGTCAGGGAACCAGCTTCTGCCTCTGGTGATGTCCGTGTGTATTTACTTTCTCCTCCCTTCTTTCCTGTTCTTATTTCTGCTTGTGGTGAGCGGTGTGGGCTGCGGGTATGTGGGTATCCTTGCTCCAGACTCTCAGGTTGAACATCTTTTAGCCCACTTACTTTTTGGCCTTTCTTCTTGCTGAGGGAGGTTATGGGGCTCTCTGGAGACAGGTTCAGATGCTTTGGTAAATTCCCATTTGTAGGATTCAAGTTCTAGTTGATAGTAGCTAATTGGTAGCCTCTGGAAACTTTGATGCTTCTTCTTCTTTTTTTTTTTTTTTAAATAAATGACACGTTTACAAGTGTTTTTCATCTGGAGGTATAGAGTTTTTCAAGTCATCTTTTGTTATGGATTTCTAATATGAGTAGAGTCCCAAGCCTCTGGATTTGTGAGAGTTGCTTATGGTCAGTGTTTCTGACTGCACTGTGTGCTTTAGAAGAGCCTTATTCTCTAGCTGTCGATGCAGGATCCTAAATACGGGCATTAAATCCTACTTGGTGACGGTAGATGATATGGAACATGAGGAGATGCTAGAAGGTCACCAGTGTTGTGGAGGAGAAGCAGCAAGGAGGGACAGGAGAACGCTCGTGGGGAAGGGGGCTCTGCAGCTTTAAATAACGGGGTCTGGAAAGGCTCACGGTCAAGGCGGGGTCCCGCTCACTCACTCACTCGCTCATGCCCTCCCCCACAGTGATCGTCCTTCCTAGGCGTCCGTCAGTACCCTTGGCGCTTGGGACACGTATATTTATGAGCAAAGCTGAGATCCGTGTTATTTGTGGAGCTTAAATTGCGGGCAGGAGTGGGGAGCTGGCATGGACGCAGTGGGCAGGCTGAAGCCGCCCCGCGTGTGGAAGTAGGGGGCTCGCTGAGGGGCAGGCGGGCTGGGATTGATGCAGAGGACTGTTCTGCGGCCCCAAGGTCTCGGCTCTCCACGTTGTCGGGAAGGCGGAGCTGCCAAACCCGAAATGGGAGCTCCAGGGGACCGCCCGCGGGGCCGGTGAGGGCTGGCATGGGACAAGGGCGTGCTAGAAAGGGGCTCTCCGAGCCCCTACTGGGAGGAGGCTGGGCTGGGGCTAGGGACCTGGAGTGGCTGCATGGCGTCCACGTGGATGGAACACGCCCTCACGTGCCACCTGTGTCCTGGACGGCGTCCGTGGTGTCATCCTGCGGGCAGCGCTCTCCCAGCCAGGGGCTCCACGCCGCAGAGCAGGCCGCCCACCGCCCTCACGAGGGCTTGGCTTCCCTGCACTGGCACCGCTGCTGGTAGGGGCGGTGGTGACCACAGTGACGGGTGCTCTGCCAGCCTGCCGGGCCTTCAGCCACGACCTGCGCTGGTCTCGGCAGAGGCGCGGTCACTCCCGCCACGTCTCCCCGTGGACTGTGGCCCAGCAGCCGCCTCTGTCCCGGGGATTCTCCAGGCAAGAACGCTGGAGTGGGGTGCCATTCCCTTCTCCAGGGGATCTTCCCGACCCAGGGATCGAACCTGGGTCTCCTGCGTTTCAGGCAGATTCTTTACCATCTGAGCCACCAGGGGCTTCAAGTGCCTGAATTTTTGACAAGCGTCCCAGATGTTCCTTTCAGACACTGAAATCTGAGCCTGACCGCCTTCCCTCCCCACCCCCAACACACACTACATCCCCACACCCCTGGCCCTACTCCCCCACCCTGCAGAGCCCCCCAGAAGATGCCGCCTTCCTCGTTGGTGTCCAGGAGGTGCCTGCTGAAAGAGGCCAGCCCACCCCCCGAGAAGCCGGGGTTGCTCGCTGCTTCACCCCCTGCTGCCCTCCCTTCTCTCTGCTGCCAAGTGGAAGAAACACCTTCTATTTTTAAATATTTCAACTGTTACTATTAAGTAATATTGGCTCCTACTGCAACCCAGCTGTTAGGTGAAACCCATAAGCAAACGTTAGGGGGTTGCTAAGAGGAAAATTCTGAAATGCTTTCTTCTCTCTGTTATGTAAACTTGACCTCAGGTAAGTGAAATGGCAAGGACGCTTGCAGAGGTCTGTGGCTTTCCTAGACCACCGAAACTATTTTTAATTTTCAGATAATGTGTTTTTTACGCATGGGGTTTAGGGTAAACCAAATGGCTTTCAGGGGGTAACCTGATGTATGGTAGAGTGAGCACAGCCCAGGCCAGAGTGTGGGGCAGGTGAGGAGGGCCCGGGGCTGCAGGGGTGTGGCCGGATTGAACCCGGGTGTCAGCAGTTACTGACTGTCTGAGCAGCCGGGCGAGGTGGTGGATCCCGCAGCCTGGATCACCCGTGTGCCCGCTGGGGCCACAGCTGATGGTCTTGGGGGCTGGAGGGGGCTCTTTCAGTAAATGCTTGAGGATGAAATGCTGGGCTTTCTGCTGTCGTTTCTGCCTCACTGCCCCTGCATTGTAATCGTGGGAGAGTTCTCGTCCTCTCGCACCGTTTCTAAAGTCACGACAGCAGAGCCCCCCGCTGGATTCCTCTGCCAGGCGCCTCCTCTGGGACTCACGTTTGTCTTCATCTGCTGCCTTTATATGTGAGAACTCAGAGCACGTCCCCCACCAACCCCCTCTTTTTTTTTTTGCACCGAGCTAGCCTGCTTCTATTTTTAGTTTCCCGGAAGCACATTTGTGCACTTCTCGAAAGCCAAGTTCCCCCACTGCACGCCAGGTTTTTATTTACAGCCTCTTGCTCAATTTGCGCTTGCAAATATTTCCCAAAGACAGTTTCTCTTCTTGGGGGATGCAGAACAAATTAGAAACAGGCAAAGGATTTTCTGAAGAGCTTTAAGGAGAAGTTCCCGAGATAGAGAGTGGGGAGGGGGTGGGGCCCCGACGCCCGGCTTCATCTGGACTCACAGAGCGCCGAGTGCAGATGGTCTGCTCTGGTGATGCACTCCAGATTCCCAGAAAAAGAACTCCGCGGGCTCCGGGAGGCCAGGGGCCTGCAGCGGCACGCGGGTGTCCCCTGCGCCAGGCCCCCCTGCCCTCCTGAACCGCCCGGAGAGGCAGGGAGTGCGGCAGGCCCCGAGGGCAGTACCTGGAGGCCCACGTGCCGTCTAAGTCACTTTATTTTCTGTAGACTCGGGTTTGGAAGGCTTTCTTCGTTGTTGATAGAGTGTGTCTATTACTCTGAAGACTGTTAAGGAAAGCCTGTCTCTTCAAGCGGCTCCCCGGAGGCTCAGATGGTAGAGTCCGCCTGCACTGCAGTAGTCTCAGCGAGGCGGATGAGAATCAGACTCGGTGGCGGGAGTACAGGGGCGGCTACGCCCGTGCAGCCCGGCTGAAGATACGACTGTCCGTTTGCCGTCCGTTGGAGCCGTGTGTGCAACGGCTCTTGTTCGCCCTGTCGTTTTCCCGTGTCCTAGCCTCATCACTCACGGATGGGATCGCAGAGTCGGACATCACTCCACGAGTGAACAACGGCGATGTTGATGTGAAAAATCTGTTTCTTTAAAAAATGACTCATTGTTTGCCATCTTTTATCAGTTTAAAGCTGAGATATTTTATCCCATGCAATTACCAAAAAAAATGGATGTTAACTGATAAAACAAAATGTTGATCATTGTACAAAGCTGTATATGAGGGCATTCCCAGTAATCATTTCTGGTTTTGTGTATCTTTGAAGATTTCCACAGGGAAAGGGCTGTTTTGTTTTGCTTGTAATGTTCCAGCCTGCCTGGTTCTTCAAATCCTCCTCCAACTGTCGTTTCCACACTTTTGCTCCCATTAAGCACAGACAAACTTTGTCCACATGGCATGTTTTTGCAATTCTATGGATTTTCTGTTTCTTGAGTATTTCCTTTAATTTATTTTACTATTATCGTGTTCCTCTTTTGTTCTTGAATGAGATATGGCTTAATTTTTGGTTCCTTTTCGAACTTTCTGAGTCCAATGCTTAATTGTTTCGATTCCTTTTTAAAACATTGCTTAATGAATGACTCTATGAGCTCAGTGTAATCCATTCCCGAAACCTTCAGTATGTGACGAGCTCATTAGACTTATTTTATAAATTTTCTTCACTTTCCTCTCAGATCTGGAGTGTTCAAGAGAAAGGCGTTCGGTTGAATTTCTGTTTTTCTTCTGCTTTTACTGATTTCTTTTTCTGCAGCAGTGTGCACAGGAGCTGGGGCCTGTACGTTGGGTTCTGTGTATTAACCTAGAAACTTTCTGTCTGTGTGGCTTGCGCGTCTTAAGTGTTCTGTGGGAGTCTGAGAGTCCTCAGTCCTCTGATTGCTCAGCCTTCTCAAGGCTTGCCTGGTTGCGGTGTTAATTGTGTTGCTCAGGCCCTCTGTGTGCTCACATTTTGGGTCACTGGTGCCAAGTGTGCCAGAGCAGGTTCAGATCTGCGGTCAGCTCTGCGCTCCCGTCCGTCTCTCCTGACTTCTCTGCACTGTCCGTCTTGGCTTTCATTAGAGGGCGCACAGCTTCAAGACACCCTTTTCTCACGGTAAACTGTGTACCGACTGGCTTCCCTGGTGGCTCAGTGGTTACAAAATACGCCTGCAATTCAGGAGAGCTGGGGTTCACCCCTGGGTCAGGAAGATCCCCGGAGAAGGGAATGGCAATCCACTCTACTATTCTTGCCTGGAAAATTCAATGGACAGAGCAGCCTGGTGGGCTACAGTCCATGGGGTCACAAAGGATGACTGATTCACACACACACACACACGCACGCGCGCACGCGCGAGATGGGCCTCGTCTTGTGACTGTCTCACACACACGCACGCGCGCGCACACGTGAATGGGCCTCGTCTTGCTTAGGTTTTGCTTTAGGGCTGACCTTTGCGACACTGATGGTTTGACCTCAGATTCCTTTCAGTTGCTCTTTGCCCGTTCTGTTCTGGGTGCTTCCTAGGTGGACAGTAATTGTCATTTTATTTTTACCCGATCTGCTCGTTTCTGTGTGAGTAGCTCCCGTTTACACTCGGTGACACGACAGGTGCGTCTGGTTCTGAGCTCTCCGTCCAGCGTGCATGCGCTGTTTCCTGTGTTACACGCCCCTGCTTTGACTTCTTATCTGCGGGCTCTGGCCTCCTCTTTGGTTTCAGGGCGAGTGGCTGCGTTGCCCTTCTGGCCACTCGGGAGGCTGCATTCTCTGTCCACATGTCACTGCAGGATTGTTCACAAGCCCACATATTCAGCTGAATGGCTGTTTCTTGGCGCAGCCACTTTAGGCAGTGTTTGCGGATGCCTTGTGAGAGATTAGATAATTAGCACATACAGATTCTTCTGCCTTTTTTTTCCTTGTTCACTTTCTGATTTTGCTACAGTGTTATTTTTCGTTCAGGCTATTCTGTTTATAACGTATAAATGATATACTTCAGTTCAGTTCAGTCGCTCAGTCGTGTCCGACTCTTTGCAACCCCATGAATTGCAGCACACCAGGCCTCCCTGTCCATCACCAACTCCTGGAGTTCACTCAGACTCCTGTCCATCAGTCAGTGATGCCATCCAGCCATTTCATCCTCTGTCGTCCCCTTCTCCTCCTGCCCCCAATCCCTCTCAGCATCTTTTCCAATGAGTCAACTCTTCACATGAGGTAGCCAAAGTAATGGAGTTTCAGCTTTAGCATCATTCCTTCCAAAGAAATCCCAGGACTGATCTCCTTCAGAATGGACTGGTTGGATCTCCTTGCAGTCCAAGGGACTCTCAAGAGTCTTCTCCAGCACCACAGTGCTTACTATCTACCATTTGCTGATTTATTAACCTTAAAGCAGTGTTGGCCAACCTGGGAAAGCTAAGAAAATGAAAATACATGGTTCCTTCTCTGACACCTTGGTCTGTTTCATTATAGCTCTGCAGAGTGTAAGGTACTTTAAGTTAACCCTGAGGTGTCGAGCAGTAGGGCCCAAAGATCCGTGGGCTGGGTCCTCACCGAGGCGAGGAGGGCACCCTGCTCTTTGGGGGCGATGCTGCCGGCCGCCGGGCTGGGCCAGCGGGGCCACCCCGCGCTCCCTCTTGTCTGGGGGCTGGTGGCCCGGCTCTGCCCGAGCCTCGCGGTGGCCTGAGTCCTCAGGGTGGCCGCGGGGTTCTGTTTGTGTGTGGAGAGTTTTCAGTGAGCCCCTCTTGGGGGTGATATGCTAGTGCATGGAGGGGGGAGGCGGCCTGAAGTGGGCACTTGTCTAGACACATCTTCTGCCGCTTACTTCTCTTCAGCCAAACCAAGGATTGTGGCATTGAGGCGCCGCTGAGGATCCAGGTCCCCAGACAGACCGTCTTCCGTGTGCGGCTCTGCCTCCGTGGAGACGCGTCAGGGGTGAAAGCAGAGCTTCCCCGCTGGCTCAGCGGCAGAGAACCCGCCCGCAAGGCAGCAGACGAGGGTTTGATCCCTGGGTGGGGAAGATCTCCTGGAGAGGGAAATGGCAACCCGCTCCAGTGTTCTTGCCTGGAGAATCCCAGGGACCAAGGAGCCTGGCGGGCTACAGCCCATAGAGTTGCAAAAGTGAGACAGGACATAGCAACTACGCCATCGCCAAGCAGCCCACCGAGGCTCTGGAGGTCATCGGTGGGTGAGGCTGCAGAAGCTGTGGGTGTCAGAGCATCTCGTCCAGGAGGCTGCACACTGCCCTGTTCAGGCGCCCACGCCGCGCGGCTGTGAACGCTCAGCAGATGCCCTGCCATCCGCGCTGTGTGTCCAAGGGCAGTGCGAGGCAGGCTAACCACTTAGAGCCGATGCGTCTGGGAGGCTTTTTCTGTTTTCCTCTAAGACAGTAAACGCATGTATCGTGCTGAGTTGCGTCAGTCATGTCTGGCTCTTTGCAGCCCTTCACACCATGGTCACCAGATTTCTCTGTCCGTGGGGTTCTCCAGGCAAGAATACGACAGTGGCTGGCCGTTTCCTTCCTCAAGGCATCTTCCCGACCCAGGGATCGAACCCTAGTCTCCTGCATGGCAGTCAAATTCCTTACCACTAGGCCACCAGGGAAAGCAGGGGAGCGGTTCTGTCCTCATGATCTCGCCTTTCTGCTTGCACGGTTACCCCTCAGCCGGCTCCTTGGCAGTGGTGTTGCCTGGAATCTTGTCTCAGTCAGCATTCGCCTTTAAAAGCAATACTTGCTGTATTTTTGTTTTTTTTGTTTTTTTTTAAGAAATCCCCTTTTCAGGCTAAAGAAATTTTATTCACAGTTTGCTAAAGGCTTTAATAATGAATAGTTGTTGGATTATATAATATGCTTATTTTATTATGATGAAGTCATTATTAATGCAGTGAATTACATTTATAGATGTTCTATAGAGATGTTGCATTCTCATTTTAAAATGCCACATATTTTGGTCAATTACCTTTTTTTTTGTAGACTGCTGGATTAAGCTTCCTAATAATTCATTTGGGAATTGTGTGGCTGTATTCATGGCCAGGATTGTAATTTTTCTTTTTTTATAATGTCTTTGATTTTTGTAACAAGGTTTTATACTAGCTTCACAGAGAATGAGCATGTTTTTCTAGAAGTATGTTTATTTCTGTAGAGTTTTTAATTGACTGGCTTCAAATTTGTCATTGTGTTCTCCATTTCTGCTGTATCTGAATTTCGGTGGCCTCTTACATTCGTGATGTTTAAGTCTGTGCCTTGCTCTCATTTTCTAAGGCGTGCTTATCAGAAGTTAGTCTATTTTATTGATCTTTTCAAAGAACCAGCTTCCGGCTGTGTTGCTGTAAGGGTGATGGGCATTTTCCATCTGTCTCTGTGTTTACTGTCCCCTCCCATCTGTTTTCCTTGGATTTGTTCTAGAGTTTTTTCCAAAGATACACCTTTCTAGCTTATTAATTATATCCTTATTTTTGTCAAGTATAATCATTTAAGTTTGTCAGTTTCCTCCTAGTAAGACCAGAAACTTTCAAATTACTATAGGTAATTTTTTTCATTATCTTTCCATTCTGCTTATTTTTAAGTGGTTGTTAGGATTTCCTGTTTGACTCAGGAGATATTTAGAAATGTAATTAAAAAGTTCTTTTTAATTTTGTAGCATAAAAATATTTTAGACACACTCAGCAGCAGAAAGACAAGCAGCAGGGCTCCTCATGCCCCATGAGCCAGCCTGGCAGAGTCAGGTCCTGCCCAGCCGTTTGGCCAGAGCCCCACCTCGCCCCTTACCTCCAGCCATGGACGCTGTGATCTGTAACTGTTCCAGGGCCTGCATCTCTAAAAGAAAGGGGTCTTCTTGTTCTCAAAATACATACAATGCCATTTTCATATTAATGCAGTACTTGTTTGTAATCTCAAAAACGACAGGACGATCTCTGGGATGATCTCGGTTCATATCCCAGGCAAGCCATTCAGTATCACAGTGATGCAAGTCTGTGCCCCAACCAGTAACACTGAAGAAGCTGAAGTTGAACGGTTCTATGAAGACCTGCAAGACCTTCTGAAACTAACACCCAGTAAAGATGTCCTTTTCATTATAGGTGACTGGAATGTAAAAGTAGGAAGACAAGCGATACCTGGAGTAACAGGCAAATCTGGCCTTGGAGCACAAAATGAAGCAGAGCAAAGACTAACAGAGTTTCACCAAGAGAACGCACTGGCCATAGCAAACACCCTCTTCCAACAACGCAAGAGAAAACTCTACACATGGACATCACCGAAATCAGATTGATTATATTCTTTGCAGCCAAAGATGGAGAAGCTCTGTAAAGTCAACAAAAACAAGACCAGGAGCTGACTGTGGCTCAGATCATGAACTCCATATTGGCAAATTAAGACTTAAATTGAAGAAAGTATGGAAAACCTCTAGACAATTCAGGTATGACCTAAATCAAATCCCTTATGATTATACAGTGGAACTGAGAAATAGATTCAAGGGATTAGATCTGATAGATAGAGTGCCTGAAGAAATATGGATGGAGGTTTGTGCCATTGTACGGGAGACAGGGATCAAAACCATCCCCAAGAAAAAGAACTGAAAAAAATGCAAAATGGTTTTCTGAGGAGGCCTTACAAATAGCTGAGAAAAGAAGAGAAGTGAAAGGAAAACGAGAAAAGGAGAGGTATAAGCATCTGAATGCAGAGTTCCAGAGAATAGCAAGGACGGATAAGAAAGCCTTCCTCCATGATCAGCGCAAAGAAGTAGAGGAAAATAATAGAATGGGAAGGACTAGAGATCTCTTCAAGAAAATTAGAGATACCGAGGGAACATTTCAGGCAAAGATGGGCTCGATAAAGGACAGAAATGGTACGGACCAGACAGAAGCAGAAGATATTAAGAAGAGGTGGCAAGAATACACAGAAGAACTGTACAAAAAAGATCTTCATGACCCGGATGATCACGATGGTGTGATCACTCACCTAGAGCCAGACATCCTGGAATGTGAAGTCAAGTGGGCCTTAGGAAGCATCACTATGAACAAAGCTAGTGGAGGGATGGAATTCCAGTTGAGCTGTTTCTAATCCTGAAAGCTGATGCTATGAAAGTGCTGCACTTAATATGCCAGCAAATTGGGAAAACTCAGCAGTGGCCACAGGACTGGAAAAGGTCAGTTTTCATTCCAATTCCAAAGAAAGGCAATGCCAAAGAATGCTCCAACTACTGCACAATTGCACTCATCTCACATGCTGGTAAAGTAATGCTTAAAATTCTCCAAGCCAGGCTTCAGCAATACGTGAACCATGAACTTCCAGATGTTCAAGCTGGTTTTAGGAAAGGCAGAGCAACCAGAGATCAAATTGCCAACATCCACTGGATCATGGAAAAAGCAAGAGAGTTCCAGAAAAACATCTATTTCTGCTTTATTGACTATACCAAAGCCTTTGACTGTGTGGATCACAATAAACTGTGGAAAATTCTGAAAGAGATGGAAATACCAGACCACCTGACCTGCCTCTTGAGAAATCTGTATGCAAGCTAGGAAGCAACAGTTAGAACTGGACATGGAACAACAGACTGGTTCCAAACAGAAAAAGGAGTATGTCAAGGCTGTATAGTGTCACCCTGCTTATTTAACCTATATGCAGAGCACATCATGCAAAATACTGGGTTGGATGAACCACAAGTTGGAATCAAATTGCTGGGAGAAATATTAATAACTCAGATATGCAGATAACACCACCCTTATGGCAGAAAGTGAAGAACTAAAGAGCCTCTTGATGCAAGTGAAAGAGGGAGAAAGAAAAAGTTGGCTTAAAACTCAGCATTCAGAAAAGCAAGATCATGGCATCTGGTCCCATCACTTCATGGCAAATAGATGGGGAGACAGTGGCAGACTTTATTTTGGGGGCTCCAAAATCACTGCAGATGGTGATTGCAGCCATGAAATTAAGACACTTACTCCTTAGAAGGAAAATTATGACCAACCTAGACAGCATATTAAAAAGCAGAGACATTACTTTGCCAACAAATGTCCATGTAGTCAACGCTATGGTTTTTCCAGTGTATGGATGTGAGAGTTGGACTGTGAAGAAAGCTGAGCGCTGAAAAATTGATGCTTTTGAACTATGGTGTTGGAGAAGACTCTTGAGAGTCCCCTGGACTGCAAGGAGAGCCAACCAGTCCATCCTAAATGAGTTCAGTCCTGGTTGTTCACTGGAAGGACTGATGCTGAAGCTGAAACTCCAGTACTTTGGCCACCTGATGCAAAGAACTGACTCATTGGAAAAGACCCTGATGCTGGGAAAGATCGTAGGTGGGAGGACAAGGGGACGACAGAGGATGAGATGGTTGGGTGGCATCAGTGACTGAATGGACATGAGTTTGAGTAAATTCCGGGAGTTACTGATGGACAGGGAAGCCTGGCCTGCTGCAGTCCGTGGAGTCGCAAAGAGTCAGACACGACTGAGTGACTGAAGTGAACTGAACAATTCTTTTGCTTTATTCGGTGCTCACCTAGTGTTTGTATGTTCCTGATGCAAGTTTGTGTGTATGTGTTAATTTAAGTACAAGTGATCTACAGACCCGCGTCAGTTCCGTGTTGGTGCACAGCACAGTAATTCCCTGGTTCTATACAGTAATAAATGTCGTCATGATAAGTCTAGTTCCCACTTGTCACCATAGAAAGATACGGTCAGTCCCCTACATGCAGACCTTCAAGTTGCGAACTTTCAAAGATGCGCGTCTACTTTCCATCAGCGTCAGGCGTGGGTGAGACGGCAGCTCGCCCTCCGTCTCCTGTTGCTGACACCCCTTCGGCTCTACCACCTCCCCTCCTCTCCCTCCTCCCGTCAGTGACTCTTCCTAGCCGTTCTTTCCATGCCAGGCCCTGCGTGCCAGCTGTTGCGTTGGACTACTGTACCTTTCAAGGTGCTGAACTGCAAACTGGAAGACGGCTCGTTTGTTTTTGCCTGTGTTGCGTGTGAGAAGTGTCATCGAGCTGTGACGGCACAGTGCTGCGGGGCTGACTGTGTTAGTCGGGGCCCAGGCTCACGCGGCTCAACCTGTGAACCAGCTGGACTTCACGAGCACACTCTGGGAACGGAACTTGTTCGTGTGTGGGGACCTCCTGCGCTACCGTCTTACTGACTCTGCTCCCTGTGGCTGACGTCACACCCCGTGACTGACTGACCGAATCTGCAAGTCTGGATCTTCCATCTCCCTCACCTGTTTCACTCACACCCCAGCCTCCTTCCCCTCTCGCATGCACCACTTGGTCTCTTTCTGTTACGTTTGTTCATGTTTTTTGTTTTAGAGTTCACATATGTGAAGTCGTGCTATTTGCCTTTCTCTGCCTGACTTAATTTCACTTAATATAGTGTCCTCTAGGTTCATCCATGTTTTCACAAACGACAAGATTTTCTTCTTTCCCATGGCTGAAGTCCCACTGTATTTATATACTGTATCCTCTTTATCCCCTGTCGCAGCTTCACAGCTATCCTGGTTTCCCTGATAGCTCAGCTGGGAAAGAATCTGCCTGTAATGCAGGAGACCCTGGTTCAATTCCTGGGTCGGGAAGATCCGCTGGAGAAGGGACAGGCTACCCACTCCAGTATTCTTGGGCTTTCCTTGTGGCTGAGCTGGTAAAGAATCCACCTGTGATGCGGGAGACCTGGGTTCCATCCCTGGTTTGGGAAAATCCCTTGGAGAAGGGAACAGCTACCCACTCCGGTATTCTGGCCTGGAGAATTGCATGGGCTGTACAGTGTGTGAGGTCGCAAAGAGTCGGACACGACTCAACGACCTTCACTTCACTTCTTTATCCCTTCACCCTGATGGTGTTTAAAGCGCGTGTCTCTATTTCATTGTTTGACACGAGGTCCACTGAATGTTCGTGCATGGTGGCTGGTCTGTCCCCAGCTCATCTGAGAGATTCCTCCTGCCTTTTGTGCGCTTTGCAGTCTGTCTCTGAAGATACTGGGTTGTCTGTCCTGCAGGGTCTCCCCGGGTTCTAGATTTCGCTTGATTTCCTCCCTGAGTTGTTGTTCACAGAGGACCTCTCTCGCCTGAGTTTCCTGTCCGTCGGTGGTTAGCCCTGGAGGTTTGATTGGAGTCAGGTGTGATTATTTCTGGCCGGACCCCAGGTACAGTTGTGTGCGTCCATTGGGAGGACCGGCTCTGTGTGTAGGTGGGCGCTTAGCAGCCGCGTGTCTTTTTTCTTTCTCCTTAAAATCGTCGGGCTGACCTCGCCACACCCGCCGCCTCTTCCCTGAGGGCCCTCCCCTTGGCCTCCCGCGGGTCCGTGTGGCAGCCTGCGAGCCTCTGTCTTCTACCTCCACCCCTATGGGGGCAGGGGCCCGGGGCCCGGGGACGCTCCGCCTCCCCACTGGCCCCCAGGGTTTCCTCCGTGACTCCAGGCACAAGTTGGACGCTGCCGTCTAACTCCTTGCTGCTCGTGTGGACTCGTTTCCATGTGTGTTGGGCTCTCTGCTCACCCTTCCTCCCATGTCTCAGACTCCCGTGGGCTCGTCCTTCCCCGAGGGCTCGTCGGCACGCCTGCAGCCGTCTCAGTCTGCTTCGGCCCCGTCTGTGTGTGCCCTGCGTACAGTCTTGACCGCCACTCCCCAGCACATGATTCTGGCTTGGCAGCTGTTCCCCTGCCCTCGGGGCCGGCTCGGGTTCTCTGGCCGTTTCCACGCGCCCCTCGTCGGCAGCTTGCTCGTCCTTGGGACCCACTGACCCCTTTCACTCGAGTCTGCGGTTCCACTTGGAAACTGTCTTGATTGCTGTCTGTTCGCTGGGGTCCCTGCTTGGTTGTGGCTTCCGTGTCTCCCACCAGTTCTGGAAATACTCAGCCATCTGTCTTAGGTGCTGCCTCTGACCTCCAACCTTTTCTGTGGGGAGGGGGCCTGAAACACAGGCTGCAGGCTCCCTGCTGGCGGTGGGCTGCCGAGCTGCAGGTGCCCAGGGGCCCGGGCCAGGTGATTGAGCAGGTGGGGTGGGTGAGAAGGGAGTGGGAGGGCCTCGACGGTAGGCTTTTGCTGAACAATGAGATGGCCCGGATTCCGCCCCCATTGTCTGAGTCCTCTCCCTTGCATGCGCCCATCTTACAAAGGCCTTTTTCTTTCTTCGACAAAAGGAGAGAGGGTGCGGAGGGGGTCCTGACCTACACTCCTCAGCAGCTGCCGCGGGATCGGCACCTTGCCCCGAGGAGATGAGGCCGGTGCTTGTCCTCGGTCTGCATCAAATACACGCCCTCTCGTTCCTTGTGAAGCCGCCCCTGTCTCCACATCCTGTTCCCATCCTTTCAGTTGAGAAGCTGTCTTGGCTCCATGTCTGTGGGACCCGGGGCCCCTCACTCGCACTGTGGGCCTGCCCTCCGGGGCCTCCACCCCTGGCGTGCTGGAACCTGAGCCTGGGTGCTATGGACGCCTGTCCCCAGGCGCGGCCTTCAGTTGTCACGTGTGCAGACGCTGAGGGCCAGCTCGCGCCCTTCTGGGGTCTCCTGCATCCTGAGAACCAGGTCTTGCCTTGAGTCTTCACCACCCTCAGTAAAGTCGCCTTCTGGGCCCACTTTAGGGGAGGGCGTTCAGCAGCTTGGGGGGTGGGACGGGCTCAGCTCAGCCCGCCAGGCCGACACCCCCTCCCACCAGGTCAGCTCCCCTGGAGTCTGCTCCCTGCACTCACACTTCCCTGCCATGGGGTCTCCCGGCTCGAGGCTACGTCCTGGCTCTCGATGAATGCTGGGCACATGCAGGGCCCCTGGGTGGCCGCTGGTCCTCAGGGGAATTTGGACTCACGTTAGCCCCGACCCCACACTAGACGTTTGAGACCAGGTGCCTGTGCCAGGAGCTCGGCCTCTTCTCTCTTAGCAGCGTTACCTGGACACACGCCCTGGTGCCTGGAAGTGGGGCCCTGGGCCTGCTTTCCACGAGTGGTCCCAGGTCCTCACTGGTATCCACAGACATGCAGGCGCAGCAGGGACCTCAAAGAGGAGGATCATGGCAGCTGCAGGAGAGGCCCTCACGGTGGTGGGTGAGGGGTGGCTGGGCCTCGGTGTGCTGATGGTCTTACACTCTCTGCCAGGGAGAAGCCCATTGAAACTTGGTGCTTAGGGAGGAGGTGTGAGTGAGTGGAGGTGAAACCCAGCTTAGGGGAAGAGACAGTGGAGTAAAACATTGCCTGGTAGTGGTGACTTGTTGTTTCTGGCAGCAAAAGTGAGCTGTCAGGAACTTGCTGTTTGCGTCTCTGCTCGGCATCCGGGTTTGCTCGGCGGTGCTGGTCAGCCTGTTTTCCGGGGCCAGCTGGGTGGTGCAGCCCCGAGCTGGCTGCACCCTTGAGGCTGTGTCTCGGCCATGAGCAGGGGCTCTCGGAGCGGACCCCTGTGAGCCTTTCAGGAAAAGTAGAGGCTTTTCTTGGCTGGAAAGCATGGGCCTGCGGGTCCTGGAGCCAGCTGGCGATCCTGGAGGGATGCCCAGCCCTTGGTCAGGACATAATCCACAGCCGGAGCCGTGGGCAGGGACCTAAGGGGTCCGCCGGCCCTGGTGGAGGGGAGCGCTCTCAGAGCCCCAGAGCACACATGCTCGGGCTGCAGGGGCCTGATCACCCGAGCGCTGCTGGAGCCTCAGGCACCCCAAGCACAGCAGCTGAGCAGGGCCCAGCCGCTACACTCCCAGGCCCACAAGCTGCTGACCACCCCACCTGAGAACCAGAGTCCCACCCCCAGGTGACCTGTGCCGCCCCGACTGAGAACCAGGGTCCCACCCCCAGGTGGCCTGTGCCGCCCGCCTGAGAGCACCCCCCAGGTGGCCTGTGCTGCCCCGACTGAGAACCAGGGTCCCACCCCCAGGTGGCCTGTGCCGCCCCCGCCTGAGAGCACCCCCGGGTGGCCTGTGCTGCCCCGACTGAGAACCAGGGTCCCACCCCCAGGTGGCCTGTGCCGCCCCGCCTGAGAGCACCCCCGGGTGGCCTGTGCCGCCCCGCCTGAGAGCACCCCCAGGTGGCCTGTGCCGCCCCGCCTGAGAGCACCCCGGGTGGCCTGTGCCGCCCCGACTGAGAACCAGGGTCCCACCCCCGGGTGGCCTGTGCCGCCCCGCCTGAGAGCACCCCCGGGTGGCCTGTGCTGCCCCGACTGAGAACCAGGGTCCCACCCCCAGGTGGCCTGTGCCGCCCCGCCTGAGAGCACCCCCGGGTGGCCTGTGCCGCCCCGCCTGAGAGCACCCCCGGGTGGCCTGTGCCGCCCCGCCTGAGAGCACCCCCGGGTGGCCTGTGCCGCCCCGCCTGAGAGCACCCCCGGTGGCCTGTGCCGCCCCGGCTGAGAGCACCCCCGGGTGGCCTGTGCCGCCCCGCCTGAGAGCACCCCCGGGTGGCCTGTGCCGCCCCGCCTGAGAGCACCCCCGGGTGGCCTGTGCCGCCCCGCCTGAGAGCACCCCCGGGTGGCCTGTGCCGCCCCGGCTGAGAGCACCCCGGGTGGCCTGTGCCGCCCCGGCTGAGAGCACCCCGGGTGGCCTGTGCCGCCCCGCCTGAGAGCACCCCCGGGTGGCCTGTGCCGCCCCGCCTGAGAGCACCCCCGGGTGGCCTGTGCCGCCCCGCCTGAGAGCACCCCGGGTGGCCTGTGCCGCCCCGCCTGAGAGCACCCCCGGTGGCCTGTGCCGCCCCGCCTGAGAGCACCCCCGGGTGGCCTGTGCCGCCCCGCCTGAGAGCACCCCCGGGTGGCCTGTGCTGCCCCGACTGAGAACCAGGGTCCCACCCCCAGGTGGCCTGTGCCGCCCCGCCTGAGAGCACCCCCGGGTGACCTGTGCCGCCCCGACTGAGAACCAGGGTCCCACCCCCGGGTGGCCTGTGCCGCCCCGCCTGAGAGCACCCCCGGGTGACCTGTGCCGCCCCGACTGAGAACCAGGGTCCCACCCCCGGGTGGCCTGTGCCGCCCCGCCTGAGAGCACCCCCGGGTGGCCTGTGCTGCCCCGACTGAGAACCAGGGTCCCACCCCCGGGTGGCCTGTGCCGCCCCGCCTGAGAGCACCCCCCGGGTGGCCTGTGCCGCCCCGCCTGAGAGCACCCCCCGGTGGCCTGTGCCGCCCCGCCTGAGAGCACCCCCGGGTGGCCTGTGCCGCCCCGCCTGAGGGCACCCCCGGGTGGCCTGTGCCGCCCGCCTGAGAGCACCCCCGGTGGCCTGTGCCGCCCCGCCTGAGAGCACCCCCGGTGGCCTGTGCCGCCCCGCCTGAGGGCACCCCCAGGTGGCCTGTGCCGCCCCGCCTGAGGGCACCCCCCGGGTGGCCTGTGCCGCCCCGCCTGAGGGCACCCCCCCGGTGGCCTGTGCTGCCCCGACTGAGAACCAGGGTCCCACCCCCGGGTGGCCTGTGCCGCCCCGCCTGAGAGCACCCCCGGGTGGCCTGTGCCGCCCCGCCTGAGAGCACCCCCCCGGTGGCCTGTGCCGCCCCGCCTGAGAGCACCCCCGGGTGGCCTGTGCCGCCCCGCCTGAGGGCACCCCCGGGTGGCCTGTGCTGCCCCGACTGAGAACCAGGGTCCCACCCCCGGGTGGCCTGTGCCGCCCCGCCTGAGAGCACCCCCGGTGGCCTGTGCCGCCCCGCCTGAGAGCACCCCCCCGGTGGCCTGTGCCGCCCCGCCTGAGAGCACCCCCGGGTGGCCTGTGCCGCCCCGCCTGAGGGCACCCCCGGTGGCCTGTGCCGCCCCGCCTGAGAGCACCCCCCGGTGGCCTGTGCCGCCCCGCCTGAGAGCACCCCCGGGTGGCCTGTGCCGCCCCGCCTGAGGGCACCCCCGGGTGGCCTGTGCCGCCCGCCTGAGAGCACCCCCGGTGGCCTGTGCCGCCCCGCCTGAGAGCACCCCCGGTGGCCTGTGCCGCCCCGCCTGAGGGCACCCCCAGGTGGCCTGTGCCGCCCCGCCTGAGGGCACCCCCCGGGTGGCCTGTGCCGCCCCGCCTGAGGGCACCCCCCGGTGGCCTGTGCCGCCCCGCCTGAGAGCACCCCCGGTGGCCTGTGCCGCCCCGCCTGAGAGCACCCCCGGGTGGCCTGTGCCGCCCCGGCTGAGAGCACCCCCGGTGGCCTGTGCCGCCCCGCCTGAGGGCACCCCCGGTGGCCTGCGGGCCCCCTCCTCCCGGCTCTTCCTGCGCTGTCGCCCGTGGGCATCCCGTCACCCCTGGTTAGTGACCAGTTCCGAGTTTGCCAGTGAGACTTGCTGTGTAGCCTTGGGCACGTCACTTAGACTCTCTGAGCTTGTTCCCTGCCTGTCAGTGGGGATGACGCTGGCATCCGCCTGTGTCCTGCAGGGTCCCTGTTGACACGTGAAGCTAGCCCAGGCCAGCAGCCTGCAGACCTGTGGTCCACAGCGGCTCAGGCCGACCTAGGGGCTTGCGGTGTCCGCCCCCGCCCCCCTCTCCTGCCTTCAGCTTGAGGCACTGGCTCTGCTCCCGCCTGTCTCTGCTTGCTTTTGGAGGGTAACCCACTGCCTGCTTGTCTGGAGGCAGAGCCCAGGCCGACCCGGGCCTGAAGGTGCCTGCTGCTCCCTTGTGATGGGCAGGTGTGTGCGCGGCACCCACGCGCAGAAAGCGGCTCAGAGGCGCCGCACGTCGCGTCTCTCCCCCACCCCAGGCCAGATGCAAAGAGCCTTCTCATGTAATACATGGGTAAAGTGTGAGTCGCTCAGTCCTGTCTGACTCTGTGTGACCCCATGGACCGTAGACCACCAGGCTCCTCTGTCCATGGGATTCTCCAGGCAGGACTATTGGAATGGGGTGCCATGCCCTCCTCCAGGGGATCTTCCTGACCCGAGGATCGAACCTAGGTCTCTGGATATACGTGTATAAATATATGTTTATTTCTTTACATTCTGATCTCGGTGGAAAACAAAACAATATAAAACATAATATATGTTCTTGCTCCATACTGTTTGCTATTTATTTTTATTTTTCAAGCATAATTTATATTCTCCTGAGTTGCTCACATAAGCTCATTTCTTTGCCTTCGCCTGTGTGCATACATCTGAATGAGGCAAAAAAGCAGGGAGAGCCATACTTGTCTACATGAGAAGCTGAGATGGGACCACTTGTCTTATTTACCTTCCCTACAGAATATTTTTAAATGTTTACATTAAAAAGCACTTCTGACTTCTCTACCTCGTTTCCCCTTTATACACACACACGGTATTAAATAGAATAATTGTAACTCAGTTAAGAGCACCTTTGGGGAAAATGATACTGCATATAAATCAGTATTTTCAATGGAACTTGATTATGACTGTTCAGCCGTTTTGAATGATATTTCTAATAAGTTATGCACCCCAAGTTCCATGGTGAGATGACAGATTGAACGCATAGATCTAATTTCACTCACTCCCTGAAATTCACAAAAGCTCCAGTAAGGATATACACACTGTAAACTGTGGCAACCAAAACCCAGACGATGGTTTCTGTGTTTCCCACTGAAGGAGCCCAGGTGTCCTTGGGGACATTGCGAGTTGCTGCTGGGGACCGGGGGGTGCAGGGGCGTTTCGGGACAGCTGTCACGGCCACACTGAGGGCTGTCCCCAGGGCCACTGCTGGGTCCTGGGTGACCTGGTGCCGTCATGCAGGCTGCCCGAGGACGCGGGTGAGCATCAGGCCGGGACTGCCGAGGCTCGGGTCACTGCGATCCCGAAGCCAGACCCAGCACGGCCAGCTCAGTATTGCTGAAAACTAGCAAGTAAAAGATCGTCAAGCACTGGCCCTGCCTCTCTGCTAAAAGCTGTTTGTGAGGGTAACGTGACAGTTGACTTGGAGCCCTTTCACACCCGGCCAGCAGCTCAGGACCGACCGGCAGACGGGGCTAGAAGGGCCGTGTAGCCAGGCCCGGCAGCATCGTCGGGGAGCACCTTAGCTGCAGGCGACACAGGAGCCCGGGCACACCGGGCCCTCTGGGGGCAGCGGCCCTGCTGGGAGTCGGAGCTGCGTCCCCAGACCTCCAGACCCATTCCTGCTCCCGGAACCCGTCGTGTGGATCTGCACCTCAGGGGCCGTCAGCGCGGGATGGGCGACCGGAGTCCAGCCCATCAGCTGGAGAGGGCGTGGGCGTGAGGGAGAAGAAGGGGCATCTGTAGGTTAGCGAGAATGCGCAGCTGCCCCAGCTGCAGGGTGCGGGCCTTGGCTGGGCCTTGTGTTTCTGGCTGCACAGGACCTTCGCGGCGCCAGGCTTTCTTTCAGCAGATTCTCGCGCTGGGGCTCCAGGGCCTCGTTGCCATGACATGTGGGGTCTTAGCTCTCTTGACCGAGGATCATGCCCACATCCTCTGCACCGCAAGGCGGATCCTTAACCACTGGACCAGCGCGGAGTACCCAGTTGAATCTTGAGTTGAATAAAGTCTCAGAAATGTGTATGAGACTCTAAAAAAGAATGATAAAACTTTCTGGCTATTTGATAGCATCATGGGGTTGTTAACTTATTTGGGTAGGTTGACTGTTTTCTTAAGAGTTTATTTAGAGATACCACAGTCCTTATCAGTAAAGTGCTCTGCTGGCGGGTCGGCTGCAGGATAATCTAGAAGGAAGGGCAGTGGGCGGGTGTGGAAGGAAAGGCTGGCCACAGGGCGGCAGTTGTTGGGGCTGGCTGACAGATCCTTGGGAGGTGATTATACCATTATTGTTGGCTTTATTTTTTTTTTTTAATTTTCCCTAAAAAATTATCTATCTCTATCTGCATTCCAGAGAAAGGTCATCAGCTCACAGAGATGGGGGAAACAGGGATGTCCCTGGTGCCCCAGTGGCTGAGACTCCGTGCTCCCAGTGCAGGGGCCCCGGTTCAATCCCTGGCCAGGGATCCAGATCCCACCCACCCCAGTGAAGATCAAAGACCCCATGTGCTGCTACTAAGATCCAGTGAGCCAGACCTGTAAGGGCATTCAAAAAACACAGGACAGGGAACAGAAAAGGAAGCAGCATCAGCAACTGTCTGGAAGGTGGAGATTGAAGTCACAGGTCACACTGGATTTGGCCAGACTCCACGGCACCCTTGGGTGCAGCCAGGATCCCAGTGGGTAGACGCCATGGCATCGTTGGAAAGCAGCCCCACAGCCCGCCTCTAGGACAGGTCCGGGGCAGGAGGGGGCCGGGCCGCGTGGAATGGAGGCTGGAGGGCAGCAGGCACGGTCAGCCCCCCACCGCCACAGCCTCCTGCCCTGCGGCTCCGGGTGCCTCAGACCCCAGCCAGGGGGTGCCTGGCGTGTCCTGACGGATGCCAGCTCCATGCACCTCCCAGCAAAGCTCAGCCTTGAGTCCCCTCTCTGCTCACAGCTTAGGATCCTTGCTTCCATTCCTCCTCAGGGACACAGCCACAGAAAGTACGCAACACCCAGTGAGAAACTTAGAAAATACATTTAAGGGAATCTCAAACAGAGCTGAGCATTAGACACGGAAAACGGGGGAGAAGCAGAAAGAAAATCAGTGATTGTTGCAGATTTACCACCAGGTACTGGAAGTTCCCAAAGGGGGAAAACGGAGGAAAGGGCGATGGTCCGCACGATGACCCAGGGAGATTCCCCACAGCTGGGGCGTGAGCTGCCAAACTGGACAGGTGGTGTGGAGCTCCGGCGGTGGGTGAGGGAAGCCCTCGCTTCCAGAGCCTCCTACTAAGAACGCGGCAGGCAGGAGGTGGTCTGCCAGAGGGAGAGCAAAGGGCATGTGTCCAGAGTCAGAGCTTCTCAGTAACAGTCTTGGGAACAAGGAGGTGGGGATGTTGTCTCCACCGTCCTGGAGGAGGTGGATGCTCGCTGGAGTTCTGTGCACAGGCAGAGGGATGATCCTTGGACAACTGCGTGAGCACACGTCCGGACAGGACACCATGTGCCTCCTTCCCGAGACACAGGGGGAGGCTGAGTCCCTGCTGGGAGAGGGCAGCCGAAAGGAAGAGGAGTGGAATGAAGGGGCACCAACAGCGGCCCTGGGCAGCCCTGGGAGGCCCGGGGCCGGCCTCAGGGAGGGCGCAGCTATGCGGGAGGCGCTGTGTGGGAGCTCTACAGCCCCCAGGGCCTCCCTGCCTCCGCCCTACTCACAGGAGGCTGTGCTTCTCCATGGGGCTCCTGTGCCCCGCACCTGGAGGGCGGCTGGCTGGAGGGCACACCTGGAAGGCGCACCTGGAGGACAGCAGGCTCAGGCAGCAGCAAGAGGCAGGGCAGTTCTGGTGCCAGGGTTGGTCCCACTGCGGGGGGCGGGGGTGGTGGCCCGTGGTTTTCCCGGGGTCACTCTTGGCCTCGCCCCAGAGGAACTCTTCCTGGAAACTGAAGCAGCCTGGCCCCAAGACTCTTGTCTTTCCCTGGGGGCCTTCATCTTGCCTCCCCGCTAACAGCTGCTGAGTGCAGAGGACGCGTGTTTAGGGGTGCGTCCTGGAGATTGTGACCTCAACACGCGGGGCTGCTGAGCAAAGTCCACACGGGGCTGGGGCCTGGGGAGTGAGGCGGGGGTGTGCCAGCGTCCCCGGGGGTGTGTGACGCGTTTTGTCATAAAAGTTGAAAACGTTTTGAGATAGGTCATGCGTTTTTAATGGACCCCCGTCCTTTCTCCTTCTCCTCCCCCGCCTCAGGCGTCTCTCTCCTCCCCTCACACAGGCAGACAAACGTCAGTGTGCGAGGAACTCGTGCTGACACGGATGGAGCATCTATTATTGTCCCCTAGATTTGAATGAGCCGTTCTTTACTTGAACAGAGCCTACACTCTGGCCCTGTTTTCTAAAGAATAGACCTTCTCTTTGTTTGCTGTCTATGTGATGACATGAAATAGTGTTATGAACAGAAGACCCAACCCATGTAATGGAAAATTACAGTGTCCTTTTTTTTCCCCCTCATCATTTATTTTTTAACAAAAATTAGAGTCTAGCAGATTTCTTTTCTATTTCTGATTGAGAACTTATAGGTCACGGCCCAGCCTTGCCATTTCTTATTGAAACTCTGAATATAGTCTTTGTGCTTTTACTAACGTCATGAGTCTGATTGTATTAATATGTTTCTCAAGGCACAACCTATAAAAGCAATTTTCTACTCTGCCATAAAATATTCATGAGAATACAGGCTTTTTTGTTTTGATGCCACATTCTTTAAGTAGAGAAAGTCTCATTGTTTTCTTCGGGGGCTTTGGGCCAAAAGCACCAGCCGCTTCTGTTGGGAACTCATGGCATTTTGGCGAGTTTTTGATACAGAAATAGTCGCGGGCATGTGTGACGCACCCTCCAGCGGCGGAATGAATGGGGACTGTGGGTCTGATCCCTCAGCTGGGGCTCCGGCCGCCTGGGGGGCCCGCCTGGCCTCCCAAGGCTGAGCTCAGGCGGGGAGAAGCACCTGGCCTGGGTCCATGGCCCTGCGGCCACGCCAGGGCTGGTGTGTGTGCCTGTCCACAGAGCCATCTCCCGAGGTGCCGGAACGGCCGGCGCTGGGCACAGCCTGTCCGGCGGAGCTGACGTCTGGCTTTGCATTCTCTTTGCGTTGGACTTTCTTTAGCAGAGGATGAAGTCTTATGTGAAACCTCAAAGGGGGAAATTCCAGCAGGCCTCGCCTCCCTTTCTCACAGTAAATGGTGAGGACCACCCGTGACCACCCTGCCCCCTGGCCTGGTGTCCCTCTCTTCTCTGCGGGCAGGATGGTGTTGCCCGGGGGTCTCCTTGCCGTCCCCTCCCTGGGCCACCTGCTCTGGTGTCTGGAATGACTGGAGGGATGGGATGTTTCCTCCTTACATTCCCTGCAGCTCCAGACTCAAAGGGAACCCAAGGGAAGAGGCAGTGAACACAAGGAATCTCAGTCCTCCCGACCCCATCCATGTCAGGGCGCCTGCCACATCCTCTCTTCCCACCCTCAGCCCCTGCCCCCTCGTCTCTCACGCCCAGCGCCCCGATGCCAGCCCCTCTGTGTCTGAGGCCCGGCCTTCCCCCCTGCCACTGGCACCCCGACCTGGGCCTGTAGGGCACCGCCAGGATCTGCGGATGCAGGCCCCGTGCCCCACGCAAGCGGTCCAGGTGCCTCCTGTGTCTCCACCCCCACGCCCGCCCTCTTAACACTGGCTGTCTGGGTCCTGGCTCACCTGCCCCTTCCTACTCAGAGCTCTGGCCCCCGTGTGGGCCCTTCCCCAGGGCGTCCCTCAAGCCCTCTGCCCTCTCCTGTCCTTTTGCACGGCAGAACCACTGCGGGCTGAACTGGGAACAACCCCCCAGCACAGAGAAGGAGGCCCTGACGTTTTTCCTGCAGTGAGGGGATGCAGGCGTAGGGAAACGTTTGGCCCATCCTATTTTTGAAGTTAAGAAAACAGATCCCTCAAAGTTGTTTTATGTTCAGTTTTTTAAGATGTTAACTATTGGACATTTCTGATCATCCTCCTGACCTCACCTGTGAAAAATTAGAAATGGGGAGATGGTATGGTACGGTGAGGCCTTCCCTGGAGGCTCCAACAGTAAAGATCCACCTGACGATGCAATGCGAGTGTGACCCCTGGGTCAGTGAGATCCCGTGGAGGAGGGCCTGGCACCCCACTCCAGCGCTCCTGCCTGAAGAGTCCCACGGACAGAGGAGCCTGGCACCCCACCCCAGCATTCCTGCCTGAAGAATCCCACAGACAGAGGAGCCTGGCTCCCCACTCCAGTGCTCCTGCCTGAAGAATCCCACAGACAGAGGAGCACCCCACCCCAGCATTCCTGCCTGAAGAATCCACGGACAGAGGAGCCTGGCGGGCCCCAGCCCATGGGGTCTCAGAGCTGGGTGTGACTGCATGGCTAACGGCAGCCACGCGATGCAGTGAGCGGACAGCGCGTGGGTGTCTTCTGTGCAGCGTCTCAGGCTTGACCTTGTTCCTGTATAACATCTCAGGTCACCTCCACGTGTCGCCTAAGGGGGCCACCCCTGACCACCCGTGCCAGCAAGGCAGGTGAGGGGGTCCTGCTTACAAAAGGCAGGCAGTACGGTTATTCCATTAATTCTCTGTGGCTTCTTGAGCTAAAATACTGCACTGGAGAGGGCAGATAAGAAGAGCGTCAGAGACACTGCAAGCCAGTCCACACATACGACCTGGACCCAGATGTGCCCAGCGAAACGGCTGCAGGCTCAGTGTGTCAGTGATTCTGTGTGTGTGTCTGTAACCCAAGAAGACAGTCAGCTTTATCTTTACAAAGCAAAGGCCAGCTAACCGGAGGGGATCTGCCGATTAACTCACCTGTTAATCCATGAAAGAACTAGGCAGGCTAACCGGTCAATGAAGAAACACTTTTCATCCTCTTCCAGGGAAGCAGAAAGAAGAGCCAGGAAGCCTGCCATCACACGCAGGCGTGACGCTTCCAGGCAGCGAGCAGCGCCACCACTGGTGAAAGCAGGGAAGCGCGCGGCCCTTCCTCGCCGCCGGGAGAAAGGGAAGCAGAGTTTCCTTTAAGACGCCAAGCCACTTTCCCTGTCCTGAGCCCTGCTCCCTGCTTCCATAATATTCTATCCCTTAAAATAGAGTCCGAAGCAAATGGAGGGAAATACTGAGGTTTTATAAAACTGGTGTTGTTTACACAGTTTTTCCATCCTGCTATGTTTCATAATAAAAATGATCAAAGAAAGAGAATGGAGGAAGGCAGGAAAGCCCCGTCTGCCAGCTGCGTGTGGCTGGGGTGGGGGTGGGGCACCACTGTCGTCTGGGCCTGTTCACGCTAGCAGTTACTTGTGTCCGTTCTTGTCACATAAATATCAAATAAAAAGCCCTTCACACATCAAGCCTGACACCCAACTAGAAAAAAACAAATACATTTAAAACGGGGTTTGCACCTCACTGCTTTTGGGAAAAATCGAAGAGCTGGTATTTACCCAGGGCTCATTAGGACTTCAGAGAGAGGAAAATTAGATGTTTTCTGAAAAAATGATTGAATATTGAGGATTCTCCTCCATTCGCTGGGGCCAGGGCCCAGGCGTTCCGTGCATGCAACCTGCCCCTGGCTCTGGGGGCCTCGGGTGGAATCCAGGCTTAGCTCTGGCGGCGCAGAGAAGGAGGTGGGACCGCAGCCCCAGAGCCCGGCCCCTGCTGTCCTGGGCAGCCCCACGCCCTGCCCAGCTGAGCGAGCCTGCAGGTGTGAGGCCGTGTGTCGGTCCAGGACACCAGGGCCCCTGGCGTGGGCTCGGGAATTAGGACCCCGGACTGAGCTGGGGCCAGGCCTCCCCACCTCACTTCGCTCGTCAGCAGGATGGCCGGCAGGGGCCTGCCTGTGTGGTGACCGCTGAAATGGGCTATCCCGAGGGATGGTTCCACTCCTGGGTCATTCTCCTAGAATCCACCGGAACCTAGGTGGGGCCGGCCTGCTGTGTCTCTGATGGTCCACTTACCTCATCAAGAAGCAGTATTTTAGCTTAAGAAAATAAGCACAGAGATTTAATGAATGGCCACACTGCCTGCCTTTTGTAAGCCCCTCATTTGCCCCAGTGGCAGGGGCGGCCAGGGCTGGAGGGCACTTCCAGAGGCACTGAGTTAGATCCGGTCTCACCCAGGGAGCCCCGGCACCAGGTCCAGGGCGTCAGAATGCCTGGCTGCAGAGGGCCTGGCAGAGGTGCTGCGACGAGGCCCCTCCCAGCTGGCGATGACTCTGGAGTGGAGACTGGCCCGGGGCCCTGTCTGCTGAGCAGGGTCTCCCCCAGACCTCCGAGCCCCCCGGAGGAGAGGCCCAGCCTCCGGCCCTCGACCCTGTGGCTGGGCAGGTTGTGAGCAGGCTTTCTGGCCAAGGCGGGCCCCCGCGGACTCTGCAGGGCTGTCTCCACTTCTGGGGGTCGGGGGTGTCTCTGACAGAGCCCAGGATGCTCACCCTCGGGAGGCAGCCCCAGAGCCTCTCTGGGAAGTCGGAGTCCCGCAGCCAGTGGCCCAGCTTTTCTGATATAATCCTGTCCTGAGAGGAGCGCCCACTTGGGGGTATTTTTGTGAGACCCGTAATTGGAGACCTGGTTTCTGCCTCCTCTTCACTTTTAATTTGGCCTTGAGGCTGTCCATGGGCCACGCCTCCGTGCGGTGAAGGCAGTTTGTTTCTTAGCAAAGCGCAGAAGCCGTCCCCTTGCAGCGTGAGCCAAGCAGGCGATCGGGGGAGCCTTGCACTGGCTGTCTCCCAGAGGGCGCGCCCATCACCACTGACACGCGCTGCGCACCTGGCGCGCCTGTCTGGACCACTTGGAGGGCACACGCTGTTCCGTGGGCCCTGCACACAACTCTTCTGTGGCTTCTTGCGAAGGAGAAAAGCACGCTGCTCGCCCCTCTGCCTGCGGGCGGCCAGGGCTCTTTAGAGCCTTTTTCCTGCTTGCTCTCTGTCAGCTTTCAAAACGGCATCAGAAAAGGCCACCAGGCCTGCACCCAGGTCCCGTGAGCTAGCAAGGCCCCTTGGTGCAGGGCAGGGCAGAGGCAGGAGAGCCCATTTGAGTGTGTGTCCTGGTCCAACGTCCCGCTGGCTTCTGCCTGAGGGGTGGGCCCCTCGGAGGAAGAGGGCGGAAGGCCCGAGTCCTTGCCTTTTGAGCCTGTTGAATAGGAAGGGGGGAGGAGGCATCAGAAGTGAGCAGTGGCTCTCACTGCGTGGGCGTCCCCGATGGCGGCATGGGCTCCCGGGGAGGGTGGCCGGGCCAGGCCAGGACGGCGGGCCACCTGGTCACCAGCACCTCTGTTCTGTGCTCTTTCCGCAGTGGACGTGGCCTCGGCCCTGCCTCTGCCGGTGGCCCCCGGGGTGCCCATGGACCTGCGCCTGGACCACCAGTTCCCACTGCCCGTGGCGGAGCCGGGCCTCCCGCGAGCAGCAGCTGCAGCAGGAGCTCCTGGCGCTCAAGCAGAAGCAGCAGCTGCAGAGGCAGATCCTCATCGCCGAGTTCCAGAGGCAGCACGAGCAGCTGTCGCGGCAGCACGAGGCCCAGCTGCACGAGCACATCAAGGTCAGTTCCGCTGCGCGCACCCGGACCCCGCCACGCGCCCAGACCCCGCTGCCCAGAACCTGCCCGATGGCCCCCGGGCTGGCCCACCACGCGCCCAGACCCCACCGCCCAGAACCTGCCCAATGGCCTCCCGGGCTGGCCCGCCACGCGCCCGGACCCCGCCGCCCAGAACCTGCCCGATGGCCCCCAGGCCGGCCCGCCACGCGTGCCCAGATCCTGCTGCCTGGGACCTGCCCGGTAGCCCTGGGCCAGCCCGCCACGCACGCCCAGACCCCACCACGCACACCCAGACCCCGCTGCCCGGGACCTGCCCTGTGGCCCCGGGCCAGCCCACCACGCGCGCCCAGACCCCAACACGCACACACAGATCCTGCCACCCAGGACCTGCCCGGTGGCCCCGGGCCGGCCCGCCACGTGCGCCCAGACCCCGCCACCCGGGACCTGCCCGGTGGCTCCTGGGGTGGCCCGCTCTGTGTGCCCCAAGATCTTGCCGCCCAGGACCATCCCCGAGCCCCAAGACTAGCCCCCTGTGTGTACCCACAATTCCACAGCCCAGGACAAACTCCAAGCCCACAGGCCGGCCCCCTGTGTGTGCCCGCAATCCCGCTGCCCAGGACCACCGCCCCCAGCCTGGCCCAATCTGTGTGGCCTTCTATCCTGCCACCCCCGAGCCCCCCAGCCCCTAGCCCCCAGGTTGGCCCGCCCCGCCTGGCGCTCTCTCTCGCCTCCCAGGACGTCCCCAGTGATCTGCTGCCAGGCTGAGGTTGATGCCTGGGGATGTTCCTCACCGGGCCGTTTGTACCTGCGTGTCAGCACTTGGAAGCTGGTTGTGGTCAAGAGTAGAAACAGCATTTAAAGTCACCCTGTAGGAGCTTAAAGCAGGGGAGAAATCTTACCGCTGGACTTCATCTACAAACATATGTCCCTAAATAGCGACATTACCAGCAAGAAGAAGCGCCGGAATATTAGCCGTGGTCATCTCTGGGTGCGGTGTTTAGGAATTGTCTTTATTTTCTTCCTGGGACTTGTCCATCTTCTCTCTGTTTTTCCCACTGACTTTTTATAATTGCGGGGGCTGCTGCTGCTAAGTCGCTTCAGTCGTGTCTGACTGTGTGTGACCCCATAGATAGCAGCCCACCAGGCTCCCCCGTCCCTGGGATTCTCCAGGCAAGAACACTGGAGTGGGTGGCCATTTCCTTCTCCAATGCGTGAAAGTGAAGTCACTCAGTCTTGTCCGACTCTTAGTGACCCCATGGACTGCAGCCCACCAGGCTCCTCCATCCATGAGATTTTCCAGGCAAGGGGCGGGGGGAGCTAATATTCACTTTCATTTAGATGGGATAAGGAAAAAAATAACATAATTTTTTCTTTTTGGTATTTACTGTCTGGTGCGTGCTAAGTCACCTC
The DNA here is from genome assembly GCA_917880005.1 of Nanger dama. NCBI lineage: Eukaryota > Metazoa > Chordata > Mammalia > Artiodactyla > Bovidae > Nanger > Nanger dama. The sequence continues at coordinate 915,833 of CAKJTW010000118.1, read as the reverse complement.
ACTCATGTTCTGTGCAACCCTATAGTCTGCAGCCCCCCAGGCTCCTCTGTCCGTGGGATTCTCCAGGCAAGAATACTGGAGTGGGTCCCTCCTCCAGGGACCCAGGAGCTGGACCCTTATCTCTCATGTCTCCTGCCTCGGCAGGCAGGTTCTTCACCAGTAGGCCACCTGGGAAGCTCCATTCACTGTCTACACATATTTTTTTCTGATCCCAGATTTTAAAAGCAAACGTTCCAGGAAGAAGCGTGCACTAGTGTGGCACAGAGAGGTCACGTCACTTGGTTGAGGGACCACTTATAACGTCTGTGATCACGTGCGTCACCGCACTTAGAACCTTGCAGAACCTTGCTGTTCAGTGGAAGTGTGTACACGTTAAAATCCATAGGTAGCTTTACATTTCCTGTAGCTACCTTAAGACACCCAGAGAAACCAGGTTGTGTGAGTGATACATTGTTATGTAACAAATTACTCAAAAGATTTTTAGCAGCTTGAAATAACAAACATGTGTTATCAGATAGCTCAGCTCCCAAGGGCCGGGGATCTGGGGGCAGCTCGCAGATGGCCGGGCCTCTCGTGAGGTGTGGTCAGGTGTGGTCAGGGCGGTGGTCTCATCTGAGCATGGGGCCAGGCCTGCAGGATCCCCCTTCCCAGCTCACTCACCCCCTGGATTGGGGCAGGAGGCCTCAAGTCCTCCTCACCGGGGCCTCCAAGGTCCAAGTGACCAGGAAGGAGGTCACAGAGTCTTCTGGACAAATCTTGAAGGTGACCCCCCACCCCATCCCTGCCACGTTGCTCTGTTGTCATAGGTATCAACCCTCCTGGCAGGGGGCCCAGCCAAGGGGTGGACACCAGGAGGCAGGAAGGAGTCTTTGTGGGGGCCACTGGGGACCTGGCTGCTGAAGGTCAAAGTAATTCCAGGCTATTTTATTTGACCTCGTATTTCTCAAGTGTCACTTCAACCCGTGATCCACATAACCGGGTGTGGCCGAGCTGGGTGGGTGCACACCGTGGACCAGACACGTAGAGCCAGCTTCCCTGTGGACCAGCTGCAGTGCGGCCACACGAGGTCAGTGGCTGCGGGACTAGGTCCTCACCAAAGCCAGGCTAGAGAACCGCCTTCCGGTACCAGCGAGCGCCCCGCAGGCTGCCCGATCTGTCTTGTCCTTGAAGCTGCAGCCTCCTGTTTTCTGTGAATCCCGAAAGCCATCTGAAGAGCCCACCCCGCCCACTCGCACTGCTTACCCTGTGATGCAGTTTCCTTTCCTCACCAGCAGGTTTCTTGAACTTTAGCCATCAGACTCCTGCATCTTGATGTCATCTCAGAAGGCTGAAAGGTCAGGGCAGCCCATCTCTTCCGAGTCCTTTACCCGGCCTCCCGGTGACCCAAGGGGCCCCATCTTTGGAGGCAGACCCCCTCCACCAGGGGTCCCCCAGTCCCCCAGACCTTCAGGCCAGAAGCCCGCAGACAGGATGGGAGCCCCAGAAACGCAATTCACATCTCAAGGTGACGTGTTCTCTGCGCTTTAATTGTTTCTTTCTCCATTTACAGCAGAGATCATTCGTCTGAAGCTATTTAAAACTATGTAACCGTCATCCCTCAGCCGGCCTCTGTTTTGATGATTTCCACTCTCTTCACAAGCCATCGTCTTTGGTGGCATTTGGCAGTGGTGTTTGTCAGACAGATTTCTTGACCATACAGTCTAATTAATGCCATTAAACCATCAATGAATTTGAATAGGATTTTACAATTAAAAAGGGAATGGTGGTTTTTTTTATTAAATTTATTTTTTTAATTACAATACTGTATTTGTTTTGACATACATTGACACGAATCAGCCATAGGTGAACACAATCTCCCAATGCCGAAGCCCCCTCCCACCTCCCACCCCACATCCTCTACCTGAATCATCCTGTGCACCAGCCCCATGCATCCTGCATCCTGCATTGAACATAGACTGGCGCTCGTTTCTTACAAGATAGTATACATGTTTCAATGCCATTCTCCCAAACCATCCCACCCTCTCCCTCTCCCTCAGAGTCCAAAAGTCCGTTCTATACCTCTGTGTCTCTTTTGTTGTCTCACATAGAGGGTCTTCATTACTATCCTTCTAAATTCAACATCGTACTGCAAGGGATTTCTGAGTGTTGATTTTATATCCTGCAACTTTACTATATTCATTGATTAGCTCTAGTAGTTTTCTGGTGGAGTCTTTATGGTTTTCTATGTAGAGGATCATGTCATCTGCAAACAGTGAGAGTTTTACTTCTTTTCCAATTTGGATTCCTTGTATTTCTTTTTCTGCTCTGATTGCTGTGGCCAAAACTTCCAGTACGATGTTGAAGAGTAGTGGTGAAAGTGGACACCCTTGTCTTGTTCCTGACTTTAGGGGAAATGGTTTCAATTTTTCGCCATTGAGGATAATGTTAGCTGTGAGTTTGTCATATATAGCTTTTATTATGTTGAGGTATGTTCCTTCTATTCCTGCTTTCTGGAGAGTTTTTATCATAAATGGATGTTGAATTTTGTCAAAGGCTTTTTCTGCATCTATTGAGATAATCATATGATTTTTATTTCTCAGTTTGTTAATGTGGTGAATTACATTGATTGACTTGTGGATATTGAAGAATCCTTGCATCCCTGGGATAAAGCCCACTTGGTCATGGTGTATGATCTTTTAGTGTGTTGCTGGATTCTGATTGCTAGGATTTTGTTGAGGATTTTTGCATCTATGTTCATCAGTGATATTGGCCTGTAGTTTTCTTTTTTTGTGGTGTCTTTGTCAGGTTTTGGTATTAGGGTGATGGTGGCCTCATAGAATGAGTTTGGAAGTTTACCTTCCTCTGCAATTTTCTGGAATAGCTTCAGTAAGATAGGTGTTAGCTCTTCTCGGAATTTTTGGTAGAATTCAGCTGTGAAGCCGTCTGGACCTGGGCTTTTGTTTGCTGGAAGATTTCTGATTACAGTTTCAATTTCCGTGCTTGTGATGGGTCTGTTAAGATTTTCTATTTCTTCCTGGTTCAGTTTTGGAAAATTGTACTTTTCTAAGAATTTGTCCATTTCTTCCAAGTTGTCCATTTTATTGGCATATAATTGCTGATAGTAGTCTCTTATGATTCTTTGTATTTCTGAGTTGTCTGTCGTGATCTCTCCATTTTCATTTCTAATTTTGTTGATTTGATTTTTTTCTCTTTGTTTCTTGATGAGTCTGGCTAATGGTTTGTCAATTTTATTTATCCTTTCAAAGAACCAGCTTTTGGCTTTGTTGATTTTTGCTATGGTCTCTTTTGTTTCTTTTGCATTTATTTCTGCCCTAATTTTTAGGATTTCTTTCCTTCTACTAACTCTGGAGTTCTCTCTTTCTTCCTTTTCTAGTTGCTTTAGGTGTAGAGTTAGGTTATTTATTTGACTTTTTTCTTGTTTCTTGAGGTATGCCTGTATTGCTATGAACTTTCCTCTTAGCACTGCTTTTATAGTGTCCCAAAGGTTCTGTGTAGTTGTGTTTTCATTTTCATTCGTTTCGATGCATATTTTGATTTCTTTTTGATTTCTTCTGTGATTTGTTGATTATTCAGAAGGGTGTTATTCAGCTTCCAAATGTTGGAATTTTTAATAGTTTTTCTCCTATAATTGAGATTTAACCTTAGTGCATTATGGTCAGAGAAGATGCTTGGAATAATTTCGATTTTTTTGAATTTATCAAGGTTAGATTTATGACCCAGAATGTGATCTATCCTGAAAAGGTTCCTTTTACTTGAGTAAAAGGTGAAATTCATTGTTTTGGGGTGAAATGTCCTATAGATATCAATTAGGTCTAACTGGTCTATTGTATCGTTTAAAGTTTGCGTTTCTTTGTTAATTTTCTGTTTAGTTGATCTATCCATAGGTGTGAGTGGGGTATTAAAGTCTCCCACTATTATTGTGTTATTATTAATTTCCCCTTTCATGCTTGTTAGCAATTGTCTTACATATTGCGGTGCTCCTATGTTGGGTGCATATATATTTATAATTGTTATATCTTCTTCTTGGATTGATCCTTTAATCATTATGTAGTGGCCTTCTTTGTCCCTTTTCACAGCCTTTGTTTTAAAGTCTATTTAATCGGATATGAGTATTGCTACTCCTGCTTTCTTTTGGTCTCTATTTGCATGGAATATCTTTTTACAGCCCTTCACTTTCAGTCTGTATGCGTCTGTTGTTTTGAGGTGGGTCTCTTGTAGGCAGCATATATAGGGATCTTGTTTTTGTATCCATTCAGCCAGTCTTTGCCTTTTGGTTGGGGCATTCAACCCATTTACATTTAAGGTAATTATTGATAAGTATGCTGCTGTTGCCGTTTACTTTATCGTTTGGGGTTCGGGTTTATACGTCCTTTTTGTGTTTCCTTTCTAAAGTCTATCCTTTAGTATTTGTTGGAGAGCTGGTTGGTGGTGCTGAATTCTCTCAGCTTTTGCTTGTCTGTAAAGCTTTTGATTTCTCCTTCATATTTGAATGAGATCCTTGCTGGGTACAGTAGTCTTGGTTGAAGGTTATTATCTTTCATCACTTTAAGTATGTCTTGCCATTCCCTCCTGGCCTGAAGAGTTTCTATTGAAAGATCTGCAGTTATTCTTATGGGGATCCCCTTGTGTGTTATTTGTTGTTTTTCCCTTGCTGCTTTTAATAATTGTTCTTTGTGTTTGGTCTTTGTTAGTTTGATTAAAATATGTCTTGGGGTGTTTCGCCTTGGGTTTATCCTGTTTGGCACTCTCTGGGTTTCTTGGACTTGGGTGATTATTTCCTTCCCCATTTTAGGGAAGTTTTCAACTATTATCTCCTCAAGTATTTTCTCATGGTCTTTCTTTTTGTCTTCTTCTTCTGGGACTCCTATAATTCGAATATTGGAGTGTTTCATACTGTGCTGGAGGTCTCTGAGGTTGTCCTCATTTCTTTTAATTTGTTTTCTCTTTCCCTCGCTGATTCATTTATTTCTACCATTCTATCTTCTATTTCACTAATCCTATCTTCTGCCTCCGATATTCTACTATTTGTAGCCTCCAGAGTGTTTCTGATCTCATTATTGCATTATTCATTATATGTTGACTCTTTTTTATTTCTTCTAGGTCCTTGTTGAACCTTTCTTGCATCTTCTCAATCCTTGACCCCAGGCTAGTTATCTGTGATTCCATTTTGATTTCAAGATTTTGGATCATTTTCACTATCAGTATTCGAATTCTTTCTCAGGTAGATTCCCTATCTCTTCCTCTTTTGTTTGGTTTGGTGGGCATGTCTCCTGTTCCTTTACCTGCTGGGTATTCCTCTGTCTCTTCATCCTGGTTATATTGCTGCGTTCGTGGTGACTTTTCTATATTCTGGGAATTTGTGGAGTTCTCTTTATTATAGAGCTTCCTCTCTGTGATTGGGGTTATATCAGTGGCTTGTCAAAGTTTCTTGATCAGGGAGGCTTGTGTTGGAGTTCTGGTGGGTGGATCTGGATTTCCTCTCTCTGGAGTGCTGTGACGTGTGAAGTAATGGGTTATGAGACGTCAGTGGTTTTGGAGTATTTTGAGTTGCCTGTGTATTGAAGCTCAGGGGCTTGTTCTTGTGTTGCTGGAGAATTTGCATGGTATGTCTTGCTCTGGAGCTTGTTGGCCCTTGGGAAGTGCTCAATTTCAGTATAGGTCTGAAGGTGTTTGATGAGCTCTAATTGGATAATGTTCCCTGTATTCAGGAATTCTTTGATGATCTCAGGATTTGGACTTATGCCTCCTGATTCTGGTTTTCAGATTTATTTTTACAATAGCCTCATGATTTCTCCATCTATTCAGCACTAATGTTAAAACATCTAGGTTAATGATGATAGGTTTCTCCACCTTGAGGGTCGTCCCTAGAGGATCGGTGGGTTACTGTTTCTGCAATGCTCAGAAGAGATGATCTCTTCCACTGGGATCACAAGCTGTTAGGATTCTGCGAGGCCACAGACCCCCCCAGGGGCTTCTTTCCCTCTGTATAGAAAGACCTTTTTGTTTTGCTTCAATTGTTTGAGTTTTGGTTTTGTCATCTGTGCAGCTGCTGTGAAGACTGAAGGATAATTCGAGGTGAAGGGCTTCAGTCACTGCAGCGGGGGAAATGCTCCGCAATGCGTGTTGGCTTTAGCGAGAAGGGGCCACGTCTATCTGGTCCACTGGTGGACTTCACCTGGAGCGTGTCCCCCACTATCTTCAGAAGGAGGGGAATCACTTGGGGAATGGTGTTTTTAAAAGGGCTTCCCTGGTGGCTTAGATGGTAAAGAATCTGCCCGCAGTGCGGGAGACCCGGGTTCGATCCCTGGGTCAGAAAAGTCCCCTGCAGAAGGAAATGGCAACCCACTCCAGTATTCTTGCCTGGACAATCCCATGGACAGAGGTGCCTGGTGGGCTACAGTCCATGGGGTCGCAAGGAGTCGGACACGACTGAGTGACTAACATAGAGTTTTAAAAGGCAACCAAAGTTGATAACCTTGGGTAAGGATGCTCTCTCTCTGGGTTTCCGGCACAGCGTCACACTGCTTCTGGACGCTTGCTGGCTGTGGCCGCTCAGGAGCCTGTCCCCGTCCTGTCCTACACTTAGCTCTTTCCTCCCCGGAAGGAGGTCCTGGAGTGTGGTCAGTGGGACTCAGGGCCTAGGGAGTTGTGAATGTGGATGTCAGCAAGTGTTTATGTCCAGAAAGTCTTTCATCAGCTGGGACTGCTGAGCGGATCGCCCAGGGATGCGGCGTTCTCTGGTCTGCCCCTTCGGTGTGTCATTGTAAATTTTCTAAGCGTGTCATCGAGGGAGTCCCTCTATCTCATGTTCCCAGCTGAAGCACAGTGCGGTGAGAGCAAGCAGAAGCGGCCCCCCTGCTCTGCCTCCCGACCCCTGAGAGCCCACCTTGGCTCCGTCCGCAGCTCGGCCGGTGCGGGCCCGGGACTCCCCCTCTGGGGCTCTCGTCGGCAGTCTCAGCGGCCTTTGTTCCACTTGGTGATAGAACTTCCAGCCCAGCCGTTGCCTTCTGTCAGTCTCTAGTCGTTACTTGTGGATTTTTTTGATGACTGTGGCTCCAGCATAGAGAGGAGACAGGGGTCTTCAGAGAGTGCTTCCAGGAGGGTGATAGGTGGTTCTTCCTGCCAGCCCCAGGACCGCGTGGAATCACTGGCTGTGGATGGACAGGAGCCTGAGGACACCGTCAGGAGCTGGTAGAGCCCATGCGTGCCCGGCGTGGGTGACACCAGAGCCGAGGCTGAACCCCGTGACCCCAGTGCTGCCATCTCCCCATCTACACCGCAGGCTCCCTCCCTCCCAGCTACACTGCAGGCTCCCTTCCCAGTCTACACTGCAGGCTCCCTTCCCAGTCTACACTGCAGGCTCCCTTCCCAGTCTACACTGAGCCTCCCCTCCCATCTACACTGCAGGCTCCCTTCCCAGTCTACACTGCAGGCTCCCTTCCCAGTCTACACTGCAGGCTCCCTTCCCAGTCTACACTGAGCCTCCCCTCCTGTCTACACTACACCCTCCCTTCCCAGTCTACACTGCGGCCTCCCCTTCCCCATCTACACTGAGCCTCCCCTCCCAGCTACACTGCCGCCTTCCCTCCTGTCTACACTGCAGGCTCCCTCCCTGTTTACCCTGAGCCTCCCCTCCTGTCTACACTGAGCCTCCCTCCTGTCTACACTGCAGGCTCCCTCCCTGTTTACCCTGAGCCTCCCCTCCTGTCTACACTGAGCCTCCCCTCCCATCTACACTGCCACCTCCCCTCCCGTCTACACTACAGCCTCCTTTCCCCATCTACACTGAGCTTCCCCTCCTGTCTACACTGCCACCTCCACTCTCGTCTACACTGCCACCTCCCCTCCCGTCTACACTGCCATCTCTCCTCCCGTCTACACTGCGGCCTCCTCTCCCGTCTACACTACGGCCTCCCTTCCCCATCTACACTGAGCCTTCCCTCCCGTCTACACTGCCGCCTCCCCTCGTCTACACTGCGGCCTCCCATCCCGTCTACACTGCCAGCTCCCCTCACGTCTACACTACAGCCTACCTTTCCCATCTGCACTGCAGTCTCCCTCCCTTCCCGTCTACACTGCCACATCCCCTCCTATCTACACTGTAGGGTAGAGACCCGTCCTGACGCCTTGGTCTGACAGGTGCAATCCTGGGAGATGGGGCTGGTCTGCGGTTCCTACTTGTAGCCCAGACTGTCGGCACCGTCCATTAGGCAGATTTCCTTGGAATAAACCCCTTCCTATGAAAGATACGCTATGGTGTGCGTGTTACACGTTTTGGTGGTATCATCGGGTCTCCGTCCAGAAGCGTGCCTGCTCTCTGCGAGGCTGTGTCCAGCTTGGCTCTTCTCCCCAGGTCTCAGGGTATCTCCTGTCTAACAAGTGAAAAATAAAAGCGCTTTCCACTCTTTATTTGCACGTCCTTTTTCAGTAGTGAGGCTGAGCTTGTGTGTGTGTGAAGCCTGCTGTGGTTGATACTGTCTCTCTGGACAGGAGAGCTTTAGGAGCTGTGTGTGAAGCCTGCTATGGTTGGTGTTCTCTGGACAGGATAGCTTTAGGAGCTGTGTGTGAAACCTGCTGTGGTTGGTACTGTCTCTCTGGACAGGAGAGCTTTAGGAGCTGTGTGTGAAGCCTGCTGTGGTTGATACTGTCTCTCTGGACAGGAGAGCTTTAGGAGCTGTGTGTGAAGCCTGCTATGGTTGGTACTATCTCTCTGGACAGGAGAGCTTTAGGAGTTGTGTGTGAAGCCTGCTGTGGATGGTACTGTCTCTGGACAGGAGAGCTTTAGGAGCTGCTTAGCAAGCACATGGCACATTTCCTTGCAGGGAAGTGGACAGAACTGAAAGGAGCCTGCTTTTCCAGCCTGGGAGCCAGGCCACGGTGCTTCCCATCTCTATTACCTGCCCCGGGGGCTGAGCCATGCTGCCTGGACCCCAGCTTCTGGGTCGTCTGCAGCAACTTGTAATGAGCCCAGAGGACACGCTTCGGTGGCCATAGCCCCGGTGCCCGGGAAGGCGCGTGGCTGCTGCGAGCGCCACGTCATTCCCGAGCCCATCGGCACCCCGTGAGCACAGGTACGGTCAGGGCTGGCTCGTAGCCCGCACTGCGCGTTTCTAGGAAGACGCCTGCCACCCTGGAGGCGTGGATGGCCGCTCAGGCCGCACTCTGCCCTGTGCCACCCCCGGCTGGTAGGAGGAGGAGCGCTGAGCGTGTTTCCAGGGGTGGCAGCCGTGGATTGTTCTGCAGAGAAAACCCTCTCCTGTGGCCTTGCACCACGGCCTCTCTCTCATCTCTCCTCACTGGCTCTCGCTGATAAACGCGCTGCCTCTGGTCCGGCCTGGGACCCTCACCGGCACACGTAGACCTGCTGTGTGCTGGATGGCAGGGAGAGGCCAGAGGACACGGCCTGGGCCTTCGTCAGCCCCGAGCCGCCCGGGAAGTGTGTCCAGGTGGCGGTGAGCCCCGCGGAGAGGAGGGGTCGAGATGCCCTGCAGGGGAAGGCGACCCTCCTCTGGCCTCTGGGGCACCCACCTGAGAGGAGGCAGCGTGTCCCGGGAGTGGAGCTGGGGTGGTGGGGGCGGCGGGCTCCCCTGGGCCGCTGTCACCGCCCCACTCCCCACCGCTCACAGCGGTGCCCTGTCCGCGGCGTTCGTGCGTCCGGGCGCCGAGCGTCTGTGATGCAGGCCCTCCTCTCTCTGACCCGCCTGAGGGTGGCTGACCCTTTGTGGCATTTGAGTGTCCAATTTGGGGGATCCTGAGTGACATGTCCACGGGACCTCTTGATTACTGCTGCTATGCTCCATGAGGCTGGAGGAAGGGTGATTTTGAAGTTAACTGAAATGAGGGTGCCTCTTTGATTTGAGCCAGTAAATCCAGGGAGATAAAGATGGACATGGTTCCATTTTGGAGGACCCCTGTAGGCAAGAATATTTCAGTCTCCCGTGGGCCCTGACCGCCGTGGCCAAGTGGCTTGTGAGCCTGGAGACGAGCAGCCTAGAGGAGGCCCCTCCCTCAAGCCAGTGCTCTGGCCCCCGGAGGCCACTGGTCTGCCCTGGGCTTCTCCCCGAAAGTGGGCCACCTGAGCCTTAGAAGCTCCTTGACCATCTTGGAAAAGCTCCATGACCGCTGCCTGCCAGGGCTTGATGCCCAGAGCTTCTGGGTCCAGCCCCAGGTGGACATGGCCTTCACCATGGCAGCCGCATGCCCCCAGGGTGACCCCTGCTCTGCCCCGGCCACACCAGGCTGTGCTAGCGCCGTGCATTCTGCGGTGAGGGGCCACCTGAAATCCGTGCTTTATTTTCACAGTGATTCAGGATGTGGGTGGCAAGAGCAGCCACCGCATCGGCTGGAGGCGGGGTGAGAGGCCTCGGCCAGCTCCCTGCCTGCTGCACCCACTGCGTGTTGAGGTGGGGCCTCCCCAGGAGACAGTCCCGCAAGTGGCTCAGAGGAGCCGGGAGGGCCCTGTGCCAGCCCACTTGCTCAGCTCGGGCATGGCCTGGGTGCCTGGTGGTCCTGGCCCCGGGGGACAGTTCGGCCCCCACGGAGCCTGGCCTGCCTCTCCGGTCCTGGCCCTGCCCACCCAGGCTGTCCTGTGTGCGGGTGTGGGCCTCCCCAGCCTGAGCCGTCAGCTGAGGAGCAACGGGAGCAGGCGGTGCCCACCACCTGTGGCCAGGAGCCCTCCCGAGACGGGCCAGGTGAGCCTCCAGCTGCCCTTGGCCTGGAGCAGATGGGCAGCTGCCAGCAGCCCCCGCCTTCCCCTGGGGCCTGGGCTGGGCGCAGAGACCATGGCACGTCGTGCCTCCCTCCTGTCTGGGCACAAGAGCTTCGGGGCAGAAAACGAGCTGGACCCCTGTGTTCAGTCGGCCAGTCGTGTCCGACTCTGTGACTCCCTGTCCCTCACCATCTCCCCGGACTTTGCCCAGGCTCGTGTCCACCGAGCCGGTGACGCCATCCCGCCGCCTCGTCCTCGGCCGCCCGCTCCTCCTTCGCGCCGTGATGCTGGGGTGCCGGAGGCCTGGCTTCTTGATGTTCCTTCCACTGAAACTGCGCAACGGTCGATTTCTGCGAGTTGTGTCGTCCTGTGAATTTTAATCACCGGGATCTAGGCTGGTTGTTTCCAGAGTCTCTTTGTAATGATAATTGAAAGATCTCACTTTCCTTTTCTGGGTTCTGGCTGAAACGTAAATATTGTGAGACCAGATTCAGCAGATTTCTGCCTGTGCCTCACTTACTCATTAAATGAATGCTGAGCAGTTGAAGGGGAGCCCGGGCTGTGTGTAGGCAGTTTGAGGGGATCGGTAATACCAAGAGCGCCAGGTTCTTCACTCCGGGATCTGTTGTTCCGGGCTCCATCTTGGCTTCCTGACACCAGACAGCCCTTTGAGGTGTCCGTTTCTGAAGGCCAACGATGCTGGTAGAATCCCAGAGTGCCTGGCAGTGGCCTGGTGATGCCCATGAGGGCCTGTACCCCTGGACATCAGGTACAGTGCCATTGGGCCCCAAGGCAGGATCCTCTGAATCCAGGCAGATCAACAGACATCTTCTCTGGTAGAAGAACCTCCCTGGGTGGGCAGCCCTCCTTCCTGGAAGGAGACTAGTAGCAAGGGACGTGGCTCCTCTCCACTTTGCTTAGTTTTTATCCCAGTGGTGTCATTCCGTGTTCCTTTCAGAAGAGAAGAAAACACCCCTTTTTAAATCATTTGCAAAGTTCTCGAGCTGGTCTTACAGACACGCACAGTAACGCCAGCTAGAAGCGCTGAAGGTCAGACCCAGATGTGCTGACCGCTCGCGAGTCACTGCAGAGCTGGGGAGCCAGGGTGGAGAGCCACTCTTGAAACCCGCTCACCCAGAGCGGCCTCTGCCGCCCCGTTCTGCCCCAGCTCCTGTCAGCCACTTGTTGGGAAGGCGGTTGTTTTTGTTTCTGCCATAGAGAGAGGTCTGCCGTGATGCGCGCAGGTATGGAGCACACGGGTGGGTGCTGACCTGGGAATCCACTCCTGCCGTCGCCGCACAGCCTGCTGCGCGATATGGCCTGGGAGCCCCGGGCCCTGGGTGGGGGGCAGGTGCGCTGCTGCCTGGGGGCCGTCTACACTGGCTCCCCTGCTGCCTGGGGGCCGTCTACACTGGCTCCCCTGCTGCCTGGGGGCCGTCTACACTGGCTCCCCTGCTGCCTGGGGGGCCGTCTACACTGGCTCCCCTGCTGCCTGGGGGCCGTCTACACTCGCTCCTCTGCGTGAGCCCCATCCCGCACCCTCTGTCCAGCGGCCACCTCCCCCCTCCCTCTCTCCTGCACTGAGTTTGGGCTTCCTCACACCCATGCCTCTGCATTTCATCTCCCGTGGCCCCGGCTGGGAAGGGAACCCCTCCCCTCCGGGGAAGGCGGGAGGCGGCAGGGCTTGTGTGTGCGGGCACCGCTGTGACCACAGGGCCGTGTGTGTGTGTGTGTGTCACAGCTGTGATCTGCCTGCCCGGGCTCCGTCTGGTCGAGGCTCAGCCATCCCTCCTTTTCCACAGTGGGCTGGCAGGAGGCGTCCACCAGGGCCCCCAGCAGTGGCCATGGGGGCGTCCGCCCTGCTGCGTCTCACGCGCTTGTGGCTGACATGGGGGAAGCATGCTTGTCCACGGGGAGTCCCAGTGCCTCGCAGGAGACAAACCACGGCACCTCCACCCGCCATGGGACAGGGAGAGGGCGAGACCTGCCCCAGCCGAAGGAGAGGGGGTCGGGAGTGAGTCGCGGCCGGGACACAGGCGCCCCCAGGAAGGTGCTGTGGGCAGAGGCCTGCCCTGGGTGGGTGGCCAGGTTGGCAGGGAGGCCCTCGGGGCTTCCTGAGGCCCCGTGTGGCTGGTGGGAAGCTGAGGCTGTGCAGGGTGGCCAAGCACTGGGCGGGAGCATGAGTCGGAGGGGCTGTCCGGTGGGAGCAGGCGGCTCTGGCCGCCAGCGGAGGACCTGGCTGGTTGATGTTCCAGGAAAACCTGTCAGCTGTCTAGGCTTGATCGTGTCTCTCCCACAGCCCCGTCAGTGCTGGCCCATTTGTCCATTCTTGCCCTTTCTAACACGCTAAGTGAAAATGGGATTTGATGGCTAGTGAGGTTAAACATTGTTTCCCATTTATTTTTAACCACTCTTTTTGGTGACTGGTTTGATCTCCTTGCTGTCCAACAGACTCTGAAGAGTCTTCCCAAAACCACAGTTCAAAAGTATCAAACCAGTCCGTCGTAAAGGAAATCAGTCCTGAATGTCCATTGGAAGGACTGATACTGAAGCTGAAGCTCCAGTACTTTGGCCACCTGATGTGAAGAACTGACTCGTTGGAAAAGACTCTGACGCTGGGAAAGATTGAAGGCAGGAGAAGGGGCCGACAGAGGATGAGATGGTTGGATGGTATCATTGACTCAATCTACAGGTTTGAGCAAACTCTGGAAGATACTGAAGGACAGAGAAGCCTGGCGTACTGCAGTCTATGGGGTCGAAAAGAGTCGGACATGATTGAGCAGCTAAACTCTTTTGGTGAATCTCCTGGCCTTTTTTGCTCACCTTTTTAGTAGCTGCTTATCATGTTCTTATTAACATGAAACAGCCATCTGCATATAAAAGTTAGTCTGTACACCATAAGTATGGCAAAGAGCTTTTCTCATTGACCTTTTGCATTTTAATTTTGTTGACAATATATATTGTGAAGGTAGCGTCTTACATTGTCAGTTACGTCATTTTTGGAAATGTGATCTATCTTACACAGAACAGAACGTGTGTGTCCGTGGACAGTCGTGAGTGTCTGTGTAAACGCTGCCTCCACCAGACAGTGCACACCCCGGCCGGCTCATCCACTGCCTCCCCCAAGAAGCAGCCTTCTCTGACTTTATCTCCGTGTCTTGGGATTTCCTGCTCCAGAACTTTGTGTAAATAGAGTCTGCAGGTGGACTCTTTTCTGTCCTGTTTCCACAGCCGACATCAGACCTGATCATTTTGCTTGTTTTATAGCCCATCCTTGTTTTTGCCAGTATGTCCAGTGTATTCTTTCGCATTGCTGGATGGGGTTCTCATGTAAGAACGTGCACTGCTGTCCCGGGGCTCTCGTCTGAGGGCGTTGGGGGTGTGTCAGGCAGGGCTGCTGTGCGCACAGCGGCCATGTGCGGTCGGCACAGGGCTTTGCCCAGGCATGTTCCCCGTCTCCTGGGTTAGTCCTGGGTGTGGGATTGCTGGGTCTCGGATGGGTGTGTGTTTAACTTTGTAAGAATGTGCCAAGCAGTTTTGCAAAGTGACCACACTTTCATGCTCTTTTGTGTCAGTCTCTAAAAGGCATTCCAGTCGCTCAGTCGTGTCCGGCCCCACAACGCTATGGACTGCAGCATACCAGGCTTCCCTGTCCCTCACCATTTCCTAGAGCCTGCTCAAACTCATGTCCATTGAGTCGGTGATTCCATCTAACCATCGCATCCTCTGTCGTCCCTTTCTGCTCCTGCCTTCAATCTTTCCCAGCATCAGGGTCTTTTCTAATGAGTCAGCTGTTCAGGTGGCCTAAGTATTAGAGCTTCAGCATTAGTCCTTGCAATGAATATTCAAGATTGATTTCCTTTAGGATGGACTGGTTTGATGTCCTTGCAGTCCAAGGGACTCTCAAGAGTCTTCTCCAGCACCACAGTTCAAACACATCAATTCTTTGGTGCTCAGCCTTCCTTATGGTCCAACTCTCACGTCCGTACATGACTCCTGACTTCCTAGATTGCATAAATCGTTATGTGTATTTTCTTCTAGGAGGTCAGTCGTTTTTATTTTCATTTACAGCCTTCAGCATGAAACGTGTGGGAGGCGTCCTCGAGCAGCCCTGCTTCCTGCTTGGCGATGCGGGCCCTGCAGGGGGGCGAGGCCCGGGAGCCACCGGCAGAGAGGGGACCCTGGCCGCCCGCCGCTCTCCTCGTGCGTGTCTGTCTCTCTGTCCCTTTTGGGGCGAGGTTCTGACCGTCTGTGTCTGCTGCTTCCCGCCCACAGCAACAGCAGGAGCTGCTGGCCATGAAGCACCAGCAGGAGCTGCTCGAGCACCAGCGGAAGCTGGAGCGGCACCGGCAAGAGCAGGAGCTGGAGAAGCAGCACCGGGAGCAGAAGCTGCAGCAGCTGAAGAACAAGGAGAAGGGCAAAGAGAGTGAGTGTGCGCCGGGCGGGCGGCGGGCGGGCGCCCTCCCTCACCCGCCCTCACCGGTGATCGCCTGGGACCCAGGCCCCAAAGCCAAGCCGCGTCAGGAGCCACCTCGCCTGTGTGTTTCTGGTCATTCCAGCTTCAGGGCTGGTCCCCAGCTTTGTCTTTACGCAGGGACTGCAGAGGGCGTCCGGCCCCACTTTTGGTTTGGCTTAAGCATTTACAGGAAAGTTTGCAGACTCTTGGCGGACTTAGACATGACTAAGACCCCTAAAGCGTCATGATGAGCTTTGCCTATGAGTTCAGCCTCAACTTTTTCAAAGTTGCTTTGTCTGAGAGCGTTTCTGAGCGGCAGATGGTAGGATGGCCTGTCACCAAGAGGAGGCGTGATGACTCCTGGGTTGCACATTTTTGCCCTTTGACCCCAGTGTTTGCTTTCCATCCTAGCTGTGCTTGTGTGAAGACCAGCAGAGTCCTTATCTTGCAAGAGTCGCCCAACTTGATTGTAGACAGGAGGCTCTTCTGTGTGCTTGTCTCTGGAAACTAGGCAGACTTTCCCAGGCTCTGGTCCTTCCCCGAGACCTTGGAGCTCAGGTGCACGCGTGGGTGCCCTGTTAATCCTGCAAGCATGTCAGGCTGTGCACTTCTACCCATGTCAGGATTCGATGTCCCGACCAGATGGTGGTTTACTCGTCTCATGCTCATGAATAAAACAAGAAGTCTTTACACACTTTACCAATACATACTAACCTCCAAAAACCTTGAAACTCCTTTATCCTCACCTGCTGTGAGTGGTTGGGTTCCCCCAGTGGCTCAGCGGGTACAGATCCACCTGCAATGCAGGAGCCACAGGAGACGCAGGTGACGCTGGTTTGATTCCTGGGTGGGGAAAATCCCTAGAGGAGGGCATGGCAACCCACTCCAGTATGGACAAAGGAGCCCGACGGGCTATAGTCCAGAGGGTTGCAAAGAGTCAGAGATGACTCAGCGACTCTGCACACGGGCATACAGGGATGTCCCGTCCAGTGGGGTCCTTGTTCCAGTCTCTTGCCTGTTCTCTGGTCGGTCGTGGGTCATGCGTGGGTCATACACTGAAAGTGGTTAGCCAACTATACAAGTCATTTTAACAAGCTTTTAAAGTTTATATACATGGTTTATATACACACGAGATACAGCATAAGATGTCTTGAAGGTTCTTGTAAAGTCTGTTATTTGAAATTGTTCTAAAAGTCTTCTTACTGGTGTGTGTTGCACATAAAGAGTAGTGCACAGACTTCCGTGTGCAGGGAATTACCCACAAGCACACCTCACTGTGCAGCCACGCCCAGCATAGCACCCGCCCCTCGCCCTGCAGCTCCGACACATAGCACCGCTTTTGAAGCTGATGTCGGTGGACTCACTAACACGCAGGCTTTTGTATTTTTCTCCTCTCACCCCACACTGTGCGTGTGGTGTCTGCCACGTCCTCGTGGAGCAGGAGGGCTTCTGTGTCCACCCACTCGAGAGTCGGTCGATGCTGGGGCTGTTGCTGGGCTCTTACGAACGCGGCTGCTCCATACACCTTTGGCCACGTCTTGTGGAGTGGTCAGCTTCCACAGGTGAGGCCAGTCTCCAGAGTGGCTGGACCGCTTGTCACCCCCATCGGTGACGTCATAGAAGTCTTACAGCCCTACATCCCTGCCGTGACTTTAAATCTCAGCTCCGAGCCGTGGGCCTCGGCTGCAGCTGCGTCCTCTGATCATAGCGGGACTCAGCGTCTTCTCCTGGGCTCCGGCCCACAGGGATGTCCCGTCCAGTGGGGTCCTTGTTCCAGTCTCTTGCCTGTTCTCTGGTCGGTCGTGGGTCATGCGAGGGTCTTCCTTCACCTGCCCTGTCCCTCTCCTGGTGGTGCCTTTGAAACCACAGAAATCTCAGCTCTAATGCAGCCTAAATTACCCTGGTCTTTTCTAAATTAAAACGGAATCTAATCTGTATTATGCCTATATTATTTTGTACATTTTTATAAATAATTTCTTTCATAAAGCATATTATTTTTTCCTAAAAGGATGTAACTAATGTAGTCTCTTCATATCCAATTTATGTCTCTGTTTATTTGCACATTCTTAGTCATTGTTTTTATACACAAAATTAACAGCTTTTCCAGTCAGTTATTACAGCATTCACTCTTGAAATAATAAATGTATTTTAAGCATATTTGCACTTTCACTGTCCAATAGAATTTCAGTGTAGAAAGCAGGTCAGCAGAGTTTGTTTCCCACATGAAGTCTAGCTGGTGTGCCAGCATTTGAAAGGAATCGGTAAATCCGAGTGGGATAGCTCCTTACAGCACAGCGATGAGGCGGGTGACGATGAACAGACTGACAGGGAGCCCACAGCCGAGACTCATACATGAGGATGGAAGGCTGGCAGGAGAAGTGGGCTTGCGGGCTTGGCCGGCCACCTGCACCTTGTTCTGTGAATTCAGAGCGCGGCCCTGCTGTGGGCGGCTGTGCCAGACGGCACCCATCACACGTGGTCCCCACTTCCCTGCCCTCTGCCTCCCATGCCCCCCATCTGCCACCTGCCAGGCTGGCCCACACCAGCAGGCTCAACCACCCCAGGAGGCTGGTCTCACACCACGGCCACTCACCGCCACTCGTGCTGAGGGTATGGCTGGGCGCTGATCACACCTGAGCCTGCAGCGCTGACGTCAGGAATCACCAGCACACAGGTGGTCACGGTGGACTCATCTGGGGGCGGAGGATGGGCGCCTGCTCCCGGGATGACTCTAAGGTGCAGTGGAGACTGTGAATCGGGGTTGGGTGGTTGCTCTCGCTGAGTTAGGGGCCTGAGCATCCTGGAGGCTCCGTGGCCTCCCGCTGTGTCCACCGCGTGGGGGCTGCCTTCCATAGACCCCGCCCCACAGACAACAGAATGTGGTCCCACAGGCGCCCTGTGAGGGGCTTTGCTGTGGGACAGTAGGCATGTGGCACCCAGAGCCTGCCGAGTTGCCCATCTGGCCCCCGAGTGCACCTGCCCCGGCCCCACCCCCTCTCCCGCCCCTCTCCCGGCCTGCCCTCTGCTCCCGTCCCACCCCCTCCCACGGCACCCTCTGCTCCCTGCCCCGCCCTCTCCCGCTCTGCCCTCTGCTCCTGCCCCGCCCTCTCCTGCTCTGCCCTCTGCTCCCTGCCCCGCCCTCTCCCGCTCTGCCCTCTGCTCCTGCCCCGGCCCCTCCTGCCCCGCCCTGTACTCTCTGCCCTACTCTCTGCTCCTGCCAGCCCCTCATTGTGATCCTACAGGGGCTCTTCTTTGCAATGATGGTAGGTTGTTCTTTGAGGAACGAGGGCTAGGTGGTGAGGGTCAGCAAGTCTGTGCACCCAGCTCACCAGCAAACCCAGGGACTCACCAGGTCGCTGAAAGGCAGCTTGGTCTACAGTGCTTCCTCCCGGTCTGCCAGAAACTTCCAGTAAAAATAACATCTCGGGCCTCACAAAATACGAAAAGATTTGACTTCTGAAAACAGTTTCAATCTGTTCAAAGTCAAAAACAATTTCTTCTGCCCGCTGGGCAGCCCCTTGACAGGCTGTAGGAATGTTCTTTGCTCCCCTCCAGGCTCATCGCAGCAGCAGCCCCAGCGGTTCGGCCGTGGGTTTGGGTGGTCGGGTTTATTATTAATAAGGGACTGTGTACAGTGGGTACTTGGCATGCTCACATTGGCCCTGCAGCCCTCAGAGTGTGGTCTTGAGAGAAGGCAGGCTTGGCAGGCCGCATGTTGGACGCTGCTCGGGCCTCACCTATGAAGGAGATTCTTGTTTGTGTGGCTCACGGAGGTCCTGGCGTTAGCATCTCCAGTCTGTAAGCATTTGAAAATGTAGTGCAGAGCTTCCGTTGTGTCGTTTCTTGGGGCTCTTTAAAAGATGAATTTCTTTTTGAATATTTCATTGAAAGGTTTGTTACATTTAACATTCATGGTGCTTTTAATTTTAAATTATTCTGCAGTTTTCCTGATTGATACCAGTTAATGCTATTGATTTGGTAAAACAGTGAATTCTTAGAGTTGATGGCAGTTTTCATCTTATTCAGCATGAACACATGCTCTTTCATCTGTTTTATTTAATATAGCCATGTTTAAGATTCTAAGGTACACAGTCTTTAAATTCATTCAAAAACAAAAAGTTCAACAGAAGACCTGTCTTTGTCCTCTGGACAGTTTGGAACTAACACAAGTGCACATTTTTCTCTGGTAGTGAGAACCACAGCCTGGGGGCGGGGGAGGGTGCCCTCACTTGGAGAAGTTGTTAGCTTTGCCTAAAAGTGGCTCAGAAGGGTGGCGGTAGGGGCCTCCCTAGTGGCTAGGTGCAGTGGTTAAGACTCCCCACGCCCCATGCAGGGGGCCTGGGTTCAATCCCAGGTCAGGAAACTAGATCCCACATGCCACAACTAAGACCAAAGAAATAAAGTGTAAAAAATATGAAAAAAATGCAAAAGGAAAAAAAAAAGATGGAGCTAGAAGATGGGACGCCAGCCCGCGAGAGCCGCTCTTTGTGCCGTTTGCAGGGTGATCACTCCTTCCCCGGGCGCTGACCTGGGAGACATGTCTGGTGGCACCTGCTTCAGGGACCACTGAGCCCCCTGCCCTGCCTGGGTTTTCTTGAAAGCTTGTCCTCTGACTACCCCGACACCCCCCGGGGCAGAAGGCTGTCTGTGTCTTGCTCGCCTCTGTCCCCGCCGGCTGGTTCACAGCTGGCACATAGTATATTCCCTGTAAGGCTGTCAGATGAATGAGTGATCGTCAGCAGAAATTAATTTAAGTAAAAAGTTCAAAACACGTGGACTCATTTACTGCAGGTGTTTTGTCACTGCTGGGGCCTTCACTTAAGGTGGAGAAGTCTTGAGAGGCAAGGGCGTGTGTGACTAGAGGGCGGGGAGCAGAGCCAGCACCGTCTGCTCTGAGCTCTCTCCTGTCAGGGAAACTGGAGGTCTTTTTATGGGGGAGGAAGTCAGGGTTTGGGGACTTGCATTTGCTTCCCTCTGTCTCCATGAGAGCCCAGCAGGGTGCCCGCGCCCACGCTGGAGCTGGACGGGGCCCTCGTGTGTCTGCCGGGGCCCAGGGCTGTCAGATGCGCCTCCTGCTGTGAGGACCCCGCAGGGGGGCTCAGGGAAGGGGAATGCCATCCGTGCCCCGGCCTGGTGGGCGCCTCCGAGGTCCCTCAGTCCCCCAGGGTGTGTCATCTCCCTGGACGGCGCAGGCGCCTCTGCCCACGTCTGGGCCCTGCTGCCCAGGCTGACACTGTGTTTATCATGGGTGTGCCCTCTCTGCTGGCACCGGACGTCTGTTCTTGTTGCTCCTCAGAGCTCAGGAGCCCTGGTGCGAACCTCGGTTGTGGCTAAGCGAGGAGGCCAGCACTACCCAGTGTGGCCCGTGCCATGCGCTCTGCAGGGGCAAGTGCGTCCATGTTAACAGGGCTTCCTGGGCAAGTCGGGCCAGCTGACGCCCAGTGAGTGGGCTCCTGTGCCCCGAGGACCCTGCTTCCCATCCGCTTGGTTCACTCCTTCGGGCCTTTTGGATGGACCCGAGGGTCAGCTCCTCGCACAGGCCCTCTGGCCATCCTGCTGCTCGTCCTCCCAGGGGACTTCGCCCCAGCCCAGCACTGCAGCCAGACACCACACCCCTCCCTTGGCCCCCGCTTCTCCTGCCCCCCGCCCCTGGGGGTATGCCCCTCCCTTGGCCCCCCGCTTCTCCTGCCCCCGCCCCTGGGGGTACGCCCCTCCCTTGGCCCCCCGCTTCTCCTGCCCCCCGCCCCTGGGGGGTACGCCCTCCCTTGGCCCCCGCTTCTGCCCCTGCCCCTGGTGGGGGTGTCCTGCAGGGCTTTGTGTCCTGCTGTGGTCTCCCATTTGCGTTTTGTCGAGTATCCACCTGGGGCTGAGAGGCCATCGGGAATGGCGAGGGGCTGCGTGTTGGGCACCTGAGATGCAGATTTCAGCATTTCTGTGAGTGAGGTTTTTCAGACCAGACAGACACAGACAGGCTGAAAGTGTTCAGAATGGTCCGAGTCCAGGCCTGGCTGCATTTGGAGGGAGCCCAGGGAACCTTGCTCGAAAGCGGAGGTATGATCTTACACTCCCAGGCACTTCCCACCACCTGGTCACACCACCGTTCCCTTGGCCCCTCGTGCTGGTCTCGCCGGGTCTGTAACGCAGTCTGGGCAACTCTGCCAGGCAGCTGGCTCACCCGCTTGCACTTCACACATGGAGGCTGGTCGAGCCTCGCTGCTCCAGCGATGGTGGGTTGTCTCCTGGGACACCAAGAAGGCCTGAGGCTAAAGCTCCGAAACCCCAGCAGGCCGTTCGCAGGCACGCTCAGTGTCGGGCACTTTCCTTGTGCCTTCCTGGTGGGTCTTGTTCAGGTCCTGCTGCAGCATGGACGATTCTGTTCTCACGGGTTTCGTTCTGCCTGACCCTTGTCCACGGCACCCTGAAATCTGTCGTGAAATGGCTACAGTGGAGTGTTGCCTTTAATGTGAACCTATTTATGAAAACTCAACACAAGAAAAACAAGGATAAAAATGAAACTGATTATTTTCCCGATCCAGTGTAAAGATCAATTTCAAAGCTTCCAGGAAATCGAAAAACCAAAAAAAAAAAAAATCACAATGAGAAAACTAGAATAGACTCCATAAAAACAAGCTCTGGAACATTTAAGTTAGAGAAAAAACAAGTCTTTTCTTTCCAGTGTTGGGAAAGCACAGCTCTTTGGTCTCACGCTTTTCCTTTGGTCTTGCGTACATGCCGGTCCCGCAGAGGACTTCACTCCTAACACTGCTGGTCACCAGGCATGTGGAGGATTTCCCCACAGGAGGCAATTCCTGCAGCACTGGGTGGGGCGGTCCTGCAGTTTAGCTTAGTGCTGATACTGTCTCCCCAGAGGAAGCATCAGATCTCACAGGCTAAGGGCTGAGTTGAACAAGAAGATGAGGGACTTCCCTGCTGGTCCAGTGGATGCGGATCTGCCTGCCGGTGCAGGGAACACGGGTCTGAAAAGAGTGCCCATGCTGTGGAGCGGCTGAGCCCGTGGGCCACGGCCACCGAGCCTGCGCTCGGCTGCAAGTGAAGGCCCCACAGTGTGAAGCCCGCTCAGCACAGCTGGAGAGCAGCCCCCACTCGCTGCAGCTGGACGAAACCCACGGGCAGCGCCCAAGACCCAGCACAGCCAAGAAGAGAGTAAAGAAGCCGAATGTTTCAAAAAGAGGAGCAGCCTAGGGACAGACACAGAGGGTGCTGTGGAAAAGCTCCAAGTGCGGAAGCCCCTGATACATGGAGTTGGGGCCCCCCTCCTGGTGTGGATGTGCTCACCCACCTGGACACCCTCCAGACCCCTACAGTCGGGGTTTGTGGAGGCTTCCTCACATGAGCGTGATCAGGTACCAGCTCCACCTCCATCGAGCCTCTCTCCTCTCTGGAGGATTCGGGTGGAGCTGAGAATTGCGAGCTTCCCCGAGGCTTCTCTTGCTGGTGGCCCTCCCCCACAGGAAGGCCCCCAGAGTCACCCCATTAGAGCTCAGGGCACTCTTCTTGCTCCCGTCACTCAGAAGTGACAGGGTCTCGGGAGCTCTGTGCCAGGCACTGAGGGCAGGCAAGCATTTGCTGTCACC
The DNA here is from genome assembly GCA_917880005.1 of Nanger dama. Classification (NCBI taxonomy): domain Eukaryota; kingdom Metazoa; phylum Chordata; class Mammalia; order Artiodactyla; family Bovidae; genus Nanger; species Nanger dama. The sequence continues at coordinate 893,074 of CAKJTW010000118.1, read as the reverse complement.
TCACAGCATCAGAATATAAGCCACACTTTAAAAAGAAACGAGAGATCAAGGCCAACCTCATGTGAACCGCAGAGTGTGGAGCTGGGAGCCAGGGGTCTGATGAGACAACATCAAAACGACTTCGCCGAGACTGCCCATCCTGAGACCCCCAGACCACATGGTGATGTTAATACCTACTTACAGCATCAATCACTCCAAAATCACGGCAGATGGCGCCTGCAGCCATGAGATTAAAAGACGCTTGCTCCTTGGGAGGAAAGCTATGAGCAACCTAGACAGCATAGTAAAAAGCAGAGACATTACTTTCCCGACAAAAGTCCATCTAGTTAAAGCTTTGGTTTTCCAGTGGTCATGTGTGGATGTGAGAGTTGGACCATAAAGAAGGCTGACTGCTGAAGAATTGCTGCTTTTGAACTGTGGTATTGGGGAAGACTCTTGAGAGTCCCTCGGACTGCAAGGAGATTCAACCAGTCAATCCTAAAGGAAACACATTCTGCATATTCATTGGAAGGACTGATGCTGAAGCTGAACCTCTGATACTTTGGCCACCTGATGCGAAGAACTGACTCCTTGGTAAAAACCCTGATGCTGGGAAAGATTGAAGGCGGGAGGAGAAGGGGACGACAGAGGATGAGATGGTTGGATGGCATCACCGACTCAATGGACATGAGTTTGAGTGAACTCCAGGAGTTGGTGATGGACAGGGGAGGCCTCACGTGCTGCAGTCCATGGGGTCGCACAGAGTCGGGCACGACTGAGCGACCGAGCGGAACTGGACAGCATTAATGATGAGGTTTAAACATGCCTTAATGTGCGATGGCTGACGGTAAGTGTATTACTGCAAAAAAAAAAAAAGTCACGCTAAAGGATAAGTGTAGACACAGACCCACAGCACCACCATTGCACACACCACAGGAAGACTCTGAGAGAAGACTGAGCCAAGCGCACCACTAGAGAGAAACGCCAGTGCATCCTGGTGGCCACCAAGGGCCTGGCAGGGAGACTCCAGTCTTCTCATTTGCTGCAGGTGGTACTCCTGAGTACTACGAGAAGGGTCAGGTCCGGTAGTACTCATAAGTGCTAGTAGACGAGATTGAGTGGTACTTCAGAATACTGACAGACAAGATCAGGTGGTACTCTTCAGTACTGTTATAGAGACATGGGGTCGAGTGGTACACATGAGTACTAATCGACAAGGTCAAGTGGTATTCCTGAGTACTGATAGACAAGGATCAGTTGCTACTGCCTAGTATTGATGGATACTCAAGGTCAGGAGGCACTCTTGAGTACTGATAGAGACTCCGAGTCAGGTGATACCCCCAAGTACTGGTAAAAAGGGTCAAATGGTACTCCCTGAGTACTATAGAGATGCGGGGTCAGGTGGCACTCCCAAGTACTGACCGAGACAAGGGTCATGTGATACTCTGAGTATTGATGGATACTCAAGGTCAGGGGTACTCCTCAATACTATTATAGATAGAAACAAAGTTTAGGTGGTACGCTGAAGTACTGATGGAGAGACACAGTCAGGTGGTACTCCCAACTCCTGGCAGAGGCACAAGGTGAGGTAGTACTCCTGAGTGCTGATAAAGACTCAGAGTCAGGTGGTACTCTTGAGTACTGTTATAGCTAGAAACACGGGTTAGTTGGTACTCTCAAGTACTGATAGGGAAACGTTGGCTCCTGGTCTGTGGCCAGTGGGGTGGCATGTGGTGGTCATTGTACAGAGACAGTTTGGAAAACAACTTAGGTTCTTCAAGGGTTATAATGTTGTTTTGCTGTTCATAGCTGCTTTGTTCATCTCTTCTGTGGGAATAATCCTGCATGTGGGGGATGATAAGTGTTAGTTGCTCACTCATGTCCGACTCTTTGTGACCCATGAACTGTAGCCTGACAGGCTCTGTCCATGGAATTCTCCATAAAGTATACTGGAGTGGGTTGCCGTTTCCTTCTCCAGGGGATCTTCCTGACCCAGGGACTGAACCTGCGTCTGTCCTAGCACTGCAGGCAGTCTTTACCGTCTGAGCCACTGGGGAAGGCAGTAGGTGGGTGATATTTACTCACAAATGTTGGCCAACATCGTTTCTAACAAAAACAACAAAAGGAAATGTCTGAAACCGTCTCCCAATTGGGAACGGGTTTTCTGAGGTGGGCTTAGCTCACCTCGTGAAGCCTTTTCCCCAGCACTGCGAGTGCGGTCTGCATTCTCTGGACAACAGGGACGACACCATGTCTCTGATGGACGGGTCCCACCTGCCCTGGTGTCTCGCTGCAGCTCTGAGGAGCACAGATCAGATGCCAGCGGCCCCTGAGACAGGGTGGTGGCTTTGGCCTTTATTAGTGGCTTTTCCCCAATTTGCTGGTTTTCTTTAACGGGGCTGTGAACAACCGCCACCACCACCAGAAAAGCACACAAGATTTCAGCTTTAGTCCCGCTTGGTGAAGCACGCCTTACCTCAGGAGGTAGCTGTAGGCTGGAAAGAGCAGGACCGTCCCTCTGGCACGCCTGGCCAGGCCCCCCGGCTGCCCTGCCTGCTGCTCTTGCCTTGCCCACTCCCCGCGAGGCGGGCTGCATCGCTGTCGCTCTCGTCCCTATCTCAGACATGGTTCTTCAGTTGGCACAAAACCTCTTCTGAGGCTCGGCCTCGCTTTGCTGCTGTGAGAGAGAAACCACACGGCTGCGCTCCTGACTCAGGCCCTCCCCTTGTGGAGACTCTCAGAACTCCCTTCCACAGGGGATTTGTGTTAGGTAGCGCTGGGTCTTTGTGCTGATGCCGTCTGCACTTTAAATGAAATGCAGTTGTATAAAATGTTCCTGGGAAGAGCCTCTCTCCCTTCAACCCCTGACCCCTCTCTTTCCCCTGAGATGCTCTCTGGTGTTGGCGACATCCTGAACGGGAACCACCCCTGCCCATCACTGTCCTGCCTTTCCCGGCATGCAGTGCAGGGGGCCCTGGGCTAAAGCCTCCGGTCACTCGCCCCCACTCTCTCCCACGCCAGGCGCCGTGGCCAGCACGGAAGTGAAGATGAAGCTGCAGGAGTTTGTCCTCAATAAAAGAAGGCCCTGGCTCACCGGAACCTGAACCACTGCATGTCCAGCGACCCTCGCTACTGGTACGGGTAAGTGGAGGGCCCCGGGCACACGGGGTCCATGGGAGACTGGAGGGGCGCTCGGGTCTCCACTCGGGAGGGCGTGGGATTAGCTGCTCCCTGAGCCAGCAGCAGACGTGGTCAGACCCGAGTGGTCCAGTGGTCAGGGCACGTGGCTGTTGTCCAGATGCAGAGAGGGCTGCTCTTTAAACAGACATTAAAGGGAAACTCGTGGAGTGGTGTCTGACCATATTCTTGGCTTCTCATGCAATTTTTGGCCACAAAAGGCACCTGTTAAACTGGAACTCTGGTCTAAATCGTCCATATGCACCTACTGAATTTCTGCCCAACATGTTATTGATTACTGGTCAAGTCAAAAGCACCTGTGGTCTTTTTATTGTTTGTATACTAAGAACCCTCCCAGAGCCTGCGTAACTGACAGAGACCACAAGCTGCCTGTCAGTGCTCAGAGGCTGACGAGCCTGGCAAAGAGGACCTGGGCTCGGTGGCGGGATTGCTCGTGTGTCGGGCCTTGCCTCTGGGCCCGTGTGTGGCTCTGAGGGGCTGGCCACTGACCCAGGCCAAGCTGGAGGTGTGGTGACAAAGTTCTGTGGCTTTAGACCATAGTCCGGGGTGCCCCACGGGTTTTTTCTGCTTTGATATCGTTTGCTTCTCCTTTCAAGGGTGATTCTGTCCTGGAAGAAGCCTCATCGGCAGTTTTTTTAATGAAAATGGGATTATCATTCACTCATGGAGGGAAAGCATAGCTCTTCCTGGAGCCCCGAGATGGACGGCAGTCTTGCTAACCTGCTGCCAGATCACATAGAGATGCGCGCGTTTGTGTCAGTAGGCTCGGCCTAAAGGGCGTTTTGGTTCTGAAGCCATCTCCACTCTGCGTGTCGGCAGCCCCCCAACACGTGGCCGCTCCGGCTGCACCGGCACCCGCCCACAGCCGCCACGGCAGCAGCCGCCCGAAGAGCCACGCACGGTGGCCACATGCCCAAGCGCTGGACACTGGGGCCCGTGGGCAGTCCTGGGGCCATGCTCCTGGGGGCCCCACGACGAGGTGGTGCTGATCCGTCATCTCCCCTCTAGTGACCACCCCCTGGGTTTTGTGCTGGGAAGGCTCTGTTGTCCTCCTTCTTGGGGGGGCTACCAGGCAAATGCCCTGCACTGTAGGAGGCTAGGCAGGGCAGGAAGAGAAGCTGGGTGGCGTTGGAGGATCTAGGACCCCCAGAGTAGCCTGTTGGGTAAAGATGGGCAGTGCTTCTGGATCCTCCCTCAGGGGAGGTGATGTGATCTGCAGGCTAGGAAGCTTTTCAGCAGAGGCCCTGTTCTGAGAGCAGCGGGGGCCTTCAGGAGCAGTGCTAAGAAGGTGGTGGGCCCAGAGGAGGTTGTGGTGGGAGGAGGGTTATGGTTGGCCGTGCCGGAGCCCATGGATGGTGGCCACAGGGGTGCGAAGGGAAGACTGGGGTGTCAGGACCCCCGTGAGTGGAGAGGTGGGGCGTCCAGTCTCCAGGAATAGATGCCACGATGATGTATTTGCATGTAAAGAGGAGGACAGACTCCACGGGCTGGGAGCTTGCGTCACCTCCAGTGCTGGGGGCTGCTGGGGAGGGCGTCAGCAAGGAGCACCTGGGAACTGGAAGGGGGAGGCGGGGGCACACAGGCTGAGCCTGAGGGCAGGGTCCCAAAGGGTTGGATACGGCTCCCTGGTGGGCAGGGTGGCCCAGACTCGGAGGAGGCTTGCTTGCCCCGGTCCAGTGCTTGGTGGGGAGATCCCTCTTTCCCAGGGGACGGGACCGAGCCCACTGCGGTGGGGGAAGGACTCATCTCAGTGGAGTCAGAGGGAATGGGCCTGTTTGCCTTGGACTTGGTAGGCTTCTTGATTTGTCACACAAACCAAACCACATCGTGGATCATGTTCACTTGCTGCATGATGGCAAGATGGGAAAACCCATCTTTATAGGGAAAAACCTCTCCTTGACTCCAGCTTCACTCCACCCGTGACGGTCAGCTCAGGTGTCATGGACCTGAACATAAAAGCTGCTTTGTTAAAACTTCCGAAAGAAAATGCAGTAGACGTTTTCATGACGCTGGTGGAGAGGTGAGCAAGGAGATCTTTAAACACCAAAATCATCAACTATAAACCAAAAATGTAAACTTAATCAAAACTTAATACTTTCACCCTTTGAAAGGCACCCTTAAGAAAATAAAAGGCAAGGCACAGACAGAAACAAAACATTCACAATGAATGTGAGCAACCGAGCCCTTGATCCAAAACATATAAAGAAGCCCTACAACTCAAAGGGCTTCCCTGGTTGCTCAGTGGTAAAGAATCTGCCTGCGATGCCAGAGACCCAGGTTCGATCCCTGGGTTGGGAAGATCCCCTGAAGGGAATGGCAACCCACTCCAGTATTCTTGCCTGGAAAATTCCACGGACAGAGGAGCATGGCAGGCTACAGTCCTTGGGAGCGCAAAGAGTCAGACACGACTGAGCAAGTAACGCTTCACTTCACAACTCAATAACAAAAAGACAAGCACCCTACTGAACAAATATAGGCAAAAGACACGAGCCAGTACCTCACAAGGAGTTTGAGCAAGCTCCAGGAGTTGGTGATGGACAGGGAAGCCTGGCGTGCTGCAATCCATGGTGTCGCAAAGAGTTGGACATGACTGAGTGAACTGATTACCTCACAGAATAAGATACAAATGGTCAGTAATTTCACGAAGATCATTAGTCACCCTGGAAATGCAGTGCACAGCGAGATGCCCCCTCACACACAGGGACAGCTGAAATTGAACAAATCCAGTGCCAGCTTTCCAGGTGGCTCAGGCGTCAAGAGTCCACCTGCCAGGAGATGCAAGAGGCAGAAGCTCTATCCCTGAGTCGGGAAGATCCCCGTGGAGGAGGAACTGGCAGCCCACTCCAGTGTTCTTGCCTGTATGCCCACTCCATGACCCATGACCCATTCTCCTAGGTGCTTCCCTAGGGGCAGGTGAGGTCTTCCGTCCGGGCAGCGACTTGTGTTCTGATGGCCACAGCAGTTCTGCTTATTGTCTCCAAAGCATGGAAGTAGCTGAGTGTCTGCCAGCAGGTGACAGCAACACGGGCACCTGCTTTCTCATCTGCTCAGCAAGGCCCGGGCGGCCTGCCCATACCTAGAAACATCAGGCTTCGGAGAAGACGCAGAGTCTGTGCCTTCAGATGCCATTTGCATGCGGTCCTGGAGTCAGCACAGCCAGTCTGTAGGGGCCGGAAGCCAAGTGGCAGGGGCCGGGGGAGGGGCAGAGGGCCCTCCCGTGGAGGTCACTGTGCCCTGCGCTGCACTGGCATGGTTCCACGGTGTGCCTGGGTCGTGAGCCCCAGTTTCAGGCGCGCCGGAGGAGACCGTGCTGCCTGCCTTGCCAGCCGCCAGCCACGTGGGCTCCGGGGCATCGAAATGGACTGTTCAGATGGAGACAAGCTGTGAACATCAGACACGCCGGATGTGAAAAAGATGAGAACTATCTCCTTAATACGTTTTAGTTGCAATGGTAGGATTTGGGGTGTATTGGGTTAAGAGCACTGAACGTAATTTCACTGCTTTCTTTTTGTTCTTGCTCACGTGGCCAAGACAGAATTTTAAATTGCACACACAACCAGTATTACTTCTGTTGGACAGTGCTGGTGTGAGCGATTTCAAATGTTATTCACCTGCATAAACTTGAGGTCATGGGAAAGGCCAGCTGTTGGTAGAATTCAGTTAAATGGCTAAATTTACTAAATTACTTGGTGAATGGCTGAGTTTGTGCTTGGCTGTGTTCCGTATCATGGTCAGAGCAGTGTTTAGAAAGAAAAAGCAGGCGTGTTTGTTTTCCATCTTCTTCACTGAGGACCTTCCGTCAGCCAGGATCACAGCAGAGCTACCCCAGGCGCTTTCTCCCAGCTGGAAGGGCAGGTCAAACACCTGGACGGAGATTCTGGTTGGAGCTGAGTTAGAAGAACAGTTCCTCACGTTCTGCCCCCGGGGTACAAGGGGTGTGTGTGGTGTGTGTGTCTGTATGTGTTTGTGTATGTGTGTGGTCTGTTTGTGTGTGTCTGTGTGTGTGTGGTATGTGCATGAGGTGTATCTGTGTGTATAGTGTGTGTGTGGTGTGTCTGTGTGTCTCTGTGTATGTGTGGTCTCTGCGTGTGTGGTCTGTGTGGTGTGTCTATGTGTATGTCTGTGTAGTGTGTCTGTCTGTCTGTATGTTTGTGTGTTTCTGTGTGGTGTGTGTGTGTGTGTGTGTGGTGTGTTTGTATCTGTGTATGTGTGTGTGGTGTGTGTGTGGTATGTGTATGAGGTGTATCTGTGTATAGTGTGTGTGGTGTGTCTGTGTGTCTGTGGTGTGTGTGTTTCTGTGTGTGTGGTCTGTGTGTGTGTGTTTGTGCATGTGTGTGGTCTGTGTGTCTCTCTGTGTGTGGTATGTGCATGACATGTGTCTGTGTGTATAGTGTATGTGTGGTATGTGTGTGTCTGTGTGGCGTGTGTGTGTGTGGTCTTTGTGGCGTGTCTGTGTGTGTAGTGTGTGTGTGTCTGTGTGTGGGTGGTCTGTGTGTCTGTGTGGTGTGTCTGAGTGTGTGTGTGGTGTGTGTGGTCTGTCTGTGTGTGTTTGTGTCTCTGTGTGTGTGTGGTATGTGTATGAGGTGTATCTATGTGTATCAGTTCAGTTCAGCTCAGTCATGTCCGACTCTTTGCAACCCCATGAATCACAGCATGCCAGGTGTGTATGGTGTATCTGTGTATGTAGTGCATGTGTGTGTGTCTGTGTGTTTGTGTGGTATGTATATGAGGTGTGTCTGTGTGTGTAGTGTGTATGGTGTGTCTGTGTGTGTGGTGTGTGTGTCTCTGGTATGTGTAGGAGGTGTATCTGTGTGTATAGTGTATGTGTAGTGTGTGTGTCTGTGTGTGTGGTATGAGGTGTGTATAGTGTGTGTGTGTGTGGTGTGTGTATGTCTGTGTGTAGTGTGTGTCTGTGTGGTATGTGTAGGAGGTGTATCTGTGTGTATAGTGTGTGTGTGGTGTGTATGTGTGTAGTGTGTGTGTGGGGGGTATGTGTATGAGGTGTATCTGTGTATAGTGTGTGTGTGTGTGGTATGTGTATGAGGTGTGTCTATGTGTATAGTGTGTGTGTGTGTGGTGTGTATGTCTGTGTGTGTAGTGTGTGTCTGTGGTATGTGTAGGAGGTGTATCTGCGTGTGTAGTGTGTATGTGTCTGTGTGTGTGGTATGTGTATGAGGTGTGTATAGTGTGTGTGTGTGTGGTGTATATGTCTGTGTGTGTGTGGTATGTGTATGAGGTGTGTCTATGTGTATAGTGTGTGTGTGTGTGACATGTATGTCTGTGTGTGTAGTGTGTGTGTGTCTGTGTATGTGTGGTATGTGTAGGAGGTGTATCTTTGTGTATAGTGTGTACGTGTGGCATGTATGTCTGTGTGTGTAGTGTGTGTGTGGTATGTGTAGGAGGTGTATCAGTGTGTATAGTGTGTGTGTGTGGTGTGTATATCTGTGTGTGTAGTGTGTGTGTGTGTATGAGGTGTATCTGTGTGTATAGTGTGTGTGTGGTATGTGTATGAGGTGTGTCTGTGTGTATAATATGTGTGCGTGGTGTGTGTGTGTGTGTGGTATGTGTATGAGGTGTGTCTGTGTGTATAGTGTGTGTGTGTGGTGTGTATGTCTGTGTGTGTAGTGTGTGTGTCGTGTGTGTGTGTGTGAGTGGTATGTGTATGAGGTGTGTCTGTGTGTATAGTGTGTGTGTGGTGTGTATATCTGTGTAGTGTGTGTGTGTGTGTGGTATGTGTATGAGGTGTATCTGTGTGTATTGTGTGTGTGTGTGGTGTGTATTGTGTGTGTATTGTGTGTGTGTCTGTGTGTGTGTGTGTGTGGGTATGTGTATGAGGTGTGTATAGTGTGTGTGTGTGGTGTGTATGTGTGTGTAGTGTGTGTGTGTGTGAGTGGTATGTGTATGAGGTGTGTCTGTGTGTATAGTGTGTGTGGTGTGTATATCTGTGTAGTGTGTGTGTGTGTGTGTGGTATGTGTATGAGGTGTATCTGTGTGTATTGTGTGTGTGTGTGGTGTGTATTGTGTGTGTAGTGTGTGTGTGTCTGTGTGTGTGTGTGGTATGTGTATGAGGTGTGTATAGTGTGTGGTGTGTATTCTGTGTGTGTAGTGTGTGTGGTATGTGTATGAGGTGTGTATAGTGTGTGTGTGTGGTGTGTATGTGTGTGTAGTGTGTGTGTGTAGTGTGTGCGTGTGTCTGTGTGTGTGGTATGTGTATGAGGTGTATCTGTGTGTATTGTGTGTGTGTGTGGTGTGTATTGTGTGTGTGTGGTGTGTATGTCTGTGTGTGTAGTGTGTGTATGTCTGTGTGTGTAGTGTGTGTGTGTCTGTGTGTGTAGTGTGTGGTATGTGTATGAGGTGTGTATAGTGTGTGTATGTGGTGTGTATGTCTGTGTATATAGTGTGTGTGTGTGTGTGGTATGTGTATGAGGTGTGTCTGTGTGTATAGTGTGTGTGTGTGGTGTGTATGTGTGTGTAGTGTGTGTCTGTGTATGTGTGGTATGTGTAGGAGGTGTATCTTTGTGTATAGTGTGTACGTGTGGCATGTATGTCTGTGTGTAGTGTGTGTGTCTGTGTGTGTGTGTGGTATGTGTATGAGGTGTGTATAGTGTGTGGTGTGTATGTCTGTGTGTGTAGTGTGTGTGGTATGTGTATGAGGTGTGTATAGTGTGTGTGTGTGGTGTGTATGTCTGTGTGTGTAGTGTGTGTGTAGTGTGTGTATGTGTCTGTGTGTGTGTGGTATGTGTATGAGGTGTGTATAGTGTGTGTGTGGTATGTGTATGAGGTGTATCTGTGTGTATAGTGTGTGTGTGTGGTATGAGGTGAGTGTGTGTGTGTGGTGTGTATGTCTGTGTGATGTCTGTGTGAGTGTGTGCCTGTGCAGTGGCTGCGTGTGAGGGTGAGCGTTCGCATGCCCCTGCAGACAAGGACAGGCCTTGCCCTCACTCACAGCCCTGGCTGTCGCCCGCTGCGGCGTTGGGAGCCCTGGGCTCTGTGACAAGGGCCGGGTCCCACAGGAGGCCCGGTGGCCACTGCTTCCTGGGAGCCCTCGGCCTCTAGCGATGAGCTGGTTTTCTTCCATTTTGCATGGTGTTTGGAGGCCTGGGGAAGCCTGGCTGCTGAGAAGTCTGGTTCCATCCTCGCGGCCACCAGCGGGGTCCGGCTCCACTGGGTCAGCCCGGCTGCTGCCCCAGGCCCAAGTGCCCTCTCGGACGGCGCGGAGCAGCGGCTCGGGGGCCAACCCCGCCTGTGCTCCTCCACATCAGGGCTGGACGGGAGGGAGGGTTTCAATACTGACGGCATCTCAAGAGATCAAGACAGAGGAGAAAGTCTGCTAGATCTTACACTGAATGCAGTTCTGGCTTAATTGCAAAGTCTACCATCAGAATCTAATGACAGTAGTTATTATTACCTATGAGGTTTCATTAATCATAATTATCCATGTTTTGAGATTGCATAACACACACACAGGCCTTTCCATGTTTCTCATGAAGGAGAAAGTGAGCTCTCTCCCAGCTTAGACCTCGGCAGTGATGGTGTGGTTTGGGGCCGCCAAGGCCACGCTCCCTGGAGACTGTGGCCTGGAGAAGTCGGGTAGAGACGCCCTCAGACCTTCCGTGGGGTCATGCCAAACTGGATCCCTGAGTGAGGCCTGGCAGTCCGACACAGCGAGGGCGCAGGCGGCATGAGCGTGGCTGGTCCGGCCCTGAGCCCGCGGCCCTGGCCCCCGACGTGCGTCCTGGGGGCGGTGAGGCTGCAGGCGACAGCAGGCCTGTCCCAGGGGCTCTGAGCGCCCGCTGTGGCCTGCCTGCAGGCATTCATGGATCTGGCTCCGTGATCACCGTGTTCTTTACACCCGTTTGCGCTCTCAGATATTTAAACATCCACCTGTAAGCGTTTAAGTGCTCACATCCTCAATTCAAACAACACCAGGTGCGTGGGGACGTGGAGTGCTGTGTATGCAAATAAATAGTCTAACAAATTCCAAATAAGTAAGTTGGCTAATTTGTTTCAAGTCATTAAGCAGATTACACCGTGTACAGACTCTTGGAATTCATTACACCTTCAGTGTTGCCAGCGAGACGCAGCACGTTATGGACGGTCATCACCAGCACGGCCAACACCCCCCTCCTGAGGCCTGAGCCCACCTCGAGCCGCCTATGGCAGTACCCTGCCTGTCATTCCGTTTGGGGCTGTGTCCGCCAGCTCGCAAAGGAAGCAAATTTCCCAGGATCAGCTCCTGGGGCCCAGGGTGCCGCCGATCCCTGCCTCCCCAGGGGAGGGAGATGGCCGGGGTGACCGTCGCTGGGAGGGGGACAATCCCCACGTGGCCTCTGCCCTCCAGGACCCGGGGGCTGCCAGCACTGTCCCTACGGGCCCGGCCAGGTCTCTGCTGCCTCCAGCAACAGCTGCATTCCTTGCACCTAGAGCCCGCCGTCTCCCTCCTGCGTCCTGAGGGCAGGCGCCTCGGTGGCCGGGGGCAACACCCCCCTCAGCCTGAGGCCTGCCAGGCCAGGAGACCCCCGAGAGCAAGGGGGCCAGGCAGAGCCCAGGAATTGGACCACGCGTGTAGCCCTGCGGGCTGGCCATCCTTAGCCCCTCGGGCCCGGCTGCAGGCGGCCAGGTCCACAGGCTCACAGGTGGCCTCATATCATCATTTCCTGCCCCGGAGGAAGCCAGGCTGCCCAGCAGGCTGGCCGCCGACCAGGCCCATGCGTCAAAGGGAGAACTGTCCACGCGGGCACCCAGGGTGTTCTTTCAGCACGGCCGGGTCTCCAGGTCCCTGAGGGTCACTCAGCCTCTGCCCCCCTTTCTCTCCAGGAAGACGCAGCACAGCTCGCTGGACCAGAGCTCCCCGCCCCAGAGCGGGGCATCGGCCTCCTACAACCACCCCGTCCTGGGCATGTACGACGCCAAAGACGACTTCCCCCTCAGAAAGACAGGTGGGTGCGGGGCCACTGTGGGGGTGGGGGCTGGGGACCCACCAGCATCCCCAGGGTGGCGTCGGCCGCTCTCTGTCACAAGCCAGAAGAAGGATGTTTAGACATAAGCGAGGTGCCTGGGACCCCTGGACCCGGTCCAGCAGTGACTGTAAGCGGGCAGTGGCTTCTAAGAAGGATCAAAGCGGCCCTGGTCTTGCACTGGGTCTTGCAGGTGGAGCCCGGCCCTTGAGGGAAATGCCAGGCTTCATGGAGTAGGGGTGTGCAGCAGCTGCTTTTTCACGAACGTGTATTTGTCTTCATTCAAAGGATTTTGGTCAGTTCCGGACAGAGAAGCTTTGGGACAGCCTCTCTGCCGGGTGGTGCGGTGCAGGGAGCAGGGCTGGGGGCCCCTGCCTCCCCATCCTAAGGGCACAGGCGGGCCCCTGTAGGCAGTGTGCCCCAGAGAGGATGTGGGGTCACCAGCCCCAAACAGGAGCCGGACACGAAGGGTGCGCTTCCGCTCAGTGCCAGGGGACTTGACCCGCATCCTGGGTGCAAGAAGGAGGGGCCCTGTCCTGGAGCTGGACCCCAGTGGGCAGCGGGGTCCACAGAGCCTTGCCCGGTCAGAGAGGCGTCTGCATGCGTGGCTGGGGCTCTGCGCAGGCTGGCAACACTTCACTGGTGAATGTGTGCACGTGGCATCTGCTCTCCAGTTTGAGTGCGTGGTTGTCCCCCGTCGTGTGCCGAGAAGGGCCGTGCCTCCCACCTGGAGAGCCCACAGGCTCCACAGAAAGAAGCGTCTGTCGGGATCCAGGCCAGCCGCGCCCAGGCCTGTCCTCCACACCCCGTCCTGGAGCTGGCGCCACGATCAGCCACGCCACTGCCAATCAAACAGGGCCCTGTGCAAGGAGAGACCCCGGCGCCTGCCCCAGGAGGCCTGGGCCTGGTGGAAGTGGAACCCAGGGAGGTGGGGAGCTGGCTCTGAGCGAGTGGCTGGTGGTTCTGCAGCTTAGTGGGTGTCTCCCTCCTGCTTTTCAGCCCCGGGCTCCATGACAGATTCCTTAGGCTCTCCTTACCTCACTTTCTCATCTGCAAAGTGGGTACGCTGAGTGCACAGCGCTTGTGCCCATCCTGGGGCATTGGAGGACGTGAAGGACAGAGCTCCTGGCCACCGAGAAGAACCACCTTCCATGTGGCCCTGAGCTGTGTGATAATCGGCAGCGCCACCCCCAGCCCCGCGTCCCCAGGACAGAAAAGAGGCCCCACTCCACACTGCGTGGGCTGCGGAGGAGCTCAGTAGATGCGCTTGCACTGTCTGTCTTCTAAGACGGCAGCCCTGGCACATTAGTAATAGTAATAAGGCCAAGGTTCTGGGGGAGAGTTTAAACCCCTTAGGGGAACAGAGTGCAGCACAGTGTCCTGCGTCTTTCTCGAAGCACCTATTTTCAAACACTTGTCGCTGCTAATTCTGAATAATTTACATCTATCTATGCATTTAGCCCCCTGTGGCTCAGGCAGTAAAGAGTCTGCCTGCACTGCAGGAGACCTGGGTTTGATCCCTGGGTCGGGAAGATTCCCTGGAGGAGGGCATGACAACCCACTCCAGTATTCTTGCCTGGAGAATCCCATGGATGGAGCAGCTTGGTGGACTGCAGTCCATGGGGCCGTGAAGAGTCGGACACGACTGAGCCGCCCGACACACTTGCTCAGCTAATCCCACGGTGATCCACCTGCCCTCTATCTTTACGGGCAGTTTGGGGCGAGTGAACCTCAGGACACTGTGTCAGTGACGGCTGCTCCCAGGGGGTCCTCTCTGGGCCCTGGGGAAAGAGTCTGTGTCTGCGGGAGCTGTGTCTGTGACGGACTCAGGGCTGTGGCCCCCAGGGCGGATACTCATGCTCAGGCCTTGCTAGGTCACAGGGCAGAAAGCTGGGGACCCCGGGGTTCCTGGCACTTAGTCAGGAGGACGTGTGCTCACGCCCAGGCAGGGCCCTGAGCCCGAGCAACGGCCGGCTCCCTGCGCATCTGCACAGTGGTTACGGGGCACGCTGGTCGGGTGCTCCCCAGGTCCCCAGCCCTGAGCTGTGCGGCAGGCAGGGGACAGGTCACCACTGTCCATGTGCTCCAGTCCTGCAGGAGGAGGGGAGCTGCAGAGTCCAGGCCCAGGGTGGACCTGTGGGGCCCCGGGGGAAGGGCCCTGGCCCGTGGAGGGCAGGGCTGGCTTTTACCCCAAACAAACAGAGAGGACCGAGGCCCCCCATCGTGTTTGCACAGAAGCCCTGGCCCAGTGGCTGCCCCCGAAGCCTCAGGGTCCCCCTCTGCAGCCCCTGGCCCAGTGGGGGCCCCGCCGCCAGGGAGGCCCTGCCGGGGCTGAGACAGTGGGCGGTGTCCGGTGGAGAGCCAGGGTATCTGATCACTGAGACCCCGTGACACGTCGGTGAGTGCACGCAGCTCGCCTTGCAGTTGTCCCCTTCCTACTCGCCCTGGCCATGAGTGGTGTGGCTCGAGGTTACCAGGGACGCACATGGCACGCCTCTCTGCAGTTTGGGAGGGGCGTCTGGTTCTGATGTGGTTTGTGGACCGGGGGCAGCCTGCTGGCCTGGGCAGCTGCACACCACTGTGCCTGGGTGTGCTTCACGTGGGGCTGGGCGGAGCTGGGGGGCCGGGGGGTAGAGGCCCTGCGGCCCTGGCACGGGACAAGGCGCTTTCTTAGCCTTCCGGGCAGGGTGAAGGGGCTCGACCCGCAGTGCCCGGCAGTGCCGGCCCAAGCTCTCAGCCCTCAGGGGGCTTTTGGTGCTAGTCTTCCCTCAACCTTGTGCTTGTTGCAAAGTGGGTGTGAATATGTTCAGAGGGTTTTCATAAAGACTTTGTTGTGCTTTACCAAAGAAACTTCCAGAGATGACACGTGTGGTTAAGTATTAATACTAGGCAGTGTCTGTGTGGAAAAGGACCTCACTGTCCGTCAAACCTGGACTCCTCCTCGCATGAGAAGTGCCCAGTGAGACGGGGACTCATCTTGTCCAGACGCGCCCTGTTCATACCTGAGTTTGGCAGCCACCTGAAATACGCTATCGAAACGATTGGTGTAAACACCAGTCTTAAACACCATGTAGAGTGCTTTTTTTTTTTTTTCAATTAAAATCACAAGAGGAATGCATTAGTTCAGTGCAGTCGCTCAGTCATATCTGACTCTTTGCGACCCCATGGACTGCAGCACGCCAGGCCTCCCTGTCCATCACCAAATCCCAGAGCTTGCTCAGACTCATGTCCATCAAGTCAGAGATGCCACCCAACCATCTCATCCTCTGCCGTCCCCCTTCGCCTTCTGCCTCAGTCTTTCCCAGCAGCAGGGTCTTCATCCAAGGAGTCAGCTCTTTGCATCAGGGGCCGAAGGACTGGAGCTTCAGTGTCAGCATCAGTCCTTCCAGTGACCATTCAGGGCTGATCTCCTTTAGGATGGACTGGGTGGATCTCCTTGCAGTCCAAGGGGCTCTCAAGAATCTTCTCCAACACCACAGTTCGAAAGCATAATTTCTTTGGCACTCAGCTTTCTTTATAGTTCAATTCTCACATCCACACATGACCACTGGAAAAACCTTAGCTTTGACTACATGGACCTTTGGTGGCAAAGTAATGTCTCTGCTTTTGAATATGCTGTCTAGGTTGGTCATAACTTTTCTCCCAAGGAGCAAGCATCTTTTAATTTCATGGCTGCAGTCACCCTCTGCAGTGATTTTGGAGCCCAAGAAAATAAAGTCTCTCACTGTTTCGATTGTTTCCTCATCTATTTGCCATGAAGTGATGGGACCAGATGCCATGATCTTAGTTTTCTGAATGTTGCACTTTATGCCAACTTTTTCACTCTCTGCTTTCATCAAGAGGTTCTTTAGTTCTTCACTTTCTGCCATAAGGGTGGTGTCATCTGTGTATCTGAGTATATTGATATTTCTCCTGGCAGTGTTGATTCCGGCTTGTACTTCATCCAGCCCAGCATTTCTCATTGATATACTCTGCATACAAGTTAAATAAGCAGGGTGACAATATACAGCCTTGATGTACTCCTTTTCCCGATTTGGAACCAGTCTATTGTACCATGTCCAGTTCTAACTTGCTTCCTCACCTGCATATAGGTTTCTCAGGAGGCAGCTCAGGTGGTCTGGTATTCCCATCTCTTTCAGAATTTTCCACAGTTTGTTGTGATCTGCACAGTCAAAGGCTTTGGCATAGTCAATAAAGCAGAAGTAGATGTTTTTCTGGAACTCTCGATTTTTCAGTGCTCTAGTGGATGTTGGCAATTTGATCTCTGGTTCCTCTGCCTTTTCTAAAACCAGTTTGAACATCTGGAAGTTCACAGTTCACGTATTGCTGAAGCCTGGCTTGGAGAATTTTGAGCATTACTTTACTAGCATGTGAGATGGGTGCAATTGTGTGGTAGTTTGAGCATTCTTTGGCATTGCCTTTCTTTGGAATTGGAATGAAAACTGACCTTTTCCAGTCCTGTGGCCACTGCTGAGTTTTCCCAATTTTCTGGCATATTGAGTGCAGCACTTTCACAGCATCATCTTTCAGGATTTGAAAGAACTCAGCTGGAATTCCATCACCTCCACCAGCTTTGTTCATAGTGATGCTTTCTAAGGCCCACTTGACTTATCATTCCAGGATATCTGGCTCTAGGTGAGTGATCTCACCATCGTGGTTATCTGGGTCATGAAGATCTTTTTGTATAGTTCTTCTGTGCATTCTTGCCACCTCTTCTTAATATCTTCTGCTTCTGTTAGGTCCATACCATTTCTGTTCTTTATTGTGCCCATTTTGCATGACATGTTCCCTTGGTATCTCTGATTTTCTTGAAGAGATCTGTAGTCTTTTCCATTCTATTGTTTTCCTCTATTTCTTTGCATTGATCGCTGAAGAAGGCTTTCTTATCTCTCCTTGCTATTCTTTGGAACTCTGAATTTCATGGGTATATCTTTCCTTTTCTCCTTTGCCTTTTATGTCTTTTTCTTTTCTCAGCTATTTGTAAGGCCTCCTCTGACAACCATTTTGCATTTTTGCATTTCTTTTTTGGGGGATAGTCTTGATCCCTGTCTCCTGTACAGTGTCACAAACCTCCATCCATAGTTCTTCAGGCACTCTGTCTATCAGATCTAATCCTTTGAATCTATTTCTCACTTCCACTGTATCGTAAGGGATTTGATTTAGGTCATACCTGAATGGTCTAGCGGTTTTCCCTACTTTCTTCAACTTAAGTCTGAATTCCGACAAGTTAAAACATAAGTCAGATGCATGCATCCTGCGTGTCACCTCCGGAAACGGCTCCTATGTCTGGCTTGGTGCCTACAGCGCAGACATGATCTGTGCCGGCATGTGGGGTGTGTCTGTGTCTGTGTGCCAGTGATGCGCGTGGACTATCTCTTTGTCAAGAAAACAGCTGCTCTGCACTTGCGCTGCAGCTCCACTTTTCAGTTACTATTATATCTGGGGCACCACTGCATTTCAGCGCATAAGGTCAGCACCTTTCCTATATTATCTCAGTTTACAGTTACTGTAGCAGTGGTAACTGCTTTCTAGCTTTTAGTTCTGCCCTCAAATATGGGGACCTATAGTCACTCTGCAGGATCGACTCCTGAGTTAGAAAGCGTGTGCAGAGCCTACAAAGCCCAGCTTGCGTGCTGCACCCTCCGCTCATGAGAGGCCCTCGTCCCCCCTTCACTCACGCGATGCCACCACAGGTCACCCCAGCCAGCCTGATGCGTGCCAAAGCCGTGACCTCTCTGCCTTTTTAAAGAGCAGTTCCGTCCCCGTCAGGGGCGTGCGTGTCTGTCGCGCCCCCCGCCCCTGCTCGGGAGTGAGCTGAGCACCGCGTTGCAGAGCCGCTGGGCCTCGCTCCTGGGCCCGGTGTGGCCCTTGCCCCTGAGCCCAGCAGCGTGCGTGCTGGCCAGGCAGTGTCTTCCTCGTGCACCCCCCTGTGCCCAGCATCTGCCGCCGCGCGGACACACAGGGATGGTCCCTAATGTCGGCATTTAGTGACACCTTCCCCATATGCTTCTCTCGGCCGGCTTTTTTTTCTCGTTGCTTTATATGTTAATATCCATCCTGCGTCTATCACATATGCTACAAAAAATTGTATTCCAGCCTGTCCTCTGTCTTTCTAGAAAAGAAGAAAAGTCGCTCAGTTGTGTCTGACTCTGCGACCCCAGGGACTATACAG
This sequence comes from Nanger dama, assembly GCA_917880005.1. Classification (NCBI taxonomy): domain Eukaryota; kingdom Metazoa; phylum Chordata; class Mammalia; order Artiodactyla; family Bovidae; genus Nanger; species Nanger dama. The sequence continues at coordinate 874,768 of CAKJTW010000118.1, read as the reverse complement.
TCCATGGAATTCTCGAGGCCAGCATACTGGAGTGGGTAGCCTTTCCCTTCTCCAGGGGATCTTCCCAACCCAGGGATCAAACCCAGGTCTCCGCGTTGCAGGCGGATTCTTTACCAGCTGAGCCACCAGGGAAGCCCTTGTCTTTCTAGAGTTCTCTTTTTGTTGTTATCAGAGTAAGTAAATGTCCATAAGTCACAGAGCCCCACAAGGCTCCCTCCAGGAACAGCTGGCCCCAGCCCGCCCGGCCCTGTGTCATGACGACAGTGCACAGAAAGGGCACGTAAACCGCCCGTGACCTTGACTGCATCCCCGTTCGTGTGTGACTTCCCTTTATCCTGAAGTTGATGTTTTGTTTCATTTGCTTAGTTTTCTGTCTGCCTGTGTTTTGTAAATTGAGGTATAGTTGATGTACAATATTATACAGCTTTCAAGTGGATAGTCTTTTAAAGTTGTATTCCATTTGTAGCTATTATAAAATATCAGCTCTGCTCTGGGTATCTCCCTGTCCCTGCTTTTAATTCAGCCGCACGATTTGGCAGACAGAAGAGGCTGTCCTCCGGGGCAGGCAGTCCAGAGGCCCTGCTCCAGGCCCTGCCTGCCCTGCACGGCCTCCGGGCCTTGTCCCTGGACTCCACCAGCTCCTGTGTCTCGTCCCCTCCTCCACCTTGGTTGTGCAGCTCCTCTGAGCTTTCTGAGAAGCTGTGTGTGGAACATGACTCTCTGGAGCCCTTGCCTGCCGGCAGGTGCCTTTATCCTGGCTCCTGAGTGATGGATAGTGTGGCTAGGTCCAGAGTCACCTTCCTTCAGGACTTTGAGGCCCTTGTCTTACCCTGCAAATGAGCGGAGCCTGACCCTGCTCACAAGGCTGACCCTTGGGCCCCGAAGTTCTGAGACCTCCCAGGACGCCCTCGTCAGGACCAGGCCGCCGACAGGGGCCCCCACACTGGGGCGGGGGCCACGCTGTCCTTCCTGGGTCTCGGGCAGACTCCTCCCCAGGATGGACATGTGGCTGTAGCAACCTCGTGCAGGCTCAGCTGGCATCTTGCAGGGAGAGGGTTGTGCCTGTTAATCTCGCGGGGGAGCTGGGCTTTTTTTTCTTTTCAAATAATGGTAAAGTAAGAAGCTCAGCGTAGAAATAGAAATAATTGTGAAGCTCCAGTTCTCAAAAATGTAAAAACAGTATTAAATATTTAAAAACACAGAAGCGGGTCCTCTCGCCAGCAGGGATGGCTGTTCCGTTGCCGGGTCCTTTTCCTCTTTGGACACGAACATCCTGCCGGGGAACCTGGCCGTCCAGACGAACACTGCAGAGCAGAGGGTGTCTGCCCTGGGATCAGGGTCTCCGGAGCAGGCTGCGTATCTGGCGAGGCTGCCCCCTTGCTCACCACCAGCAGGGCGGGAGCTGTTAAACACCCCAGGTCCAGAGAACCCTCCACTTGGGAGGCTGGGAGGAGCAGCCGCCTGAGGGTGCTTCCCAGAGAAATGAGGTGTGAGGTGTGAGCAAGGGGGCAGCCCTTGCCTCCCAGCAACCCCCCAGGCCCCCCCACTGCAGGCACCCCAGCCCTGCCCCCAGGCTCCCAGAGGAAGGAGTCGCAGTGGCCGTGAGACGCACGGGAAGCCTCATTCTTATAACCCCCGCCAGCTTACTCCCAACTCTGAGGGGAAGTCTGATCCTGTTGCTTGTTGCTCTAGACAGCGGTAAACTTCCTGTTCCAGAAGGATTAAAATCAGCTGCTGATTACAAATAAAAACAAGAGGTAAAAGAAATTCACCAGTTTGCAGATCCACAAGGAGCAGAAGCTTGAATGGACTCATAAAGCCTCCAAAGGCAGAGTCTGATGCGCTCACCGCTGCTACGGGCGCCCAAGCTGCCAGCCCGTGGGGCTGGCTCCCGGGTGTCCAGAGGCCACAGGGAGGGCCCCGCTGAGTGAGGCTGCCCCCTCCCCAAGGCGGCCACGCTAACGTGAGACTGGACTGGTCCCGGGTGCAGTCTGCGCTCCGGGTGCAGAGGCCAGACCTCTGCGGGTGTGCAGAGGGTTCCATTGCACAAGCAGGGCTGTTACCAAAAGCGACCTGAACACCTGTGCTGGGGGTCAGGTGACACGGAGGGGAACGGCCTCACCTGCAGGCAGGTGGCTAACCCTCTCATCAGGTGGGGTGGTCTTAGCGCCTCTCAGTGGTTGGGATCCGAGTGGGCAGCCGGCCTGGGCTGTCACACGTGGGGAATCTCTGATTTGCAGGTGAGGGAGGAGATGTGTAATGCAGAACTCGTGGAAAACCGCCCCCAGTCACCTTGACCCCAGTTGTGTCTGCCTGCCGGTAATGGCGTCTCCTTTTCCTACAGCTTCTGAACCCAACCTGAAATTACGCTCCAGACTAAAGCAGAAAGTGGCTGAGAGACGGAGCAGCCCCCTGCTACGCAGGGAAGGATGGGCCAGTGGTCACGGCTCTGAAAAGCGTCCCTTGGATGTCACAGGTACTTTGAGTATAAACCCCCACCGCCTGCCTGCCGATCTTAGAGAGGCCCGCCTGCACGCTCTCCGTTTAGTAGGGAAGCCTGCAGCTCTCCCGCATCCACACCCCCCGCTCCGAGTCCCCAGGGCTGTGCCAGCCCCCAGGACTGAGTCCGAGGGCCCCAGGTGGCCCCCAGAAGCGCTCAGAGCCCTGTTCCTGTTCCTGGGCAGCGTGTCCAGCCCCCCAGCCTGGACCCGCAGGGCAGCTGAGAGCGGTCAGGGCCCCGGACATCCCGGAAGACGGTCAGGGACTCCAAGTGGAGGGTTCTCTGGACCTGGGGTGTTTAACAGCTCCCGCCCTGCTGGTGGTGAGCCCAGGTGTCTTACCTGCCTCTGCCCATTAAACGGCAGAGTCTTCCTGGGAAGGAGGCGGGAGCTTGGGAGTCTCCGCTCCCGGGTCCGCGCTGCTCTTGGCCCCCACCTAGTGGCCGATGCGCGGAAGCACACCCACCGGGCCGAGGCCCTTCCTGGAGGTCCCGAGGACACACTCCACTTCCTGGGCCTGTGCGTCAGGAGGGCACGCGCCACTCTCATGGGGCACCCCGCCTCCGGAGGGCGCACCCCTCGTGCAGAGGGCGCACAGCCCCCGTTCCTGGAATCACAGCACAGAGGGGTTGCCCAGGAGGCCTGGAAACAGGCGGGAAGGGCCCGTGAGCACCAAGGACAGGGTTTGATGGAGACCTGCGGCTCTCGGGGCCGCCCCGCAGGAAGGAGGGGCTCCTGGGCGCCGTGGGAGGGGCCTCAGATCTGAGCACGGGGTCTGGGGTGATCTGAGAGCCCTCAGCCCTGCCCCGTGGCCGGGGTGGAGCCTGCCAGAAGTCGGGTCTGAGGCCGAGGGCCTGGGGCCCTGTGGTTCTGATAGAGAGACTAAGCCGCCCTCACCACGGGTTCCGTGCAGACTCGGGCCTTGGGAGAGGCAGGGCGCATGTCCCCCGCACCAGGGCCTAGCCTCTTCTGGGGATTGCGGCCCCACCGGTCAGGCCTGGCCACTTCTGTCCTGGGGCTGGCTCTGGCCTTCATGCCCTCAGCCTGTGAGAGGAGGACCAGGCTGGGCACTGCAATGATGAGCTGCGTCCTCACCTCCCAGCAGCTTCCTCTCTGACTCCAGAGACCAGGACGTCACACTGGGGCTGGGAACACACGGCCTGCGGCACCTGCTGGGTGCTGGGCAGCATACGCCCAGAAAGGGCGCCGTGGAGGAAGCAGGAAAGGCGGGTGGTGGGGGCCCCGGGCCAGGGGAGCTCGTCGGCTGGGCACAGGCCGCATGGAGATGGGGGTGGGTTTCCGGTCCAGCACAGCCCCGGGGGGCTGGGGGGTTGCGGAATGCTCTAAGCAGAGCTGGCTTTCCAGAAGACAGGAAAATAAGGAGCTCTGGGCAGGGTGGGGTCCCCTCTCCTGGGGTCCTGGGAGAGGAGAGGGCCGTGACATCCCAGACGTGGCTCCTCTGGCCTGTACAGGGAGGCCAGGAGGGACGGAGGTGAGGGCGCAGCCAGTGGCGGTCCTCAGATGCTCATGAGACGGGTCAGGGGTGCGGCCGTGCCACACCGCGTGTGCCTGGCAGGGCGAGCAGACAGGAGGAGCAGCCGCCCCTCTGACCCTGTCCAGAGAGATGCCGTTAACCTCTGAGTGCATTTCCTTCCAGTGCTTTCTGTGCGGGTCTGGCATGTACCCTGGGTACACTCGATATTACTCACCACACTCTTGCGTCTTTGATGATATTCCACCGTGTTGATGCAAAGGATACCACGGTGATTAAGCATTCATATTTACTTTCTTAGACCAGATTCCTTGGAGTAGAGTGAAAAAGCAGTCCAAACACTGTTGAGCTGAAGGTGGGTGAAAAGTTGGAGAGATCACATATAATTTTTATTGCCCCCAAAAGTTGTCCTGGTTTCCCACACACTCTGAAGGGTTTGTCTGCCGGTGCTGGGCGGGCCTGTTTAAAGGAGGGCCGGAGGGGGAGGCTCTGTGCTGCAGGGGGCAGGCTGACAGCAGGGCGGGCGCCCAGGCAGGGGGATGCCTGTGGTGGGGTGGGGGGAGCCAGCCCTGTCTTCATACGTGACCTGTGACACCTGCCAGCCCAGGTGGCCTTCCCAGCTGCCCCCGTTCAGGGAGGCGCGTGTGAACGAGGCTTACCCTGGTGGAGGCCAGGCTCCGGATCTGGTGGGTGGGGAACCAGGGCCTGGGTTCACCGTCATGCACGGGGGAGACGAGGGGGTCCCGGGGGTCCTCGAGTGGACAGAGGCACTTGCTGCCAGGGTGTTCCAGAGGGACGGCTGCTCAGTGGCAAGGGCTCGAGTGCTTATGGTCCCCTGGGCGGAGGGGGCCACGCATGTGCCCTTGGGGTTGGTTCTTCTTCTCCATGAGAGCTGGGCCTGCGGGAGTGGGCACTGCCATCCATCCGCATGGCACCCTCGGCCGCCTCACTGTTGCCCCGACTTCAGCTGGAACCAACTCTCAGAGTCCTGCAGCGCTGTGGGCTCACGCTCCCGGCCCGGGCCTCAGTGGCAGGGAGGAGGGGCGCGGAGAAGATTTGCTCTGGAAGGTGCCTGTTGAGCCCCTTTGGGATCCAGCTTTGGGAGATGGACCAGGCTTCCCCTCGGTGTGTCTGCAAGTCCAGGTCGTGGTAGAATGTTAAGTCATCAGAGGTCCCGTGGTCAGTGTGCTTGGGGCAGGCAGTGAAGTGAAAGTCGCTCAGTCGTGTCCGACTCTTTGCGACCCCATGGACTATACAGTCCGTAGAATTCTCCAAGCCAGAATACTGGAGTGGGTAGCCTTTCCCTTCTCCAGGGGATTTTCCCAACCCAGGGAGCGAACCCAGGTCTCCCGCATTGCAGGTGGATTCTTTACCAGCTGAGCCACGAGGGAAGCCCAAGAATACTGGAGTGGGGAGCCTAGCCTTCTCCAGAGGATCTTCCTGACTCAGGAATTGAACTGGGGTCTCCTGCATTGCAGGCAGATTCTTTACTAACTGAGCTGACAGGGAAGCAGGCACTCGGGAGGGAAAGGCAGACAGCTCAGGCTGGTTCCCTCTGAGAGGCTGTACCTGGAGGTGCCAGTGTTCGACACCATCCAGCCAGACAACTCAGAAATGCAAGACACACCCTCCTGTTACCATAGAGGGTCACAGGGGCTTCCCGTCACATTTACACATGCAGCAGTAGTGGCTCCTTCGGCAGTGGGGGGGACCGGGGTGAGACACGCTCCATCCTCAGCCCCAACCACGGTGGGTAAGAGGGGGCCACACAGGCCAGCACAGCTGCTTGGAGACCGCCTGGGATGCATTGTCGGGTAGCCTGGTCAGTCACAGAGGCCACCAGCTGAGCTTTTCCAGAAAGTCTGAGAAACTCGAGCACTGGCTCAAAGCAGACGTTGGCAGAGGAGGCTGTGTACGTGAGCACAGTGCACTTGACCTTCCCCTGTTCACAGGCATTTGGCCTCTGTGCTTTCTCGACTCGTTGTTAAAACAGTAACGATTGTTCAGGGCTTGTTTTTCTGGTGTTTGTGATCAGTTACAAAAGAAGAGTAAAATTGACAGTGTGTGTTCAGCTCGGAAGGTTCCAGGGGCGCCTCTGGGGTCACAGGTTTATGAAGGTCTCGAGTTGACAGCACAGCCAGGAGCAGGGAATCAGCTCCATGGCCCCTGGGTGGGGACTGTGGTCCCGTCCTTTCCACTGTCAGCCAGCTTGGAACAGAGGGCCACCCCAGCGGGAGGCCAGCCCAGCCCACAACTCGGGGTCCTCGCTGGGACTGGGGTCAGGCTCACGAGTGTCTCTCCCTCGTAGACTCGGCGTGCAGCAGTGCCCCAGGCTCCGCGCCCAGCTCGCCCAACAACAGCTCTGGGAACGTGAGCACGGAGAACGGGATCGCGCCTGCTGTCCCCAGCATCCCGGCCGAGGTCAGTGCACGTTGCGCTCGTCCACAGGGTGGGGTCCAGCCGCCCCTTCCATCTTGACCGTCTGGGCAGCGTCTCCGAGGCATCTCAGGACTTCTGAGCCTCAGGCCTCGGCAGGCAGTTCCCCTCACCTCTGCCGGGCAGACCCCAGCTGTGCTGCAGGTTGAGAGGCCGCTCCTGGAGAACCCTCCTGGGGCTGCTCCAGCCAGGCGGGGGGGCTCAGGGCTGGCTGCAGGCCGCACCCTTGACCAGACCTGGGTCAGGGCGGTGTTCCAGAACCTTCACTCCGTGCTTTCATTCTCCTCCTTATTCCCTTTGCCCCCCGGCTCATGCCCCAAGTGTCTGGAGCTCCCACCTTGCGCCAGCCCTGTGGCCGCCGCGCAGGGCCAGTCTCCGCTTGACTGGGGAGGGCAGCTGCTGGCTGGAAGGGGAGCCGGCTGCACACCCCGCTTCCCGGGACGGAGCCGGCTGTGCCGTGTGCTTCCTGCTTGGACGGTCCTCCTGACGGCGAGGTTCCTGTGAGGTGTTTTTTTTTAAGTTCCTTCCAACTTACAGGAGGCTGTCATTTGTCAAACACAGTAATTTGCTCTCTTCCTTAAATGTTTAGAAATGAGTCCTGCCCCTCCAGAGGGCTGACAGGTTTTGCTTGGAGTACACAGGCCCACATGTCCACTCCATTTTCAGTTTTTAGACACTTAAGATAAAAAGCAGATTTTGAGAAACTGAGCTGATTTTATCCTGCTGCCTCTTGCTTGCTAACCCCCTTTATTCTTTTCCTTGTACATCTTTATTACCTGTGCATTTCAGCCTCCCTGTTTAAAGACTTGTTTAGATTAAGAGTTTTAACAATCCTTCTCTGTGAGGCTGAGGTCATAGCTGAGATCTATCTGTTATCAGCCTTAGAAGTTGGCCTAGAAATTGCTTCCCAGAATGAGCTGTAGAGGCTGCATGTGGCCTGTCAGTCGTGCTCACAGATCCTGGTTTTATTTCAGTGGGTAGTCACCTAGTGTTTTTACTGTAGAGATGCTTTATTTGAGTGAATGCCAGTGTAAGTTGCATGTTAGTTTTTACAAATTTCATTTTCATGTAAATTAAGCTACTGGAAATTAATAGAAGATGTCAAAGGATTTGCAAGAAACAAAGATTGCAGTTCGCGTGTTTTATGTTAGATATTTACTGTAATCACAGGGCTAGCCTTTGAAAATGTGGTCACAGTTGGATGTCCTTCGTGGATTTCAGTCGAGTGAGGCCTGGACAGTTCCCTGAGTGCCTCTGTAGACTCGAGGCCAGGGCTGGCCGCTCCTCTTCCTCCTCTCGTCCAGAGGCGGCCAGGGTCGTTACGCCGGGAGGAGGGCCACTGGCCCTCTGCAGCCCCTTTCCCTGCTGGACTGAGGGATGCTCAGCATCGTCCTTACACAGCGGGGAGCAAGGCTCCCCGGCCCTGGACAGCCTCTCCCCAGGGAGGAAGCTTCATGCAATGCTCAAAGCCAGGGAGGATCTGGGGACGTCAATAGGGTGCTGCCGTGGCCCCGGCTTTCCTGGGCAGCTGAGAGGCATGCCACAGGGCAGATGTAGACGGCCAGCACCAGAAACGTGGACCAGTCAGCACATCAAACAATTCCCAGAGGCTGCTTGATTTCTAAAAGTAAAGTAGGTTTGGTTTGTTCGTTTGTTTTTTAAAAAAGCCTTGGTTATAAAGAGGAAATGACAACTTTCAAGCATTCAGTATTTGCTTGTTTTATTCCTGGACAATGATAATACAGTGGAATCATGCTTTCCTTGGCAAGCTCAGTCACTTTCTCTAAATCAGAGCTTGCTGATTTTTTTAAAACCAGAAAAAGAGCTACTTTTAAAGCCACCCTTTAGTCATTACGGTACCATTTACTATGTGAACAGAGTAAAGTGATGCAGCCTCACTAGGAGAGACACGCTGATCTCCCTCCCAAGTGGCCCTTCCCGCGGTGCCCTCGGAGTGCAAGCGTGTGTGAGTTTCCACTGACACCGTGCGTGTGACGCCAGGAAGCCACCCAGGGACAGCTGCCCGCACGGGACTCCAGCACACACACCCTGAGGGGGTCATCGCTCCACCCTCCGATGGACCAAGGGGCACTTACCGGCCGGCGCTGCAGTCCTGCCCTTGCTCACAGTACCTTTCAGCTCATATTCTTTCTAACTGTGCCAGTGAAATCTTAAAGCAGGCGAAATGTTTCTCAGCCCTGATTATATGATCTGTTGTGAGAAGAGCTAGGAGAAAGCGGCTATGAGTCCATCATCAGTGCCGCCTTCTGCTACTGAGAGGGGCAGTGTGAATGCGACAGTGCCCTCTCTGCCAGGAGCCTTCATTCTAGAGGCAAAACGACACGGAACACAACAGATTCAAGTCCTCGGAGACTGGCATTTACGCACACGCGGCAAATAAGGTTCCAAGTCATCAGCAGGATTTTTCCCACCTGAGTGTCCCCGTGGATAACTGTGTCCTTGTGTGTGAACACGCCTCGTGGATCTACCCTCTGACTGGCTGTAGGGCCCTGTGAACACTGCTGTAGTCAAGTTCATCTGTGTCCAGCTTCCTCTCCCAAGAGCATGTCCTGCAAGTGGAGTGGGGTTTAAGATCAAAGGCTAGATCTTTTTAAGACTTTTGACATGGATGGCCAGACTGTCCTGTAGAAGGAGCAGGCTGATTGTGGTCCACCCAGCAGTATGGTTATGTTTCTCTGGGTCAAGACACTGCTGTCATGCTGAAATATCTTTACCAACTGCATAGGTTTTTTAATGGGTTTTTTTGTAGATCTTTTTTTTTAGATTACTGCTGCTGTTTTTTTCCAGTGAGTTTCTTCTCCATCCTGGCTCTTCTCCGTTGTTTCTCACTCGCTGTTGTTTGGTCTGCTTGCTCTTTGCATATGGCCTGTGTCTGTACTACAGTCGCCAACCTTGCCATCACTTTTATTTGCCTTTTATGTGAAGGCATTTTTGTATGCTCTACATTTCCCTCTCTGGTTCCTACCTCTCACATTATGCTTGGAAAGACATTCCTGATCCTAAGACTACATTTTTAAGTATTATCCTAGGTTTATTCTGATAGTTTTACAGCGTTGTGTGGATTGAACAAGAGCAAACAAGAGAGGGACAGGTCGTGAATCAGAGTTGATGGCTTTGCGATGCTGTGTCTGCCTCCGAGCTGTCCTTGTTCATGCGTCTCTGTCCCGGGGACCTCAGCCTGCCCTAGAGGGTTTCTCTCGTCGCTTCCTGTGGCCCAGGCTGGCAGGCCTGGCCGTGCAGCCTGCGTGACGCCCATGTGCTCTGTCCGCAGACCAGCCTGGCGCACAGGCTCGTGGCCCGAGAGGGCTCGGTGGGCCCGCTGCCCCTCTACACGTCACCATCCCTGCCCAACATCACGCTGGGGCTGCCCGCCACCCGGCCCCGCCACGGTAAGTGGGCGCCCCTGGGGTCTGCGAGGCGGTGGTGCGGGGCAGCCCCGCCAGGCCCCTGACCCGGGCGCCCGGCTATGCCTGTCTGTCCAGGGGGCAGCCGGCCAGCAGGAGGCTGAGAGACTGGCCCTCCCCACGCTGCAGCAGCGCATCTCCCTCTTTCCCGGCACCCACCTCGCCCCCTACCTGGGCACGGCGCCCCTGGAGCGTGACGCAGGGGCAGCCCCTGGCTCCCTCCTACAGCACGTGGTCCTCCTGGAGCAGCCACCTGCACAGACGCCCCTCGTCACAGGTGAGCGGGCCGCATTGGGCCATCCTGGGCTCCCTGGGGGAGGGTGGGTGGCCTGTCCCCCAGAACTCGCACCCAAGCCCTCCCACACCAGGCTGTGGCCGGAGAGACCGAGTCCACTCACAGAGCCAGAGCGTGGAAGCCAGAGCGTCAGACACACCCTCTGGTTGATTTCCCAAGAGCAGGTTGCCCGCTCCCTGACGTGTCTGCCCTTTGGGTGCTCAGGGTGTGATGGAGCACAGAGCTGGCCTTGCTGAGCAGCAGATTCCTATCAGCAGCAACATTTTTTTAAAAACGTGCCCCATCTAATGGGTGGTTATGTTTAGGGAAAAAAAAAATTAGGGCTTTCCTGCTGGCTCAGATGGTAAAGAATCTGCCTGCAATGCAGGAGACCCAGGTTCAATCCCTGGGTCAGGAAGATCCCCTGGAGGAGGGCATGGCAACCCACTCCAGAATTCTTCCTGGAGAATCCCATGGACAGAGGAGCCTGGCGGGCTACAGTCCATGGGGTCACAGAGAGTCAGACATGATTGAGCAGCTCACACACACACAGATTTACTATAAGATTTGCATAGCAACAGCAGTGTGAAGGCGTTCCTTTCCAAGTGACAGAGTGCTCAGGGTTCACTGTGAAATGAAGGGCCCCTGCTGCAGAGCTGACCTCCCAGGTTCTGGCACCATCCAGCTGGGTCTTTAGCTTCCTCCTCAGGTTTGAGGAGGGGGCCGACAGAGCCCCCCAGTATTAGTATCAGCCCGGGAGTCCCCCTCAGCTGTTGGTTGCTCTGGTGGTGACATTTGGCTTTATCGTTCTCAGCATTCACCCTTGCTCTCTCCCTCACCCCCAGCTGGCCTGTCTGCCCTTCCCAGCGCCATGTGGGCCCTTCCCCTGCCCCACTCCCTGTTCCCGGGCCTCCCTGGGGTCGCCTTACACTCCTGTAGGCATGCCAGGAAGCCCTCCCCAGGCCCAGAGCTGTGGCCATTCACACTGACACTGGAAGTTGTGGGTTTTTCACTTTTTTTTCTCTTTTCACTTTTTATTTTCTGTTAGGGTATAGCCGATTAACAAACAATACTTCCCTGGTGGCTCAGACGCTAAAACAGGCGACTCAGATTTAATCCATGGGTCAGGGAGATCCCCCTGGAGGAGGGAATGGCGACCCACTCCAGTGTTCTTGCTTAGAAAAATCCCATGGACAGAGGAGCCTGGCGGGCTGCAGTCCATAGGGCCGCAGAGTCAGACTCGACTGAGCCACTGAGGCTTTCACTTTCATAGCCACTTTCATAGTGAAAATCTCACTTTCATTGTTAACAAACAGTGCAGTGACGGTTTCAAGGGGACAGTGGAGGGGCCCAGCCACTCATACACACATATCCGTGCTCCTCAAACCCGCCTCCCACCCGGGCCGCCACACCACACACAGAGGAGTTCCGTGTGCTGCTCAACAGGTCTGTTAGTTCCCCATTTTAAACCCAGCAGTGTGTATGCATCCACTCCAAACTCCCCAACGACCCCTGCCCCGTCCCTCCCTGGACAGTGACAGTTAAAGCGGGGGGCCGGCTGAGGCGTGGTCGGAACGGGGCCCGTTCCGCCAGCACAGGGAGCACAGTCAGCCAGCTCCGGCCTGGAGCACAGCCCCGACCCGCGCTGCGCTCGGGATGCAGGCTCACTCAGAGCTGACGAGGCCCACCCCCGCCTCTGCACGCCCGGCCTCAGTGCCCTTCCTCCACGCCAGGCCCAGCTCGGGGCCTCCCGGGCGCTCAGCACAGGCGATCTCTCTGTGCACCTTCATCCCCCGGAGCGCAGACGCCGAGTTACCTTGCCCAGCCCCCTCCCGGCACCCCTCATCGTCTGATGCCGGAAGGGGCACAGCAGATACCTCTGCGATGGCACCTGGTGCCAGGCGGCGTCTGAGCCACGCCAGGGTCGGGCTCGCACTGCAGCCTGGCTTCTGATAGGTTCTCTGAGGGTCCCAGGGCCCACAGACGTGCCTGCTTGCTGGTGGTCACTGTGGACAGATGGTGGCAGAGCTAGGGCCACATCATTCCATAAAGGCTGGCCGTGCAGGAGGAGCAGCCGGCCTGGTCCGTCAGGGAGCAGACGTGTGGCTGAGTTCCACGTGGCACCCGCTCAGAGTGGCTCCCGTAGCCTGGGTCCTCGCCGCTGCAGGGAGCTCCTGACAGCCGGTGATTGTGTGCTCCAGGCTTCTACTGAAAAGAGCCCAGTGCCCCAAACAGTCCGCAGGCTGAACTCTGAGCAGCTGGTCAAGGTGGGGTGTGCAGGTCGACACCCCCAACTTTAAAGACTCTTTAAGTTGGGCAGTGGGTGTGTAAGGGCTCAGGCCACAGGAGTCAGCTGTCTCACATGGATTTCATGTGAGAATCCACGTGGACTGAACAAGATCCCCAGTGCCAAGGCTGGCGCGGCTGAACCAGGCCCAGAACAGAGGGCGATTTGGCTTTTCAACTTCTCTCTTTTTTAACCCCCATACCTGGTGGGGGGCATCTGTGCGGCACCTTTGTTTGCAGATTCGCTTACTGTTAGTGCAGGTGAAGGAAACCTTCAGCCCAGGTGTCCGCGGACGGGCTGGAGTGCTCACCAGGAGCTCCCGTCCCGTTGAGGACCTCTGAGGAGGCTGGCCCACCCTGTCCCCGGGAGGAGCTGCTCAGCACCGGCCACCCTCAGGTCCCTTCACTGAGGCTGGACAAGGGCAGCCACAGGCTGCCAGGGCCCTGCTGTCCAGCCAGCCTTCGCAGGCCAGCTGGTCACTAGGACAGAGCTGGACCCTAATGTGCTAGGCCCTCTTGCTTGGAAGTTTCACAACACATACCGAAAACCAACCAGTTTCCAGTTACCATCAAAAGCTCCTGTGAATGGTCTGAGGGGTCATCTTCCAGTTCTGAACCAGAAACTTCTGAACTCAAGTGTGGCCTGAGTCCACATTGGACCAGGTATGGGGTATTTCTCCTGGAAGGTCAGATGTCCAGTTTTAAGGGGTGCTGATCATGACACTTTCCTGAAGTTTGGGGGCCCCACAGCTTTACCCCCACCCCCAGAAGCACTAGCGCCTAATCTGGGGTGAAGGGAGTGGAGGTGAGAGGTGAGGGGAGGGAGGGGAACCAGACCGGGGTCCAGCCTGAACAGCTGGGGCTGCGTGTAGACACGGGCTCCCCCAGCATCGGGGACTGGAAGTCAGGCCTCTGCACTGCCAGCCACCCGCACCCTGCAGGGACAGAGGCCTGTGTCCTCAGGGTGGTGTCTTGCTGGCCAAGGTGGGCTTCTGGGCCAGCATCAAGCAGCTGGAGCCCTGATCGCAGGGGAGGGGGCCCCTGGAGCACCCAGAGTCCCCACCTTTCCAACTCACTTGGGGTCTTGGTTCCCTAACTTGGGTCACAGCAGACACTGGATCTCTGGAATTAAGTGTTTCCTCCTCTAAAACTGAGAGGCGCTTCCCTGTGGATATGGTGGTGCATGGCCAGCCCAGTGGCCCCAGCGCAGACACTCTCATTCTCGGGGGCCTGGAAGTGATGTCTTCTGAGAGGGCGCCTTTCAGTGACTAAGTGGACTTTTAACGCCATAAGTGCAGCATCCAGCGGCTGACATCCTTCTTCCCTCCAGGAAATCATTTGCGAGCTGAGTGGCTTCGGGCCTCCCTGGTCACTCAGCTGGTAAAGAATCCACCTGCGATGTGAGAGACCTGGGTGTGATCCCTGGATTGGGAAGGTCCCCTGGAGAAGGGAAAGGCTACCCACTGCAGTATTCTGCCCTGGAGAATTCCATGGACTATATAGACTCAGTGACTTTCACAGTCATGTTCAACTCTATGCGACCCCATGGACTGCAGCCAGACAGGCTCCTCTGTCCATGGGATTCTCCAGGCAGGAATACTGGAGTAGGTTGCCATGCCCTCCTCCAGGGAATCTTCCCAACCCAGGGATTGAACCCATGTCTCTTATGTCTCCTGCATTGGCAAGAGGGTTCTTTTCCACTAGTGCCACCTGAGAAGCTGGTGAAATGATTTAATCCCCCATAATACCCAGACCAAGTGAAAGAAAGTGAAAGTGAAGTCACTCAGTTGTGTCCGACTCTTTGCGACCCCATGATATGTAGCCCACCAGGCTCCTGCACCCATGGGATTCACCAGGCAAGAATACTGGAGTGGATTGCCATTTCCTTCTCCAGGGGGTCTTCCCGACCCAGGGATTGAACCTGGATCTCCTGCACTGCGGGCAGACTCTTTACTGTCTGAGCCAGCAGGCCAACAGCTGATGAAAGGCCTTCCCCACGCTGACGCTGTGTTTTTGTTTCTAACTTTTCCATGAATAGAAAACCCAGGACAGAATTGGTTCTACCTTTCGAGTTATTCACTTTAGTTTACTAGCCAAGCAGATAATAAGGTTTAAGATAACTTATTTTTCCAGAAAACTGTTCGGGTTGGACAAAAAGTGATGGTGGTTTAGGGAACTGTGACTGGTTAACTTTTTGAAAAGGTAGTGAAGGACTATTTTGCTACAGTTGAACCTTTTTCTCTATTTGTATACAAAGTAAAAATTTTAATACAGAAATAACCTCCAGGAAGGGACTAGGAAAATACTGACAGTCAGTACCCTCTGGAGGGGGCTTGGGTTCGACTAAACACGGCCACACAGCCGCGCTCCCCACCCCCCCACCCCCCCACCCCCAGGAGTCAGCGCTGGGTGGCTGAGAGCTGGTGTGGCCTGTCCACCTGTGGTTTTCCTGGTCAGACACCCTAGTCTGGGGTTGCGGGCAGCCTGAGTGATGTGGTTTAGTTTCTCCAGCTCTGGTGCTGGGGGACAGATAGTCAGGTGGCCTGTGAAGGGTCTATTACACCCTTTTGCCTATGGTACCAGGGAAAATGGTAAACTGTCTAAACCCACAATTTGTAAAAGGAAAAAGTACTGATGGTTGAAAGGAATATAGAAGGATAACATTCCACCTCCTGGTTCACATGAGGAGGTTGCATTTTGAAGCAAGATTCAAACACAGATTCAAACCTACCCTCTTCTGTCCACACAGATTCTTAATTTAAACACTCAGCCCAGACATGGTGTGGTCGAGCTGCCCTTCTCCTGGGCAGCAGGTGACAGCCTTTCCCAGAAATTTGCAGAGATTTTGACCACATGCATCAGAATTTTTTTCTAGTGTTGATGCCCTCTTTGTGTATAAAATCGACGTCTTGAGACCCTTAAAATGGTTTGGTTCATAAGGGCAGGTGTCTTCCTCACACCTGGGTTTCTGAGGCTGTCAGGAAGGTGCCCACTTGCTGGTCTTCCAGAACATTCTGGAGCCACCAGACCCTGGCCCCTTCCTCAGCCAGGCCCTTCTGAGGGCGCCTGTGCCGGGGCTACCCACTTACGACCTGGACCTGGGTATGGGGGGACCAGATGACTGGCCGCTGCCCCTACGTCCAGGCTTCGGGTGGTCAGCATGCTGGAGCAGGCCTGGCGGGCTTCGGGAGGCGGTGGCGGCCGGCCTCTGTCACGGACTCAGCAGGCCTCACCCCTCCCTTCTGATCCTCCCCTCCCCGTGCTCTCCCCAGACCGCTACCTTGCAGGCCTGGGCGCGCTGCCCCTGCACGCGCAGCCCCTGGTAGGGGGCGGAGCGCGTGGCGCCCCTCGGTGCACAAGCTTCGGCAGCACCGCCCGCTGGGCCGCACGCAGTCGGCGCCGCTGCCCCAGAGCGCGCAGGCGCTGCAGCACCTGGTCATCCAGCAGCAGCACCAGCAGTTCCTGGAGAAGCACAAGCAGCACTTCCAGCAGCCGCAGCTGCACCTCAACAAGGTGAGGCGCAGGGGCGGGGCCGGGAGTCGTGGGGGCGGGGCCGGGGCTGCAGGCGGGCGGTGAGCAGCTTGTCCCATTGGTGGCATCAAGGAGGCAGGAGTGGGGTGGGCTATGTTCCCGCAGCGTCTGTGTCCCTGGGTGGCTTATTCTCCCTGCCCCTCACGGGTCTCTGGGGTTTCTTAAGGGGCTTTATCCTCTTAAGCAAACTCCCAGGAGAGAGTCCCCAGCGGAGAGTGCCCAGCAGAGACTCAGGGCCCCGAAGCCCGGGTTCCAGGCCCCTGGACACTGGCGCTCTTGCCTGCCCATTGCAGCAACCTCGGCCAGAGGGCTCCTGCCCAGAGGTCTGCGTCCCTCCATCCAACATCTGGTTGGTCACTCCCGACCTGCTTTCAGTAGCAAGTGGCACCGAGGTCAGTGTGGCCCTCCCTGCTGGTTACTGAAGCAAGAGCAGCAGTTTCAATAACTGGTTCCAAATGCTAACATTGGAAGCAAAGCCCTTTTCTGATAGAGAATGAGAGGAACTACTCTGGAAAGCTGTCCAACGGTTCCTCCAAAGGTTAAACACAGAGCCATCACATTGCCCGGCAGCTCCCATCCTGGGAGAACTGGGGGCCCCTGAACAAACAGCAAGCTGCCCCAGACCAGGCCCTACTGCCCACCCAAGCGCTTGGACACAGGCTCAGCACCCCTGCCCCAGAGCCCCTCTGCCTGGCGGGCTCCCCTACCAGATGGCTCAGGGCAGGGTCAGGAGTGGGTGGGGCGGCTGAACACAGCCCAGCCCGGGCAGGAAAGGCACCTTTAAGGTGGGCGAGGCAGATGCCAAAGTGTCAGAGGCACCCTGTGTCACGTTTCTGATGCCGACTGTCTTCTTAAGTGTGCTGTGTTGTTCTCTGAGTGATAGGGTGGGAGGCTGGAAAGATGGGAACGCCTGTTCACGTGTGGTGTGTTCTCCAACAGAGAGACACATGGCTGATCTCTCTGGATTTCCCTCCGTGATTGATCTGCTGTCACGAGCGACAGCTGATTGAAGTGTTTATGCACTGATCTCCCAGAGGGTGCAGGGAGCTGACAGTCGTACCCAGCACCACCAGCACCGGCATTTCTGCCCTCTGTCTTCAGGACATGCAGCTGTCCTCAGGCGCCTGGCCTGGAATCCCCAGGGTCCCCCTGTGCACCTAGACCAGCCCCTCTGCTGACCTTCCGCCCCCTCTCGACTGAGCCCCCAAAGGGTCCTTTCTCTGCAGGCAGTCCCCTGACCCCACTCGTTCTCAGCCTGACTCTTTATCTTCCCACAGCAGAGAAGAGCTTGCCTCCCGCTCTGAGACAGCACCTGCCTCCCAGACCGTCGTCTGGAGGCTTAAGTCTGTGGTGCTGGGGGCTCCCGTCCCCATGTCCCCCTGCTGTCCATGCCCCGTCCCTGTGTCCTCTTCCCTGACCCCCACCCAGAGCCCACAGCCTCTTCCCTCACAGCCTCACCCTGGAGCACATCACAAGGGCATTGCCCGCTCCCGCTCTTTCCGTCCTCGTTCCCTCCCTGTCACTCTGCTGTGCCGTCTACTCTCCAGTCTGTTCCCTGTCGGGCTCTGCATCAGATGCTGAGCGATGACAGAAATGTGAGCGCTTTGGCCCCGCGGACCGTAAAGCTGAGGCCCTGATGCCACCTGCTGAGGCTTCCAGGACCTGTGGACCTGGGGGCCCGGGAGAGGCCCAGCGCCCTCTGCTGGTGGAGATGGGTCCTCCTGCCCCCAAGCCGGTCAGGGGGTGGTGGTCTCACCCCCAGTGGACTCTGTCCAGGCACAAAGTTCATAGCGGGGCCTCACCAGCTCCAGGTTTGTGGGGAACAGATGAGCTGGACAGATCCCCAAATCTTCAGAGACAGATTTTCCAGAACACTTTTTTGGATGAACTGCTGTGAGAAGTCAGATCACCAGATGTAAGGCTGGAGGATTGTTTACTCGAAATGGCTCGGAGCCTGTCTGGCCCTTGCCTGCCCCGCAGCTTTGTCCCCACTCACACCTCTCACCATCCACTGAGCACGGACCTGCTCCCGGGCTGTGTCCTCCGTGTTCCGGCTGGATTGGAACTTCCTGAGGATATGCTGCCTTGGGCAGATGTAGAGAGGGGCCGGGCTTCCTTTGCAGAGCTTAGCACAGCAGCTCAGGGGACGGTCACTAGAACAAGCCCCTAGCCTAGTGGAAACTGGTCACTCGGCAGAGCAAGCCAGCTGCCCCACAGGGTGTCAGTGGGTCCGTCCTCCCCTGGGGCCCGCGGTACAGCTGGCCCCGCTGCTCACCGCGCATGCAGCCCAGCCCTAGCACAGGTGTCCCCAGTCCTCCCTGCATGGGCCAGGCTGCACTTGCCCAGGTGTGGGTCAGGGAGCAGGTGCTTCCAGAAGGACTTTTTAAAACACAAGTGCTCAGGACTAAAACTTGAGGCTTCTTGGAAGCCCTTGGTTTTCTTCTAGAAACAGTCAGGACATGGGGAAAGGTCCGTCCTCCCTGGCAGGGCGGGGCTTTTGCGCGTGGAAGTTCAGCAGGGACGGGGCGTGGTGTGCCAACTGCGGGCTCAGGGCCAGCGGCGCAGGTGAGCACACTGAGGCCGCCTGTCCCCGTGGTGCCTGGCTGTGAATTGCTGGGGTGGCGGGTGGGGTGACTGAGAAGGAAGGAGGGTGCACCCCCAGCCCCACTTCACACCCAGGTGTGGACGTGGGTCAACACCTTGCGATTGTGGTGAGTGACTGCATTGCGATTCACTGTGCCTGGCAAACAGGTACCAAGCTAGGCTTTGTTTCATCTCAGCACCACGGACAGCGCCCAACGCGTGCATGCGTGCGTGCTTGCGTGTGTGTATGTGTGTACACCACGGACAGCGCCCGGCACGTGCGTGCGTGTGTGTGTGTGTACACACCACGGACAGCGCCCAGCACGCGTGTGTGTGCATGCATGTGTGTGCGTGCGCGCGCACACCACGGACAGCTCCCAGCAGGCGTGTGTCTGCGTGCGTGCGTGTATGCATGTATGTGTGTGTGTGTGTGCACCACGGACAGCGCCCGGCACGCGTGTGTGTGCGTGTCTTTGTGTGTCTGTCTGCATGTCCCCTGCCTCAGCTCAGAGTGACAGCTTCCTCGGAGGATCAGCCCCGTTGTTCCTGAGATGTGGGCTCTGTGTATGTCTGTGTCCAGTCCTGCTTCAGCCCAGGGTGACACCGTCTTTGAGCGGTCAGCCCATTGTTCCTGAGACGTGGGCTTAGTGTGTGTCTGTGTGTTTCTGTCCTGTCCTGTCCTGCCTCAGCCCAGGGTGACAGCATCCTCGGACAGTCAGTCCCGCTGGTCCTGAGGCGTGGGCTCTGTGTGTGTCCTGCCTCAGCCCAGGTCAGCCGTGCTGATCCCGAGACGTGGGCTCTGTGACCACCCCCCCTTCCTGTCCCAGCACCTCCCTCACCCCCGTCCCGCCGCGATCCACCTGGTAACCCTGTGTTACAGATGATCCCCAAACCCAGCGAGCCAGCCCGGCAGCCCGAGAGCCACCCCGAGGAGACGGAGGAGGAGCTGCGGGAGCACCAGGCACTCCTGGAGGAGCCCTTCCTGGACCGGCTTCCGGGGCAGAAGGAGGCCCACACACTGGCCGGGGGTGCAGGTGAAGCAGGAGCCCATCGAGAGTGACGACGAGGAGACGGAGCCCCCACGGGGGGCGGACCCCGGCCAGCGGCCACCCACGGAGCAGGAGCTGCTCTTCAGACAGGTGCCCGCAGAGTGGGGGGGGCCGGGCAGCAGGGGGTGAGCAGGGCCCCTAGAGCAAGTCCAAGGCCTTTGTCCTCCACACCTGCTGGTCCAGGCCCCCAGCTTTCCTTCCTGATACGGGGAGACAGATGTGACGTGAGCCCTGCTTTGCCGGTATCACCCCCAGAGACACTGGCCCTCTGTCCACTGTGTGTATTTATGCACCTGCTTCTCAGCTGAACAGGCCCCAGACTCCCTAGGGATGGTTCCCCTTCAGGCCCAAAGGCTGCAGATTAATGTAAATCCGAATGCTGGTGGATTCAGCATAGAAGGGGAAGAGGGAGGCTGACTTAACCACTGATCAAGAAGGTTTGCAGCATCTGGTCAGAAGCCAGGACCATTCGGCCCAAGAAGGCACTAGTGACCAGCCTGACAGATCCAGGAAAGCAGCCTGGTTGGACACCCAGAGCCAGTGAGGTTCCCTGGCGCTGACGGTTAGCAGACTCCTAAGAGACTAATGAATACACCCTACGAATGATTCATTAACTTACAGTGAAGACTAAAACGGCCGCGACGAGAGAACACTGGGACAGCCAGCTAGCCAGTCGAAACCCCATCTTAGGCCTGAGTGCCCCCAGGGAGCTGTCTTGTTCCTGAGAAGCTGGGCCAGGGCGTCCGAGGGTGGACTCTAAAATCTAATGGTGTCCTTCATTGTGGAGCTCAGCACCTGGGGTGTGGGGCCCTGGCTCACCCAACCCCCCCGTGGGTCCAGTGCTGGCCGCCCAGGCATACTCTTCCTCCCCGACAGCCCAGGGGTGCCTCCCCTACCGCCCCTGGGACCAGGGTTGGGGGTGACACCAAGGCTCAGCTCAGCGCCTCGGTTTCCCGGGAGCCCCTCTTGGGTAGCAGGTCAGCCTTCCCCCGGCTCCGCATTTAAAGGCGGGACCACAGGTGGCTGGCGGTCACTTTTGCCGGTGTGGAGGCCACTGTCCCCACTGCCGTGTGGACCCCTGCGGTGTGAGCGCGCCCGGCGGGCCGTCTGGGCGGCGGGCCTCGCCTGTTCACAGAGGCGGCGACCTCCTCTTACGACTGGAATTCAGCATGCTCTCACTGCGTTGGTGTGAAACCGGGAGGCAGATTTTTAGGGCTGCTGTCTCGCCAATGATAAGGTGGTCAGCATTCTCTTGGGGAATTATCCCTGGGCTCTGAGCCTGAGGCAATGATCAGAGGTGCTGGGTGTCTGGTTCTTGGGAGAACCGCAAGCAGAGCTTGTCTCGGGAAATGCGGTGGCACGCACAGCAGTCTGCAGAGTCACCTTGAGATGGGCACCTGCTCCAGGGGCGTCAAGTGTCACGTCTGGAGAGGCTGTGGGAGGAAGCACCTGCCGAGGGAGGCCCAAGGCAGGGGGCGGCGGCCTGCTCCTCACCCCCTGCAGGGCGGGCTCCGAAGTAGGGTGTCCTGCCCTTCCCTCCTCGGCCGTGGGGGAGGAGACCCCCTGGGTCCCCACAGAAGCAGCCGTGCTCCTGGCAGGGCCGGGCAGGCCCCCACCCACCCCACCACCTCTCCCCGGGCTCCATCCACCTCCCTGGGCAAAACCGGACCCGCCCCAAGTCTCTGCCTTCACATTCCAGAGTCTACTTCCCCGCCAGCACCCTCTGCCTGGGTACTGCTACCCTGCCCCCAAGGTGTCACCTCCTCAAGGAACCCTCCACGGCCGCCAGGCTGCCCAGGACCCCCATCAGCTCTGGGAAGGCTTTTCCGCTGACAGTCTGTCTCCCCATGGGGATGTCCAGACTCAGCAGGGCCCCTAGGCCACCACCTCACTGGCCACCCTCCTGGCCCAGAAGGCAGGCTTCTCCCCAGCAGCCTGGCACAAGGCTCTGCACTGGGAGCCCGGGGGCTGTCGGGTGGAGGGGTCTAGGAGGGAGGGGCCCCCATAACCCTACAGCCGGGGACGGGAGATGCCAGGAAGCAACAGAGTGGCCTCTTTCCTCCACCCCCAGCAAGCCCTCCTCCTGGAGCAGCAGCGGATCCACCAGCTGAGGAACTACCAGGCATCCATGGAGGCCGCTGGCATCCCCGTGTCCTTCAGCGGGCACCGGCCCCTGTCCCGGGCGCAGTCCTCCCCGGCGTCTGCCACCTTCCCCATGTCTGTGCAGGAGCCCCCAGCCAAGCCAAGGTTCACCACAGGTACTGTGGGGTGGGGTGTTGGGGGCCGGGGAGGGCGAGGGCCCCTCTTGGGGGAGCCGCGGCTGCAGGCACAAGGGAGGTGCCACACGGCCTGCGGGGCCAGAGGGCGAGGCTCATACTGGGCGAGGCTCCCGGGTGGTGCCCAGCCTCTCACCCACCTGACCTTCTGCTGAGGCTTAGCCCCAGGCTGGGGGGCACCAGACGGAGAGAGGTCACCAGGGTCTGTCCTGGCCGAGAAGCCCGCCTCCTCGTCCCCAGAGAAGCATGGCCTCAGAGAACTGCCCATCCCTGGGCCTGCCCACACCAGGCAGCTTCCCACCCAGGGTCGGCGGGGTCGCCACCTTGCCCTCCTTCATCTGTCCTGTCCTTGGACCAAGGCTCCGCCCAGGGCCCTGCCCATGAGGCCCGGGCGACCCCTGGAGCATGCAGGTGGAGTGGGTGCAGGGCGCGGCCAGCCCAGACGCTCGCTTCCGCTCCTGGACAGCCCACGGCCCTGCTCCTGCCTGCGGTCTCGCCGCACCCCCACCCATGGCCTCCCAACCCTGCAGAAGTCTCTCTTTCCCTGAAAGTGTTCCCTGGGGGTCAGGGCGGAGGTCTGTAGCTGAGTGCAGCATCTGCCGGGGTCGAGGCTCCCAGGGGCTCCAGGTCGGCCCCTGCCACTGGCCCCCACCCCACCTGGGACGGAAGGCCCCAGGACAGCGCCTCACCCCGTCCTCTGCTAATGCATCGGGTGTTTCTTCCCAAGGACACACTCAGCACAGGTTATCTAAATGCAGTTCCATTTCGCACCATCAGATCTCACCGAACACTGTTTCTCTGCATGCTGTAATGTGCAAACATGGCTACGTTTTCCTTGTCAGATTTTGGAAGGAGACTGATCATATTTGGAGAAGAGTTTCGTAGTCAGTTTCCAGAAGTTAAATTCCTGCTTTGCAGTAAGAAAACCAGAGAACTGCAGGGTAGTCAGCAGGTGACTCTTTGAGAGTGAGTCCTTGGCATCGGTGAACTGGGCCCGTGCTTAGAAGGCACAGCTCGGACGACCCCAGAACCCCCAGTGGAGACACTCTCGCAGTGCGCGTGCCCCCTGGGTGCTTGGGGGGTCCCCGCGAGGGAGCCCGTGGACCAACATGATGTCACCACGAGTGTCCTGCCTGGCGAGCCCTGCTCTGTTGCTGTTCCCAGTTTCTCTTCCTTATTCCTTTTTGATAAACTTATGAAACAGTGCATGCTCCTTGAAAATAAGCATACACAGTGTAAACCCTGAGAAGATAGTGGGTGGCCCTGACCCTACCCCTGGGGGAGCCACTGTCAGCATCAGGTCACACGTCCAGGATTGTGTCTGCGTGTAGCCAGACAGACAGGTAGACACAGACGCGGTGTATTTTACGAAGCCAGCACTCTGCGGGGCCACACTGCTGTGGGCCACTCTGGGCCTCTTCCTGCGTCCACGCGCATCTCCCCAGGGTCCTGGCCACTCCACGCTCGCTCTGCTGCCACTGCCCATCTGCGAAAGGGGCGCGGGTGGCTTCACCGTGAAATTCCCGCCTCGCACCCCGTGAGCAGCAGCACGCAGCTGTGTCTCCGTGATGCCGTCGGGTGGGGCCCGTGTCCTGGTGCTGTCCACACACGCGCATCTGCAGTCCACGTGGACAGGCGCGTGTGTCTGTGTTTCCGTCAGTCTACTCCTGTCCTGCTGCTCTGTTATTGGAAGGCCACACCCCACCCTCCCCGCCCCACTGTCTAGGCTGATTTCAAATGCAGTTGCGTCCCTGTGTGTGTCTGTGTGTGTGTGTGTGCACGCGCGTGTGCTCCTGTCCAGCAGCTCTGCACGTTTCCGCAGGCAGAAACCGAGCCTTCTGAGCCCCAAGAACCTCGGACGGATGGATCTCAGTTCACAGGGGCAAACTACTCCATGGACCGGGTCCCTGGCAGACCTGAGTTTGGGACCAAAATCTCCCCACTGTCTGGGTCAGCCTGGTCCCTGTGATATGAGAGCCCTGAGTCCTGGGGACAGGGCTGCCTTTTCATGTCTTCCTCCCTTGCCGGCTCCCCGGGCATTGTGGACTCTGGCTGTTGGGCAAGTGCCCTGAGCTCGGCTCCCCTGGCAGGGGGACCAGCTGCCGGGTACCCTGAAGGCTCCTCTGAGCGCGGCCACCCCTGCCTCCTCTGCTACAGGCCTCGTGTACGACACGCTGATGCTGAAGCACCAGTGCACCTGCTGGGAACACCAACAGCCACCCGGAGCACGCCCGGGCGCATCCAGAGCATCTGGTCGCGGCTGCAGGAGACCGGCCTGCGAGGCAAATGTGAGGTGAGGGCAGCCCTGTGGGCGTCGCGAGCCAGGCCGTGTGTGATGACTGGGGACGCCGCCCCTGCACAGGCAGACACGCAGGCCTGCCCTCTGGAGGAGCCCCAGGGGCCCTTCCCTGGCCCCTCTCACCCACTCCCGTTCCTGGCCATCCTCTGGGAAGCCTGCCTTTCGCCAGGCTCCCTCTCATCGCCCAGGACGCAGAGCCAGGCCATCCCAGGGCCTCTGCCGCGGGATGGGATCTGGTAGCCCTGGTCTGGGGGAAGACCGTTGTATCAAAGGTTCTCTTCCTTGAGTTTTTGGAAAGCTCCTCTCAGGGTGTGGGTAGAGCCTCAGGCCTGCAGGGTGGAGGTGGTGGGCAGGCTGACTAGTCCCCACCTCTGCACCCCTGAGCATTGGCTCCTGGAGGACAGGTCTGCTGAAGGACCCTGTGAGGTCCCTCCACCCCTCTGATGCAGGAGTGTGGCCACGGTAAGGGACTTTGGGTCTGGGGGCGGGAGGTCAGGGTAGAAGGGCGTCTGTGCACAAGCAGGGGACTCCAGGCTGTGGGCGCCATAGCATCGTCATCTGTGGAGCAGGGAGGCGACACCACCTCCCGGGAGCCCTCCAGGACGACAGGGCCTGGCCTCCCATGTGCCCACCCAGTGGGGACCTGCTGTGTCCCCCAACCATGAACCCCACAAAGCCAGGGATAGGGTGCTGGCAGGGGGCTGAGCTCTGCAGGGTGACCCCGGAAAGCCTGAGCCTATGGCTGAGCAGAACTGTTGCGTCCATCCTTCGGAGCCCAGCGCCATCTGGAGGGTATGGACAGAGCCCCGCTCCCCATCTGCCCCTCATCGGGACAGGGGGTTGAGGAGTTGAGGTCAGCCCGTCTCCGGTGACCCCACATCTTTGCCAGCTTATGACTACCCACGATCGCTGAAGGAGGTGGCTGGAAGTCTGGGCCCAGAATCCAGCCCAGGAGGCCCTCTGGAGAGACGATAGGGACCACAGGCAGAGGGCTGGAGAGGCCGCACCTGCTTCCAGACGCAGTGAGGATGCGCCACTTGGGGGCAGCATCGCTCCGGTGGACACGCCTCCTGCAGAGGACCCCTGCCCGGCCATCCTCCCGGCCACTCCTCGGCCTGTGGGGCCCTGAGCTGCTGCTACGCTCACAGGATGGTCCCCTCAGGCTGGGAGGCCACCAGGGTAGTTTCAGAGAAGGAGCTGGAAGGTGGGGGTGAGGAGAGCAACGCTGGGGGCGGGCACTGCCAGCCAGCCGCAGGGGTCCCCACGCCCAGGAGACAGGCCTGCAGACAGGCTGGAGAATGGAGCCGGAGTGAGAGACACACGCTGAGGGGATGGACCCGGGGTGAAGAGACACACGCTGAGGGGATGGACCCGGGGTGAGGGACGCAACTGAGGAGGACCCGGGGTGAAGAGACACAGGCTGAGGGGGACCCGGGGTGAAGAGACACAGGCTGAGGGGGACCCGGGTGAAGAGACACACGCCTAGAGGACAGAGTAAAGAGACAGAGGCTGAGGGAGACCCGGGGTGAAGAGACACAGGCTGAGGGGGGACCCGGGGGTGAAGAGACACAGGCTGAGGGGACCCGGGGTGAAGAGACACACGCCTAGAGGACAGAGTGAAGAGACACAGGCTGAGGGGATGGACCCGGGGTGAAGAGACACAGGCTGAGAGGACAGAGTAAAGAGACACAGGCTGAGGGGGACCCAGGGTGAAGAGACACAGGCTGAGGGGGACCCGGGGTGAGAGACACAGGCTGAGGGGGACCCGGGGTGAGAGACACAGGCTGAGGGGGACCCGGGGTGAGAGACACAGGCTGAGGGGGACCCGGGGTGAAGAGACACACGCCTAGAGGACAGAGTGAAGAGACACAGGCTGAGGGGGACCCAGGGTGAGAGACACAGGCTGAGAGGACAGAGTAAAGAGACACAGGCTGAGGGGGACCCAGGGTGAGAGACACAGGCTGAGAGGACAGAGTAAAGAGACACAGGCTGAGGGGGACCCAGGGTGAGAGACACAGGCTGAGAGGACAGAGTAAAGAGACACAGGCTGAGGGGGACCCAGGGTGAAGAGACACAGGCTGAGGGGGACCCGGGGTGAAGAGACACAGGCTGAGAGGACGGACCCAGGGTGAAGAGACGCAGGCTGAGGGGGACCCGGGGTGAAGAGACACAGGCTGAGAGGACGGACCCAGGGTGAAGAGACGACGGGGTGAGGGGAACCCGGGGTGAAGAGACGCAGGCTGAGAGGACGGACCCAGGGTGAAGAGACGCAGGCTGAGGGGACGGACCCGGGGTGAGGGACACAGGCTGAGGAGGACCCGGGTGAAGAGACACAGGGTGAGGGGGACCCGGGGGTGAAGAGACACAGGGTGAGGGGAACCCGGGGTGAAGAGACGCAGGCTGAGAGGACGGACCCAGGGTGAAGAGACGCAGGCTGAGGGGACGGACCCGGGGTGAGGGACACAGGCTGAGGAGGACCCGGGTGAAGAGACACAGGGTGAGGGGGACCCAGGGTGAAGAGACACAGGGTGAGGGGAACCCGGGGTGAAGAGACGCAGGCTGAGGGGGACCCGGGGTGAAGAGACACACGCCTAGAGGACAGAGTGAAGAGACACAGGCTGAGGGGGACCCGGGGGTGAAGAGACACAACTGAGGAGGACCCGGGTGAAGAGACACAGGCTGAGGGGGACCCGGGTGAAGAGACACACGCCTAGAGGACAGAGTGAAGAGACACAGGCTGAGGGGGACCCGGGGTGAAGAGACACACGCCTAGAGGACAGAGTGAAGAGACACAGGCTGAGGGGGACCCGGGGTGAGAGACGCAGGCTGAGAGGACGGACCCAGGGTGAAGAGAGCGCAGGCTGAGGGGACGGACCCGGGGTGAGGGACACAGGCTGAGGAGGACCCGGGTGAAGAGACACAGGGTGAGGGGGACCCAGGGTGAAGAGACACAGGGTGAGGGGAACCCGGGGTGAAGAGACGCAGGCTGAGGGGGACCCGGGGTGAAGAGACACACGCCTAGAGGACAGAGTGAAGAGACACAGGCTGAGGGGGACCCGGGGTGAGAGACACAGGCTGAGAGGACGGACCCAGGGTGAAGAGACGCAGGCTGAGGGGACGGACCCGGGGTGAGGGACACAGGCTGAGGAGGACCCGGGTGAAGAGACACAGGGTGAGGGGGACCCAGGGTGAAGAGACACAGGGTGAGGGGAACCCGGGGTGAAGAGACGAGGCTGAGGGGGACCCGGGGTGAAGAGACACACGCCTAGAGGACAGAGTGAAGAGACACAGGCTGAGGGGGACCCGGGGTGAGAGACACAGGCTGAGAGGACGGACCCAGGGTGAAGAGACGCAGGCTGAGGGGACGGACCCGGGGGTGAGGGACACAGGCTGAGGAGGACCCGGGTGAAGAGACACAGGGTGAGGGGGACCCAGGGTGAAGAGACACAGGGTGAGGGGAACCCGGGGTGAAGAGACGCAGGCTGAGGGGGACCCGGGGTGAAGAGACACACGCCTAGAGGACAGAGTGAAGAGACACAGGCTGAGGGGGACCCGGGGTGAAGAGACACAGGCTGAGGAGGACCCGGGTGAAGAGACACAGGCTGAGGGGGACCCGGGGTGAAGAGACACAACTGAGGAGGACCCGGGTGAAGAGACACAGGCTGAGGGGGACCCGGGGTGAAGAGACACACGCCTAGAGGACAGAGTGAAGAGACACAGGCTGAGGGGGACCCGGGGTGAAGAGACACACGCCTAGAGGACAGAGTGAAGAGACACAGGCTGAGGGGGACCCGGGGTGAGGGACACAGGCTGAGGGGGACCCAGGGTAAAGAGACACAGGCTGAGGGGGACCCAGGGTGAGAGACACAGGCTGAGGGGGACCCGGGGTGAAGAGACACACGCCTAGAGGACAGAGTAAAGAGACACAGGCTGAGGGGGACCCGGGGTGAGGGACACAGGCTGAGGGGGACCCGGGGTGAAGAGACACAGGCTGAGGGGGACCCGGGGTGAAGAGACACACGCCTAGAGGACAGAGTAAAGAGACACAGGCTGAGGGGGACCCGGGGTGAGGGACACAGGCTGAGGGGGACCCGGGGTGAAGAGACACAGGCTGAGGGGGACCCGGGGTGAAGAGACACACGCCTAGAGGACAGAGTAAAGAGACACAGGCTGAGGGGGACCCGGGGTGAAGAGACACACGCCTAGAGGACAGAGTAAAGAGACACAGGCTGAGGGGGACCCGGGGTGAAGAGACACAGGCTGAGGGGGACCCGGGGTGAAGAGACACACGCCTAGAGGACAGAGTAAAGAGACACAGGCTGAGGGGGACCCGGGGTGAGAGACACAGGCTGAGGGGGACCCGGGGTGAGGGACACACGCCTAGAGGACAGAGTAAAGAGACACAGGCTGAGGGGGACCCGGGGTGAAGAGACACAGGCTGAGGGGGACCCGGGGTGAGAGACACAGGCTGAGAGGACGGACCCGGGGTGAAGAGACACAGGCTGAGGGGGGACCCACGGTGAAGAGACAGAGGCTGAGGGGGGACCCGGGGTGAAGAGACACAGGCTGAGGGGAACCCGGGGTGAGAGACACAGGCTGAGGGGATGGATCCGGGGTGAAGAGACGCAGGCTGAGGAGACGGACCCGGGGTGAAGAGACACAGGCTGAGAGGAGACCCGGGGTGAAGAGACGCAGGCTGAGGAGACGGACCCGGGGTGAAGAGACACAGGCTGAGGGGGACCCGGGGTGAAGAGACACAGGCTGAGGGGGACCCGGGGTGAAGAGACAGAGGCTGAGGGGGACCCGGGGTGGAGAGACACAGGCTGAGGGGGGACCCGGGGTGGAGAGACAGAGGCTGAGGGGGACCCGGGGTGAAGAGACACAGGCTGAGGGGGACCCGGGGTGAAGAGACAGAGGCTGAGGGGGGACCCGGGGTGAAGAGACACAGGCTGAGGGGGACCCGGGGTGAAGAGACAGAGGCTGAGGGGGGACCCGGGGTGAAGAGACACAGGCTGAGGGGGGACCCGGGGTGGAGAGACAGAGGCTGAGGGGGACCCGGGGTGGAGAGACACAGGCTGAGGGGGACCCGGGGTGAAGAGACACAGGCTGAGGAGACGGACCCGGGGTGAAGAGACAGAGGCTGAGGGAGACCCGGGGTGAAGAGACGCAGGCTGAGGGGACAGACCCGAGGTGAGAGACACAGGCTGAGGGGACGGACTCGGGGTGAAGAGACACTGGCTGATGGGTCAGACCCAGGGTGAAGACATACAGGCTGAGGGTCGAACCTGGGGTGAGTGACACAGGGACGGACCCGGGTTGAAGAGACACAGGCTGAGCAAATGGACCCATCGTGAAGAGGGACAGGCTGAGGGACGGACCGTGGTGAAGAGACGCAGGCTGAGGGGACGGCCCCGAGATGAGTAGATACAGGCTGCGAGGATGGACCCCAGCTGAAGACACACAGGCTGAGTGAGACACTGAGTGAGAGACACAGGCTGAGAGGGGACGGACCCGGGATGGAGTGACACAGGCTGAGAGGGACCCGGGATGAAGAGACGCAGGCTGAGGGGAGACCCAGGGTGAGACACCCAGGCTGAAGGGACGGACCCGGGGTAAAGAGACGCAGGCTGAGGGGGACTGATCCGGGTTGGAGGGGTGCTTCCTCACACATTATGTTTGGAGGCCAGGTCTGCCCTCTGCACACTTGGGAGCGCTCTTCATGCAAGGCACGGTCCATAGGACATGGCTGTGGGACTTGACCCAAGGCAGGGGAGGTTAGGGGACCTGCCGTGCCATGAATTCTTGAGACCCCAAGCCTCAAGCCAGCACCCCGACTCTTTGGGTCGGCTCCCTCTTTGAGCCACTCGGTGTGGAAGGTCGTGGTGTGGGTGGGTCAGCTTTCCTGCAGCTTTATACCCCTTCACGCTGGAAGCCAGGCCACGAAAGTCTTGGCCACAGCCTGCTGATCTTGGGCTCCCTGTCCTTGGCCCCTGGTCAGCAGGCAGGCATCTCTGGGAGCCTGTCGTACTGTCAGGAATGGTTCCAGGGCCCCCTGAGGGTTTCCATGGGAGTGCAGCTCCTGCCCCACCTCTGCACAGGGTGCATCTGGCCCCGAGAGCCCGAGCCCTGCCCCTGTAACCCGGAGTCCGGCCAGTTCCCCCTGCATTACTCCGACTCAGAAAGTGTAAGGTGTCGACCGGAATCTTGCTTCACAAACTAGCCTGCTTCTAAAAGGTTAAGTAAACGTAGTTCAACTCAAGAATGATGTTCATGGTGATCTCTGGAGGACAACTGAAAATAGCCAGAGATCTGAGGAACATCTGAAGTGAAGAAGCGTGCAGACGGACACAGCCCGGGGTGTCAGGCTGGTTACGGGCCGCCTTCCTCTCCAGGAAGGCTCTCGATACCCGGAGAGCTGGGGTCTGGCCTCATGAGAGCTGAGCGCAGCCTCACGTGTGAGGCGGTTTCCGTCTATTTTAAGACCAGACAGTTGGAAAGCAAAATAACAAATTGATGCCAAATCATTGACGTGACAGTGAAGGCTAAAGCATTGAAGGCTGGAATTATCTTTTTTTTTTCTAAAACGTCTAAGTTGTAATTAAAGTATACGCCCTCTAAAATATTTCCCAAATATTTTTCAAATATCATGTGGGGTGGTGTTTGCTTTTGATTTCTCAACAACCAAGTCACACTGTGCTCATGCGCACTTGAAACCCCGCTCCGTCTCGGGTGCTGGTTTGCTGCTGTGGCTGACCGCGGTGGCCTCCCGTCCCCTTTTGTCCCGCAGTGCATCCGTGGACGTAAGGCCACGCTGGAGGAGCTGCAGACGGTGCATTCGGAGACGCACGCCCTGCTCTACGGCACGAACCCCCTCAACAGGCAGAAACTGGACAGTAAGAAACTTCTAGGTATTTCAAGGCCTTCTTTACCTTTACCGCGAGGCTGCTCCCGGCCCGGCCCGGCCCGCGCCTGAGGCCCTGCCATCCCACCCTCGGGGCCCTGGCTGGTGGCCAAGTGTCACCCACCGGGCTGTGGGCAGAGGTGGCCCTTCTCCGTGGGGCCCAGGCCAGGCTGTCAGGTGAGGGTCCAAGGAGGAACCTGCCCAAGCGTTCACGTAGGCGCCCGGCTTCCTGCTTTGCATGGGGCGTGTTGGGGAGCACACGGGTGGTTTTGCAGAATCTCCACTAGCTGAGTTGTGACGGGTGAGGCTGGTCGGGGCCTGCAGCCACCACCCGGCCACCCCTTTCTGGGCCCGGAGTCCACCTGGGGACGCTCATCTAGGCTCCCAGGGGGACAGCAATGGCCTGAGCCTTTCCTGGGGCCTGGAGCTTCATCTGGAGCAGGCAGCCCCCAGAGGAAGTGACGGGATCTGGGCCTGATGGAAAGAACTCCTTCCCCTTAGGAAGGTGGTCAGGGTCCGTCCCCATAAGGCAGGTAGGGCTGACAGACAGGTGGGGTGCCCAGGCTCACAAGGGCAGAGCCCCCCATCAGAACACTTCCGGGACAATTTCCGCCCGCTACTACCACCACCACTTCCTAATCATCTTGAGCCAGGACAGTCGCCAACCTGGGTTTCTCTACCTGTCCCAGCCCCCTGGGGGCGAGACGCCCCTCATCTCCCTTGAGCCAAGGCAGGCAGAGAGGGTTCCGGAACCAGACTCTCGGGTCCCGCTGGGGTTAGGGGAGATGGGCCGTGCCCTGTTTGCTCTCATTTCCAGGGTGGACGTGGAGAGGGTTGGCCTTGTGCCTGGCTCTCACTGCATGGTTGTCACCCTCCTCCCCGGGGACCCTGTAGTGCGGCCCCACCACCTCCCCATGCGCCCACGGGCCCCTTCACCCCCTTGTGCACGCGGGGGACACATCTTTCCTGCTGGGCGCCTTGTAGGTGCTGAGTGCTTAGAAAGCACATAGCTGGAGGTGGGGTAAAATAGGAAGTGTGCTCAGGTCTGGGCAGGGGACTGTGTGCAGTGACTGGGCTTTTAAACGTCAGAATCCACCACACATGGGAGACGGGGAGGGGGCTTGAGGCGCAGAGCTGGGCGGCAAGTGCCAGGAAGTGGGTCCAAAGCTGGCCCTAGGGATAGACGCCCCCACCTCCACCTGCTGTCAGCCAAGTGACAGGGACTGCAGAGACCCTGGCCCCGGGGTGCAGGTAGGCAGGACTCAGGGGACCAGGCCACAGGGCCTGAGAGGCTCCCCCTTGGCAGCCCTGTAGCCCTAGACAGACAGGCAGGGGTCCCCTGGGCTGGGACAGACTCAGGCCCAGAGGAGGTGAGGCCTCTGGCCCTCCCTCCATCCTGGGCTCCCAGCACACTGACCTTTACCCCCTGGCAGAGATGGGGGACCTCCTTCAGGGTCCGTCTGCCCAGAGGGAGCTGACAGTGGGGCACCCCAGCACATAGCGCCCTGAGATCCTCGACAGTGGTGATGATGGTGCCTGAGCCCATCTTGTCCCTGGACCTTCCACCAGCTTCACACCCTCATCAGCCAGAGCAGAAGGTCAGGGGTTGCAGGCACCTAGGAAGGTGCTTGCCGCTCGGAGGCCAGACTTCTAGGAGTTGCCACAGAAGCCAAGACTGGCCTTAGAATAGTTGGAATGGAGGCACCATGTCCACAGAACGCGAGCAAAGCCAAGAGAACAGGAGAAAAATAAAAACATTCGGGGGAGTAATGTGAAACATGGTCTCGGAAATCGACTTCTGGGCTGGACGGGACAGGGAGTCGAAGAGCTTGACCAGGGCTGAACACCAGGAAGCCGGAGAAGAGAAGAAATCTGAGGAGCGTCCCTAGTGCATGGGCCTGGGAGCTTCTGGAGGACGTGGAGAGGAATGACAAGCACTGGGGGCCACGCGAGGGTCCCAGGGGCGGGAGGACCCTGCAGCAGGTACCCTGGAAAGTCTCAGATCATGGGGGGCCAGACGCGAGCATGCTGCCGCCCCCAGGAAGAGGACCAGGGCTGCTGGGAGCCAGGACGAAGCTGGGCCACGGCTGCAGGGCAAGGCCTGGCCAGCTCCAGGGAAGGCTCTTTCCAGTCTGAAGTCTCCAGCCAGTCAGGCTCAGGCATGTTGTCCAGAAATGCCCCTTGCCCCAGGACTGGACTTGTGAGTTCAGGGTGCCAGCGTGGTGGGTAAGGGCCTCTGCCTGGTTCACGGCCGATGCCACCTCGTGATGGGAGGAGTGGGGAGCTCTCTCTTTATGAAGAGCACTGACCCCACTTGTGAGGGCTCTGTCTTCACGGCTTAAAGCCGCTGCCGAAGGCCCCACCTCCCAGCGTCACACTAGGGTCAAAGTTCAACTTGTGAATCTGGGGACACATATACTGAAGCTGGACCAATCACAGAGGCCAGCCCTGGAGGATGAATGCTACCCCGCTGGGTTTTCCAAAGCTCGACCACATGGTTTAGGATACCACAAAAGAAACCAGAAGGAGCCGTGCGGGTTCACTTGGCCCAAAGCTGGGCAGGGCCCTGGTCCCCGTGGAGGGCCACCCTGCTGTTCCCTCTCCTCGGCTAAGGCCCTGTGTGGTGCAGACTGGACACAGAGTCTTCAGTGTGGACAGCATCCTCCACTTGGCCCCCGAAGCACGGCTGTGTCCTCTGAGCTTGGGAGGGAGTGTCGGGAGTGTCCAGGCTCCACACCCAGAGTCACTGGGGGGAGGGGGAGGGCAGGGTGGTCCAAGCTGGCCACTGCTAGGAAGGGGAGGACAGGAGACACCGAGGAGCCCAGAAGCCAGCCTATCGCACTGGAAGTGGCATGGATACTAGCCGAAACGTCTAGAAATGAGATGGCACCAGCGGGGGGCCCAGAGGAGAGGGCCTGGCCTGTGGCTGAGTGGGGCTTTGGT
This sequence comes from Nanger dama, assembly GCA_917880005.1. Taxonomy (NCBI): domain Eukaryota; kingdom Metazoa; phylum Chordata; class Mammalia; order Artiodactyla; family Bovidae; genus Nanger; species Nanger dama. The sequence goes on along the minus strand of CAKJTW010000118.1, from coordinate 840,775 downwards.
GAGAAGGAGCCCCCAAAGACAAGGACGGTGCAGCTGGGGGACAAAGTCAGTGGCCACGGAGGGAGGCCTGGAGCCAGCCAAGTGCAAGGTCTGCAGCCTGGCCCTGGATCCTAGGGGTAGCTCAGCTCCTTCCCACATGGAGCCCCGCTCCTGGAACGCTCTCCAGCACAGGTGGGGCTGCCCTTGGGTCCCATGACAGCACTGGGGCTGCAGTCCCAGTAACCCCCACTTCTCCGGGTCCTCAGGCCACAGAGTGGTCGGACTACCCCTGAACACACCCTGCAGCCTCCAAGCCCACTCATGTCCTTTTCTGACCAGCGTGGGTCTTCCCAGCTCACCCTGACGCTCCACGTCCACCCTCTTGGTCAGCCCACCCCTTTTGCCCATCCACCAGGCATGTGACGCTCGAGGGACAGGAGACGTGGTGATGGGGCACTGGTCCCCATGCTGGGGTGCAGGTGGACTCAAGTCCCCCACCAGGAGGATGGATGAGGTTTTCAAACTGGTTCCAAAGTTTAAGGCAGGTGATCAGAATGCCAGAACAGGGGTCAGTGGGGAAGAGTAAACGGGGCGGGGCAGTGGGCCAGGCCCTCTCGCTCCCCGCCCGCCGGGCCCTCCTCAGTTCGTCCAGTATCGTTCTCCCTGGAAGCCACTCTCCTGCTGTGGTGTCTTTGTTGAAGTGTGCCTCCATCATCTCAGATCCCAGTCCCTGCCCTCAGCAGCTGTGTGAGCGTGTTTAGCGTTTCTTTCATGAGCCAAGGGTATCGTCACACACACACACGTGTTGTGTGTGTGTTCCATTCACATTAATGACAGTACAGCCCGTTGTTTCCTCTCTCTCTGCTGAGCTCTGTGTTGTGACCTGTGCTTGCTTGGCCGTGACTCTGTGTTGTGACGTGCGCCCGTGTGGCCGTGAGGATGCCCGGGCAGGTAGCGTCTCACTGCTTGAGACCTGTTTACCTGTCTGGTGACTGTCCTGCCATCAGGACATCTTTCTGAGTATCCCGACCTGGTGGTGAGTGGTAACCTCTGATGATGGTAACAGTGCCCCAACACTGCCCTGTGATCTCCCTGCCTCTTTCAGTTGAATCCGCACATTTCTAAGCCACATGCAAAAAGACCTGTGTGGTTAGTGCGGGCGGTGACACGGCTTAGCCAGACTGATGTCGCAGCAGACCCTGGAGGGAGCTGCCTGGTCACCGCCTTCTCACGGCAGCGAGCTGGGGAGGGAACCTGGTCTGGTAGCTGAGGCTCACGGGTGTGGTAGGAGACGCAGCCATGCCCGCGGCCTCACAGGGAAGGGGACTGGAGGCCGTGTGGCTCTGACAAGGGGCAGTTTGCGAACTGCAGTGCAGAGCCGCAGTGGCAGGTGGTGGGGGAGGCCCTGATCTGGAGGAGAGCAGTGTGCACAGGCAGGACAGGCCCACCGTCTCTAGGGGCAGGGAGGGCCCCCAGCATGGTCCCGGCCAGGAGCCCGGATGAGGGGCGCACAGGCCTCGCCTCCCTTTGGGGAAGGGGCGCCTTCCAGGCTGGTCGTCGTCCTGCACCGGATTCAAACTGAGGAGGAAGACAGTCCCTGGCCTTGTCCGTGGGCAGGGACAGTCCGAGCCTCATGGACCCTGCGCAGGCCAGCCCCACGGCTGTGTGGTTTCTTAGCTTGGCACATCCCGGTGGATCTAGAACACTCCTGCATAGGGAGGGGACCCTGCCGTGACTCCCATTCCATGTCTAAAGGGCTCCCCTGGGTCGGGGCAGGGAGTGGCGATAACCCCAAGCCTCCGGCTCACTGCTGGGGAGGGCGGCAGCCAGAGCTCAGGGCTGAGAACGCGGTTCCTCAGCAGGAGCTCTGGACACTGCTGCTTAGGTGGTTCCCCGCCAGGTTCCCCACGAGGCTCCCCACCCCTTGAGGAGCAACTGGTGCCCTGGGAAGGCGGGGTCTCTCCCCAGGGCTGGGCCCGCTCAGCCTGGGACCCTCTGCTAGCCAGGTGTCGCCCTGGCAGCCGCACTTGCCCCCCTCGGTGGACGCATTGTGTCCCCATTAGTGCCTGGCGACCCTGCCACCTGACCCGGGCTCTCTTCTCCCCGCAGGTTCACTAACGTCCGTGTTCGTCAGGCTGCCCTGCGGTGGTGTCGGGGTAAGTGTTTCTTTAATGTGTAAATAACGTCCTGTTTGTTCTCGGGGTCCCGGTGGTCACAGAAACCGCCGCCCCGCTCTCCAAAGAGCAGGTAATTGCTGCCAGGTGTTTTCCATAAACAGGGTCCACGGGGCGGGTTGCCCCACCGCGCACACGTGCGGCTTCAAAGGCCCCGTGAGCCTGTGAGCGTTTTGATGGTAGGTCTGGGGCACCATCCTCCGGGGAAGGGCCGTCTGGCAGCGGGGCTGGCTTCAGGAAACGGGATCTGGTGTGCGGCCCGTCTCATCCGACCCACCCAGCCACAGTCCCGCTGGTCCAGCTCAGCTCCCGAATCCCATTGCTACATGGGAGCGTGTCGATCCCGATCCCAGAGCCGAGCTCCAGCCCAAAGACCCCAATGCCACTCTGACTGTGGGCACAAGATTTATGGGCCATGAGAGGCGGGTAGAGCTGTGCCCCTGGGGTCGAGCCCTTGAGCAGAGGTGCGCGGGCAGACACATGGGAGAACTAGGCTCTGTGTTTCACCCGGCCTCTCCCTGCCCGTGGTGGGGGCGCTGAACCCGTCTGGGCGCCCAGCTGACCCCCAGCAAAGCCAGAGCTTCTCCTTCATCCAGGGGTCTGCCCCCCAACCCGCCAGCCTCTGGATGAGGAAGGGTGCAGGCAAGGTGAGTGTGCTAGGTTTGGGGGTCAGAGTAGCCCCCTCCCAGCCAGCCTGCTGGCCGCCTGGTCCCAGAGAGGCCAGAGGCCGCAGTGGACGCAAAGGCAACCTGGCTGGAACCTCGCAGCGGTCGAAGGTCCGTGTAATGACAGATCGCACAGCGGAGCCCAGGTCTGGATTCTGTTATGGAAATGAAACAAAATTGTTTTCTTCCTGAGTCTTTACAAAAATTGCTGCTTTGAAAATTATCCCGTCAGAAAGAGAATAAACGGCATTTATTCATACCATCACCAGGCCCTCCTAGAGTTATTGTATTTTGTATTGTAAATAGGCTGCAATCTCTTAATTCAGGGCAAATTTTTGGCCAGACTTGAAAAGGTTTGGATCTGCAGTGCCCTGCAGCCGCTCCGCACAAGGCAGGATTTATAATCCACAAACGAAATGGGGCCTGGGGCCTTGAGCCAGGCGACCCCTCCCGGTGTGAAGTCCAGGTCCCACCCCATCATGGTGGGCTATGGCACCCACCTCCACATCCGGGCACAGAAACGCTCAGGAGCACGGAGACCTGTAGAGTCTTACCAAGAGGAGCCAGGTCAAGAGGGAGTCCCATCAGTCAGAGTAATCGGGGAGTGTGAGCTGTGCAGCGTCCCAACTGTTTGCTGTAATTACTCCTAACAGGAGGGCTTCCCTAGTGGCTCAGATGGTAAAGAATCGCCTGCAATGCAGGAGACCCAGCTTCTATCTTTAGGTCGGGAAGATCCCCTGGAGGAGGGCATGGCAACCCACTCCAGGATTCTTGCCTGGAGAATCCCACGGACAGAGGAGTCTGGCGGGCTACAGTCCTTGGGGTCGCACAGAGTTGGGCACGACTGAGCAACTGACACAAATAGACAGGCAGAGGGTCGAGGTGCCCGTCCTCCTGCCAGGCTCAGCGGGGCCTCGCCACGCCACTGGTGCAGCCACAGCCCTCCCGGGCTTCAGTGTCTCCTTCCAGACCCGAGGGCCAGCCCCGGGGTGTTGGGGTGGCCGCAGAGACCCCAGGGACCCAGGTGTGGCTGGGAGGGTGTGGGTCAGCTGTGGAGACAAGGAAGGAAAGGTCGCTCAAGTGAACATCTGGGTTGTGTAATGCAGGTTTTTCTTATTTTACATTTTTCCCCGAAACCAAGTTAACAGCAACTTCTGCTTTGCTCTCCTCCCGATTTTTACATTTCCCTTCCAGCCTTGCCCTGGCTGAAGGGGTCAGCCCCTCGCAGGCCCTGGGGGCCCGCAGCCCACCCAGAAGGGCCACCTCGAGTGTCCGTTTGAAACCTCCGTGTGAGGTCTCCCCAGCTATCCTCCTGTCCACCTTCACTGTGGGGAACTGTGGAGGAATCGGGCAGTGGGCCCTGTTTCCCCCGCCTCCACCACTCCCGCGTGTGGCAGTCACCCCGGAGTGGGACTGCCTCTGCGGTGTCGCCCTCCCAGCACCCTCCCTGGAACCTCGTTCTTCTGGAACTCAGGGCTCCAAGCCCTCATCCCAGTGGGTCCACGGGGAGCTGCTGGCCAGCAGCTGGAGGCCCCGAGACAGTGCAGATCGCCTTCAGTTTCTTGGGCGGCAGTGGGAGCCTGGCGGGGGGGGGGGTCTATCCCTTACCCTGGACACAGTGTTGCGTATAGGAGCTTCTGGACCCTTGAGACAAGAGCAGAGCACAAAGACCCTTCACTGAGTGCGGAGGGTCAGTCCATTCCCCCCATGGCTCTGGTTACTTAGCCAAAAGCCCAGGTTATTGCATTTGGAGGATAAAGAATCTGAGTAGTTTTTTTGCCCAAACCACCCCTGAGTATCCGGGATGGTACTCTTATGGACTGAAGCACACGCCTGGGACTCCCATGCCCTTCCTAGAGAGGGCTCTGGGAAGCCTGAGTGACAAGCCTGTCCACCCGGACTGGAGTCTGCAGAGCCCGTGAGGACCTGCTGCTCAACGGCAATCCCTTCCAAGCCCTGAACGCTCAGGGCCCAGACACAGGGGCTGAGCTGCAGGTGAGGGTCTGGCACCCCGCCCCCACCAGGGTCTGCGCCCAGGCCCTGATCATTACGTGGGATGGATGGGTTTCTTTCAATGAAGTCTTGAGGCTTCATCTTCAAAGCAAGATGATTTAAAATACATTTACGAGCGGTTCGAGCTATTTCCTGAGGAGCGTTATTCCATGCGGGCTCTTCTTTTCAATGACCAAACCACTATGTTCTTTAAATAGCTTCCAAATGTCAGAAGAACGCTCTGCACTTAGTCCGGTCTCCGCGGCATTAATATTCAACATTCAAAGACAGGCTTCTGTTCTAAATAATGATGTGCTGTTATTCATTGCAGTGGCCTCTCAACTAGAGTATTGGGGACCAGTTATTTCAGCTCAAGAATCAGTTCAATAAAATCGACATGAGAGCTGACCTTCCCAGAGGCTGGGTTGGGGATCTTCCCAACCCAGGGATCAAACCCCAGTCTCCCACATTGCAGACGAATTTCTTTACCATTTGAGCCACCAGCAAAGCAGGAGATACAGGTTCAATCCCTGGGTTGGGAAGATTCCCTGGAGAAGGAAATGGTAACCTGCTCTTCTTGCCTGGGAAATCCCATGGACAGAGGAGCCTGGCATGCTGCAGTCCATAAGAGTCGGACACGACTGAGCAGCAAACAGCTAATTCTAACCCTTCTTAGCATTTGCTTTTGCTGACTGTGAGTGTAACTCAGCTGCAGTTGCAGTTTAAAAAAAGAGGTTGCGAGAGCTAGGTAACCTTGACCTCACGACTCTTAGCTTGGAGTAACTTGGAGCCACTTAGAAGAGAAATGACACCTCAGAAAGCAGTGAGAACACAGGTGTGCTATTTTGGGTGCATTTACCATTCTTTTCCTGTTTAGTATTTTTTTGGCGTGTCTTCGAAAAAAAAAGTAAGCTGGAATGTGAGCCATGTTCTGTAATTAGTCAGGGAGAGGTGAGACCCTCCAGTTTCAGAGGCAGAGCACAGGGGCACCGGCAGGGCGGGGGGCGGGGCGGCCCTCGGGCGCCGGGCTCACCGCAGGCGCACTCTCTCCACAGGTGGACAGCGACACCATATGGAGCGAGGTGCACTCATCGGGGGCCGCCCGCCTGGCCGTGGGCTGTGTGGTGGAGCTGGTCTTCAAGGTGGCCACGGGGAGCTGAAGGTCAGTAAGGACCAGCAGCAGGGGCTTGGGGTGGGGGGAGAGTGCCCGGGGAAGGGGACAGCCGGCCGCCTCTGCTCCCCGCTTCTGCAGGGCACCTGGCGGCTGCAAGGGGGACAGGGCGCCCAGGTCTGTCCCCGCCGTTGACCCGCAGGGGACCCTGCCCCTTGTGAGAACACACACAGCCACACAGCAGTTCTCAGTGAGGCCGATCATGGAGCCCCGCCCTCTCACGGTGGCTGAAAGACCAGGAGGGCTTTTGTCCGTAGGAGTTGTGTCATCCACAGCTGACTAGTCATCAGAGATTGAAAAAGGAAGCTTTGTAAATATTTGTTGATTTAAAACTAACAGCACATCTGGCTTCGTGGCTCAGCCGGGATCGTCACACCCGCTTCTGCATCCGTGGCTGGCGACACGCAGCTTTGGCTGAAGCACACGAAGGCAGTGCAGCCTGGCATAGTGCAGGTCGAGGGGAGGGGGTCCTCGGGACTGCAGGTCTGCGTCCCTGACCCTACACCCCTGTTCAGCGAGGGGCACTGTCCTGAAGACGTGTTGCCGTGTAGACCCTGAAACACACCAGCGGCCTCTGTCCTCCCTTCTTTATGAGGGGCCCCGCACGCCAAACGTATCATTTATCCTGACTTTGCACAGTGCTCGGTTGTCCGGAGATGAGGGGTCACGGAGGGCCCCAGACCCTTCAGTCTCCTCTTACTAGGCAGTGTTCACTGCAGCCCATACCCTGGGAACCGTGCCTGTCACCTCCCATCTCGTCAGGAGGGTCTCCTCCGCACAGTCAAGAGCTAGTTTTCCAAAGCTCTCATTTTCACTAGAAAGCTCAGATCCCATGCTGACCACAGTCTCATTCTCCCCAAGATGACAGCTCCACCGGGCTGGTTACACAACCCCTATCTCTCTGCACAGGCGTTAAAGAGACATCCAGATAAATTTCACTGCTTCCTCGGGGCACTGGCATGGAGCTGCCATTCCCCTGGGAACCTGTGTGCTCCCCCACCACTGCACCTGCCGCCGGTCAGCTCTCAGCTCCACGGGAGGCGGGCACAGAGCCGTGGGGTACTGGAGAGGCCCGGGGTGTGGGGTCCTGTCCAGGGACGGAGATGGTTGGGCAGTGCTGAGGGGCTCCCACCAAGTGCACCCCCAGCCCAGTCTCCGCAGCAGGCTGGGCGCACTCCCTGTGCCTGGCCAGCGTGGTCCATGGCCCTGGGGGCTTCACTGCAGACCTTGACCACACAGCTTCCTGGGCTGGCGAGACCCGGTGTGCTGGTCTAAACTGTCCTTATTAGAGCGGCTGCAGGATGTTTGCAGATGGCCCTTTTAAAGTATAAGTGATTTGGGGGCTGGAGGGGGCAGCCTGCAGCTCTTCTCCAGCCTGTCGATTTTGCTCACAGGCGATAGTGGTCCTTTTTTGCACTGCCCATTCCCCGGGGAGCTGAGCCGCAGAGACAGCAGGGAAGCTGACATTACAGCCCAACCAGGGTACAGCCAAGCCCCGTCAGATTCATCTGCTCCAGCGTTCCCATCCAGTTACTTCCTGATGGTTATAATCAGAGCAGGGCCTCGGGCGCCCCTTCCCCTCCTTCCCAGACTCGCCTGCGCAGCAGCCCACAGCCTGGCCAGAAGACTGTTATGGATGGAAAGTCAGCAGTGAGCTGACCTTTTGCCTCAGTGATCTGTGATGACAGCAGGCCTCTCACAGAAGGGACCTGGGTGTCTCCGAACCACTCACAGGGAGCCCTGGGTCTTGCCTGCGTCTGTTCCCGGGGGTGGCTGGAAACCATGCAAACTCTGCCTGTGCTCAAGGGCAGTCTGTGATCTTTTTCTCACTGACCTGAAACCAATCTTCTGTCTGTCTCTCCTTGCTGGTGTCATGCCTAGAACGGCTTTGCTGTGGTCCGCCCTCCAGGACACCACGCAGAGGAGAGCACGCCCATGTAAGTGGACACGTGGTCACTCACGGGCAGGGGACACACGACTGTCTCACACCCCTCCCGTGTGCCGGGCCCGCAGGATGTGCAGCTGGAGTTGGCTGTGACTCTGGAAAGATGCGGAGTGGGGTGGCAGGGGCACAGAGGGGAGGCCGAGGGTGCAGAAGTGAGTCCAGAGGCGCCACCTCCTTGTCTAACCCAGGAACAAGCCCAGGAAAGGGAACGTCAGCTGCCCCAGGAGGAGTTCAGGGCCCGCGTCCTTATTCCAGACCTCGAGCCTCCTCACATGTGGCCTCGCAGCCAACCTGCTCAGGCTCTGGTACCTGCTCAGGCTCTGGAACCTGCTCAGGCTCTGGTACCTGCTCAGGCTCTGCTACCGTGAGGCTCAGGCTGCCAGACCATGACCACAGTGGTCAGCTGTCCAGCCTGTTTTGGGTTGTGGAGCTGGCCGAGGTGGCGGGGGGTGGCATGTGGACTCAGAGTCCATCCCTGTCCAGGAGAAGCCCCCTACAGGAGTCACAGGACTTGACCCCACAAGTTGTGCCCAAAGTGGATACAGGAAACCCTTAGCAAGTGCAGAATGGGGCTTCTACCCGGGGCCTGAGACAGAAGACTCAGGGTTGGGGTCATCAGGATGAGGCGATGGGCAGAGCCTGGAAGGCTGAGCGCCAGCTTGTCGGCTGGTAGGCACACACGTGCAGACAGAGCCGTGGGGAGAAGCAGGAAGCACGCAGGCAGGGAGCCACCTTGACCCCAGTGGGGGCGTCAGGATACGGCTGCAGGAAGGGCCCTTGCTGTGGAGGGAGCTGTCGTCACCCACACATCCCTCCCTGGCCCAGGACAGTCCGCGTGACCCAGCAGCGGGTGCTGACCGACTGGGTATCTGCTCTGAGGTCACCTTTCTAATCTGAATCTGGCTTGTCACATATTCTAGAGAGTGGGTTCAGGGGAACCCGGATGGAGCCTGGAGGAGTCTTGTCCCTGAAGGCTCTCTTGGGGGTCCCAGAGGCCAGCAAGGCAGGAGAGGCTACGGGTGCTTGGTACCCCTTCCAGACAGCCGGCCTGCACCCCCAAAACAAGCCCACCCAGTTCACGTGGCAGTTCACGTTTAGGAGATTTTCATTTTCACTCAACTCACTTTCTTAGCTTGTTTTTCCTGTCCTCTCGAAGCCTCTCTACAATCATTGTATACATCCTAGAACACGGAAAGATAAGCGGGGAGCAAGTAAAATAGTAGCTTCTGTGTTCTGTGGGCCTTCGTGCCTCTTGGGAGGCTGGTCAGTGCATGTCCCAGGAGGTGTCCCAGGACACGAAGTGAAATGGACTCTGTCACCCTGAGAGCATGGACGGGCTGTGTGCAGGGTCCGTGCGTGTGTGTGTGTGTGCGTGCGTGTGTCTCCATGATCAGAATCAGTTAAGGTGTCCAGATCGCATCATCAGAAGCCGTGGTTCACTGGCCTTCTTAGACCCTCGGGATTCTCGAGGGTTCTCGTGCAAGCTGTGTACAAACTAATCAGAGCCCACGTTTCCTCTCCATTTCTCCTGATTCTCCCCTGCAGGGGGTTCTGCTACTTCAACTCTGTGGCCATCGCTGCCAAGCTTCTCCAGCAAAGGCTGAGCGTGAGCAAGACCCTCGTGGTGGACTGGGTGAGTTGGGGGAGCAGCGTGGGGCGCTGCCAGCTTGTCCCTACCCCACCCCCACTCCAGCAGACAGAGGGGAGGCAGGCTTTCCCACCTCTGCTGACGACTGGATTTGCGGACCTGCACTTTGTGGAAACTCCCTCAAAGATGCAGAAATTAAAACCCCAAACCCGAGGGAGTGTGCCAGCTCCTACCAGCCCGTCCTGTCAGTGACCATGGTTCTGAAGTTTCCGGAGACAGGCCGGTGGTTGAGGGCAGCAGCTTGAGGGTGGTCTTGCCAAACCTTGCAGGAGGGTGGGAGGCAGGCGGGGCTCGTTGGCCCTTGGCAGTGACGGGGCTTGGCCACCCTGCCCCGGCCAGCCCGGCCGCCCTGCCTCCCTATCACTCCTGCTTCTGCCGGGTGACCCGGTTTTTACTAATTTAACCCCCTGTCCCATTTTGCCATATGACGGGCCACTTCTGACAGTGCCCTGCCTCAAAGGGTACAGTCTATGAAAAACACTGTCGAATAACTGAATTCCAGAAGTAGGAGGTGGGTACTCAAGGTGTTCTTTTCATTATTGTTTTTCAAGCCATAGATGGCAAGGGGAGGGGAGAAAATTCCCTTTGGATTTTATGATCCATTTCATAATATTTTTAGTTAAAAAAAAATCAGGTAACCTCAGGCGGGATTACCCTTTATGCTGCAGAGTTCCTCCTGGGTTTGAGAAAAGTAAAACCAGAACACAGCCCGGGACACCCCAAGCTCCAGGCAGCGGGCGCTGGTCAGAGCTCCGTGGTGCCGGGGCCGCAGGGCATGGGCTGCTGACCCTGGTCCTCACACGCCCAGTGCCGGCTCTGTTCGGCCCAGGGAGCCCCTCATCAGCCCCCTGTGGGGAGCAGTCAGAGATGCCGGGGCGTGAAGCCCCTGGAGAAGGCGGGCACTCGCTGGCTGCCATCCAGGGCTGTGCGGGGAGGCTCTGCTGTGGCCGCAGACAGCGGCGAGTGGCACCTGGCCTGCCCTCACCCTCGGGCCCCGGTGGAGTCCAGCTGGTCCCCCACCTCCAGCTGTCCTGCATTTTCTCCAGTGAGCTCAGACAGCATTCACGCACAGATTCTCAGCAGTTCGTGGGCTGAAAACCGCGGCTCGTCTGTAGCCCACAGCTCACGCACTGGCCGCCAGCCACCGCTACTCGTGTGGCTTGTCACCTCACTCGGGGTCTGGCACCCCTGGTGTCCTGGGTCTGCCCTCAGCTCTCAGCCCTTGGTGGAGCTGGCCCTGAGCCCGCGCTCCCAAGTGAGCAGCCGTGGGAGCCACAGGCTGGCAGGAAGGGCGTTGGCTCCAGCAGTGACAGTGCTGCCAGGCTCCCCCACCAGCCCCTGACCCCCAGGGTTGGGGCAAGACACTGATCAAGTGACCCTGCCTGGAAACGGCAGCCCCCAGGGCAGCGAGACACCCTGCACACCTGCCGCAGGGCTCATCCCTGCTGGGCGGGAGGTGCTGGCCTCACGGCAGGGGTCGCCTGCGCTGAGCACCCCCACCGCCCCACAGGACGTGCACCACGGGAACGGGACCCAGCAGGCCTTCTACAGCGACCCCGAGTGCTCTATATCTCCCTGCACCGCTATGATGACGGCAACTTCTTCCCGGGCAGCGGCGCACCCGACGAGGTGAGTGGGGCCCTGTCCATGGGCGCAGCCCGCGAGCAGGGGGCCTGGCGTGACTGGGGGCGGCCGTCAGCCCGGATCCCTCACTTGGGCCCCCACGGGCCACGTCTGATCCGTGTGCAGATGACATCCTGGGAACGCTGGTTCTAGCCTGAGCGGGCCGAGGGCTTGGGCCGGTGAGCAGGGGTGCCCTTGCCCTCGGGAGAGGCTGCTGCACAGTCACCACGTGTGTCCAGGGCAGCTGCCCTCTCGCCGGTCGAGTGCCCATGGTGAGCTCCCCGAGTGACCCCTGAGACTCCAGCAAATGTCCTTGCTCTGAGCGGAGAAGCCCGACAGTGGGGAATGCCGTCCAAGGAGACGGGCCCGCCGCCTTGGGGTCTTGTCCTAGATGGGATGTCGGGGCAGCTGACCAGCTTGCAGCGGTCCCCGCAGCCCTTCACGGTGCGGCCCCTCCCTCAGGCAGGGCACGCAGCCCCCACACTCTGCACATGCGGGGGAACGGGGTTCCTGCCTCTGAACACTCCCCCATCCTGAAAGGCAGCATGTTGGGGGAGGGTGGGTGGGCGAGGGGCACACCTGGAGGGCTGCCCGGGTCGGGTCATGGCACACATGTCTCTCTTCCATGCAGGTGGGCACGGGCGCTGGCGTGGGCTTCAACGTCAACATGGCTTTCACCGGCGGCCTGGACCCCCCCATGGGAGACGCAGAATACCTGGCGGCCTTCAGGTGAGGGTCCTGGCTTCTGCCCCGTGGGGCACTTAGGGAGCAGTTGGGAACCCCCTGCGGGGGCCCAGCTCCTGCAGGCTTCACCGTTCTCCTCTGACCTTCACCTTCCCTTGTGAGCACCCCCCGCTCCATCCCTGGGCACCACTGTGTGCTGGCCCCACAGGGACTGGTCTTGCTGTCTCTGTGTTTTGGGGAACAAACCCCGAGGCTTCTGTCTGCTCTGCAGGCCAGAGGTGGCTTCCTCAAAACTGTTCCACACTTCCACACTTCCCGTCTGCAGGGTTCCCGTCTTGTGCGTCACGTGGAAACCAGGACTCTGTCTGGGGTCTCAATAGTAAGAAAGGGAGGGAGGCGGCTGGGGGAAGGTGTCAGAAAGCATGAGGTTAATGAGAATCGGGTGCTGCTGTCTGAAAAGGCTCCTGATCTCCTAATTCTCTCAAAAAACCTTCTGTGAGATGATGGGAAACAGAAGTGAACGTCTCTCCTCTGATGACTTAAAAATCGGGAGGTGACTCCCCAGTCACTCCAGTTCCGTTGTGTTGGGCTGGCCTGGGCTAGTCGAGTACAAGGCGATTCGTAAAACCGTCTTTGCTTTTGTCATCGAGTCGTGATTTCTGCTTCGATCTGGGCCACATTCAAGGGATTCCTAGGGCTGGTAGCACTGGTTTCCTTCTCCTGTTGCAGTCAGAGCAATGGCTGGGGGGCAGGGGATGGGGGTGGGGGGGGCAGCCCCTGACAAGTGTGCGTCCAGGGCCCCTGGGAAGGAGAGTGATCAGTAGTGAAACCCAACAGACCTTCCGTCTTTGTTTGAGACACAGCCTCTGCACCAGGCTTTGTGACTCTCCTCCCTTCCTCTTGAGTGTGTGCTCTGGTTGTCTTGCATGCAGGCAAGTGTGTGTGTATGTGATATGCATGTATCTCTGTGTGTGTATGTGTGTGATGTGCCTGTATCTGTCTCTGTGTGTGAGATGTGCTTGTATCGGTGTGTGTGTGTGAGATGTGCCTATATCTGTGTGTGTGTGTGTGGGTGTGTGTGTGTGTGTGTGTGTGTGATGTGCCTGTATCTGTATCTGTGTGTGTGTGTGTGTGGAGAGAGAGAGAGAGATGTTCCTGTATCTGTGTGTGTGATGTGCCTGTATCTGTGTGTGTATATGTGACATGCCTGTATCTCTGTGTGTGTGTGATGTGCCTGTATCTCTGTGTGTGTGTGTGCCTGTACCTGTGTGTGTGTGTGTGATGTGCCTGTATCTGTGTGTGTGGGTGTGACCCACCTCTGTGTGTGTGTGTGTGTGTGTGTGTGTGATGTGCCTGTATCTCTGTGTGTGTGGCTGTGTGATGTTCCTGTATCTATGTGTGTGGGTGTGACCCACCTGTGTGTGTGTATGTGTGTGTGTGCCTGTATCTGTGTGTATGTGGGTGTGTGCCTGTATCTCTGTGTGTGTGGGTGTGTGATGTTCCTGTATCTATGTGTGTGTGTGATGTACCTGTATCTCTGTGTGTGAGTGTGATGTGCCTGTGTGTGTGTGTGTGATGTGCCTGTGTGTGTGTGTGTGTGATGTGCCTGTATCTGTGTGTATGTGGGTGTGTGCCTGTATCTCTGTGTGTGGGTGTGTGATGTTCCTGTATCTATGTGTGTGTGTGTGATGTACCTGTATCTCTGTGTGTGAGTGTGATGTGCCTGTGTGTGTGTGTGTGATGTGCCTGTGTGTGTGTGTGTGATGTGCCTGTGTGTGTGTGTGATGTGCCTGTATCTGTGTGTGTGTGACCCACCTGTGTGTGTGTGGGCGTGCGTGCCTGTGCACATGGGCATGTGCGTGGAGGCACGTGTGGATGTGAGCACGGCTGCGTTGCACCTGCAGCTGGGATCCTAGGGAAGGCCAGGCCGTCAGAGCTTGACCGAGGGCCCTCCCCTGCCGCCTGCCCTGGGCTGGGCTCTGGGTGGGGTGGCCGTAGGGGTCACCCGGCCCCTCGCAGCGTCTGCACCCCGGCCTCAGGGGCGGCTGTCTGGGTCTGGCGATGCAAAGCCCGGGCCCCAAGGGTGGTTCCATCGGCATGAGGCCCTGTCTCCTGCCACTCGGTCCCCGCAAACAGTGGCTCAAGCAATGAGCTCCGCAGACAGTGAGGGCGGCCAGTCCAGACAGGACCCCATCGCCGCCTCAGAAGGCCCGCGGGGTCGCCGCCCAGACCACTCTCTCCTCGGACCTCAGCGGCTTAATGCTACTGTTCCCTCTTCCTCTTGGTGAGATGTGATGCAACCATGACATTGTCCCCCACCTTACCTAGGGGAGAAGACTCCCCCAGATGGACACCACATCTGAAAACCATTCACGTACACGGTTAAATGTCAGCTTCAGGAAATCAAAACTGGCCCTCACTGTGGAGGCCGTCCCGCCCGCCCCAGGATGCCCTCCAGCCGCCTGCATTTTGTCACGCCCCACCCTGAGAACTGGCCCTCCTCAGGGGCTTCCTGGGGAAGAGAAGTGTCTGGACTCAGCCCTGAGAGGTACGAATACAGCCCAGTGACCTCTGACGTCTCAGGGGACCCAGCATGGCTGAATTCTGGTGGAGGCTCTTTAAACTGCGGGGTAAACTGATAAAAATGGCGGTTCCCTCTCCCTTCGGCCCAGGGTCTGACTGAGCCGGCCTCCAGGGCTGCCTTGGGGTGCTGGGCACGCTGAAGGGGTGGGAAAGCGGGCAGGAGGCGGGTCCTGGGGGTCGCCCCCGCCACCCGCCAGCGTTACGACGGGACAGACCCCTCACCCCGAGTTGCTGTTGATGTCCCGTTTTAATCTTCTGCCAAGTGTGTACATGGTGATGCCCTATCAAGTGAACTTTTTAAAGCTCAAATGGCCTCTTTGAAAAGGAAAATTGTTTCAGGGTTTTTCTTTTTTATTGATTTTAATGTAAAATAACACTTTGAAGTTTACAATTTATGGTTCCCTGGGCATCGATCGGAGTGGGGAAGGAGGGTCAGAAGCCATTTCCCCTCCTCTGCCCGCTCCCCAGGGGCCCGGACGTTGCTCACCCCGTGCCTTCCAGGCGGCACCTTCTGCTGAGACCCACGCCTGCCTCGTTGCATTTCAGGAGATCAAGCTCGAGATGAAGAAGAGATAAGAAAATTGCCCCTAATGAAAGCCAGAGGCAGCGGCACTTTCTCCTGGGCCTGAGACTCTGGGAGAAAAGGGGACCTTAATTCAAACCAGCCAGGCCAGCAGCTTTGAAGTCTGCTGAGCGGTGGAGGCCTCCGGGCCAGGAGATGCTGGTGTACTTTCCTTAACCCCTCACGTCCCTGCCGCCTGGCAGCATGGGTGCAGGGGCCGGGACTGCTGCTGCCCTCAGAGCGCCGTGGGAAGGGGGGGGAGAAGGCCGTGTTATAGAGGTGCTCAGGGACAGCGGAGCCGGAGCCGGGACTGCTCCTGCTCTCAGAGCGCCGTGTCGGGTGGGGGAAGGCTGTGTTATAGAGGTGCTCAGGGATGGTGGAGTCGGACCGTCCCGGAGCCGGTGGAGCCAGGACTGCTTATGCTTTCAGAGCGTTGTGTGGGGGAAAGGCCTTGTTACAAAGGTGCTCAGGGATGGTGGAGCCGGGACTGCTCCTGCTCTCAGAGCACCGTGTAGGGGGAAAGGCCGTGTTATAAAAGTTACCAGAGATGCTGGTGAAACTGCCTGTTTGCAAGTGGAAGCCTCCTTCTCTCTCTGAGTGAGGCCAGCCTCTATTCTGAGCAGCTGAGCAGGTTCATTTCATTTACCCAACCTTTGAAGCCCTGCAGGAAGGTCAAGGGGCTTTTGTTTCTTCCGTGTTTTTCTTTTTAAAAACACTGGTTGGTTGTTGTTGAGCCAAACTATACATAAAACTTGACCCTCTGAAACACGTGCGAACGTCCAGTTTGGGGTGCTGGCTACATTCACGACAGCATGTCTGCTCCGAGGAGACTGTCCCTGAGGGCCCAGCCCCTGGGGGCTGTGAACACACCCGGTTGGACCCCTCTAGCGGCCACTGTCGCTCTTCAGGGGCATCCAGGTCTTCTCCTCGGCAGAGTGTTTATCCGAGGACATTTCTACTGCAGTGATCTTAGAAGCAGAAGATAGAAGCAAAACCTCGGAGCTGAGCGATGCAGCATTTAGCCCGCGGTCGCTGCGCCTGTGTACAGGTGGGGGTTGCACGTGCCTGTCCTTGTGGGTGGCAGGGCCCCGGGTGAGGCGGGCCTGTGCCGATGGCATGCAGTGTCCTCCTGCCCTCGGGTGGGGGCCTCGTGGTGTCGGGGGTGGCGGACGCGCCCACAGTCATGGAGCCTTCAAGCACAAGGCTTCCTGGGGGCTGATGGGCAGGGCCGGGAGTGGGGCGAGGTGCCCGCCTGCTGCCCAGGAGCCTGCCCAGAGTGGGAAGGAGGGACCTTGGCAGATGGAGGCTGGCGACTAGAGAGCGAAAAGGCCAAGCCTCGGATGCAGCCCTGGTGGGGGGCGAGGGGGCCAGGGCCTGTGTGGGGAGACGGCAGCAGGGGTGGCCTTCGGCGGCTTTCAGCCTGGCCGAGGCCGCGGCGTCACTGCTGGGGGGCCCGGCCCGGGCAGTCACATTCCCGTCATCACTGTCTTCCTTCCCATCCCGACTCTCAGCAGAGCTCAGGTACTTGATAGCAGGTGCTGGGCCCCTGGCCTGCGGTCCTGGTGGAGGGGGCGGGGTTTTGAGAGGATGTGGGCCCCCAGGGCAGGGGCTCAGAGCCCAGGCCCCCTGGACAGGTGTACAGAATTCCAGATCCCAAAGGGCACATACCTCCCTTGCAGAGCATAAACAGAAGGAAGTTTTCGGCAATCAAAACACCGTCACTGAAATCACGCTGTCAGGCTCCCAGCAGCAACCTCTTGTAAAACCGGGTCTGGACTCAGGGCTCAGCCACAGTCAGCATCCTCTGCCTGGCGCCTCCATCCAGTGAGCGCTCTCCTGGCTGGAGACATGAACTGTGGAACCAGCAGAAACACGGGGGGTGAGCGTGAACAAGGAAGCCTATGGGGCGAAGGCTCCGGGGGCCAGCTTGCGTGGACAGTGCTTCCAGGGCATTCGGAGGGTCAGAAGGGAGCCAGGGGCAGTGTTCCAGCCAAGGCCCTGGAACCAGTGGGCACAGTGCCACAGCCCACTGGCCACCAGGTCGTCTGCCCCCAGCTGGCGTTGCCCGCCAGTCTGGTGGATTTGTGCGGGCCCCAGTTGGGTGGTGTATCGAGAAGTCATTTCCTTTTTAGAAGTTGGAGCCAGCTGTTGAATCAGCTCGTGCATTTAGATTTCACTGTGGGTTGGGACTGGCATGTTGGCACAGCAGAGTCTGGCCGTGCGAGGCAACAATGCGGCTGATAAGACATGATTCTGGGCGCTGCAGGGGCCCCGTGGCATCCCTAGGCACTGCCGCCTTCGTGGAGCCGCCAGGCTGGCCCGAGCAGGAATAGGCCCGTCAGCAACGTCCACCCTGTCGTCCGGCCTGCTGAGCCCTGGTGCCCGGCCTGGCTTTTCCCCGTGGAAACCTGGCTGCAGGTGTGGACTGGCCAGCGAGCAAAGGATGGAGGGGTGGGCAGAACGTGTGTCCAGGGGCGGGCGCGCCGGGCCGGGTCCCAGGCGTCACGGGCCAGGAGCTCAGCTGTGCGGGTGGTTTGCGCGTTTGCATCCCACCCTGTGGGGTGCGGAGGCCCCGGTACCTCCACCACTCATCCCTGTTGCCATCTCCCCCAGCTTTCCCACGTCCAGAGCTGCACCTGGCCTCCTCCTCTCTCAGGGTCTCCTCCCTGAAAGCAGACGATTGGTGGTCTGCTGCCCTGGGAAGCTCCTAGCCCTCAACGCTGTCCTCGTTTGTCCCCTCGAAGGTCGCCAAGGACCCCTAGACCCACTCACTTTAGAGCAGCAGTTTAAGAGAAGGCCTTCAATGGATATTTAGATCTTGTTATATTCAGACTAAACTGCTCATTAAAACTTCATCCTAGAAATGAAATGTCAGGCAGTTTCCCATTTTCTTTGCAGCACCTGTTAACCGGTCACAGGCTGGCAGCTTGCTTCTGGCACCAGGGTCCCGGGCAGGGTGAGGATGGGAGGCCCAGAAGGCAGGCTGGCAGTCAGTAGTGACACTTCCAGCCCTCTCCTACCCACGAGGAAGCCAAGTCCTGTCAAGGGGAGATGACGTTTCTCAGGGCTTAGGGCACACTAAAAATGTGTGCTGCACACCCACTCAGCACACGCCAGGCAAACAGCACCATTTCAGATTTTCTTACTGTAGCAAGCGTTCGGGACTACAGTGTCAACCGTCCCAGTCAGGAAGAGGAAAGGAGGGTGTGCACACGGACATCTGCTTTCCCAGGTGCTCAGACTCCCGCCTGGACAGTGTGCCAACCCCCCTTCCCAGACCCTGCACACAGGCATGCACACACCACTCACCCACACCCACACGCCAACACGTGGGATCAGCCGTGCTTTACAACTTGTTATGATTGGCTTTGGGGCGAAGCCACACACCAAGCACAGACACCAGGAACCCTCTCGGTATTCACCTCCTTTAATGATGATTTTCACAAGGCTGTTTTTTTTTAATTTTGTGGGGGATTAGAAGTGAAATCGCTCCGCAATACTTCAAAGCAAAGCAGCAGAGCGCCCACATGCACTTGCTTCAGAACGTCTGCTGGAGCTCTCTGAATGAGCCAGCGTCTGCTTGAAACGTCTGTGGTTTTCATTGAAACACCGTGCCGGCTTTAAAATCCCTACCAAGATTGCGGCCGAAGCCAGTTTCCCGCCCAAAGACAAAGTTTATGTGACAAGAACTTCATTAAAAATAATTGAAAACCAGCCTCGCTGGAATGAGGAGGGCTCGTGCAGAGCGGCCCGCCGGGTGCTCAAAGGGGGGAAGGGTGGCCTGTGCCTTTGTGGGGACAGACAGCTGCTGGGCGAGGAGGGAGAGCAGACAGCTCTTCCTGGATTCCGAGGCGGCACACCCCACCACCAGCCTGGACGAGGAATTTCCACACAAGCCCCAGGGCCTGCTCTGATGCCTGTTCTGTGTTTGGAAGACCAGGCTCACAGACTTCGCTGGCGTCCAGCAGTTAAGGCTCTGTGCTTCCAGTGCAGGGGACACCGGTTTGACCCCTCGTTGGGGCACTAAGATCCCACGTGCTGTGTGGCGCAGCCAGGAAAAGAGGCCGTGCTCTCCCTAGGTCGCGTCTCCAGTTCCTGTGAGCTCTCTCCCCACGGGCACCAAGAAGCATCCAGGGCAGGGCTGGCGTCGCGTCTCCGGTTCCTGTGAGCTCTCGCCCCACGGGCACCGAGAAGCATCCAGGACGGGGCTGGCATCACGCGTGGAGCAACTTCAGCAGTCGGAATGGCGGGCGCCTGGGGCAGGGCTGGTGGACAGCAGCCCAGGGACCAAGTCCCACCTTGTGTTTTTAAGTCAAGTGGCCCAAAGATGGAAGTATCTGCTCCCTGGCGCTCAGCAGGAGTGCTCTCAGCCCCTCGGATCCACACGCAGTGTTGCTGGGCTCTGAGGGGCGGCCCCCGAGGCCCAGAGCCTGAGCCGTTGAGAGCAGCTTTGCAGAGGCTGCTCAGGAGTAAGCTGAACTGGGCACAGCCTCAGAGGAAAGAACAGAAGCGGCGAGCTGCTGAAGGCCCACCTGGCCTGTGACTCCCTGGTTCCAGAGGGGCTTCCTGGTGGATAAAGGGCCAGGGCGAAGTTGGTGAGTCTTGGTGGCAGACGCCCCCAGCACCTGACCCGTCGCAGGTGGACGTCCCTTGGGAAGCCCCGGGGCCGTGAGTGGCCGCGGGAGTGCGGCCGGGCCTCCTGGCTCCTCACTGCAGATGCTGCAGAGCAGGGGCCTGGTCTTCACCTGGGTGTGGCTCTCCGGGGTTCTCGGCTGCCCCCACCTGAAATCAGAGGGACCTCTCTACAGGACTGCGACCCAGGATAGTTCTAGATGGAGAAGTATTTAATGCTGAGCTTTCTGTTTCTTAGGGACATGGGTGTGGGTGGGCCCGGGAGCTGGTGACGGACAGGGAGGCCTGGCGTGCTGCAGTCCATGGCGTCGCTAGAGTCAGACACGACTGAGCAACTGACTGAATTGAACTGAACTGATTCTGTTTCTTTGGCCAAAGCTGTCATCTTCCAGAGTTGACTTTGCTGTTGTAAACGATGATTTCATATCATCCTGATGAGAGCCTGTGAGATTGCAGGGGGTGCCCCGTGGCCATGATCCTCCCTGGGGCCCGGCCCATGCCCATGGTCCTCCCTGGGGCCCGCCCCGTGCTCATGTGCTTCCTGGGGCCCGGCCTGTGTCCATGGTGCCCTCTGGGGCCCATCCCGTGAGGGGGTGGGGACCATTGGTCATGCCTAGCACACTGAGCCCCCTCATACAATCTTCTGAAGACCTGGTGGGGGCGGGCTGTGTCTCAGAGGTGAGGAGCCGGGCAGGAGGAAGACAGAAAGTTGGGGGTAATTTTCAGGCCCATGAGGCTGGCTCCGGGTCAGATGCTGGACTGGATGGGAGTCTTCCCGGTCTCAGCAGGAAGCGGGATTTCCAGGCTGAGCCATACACTCAGGCTGCAAGCTCTTGAGGCAGTTGTGTTAACAGGAGCTTCCCCGACTTTTATTTCCCTGTTTCCCAAATGTAACTTAGCCCCTGACCTCCTTGGTGTATGTTTATACTTCTAACCAGTTGGTTCTCTTAAACTGGACCATCAGTTTTCCCTTTAGGGATCCTAAGTGTTGAATTTCTTTCTAATCAACCTTACATGTCCTTCCTGCACCCCAGCAGCAGGTCATTTGGTCCATCACAGCTGACGGCGTGGCCTCGGGCTGGGGTCGTGGAAGCTCAGCGCAGGGGCTCTGGGACGCCGTCACCAGCTCAGGCGCCCGGCCCCAGGTCCCCAGTGCTGGGCAGTGCCCCGGAAGCCCCGGCAGCCAGCGACGGCAGCCGCCCTGGGCTGACACGGCGTCTCCCCCTCTGCCCCGTGCAGGACTGTGGTCATGCCGATCGCCAGCGAGTTTGCCCCGGACGTGGTGCTGGTGTCCTCGGGCTTCGACGCGGTGGAGGGCCACCCCACACCCCTCGGAGGCTACAACCTCTCCGCCAAATGTAAGTCAGGTTTGCGGGCGGCTGGGTGTCAGATGCACGGTGTGCACACCAGGCTTCCCCTCCGGTGGCTGGGGAAGGAACATCCACCCCAAAACCCCAAAGACATCTTACTGAAACCACGACACCCGCTCCCCAGAGAGCATGAGGCCTGGGGCAGGCATGTAGCCAGGAGGCCAGCAAGCCTAGGGCCTGCCCGCTGCCCCTGTCAGTTGGGGCCACGCCCCCTCCTCCTGGGGGCTGTCATCCCACACAGGGCCTGTGGGGAAGCTGGCCCTAAACACTGTGAAGACAGAGCCGAGAGCAGGCTCACTCCAGTCAGGGGAGGAGAGACTTGTATGTCCTCTTTGTCTCAGCAACTCACGCAGGTGACAGCGCCCCCCACCCCAGCGCCAGCCAGAGAGAGGCCTGGGCGCCCCCCACCTGACCAGCGACCTGGGGGTTGCAGTGTCTGGGTGCCTGGGGTTCCAGGGGGACAGGAGAGGCTTGTCAGGGGAGCCTGTCCCCCGCCCTCATGTGAGGAGAGCATGGTGCAGAGAAGAAGAAGCCCAGCAACAGGGCACAGCCTCGCAGAGTCCACCTGCCCAGCCGGGGGCCGAGAGGCTGAGTCCCGGGCAGACAGGGCACCAGCGTCCTCCACGCCCAGCGTGGGACCCACGCCTGAGTGCTTCCTGCGGCCCTCACAGTCCCCTCCAAGCCAGCATCACTGTTGCCTTCGGGGACGAGACCAAGGCTGGGGGACCCCAGGGCCTCGCCGGCACCCGCAGCTGCCCAGGGGCAGAGTCCAGCCTCGGGCCCACTCTGCTGAGCGCCAGCCTCTGCGTTCGGATGGGGTCAGGCGGCCTGGCTCCCCGAGGAGGGGCACTCCCATTCCCCATGGGGAGGGCGTTGCGCTGCAGTGCAGGGGCCATGGCTGCTGAAGAAAGCCAGATGGGGCGCAGGAGGGCCCTGGAGGGGTGCGGTGGTGGCACGCCCAGTGACACGGCACAGGGGTCTGGCGACGCGCGTGAGCGTGTTGCCACACCTGTGCCCAGCACTCGGCCGGCGGGGAACGTCCTGGGCTCTGGGACGGACGTGGCCGGGCCCCGGCAGCTGCCCTGCCCGCCGCCCTCCTGCCTCCCGGCTTCTGTGGTTCCACAGGTGAGATGGGGGCTCCCCAGGGCTCCTCCCCGCCCCCGAACAAGATGATTTGCAGCATTATAAAATCAAAGCCCCGAAACCGTAATTTCCACTCCCATGGAGATCAAAAAGAATCCCAAGTCAAAACCCTCCAGTGAATTTATCACAAGCCAGCCTGAGTTCCATTAGGTGTCTCACTCGGAGCGCCAGCCTCGGGGCCTCGGTAAGGCGACGTGATGCGCCCCTGGCCGCTTTGGTCTGCTGCCAGGCGCCGGCGCCACAGCCTGGCCTCGCCCGCCACTTGCCTCTCCCGTGTCCCCCGCAGGTTTCGGGTACCTGACGAAGCAGCTGATGGGCCTGGCCGGTGGCCGGGTTGTCCTGGCACTGGAGGGGGGCCACGATCTCACAGCCATCTGCGACGCCTCGGAAGCCTGCGTCTCTGCTCTCCTGGGGAATGAGGTAGGAAGGCCCCGCCCTGCCCCACTGTCCCGCAGCCTGCACATCTGCACTCGCATCTGAGAGGAGGCTTGCCCACCGGCAGGACTGTCTAGTTGTGGCCGGAAGTGGGTGGGCAAAGGGACAGTTAGAAGCCATGTCTCCTGAGCGGTCGGGTCAGCATCCGTCTTCTAAAGGCACCCGCCTCGACGCGGGGCTCGAACGGGACGCCTTTATCTGGTTTCCTCCTCACGGGTGGTCGGTTCTCTGGGACTTCCTGAAGCAGGTCCTGGGGAGGTATCACCACACCATCTCAGGTCCTGGGCGTGGGCCTGGGTCCCTGTGGCTCTCCTGCTGCTCTGACCCTCGGGCGATGCCCAGGCCTGGGTTCAGCAGTCCAGGCTGACAGCGGGGATCACAGGGAACTTTGCAGGGTTCCATGGAGGGAGGCCCGCTGGGAGGGAGCTTTCCAGGCTAAAATGCCGTCAGGCCAGTACGCTCACGCCCACTGGCACTCCTGGTGGACAAAGCTACCCAGCCGCTGGCGGGGGAGGACGGGGGTGGGCATACTGCCTGGGTCGGTTCTGAGAATCTGAAGTTCATGGCGGAAACCCACTCTGTAGCTTCCACCTCGGATTTTGGAACCGTGCTCTTCCTGAAGCTTTACATGCATTCACGGCCTTGGACACGAGGCCACATCCCAGCCTCCTGACCCCATCAGGGAAGCATGGGTGGTTCCCACGCCCGCCACACAGCTTTCTCTGGCTGCTTTTCCCACGGCATTGCTGGGAGGGGCCAAGGAAAGAGCCACTGGTGTTTGGGCAGCACACCCAAGTGGCCCGGGTCGCCAGCCAGCCCACGGCGGAGCAAGGCCCAGGGTCCACACTCCCCAGCCACAGAGGGTCTCGTGGGGGCCTTAGGGAGGTGCAGGCCCACCTGGCAATGCTTGGAGGCTGCTCCCTCCCCAGGGCCTGTCAGACGAAATGGGGCTTCTCCATGCTCGCAGAGTGCGCAGATCCTCTCTCAGTAGGGTCAGGGTTACCTGGTGCCCCATGTGGGTGCCTGAGCCCTGCCCCTGAACAGGTGTTTCCTTCCTGGAGTAGCAGCTCCCAATGGCCGGGTCCAGGGGCTCACAGAGGGGATCTGAGACTCCTGGCAGGGAGGGAAAGAGGCAGAATCGCAGGGTGGCTCCCTGTAAGGCCTGCCTGCGGTGCTCCTTGGCCCGGGCTTGTGCTCCACGGCCCAGGGTTGTGCTCCACGGCCCGGGCTTGTGTGCCCTGAATCGGGCGCACGCTCCCTGGCCCAGGCACGTACTCCCTGGCTGTCTGCTGGGACAGGCCACTGGCTGGCAACAGGGGTGGAGGTGGTAAGTTTGGGTGGGCAGGCACCGGGGAGGGCTCTGTTTTCTCCTGTCAACCTCTGCGTGTCCTGGATGGTGTCCATTGTAACCTGAGTCACACCTGGGTCCAGGGGCCTGCTGGAATCTCCCCTGTCTGATCAGCTTGTTAGCAACACGTGTGAATGTTCTCTGGCAAACCCCCACCTGCTTTTGCTTTCCAAAGTGCGCAGGGCTCTCCACCTCTCCTCTCTTCCCATAACGTGATCTCCCCACCCCTTTTACTAGGAGAAGGCAGCTGATTTATATATTCAAGCCATCCTGAGGGCTTTTGATTCTGAGAGCCAGCTATTTTAAAACAGCAGCAGAGAACTCGGCTTTCAGCTCAGCTGCTTGTGCTTTTCGGACAAAGTGTTCCTTTGGTGAAACACATCAAAAAGCAGGAAGCAGTCTTATCGAGGTCTCTTAAAAATCTTTTTAATGCCAGAAAGCTGGATGGAGCCTCACCCCTCGGCCTTTGATGAGGCTGATGCCGGGCGCGGGGACAGCTTGCCCCGGGGCTGGGGAAGCCGACTGTGCTTGGCCGGTGTTGCCCGCCCCTGGGGGTCAGCAGAGGGGCACGCACGGGGTTGGGCCTGGAGGGGCTGCCTCACCCCAAGAGCCATCGTACTGACTACTGAACTGAAGCTGTGAACTGACTATTAAACACGAAGCCGTCGTATTGACTAGTTTCAGCTTCACACCATCTGCAGCCCTTGGGGATGGTGACAGTGAGATGTCACTTACGGGAGCTGGGTGGGTGGTGTGCCAAGCAGCTGCAGCCCAGGGCAGGGCCCCAGGCAGGTGGGGAGTCACTTCCCCTGTCACAGGCTGCCCCCAAGGGGAGGCTCCTTTGGGGCCCGTTTTCTATTTAGCCGTTTGGCTTCTGGGGGTCACGTGGCACCGTCTCATTGAGCCCAAGTGCAAGACCCCGCACAGGAGGTGGTAGGGGCCAAGTGGCCGGCAGCTGCAGCAGTGTCCCCCTCTTGTCCCGCTGCGCTGCCTCGCCAGGGCGCAGAGTGAGGCGGCCCCAGGGGACCAGAAGCGGCGGGGGACGCGGGAGACGCAGGGCTGACCGAGCCCAGTGTCCGCTTCCAGCCCGCCAGCTGCGGTTCACCTGTGCTCACCTCACCAAAGCAGCCGCACACAGGCCGTGAGGATGGAGCAGGCTGTCCCCGAGTCGTGTTTCCACGACATGGCTTGCACTGGGTCGGGGAGGTGGGCCGCGTGTCCGAGCTGTGCCTCCAGCGGGCCCATCAGCTCCCAACCCTCCCCTGGAGAAGTGCCCCTGCACCCTCTGCAGGCAAGAGGGGACCCGCCCGGAGCTCCTGGGCCTCCTGCAGTGGGGGAGTGGGGACCTGAGCCCGAGGGGGCACCGGGACCCACCTCGGGGGTCCTGGGCGCACACCTTCTGCTGTCCTGTCAGTGGAGCCTCAGTCTCTTAACCTTTGTCTGAAGGAGCTGTGGTTTTTTGGTGCCATGTGGTTCATTTTGCTAGTGTTTAAAAACTGTTGAAACCCAGCCGCGTCCTCCAAGCCTCTGCGCCGTCACCAGGAGGCTCAGGAAACGCAATGTGGCTGGCCCCGGATAATTGCTGAGTCCGGCCCTGTCACCAGATGCAGTCCACACGCTGAGGCCGCAGAGCCTGAGCAGACAGACAGACGTGCAGGCCCTCCTGCGGGGGTCCCCACCCACACCCCAGCCCCTCAAGGACCCCCGAGGAGGGGATGGCCCAGGAGGGCTCAGCGCTGGCCCTGGTAGGAGCGTGCTTCTCTGAGGCCCCCGGAGGAGCTCGGCCAGCAGGTGGGAACCGCAGTCAGAGGTGACCACAGGTGGCCCCTGGCCCCTCCCGGGGAGCCAGCAGGGAGGCTGGGGCTGAGGGCGGAGGACTTGGGAGAGGAGGCCGACCAGAAACCCATCTCTGGAAGCGGTCCTGGAGAGGCAGAGAGAAGGGAAGACTCGGGAGAGCAGGCTGGGGCGGCCCCCCGGCCCCATGGCTCTGAGTCCTACAGGGTCCTCTGCCCATGGGGAGAGGGGATTGAGATGGGGAGAGGGGACTGCAGAGCCAGCCTTTGGGCAGGGGGTGGGCCAGAGAGACCTGGGGGACATCGTCTGTCTCCTTGGGAAGAACTCGGGGGCTGCGGCACCTGCCAGGGTGGCTGGGCGTCTGAACCCGGGGGCGGCCGTGAGGGGTCAGAACCATCACAGGCTGGGCGGATGGCGGGGCGGCTCCCCGGACGGTAGGACGGGGCGTGAGCCCCTGAGGATGGGCTGGGGGCCTGGGCTCCATCATCTCTCGTGTTCCCAGCAGGCCCAGAGATGCCCACCAAAGTGCAGTTTCGTTTTCTGGAAAAACACACGTTGTGACCTGGGTTCAGCCAAGATTTTGTAAGGACCGTCTTCTTTGGTGCTGTAACCCCTCTGGTTTCTGCTTGCTCAGGGTGTGATGTGAGCTCTTGTAAACTGCAAAGTAGAAAGCCACGTAGAAAGCCACACCCACAACCAGGCGCTCTGCACAAGGGTTTTCTTGTGCACTTTCCCCGAGGCTGGCTTGTTAAAGGCTGAGCTTAGGACGAGCCTCCTTTCTGATTCGGCTGTAACGTGGAATACACAGGAGGTGAACGTGCCCCGGGGCAGCCAGGGGCTCCCATCTATCACTCGGACTCGGTGTTACCCACAGCCGGCCCTCTGTTCTCTCAAAGTGAAAGTGATGTCGCTCAGCTGTGTCTGACACTTTGTTAAGCCGTGGACCATAGTCCACCAGGCTCCTCTGTCTGATTCTCCAGGCGAGAATACTGGAATGGGTTGCCGTTTCCTTCTCCAGGGGATCTTCCCGACCCAGGCACTGAACCCCGGTCTCCTGCATTGTAGGGAGGAGACGCTTTACCGTCTGAGCCAGGGAAGTCCTCAAAGCCTCTCTGGCTTGGCTTCTTCCAGACACAGGCGGGCAAGTGAAGGCACACAGCCCAGCTCTCCGAGCTCGCACGGCCGGGCCAAGAGCAGGATAGTGGGCCCTGGTTTGCTCTCCTCCTGGGGCCACCGTACACCTCCGTGTGCCTCGGATCCCTCTGCCAAGCCCGATTCCCTGCTCCCAGTCGCACCTGCCCCCAGTCCCTCCCCTGCTCAGCACAGCCTGACCCCCTCTCCCCTGCTTTCCCTGCGGCCCACCGCCCTGGCCCCTGCATGAACGTGACCCCTCACCCAGGCCTGCCCCACATTTGGGGCCCTGCTCTGTGAGGCCGGGCAGAGGTCTATCCCTTTTGTTCCCTGATGTTTCCTTAGTTTGGAGGATGAATAGTGGTTGGTTCTCCCTGGGCTGCTCAGTGATGTCTATTAAATGAAAAATAAGACCCCAAGTAATGAGAGATTTATATATTTTAAGAGCTAGAGCCTCCCCCGCTGCCCAGTCCTTGTGTATAAAGTGGAGGCTGGACACATGCTAGGGGCAGACTGATGCCCGGAGCGGCTGGAGATGGGGAGCCACCACAGAAATGGTGGTGGGGGACAGACAGCAGTGTGGTCACCCAGGTGCTCACCAGACATGACCCGGGCAGAGGGCGCTGCAGGAGAGCCATGTAGCCCCTGGAGGGTCAGCCCCCAGCCACGTCCAGGGCCCCCTTGGGAGGTTAGACGTGGGGTCCCCCAGGAACTGTGAGCAGCAGGACCCGGGTTGCATTTTAGAAAATTCCTGGCACCATACTCTGACACACCCCTCTGCCTTCAAGTGATAGGCATTTTATGGAATGAGTTATTTTCTAAAGAACTGCTTTTTTCTTAAAAGGGATAAAATCCTAGCAAACTGTCAGAGTTGTACTGCAACAATAAGGCCACAGCTGTTTATGCCACAGTGAGGACCCCAAACCTGAAAGGCGTGTTTTCTGCTCCAGCTTCATACACACAGGGGACGTGGGCTCTGCCCTTGGTGGCCCACTGGCGAAGGTGCTTAAGATCACTCCTGTCTTCATGGAGACACCCCTTTTTCCCAGGGACCTGCAGGTGTTCCCAGAGGGGCTCCCCATCTGTATCTTCTCTCTGGCCCGGGACTCACCAGGTTGGCCCAGGCTGGGAATTACATCAGGGCCCCACCCTGTGCGGCCAGCCATGGCCAGAGGGCAGCTGCATCCCTGAGGCAGACCCCGTGGAGGGAGGGGTGGCCCCACGCCTACGAGGTAGCATCTGAGTGTCTGTCCCTCAGGCCCTCAGTAGTGGAGGACCAGCCTCAGCAGTGTGGCATCTCACATTCGACCCTGTCCGTCAGCAGGGCAACACAGAACCCAGTTCAGCAGGGTAGGGGGGTCACTTCCTCGTTCCTCAGAGCCTGAGCACCTTTTCACAGGTCTCTTGGCCACTCAACCTTTCTCTTCCGGTATTTTGCCCATTTTTCTATTAGACTGTGTTTTTCCAATCAATTCTGGGGGAGAATTGGTTGGATGGGTGGGTGGATAGATAGATGAACTGGTGGATGGATGGATGGTTTAGTGGATAGATGGATAGATTGATGGATGGATGGCGGATGGATGACTAGATGGATTGGTGGATGGTTGGATGGATGAGTGGTTGGATGGATGGATAACTGGATGATGACGGATGGTTGGATGGATGGATAACTGGATGATAACAGATGGTTGGATGGATGGATAACTGGATGATGACGGATGGTTAGATGGATGGATAACTGGATGATGACAGATGGTTGGATGGATGGATAACTGGATGATGACGGATGGTTGGATGGCTGGATGGGTGCATGGATGGATGGTGGATGGATGGGTGGGCAGATAGACAGATGGATAGATGGTGGATGGTTGGATGGGTGGGAGGATGGATAGACGGATGGATGGATGGACTGGTGAATGGATGGATGGATGGATAGATGAACTAGTGAATGGATAGATGGATGATTGGATGGATGGATGGATAAATAGATGGATTGGTAGATGGATAGATGGACAGATGGGTAGATGGTTGGATAGATGAGTGGTTAGATGGATGGATGGGTACATGGATGGGTAAATTGATGGATTGGTGGATGGATGGATAGATGGTCGATGGATGGATGGTTTGGTGGATGGATGCATAGATGGGTGGATGGATGGGTGGGTGGGTGGATGGATAGATGAGTGGATGGTTGGATGGATGGTAGATGGTTGGATGGGTAGGTGGATGGATAGAC
This sequence comes from Nanger dama, assembly GCA_917880005.1. Classification (NCBI taxonomy): domain Eukaryota; kingdom Metazoa; phylum Chordata; class Mammalia; order Artiodactyla; family Bovidae; genus Nanger; species Nanger dama. The sequence goes on along the minus strand of CAKJTW010000118.1, from coordinate 811,660 downwards.
GGATTGGTGGATGGTTGGACAGATGGATGGATTGGTGGATGGATGGGTGGGTGATGGATGGTTGGATGGGTGTATGGATGGATAAATGGATAGATGGTAGATGGTTGGATGGGTAGGTGGATGGATAGGCAGATGGACTGGTGGATGGTTGGACAGATGGATGGATTGGTGGATGGATGGATGGGTGGGTGGTGGATGGTTGGATGGGTGTATGGATGGATAAATGGATAGATGGTAGATGGTTGGATGGATGGATGGCTGGGTAGATGGAAAGATAGATGGATTGGTGGATGGTTGAATGGATGAGTGGTTGGATAGTTGGATAAGTGGATGGATGGTAGATGCTTGAATGGGTGCATAAATGGGTAAATGGATAGACAGTGGATGGCTGAATGGATGGATGGATGGATGGATGGATGGATGGACTGGTGGTTGGTTGGAGGGGTAGACAGACCGATGGAGAGCTGGGAGTACCCTCTTCTCTGTAAAAGTGAATGTAGGGTCAGAATAAGCTGTTCCTTGACTGAAAGGGGTCTCCTTTGGGTGAAATTTTTAAGTGACTGATTTTGTCTTTTTTTTTTTTTTAATCCCTTCTTGAGTAAATTTTGGAAGATTACATTTTACCAGGAATTTTTCTGTCTCAGCCAATTTTTCCAAATTATTGACTGAAGTTAACAGCGTTCCTGTACTGCCTTTCATCTCTACTGTTCCTATAGTCGTGGTCCTTCTTATCCTAACATGTTTATCTGTGCCTTCTCTGATTTTCGTCACCAGCCCTACCAGAACTTAATTTTTCATTTCAGTTTTAAATGATAAAGTAAGATACTAATGAATGATGAACCAGAAATCGCTGAAACTGAAATGGGATAGTTTAAAGAGAGCCAAATGGAACTTCTAAAAATGAAAACATATTAGCAGAAAATAGAAACTTGGTGAGATCAGCTAGAGAGAAGACTAATAACTGGAAGGGATGTGCTCAGTTGTGTCTGACTCTGTGCCACCCCATGGACCACAGCCTGTCAGGTTTCTCTGTCTGTGGGCAAGAGTACTGGAGTGGGTTGTCGTTTCCTTCTCCATGGGATTTTCCCCACCCAGAAATCAAACCCTCATCTCCTGCCTTGGCGGGAGGATTCTTCACCACTGAGCCACCAGGGAATTCCACAACCTGGAAGCAACAACTGAAGGAATGAGGCTGAGCACAGCCCAGAGACAAGCAGAAGGGGGCTTGTGTGTCTGTTCAGCATCCCCACCAGAGTGAGGGGTGGATGACTAAAAGCGCCAGAGGCCCAGGATCTTTCGTGACTGATGGAGGCACCATTCTCAGCTCTGGAAGGCAAGGGGGCCCAACCCAGAGAGTTTAAAAAAAAGCTTGCATCCAAGCTCATCTGAGTGACTGCAGGACCACGAAGGCAAACAGGAAACTGTGAAAGTAGCCGGAGAGAGCAGACAGGCAACCCACAAGGAGTAGCGTTAGCCAGACACCAACCGCTTCACAGCGAAGGAAGAAGAAGACAGCAGGGCAAGGTCTTCCGTGTCGAGAGGAAAAGCCCGGCAGCCCAGAGCCACAGGCCCAGCGGGACTGTGGCGGCGGGGCTGGGGTGGGTGGGAAGAGAGACAGAACCTGGGAGAGCTTGACTCATGAGACCTTCTCCAAAGGAAACTCTGTAGGAGGAGCTTCAGGTGGAAGGACGACAGCCCAGGCAGCTGTCTGTTGAGCAAGACGGGGGCATCAGTGCAGGAAAGCCCACATCAACAGGAACTCCAGGAGACAGTAACAACGATACCCAGTCAGTGAAAGTAAAGAAAGAAGCAGGGTGAGGGCCGCCAGCCGTCAGTCAGGACGACGGGGAGTTCAGCCCCTGGAGCAGGGGCTGGGCTGCTGTGCAGTAACGCACAGGATGCTGGCTGCGGTGCCTTTGTGAGAAGCAGCACTTTGTGATTGCTTTAGCCGCGGGGGCAGCTCTGTGGCAGACACCCGGGGCGCCCTGTGGCCGCCTCCCCACTCCACCCGTGGCAGGGACTTCAGGGAGAGCTCGGAGCAGAGATCCACACCCTCTGTCTACCTTTTCTCTGATCATTGGAAGGAAACCCTGAAGGGCAGATGTGCTTGTCGCTCAGTTGTGTCTGACTCTTTGTGACGCCCTGGGCCATAGCTCCCCAGGCCCCTCTGTCCATGGGATTTCCCAGGCAAGAATACTGGACTGGGTTGCCATTTCCTCCTTCAGGGGATCTTCCTGACCCAGGGATCAAACCCACGTCTGCTGCTTGGCAGGCGGATTCTTTACTGCTGAGCCACCAGGGAGGCCCAAAGTGGGGATATTCAAGCCCTGTCTATAAAACGCTTGTTTACAAGTGCAAGGAAACTGATGTTTCCAAAAGTCATCATCCCTTCCCCTGATGCTGCGCTGTGCATCCAGCAGTGGAGCCCACGCCGCCGCCCCTCTGCGCCAGCTGCCTCTGGACACCAGCTAGTGTCCTGCCCACACGGGCATCCACGAACGTACCCGAGAGCCTCCTAGGGGAAACACCTTAAGGAAAATAAGTCTACCTAGGGGAAACACCTTAAGGAAAATAAGTCTACTTCTGTGAAAACATTTATGTAATGCCACAACCACCTCTGGCTTTTTCAAGCTGTCTTCCCTGTTAGCACGTGCACTTGAGGAAGACACTGATCCGGACGTCCCATTTGAACACACACAGGGATTCTATGACCCGGATGTCTCATCCGAACACGCACAGGGATTCTACTGATGGCCTCGAATTCACTGTGTACTCTTCTTTCGTCCCCAGCTCGATCCTCTCCCAGAAAAGGTCTTACAGCAGAGACCCAACGCCAACGCTGTGCGGTCGATGGAGAAGGTCATTGAAATCCACAGTAAGTGGCCTGGCCCAGGGCTCAGCAAGGAGACCCCCACAAGGGAGGGGCCCAACTCCACAGCCCTTCTCCCACCCACCACCCCCACCCCTGCTTCTCTGTCACCGCCAGCAGCGTCCCCAGGCCCGCCTGTTGAGACCTGGCTTTCAGGGTGAATGTGATGAGCCGGTGACTCTCCTCTCACCCCCCTTAACGTCCCGACAACCTGCCACAGCCAAGTCACCAGCTCTGCTTTGTGGGGTGAAAGAGCTGCGGTTCAGGGGTGTGTGAGGCCCCTTCTCCAGGCTCCCCCTGACAGGCTGGGACCCGCACGGGTCTGGCCTCTGCCCTTGGGCCAGCAAACCCTACTCCGTCAGTTCAGAGCACCCTTGGCCCAAAGACCAGCCCTGCCCCTCGCGCGGCCGGGCCCAGGAGCCCGGGGCTGCACACGGGCTCCTGCCCCGCCTTCAGCCTGGGTCTGCGAGGTGGCCCAGTTGCGAGTGTCCGTGCCTGTGGGCAGGACCCAGGGTCTCCCTGCTGTGCACTGAGCTCCTGGCCTCCTGAGTGAGGAGCCCTGAGGCCCAGGAGACGCCAGGAGGCTGCCTGCACCCACCCCCATCATCTCGGGACTCCAGCTGGGGAGTCAGGGGAGTGCTCGGTCCCAGCCGCCCCACCCTGAGGGGAGGGGACCCTCCCGGGAGCCCCACCCCCACCCAGGGGTCCTGCCCCTGAAGGACCCAGTTCTCCTGGCCACGAGGAAGCTTTTCCAGACTGCCACCCTCTGTGAGCTTCTAACCAGGCCACCTCGTGGCTTCTGTCTCTGGAGAGTGTGGTGCTCTGAGGTCACCAGCTATGGGTGCTGCTGGAGCCCCATGGGCTCAAGCACCAGGTTGGAGTCCCGAGTCTGAGCAGTCACCCGCCCCCTTCCGCAGGCCAGTACTGGCGCTCCCTGCAGAGGCTTGCCTCCACCGCCGGCTACTCCTGGTTGAGGCCCAGAAGTGTGAGAACGAGGAAGCCGAGACTGTTACTGCCATGGCCTCGCTGTCTGTGGCCGTGAAGGCCCCTGAGAAGAGGTGAGCACAGACACTGGCCGGCCGTCTGCAGGTGACCCGGGTCTTTGCTCTGGGGTGCACTGGGGGTGCGTGCTAGCTCAGCAGGGCCGAGAGTGGGTGAGCTCTGCAGGGCCTCACCCTGGCCCCAGGGCAGACTGCACCACCCCCTCTTTCCAGAAGCGAGAGCCTGCAAAACATTTGAAGGGCATCTGGGCCAGAAGGAACACTTCCCTAGGGGAAGAGGGGGTCGCTGGGAGTTGAGGGGGCGGGGGGTAGCTAGGGGTGGGGGGGCGGGGTGGCTAGGAGATAGGAGTGCAGGTGGCTCGGGGTTGGGGGTGGGGATGGTCGGAGTTGGGGGCAGAGAGAGCTAGGAGTCTGGGGTGGCGGGAACTTCGCACACCCACCCTCCGCACCCACCCCTCTCCCCTGTTGCCGCCCCGCCCGCCCCAGCAGACCCGACGAGGAGCCCATGGAAGAGGAGCCGCCTCTGTAGCCGCTCCCGCAGCTGCGGGTCTCTTGTTTGTCTGTCTCCGTCTTGAAGCTCCGCCGAGAAAAGTTGCTGCCGCCCTGCGTCCTGCCGGCCTCCTCCGAGCCCGCGGGCGCGGCGGGGCGGAGCCCAGCCGGTGGCCCTCTGCCTGCCGACCCGGGCAGACGCCGGGACGCGCCGACACACGGACGTGCGGGGGCGGGCGCTCCGGGGCCCCCGCGGCAGCCGCGGAGGGAGGGAGCCCGCGCGGGCTCGGGGCAGAGCCGCCTGCCGAGCGAGCCGACCCGGGAAAAGGAAACGAAAATCAAAGCTCTCACGACACAAAACAAGCTTGATTAAAACTGGTGCTTACGGTTTGGTGATTCCCCACAATTCCACAGTCTCCGTGTAAACCACTCAACTCATCCTGTAGCTTATTTCTTTTTCAGAGAAAAGTCAGCAGCTCCGGCGCTGGCCTGCCCCTGCACGCCACGGGCGCGCGGTGGGGCTGGGACACGGAGCCGGCGAGCGTTTAAGGGAAAAAAACTGGACAAAAGCAGAAATGTGAGCCCGTGCGGCTTTGGTTTCTCAAAGCCGACGGAAGATGCGCGTTTTGTGCCTTTCTTTTTATTGCTCTGATGGATTTTTGTGGCTGGGTTTTCCGAAGTCCGAGGAACAATGCCTTAAGAAAAATAAACAGCAGGAGTAGGTGGGACCGCTCCCTGTGGCCGGTGGAGCCGAGGCCGGCTCGCACTGGCCTGGCGCTTCACAAGTGGTCCCCGCCACGGCCAGCAGCTCTGGAGGGCTGAGGTCCTGCCACCCTGTTTCACTTTATTGCTGTTGAAGAAAAATGGAGGTAGTTCCAAAATAGTGGCAAATACTGTTGGGGGTTTCAAAGTCCAACAAATTTTAAATGAATCCAAAGTGTTCTTTTTCTCGTACATCATATAACAATTGAGCATCTCCATTTGGTTGTGAAGCATGTCCTAGGCACACTTTCAGTGTTACGATCGGAATGCTTTTTATTAAAAGCAAGTAGCATGAAGTATTGCTTAAAATTTTAGGTATAAATAAATATATATATGTATAATATATATTCCAATGTATTCCAAGCTAAGAAACTTGATTCTTATGAAATCTTGATAAAATATTTATAATGCATTTATAGAAAAAGTATATATATATGAAATAAATGCAGATTGTAAAGGTCCCTGGCGAATGAACGGCTTGTGACTCGGCTCTCAAGGTGCTTGTGGAAAGGGATCTAGTTTGAAGCTCATGTTATTTCTGAACTCCAGATTGGAGAGCTTTCAAGCACAGGCTCGCCATGGGACACCTGCCCTGCAAGATTGTACCTTCATCTTAATTATTTTCTGACCTGACCCCTCCCCACTCCAAGCCTCCATGCACATGTGTACCTGTTAAGTTTTTATAGCGAAGGATATCAATCTGCTGTTGATTTTGTATGAATTTTTTCACAAAAAGATCTGGAATAAGCATTGTTTTGTGAATTTTACATTTTTCTCACCATTTAGCAGTTTTCTGAATGGTAATAACGTCAACCTTTTTCCTTTCTAAATTTTTGCTTGTACATTTTTTTAACTTTGGAAGGCATTTTTTATTATTATTATTATTTTCATTTTGTTTATTTTTGTACAGTGAGCACAGAGTTTATTTTCAGAGTGAGCGCAGAGCGTGCAGTGGGGTCTGAGGCCTGCCCGCCTGGGCCTGCCTGGGGCTGCACACAGGGCGTGGAGCCTTCCTTTGCACCCGTGCTTTCTGGGCAGGGGGGCACCCTCGCAGCGCTGAGCTGGCGGGCTTGCCAGCCCCCACGGGCCATCAGTATCCATGAAATTCACGTGTAAACGTCCCTGACCACGTGGTCAGGGTAGCATTTTTCACTTGGCTTTTCCAAAGAGCTTGTAAACTTGTCAGCCACGTGTGGGGCCAGGGGGCCTGTGCACCCTCCCCAGGCTCTTCTGCGGCAGCCATGTGGCAGGGCCCTGGCTGGGAGCAGCAGGCCTGAACTTTGAAGCCTGTGGCCACGGGGAGCCTGGACCCTCGCTGCCTGGTGACCCCGTGGGGACAGCAGACTCCCCCATCAGGACGTCTATCCTTGGCTCTTTTTTTTCTTTTTTGACAGTAACTGAAAAGGATCAGTTTTTAGTGGTAACTCATTTTCCAGCCCTCGAAGCCACCAGTTTCATTCCAGAGTGTGCATCGGGTTCTGGCGAGGAAGCATAGACACAGCTTGCCGTGGGTAGGGAGCCCCAGCCAAGCCTCAAGTCTGGCGACATTTACAGGGTGGCTTCTGGGAGAGACTGACGCAGCCAGACTTGGGGCCAAAGGAGCCCAGATTCTTGGACCGGCTTGGTCGTCCGGTTGGTGTTGGCTAGACTCAGGACAGTGGTCAAGAGCAGAACAGGAAGGTCTTGGGCCGTGCCTGGTGTCCCCTCTCCTCCTGGCCCCTTGCCCTGAGGCCCAGGTTGGTGGGGGAGCTGGAGGCACCCAGCCCCCAACAGTGGAGGCAGGCCCCAGCCAGTTGTCTCTGCTGGCCTCCTGGGACCCCCCTGCCACCTGCCCACTTCCTGCCGGCCGTGGCTCCTAGGGGAGAAACACATCACCTGACATTTTCCAGGTGATAGGGTAACAGGTGACCTTGGTGGCCAAGTTCCTGTTGGAAGGGTTTGCTTCTGATCTTGTCCAACAGAGACCTCCTCTGCAGAAGGCCTGACGGGGGCCGTTTTCATTTGTCAGCTCACTCCAGCTTCACAAGCGTGCTTAAAGCAGTACCGTGTAGCCTTTTGTTTTCTTTGAAGACACACTCAGCCCTTCTCCACAGCCAGCCGTCCGGGGCAGAGGGCGGAGGGCCCACCTGGAGCTCCCACCGCCTCAGGGAGGGCACCCACACCTTCCCGCTGTGGTCCCTGGACCTCTCGCCTTTTTTGTTCCTTTTCAGAGGCCTTGGGGGCACTGGCCCGGGTCAGCAAGTGAGCACTTTATACCCCTTTGCAGGAAACCCCGTGATGCCGCGGGACTCGTGGTGTCCCCTTGCCCTTCGGGCCTTCCAGCTGCGCCTCAGGGCGCCCGAGCCCCACCAGCAGGCAGCCGTCCCCGGCCGCCCCCGGCCGCCTGGGACTAGCCGCCCCTCCGGTTCCGAAGGGCCACTTTGTCAAAGCGTTTGGGTTTTTCTTGACTTCCTTTCCAAGTTTGTTTCCAGAGGAAGGACCGTTTTGTCCTGGTTCTGACACGAAAGCAAGTCTGATTTTTGCAGCACTAAGCAATGGAGTTTCTTGTTTTTAATTTTCGATCGGAACATTCCTCCTTTCCTGGTCACAGCCACACGCTCATTCCATTCTTCTTTTGTAGACTTTCGGGCCCACGTGTTTTACGGGCATTGATACGTATATAAATATATATATAAACACATATGAGTATATTTTTTTAAGTTTCCTACACTTGGAGGTTGCATGGGCTGTACGAGCGGCATGTCTTTATATTGTATACGGATTTTGCACGCAAACGCGGCAGCTTGGAGAAGAAGAGAAATGCCTTTCTGTTCCCCTCCCATGACATTTACAGACAACAAAAGATGGGAATTTTTTTTTTTTTTCTGTAAAGCGAAACCTTGAAGGAGAGTCGGGGGGGGGGGAACGTTTGCGTCTTATTGAACTTATTCTTAAGAAATTGTACTTTTTATTGTGAGAAAAATAAAAGGACTACTTAAACATTTGTCATATTAAGAAAAAGTTTATCTAGCACTTGTGGCATACCAATAATAGAGTTTATTGTATTTATGTGGAGACAGTGTTTTAGGGAGCCTACGCGGAGGTCGAGGCGGACCGCCCGTCTCCCGCAGTTGCTCTGGAGGAACTTGTCCCGTTGGGTTTCTTCCCTGGTCCCCCTCCCCGGGAAGCCTGGCCCCTGCGGCCCTTTCCGCACAGCCTGGCCCGCTTTTCCTGACCTCCGGGTGATGTATGGCTAGGATTCCACTCAACACTCAGCAGTCAAGAACTGTGCTGCACTGTGGTTTAAAATCATATTTTGCATTGAAAGGACACCATTTCTTCCTTGTAATGAAGCAGAGCTTTCACAGCTCAGCTCACTTTGTGTCTTTGACATGATTAAAAGCCTCCTATTGAAGGAAAAAGAAAGCAGACATTTTCTGTTCATGGTTTGTTTTTTTCTTTTTTGGTGTGTGTGCTCCACAGTGGAGGCGCTATTTTCCAATTTATGAGAATGACAAACATACTATCATGTGTCTGTATAAGAGGGGGTCGACCCTATTCACCCAAGAGCTCCTCACGGTCTGTCACAGAAAACGCGGTGGGGATGTGTTCCCGTCCCCTCGACGCCCGCTTCCCGCTCCTGCGGGCGCCGCACGGGCGGCAGAGACCAGTCTCCTCTGCAACTTCACATCCGTTCTCTCTTGATTGTCTGGACCTTCCCGGGTCCTTTCCCTTTCTCAGTGGGGCTGGAGATTCTGTCCTTGGTTTTCTCATTCTTGTTTCATTCTGTGGGGGGGTTGCACTGTCTGCGGTGTCCGCCCCCGACGGCCGGCTCCACTTCACCGGAGTCCAGTATTTGTACCTCATCATGCGACTTGTCACTCTTGTGGTGTAAATAAAGAGCATTAATTGCCCTCCGACCCGTGTTTTCTGCCGTGTGCTCTCATGCTCGCCGGTTCCGTGCCAGGGTCCCTGCAAGGGGCGGTGGGGGCAGGGGGGGCACCTGGGCACCAGCCCATCAGCAGCCGTGCCACCTTCCACCCATACAGACAGCCCACAGATGTATCTTCACTTAAATGTCCAGTAATTCTATTTTCTCCCAAAACTCCTGGTCTGGAAACAGCCTTGGAAGGGATCGAGGCTGAAGGGAAAAGACCAGAGGCCTGGCCTCTCTGGAGCTCGGCACTATCCCTGAGGCTGTGAGCCTGCAAGCACGGCCACCTCCACGTGGGACCATACCTCCCCGCCCATCACACCCTTCCCAGGTGCTCGCATCCAGTGACATAACTGGGAGGGGGAGAGGGTCCAGCCCCATTGGCCCCAGACAGAACAACTCAGGGGCACCTCAGCTCGCCCCCAGCTGGGCTCTCCTCTGCTAGGTCATATTTCCTTCCTCACCCATTCTCAGATGTCGACCCCAAGGACGCTCCTTAAAAATATCGTGCTCACCAGACTCCACCCAGGGTCTGCTTTCTGAGAACCCCAAATGCTACACCCAGGGGCCTCCAGGCCCTCAGTGAGACCTGTGGAGCACAGCCACCTCCAGACACAAGCAGAGCTGCCCCAGGCAAGAACCTAGGAGCGGGAGTCACTGAGTTGGGGGGCGGGGGGGTATATTTGTTATGCAGCATCATTGCAGCAGTAGCTAACTGAGGCAGACAGTGTGAAGAGAGAGGAGGCTCCAGTGTAACCTGAGTCTTTTCATGCTTTGCTGGTACTTATGAAGACATTTAATAATTTATGCAAAATGAGAGGATCTTATTCCAATACGAATTCTCTTCCAAACACTCAGATGTAAAGAAGCCTTGAAAGAGTGTCCTTTCTAAGCTCTAGGCAAGGAGATTTGTGAGGGCAGCTTTTCTTCAGATTTATTTTGCGCTGTAGGTTTTTTTGTGACATCTTTTGGATAATTTTTATCTGAAATTATTTTTTAACGTGTGTTATAAAGCACTGATTTTTTTTTAACCTTTTGGAAGTGTGAAATATCTCAACCACATTGAGTAGAGAAAATAACACATCCTTCAGGGTGAGCACACAGTCACACTTTGCTGTGAGCATTCTGGTGAATAGATGCGGAGGATGCAGGTCAGCTCAGTGTCCTCTTCCCTTCCCCTCCCTGGGTAAACGCTACCCTGGAATTGGTGTGTAGACCTCCTGTCCATGTCTTTGCATCTTCGCTGCATAATTTTATCTCCATAGAAGTAAGTGTGAAGGTGCCAGAATTTTCTGTAAATGCCTTTTTCATCCACAGTGTGTTATTGGGCTCACCTTACGGGCTTCCCTGATTGCTCAGTTGGTAAAGAATCCGCCTGCAATGCAGCAGGAGGCCCCAGTTCAATTCCTGGGCAGGGAAGGTCCCCTGGAGAAGGGAAAGGCTACCCACTCCAGTATTCTGGCCTGGAGAATCCCATGGATGGTCCATGGGGTCGCAGAGAGCTGGACACGACTGAGTGGCTGTCCCTCCTCCTTTCACTTTCTGCCCCTGCGCACAGCTCTAGGAACTCATTACGAGGGCTGCGTGCTCGCACACTGACTGGCCGTCCCCGCACGCACAGCCCAGCCCTCCCGACTCAGGCACGCAGCACTTGCCGTGTGGTCTCCCCGACACATCACGCTGCCCCGGGTGTTGCGGGTCCCCGTCTCCAGGGGAGTTGCTGGCCCGGCAGGGTGTCAGCTCTTGTTAAAGCAGAATGGGCACTCCCCATAGCGGTTCACCGATGTTTGCCTCCACCAGCACTGACTGGAGTCTGGCGGGATACAGAGCAGCAAAGGGTCCTGAGACGATGCGGGTCCCCGGGTATTCTTTCCCTGCAAACATCCCCCATCTGTGGAGGCTGCGCCTCTCCCCGCAGACAGGGCGGCTGTGAAGCAAATCCCAGCAGCATGCCACCCACCTGCAAATGCTTCAGTAGACATCCCTGGAAGATAAGGACTCTTCACAAACACGGCACAATACCACATCATGCTTGAAAAACGAACACTTCCTTCACATTGCCCAGTAGCCAGCCAAAGCTGAGGTCTCATTTTTCATCTTGTTTCCTTGCTTGTTTCTCACAGTTGGTCACAGTGCCTACAGGGAAAAACTAAGCCCTGGAAGGTGACAGTTACAAAAGGAAGAAGTTTCTCATTCAGTATCTCAGTGATACTAAATATTTCAACCAAAACCGAAAGGGTAATATTACATGGTTTAACTCAATATGTAAGACTCGGAGTTTAATTTTAAAATGCACTTAGTATTTCTGTTCAAAATATACCCTTAGCGGGCTTAAACTACTGTCTTGGTTTGAATGTAAAAGTAACAGCATGCTTTATCTCTCTGCCGGTAGTGCGAGCTCCAGTTTGGAAAACGGGGATGAAAAGTGTGCATTTTGATTCATGAAAGTGTTGAGATTTGTGCTCGAAACTAAAGCGGTGGGGCATTCCCAGTGTCTGAGGCCACTGAAAATCCCTTGATCTGGTGTTTGAGTGCATAAAAGCTGGGGTTCTCCTCACCCACTGCTCATGGATCAAGCCCTGCAGTGACTCCACTAAAATTTAACACCCCCCTCACCATCCTTGAGGGGGTTGTGTGGTCACACCCACTTACCCTAGAGGAAACAAAGGCTCAGAAAGTTCAAGTACTTTGCCCGAGTTTGCACATCAGGCATGGGGTCCTAGACACAGGGCAGTCCCCTTGCTGAGCCTCTCATTTGAACCCCTGTCTTCTGCCCCCCGGCCACACTCTGACGCACAGGCCACGGCTGACTGGAGAGGGTGGAGGACCCACGGGGACCAATGCCTGTGGAGTCCGGACCAGGGCTGGTCCCCCTCCACATGAGGACGCATGGGGCCAGTCCTAGGGGCGCCCTGTACAAGGCCCGATGTAGAAAGAGCTGGGCAACCCCACCCCAGGGAGGGATGAGGTTCTGGACTGCACTCTCCCCACCCAGCCGTCCTCCCTGAGAGGGAGGCAGGCACAGCATCCCTGGGCCCAGCCTCCCAGCTGCGCTCAGACCAGGCACCCCAAGCCCCAGCCCCTGTGTGGCAGTGATGCTCAGATCTCAGCGCCGCCAGGAGGCCCAGGCACTGCTGGAGGCTCAGGCTGTCCCTCCCAGAGGCCCCACGCGTGGAGTCCCGACCGGGCTTTCCGCGCAGGCCAGCTGCAGGCAAAGCCCACCCTCCCTCCAGGAGAACGTCCCTCCAGGCCTTGCCCTTCCCAGATCCCTTGCCCAAAGGCAGGTCGGGCAGAGGAGGCTTGAAACTGTGGTGTGACCTTTGACCTCATGGGACCACAGTTTTCTCCATAAAAGGAACAGGTGGGTGGGTGGCCCCTCAAGTCCTCAGCTGTCCCCACAGTCGAGGGGACGCTCTAGACACAGGAGTAGCAACTGGATCGTTTCAGCCGCTGCTCCTGGAGCTGAACTTGTGACCCTGTAAACACTTTCAGTTCAGTCGCTCAGTCGTGTCCCACTCTTTGCGACCCCATGAATCGCAGCACGACAGGCCTCCCTGTTCATCACCATCTCCTGGAGTTCACTCAGACGCACGTCCATCGAGTCCGTGATGCCATACAGCCATCTCATCCTCGGTCGTCCCCTTCTCCTGCCCCCAATCCCTCCCAGCATCAGAGGCTTTTCCAATGAGTCAACTCTTCGCATGAGGTGGCCAAAGTACTGGAGTTTCAGCTTTAGCATCATTCCTTCCAAAGAAATCCCAGGGCTGATCTCCTTCAGAATGGACTGGTTGGATCTCCTTGCAGTCCAAGGGACTCTCAAGAGTCTTCTCCAACACCACAGGTCAAAAGCATCAATTCTTTGGTGCTCAGCCTTCTTCACAGTCCAACTCTCACATCCATATGACCACAGGTAAAACCATAGCCTTGACTAGACGGACCTTAGTCGGCAAAGTAATGTCTCTGCTTTTGAATATACTATCTAGGTTGGTCATAACTTGTCTTCCAAGGAGTAAGTGTCTTTTAATTTCGTGGCTGCAGTCACCATCTGCAGTGATTTTGGAGCCCCCAGAAGTAAAGTCTGACACCATTTCCACAGTTTCCTCATCTATTTCCCATGAAATGATGGGACCAGATGCCATGATCTTCGTTTTCTGAATGTTGAGCTTTAAGCCAACTTTTTCACTCTCCTCTTTCACTTTCATCAAGAGGCTTTTTAGTTCCTCTTCACTTTCTGCCATAAGGGTGGTGTCATCTGCATATCTGAGGTTATTGATATTTCCCCGGCAATCTTGATTCCAGCTTGTGTTTCTTCCAGTCCAGCATTTCTCATGATGTACTCTGCATAGAAGTTAAATAAGCAGGGTGACAATATACAGCCTTGACATACTCCTTTTCCTATTTGGAACCAGTCTGTTGTTCCATGTCCAGTTCTAACTGTTGCTTCCTGACCTGCGTACAGATTTCTCAAGAGGCAGGTTAGATGGTCTGGTATTCCCATCTCTTTCAGAATTTTCCACAGTTTATTGTGATCCACACAGTCAAAGGCTTTGGCATAGTCAATAAAGCAGAAATAGATGTTTTTCTAGAACTCTCTTGCTTTTTCCATGATCCAGCAGATGTTGGCAATTTGATCTCTGGTTCCTCTGCCTTTTCTAAAACCAGCTTGAACATCAGGGAGTTCATGGTTCACGTATTGCTGAAGCCTGGCTTGGAGAATTTTGAGCATTACTTTACTAGCATGTGAGATGGGTGCAATCGTGTGGTAGTTTGAGCATTCTTTGGCATTGCCTTTCTTTGGAATTGAAATGAAAACTGACCTTTTCCAGTCCTGTGGCCACTGCTGAGTTTTCCAAATTTGCTGGCATATTGAGTGCAGCACTTTCACAGCATCATCCTTCAGGATTTGAAATAGCTCCACTGGAATTCCATCACCTCTGCTAGCTTTGTTCATAGTGATGCTTTCTAAGGCCCACTTGACTTCACATTCCAGGATGTCTGGCTCTAGATTAGTGATCACACCATCGTGATTATCTGGGTCTTGAAGATCTTTTTGTACAGTTCTTCTGTGTATTCTTGCCACCTCTTCTTAATATCTTCCGCTTCTGTTAGGTCCATACCATTTCTGTCCTTAATCGAGCCCATCTTTGCATGAAATGTTCCCTTGGTATCTCTAATTTTCTTGAAGAGATCTCTAGTCTTTCCCAATCTGTTGTTTTCCTCTATTTCTTTGCATTGATCGCTGAAGAAGGCTTTCTTATCTCTTCTTGCTATTCTCTGGAACTCTGCATTCAGATGCTTATATCTTTCCTTTTCTCCTTTGCTTTTCGCCTCTCTTCTTTTCACAGCTATTTGTAAGGCCTCCCCAGACAGCCATTTTGCTTTTTGCATTTCTTTGTCATGGAGATGGTCTTGATCCCTGTCTCCTGTACAATGTCACGAACCTCATTCCATAGTTCATCAGGCACTCTATCTATCAGATCTAGGCCCTTAAATCTGTTTCTCACTTCCACTGTATAATCATAAGGGATTTAGGTCATACCTGAATGGTCTAGTGGTTTTCCCTACTTTCTTCAATTTGAGTCTGAATTTGGTAATAAGGAGTTCATGATCTGAGCCACAGTCAGCTCCTGGTCTTGTTTTTGTTGACTATATAGAGCTTCTCCATCTTTGGCTGCAGAGAATATAATCAATCTGATGTCGGTGTTGACCATCTGGTGATGTCCATGTGTAGAGTCTTCTCTTGTATTGTTGGAAGAGGTTGTTTGCTATGACCAGTACGTTTTCTTGGCAAAACTCTATTAGTCTTTGCCCTGCTTCATTCTGCATTCCAAGGCCAAATTTGCCTGTTACTCCAGGTGTTTCTTAACTTCCTACTTTAGCATTCCAGTCCCCTATAACGAAAAGGACATCTTTTTTGGATGTTAGTTCTAAAAGGTCTTGTAGGTCTTCATAAAATCGTTCAACTTCAGCTTCTTCAGCATTACTGGTTGGGGCATAGACTTGGATTACTGTGATAGTGAATGGTTTGCCTTGGAGACGAACAGAGATCATTCTGTCATTTTTGAGATTGCATCCAAGTACTGCATTTCGGACTGTTTTGTTGACCATAATGGCTACTCCATTTCTTCTGAGGGATTCCTGCCCGCAGTAGTAGATATAATGGTCATCTGAGTTAAATTCACCCATTCCAGTCCATTTTAGTTCGCTGATTCGTAGAATGTCGATGTTCACCCTTGCCATCTCCTGTTTGACCACTTCCAATTTGCCTTGATTCATGGACCTAACATTCCAGGTTCCTATGCAATATTGCTCTTTACAGCATCGGACCTTGCTTCTATCACCAGTCACATGAACAACTGGGTATTGTTTTTACTTTGGCTCCATCCCTTCATTCTGGATGTTATTTCTCCACTGATCTCCAGTAGCATATTGGGCACCTAATGACCTGGGGAGTTCCTCTTTTGGTATCCTATCATTTTGCCTTTTCATACTGTTCATGGGGTTCTCAAGGCAAGAATACTCAAGTGGCTTGCCATTCCCTTCTCCAGTGGACCACGTTCTGTCCGACCTCTCCACCATGACCCGCCCTTCTTGGGTTGCCCCGCGAGAATGGCTTGGTTTCATTGAGTTAGACAGGGCTGCCGTCCTAGTGTGATTAGATTGACTAGTTTTCTGTGAGTATGGTTTCAGTGTGTGTGCCCTCTGATGCCCTCTTACACTTCCCTGCAGTATTTTCCTAGGGGCAGAGTTGCTGGTGTGACTTCAGGTCAAGATTTGAATGGAAACTAGATGGGGTGGGGGGAATTGTATGCAAATGATATCCTCAGCTCAGTTCAGGGAGGGTGTGAGGACCGAGCTCCTCCCTGGCCAAGCCTGGGTGGGGAATGGTCAGGTCTGCAGACAGACCTGTTTGCAGATGGCTGAGCCTCAACCTGGTAATTCCACTCCAGGAATCGGTCCCGGGGACAGAAATCTAATCACAGAAAGCATTTCCTGTGCAGAGATGCTCACTTCAGCATTATTCAGTGGAAAGCTGGAAACACCTGGAAATATTAATGTTTAACAGTCGGGAGTGGGCGGGTGCCTGGTTGCTGGGCGCGTGGGTGGTAGCACCCCTCTGGGGCTGGGCTGACTGACACCGCTGGTCACCACACGGAGCACATCTTTCAGAGCCAGAGGGTGGACGAAGCACCATGTTCGATTCAACCTGATGAAGAAACCCAAGCTGGGACTTTGAACTTGGCATCCAAACAGCACGGGGAGGGGCCGTCACAGTACACTGAGGGCTGTTCTCCTTTCCTTCTGTGATAGAAGGAAGTATACCAGCTCCGAGTTCATCTCATTTGCATTCATGAGCAATAACCCTAAAGCCATTGTCGACTTAGAAAATCTACGCGCAGTGTGAAAGTTGGGGTTAAGGTTCACTTGGGCAGAGTGAGGACCGCAGCCCGGGAGACAGCACCTCTTGATGGCTCTGAGAGGCTGCTCCGGACGAGGAGGGGAGGTCAGCGTGTGTGGTTTTGGTGAAGGGGGAGCACACGCAATCGAGCACGTGCTTCTTTGCCGAAGGTTGCTCCCGGTCACAAGGAGCAGATGTGATCACGAAGGATTTTGGTATATTTTCTGCATTTCTAGGTATAAGGAGATGCTAGAACTGGGCTGATCAAACCAGCTCCTGAAAATACCAATCTGAAGACCCGTTCTGCCTGCTGTCACAGAGTACAGAGGCCTAGTTTCTGCTCTGCACCCTGGCCTCCTTTCAGGGGGCGGTTGGTGGTCAGTGGCCACAGAAGTGCCTGGTGTAGCCCTCGGGGTAGGTGGCCACTGTCCACTGGAGTTGACAGCATGTTTCCAGCTTCTGTCCCACAGAGCCGTTTCCTTAAGGAGTCAGTTAGCTGTCATGGAGGAAAACCAGTAGTGCAGGGAAAGTGGTTTCTAGCATGTTCCCCAAGCTCCGCCCCAGCCCAGAAGGGCATTCCCGCCTCACCTCCTGTGTGCTGAAGGCCTTGGAGGTCCCCCCTCTGGGGCACGGCCCCTGAAGAAGCCCACTGCTGCGGGCGGGAGGTGGGGGAGATGGTGCAGGACACCGACCACATTTCGAAGGCCCAGGGGAGGCAGCTGAGCTGTCATGCAGGACCGCTAGGAGGACCGCCTGAGCACCGCCCGGCCTCCGAGGGCTGCCATCAGCCCTGTGACCGCCCCGCCGCAGTGTCGACTTAAGAATAACCACAGCCTAAATACTGAGCGTGCCTGCACCGTCATGTCCAACTCCTGTGACCCCACGGACTGCAGCCCGCCAGGCTCCTCTGTCCATGGGATTCTCCAGGCAAGAACACCGGTAAGTGAAGTGAAGTCGCTCAGTCGTGTCTGACTCTCTGTGACCCCACGGGCTGCAGCCCGCCAGGCTCCTCCGTCCATGGGATTCTCCAGGCAAGAACACCGGTAAGTGAAGTGAAGTCACTCAGTCGTGTCCGACTCTCTGTGACCCCACGGACTGCAGCCCGCCAGGCTCCTCTGTCCATGGGATTCTCCAGGCAGGAACACTGGAGTGGGTGCATTTCCTCCTCCAGGGGATCTTCCCAATGCAGGTATTGAACTCACATCTCCTGAGTCTCCTGCACTGGCAAGCGGGTTCTCTACCCCTGAGCCACCTGGGAAGCAATTTGTTGGGTGGGGAGTTTTCAGACTTCAAGTCTGGCAGACAGCATCTCGAGTGACTGAGAAAACTGTTCTGAGAAGGACCGGGTGGGGGGAGGGGGTGTCGGGTTACACAGAAGTGTGCAACTAGGGGCAGGGGCTCTGAATATCGGAAGATTAGCGCTAATTAGGAGAAACCAGATATCTCAGGTTATGGAGTTTAGCACTTTTCTATGCGTGGGAAGACGCAAGAGTCTGGGCTCACTGAACTCATTCCTTTCTTGCACGTCTCAGCTGCCTGGGGCCAGCATCCTGCGATTTGAGTTTCACATCCTTCATTTCTTGCTCACTGGTCACACGTAGCAGACTCAGAAATTCACATTTGAAGGGCTGAATGGCTGCTGGCTGTGACACCCTCGTTTACTGATATGGCAGGAGTCACTCCATTCCTCAGTCCTTTCCTTGTCCTTAGTTGCTCCACGTGCTTACAGGAGTTGAACCTGGTTCTTGGAGGGGAGAGGGAACAGGTGTCCCTGAACCCTGCACGGTGGAAGGTCCAGCCTTCAGCCCTCAGCGCAGACCCAAGATCATCAGGGGCCCACAGAGGGCAGCCCCTCACCCGGGGGCCAGCAGGGTGGAGGACCACCCATCCCTGGAGCCGCAGGGACCACCCATCCCTGGAGCCGCAGGGAAGCTGAGGCCTTCGCTGAGATCTCATCACAGCTCAGCACCTCCTGCTGCCCAGCCCTGCCCCCCACCCCTGGCCTTTCTGCGGGCAGATCCCCACGGCACTCAGCGGGCCTGCTTCCTGGGGAACCAGCATAGCTGCTACCACACGGTAAGGAATGTGCTCTAGGAAGGTGAAAATGGGGCAAACGCCCATCTTGGAGCAGAGCAGAGAGAGCCTCCCTGAGGCTGGGAGGACGGAAGCGCCCCCATACCCACCCCGCAGCCACGGGTAAGTGAAGAATCTAAGCTACTCCATTTTGTTAACAGAAGAACTCCATTTTGTAAAGTTCCAGACAAAAAGACTTAGACTTTTGGATGTTACCTAACCTTGTCCTACTGCCCACGAGCCAATCGACCCTCAGGTTAAACCTCCTGACTTTACGTTCAGGAACTTGTGATCTACCTTGAAAGTAAAAGCCAACCAAAAATCAACACACAACTCTATAGAAGAAGGGAACCAATCAGATGTCCTTTAGCCTGAAAATCCCCTTTTACCTGAATATTCCCTATATAAGCAATGTAATCCAAAACCCGGGGCTCCTCCCTATAGCCGCTGCGTCGGTGCCGGTGGGAGCCCCAGCTCGAGCTTGGTAATAAAAACTCTCTTGCTTTTGCATTGGATATCGGCTCCCCGGTGGTCTCTGGGCGATTTCGTGACTTGGGCATAACAGTAAGGAGGCTTCCTGGCCGCCGAGGCGGACGGGTGAAGGGATGGACAGGGAGGTGCCCAGCTCCTCCCTGGGCAGCACCCTGCTTGTTCGCCAGCTGCCTGAGCCGAGGGGCCTCCCATGTCCTGTCCAGGTGCCCACGGCCCGTAAAACAGTGAGGGGGCCTGCCCAGGGGCCCGGCCGGCCGTCCCTGAGCTCAGGACCTGCTTCCACACGTGCACCCCCCCGGAAACTGCCAGCCCGGGGCAGGATGCCACTCTCGACTGTGGATGGGCCTCCTGAAAGGCACCGTGGAACCCTGCTTCCTGGCCTTGGCCTCTGCCAGGAATGCCTTCCTCCCTGGGACCTCTCTTCCCCACTGAACCCTAGTTTAGGTGGAGCCACCTTCCCGCCCCCCTCCCCAAATACTGCAGAGACACAGAGGTGATGGGGCAGGCAGGGCTCTTCCCAAGACGGGTGGCAGCTCTCCCTCCCGACGGCGACCTCAGGCCAATCCTGTGCCCCAATTTCCTCTGGAGTCTTAGCACCAGACCCTCTGGGCGGCAGGGGCATCGGGCAGCAGCCCCACAAGGGTAGGCTCTGCTTCCGTGCTCTCTGTGGGCACAGGCTGCCAGTGGCCCCTGAGGCAGCGAGGCTGGTGGCCCGGATAGATAGTGATGGGTGGGGGCTCACGGCCCAAGGACGAGCCCTAATGTTGCACACGAGTCAGGAGCATCCTTGATGGGCTTCGGCCCCTCCCTGCACTGACCTGAGATGGAGTGGGCCACTGGCCGCGTTTGCCCAGAGACGCTCACTCTTGGCAGCCAGTCCCTCTGACCTCGAGACAGGCAGCAGTGGGCGAGTGGTGGTCCCTCAAGAGACACCCACATCCTGCCCCCGGGAACCAGTGGGTGTGCGGATGGAGTTACGTAAGAATCTCAAATGGAGATCATCCCAGATGGCTCAGGCAGCTCTCAACCCAATGACAGGTGCCCCCGAAAGAGACGGAGGAGGAGCCCCGTGGGGACAGAGGCAGAGACTGAGGTGATGTGGCCACAGGCGAGGGGGACAAGAGCCCCGGATGCTGAAGGGGTGGGAAGGCTGCGCCTACTGGCACCTCACTTCCAGCTTCTGCCCAACAAACTGCAAGGGAGTCAATTTCAGTTGTCTCGAGTACTCTCTTTACGGTAAGAATTGGACCATAAAGAAGGCTGAACACCAAAAAATTGATACTTCTGAACAGCAGTGCTGGAGAAAACTCTTGAGAGTCCCTTGGACAGCAAGGGGATCCAACCAGTCCTTCCTAAAGGAAATCAACCCTGAATATTCATTGGAAAAATTGATGTTGAAGCTGAAACTCCAATACTTTGGCCACCTGATGCGAAGAGCCAACTCACTGGAAAAGACCCTGATGCTGGGAAAGATTGAGGGCAGGAGAAGGGGACGACAGAGGATGAGATGGTTGGATGGCATCACCAAGTCAATGGGCATGGATTTGAACAAACTCCAGGAATGCTGCAGTCCATGGGGTCTCAAAGAGTCAGACACGACTTAGCAACTGAACAACAAGCCCCCCAGTTTCTGGTGGTTTGTTACCAGACCCCCGGGAGACTCACACGGAGCCTTCCAGGGGAGTTAGGGGACACTGGCCCTGCTGGGTCAGCGTCTGAAAGGGCTTATTATATCAGGGTTCTTGACCTGGTGTCCCCCAGGAGTCTGGGGGCTTCGGAGTTCTGAGACCTGATGCCCTTGACATTTCATGCAGTGTTCTCTGACGGGAGGGCATGGGGCTTCCAGCAGCTCCCTGCATCTCAGGGTGATTTTAAGCCTCTGTCCCCATCCTTGGGGGCCCCCAGGAAGGGCAATGTCCATCTTCCACCTCCTGTGGGGCTCCTGGGCACTGGACCAGGGCCTGGACCGGTGTCCCCAGATCCAAGCAGAATGGAGCAGAAAAGGCAAGTGTCACCTGTTTGGCAGACCCCGCCCAGCCTGGGACCCTCTGTCCCATGTCCTCCTGGGTCGCCCAGCTGCACCTGTGGGGTCTGGGGGACTGAGGGCTGGGACAGGTGGTGCCACCCGGGGCCCCAGGGAGTGTAGGGTTCTGTGCCCTGGAGGAGGGCAGGGCCTGTGTGGCATGAAAGGGGAGCCAGAGGTGAGCGAGAGCAGGGTGGCCCCACGAGACCCCGGGAGCCGGGAGTGGGGGACAGCCCTGGACCACGGGCCCTTCCTCGGGGATGGATATCGTCTCAGCCCCAGCTGTGGGTCGGACAGGAGAACTGGGCAGAAAGCCAGGACCCAGATGCTGCGGAGTCCCCAGCGATGCGTGAGCGGGGGTCTGCTCAGCCCAGGGAGGGGCGGGAGCAATGACACCCACGAGGGCCTCTGGAGAGTCCCACGAGCACCAGTTCCCAGGGGCCTCTTCATCTGGAGCCTTCCGGGCCACGAGGCAGAAAGCCTTGGAAGACCCCGCTGGGCCCATCTCGTGCTTGAGGCCCCTGGGACCCCCTCTCTGCTGCCTCCCCCTCACCCCGCCCAGGTTTGGGCATCACTGAAGACACCGCCCCCACTGGATCGGGCTCTGTTGAGTGCCAACCCCCGCCTGACCCCCGGATGCATGGCTGGGGCTGCAGAGGCGCCCCCTGGGGCCTTGGGGAGGTGGAGATTGATGTCGCCTCCAGACAGGGCTTGTAATTAAATATGTCCTTGGGCCTGACCGAGTGTGAGACACGGCCCCGCGCTGGTCACTCAGTCTGATGGATCTGCAGAAGGTCCTGCAGGAGCCAGGGGTTGGGGGGGTCCGCCCTCTCCAGGCCTCTCTCCCCGGACTGGGGGTTACCCGGGCCGCCCCTGGACCCTGTCCCACCCTCATCAGAGGCAAGAGGGCGGCAACAGAGGAGGCGTTCTGAGATTTGAGGCGACGTCGCCACCATAGGGCACCACAGAGGGGAGCAGGCTGCCGTCTGGGGGGCAGAGAGGAGAGAGGGTGCAGCCCCATCCAGATGCTCCTGGGGGAGCCTTGCGATCCCAGCGCCGCCTGCTGGCGATTCCCGGAGCTGCAGCCCCAGGCAGATTCCCAACCTTGTCCCCATCCCCCTGAAACTCCACACGCCACCCCCACCCCCCAAAGCCTGAGCGCCGACCCTGCTTACACTTTGGGCATGACAGTGGCGCAGCTCGTCAGGCACCGAGAGCCACCCCCACTATCCCGGGGAAAGGCTGACGTAGCGAGACTTCCTGGTGTGCAGGCTTAGGGTCAGGTTCTCCTAACATCCCCTGCTCTGCTGAGGGACCCCGGGAAAAGCCCACCACCCCAGGGAGCGGAGAAGACCCCCAGCTGTTCTAGCGATCAGGGCTCTGGGGCCCAGGCACCCTGGAGAGCCCGGCCTGCTGGCCCTGCAACTCAGCCACCATCTGGGCCGCCACTGCCTCCATGTGGATGTGCCGGGTTGTCTGTCCACCTGGGCACTGTCAGGTGGATGGGAGAAGTGTCCATAAGGGGGGCTCACATCCCGGTGGGGGGCGGTAAGGCAGAGACCCAGCACGAAAGAAGGCACTTGTCTGCACACCGGAGGGGTGGGGCAGAGTCGGGGGCTCCAGGGTCCCGGGACAGCAAGCAGGGGCGATCCTGAGCCAGTGCCCAGTCCAGTCAGAGGAAGCAGACCCAGGCTGCCGGCTGCTGGAAGCCAGGGAGATCGGGAGCAGGAGCCATGGTGACCATGGCTCTCCCAGGACCCGTCATCCTGGGGGACAAACTCCCCAAACCACATGGTCCCTGCACACCTGGCCCCAGGAGGCCCTTCACTCAGGGACCCCCACGTGTCTACAGCTTCAGCCTGACGACTGTAGCAAGATGGCTGTGTTTACTGGGGCTTACGATGCTCCAGAAGCCATGCCGCCCGTTTCTGGACACATTTGTTGCCGTTCGGTCGCTCGGTCGTGCCCAGCTCTTTGAGACCCATGGTCTGCAGCACACCAGGCCTCTCTGTCCATCACCACCTTCCGGAGTTTACTCAGACTCATGCCCATTAGCTGGTGATGCCATCCAACCACCTCTGGGTACAGGGAAGGGGGTCAACCAGCTGGGACTCAGTGGCCAAGGCTGGTTGCCTGTTTTAACATCATCTGCCCCGGTGCCCTCCTCAGAAACAGAACCTTGATTGTGTTCAGGGCCACAGGCATCCATTTCCACCAGACAGCTGTGGCCATGAGACTGAGTTCTGCCAACGGTTGGTGAGCAGAAGTGAGTGTGGGATTTTCCAGATGGTTCTTCGCAGGGGAAGCAGCAACCTGCAGGTTCAAAGAAGTCACTTCCAGCATTAGAAGCAGATAGGGGCTTCCCAGGAAAGAGCCCATCTGCCAATGCAGGAGAGGCAGGCGTGATCCCGGGGTCGGGAAGATCCCCTGGAGGAGGGCATGGCAGCCCACTCCAATGTTCCTGCCTAGAGAAGCCCATGGACAAAACAGCCTGGTGGGCTACAGTCCTTGGAGACACAACTGAGCACGCATGCGTATTAGAAGCAGAAACACATTCAGCCTGGGCTGTAAGGACTTAAAGATCCCTGTGGGCTGGGGCAATGAAGGGTGGTCTGCTCACACAGGCAAGGCAGCGGTCCCACCCCTGAGGCCGAGGAGACCAGGACCCCCTGCCCCGCTTTTACTGTGAGCATCACCACTTTTGGCCACACACACTTGCCAGCCCCTGCCTACAGCGGCCACGTCTGCTTTCCAATTGCTCCTGAGTCCCCACAATCAGGCCACACCCAAACTACATCCAGAACACCAGCTATAAGGGACTCTGGGAAGCACACATTTCCTAGTGCTGACCAGACAGGAAGTATGATTTGACCTTGTTATGAAACAAGCAAACAGGCTCATCCAAGGAGAGGAAGAAATGAAAGTTGCTCAGTCGTGTCCGACTCTTTGAAACCCCACAGACTACACAATCCATGGAATTCTCCAGGCCAGAATACTGGAGTGGGTAGCCTTTCCCTTCTCCAGGAAATCTTCCCAACCCAGGGATTGAACCCAGGTCTCCCGCATTGCAGGTGGATTCTTTACTGGCTGAGCCACAAGGGAAGCCCGTAAAGCTATTATAATCCAGTACAAATTAAAAACAAAAAAGCAACCAACTCTGCAGAAGCCGCAGAGTTAGAGTTGTGTCTCTGCAGAAAATGATGGTGAATGTCGTACCTAGAAGTTGGAGACGGACTTAGTGGTGTTGCTAAGGTGGAAATTTCTGGATGGGAATGTCAGTGTACCTTGGCATCTCTATCAAGAGTCTTCTTTGTGTTTAATCTCTGATGGTGCCAGAGGATTTAATGTCTCCTCCAAACCAAGATGAATTCTACAAAAGCTGAGATGCTGATGGAATCTGTCACAGTCACGGAATGCACGTAAAGAATCTGCCTGGAAGAAGAAGGACACAAATGCCCAGTGGAAAGAGCCCCTGGCCCGAGGGAGGTGCAGATGTGACTGTGATACCAACCAGGGTTCTTGCTCCTTAATCAGCAGGAATTAATCAGAGGGCAGACAAGAAATCCAGGGGCCCCTGCTGCAGCAGGAGGAGAAGAACAGACACCAGCTTCCCCTGCTCCTTCCCCAGGAGGGCTGAGCTGGTTCCTTACATGGAGCGAAGGTGGGGGTGAGTCCAGGGCTCGGTCCCGAGGGGTGGCTTGGGTGGCTTACCCACCCCTTGTCGGTGTTGCGTGCAGGGGGCATGCACAGTGCCCTGCTTTTGCTCCCCGCTCCTCAGAAGTGGCAGTTGCTAAAAGAAATCAAAGATCTAGATAATTGGAGAAATAGTCCATGTTCAGGAATTGGAAAGACTCAATATTCTCAAAATCATAATTCTCCCTAAATTGATTTATACAGTCAATTAAATCTTATAAAGATCCCAGCAGAATTTTTTAGTAGAAATTGGCCCACTGACAGTAAAGTTTATTTGGAAATGCAAAGGACTCAGGATATCCAAAACGATTTTGAAACAGAAGAACAAAAGGGTGATTCATACTTAAAGGAGGATTTTGAAACCTCTAAAGCCACAGTAAGCATAGCTGTGCACCTCTGGCATAGGGTAGACACGGATACCACGGAGTGAAAAGTAAGGGTTCGTAGAGAAATGCTTACACTTAGGGTCGCTCCATTTTCAACAGAAGTGCCAAGGAAAAGGAACAGGAAAGAGTCTTCCCCACGCAAGCACTGGGGCGAGTGGACATCCACAGGCCAAAGGACGAATTTAGACCCTCACCTCCCGTCGTTCACAAAAATTAACTCAAAGAGGATCGTGGACCTAACTGAACACTCTAGAGGACAAACACAGAAGAGAATCTTTGGGAGTTTGACTTAGGCAAAGTGTTCTTAATCTTGATGCTAAATGCACGAGCCATGAAAGAAAAAAAAAAAAGGATACACGTCATCAAGATTAAAAACTTTTGCAGTTCAAAAGACAGCATTAAGGAAAGGAAGAGACAAGTCAGGGACAGGGGAAAATTGCTTAGAAATTGTGTATTTGGTAAAGGACCTGTATCCAGACATCGTAAAGAATTTTGACAATAAGAAGATAAACAATCCAATTAAAATGAGTGAAGATTGGAGCTTCCTGGTGGCCCAGTGGTTAAGGATCTGCTTGCTGATGCAGGGACATGGACTTGATCCCTCGTCTGAGAAGATCCCATGTGCAGCGGAGCAACAGAGCCCGTGAGAACCACAACCGGAGCTGCTGGGCCTGGGCTCCAGAGCCCGCGAGCTGCAGCTGCTGAGGCCGCAGGCCCCGAGCCTGTGCTCTGCACGGGAAAAGCCACCACAGTGAGAGGCCCCACTCCACAGCCGGAGAGAAGTGCACGCAGAAGCGAAGACCAAGAGTGAACTAGTTAATTAAAAAGTAAAATCCTAAAAAATTTTTTTTGAGAAATGAGTAAAAGACAGAAACAGCTATTTCACCCAAGAAGATGCACCAACAGCTAATAAGGCCATTAAGAGATGCTCTTTCTTTACCAACAAATGGCCGTCTAGCCAAAGCTATGGTTTTTCCAGTGGTCATGTACGGATGTGAGAGTTGGACTATAAAGAAAATTGAGCACCGAAGAATTGATGCTTTTGAACTGTGGTGTTGGAGAAGACTCTTGAGAGTCCCTTGGACTGCAAGGAGATCCAACCAGTCCATCCTAAAGGAGATCAGTCCTGAATATTCATCGGAAAGACTGATGCTGAAGCTGAAATTCCAATACTTTGGCCACCTGATGCGAAGAGCTGACTCATTGGAAAAGACCCTGATGCTGGGAAAAATTGAGGGCAGGAGGAGAAGGGGGCAACAGAGGATGAGATAGCTGGATGGCATCACTCCATGGGCATGAGTTTGAACAAGCTCCAGGAGCTGGTGATGGACAGGGAGGCCTGGTGTGCTGCAGTCCATGAGGTTACAAAGAGTCGAACACGACTGAGCGGCTGAACTGAAGAGATGCTCGGGCTCATTGGGCATGCAGTTCATGCAGGCAATCCGCAGAGGCTCTCCGTTTCTCGTCAGCTAGAATGGCGCCATCAGAGGGAGAGGCAATCCTAAGTGACGGAGTAGAGAGTGCAGGAATCGAAGCTATGGCTTTTGTCCAGTAGGGATATACAGATGTGAGAGCTGGACCATAAGAAAGGCTGAGAACCTTCTTTATTAATGTTTTTGAATTGTAGTGCTGGAAAAGGCTCTTGAGAGTTCTTTGGATAGCAAGGAGATCAAACCAGTCAATCCTAAAGGAAATCAGTCGTGAATATTCTTTGGAAGGACTGATGCTAAAGTTCCAATACTTTGGCACCTGATGCAAAGAGCTGACTGATTGAAAAAGACCCTGATGCTGGGAAAGATTGAAGGCAGGAGAAGAAGGGGACGACAGAGGATGAGATGGTTGGATGACATCACTGACTCAGTGAACATGAGTTTGAACAAGCTCCAGGAGACAGTGAAGGACAGAGAAGCCTGGCGTGCTGCAGTCCACAGGGTGGCAAAGAGTCGGAAACGACTTGGAGACCCAACAAGGGCAACAACAGCAGCTCGTGGCTGGCAGGAGTGTCAAATGGCAGAGCCGCCGGGCAGCAGCCGGCAGCTCTCCGAGGTGTTGAGAGTCGAGTCTCCATCAGTATCTACCTGCTGTCGTCTGGATGTTTGAGTTCCTGCAAAATTCACGTGTTGAGATCCTAATTCCCAAGGTGCAGTGTCAGTGGCGGGGGGAGGTGGGGGGGGTTCGGGACATGGGAGGATCGTGAAGGTGGAGCAGTCACGAATGAAATCAATGCCCTTATGAAAAGGAGCCCAGAGAGCTCCCTGCCCCCCGTCCACCACGCGAGGACTCAGCAAGAAGACGGCTGCTTACTGACTAGGAAGCGGCTTCCCCCTGACCTCTGATCTGCCTGCTCTTTGATCCTGAACGTCAAACAGCCGGGACTGCGAGGAGTGAAGGCTTGCTGTGTTCAAGCCACCCGGTCTGTGGCGCTTGTTATAACAGCCCGAGTAAGCTAATCAACACCCCAAAGAAATGAAAACACAGGTGTTCACGAGGACTTGGATGAGAATGTTCCATTAATTGGTGACTGGACTAGATACGCTCGGGGATAGAAAGGGGCAGAGTGCTGACCAGCTGCATGGATGAATGTCGAGAACGTTATGCTCAGCAAAAGCCTTGCCGAGTCCACTCACGCACAGCGTCAGAAGAGGCAAGTCTCTGCTGAGAGAACACAGGGCAGTGCTTGCCCGGAGCTGGGCACGGGGGCCGAGACTGGCTGCACACGGGCATACGGAACACTGTGGTCTGGGGTGATGGGAATGTTTCAGAAACGTTTCTAAATTGGATTGTGGTGATGACTGCACAGCTCTATGAATGCACTGAAAATCACTGGATTGCACACTTATCATGGGTGATTTCTATGCTACATGAATTATTCCTCAATAAAAATGAACCATGCTCTGAAAGAAAACTGCTCAGTAAGATCGGCATCAGAATAAAAGCGCAGTTTTCGCTTTTTTAGCCTTTGCCGAGTGAATGCTGAGTGAACGCTTGCTGCTGTTCAGTCGCTCAGTCGTGTCTGCCTCTTTGTGACTCCATGGACACCAGGCCTCCCTGTCCATCACCAACTCCCAGACCTCACTCAAACTCATGTCCATGGAGTCGGTGATGCCATCCAACCATCTCATCCTCTGTCGTCCCCTTCTCCACCTGCTCTCAATCTTTCCCAGCATCAGGGTCTTTTTCAGTGAGTCAGTTCTTCGCATCAGGTGGCCAAGGTACTGGAATTTCAGCTTCAGCATCATCTTTCCAATGAATATTCAGGGTTGATTTTCTTTAGGATGGACTGGTCCGAGTGAATGCTTAAATAGGTGAATGAGAAGATCCAGCCGCATTTTTCACGGTGACAGGGAGTGCTGTGTTACTGGGGAGTCTGTGGGAGTTCGAATTGAAGTGCAAAACATTGTGGGTCCTTTAAGGAGGAAGAAAGTCCATGCAAGGAATGAGATGCTTATGGCTGCAGGGAGGGCTCAAGTCCCAGGCTCCACCTGGACCTCAGGCTCTCCGGCTGTAAGATCATCCTCAAGTGGCCTGGGTCCCAGGAGGCTGCGCAGCTGGGACCCCCAACCCAGGAAGCAGAGAAAGCATGCAAGATGCTACATCAAGAGGGCCTGTGGCTTCCAGTCCCAGGTGCTGGGGAGGGAGGGGGTGGGCAGTCCAGGTCTCAACCCCCAGAGGAAAGCCATTCCAACTCGGAGCCTCCTGGGGCGGTGTGGAGGCTCGCAGGGGATAGAGCCCACCCCTGGGACCCTCTGCTCGTGGTGAAGCGTCTTCGTCCAGGCGTGGGGGCTGCCCCTTCCGGGGCTGTTGGCCCAGCACCTCCGGGTGTGGAAACACTCTGCCCAGAGGGCTCATGGAGCCCCCGGCCCGTGCATCACACTCCGGGGGCCGTCTAACGCCCATCACCCTGACCATCGGCCTGTCCAGGAGCAGGGGTCACCATCCCCGCTTCACAGGTTATGCACAGCCCAAGGGCAGCCGGGCCCCTGGCAGAGCTGTTGAGCCCAGAGTCCCGGCCTCGAGCCCCGTGCTGTGACGCCTCCTCAGGAAGCGAGCGCTGGCACGAGGGCTGGTTGATGAAGGCAGTCTATTCGGGAAGAATGCTTCCAGGAAAATCAACAAAGCGTTTATTTTACTCATTCAGTAAATGCCTCCCCGTTCGAAAGGGCGCCCCCTCCCTGCACCTTGCGTCTTGGCCCCTTGACCTGCCCCTCGGAACCCCGAGTCCCCAGCTCCTGTGGTCTGCATCTCAGACCTCCTGAGAGGGGCGCTGCACCCTGGGAGGGGCGCTGCGCCCTGGGAGTGGCTTGCGGCTCCATCGTTAAACACTGGAAGGTCTGGCCTGTCTGGAGACGGCAGTGCCCACAGAGGGGCGCTTCTCACCCTGGTGAGGTCACTCATGGTGGTGGACACCAGGGTGCTGCACCCACGGCCGCACTCCCCAGCAGCAGATCCATCTCACTCCCAGCATCTCGACAGCTGTCCACTTTTTAACAATCCCGTGTTTTACACCTAGGGCTTGCCGTGGCCCGTTGGGGGCCAGGGGCCAGGTGAGGCTACTTAAATCCAAATGAGTTCAAGTCAAACAAAATGGAAGATGCCAATGTTGGGTGCTGGCCACCCTGGGTGCATCTCGTCGCCCCGTGGCACGTGGTTAGTGGAGGCCACAACTGGGCGTGGCAGGGATGGGACTTAGAGGGCGTTTGTGGTTGGTGCTGGTAGAGGCAACAGGTGCCCTCGCTCACAACAAGCCCGGGAAGCAGGCGGCTCAGGGCACAGCCTCGCCCCCCCGCTGACCCGCTGCGGGCCCAGGCCCTGAGGACAGCCTTCAGACAGGCCGGCCGGCAACCCTGACCCCACAACCGCCCCACCTGGTTCATGCCAACCAACCTGCTAGGGGATTTGGTGCTGGGAAGTCGCGGGCTGAGTCAGGCCCTGGGAAAGCCCAGCAGAGCAATCACGAGGCCAGCCTGAAGGGGGGCGGCTCCAGGGGGCACCGAGCCCAAGGAGGGGGGCGGGGGGTGGGAGGACAGAGCTGGGCAGCAGGAGGCCATCCCTGAGCACGGAGCCATTGAGCCTGCTGTGTGAGCCGGCGCCCCGGGTGCCTGCCTGAGTGTGGCTCTGGGTCCCTCAGGGTCCCGGCAGCTCCAGGGGCCAGGCCTGCTCCCTGTGGCACTGTGCGCAGGGCGGGCCGTGGCCCTTCCCCTGTTTGGAGAAACATCTGGATCTGATTGTTGTCCTAGAAAACGATGAAAACTCTCCTGGGGCGACGAGGAGGGAAGGAATGGCCCGAAGGACTGGGGGCCTTGTGTCCTCCCTGTGTGCGGCCGGGCCTGCCCACCCCAAAGGCTGCCTGCGGGGACCTCAGCACGTGCCCAGCCCGCCTGGGAGAAGCGTAGAAATGCCAAGTCCGCCAGAGGACTCAGGCCCCGAGGCGCTGTTGGCCAGGGCTGCCGCGGCTCCTGACACCAGGCCAAGAGGGGGTCCTCAGCCCGTCTGCTTCCCATGGTAGAAAGTTCTCTTTGCACCCCTGGAAGGGTCATCCTTACAAGTCCAAGACCATCTTCCTGCGGTGACTGGCCCCGGGTGTCCGTGGAGATGGCGGGGCCTGAACGTCTACTCTGCCCTCAGGCCTCCTTGTTTCCTTCTCTACTCCTTGTTGTCTAAACCCTTTGTTGTTTTCAGGGTTCTTTTGGCTGATCTTTTCCTAGTGTCTCGAAAGTCCTGCCCATATTTCAAAGCACACTACCCTGAATGAGACGTGAGCTGTCGCTGAGCCTCTGTCAGGCTCCAGGTGGACAAGAATAGGCCTGGACATGTGGGCCTCCCAGGGAGTGTTTGCCCCGAGGCCTCTGGGCCTCCTGTTCATGCACCAGAGCTCCCACTGGCTGGGGGCCTCCAGGAAAGAATCAACGTGCTTCCTGGAGACACTGTGCGTTCTCGTTGCTAACAGTGGACTGGGAGGATGTTTCCTTCTTTTTCATACATTTAGCTGCATATTTATCTTCCTATCACCGATGTGAGTCGACAGTTTGCTTTAAGCCCCTCAACTCAGCGCAGCTGAATTTTAGCCATGCTACCAGGGAGCATGGGCTTCCCTGGTACCTCAGATGGTAAAGAATCTGCCTGCAACGTGGGAAATCCAGGTTCGGCCTCTGAGTCAAGAAGATCCCAGGAGAAGGAACTGGCAACCCACTCCAGTATTCTTGCCTAGAGAATGCCATGGACAGGGGAGCCTGGTGGGCTACCATCCGTGGGGTTGCACAGAGCAGGGCATGGCTGAGCGGCTCACACAGTTGATTTCAGCTCGTGCTAGCCCAGGCGGCGCAGTGGCAAAGAAACTGCCTGCCGATGCAGAAGACACAGGAGATGTGGGTTTGATCCCTGGGTCAGGAAGATCCCCTGTAGGAGGAAAGGCCACCGTCTCCAGTGTTCTTGCCTGGAGAATCCCACAGAGAGAGGAGCCTGGTGGGTCACGAAGAGTCGGACACGACCAAGCGACTAACACACACACTCCCTGGAGGGGAGGGGCTGGTTTTATCTCACACTAGCCCAGTAGACAGGGTTTGCTCTGTGGGGATGCTCCAAGGCTGCGGTGGCGTGGACGGGCTGATGTGAGTGGGAGGAGCGCCCCGTGGGCCAGTGAAGGGCTCCCTGGTTGGGCACACGCGCGGTTCCTCTCCAGCTCGCCCGGGCATGCGGTCGCCTCCCAGGTTGGCAGATGCAGCCTGAAGCTCCATGTGTCCGACCAGCCGCTGCCTGAGCATCGAGGTCCAGAGGCAGCTCAGGCCTGCGATTATAGGGAAACCGGCCCTCTTGTCGAGAGGCTCTTAGGACACTGATTTCAGTCCGAGTCTGCTTCCCCAGAGGCCCTGTCCTACTCTGCTCGGGCGTTAGGAGATGGAAGCACTGGTGCAGGAAGTGGGGCCTGTCAGAGGTTCCCTGGGTGCTGCTCCCAGTTCCCAGGGTCTTCCCCTAGGGAGATCCCTGCGTGGCAGGGGGCACTTATCTGGCTGGGCAAGGCACTGGGAGTGCATGGAGGTCCCGGAGCCTGTGGGAGTCAAGGGTGGGGGCCCTGGACAGCCACAGGCCCCTGGAGGGGTCGCACATGCTTTTCTTTACGAGCTTCCCCTGGGCTGGCCCTCGCGGGCCATGCTCCCCGGGCCTGACCCCTAACCGGCCCCGAGCGCACTGGGGGACAGACTGATGCAGCTGCGGCCACCCACAGACGCAGCCACGTCCAAACGCCGGGGAGGCGAGCGTGGTGAAGTGAAGCGCATACTTCTGTCCGAAAATAGATTTTATCTGAAAAAGAAAACAGATGGAGCTGGAGATGAGTTTTTTTCTTTTATGAAAAGCACAGGAAGAGGCAGAAAGCTGCTGTGTGCTCCCCTCCCTCGCCCCCTCCAGATGCGCTTGGAAACCTCTAAGGACCCCGATCCACGCTGGATCAGCTGATAAGGTCTGCCCGGTGAATGGGCTGCAAGGTCGTCAGGTTCCCTAACCAGAGCCGGCCAAGAGATGCCTCCCATCCATCTGTGGGGAGACGACTTCAAAGAGGACCACGGGAAGCGCCTCTGTCCTGCAGGGCGGATCTGGAGTGACTGGAAAGTCAGCGGTGAGAGACAGTGCCCAGGGGGAGCCCAGAGCTAGGCGGCCGGCCCTCCTGGCTGGGAGGAGCCCCTGGGCAGCATCTCTGGGCCCTCCGAGCTGTCTCCCCACTGGGCCTTGCAGCAGTCGGGCCTGGGGTTCTGCTGTTGGGAGCAGGGCACACTGAGCAAGCCCAGTGAGGGGCACCAGCAAGCCTTTCATAGTGTGCTCGACAGTGAGTCTGGAAACAGAGGATCCGAGTGAGTGTCCTGGCTGCCTTTTACAATTGACCGTAAGTTCTTGTTTGGGGAAAGCCTTAGAGTGTTAACAGGTCTGCATCATGATTAATACTATCTGGGTAAAGCCTTGATTCAGCAAAACTCCTCTTGACTCGATTTGTCATCACATGACTCACCGCAGAAACATCGGGGGAGAAAAGTCATGAAACTTCCCCATCAAACGGCTCCATTTATTTTTGTTAAACTTGTTCTACTTATCTGGGATGATTATGAGCGTGGATTACAAACCTAATTCTTAAGATAAGGTTTTATGACCAGCCATCAGCTTAGAGAGATGGGTTCCCTTCTATTCGATAGGTTATTGATTTGTGCCACAGGGATCTGTGTCCTTCCCAGATCCCCTCAGGGTGTGGCAGTCACAGGTCTGTCTCCAGTGAGAACTCAGGACCCTCACCTTACACACATCAGAGCCTCTCAGCAAGATCCCGAGGAATTCACGGCCATTTAAAAGGCTTTGGTTAGGCGGTGAGGCCAAAACCATTCCCAAACGACATGCAAGAAGGCAGATACCCTGCAGCAGCAGAGCTCTGAGCCCCACAGTCCTACAGAGTGCATTGCTACCTCAGATCCTGTGACCAAAAATTCGCCTGTGTAGCTGCGGCTGCCACGTCCCGTGGCCACGACCAGCGGGGCAGGAGGCAGAGGCCCGGGTCGCTAGGGGACAGGGACCGAGAAGTGTGTTCACAGGGGCGGCTCCCAGGCAGAGGCAGGCAGAGATGGAAGGTCTTAAACTGCAGGATGGCTCTGTGAACACCCGGGGCAGCCGAAGCTCTCTGCTGGCCGCCAGGCCCCGCTGGAACCACGAAGCAGGACCTGGTGACTGGGGAAGATGGGGCTATCCGTTTGTCCCTCGGGTGATCGCGGAGGGCTGGAAGCGGCCGAGCATTCTTGCGGTAGGCTCCGGGGGCCTGATTGGGTCTCTGGGAACAGCCGAGCCGTGAACTGCTCTGGTGAGGGAGGTCCTCTCACCTGGAGTCGGGGGTCCCCTCAGGGCCCCCGCCCCAGCTGAGAGACAAGCTCTCACGGTCTTCAGGATGCCCTGGCCCGCTGCACAGACGTGGGGGTGGCTCCCAGACCCTGTGGGCAGTTGGGGCGGGTTTGTGTTTGTGGGGGACAGCATGACCCCTCTTCTGCTCTGGGCTCTGATGACTCCCCCAGAGGACGTGGAGCCCTGCCCTCACAGGGTCCCCCAGGACGGGACTCCCCATGCAGCCTCCGTGGCGGCCACAGGGTAGGGCTACTAGAGTCCCAAAAGAGGGACTTCCTGCCCCCCACTGCCCATCAGACTTGGCACTGATCACCCCGAAAGACCATCCACGGGTTTCCCAGAGAGGGGTGTTTGCAGACAGTGAGCATCCGGCCCTTGAACTGAACCCAGCACCAGGACGGCCACACCTTCATCCCACTGTGGGGGAGGAGAGACCACCACGGGGCCGTGAGCGAGGCTGCCCTCCCCCCGCAGACTTTCCTGGCACCACCAGGCTTCCCTGATGGCTCAGTGGGCAAAGTATCCACCTGCAACGCAGGAGACACGGGAGATGTGGGTTGGATCCCTGGGTTGGGAAGATCCCCTGGAGAAGGGAATGGCAGCCCACTCCAGTGTTCTTGCCTGGAGAGTCCCATGGACAGAGGAGCCTGGCGGGCTGCAGTTCCAGAGTTAGACACTACTGAGTGAGCACACACACACACACACACACACACACCTGTCAGAAACGTGGATGCTGTGAGAGACATTGTGGCAAAGGGAATAAGTAAGAGAAACTGATGAAGACAAGAGTCTAAACAGAATTCAGAATGAGCTCCTCGTGTCCCTCTGCAGTTGCTGGGCCTGAGGGTGCATGTTGCATGCTAAGTCGCTCAGTCGTGTCCCACTCTTTGCAGCCCCATGGACTCTAGCCCACCAGGCTCCTCTGTCCATGGGGTTCTCCAGGCAAGAGTGCAGGAGTGGGTTGCCATGTCCTCCTCCAGGGGATCTTGCCGACCCAGGGATCGAACTTGCATCTCGTGTGCCTCCTGCACTGGCAGGCAGGTCCTTTACCACTAGTGCCACCCAGGAAGTCCCTGTGCAGTTGCCAGGGGTGGGGGTGGGGCTGCCAGGAAGTCCCTGTGCAGTTGCCAGGGGTGGGGGTGGGGCTGCCAGGGAGTCCCTGTGCAGTTGCCAGGGGTGGGGGTGGGGCTGCCAGGAAGTCCCTGTGCAGTTGCCAGGGGTGAGGGTGGGGCTGCAGATTTGGCTGTGAACTTCCGAGTGGCCAAAGCCCAAAGCGAAACGAGCGACTTCCCTGGTGGACCAGTGGCTAAGATGCCTAGTCCAGCACAGGGGCCTGGGTTCCAGCCCGGATGGGGAACTAGACCCCACATGATACAGTTAAGGATCCTGCGTGCCGCAGCGAAGACCCAGCCAAGCTAAAGAAATGTGCTTCTCTTTCTTGTTTTTAAAAAAGGGAAACTAGCTTTTGTCCCATTTCCCTGGAATCCTCCAGGATCACCCATGGAGACCCTGAGGTCTTGTTCATTGGTCTTAGACTTTGGGTTTAAAACTAAGAAGAGGGAAAGGAAAGAAATTACTCAACTTGGAAACAAGACTAACTCCTCTCGGGAAAGGGTGGCATTTTGTGATGATCTTGTCCCCCAGGGTCACAGCTCAGGGCTGCATAAATGGGGAGTGACTCATAGGTGTTTCTGGAAGATCTCTCCATCTCCTCCATCGTGCCCTCCTCTGGGGCAGCATCCCCGTCAGCCGTGTATCTGCTCTGATTCCTAACCAGTCTCTCCGTCTGCCTGCTTCTCTCTGAACGCCCCAACCCTGCCCCAGGGACCTCGCTTCCCTGCACTATGCATGGCAGCAAACTCCTTCTACCCAGGTCTTGGCTCCAACCCCTTATTCTAACTGTCCAATGTTTTCGCACCGACCTGACAGCTGTCCACACCTGTTTTGCCACAGGTTTGGGGAAGAGGTGAGGACCGTGCACACAGCAAGTCCACCTCCTGGAAGGGAAGCCTTAGATCCCCCGACAGGGGACACACAGCAGGGAGGCCCCCCGGCTGACAGTGTGTAGGAAGCCAGCACCCCTGGGAGCTCGTGGCTACTGGTTTTTCATTGAAATATACAAATTATTTTTTATCCAAGTGTCTAATTAGTCTTTATAAATCATGATTGACAAACCAAGAGGCGGCATTATTTCCTTATGAACCAATCAATTGATTCGAACGACGTTTCCACTATGCCATGTTGGTGACAAAGGATGGGTTTCTTCACCTGCTACCCCTGTGGAGGTGGATGCTCTGCCAAGGTGGGTGGCTCAAGGGCACTTGATTCTATCGTTGGGGTTGGTTCTGTTATTATTTACCGTATTCCAGATGAGTGCCTCCCGCACTGTCTGTGATTAGCATTTCAACATGTCCAGGCCCCTGGGAACCGAACTAGCATGGCCAAGGCACCCACAGCTTGCTCTCGGTTTTGCCAGGATGGCTTGAGGACTCGGCTGCAGGGCTCCTGACCCTATGGGCAGTGCTGGGGCCTCTGGACCGAAGCCTGTGCTCCCTGCTGGCCACGAGTGACCATCCCTCCTTGACCCAGGGAACAGGCTGGAAGTGGGTGGCACTGAGTCTCCACTGATCTGCCCTCCAGCTCCTTCAGTGGCTACTGGGCACGCTCGGTCATTTTGGGGTGACTTCACTGATTTAGTGGCACTGACATGCTTCAGGCACCATCTGTGATGAAAAAGGCAAACCTGAGATGTCAATGGTAGGATTTCAGACAGCTTTCCTCCCCACGGCCTTGCATGCTTGTGAGACTCACACACAAATGGAGGAGCAGCTGTATGCAGAATATTTTCAGGAGTGAGGAGGGCTGGCCTCAGGAGTGAGTGAGTGAGTGATGTTGCTCAGTCATGTCCAACTCTTTGTGACCCCAGGGATGGTGGCTTCCAGGCTCCTCCATCTATGGGATTTCCCAGGCAAGAGTACCAGAGTGGATTGCCATTTCCTTCTCCAGGGGATTGTCCCGACCCAGGGATTGAACCCAGGTCTCCCGCATTGCAGGTGGATGCTTTACCCTCTGAGCCACCAGGGAAGACCTCAGATAGCAAGCGGGGCAGAGTGGGGCCCAGGGCCAAGGGCCCCTCCCTCCTTGATGGTCCCTCACCCATGATCCTGGAGGCAGGCAGCATGCTGTCACCTGGGCGACGAGACCAGATTCCGGGTGGTCCTGCACTGCTCCACGTGAGTCACTGCGGGGAGCAAGCCAGGCTGGCTCCCCGGCCCCACACATCCTCACAGCTCGATTATTCTCTGCACAGCTTGGTATTCACAGGCAACTCTAGGGACTGTTATAAGCTTGTAAAAAACACAGCTATCGATGGCAGAGAAAACCATGTCTAAGCTGAAATGCCGTCCAAGGGCAGGAACAGGCTGGGCTCTGGGTGAGGCAGAAGCAGGGGGCTCCCCCAGGACCGAGGCTCAAGGAGGGTCTCCAAGAAGCCGTCCCTGGTGGGCCTACCTCTCCCTTCCTTTGGGGTGGTCCTAGGGTCCTGGGCACTGGGTGCCCTCGGTGCTCAGCTTCAGGGCACTTCTGGGAGTGCCATCCCCCACCCACCCTGCCCCTGACAATGCCATATTCCAGGCCACGTGGTCCGACAGCTAGTGCCTGGTGTTCCACCCGGGCTCTGCGTGTCCCCCCACTCAGCATAGCCTCGTGGAGTATCCCGGGGGCTCCTGGAGGAGCAGCTCTCCAGGCCCTGTCAGCCGGTCAGCTTGAATCAATAATTCTTCTCCAAGCTGATCCCATTCCTCCTGATCTCCTAGAGATTCCTCATGATCCTGGGGATGGGAGATCTTTCCACCCTAGCTGTTGGCTAGCTCTTATTCTGAGCACTCTTCTGTCATTTCACTAGGGCTTGGGGGAAACGAGCTCACGCAGACGTGGCCTTGGGGGACGCTCCTGCCTGCCTTGCATGTCCCCGAGCGCCCCTCGCCAGGGCCTCCGTTCCGAGCCCTGATTGTGCAGATGCAGCCCCCAGCCCTAAACTCAGCCTCCTGACGAAGGTCAAAGAGGACAGTAAGCCGGCTCAAAACTCAAGATTCAGAAAACTAAGATCATGGCATCCGGTCCCATCGCTTCATGGCAAATAGATGGGGAAACAGTGGCAGATTTTTTCTTAGGCTCTAAAATCACTGCAGACAGTAACTGCAGCCATGAAATTAGAAGACGCTTGTTCCCTGGAAGAAAAGCTATGACTAACCTCAGTTCAGTCTCTCAGTCGTGTTCAACTCTTTGCATCTCCATGTACTGCAGCTCAGCAGGCCTCCCTGTCCATCACCAGCTCCTGGAGTTTGCTCAAACTCATGTCCCTCACGTCAGTGAAGCCATCCAACCATCTCATCCTCTGTCGTCCCCTTCTCCTCCCGCCTTCAATCTTTCCCAGCATCAGGGTCTTTTCAAATGAGTCAGCTCTTCGCATCAGGTGGCCAATGTATTGGAGCATCAGCTTCAGCATCAGTCCTTCCAATGAATAGTCAGGACTGATGGCCTTTAGAATGGGCTAGTTGGATATCCTTGCCTAGACAGGGAGTTCAAAACCAGAGACATTACTTTGCCAACAAAAGTCCGTCTAGTCAAAGCTATGGTTTTTCCAGTGGTCATGTATGGATGTGAGAGTTGGGCCATAAAGAAGGCTGAACACCGAAGAATGGATGCTTTTGAACTGTGGTGTTGAAGACTCTTGAGCGTCCCTTGGACTGCAAGGAGATCCAACCAGTCCATCCTAAAGGAGATCAGTCCTGGGTGTTCACTGAAGGGACTGATGCTGAGGCTGAAGCTCCAGTACTTTGTCCACCTGATGTTGAACACTGGCATGTTCAGTCCAAGGAGCCACCAGCCGCTGGAAGAACAGAACCCAGGCACTCGCCTGTGGAAGGAGGCCAGCAGGGACCTGTCAGGCTGGTCCCGACACCCCGCAAGGTCAGGGCCATACTGGCCTGTCCATCTTCACTCCCAGAGTCCAGCCTGGGCTGATGCAGAGGGGCTCCAGAAATGTTTATTGATTGACTCACCAATGGACGCCCCCCTCCCTTTTCCAGCCCCGCACACTCAGCGACCTCTCCCGTGAGGACACGGGACCCCGCTGCAAGATGTACGCGGTACAGGGCACTGCCCAGGGGCCGCCAGGCAGGGTGAGCCAGCACTGCCCTGGGACCCCGTAGGCTCTGCACCCCCAAAGAGACACCTGGCCCTGGATGGGGGGCTGGGAAAACTCAGCTCACAGTGCAAGGGGGAAGCATCTGACCCAACCCTGAACTTTTCTGGCAAGGAAGTGAAATCCACCAGGCGATACGGGGAGCCTGGGCTTCCTCACGCTCTGCAGGGAGCCGTCTGGGGGTGGTAAATCAGCGTGGGAAGCAGGCAGGGAGGTGGGGAAGACAAGGTGGGCGCAGAGGCTTTGACTTGAGGAGGTTTGCTTTCTGGGAACAGTGACGTTGCAAAGCACAAGCTTGTGTGAGCACATGTGCACGTGTGTGGCTGGACTTGGCAATGCACACTTGCCGTGCATGTACACATATGTGACTACGTGTGCGTGCACCATGCGTCTG
This sequence comes from Nanger dama, assembly GCA_917880005.1. Taxonomy (NCBI): domain Eukaryota; kingdom Metazoa; phylum Chordata; class Mammalia; order Artiodactyla; family Bovidae; genus Nanger; species Nanger dama. The sequence goes on along the minus strand of CAKJTW010000118.1, from coordinate 772,089 downwards.
TGTGCCTGAGTGTCCGTGAGGTCCTGACATTCTCCACAGGAGACGCGTGTTTGCTGCAAACCCTGTGGAACTGGGAGGCCCCATCCCCCAAAGACTGCTCAGCTCCCCTGGGAGGACAACCCCCTTCACCCCAGTTGACATCGAGGGTCCCCATGGCCACCCAGTCCTATCCAGAGCCTTTGGGAGAGTCATGTGGGGTCCCCACAGAGGACAGCTCTGTGCGCAGGGACAGAGGTCCCGTGAGCATGCCTGCGGTGGTCCTCCCATCCCTGCCCTGCCATCTCTACAAGCAGAAGAGCCCTGGCCCCCGCCCCCTTCCCGGCTGGTGGTGAAGGCAGCCCGCGGTCGGTGGTCTCCCTTGAGTCTGTTTCTCTTCTGTGCTGGCGGGGAGAGGGGTGTGTGCCCTTAGCAGAATCCCTGATGGAGTCTAGGAGACACGGCCCTGGGCCCTGACCGTTCCCTGGGCGGTGTGGGGGCAGATGAGGTGAGGTTCGGAGTCTGGCCCTCAGCCCCACCTGCTGTGGTACCTCATTCTTCTTCGACTGATGCTCACGCCGCACCTCGGAGGCTCACGCTGCTGATCACAGGGCCCATTCGGCCAAGGGTCACATTCCCTTGGGGCTTCGGGCCCTGTGGGCCTGGACGCAAGGGCAGCCTGGTCATCCTGGACCAGCAGCAGGAGTGCCTGAGGCCCTGAGGTCCAGCCCCTCTTGGGATGCTCATGGCCCCCACTCTCTGTGGGAACCCCCCAACCTCACCCTTTGCCTACAGAAAGTCCTCCTGCAGAGGGGTGGTCCCCACAGAGCCATGCAGTGTCCTGAGGGGTTTGCAGGACGGATACTGGCGAGCAGCAAGCTTGAGCTGCCGTCCAGGTGGATCCCTCACAGCCGGGCAGATGCCGGAGCCCTCGCAGCAGCCCCCAGGCATCAAAGGCAGCGGCCTGGCCTGATCGGGCGTCCAGGAAGGCACCTCCCGCCGCCCCGCCTCGGGTTCCAGCCAAGTCCTGGAGGCTGGGGTCCACCAAGGCTGGGGCAGCGGGCGCCCGGGGCGTGAGCTCGCCTGCACTCAGCCCTGCAGATAAAACCAGCCGTTCACAAGTGGGAGGAGTGCCCGTGCGGGCAGGGCCGGGACCAGGCAGGCTGCTGGGACTGCCAGGCAGACTTCTGACAACTTGGCAGAAAAGCCACGGTCCAGGCAAGGGCCATGGCTCCTCCCTGGGGGCGAGGAAGGAGGACGCGAGGGGCCGCTGAGACCACGTGTGGGGGCGGGGGAGCCGACAGGAGGAGGTGCCGAGAAGTGTGATGTTTTGAAACTTGTCAGCTCATGAGTGCCCTGGAGCCTTGGGGACGGGCAGGACCCCGAGGAGGGAGAGGCAAGGTAGCCAGCGTTCCCCTCTGCCCCTCCCAGGACGGGCCTCACCCACGGTCCCACGGTCTCTCTTCCTCTGAGACCCGAGCAGAGCCTCATTGGTGTCCACTCTGTGCTGCCCCCTCCCAGCACAGCCCAGCCCAGGGGTGACCTTCCCCCCAGTAGCCATTTCCAGGGTTACCATGGTAACCTGAGAGCTGGGGCTGGAGGCCTGGCCTCCTCAACTGGAGGGGCGGAGTTCAAATCCACGGAGACGGCTTGCCGAGCCCCTGTGTCCTGGCTCCCATTACCAGGTCCTGGCAACCCCCTAGGTCTGGCTCCGTCTCTCCTGGGTGCTGGCTGCTGGTGCGGTTCAGTGTGACCGGAGTCTGTCTGGGATCTTTGACCCGTTTTGCACCTTTGTACCCAAATCAGCCGTCTCTCCCTTTCTGCTTCTGCTCAAAGCTGCCTGTCCTGTTTCCACATCTCCGAGCTGTCCCCAGCCCAAATTCCCTGAGCCACCATCACGTGGAAGGGCCCCTTGGTGTGCAGTCATGACGCGTCCTCCACCCCAGACCCTGCACCTCGCCCCCCATTTCCCAGCACCACATGGAGGCAGAGGCTCCACAGGTGGGGACCAGCCCCGTCCTGCATCCCTCTGCCGTGGAGCTCGGGTCTCTGCACCGTGAGCCCAGCGCTTTCCCACCAACCAGCAGGGGCTGCAAACCATCTTCCCGCGGGGCCCATTTCTTAAAGAGGAGCTGTGATCAGAGGGTCAAGGGCAGGCATGAGCTGCTGAGGGTGGCAGGGCAGGGGGCAGCCATGGCCGCTTGCCCGGCACCCACCTCCACGAGAACTGTCATCCCCGGGGATCTGCTGGGGTCCCGGGAAACCGACTGAAACCCCTCAGGCCATACTGCCACGTAGTGTACGTGAGTGTGTTAGTCGCTCAGTCGTGTCCGACTCTGTGACCCTGTGTACTGTAGCCCGCCAGGCTCCTCTATCTACAGGATTCTCCAGGCAGGGATACTGGAGTGGGTTGCCATTTCCTCCTTCAGGGGATCTTCCCGACCCAGGCATTGAACCTGGGTTTCCAGCATTGCAGGCGGATTCTGTACCGTCTGAGCCTCCAGGGAAGCCCCAGTGTGTGTTCGTGTTCACCGCTACTTCATGATGCTTTTTATCTGGCTCTAGCCAGCACCCTGATCCTCTCTGTAGTCTGCGTGGCACGCCTTTGCAGGGAGACTCCACAGCCTGTAAAACCAGTCCTTCAATGCTGGAGACTTCAGCTGCTTCCAGCCCCCTGCCTTTTAAACTTGTCATTGAAGCTTTACATCCATGAACGTTTCCCATTATTTTTTTTTTTAATGGAGACTTTAAAAACAGCCAAATAGCTGTCTGCTCTTGAGGAAGAAAATGAAGCAACTTTGAGGTCACATGTGTTCATCCTCCATCCCTGATTTTAGCAGAAGAATTATGTATGTTTGCATTTGCCCCCATTAGTCACATGCTTAATGCACAGCTCTTCTTCGTAAAGGGGAGAGTTCTGTCTCTTATGAATCATCCAGTTCCCAAAGGTGGAAATACTTCACGGAGCAGATTAAAATGATTCAAGATTAACTAACCTGTATTGGCTGGAAAGAGCCGCTCCTGAGAGGAAATAGTGGAGAAGGGGTCAGTTCCGAGCTGCATCTGCAGCTGAGTCGCATCATCGGAAAAGACGGGGCACCCAGATGGGCCATGCAGAACCTCTGCACGGGCCTCTGACTGCCCCCTGTTTCCCTGGACCCCCAACTGCCCCATGGCTTGCCCCCACTCCCTAACTGCCCCCAGATTCCCAGTCCTCCAACCCCTGCCCAGCTTGCCCTGACCCCCCCACCCCTCCGTCCTCACCTGGTTGCCCTGGCCCAGGGTGGTCTTCCCCAGAGGTAGCTCTGATCGGCCACTCTCTGTCCCAAAGCCCTCCCTGGGCTGACCTGCTCCTGTGACATCATGCCCCCGTTTCCCTGGCATCCCAGAGTAGCAGGGCCCCGTGAGCTCCCTGAATGGACTCAGCCCCAACCTGGCTCAGCGTCTTAAGGAGCTGCGGCTCAGGCAGGTGGTTCAGGACTGCCTCCAGCTGGCAGCCACTCTGCAGGGCCCCTCCCACTCTCCGCGGGGCCCTCTGTCCATCTCAGGCTGGGCCTCTTCAGTCTGCCAGGAATGGCCATCATCCCGGCCATCAGCCCAGGACCAGCCCAAGGCCACCTCATCCTCCAGACTCATCTGGGCTCCTCTCTCCAGCCTTCCCAGATTTCCCTCTGTCACGCACGGCGATGACCTTGGCATTGATGTGGACACAGCCTGACACCTGGAGGGCAGGGCCTGGACTCCCAGCAGCAGCAGGGGCTCTGGATGGGCAGGGATCTGGAGGGGCTGAGCTCACTAGACCCTGGTCCCTAAAAACCTCTGACTGCAGAGCGTTGCCAGAGGAAAACTGATTTCCCAGCAGAGGGAAGAGCAGCAGCGATTCTTGGGCCAGAGGAGCCTGTGGCTGGTACAGGGTCCTGTCTGCCGGGGCCAAGGGCCTGATCAAGGCATTGCCGCAGGAGACACAGGGCTTAAGAGGCTGTGCAGACCGCCGTGGGCACCAGGTCTCCATGCCCAAGTGCCCTTTCAGCTTCTCAGCAGTATCTTTTCCCTCTGCCTCCCCAGCCCTTCTCTATAGAGATGAAATCATGAAAAGAAAGTGAAAGTGGCTCAGCCGTGTCCGATTCTTTGTGACCCCATGGACTATACAGTCCACGGAATTCTCCAGGCCAGAGTACTGGAGTGGTAGCCTTTCCCTTCTCCAGTGGATCTTCCTGACCCAGGAATTGAACTGGGGTCTCCTGTGTTGCAGGCGGATTCCTTATCAAGTGAGCCACCAGGGCAGCCCTTGAACCCAGACTACAGGAACACGTTCCTCTCGAGGGAAGGAGTTGTCAGGCGATGCCATGCCCATTGTTCTCTTGAAGCCTGTTACCACCGCCGCTGCCTGGTCTTCTAAAACATTTCCCCACATGGATGAAATGATTCGTTCTCCCTCAAGAAAGAGAGGCGATCCAAACCAGGGCTTCGCAAATGAGGGCTCTCTGAAACACTGGTCCGCTGGGTTGTTGACCGGTTTCCTGTTCACACGGGGTTTGAGAAGCGCTACATGGAAGGGGTTTATGTTACTGGTCGAAGGGCTTCTCGGGACCTTTGGTGCACGTGGCGAGCTGGCCAGCCTCCCAGGGCTGTGGCCCAAGGTGTCCCCTGCACGTGTGAACAGGACGGGTCTCCCTCATTGCCTTCCCCGCTCTGGGGGAAATACCCCCAGCATCTCCCAAGAGGGGGCCCCATGGCACCTGGTATAGAAACGGGAGGTCTAAGATGCTCTGGGTGAGGCTCAGACACAGACCTGTGGGAGCCGCTTCCCACCAAGGCCGAACACTGGGTCCCAGACAACGTGAAAGAAGCTGCCCCTGTTAGCACCAAGCTTGACACCCCAACAGGTGTACTGCCCTTAAAGTCATCTTGAGCCCCCTAAATGACCGCCAGCAGGATTCATGTGTACCTGGCAGTCCCCAGTGGTCCCCAGCAGCACCCACAATTCCCTGCAGACCTGGCCGTACTCAGACGTCCTTGGCCGTAACCATCAGTGCCCCAAATCGCCCGCTCACCCCTGGTTGGCTCGCCAGCAGTGTCTCCCTGTGTGTCCACAGCTGGGAGGGAGGGGGCCCCGGATCAGCCCAGCTTTGCGGCCCATGGAGTCACAGGCCATCTCAGTGTGGTCCTGAGAGCAGGCTGGGCTTATGCTGCAGCCTCTCCACTCTAGCTCGGCCCCAAGCCCTGGGGAGCCTGCCCTGGGCTGCCAGAGGGCTGGCCTGGGGTCTGCTGGGGGCCCAGGGTGCTGAGCTGCTTTGGCCCTTAGCTCCAGGGCTGGTGTGCAGAGCTCTGCCCTCCAGCCTTTCCTGTCCCTGCCTGGCCTTTCTCCCCACACCCAGTCCCTGCCTACATCTGTCCCACCCCCACCCGTGTCCCTCTAAGGGCCCCTGCAGGCCAGAACATTCTGTGCCAGCCACGCAGGCAGTCTCTCCATCTCTCCGTCCCCTGCAGCCGCGCTCCGGTGCCTGCACTTCCTGCCAAAGTTGCCAAGAAGGGGACAGTTCCGAAGAAGAGGTGGAATGGTTGGGCTGAAGGTGGCCCCAGGAAAGGGAGGGACATCTTCCTGGCCTGAAGCTAAAAGCTTGAGTGTCGACGTAATGTGTGTCTCTGGTGTGAGAGCCCACCCACTTTCTGAGCCGGCCACACATGCTCAGAGAGAAGCCTCCTCGAGAAACCAGCCAGCACCCAGCCCAGCAGAGGCATGACCCTCCAGGAGCCCTGCCCAGGCCGGTGAGCCCTCACTCTGGGCGGAAAACAGCAGGGCAGCGTCTGCTGAGAAGTCTGCACCAGGAAATGTTACCCGGTCACGGGGTGAATGACTGAGGGGCCAAGAATACCCTGAAGAGAGCAGGAATCAGGAACGTGCCGCCAGCAGTTCCCTGGGGAGCCACTCTCTAGGGCCCCGCAAGACCCGCTGGAGAGGCGGCCAGGGCGCGTGCCGAGCTCAGGGGAGGCCGGCCAGGCAGACGGCAGCTGCTCAGACTCCCTTGGGGGATGTCTCCGGGTGCCCCCAGAGCGTGCTGGGAAGCTGCTCTGGGGAGGGGAGCAGCCAGCTGGCTGGGGGCCCCTCGAGTGGTGGGTGTCCACGCCCTGCTGGCAAGGACACCTGGGAGCAGGGGGAGAAGCCCTTTCCTTTGCTGGGCCTGGCGGTGGCACCCCGTGGCAAAGCCCAGCGTGCGTCACTGGCAACGGGACACGTAGTGTGCATGGTATTGTGGACTGTGTCCACAGTGGACTCTGGACTGTGGACTGTGTAATAATGGACTGTGTCCAAGGTAATAGTGTGTTACATCGTGATTCAAGGTCTGTCTATAACTTCATTTCATTGCCTACAAAGTCAGGTAGGCCCAAAGAATTGATGCTTTTGAACTGTGGTGTTGGAGAAGACTCTTGAGAGTCCCCTGGACTGCAAGGAGATCCAACCAGTCCATCCTAAAGGAAATCAGTCCTGGATATTCATTGGAAGGACTGATGCTGAAGCTGAATCTCCAATACTTTGGCCACATGATGCGAAGAGCTGAATCACTGGAAAATGCCCTGATGCTGGGAAAGATTGAAGGTGGGAAGAGAAGGGGACGACAGAGGATGAGATGGTTGGATGGTATCACTGACTTGATGGACACGAGACTGAGCAAGCTCTGGGTGTTGGTGATGGACCGGGAAGCCTGGCGTGCTGCAGTCCGTGAGGTCATAGAGAGTCGGGCACAGCTGATCGACTGCACTGACTGACTGGAGTGGAAGAATGCATCGACTGGCTGTGCTTTCTAAGCCATGCAATCAATCTTCAGTTCCATCCAGCAATCATGCAAAGATTTTGGTTAAAATTTTGCCTAATCAATGTTCCTCTTCCCTGATGTTAATGAGTAATTCGCTCTTGCAACTTAATTGGATGAAGTTGTGTTTTTCTTTATTTAACCAATGGGTTTAAAACTCACTCAATTCTATCATTTGAAAGATTTTTAAACAGGCTAGAAAATTTTGTCCATAAGTTTTTAAATCATCCAGATACAAGAATTTTTGTGGATGACAAATAGTAAGCCTCAGTGTTACATAACAGTGGAAAAATTTCAAAACACTCTTGTTCTAAGTACAGTCAGCAGAGAATCATTTTCTGAAGAAACTACTTTCTCACTCTTTACTAAAATGTCAACTTTACCTCGAAGGGCAGACTGTGTTCCTTTTTCCAAAAAAACAAAAAAATCTACAAATAGCGCACAGTTGTCAGCTTCTTGTCATCTAGAAAAGGTCAGCAAATGGAAAACACTTGTGTTTCAAAAACAAAAGTCATCCCAACCGTGGGGAGGAAGTCTGGGAGGGGGCTGAGGGAGGGCTGAAGCCTGGACCAGTTTCCTTCCACCCCAGGTCCTCTCCGGAGCACAGCGACCACGGGGCCAGGGAGCGCTGGGTGGGCCCACTCACCCTCTGGGAGCTGGGTGGTCAGTGTAGCAGAGTCAGGGCCCGGGGGAGAGCCGAGGGTCCCCAGGAAGCTGACCTGAGAAAGGGGCTCCATGGACCACATCCGGGGGCTGCATAACTGTGGCTTCTATGTGAAAGGTCTAAAATCCAGCCCTGAAAGGAAAGCCCGAAGCTTAAAAACGTGATTCAACATGGAAACATCCAGCAGATTAATTCAAGAAGAGGCAGTGATGCAGCCCTTGCGGAGCGGTCCTGGGAGAAAGAGGACAAGAAATATCTCAACAGACAAAGCAGAAGGATAAAGAGGAAGGTACAGCAAAGGAAACAGGGCTGGCTTAGAAGACAGAGCAAGAGCTCTAACCAAATTCCAGAAGTGGAGAAAGGCAACTGCTGGGAGAAAGGCCACAGCTGAAACTGGGAAGATTCCTCTGAATCAAGGAAAGTCTGGAACCTGCACACTGAAGGGCTCATCGATTTCCAGGGTTGTGAGAAAAAGTACAGCCTGCGCGGGATCATGGGAAGAATCACACACTCTGCATTCGTATGGTTGGGTATCAGTTGCTAAGTCGTGTCTGACTCTTTTCGTGACCCGATGGACTGTAGCCCGCCAGGCTTCTCTGTCTGGGGATTTCACAGGCAAGAATACTGGAGCAGGCTATCATTTCCTTCTCCAGGGGATCTTCCGGACTCGGGGATTGAATCTCGTCTCCTGCACTGGCAGCCAGATTCTTTCCCTCTGAGCCAGCAGGGAAGCACCACACATCTCAGTTCAGCTCAGTCGCTCAGTCGTGTCCGACTCTTTGCGACCCCATGGACTGCAGCACGCCAGGCCTCCCCTGTCCATCACCAACTCCCGGAGCGTGCTAAAACTCAGGTCCATCAAGTCAGTGATGCCATCCAAACATCTCATCCTCTGTAGTCCCCTTCTCCTCCTGCCTTCGATCTTTCCCAGCATCAGGGTCTTTTCCAGTGAGTTGGTTCTTCGCATCAGGTGGCCAAAGTATTGGAGCTTCAGCTTCAGCATCAGTCCTTCCAATGAATATTCAGGACTGATTTCCTTTTAGAATGGACTGGTTGGATCTCCTTGCAGTCCAAGGGACTTTCAAGAGTCTTCTCCAGCACCACAGTTCAAAACCAATTCTTAGGCACGCAGCCTTCTATATACTCCAACTCTCACATCCATACATGACTACTGGAAAACCATAGCTTTGACTAGACAGGCCTTTGTTGGCAAAGTAATATCTCTGCTTTTTAATATGCTGTCTAGGTTGGTCATAGCTTTTCTTCCAAGAAGCAAATGTCTTTAATTTCATGGCTGCAGTTACCATCTGCAGTAATTTGGGAGCCCAGAAAAATAAAGTCAGCCACTGTTTCCACTGTTTCCCCATCTATTTGCTGTGAAGTGATGGGACCAGATGCCTTGATCTTAGTTATCCGAATGTTGAGTTTTAAGCCAACTTTTTCACTCTCCTCTTTCACTGTCATCTAATGCTCTTTAGTTCTTTTCACACATCTTATCTATAGTAACAGAAATCAGACTAGTCATTATTAGGGGCCAGAGGATTGACTGGGATAGTCATGGAAATTTTAATAAATACATGATGCATAAGTTTGTCAAAACTCATTGACACATAAAGTTAAAATGGTCCCATTTTGTTGTATGCAAAGTTTGCCTAAATATATTTGAATAAAGATGAAAAATTCTAGAGTTTCTTCTTAAATAAAAGTAATCCAGCAAACTTTCAATCAGAGAGAATAATTTGCCTTAAAGAGCAAAACAATCAGAATGCAATGAGAGCTCTTACGAAGAACACTAGATGCTAACAAAGTGGAGGAGCAACAGCAGTTCCAAGAGCCCAGGAGCCTCTGTTGCCGGAAATGACGCTGTTTTGTCTTCAGTGTGAAAAACATATGAGCACAGAAAGATAATTCACCAGCTGTAGCACCTGAGTTGGAGAAGGCAACGGCACCCACTCCAGTGCTCTTGCCTGGATGGAAAACCCCATGGATGGAGGAGCCCGGTGGGCTGCAGTCTGTGGGGTCGCTAAGAGTCGGACAAGATCGCGCGACTTCACTTTCACTTTTCACTTTCACGCATTGGAGAAGGAAATGGCACCCCGCTGCAGTACTCTTGCCTGGAGTATCCCAGGGACGGAGGAGCCTTGTGTGCTGCCGTCTATGGGGTCGCACAGAGTCGGGCACGACTGAAGCGACTTAGCAGCAGCAGCAGTACCTAAGTACTCCATCTAAGAAAACAAAATCCTATTTATTTAAGACAGTATTTGTCACATATTCTGTTACTTGAAGCTGAATGCATTCTGAGTGGGTACAATTCTTGATATTAAGTTCTTAGAAAACCCAGGAATAGATGGGTTCTTTCTTTTTCTTTTTTAAAAAGCAACCTAATATATCAGCATTTGTAGGTACTGAGAAATGATGACCCCAATAAGGCTGCTGCTGCTGCTGCTGAGTTGCTTCAGTCGTGTCCGACTCTGTGTGACCCCATCGATGGCAGCCCACCGGGCTCCCCCGTCCCCTGGGATTCTCCAGGCAAGAACACTGGAGTGGGTTGCCATTTCCTTCTTTGACAATGAGTCTACTAGCATCAGTGAGTTCTTCCTTAAACTGATCAAAAAGTGTATAGCCAACAATGTCACAAGTGATATGTGGAAATTATTCAAAATTTTCTATTAAAGTCAGAAACAGGACATGAGTGTGTCCATTCCTGCCTTTGAGGATATTCTTGACTCTTAGCCAACACAAGAAAAATAAAGCATTAATAGTAAAAAGTAGAAGAGAAAATAATCATCATTTGATGATGATTTAGCTGTCCAAAGGAAATCCAAAAACGTTTGTGAAAGGTATTATAATCGATGATACAGTTTAGTAGGTTACATAGGAAATAGATAAATTGTCATTTGGCTTCTTACACTGGGAGGTATTTTATAGCAGAGAAAATTATATTGGCAACAGTAAACCCAAATATTTTAAAAGTAGGAATTCATTCCGTTAGAAAGACACAAAAAAGACAATTATGAGGTTTTTATGGAAGATAATAAAGAAAACTGAACTGAACTAATTAAAGAAAAATTTAGTAAGTGGAAAAGAACATAATGTTCATACGTGTGAAAAGTCTGTATTGTAAAGGTATACACTCCTCTAAGTTTCTCCATTTATCAGTTCAGTTCAGTCGCTCAATCTTGTCCCACTCTTTGTGACCCCATGGACTACAGCACCCCCAGGCCTCCCTGTCCATCACCGACTCCTGGAGCTTACTCACTCTCGTGTCCATTGAGTCGGTGATGCCATCCAACCATCTCATCCACTGTCACCCCCTTCCCCTCCTGCCTTCAATCTTTCCCAGCATCTGGGTCTCTTCCATTGAGTCAGCTCTTCACATCATGTGGCCAAAGTATTGGAATTTCAGCTTCAGCATCAGTCCTTTCAATGAATATATAGGACTGATTTCCTTTAGGATTGACTGGTTGGATCTCCCTGTAGTCCAAGGGACTCTAAAGAGTCTTCTCCAACACCACAGTTCAAAAGCATCAATTCTCAGGTGCTCAGCTTTCTTTATAGCCCAACTGTCACATCCATCCAAACCATAGCTTTGACTAGATGGACCTTTGTTGGCAAAGTAACCTCTCTGCTTTTTAATATGCTGTCTAGGTTGGTCATAGCTTTTCTTCCAAGGAGTAAATGTCTTTTAATTTCATGGCTGAAGTTACCATCTGCAGTAATCTTGGAGCCCAGAAAAATAAAGTCAGCCACTGTTTCCTCATCTATTTGCCATGAAGTGATGGGACCAGATGCCATGATCTTAGATTTCTGAATGTTGGGTTTTAAGCCAACTTTTCCCTCTCCTCTTTCATTTTCAGCAAGAGATCCTTCAGTCCTTCTTCACTTTCTTCCATAAGGGTGGTGTCATCTGTATATCTGAGGTTACTGATATTTTCCCCAGCAATCTTGATTCCAGCTTGTACTTCATCCAGCCCAGCATTTCTCATGATGTACTCTGCATATAAATTAAATAAGCAGGGTGATAATATTCAGCTTTGATGCACTCCTTTTCCTATTTGGAACCAGTCTGTTGTTCCATGTCCAGTTCTAACTGTTGCTTCTTGATCTGCATACAGATTTCTTAGGAGGCAGGTAAGGTGGTCTGGTATTCCCATCTCTTTCAGAATTTTCCACAACTTGTTGGGATCCACAGAGTCAAAAGCTTTGGCGCAGTCAATAAAGCAGAAGTGGATGTTTTTCTGGAACCCTCTTGCTTTTTTGATGAGTCAGTGGTTGTTGGCAATTTAATCTCTGGTTCCTCTGTCTTTTCTAAATCCATCTCGAACATCTGGAAGTTTGTGGTTCATGTACTCTTGAAGATGGGCTTTGAGAATTTTGAGCATTACTCTGCTAGCATGTAAGATGAGTGAAATTGTGAGGTAATTTGAGCATTCTTTGGCATTGCCTTTTTTGGGATTGGAATGAAAATCGACCATTTCCAGTCCTGTGGCTACTGCTGAGTTTTCCAAATTTGCTGGCATATTGAGTGCAACATTTTCACAGCATCTTTTCTTAGGATTTGAAGTAGCTCAACTGGAATTCCATCACCTCCACTAGCTTTGTTCTCAGTGATACTCCCTAATGCTCACTTGACTTCATATCCCAGGATGTCTGGCTCTAGGTGAGTGATCACACCATCGTGATTATCTGGGTTGTGAAGATATTTTTGTACAGTTCTGTGTATTCTTGCCACCTCTTCTTAATATCTTCTGATTGTTATGTCCATACCATTTCTGTCCTTTACTGAACTCATCTTTGCATGAAATGTTCCCTTGGTATCTCTAATTTTCTTGACGAGATCTCTAGTCTTTCCCATTCTATTGTTTTCCTCTATTTCTTTGCACTGGTCACTGAGGAAGGCTTTCTTATCTCTCCTTGCTGTTCTTTGGAACACTGCATTCAAATGGGTGTATCTTTCCTTTACTCCTTTGCTTTTCGCCTCTCTTCTTTTCACAGCTATTTGTAAGGTCTCCTCAGACAACCATTTTGCCTTTTTGCATTTCATTTTCTTGGGGATGGTCTTGATCACTGCCTCCTGTACAATGTCATGAACCTCCACCTATAGTTCATCAGGCACTCTATCTATCAGATCTAGTCCCTTGAATCTATTTCTCACTTCCACCGTGTAATCATAAGAGATTTGATTTAGGTCATACCTGAATGATCTAGTGGTTTCCTCTACTTTCCTCAAGTGAAGCCTGAATTTGGCAATAAGGAATTCATGATCTGAGGCACAGTCTGTTCCTGGTCTTGTTTTTGCTGACTGTGTAGAGCTTCTCCATCTTTGGCTGCAAAGAATATAATCGATCTGATTTCAGTATTGACCGTCTGTTGATGTCCATGTGTAGAGCCTTCTCTTGTGTTGTTGGAAGAGGGTGTTTACTATGACCAGTGCATTCTCTTGGCAAAATTCTGTTAGCCTTTGCCCTGCTTCATTCTATACTCCAAGGCCAGATTTGCCTGTTACTCCTGGTATCTCTTGACTTCTTACTTTTGCATTCCAGTCCCCTATGATGAAAAGGACTTCTTTTGGGGGGTGTTAATTCTAGAAGATCATATAGGTCTTCATAGACCTGTTCAGCTTCAGCTTCTTCAGCATTACCAGTCGGGGCACAGACTTGGATTACTGTGATATTGAATGGTTTGCCTTGGAAATGAACAGAGATAATTCTGTTTTTGAGACTACATCCAAGAACTGCATTTCAGACTCTTTTTGTTGACTATGAGGGCTACTCTATTTCTTCTAAGGGATTCCTGCCCACAGTAGTAGATATAATGGTCATCTGAGTTAAATTCACGCATTCTAGTCCGTTTTACTTCACTGATTCCTAGAATGTCGATGTTCACTCTTGCCATCTCCTGTTTGATCACTTTCAATTTACCCTGATTCTTGGACCTAATATTCAAGGTTTCTATGCAATGTTGCTCTTTACAGCACTGGACTTTACTTCCATCACGAGTCACATTCACAGCTGGTGTTGCTTTTGCTTTGACTCCGTCTCTTCTTTCTTTCTGGAGTTATTTCTCCACTCTCTACAGTAGTATATAGGGCACCTTCTGACCTGGGAAGTTCATCTTTCAGTGTCCTATCTTTTGCATTTTCATACTGTTCATGGACTTCTCAAGGCAAGAATATTGAACCAGTTTGCCATTCCCTTCTCCAGTGGACCACATTTTGCCATGACCCGTCCATATGGGTGGCCCTACATGGCATGGCTCATAGTTTCACTGAGTTAGACAAGGCTGTGATCCAAGAGATCAGTTTGGTTAGTTTTCTCTAATTGTGATTTTCATAAACTTCTCTAAGTTTCTCAATTTATATGTTTAATTAAATGTCAATTAAAATGTTATAGAACTTCCTTCTTCCTATTTTTTTGAGGGAATCTCATAAAATACCTCTGAATGATCCTGTAATGCCCACTGGGATGAAATATTGAAAAAGGGAGCCACAACTGTGTTCAAAGTTAGGATAATTGGAGAACAGAAATTTGAAATCTGTTATAATGTATCATAAAACTACAGTAATTAAACTGTGTGATATCAGTGCATAATTAGAAGGTGGTAACTCAAGATGCCCAAGAAAGTCCAGAAATGGATCATAACATGGCTGAATTTAGTATTTGCTAGACTAATGAAAAAAGGTGACTCATTTGATAAACCCTAAAACAACTAGAACAAAAAGTATGTGAATATGCTCTGATATCAAGGTAGGAAATTTTTTCCTAAGATTTTCTCTAAAGGAAAAAATGACTATATTTATTATATAGAGACAAACAAAATTCCATATAGCCAAAGAAATTAAAACTGGCAAGTTATTATATGTCAATTATATCTTAATTTTTAAAAACGAATAAAGCCTGTATTAGGAGAAACTGGCAAGTTAAAAGTCAAAATCATTTGCAAAATCTATGATAGAGAAAGGGTACTGTGTTCAACCCATATTTGGCTCTAGAAACTAATTTAAAACTGCAGTCCAGTAAAAAGAGCAATGTTAACACTTGGAGCTAACCTCTGTCACGGCCCAAGCCTGTACCATGGCCAGAGCCCCCTCGCCTGGACCCCTGACCTGGGAGGGCAGGACTGAACCCACCTCAGAGACAAGGCAATGGAGTTGCTGGGGCCAAGGCCCCGGGGGGAAGGGGTTTGAACCCAGAGCCTGCGTGCTTTCCCAGCGTGCCATTCTAGCCCGAGAGAGCGAGAGATGAAAATGGTCCACGGACTCTGGAGGAATCTGAGTAACAGCCGTGAAATGTCATTTTCCGCCTGTCAAGCCGGCTGAGTGTGGAGAGAAGCGCGTGCCCCAGCAGACTTGTCTGCCTTCCTCTTTCTCCCACAAGGGCGGGCTAGAAGCTGCATAGTAGCCTTCCCTGCACAAAACAATGTACCCCCTCCACCTCGTGCAAATTCAAGAGACCCCCTGGGAATGACAGGGGCAGGGCTGACCAGATGCGCGGGAGCTGGGCTCCCCAGGACAGCAAGCATAGTCAGGAAGCGGGCGCTTTCCTCCCTGCCGTCCTCCTGGGGTCCTGCTGGCCTGGCCTGCTGCCTTCCATCCAGGGCATCCCCCACCCTCCCTCCCTCCCTCCATCTTCACGCTCCACCCCTCCATGCCACTCTCCATCCCTCCGTCCCTCCGTCGTCCCTCCATCCTCCGTCCCTGTCCCTCCGTCCCTCCGTTCCTTCGTCCCTTTGTCCCACCCTCCACTCTGCCTGGAACCTGCTTCCTGCGAACGCTCTGAGCAGTATCACAGGCCGTCTCCTTGCTCACCTCCTCCACGGCCATCTTCTCCGTGCTCTTCATGAATCACATCCATCTTACCGAACACTTCTCCATCTGCCCTGGAGAGGATTCGTTCCTCCAGCCTATCAGGCTGGGATGGGAGCACACTGAAACTTTACTGCCCACGAGGATAATGCGTACATACTTTTAAAGTCTCCACGATAAGGAGCAACTCGTCCTGTCTCCTTCAGAGTCCACAGTTTCATCTGACACCAGCCAAGTTTGACAGGAACCAGCAGGTCCAGAAATCCCCAAGGCTCTGCTGGAGACGAGGGATCCCACCCTCGCCTTGTCTGCTCGTAAAGACGGATGTGATTCATGAGCAACACGGAGAAGCTGGCTGTGGAGAAGATGAGCAAGGAGATGGCTGGTTCCGGAACCAGAGAGGGTCGGCCTGGGGCCTGAGACCGCACTGCCCTTGTTTATCCCCAAGAACGCGGCTCAGTGGTACTTTGGTTTCTGCCCCAGCATCTGTTTATTGATGCCGTGCTGAGTGGGGTGGCACTGGCAGGCAGGAAAGCCCCTTCCTGCCTGTGATAGCGGCCCCCTCTCTGAATCTCCGGGCATTTATCCTGCGCTGTACACGACAGTCAAAGCCTGTCTGGAGCCGTCCATGCCCACTGAGCGCCCACCGTGAGCCCTGTTCTCCATTTTCATCACCAGCACAGGAAATTTGCAGCCACCTACTGTGTGCGTTGCGTGCGGGTCCTGGGGCCTGGGGTGGTGAAGGACAGGGAGGCCTGGCGTGCTACAGTTCACGGGGTCGCAGAGTCCGACACAACTGAGTAACAGCAGCTATCTGTGCTGTGTGTGGACTGTGGGGCCTGGCACGGTGGGGACAGGGAGAGAGGTGAGGGGTCACGAAGACTCAGTGGGTAGGGGAAGACAGCCTGTCCTCAGGGGCCTGCTAGCTCCTGGGGTGGCCAAGACATGTGCAGAGACCAGTCCACGGACCCATAGCAGCCCTCCCAGAGGAGCAAAGAAGGTAACCAGAACTGGTTTAGAACAGACTCCAAGATTGCTTAGAGTGATAACTGCGGAACTCTACTGCAGAGGTTTCCAGTTGTCCCCTATTTCCTAGAAATGAAATCATTTTTAGCCACACTCATGGTTGCCTGGAATGAAACCACATTGCCCAGCTTCACACACATCTCTGCAGGAGCCTGTGACCCAGGGCCTGGCCAGCGGGTGGGAGCGGGTCGTG
Source organism: Nanger dama (assembly GCA_917880005.1). NCBI lineage: Eukaryota > Metazoa > Chordata > Mammalia > Artiodactyla > Bovidae > Nanger > Nanger dama. The sequence continues at coordinate 755,614 of CAKJTW010000118.1, read as the reverse complement.
GTGTCACCTTCTCTTTCCCCTTCCTGCCGCCCAGCACAAGGGCAGACTGGTCAGAGCTTGGACACCTGTCTATGACCACGAGGGCTGCCTGGTGACGCTGGAGCAGGGGATGGAGTCGGGTCCCTGGCAAACACGTGGAGCAAAGCCGCCTGAGCAGCCTGGACGTGGCTTCCGGAGCTCCGGCTTGAAGGAACGAAGCCGTGCGTGGTAAAGCCAGTGCTCAACTGAGGCCCCTCCCACCTGAAATAAAGCCCATCCCAGTGGACGGAAGTGCCTGCTCTGTGTCAGTGCCTCATGGAAAAATGGCTGCTGTGGGGACAAGCAAGACTGAGACAGTCCTGCTCCTGGGGAAGGTCCCCTCAAGCGAGAGAAGCAGAGAAAAGGCAACAAACCAGAAAACACGCGTCTTTCCAAGTCCTGATAGGTTTAAGGAGCTAAGGCGGCAGCCTGGGCTGCCCAGGTGGCTCAATGGTAAAGAATCTGCCTTCAATGCAGATGTGGGTTTGATCCCTGGGTCAGGAAGATTCCCTAGGGAAAGGAATGGCAACCTACTCCAGTATTCTTGCCTGGAGAGTTCCACGGACAAAGGAGCCTGGCGGGCTACAGTCCATAGGGCTATAGTCAGATATGACTGCGACTCATGGGTTGCCATTCCCTTCTCCAGGGATTTGACCCCCAGGTCTTCTGCATCACAAGCAGATTCTTTGTCACCTGAGCCACCAGGAAGCCCTCAACAGCAGGGTGATAACACACAAAGCCAGAGGGGGCAGGGACAGGGAAGAGCAGATGGGGAGTCTTCCCAAAGGAGGCGGGTTTAGGAAGACGGACGAGGTTACAGGGAACTGGCCAAAAGCTGGAACTGGAAGAGATGGGGATCTGCCTGCGATGGGCCAGGGCGCCAGTGCAGGGGTGAGCTGGTGCCCGAGCTGTGGAAGGTGTGGGCTCTCAAGCATGGGGAGAGGGCCCCAGGGTGCTCTTCTTCTGGAGCAGCCCCTGGAGCTGGAGCTGGCTTTGGTCAGGGTGTGTCCAGCACAGGAAACGCCTGGCCACTGGCCACAGTGTCTCCATGCTGGAGACTCGGGATGATGCTCTTTGCAAAAATGCTAATTCCTGGGCCCTGCCTGCTGGAAGGCAGGGCCTGTCTGATTTCCTGTAATTGGATTCGCGTTGATGAAATCTAACTGCCCAGTTTGAAGGGCCTCAAGGTCGTCTGGCCCGACACCCCCCCGCCGGCCCGAGAGCCCTCCTGCCCTCTGGCGATGGGCCCTGACTTCCTGCAGGACGGTCGGCCTCGAGGGCCGCAGGCCTCTCCTTACAGGAGACTGTACTCTGCGGAACTGGAGTCCGACCCCTCTTCGAGCACTTCCTCTGGAACTACTGAACATAAGATGAATCTCTTTTCCAAACGAGAGACCGTCAACCACATACGCCCACTCTTCATGACCTAGAAGTTTCCTCTTTTTCTGGATGAATGTCTTCAAAATCCACAGTCATTTCTCTATCGGCTGAAGCTCAGCCTCCTGGGGCAGCAGCTTACGGAGCACAGTGTCTTCCCTGAGCCGGCTCAACAGCGCTCAGCATCAGAGGTCAGTGCAGCTCAGTCACCCAGTCCTGTCCGACTCTCTGCGACCCCATGAATTGCAGCACGCCAGGCCGCCCTGTCCATCACCATCTCCCGGAGTTCACTCAGACTCACGTCCATCAAGTCAGTGGTGCCATCCAGCCATCTGTCGTCCCCTTCTCCTCTTGCCCCCAATCCCTCCCAGCATCAGAGTCTTTTCCAATGAGTCAACTCTTCACATCAAGCGGCCAAAGTACTGGAGTTTCAGCTTTAGCATCATTCCTTCCAAAGAAATCCCAGGGCTGATCTCCTTCAGAATGGACTGGTTGGATCTCCTTGCAGTCCAAGGGACTCTCAAGAGTCTTCTCCAACACCACAGTTTAAAAGCATCAATCCTTCAGCACTCAGCCTTCTTCACAGTCCAACTCTCACATCCATACATGACCACAGGAAAAACCATAGCCTTGACTAGACGGACCTTAGTCAGCAAAGTAATGTCTCTGCTTTTGAATATACTATCTAGGTTGGTCATAACTTGTCTTCCAAGGAGTAAGCGTCTTTTAATTTCAGGGCTGCAGTTACCATCTGCAGTGATTTTGGAGCCCCCAAAATAAAGTCTGACACTGTTTCCACTGTTTCCCCATCTATTTCCCATGAAGTGATGGGACTAGATGCCATGATCTTCGTTTTCTGAATGTTGAGCTTTAAGCCAGCTTTTTCACTCTCCTCTTTCACTTTCACCAAGAGGCTCTTTAGTTCGTCTTCACTTTCTGCCATAAGGGTGGTGTTATCTGCATACCTGAGGTTATTGATATTTCTCCCACCAATCTTGATTCCAGCTTGTACTTCTTCCAGTCCAGTGTTTCTCATGATGTACTCTGCATAGAAGTTAAATAAGCAGGGTGACAATATACAGCCTTGTTCCATGTCCAGTTCTAACTGTTGCTTCCTGACCTGCACACAGGTTTCTCAAGAGGCAGGTCAGGTGTTCTCGTATTCCCATCTCTTTCAGAATTTTCCACAGTTTATTGTGATCCACACAGTCAAAGGCTTTTGGCATAGTCAATAAAGCAGAAATAGATGTTTTTCTGGAACTCTCTTGCTTTTTCCATGATCCAACAGATGTTGGCAATTTGATCTCTGGTTCCTCTACCTTTTAAAAAACCAGCTTGAACATCAGCTGGAGAGCCTGGCTTGGAGAATTTTGAGCACCAAAATCAGATTGATTATATTCTTTGCAGCCAAAGATGGAGAAGTTCTATACAGTCAGCAAAAACAAGACCAGGAGCTGACTGTGTCTCAGATCATTAACTCTTTATTGCCAAATTCAGAATTAAATTGAAGAAAGTAGGGAAAACCACTAGACCATTCAGATATGACCTAAATCAAATCCCTTCTGATTATACAGTGGAAGTGAGAAATAGATTTAAGGGACTAGGTCTGATAGAGTGCCTGATGAACTATAGACAGAGGTTCGTGACATTGTACAGGAGACAAGGATCAAGACCATCCTCATGGAAAAGAAATGCAAAAAGCAAAATGGCTGTCTGGGGAGGTCTTGTAAATAGCCATGAAAAGAAGAGAAGTGAAAAGCAAAGGAGAAAAGGAAAAGGAAAAGGAAAGATATAAGCATCTGAATGCAGAGTTCCAAAAAATAGCAAGAAGCGATAAGAAAGCCTTCCTCAGTGATCAATGCAAAGAAATAGAGGAAAACAGCAAAATGGGAAAGACTAGAGATCAAATCAAAACTACAGCGAGGTACCACCTCACTCTAGTCAGAATGGCCATCATCAAAAAGTCTACAAGCAATAAATGCTGGAGAGACTGTGGAGAGAAGGGAACCCTCGTACACTGTTGGTGGGAAGGTAAATCGGTGCAGCCACTGTGGAGAGCGGCGTGGAGGTTCCCTTAAAAACTAAAAAGAGAATTGCTATACGACCCTGCAACCCCACTCCTGGGCATGTATCTGGAGAAGACAAAAACCCTATTTGGAAAAGATACGTGCAGCCCATGTTCATAGAGCACCATTTACAATAGCCCAGCATGGAAGCCACCTGGATGCCCATCGACAGAGGGCTGGGCAAAGCAGATGCGGCACTACGTGGACTCTACTCAGTCACAGAAAGAGTGAAGTAAGGCCATTTGCAACAGCACAGATGGGCCTAGAGATCATCACACCGAGTGAAGTAAGTCAGAGACAAATACCATGTGATACCGCTGACGTGTGGAGTCTTTAAAAATGATACAAACAAATTTACTTACAAAGAGAAAAAGACTCGCAGACTGATGCTCACCAATGGGGAAGGGTTGGGGGAGATAAAACGGGAGTCTGAGATCGACATAGTGAGATTCAATATGCCACATTCAATGTTATGTGACACATTGAATGTTAGTCGCTCAGTCGTGTCCAGTACTTTGCAGCCCCATGGACTGTAGCCCACTAGGCTCCTCCGTCCATACGATTTCCCAGGCAAAAATACTGGAGTGGGTTGACATTGCCTTCTCCATGTACACACACACTATTATACCTAAAACAGATGACTAATAAAGACCTACTGTATAGCACAGGGAACTCTGCTCAACATTTGTAATAACCTAACTGGGAAAATAATTTGAGAAAGTATATATATATATATAATTGAAGCATTTTTCTGTTTACCTGAAACTAACACAGCGTTATAACTCAATGACACTTCAATATAAAATAAAAATTTAGAAAAGTAAAGTAACAACTTAAAATAAAAAACAAAGAATGGAGGTAAAATGCAGATGGCGAAGGCAGCAGGCCTTGGGCAGCGTCCCTTCCTGGTTCTCCCCAGATGCAGCTCCACTTTCTGCTCCCAGACTGTGGGCCAGAGGACCCTTCAAGACTCTGTAGTTCACCCTCCAGCCTTTGCTTTCTAGGGCCGCCATAACAAATGACCACAAAGTGGGTGGCTTCAGACAACAGAAACAGACGCTCCGTCAATTCTGGAGGCTGGAAGTCCAAAGTTACAGCCCTGGCGGGTTGGTTTCCCCAGAGGGTTTGGGGAGAAGCCACTCCAGTCTCTGTCCAGCTCACAGAAGGTGCTGGCAGGTCGGGGGCCCTGGGCCTGCAGGGCGTCACTCGGCTACCGCTCTCCGTGTGGGCTTCTCTCTGTTTCTGCGTGCCCTCCCCCTCTCTTCTCTGCTGAGGGGAATCACTGTCTTTAGGGCCCACCTTAATACAGGAAGATTTCTTCTGAGATCATTATGTTAATTATATCTACAAAGGCCCTTATTCCAAACGAGGTTATGTTCTGAGGTTGCTGGTGACCACAGCTCTCGGTTCAGCCAGTCAGTTCATCACTCAAGCGTGTCCGACTCTTTGCGATCTCATGGACTGCAGCACACCAGGCTTCTCTGTCCATCACCAACTCCCAGAGCTTGCTCAATCTCGTGTCCATCAAGTCAGTGATGCCATCCAAACATCTCATGCTCTGTTGCCCCCTTCTCCTCCTGCCTTCAATCTTTCCCAGCATCAGGGTCTTTTCCAGTGAGTCAGCTCTTCACATCGTGTGGCCAAAGAATTGGAGTTTCAGCCTCAGCATCAGTTCTTCCAATGAGTATTCAGGACTGATCTCCTTTAGGATGGACTGGTTGGATCTCCTTGCAGTCCAAGGGGCTCTCAAGAGTCTTCTCCAACACCACAGTTCAAAAGCATCAATTCTTCGGTGCTCAGCTTTCTTTATAGTCCAACTCTCACATCCATACATGACTACTGGAAAAACCATAGCCTTTACTAGATGGACCTTGTCAGCTAAGGTCTCAGAGGTGACCCCAACCAGCCCACTACATCTCTGCACCTGACAGGTGAACAAAGTGAAGGGGTTTGCCAGGGGGGTCCCAGCGACTCAATGAGGGGATTGGACAGCAGGGCTGGGAGGCCAGAAGACAGGCGTGGTGAGACCTGCTCACTGCAAACAGTGTTTCTGGGAGTTTCTCAGATCACCAAAGCTCACCTCATTTAGAGACAAAGTTCTGGAAAAAGTACTGTTTTGAAGATAAGCATTCTAAACCGTATACATGTCCTCTCCCAACTTACTAAACAGAATTTAAAGCAAAAAAGTCCATCAGCATTCTGTCATCTTGTTGGTAACTCAGGGTCATTGCTAAGCAGAGGCAGTGACGTGGTGACGTTCAGCTGGGCTGCGGCCCCCATACATTCCGGAGCTTCCTGACTTTCCCAAGAATGCTCAATTCTCAGAAGGGCAGCTCATTCATTCATCACCAGCTCTCATAGGACAGTTGTTTCTTAAAGAGATAAGCTATAAAATTCATGGAAACGCTCTATTTTGGGGGGAATATTAATCTTTATCTGCTTTCTGTATCTTTCATCCTCATCCCATTTCCAGCAGATCACCCAGCTCTTTGTCAGTCTTTTGCCTCTGGGATTTTCATTTTTCCAGGCAGAAAGCCAAAGCAGCTTGAAGCCAAATGCTCTTTCTGTCTTTTGTAAAAAGCTAAGCCCGTTTCATAAAACTCTAATCCCAAAGGGCGAGTGGGAGGGAGAAAGAGTGATTCCCTGAGATTTGGAAGGGAGCAGTCCCGAGGGCCCTGGATCTGAGCAGGACCAGGCTGAATGCAGGAAGGGTGTGGGCTGGCCACGCGGCGCCCCCCGGAAGGCTGAGCACAGGCGCTGTGGGCCGGCCACGCGGTGGCCCCTGGAGGGCTGAGCGCAGGCACCGAGGGCTGGCCACACCGGAAGGCTGAGCGCAGGCGCCGTGGGCCGGCCACGCGGTGCCCCCTGGAGGGCTGAGCGCAGGCGCTGTGGGCTTCCACTTTGGCGGGGATCCCTGAGCTGCAAGCATGGCCAGACCTGGGGGCAAGAGAAGGGCGCTGGGAAAAGGCCTCCACTTTGCACGGCCGCTCGGGGCTCTCTTTGGTCTTCCGGGCATCACGGAAGCTTTTTGATTCTGGAGCGACTCCAGGACAGGAGTTATTGTTCAGTCACTCAGTTGTGTCCGACTCCTTGTGATCCCATGGACCGCAGCACACCAGGCTTCCCTGTCAATCACCAACTCCCAGAGCTTGCTCAAACTCACATCCACTGAGTCAGTGATGCCATCCAACCATTTCATCCTCGTCCTCTGGTGTCCCCCTCTCCTCCTTCAGGCTTTCCCAGATTCAGGGTCTTTTCCAATGAGTCAGCGCTTCACATCAGGGGGCCAAAGTATTAGAGCTTCAGTATCAGTGCTTCCAGGGAATATTCAGAGTTGATTTCCTCTAGGATGGGAGGGAGGGGCTGAATTTTCTGCCAGCCCCATAGGATGGGGCTCAAAGTTGGGCTTAAGCTGAACTGACATAAGAAGATAAAGAAATGAACTTTCTGGATTTCTGGACAACATGGCACTGTAAGTTAATGCTTTGTGGCTTCTTCTCTGCTCCAACCACACACACAAGTCACAGCCGCACTGAAGAACAGGCCGAGCGCCCCAGATTCGGGCACAGAAGACAGGAAGCAGTGATGGGTGTGGGCTGGAGGCGTGCTGGGCTTCGGGTCCAGTAACAGTAACAGTGACTGGAAGAGGCCGCCCCGAGGGGGCGGAGGGCAGGGGACAGAGGCTGGCCCCTGCGGTGAGCCTGCACCCACAAGAGGGAGGGGGAGTCCCAGCCGGCTGCCTTCCACAGGTGGGAGGGCCAGTGTGGGGCAGCAGCCGCGTGCCTAGGACCTGGCGGAGGGCTCCCGCTCAGCGGCTGTGGCCAGCACGCCCAGCAGGCAGCTCCGGCACTGGGCCTCCTGGCGGGAAGAGCCGGCGCGCGGGAGAAGGCCCTGGCGCTGGGGAGACAAAGGCAGGAGGGGAGGGGCTGGCAGAGGGCGACATGCTTGGGCGGCATCACTGGCGCGATGGACGTGGCTTGGAGCAAGCTCTGGGAGTTGGGGTTGAACAGGGAAGCCTGGTGTGCTGCAGTCCACGGAGCTGCAAAGAGTTGAACATGGCTAACAGCAAGGCAAGCTGTTAGCATTTCAAAAAAAAGACAGTAACAGCCTATGAACGGCAAGAAACTATAAACAAAAACTGGCAGAAACAAAAAGTCCCAAACTGGCAGAAGTGGAAAAGATCCAATCAGAAGCCTCTGACTGTGTGGGTCACAACAAACTGTGGAAAATTCTGAAAGAGACGGGAATACCAGACCACCTGACCTGCCTCCTGAGAAATCTGTATGCAGGTCAGGAAGCAACAGTTAGAACTGGACATGGAACAACAGACTGGTTCCAAGTTGGAAAAGGAGTCCGTCAAGGCTCTGTGTTGTCTCCCTGATTATTTAATTTCTATGCAGAACTCATCACGCAAAATGCCAGGGTGCATGAAGTACAAGCTGGAATCAAGATTGCGGGGAGAAATATAAATAACCTCAGATATGCAGATGACACCACTCTTATGGCAGAAAGTGAAGAGGAACTGAAGCTCCCCTTGATGAAAGTGAGAGAGGAGGGTGAAAAAGCTGGCTTAAAACTCACCATTCAAAGAACTAAGATCATGGCATCCAGTCCCATCACTTCATGGCAAATAGAAGGAGAAACAATGAAAACAGTGACAGACTTTATTTTCTTAGGCCCCAAAATCACTGCAGATGGTGATTGCACCTATGTAATTAAAAGACACTTGGTCCTTAGAAGAAAAGCTATGAAAAACCTAAACAGCATATTAAAAAGCAGAGTCATTACTTTGCTGACAAAGGTCTATAGAGTCAAAGCTGTGGTTATTCCTGTGGTCATGTATGGATATGAAAGTTAGACCATAAATAAGGCTGAGCATTGAAGAATTGATGCTTTTGAACTGTGGTGTTGAAGAAGACTCTTGAGAGTCCCTTGGATAGCAAGGACATAAAAATCAGTCCATCCTAAAGGAAATATTCATTGGAAGGACTGATGCTGAAGCTCCAACCCTTTGGCCGCCTGATGCAAAGAACTGACTCATTGGAGGAGACCCTGACTCTGGGAAAGATTGAAGGTGGGAGGAGAAGGGGACGACAGAGGATGAGATGGTTGGATGGCATCACCAACTCAATGGATATGAGTTTGAGCAAAATCTAGGAGTTGATGATGGGCAGGGCGGCCTGGTGTGCTGCGGTCTATGGGGTCACAAATAGACATGATTGAATGACTGAACTGAACTGAACTGAGCCAGAAACCTGGAGACAAAAAAGATGATCACGGAAGTAGAAATAAGCCAGTGGACAGAATCAAGTTAAGTCAAGTGCAGTCAGAGAGATAGTAGATGAATTGGAAGATAGATGGAAGGAATTCACCAAGAATGCGTCCCAGAAAAACAGAGATTCAGAGGTCACCCAACGTGAAACAGAGACTCAGAGACATGTGGGTGTGGCTGGGCGACTCTGGCAGGAGGAGAGGAGCTCCAGAGAGAAGAACAGGAAGAGGGGAGAGGTCATATCTGAACAGACACCGAGAAGGATCCGAGGCTGAAAGGAAACACAAATCCTCAGACTGCAGCCACCTCTGACAATCAAGCAGGAGAATAAAATGAACCCTCAGTCATCTCTGCTATAGACTGTAGGGGAAACCCCAAAATGAATTGCTCAGGGTAAGAATACTACTCCATATTTTTTGCATTGTGTAAATAATAACAAAGATGCAATAAAAGATATCAAATCTCTTTTCTGGTTCAGAGAGAAGATGTAAATACTTTACACTTCATTTGAGAAGACTAAGAGTTCGGAATGTTGACTGAAAACACAGCTTAACCGGCACAAGACTAGAAATAAAACCTGCAGCCTCCACAGCATCGTGGAGAAGAGAAGGACTCAAAGAATCCCGTCATGCCTGGAAAGGGCAGAGAGCAAAGCGAGCAGAGGAAATTCAGTGTGTGGACTCTCAGACAAAATGGGAGAGATCATCCCGCTGCTTCAGTGTCCGCTGCACGTAAAGGGATTAAGTTCAAGCGCAAAGGCTGGAGGCTGCAGGACTGAGCCACTGCCCCAACTCAACTAAATGCCGCTTCAGAGACACACAGAAAACGGTCGACAGGGACAGGCCAAAAAAAAGAAAGAAGCAAAGTGAACACAAATCAAAGAAAGTCGTTAGAATAAAAAGTTAGATTTAAGACCAAGCCTTCACAGTGCCATGGACAGATGGGCTGGTTACGCTGAGAGCCCACTTGGGTAGCTGGCAGGCTGTTCCCTGTCCTGGCTCTGCAGTCGGGACCCGGGCGGTCGGAGGGGCCTCTACCTGGGCCATGGCTGGACTAGACCCCCCAGAACCGCCAGGCTGGCTCTGAGCACTTCTGCCTGAAAGCGTCCACTGCTGCCCGCAGCTCACTGGCCAGAGCAGGTGCCCGTGCTCCTGAGCTCAGCAGGAGGGGCACTCCAGCCTCGCCCTGGAGAAGGCAAGCAGGAGCCTGCATGCGCTGGGCCGGCCCCAGTGGCCGCGCGGGAGGGCCAGCCGACACCTAAGTGTGCGCAGTCGCCCAAGCCGATCTTCCGCCCTGGGGGCCTGGCAGCTGGCGGGGTGCCCTTCCTTCCCGTTTCCTCTGCTCAGGGAGCGCCAGAGCAGCACCTGCTTTCCTCCCGGCCCACCCTGCCCAGAACTTCCTCCTGGCGTGTGGGCCCCCGACAGCGCGGCACAGGCCCTGCCTCGTGGCTCAGGATGAGCCGACCTCCCCTGAGCTCTGCTCCATGGGACACCCCACAGAGGGTCTTGACAGTGAGGCCAGCAGCCATCCACGGCGGGGTAAGACCCCAGGACACGGGAGGGAAGCTGGAAGCAGGGCAGAGGCCGCGAGTGGAGACCGTAAGCCGCGAGGAGGGCGGCGCGAGGTGCTCAGGGCCTGGCCCGGGAGCCCCCGGGGCACCGCAAGCAGGCATGGCCATCCCGCCCTGAGGGTCTGCCCCGACCTGTGCCCGCCTCCGCACCCCCTTCCCGGGTCCCCCAGCCTCAACTCTCCTCACCTCGGCCCTGGAGCTCGTCTTGTTCCCAGGCACCACCGAGGCGGCAGGCGGCAAGCCTGGTCTCTTCATGACCCTAATATTCCACGTAAGGGCCTTCTGGTGGGAAGACTTTTCCTAGATTGTATTGAAGCATAGCCAGGTTACAAGGCTGTGCTAATTTCTGCTTGGTACAGCAGAGCGAGTCGGTTACACACACACATGCTCTTTTCCACTACGGTTTAGTCCAGGCTACTGAGCATATTAATCTCCCCTGGGCTGGAGGATTTATACAGAAGATTTAAGCTACCCGGAGCTTCACCAGCACCCATGGGCAGAGGAGGAGACTGGAATGTTGACATAGTCCCCAGATTCCTTATGGCCAATGGTAAAGAATTCCAACTTAACTTTGTGACAGGACATTGACTCCGATTTGAAAGTAGAAAGTAGCTGTTGACTCTTAAGAGAGTATTATTCCGGGTAGGTGGAAGCGGATTTTGTTGAATGGAACAGTAATAGGGTCCATTAAAGGCTTCAAGGGTCAGTATGTTAAGAATGGAGGGAGAGGAGGCACTGACTGACTTATCAGTAATTCGTTTTGGAGAAAAAAAATTATGCTCCGGCATCATACACGTCAAAACTGTGTTTGTAACAGACTTTGCACTTGATACTTGGTGACAATCTTAGATAACTGGGCCTTCAGAAACATCCATTTTAATATTTTTCTAGTTTGTAGGCTTTCACTGTTATTTTTCATTTTGATTGTTGATATTTTTAATTAGAGCAGCTGCTGCTCTGCTGCTCAGTCGCTTCAGTCGTGTTCGACTCTGTGTGACCCCATAGACAGCAGTCCACCAGGCTCCCCCGTCCCTGGGATTCTCCAGGCAAGAACACCGGAGTGGGCTGCCATTTCCTTCTCCAATGCATGAAAGTGAAGAGTGAAAGGGAAGTCGCTCAGTCATGTCTGACTCTTCGTGACCCTATGGACCGCAGCCCACCAGGCTCCTCTGTCCATGGGATTTTCCAGGCGAGAGTACTGGGTGGGGTGCCATCGCCTTCTCCAAATCAGAGCAGCTAAGTCTCTATACATCGCTGGGATCTCAGCATCTTTTCTAAGAGGGTGAACCTGAACTGTAGTCTGTGTCCCGTGGAAACGGCTGTGCCACCCTCTCCCCCTTGGGATTTGTGTTCTATAGTTAGTTTCAGTGGAAAGATCTTATTCGAATTTAATCTTGGATTTAAATAATTGAATTTTCTTGAGGTTAATTGTAAATACAAAAAGTTTATTACTTAATTAAAATTAGAACACACAGATAAGCAGAAAGGAATAAAATTTGCATAACCAAAATCTTATCATCTTGAAACATAGTTAATATTTTGGTGTATAATCCGCTAGTTTCCCTCCCCCCTCCCAGTCAACATCTTTTTCTATCATTATACTGTGAATGTTTGAGAGAGAGAGAGGGAGGGAGGGACGGATAGAACTGGAGGGGGATGGTGGGGGGATGGAAGAGGTAAGTCTCATTGTCCGCTCCAGGAAGTGCCGCGCGGGGACTCAGGCAGGGCTCTGGGAGACATTTCCTTTATGTCGCCAAATTTTACTTTCACCAGTAAACTGTGACTGCCGCTTCCCCAATACCTTTACCATGCCCAGATGTGATTCATTCTAGGTTTTGTGAATTTTGTCATACTAAAAGATGGAATAATGGATTTTTAATGTATATCTGCATACTGGAGGGTGAAATGATTTCTAGAGTTCATTGGCTTTCATGCCCTTTACTGCTTTCTGCTTTGCACATTTTTCTATAGACATTTTTGTGTTTTTCTTTATTAATGTAAAATAGCTCATTATAAAGGCTGTTAAATGCCCTTTTAAAGTATATTGAAAGTATCTTCAGAAAAGGCAATGGCAACCCACTCCAGTACTCTTGTCTGGAAAATCCCATGGATGGAGGAGCCTGGTAGTCTGCAGTCCATGGGGTCAGGAAGAGTCGGACACGACTGAGCGACTTCACTTTCAGTTTTCCCTTTCATGCACTGGAGGAGGAAATGGCAACCCACTCCAGTGTTCTTGCCTGGAGAATCCCAGGGACGGGGGAGCCTGGTGGGCTGCCGTCTATGGGGTCACACAGAGTCGGACACGACTGACATGACTTAGCACGTGGCTTAGCAGGGCTGTGCAGCAGGGCTTGTTGTTGACCCATCCTGCACACACTAGTTTACACCTGCTGGTCCCAAACTCCCAGTCCTTGCCTCCCCCATGCCCCTCCCCTGTGGCAGGCACCAGTCTGTTCTCTGCGTCTGTGGGTCTGTTTCTGCTTTGTAGGTATGGCGGGCTGACACTTTGCGGCGGCTCAGGGGACTTCACTCCCAGCTCCTCGGTCAGACATCAGTGCACACGGTTTCTGGAAGCCCGGGGTTCAGTAGGAGCCCAGGGCTTGGAGGTTGCCCGACTTGACTATTCCAGTTCCTCCAGCTTTTAGCTCGTGACCTCGATCAAGATTTAAACTTCCAGCTTCATTTTCTCTTCTAACAAGAACATCTTCCCCGCCTGCTTGAGGGCCCTCAGAGTGCCAACGCCAGGCAGACGCAGGTGCGACGGGGCTGTTTGGGGATGGCGAGGCTGGGGCCACCAAGCCCGCAGCTTTCCTGCTTGCCTGTCACACAGTGAGGGTATTTCTCTCCTGGGCTCCCCCTTCTCAGAACCCATGCCAGATTCTTCTCCTCACCCTTGAGCAATGACTGCACTTAGAGAATGTGTAACGCTTAGATAATAGTATAATATTTTAAATACCCATTTAAAAACATAAACCCACATCTTTACTAAGCGTCAGCCACTTGATGGATGTGAGTTTAAGCAAGCTCCAGGAGTCGCTGATGGACAGGGAAGCCTGGCGTGCTGCAGTCCATGGGGTAGCCAAGAGTCGGACACAATTGAACGACTGAACTGAACTTCAGGAAGCATAGGCAGGCCCCCCGCGGGGTTTGGGGTGGGTTTAGCCTGGTTGGTGGTGAGCGCACACGTGCATGTGGAACCTGGCCCTTCCATGGGGACAGGGACGCGCTTTCAGGGTGGCCAGGCTCTGCTCCCCCACCCCACCCCTGACAGAGTCCAGTTCTGGGGGAGTTTAACAGAGTGGGCGGCCAGGACCCCGGCACGCAGGGGCTGGCTCCCCCACCTCCTTCCTTAATTTTTATGGAACTGGCCTCCCCTCCCAGGCTCCTGCCTTCATGGGAGGTTTTGCCATTTTATTGCTCAAAGTTTGCGAAATGTTTCAGCCTTTGACTTAAAGGCGTGGAGAACCCATTCCCGCGCCTCTGGAGCGGGCCTCTGAACGGTCACAGGCCGTCCTGGGGAGGCGGTGGGTGGGCGCCACGCCCCCGGTGAAGGGTCCGCTGGGCTTTATTTCACCAGCGCCTGTTTACCTACATCTCCTGCCTCCGTTAACGACTCTCACTTTGTGGTTCTGCAGCCAGGAGCAGCAGCTTCGGGTCCAGGATGGGATTAACAGTTTTAATCTCCTTGGTGTTCCTAGAGAATTTCAGAGGCAAGGCGCTGGGTGTATCTGGGGGATGTGCTTCCCCACAGGGCCATCCGGGGACCCCAACCTTCGTGGGATCCAGGCTTTAGCTGAGAGGACCACCAAGGTTTCAGGGTTGGAGGAGAAAGGTAAAATTTTCAAGAGCTTTTGATCTCTCTGGGTGTTAATTTGAGGTCATAGAAAGGTCAAGTGGGCCCTTTCCAAAACAATAAAGATGTTATGAAACCTCCTTGCTCGGCATGCTGAGCACAAGAGCTCGCTGTGGACACCAGGCCTCAGACGACATTCTGTGAGTCCAGAAAGTTTTACTATTAAACGTGGTGTGGCCTTGAGCCTCCCAGCATGGGCGAGGCTGCCAAGAAGCTGGCACGGTTTTTACAAGGTGGCCAGCAAGCCGCTGGGGACCAGCACATTGTCATCTTCTATTCTTACATCGCATGTTCCCCTCTTTCATCCTGAAAAGGAATTCAGCCCAACGGCCAGCAAGATGCTCTCGGTGGAGTGGGGATGAGAAGCCCCTGAAGCAGGGCACCCGGGGCTGGTGCTGAGCCTCCTGAAAACACACAGGGGACGGGGGGTGAGGGGCTAAGTGTGGGGCTCTCTGACCCTAACAGGGCGGGGACCGCACTTGCAGGGGACATGTGTTCAGGTGATGGCTTTCCCAGTGTGGTGCTGTTCCTGAGTCCAAACTCACTCTGCTCGCAGCATCACAGGCCAGTAAACAGGAAGACAAGCTGTTGGGCAGAAGTAGCGCCTCTATGGAAAGGCAGCAGGTGAGGAGATGGTGGGTTCGTGCCCCAGGGACTGCTTCACCTGAGTTAGAACTGAGGCTTCTGTCATACTTGAGCGGCTTCCCTGGTGGCTCAGCTGGTAGGGAATCCGCCTGCAATGCGGGAGACCTGGGTTCGACCCCTGGGTTGGGAAGATCCCCTGGAGAAGGGAAAGGCCACCCACTCCAGTACTGAGGGCTGGAGAATCCCATGGACTGCATAGACCATGAGCGCGCAAAGAGTTGGACGTGACTGAGTGGCGCCCGCTTCGCTCTCATACTTACAGGGGAGAGGCTGTGGTTGGCGTCCCAGAGCTTTCGGTGTTGGTACCCTCCGTTCTTGCAGCTGCCCAGCAGGTCAGGTCTCCTTTACGTTCTGTGTTCTGAAGCTTTTTATCTCCTTATGAATGGAAGACAGTTGTACTCTTAAAGGTCAGAGCCTTGAGAATAGGTTCTTCTGTATATTTCAGGCTCTAGGCAACACTGAGCTTCCTTCCCTGGTGGCTCAGAAGGAAAACAATCTGCCTACAATGCAGGAGACCTGGGTTCCATCCCTGGGTCAGGAAAAGCCCCTGGAGAAGGGAATGGCAACCCACTCCAGTATTCTTGCCTGGCAAGTCCCACGGACGGAGGAGCCTGGCGGTCTACAGGCCATGAAGTCCCAAGAGCTAGCCATGACTGAGCAGCTGACACACACAGCGGAAACGTTCTTTTACAAACGGTGCAGAACCAGCTTAACTACCCTGATGCCACAGAGCATGAGGCTACAGTGAAGGGAAGAGACCCCACATGGAGTTGCATCCGTTCCTCCCCATCACCGTGCTTTTAGGAAAAGAAACCCAAGGGTACCTCCTGCTCCCCATGGGCCCAGGCCACTCACCCCCTTATCTGGTTTCTGAGCAGCCCCCATAGAAGCCTCAGCAATATTTAAGCTGCCCGGAGATCTTTGGAAGGGCTGGCGTTGGCCAGGCCCAGCAGGAGGCGGGCTCTGGCAGCACCCAGAAGCCCTGCTCCCCTCTCCAGGCTGCCTCCCAGCCTTCCTGGCCTAGAGTAGCCCCGGGTCTCTGCTCAGACTCCACCTCTGATCTTCAACCTGGAGGGGCGGGGTGAGGAGGAGATTTGGGATTTCAGAGACTAAGTGCAAAGTCAGCCCTGTTGCTCACTGGGTAGATGTCTCAACCTTGAGCAGACCCCCTCCTCAGCCTCACCGTTCTATTCCTCCCTGGGGGCTCTGAAGGCACCATAGTTCTAGAATGTTAAGCTCTAAACAAACACACGGTGTGCTCACCCATGAGGGAAGGAGCTGAGATCTGTGGGCCTGCTTCTAAAGCTGGAAGCACCCATCAGCCTCCAAGGGCCACAAAGAGCCAGGTGGGACCATGTGGGGGCATCCCCCTTGTGGCTGCTGTGAATGATGGTGCTGTGAACGGGTCCTTTATTTCCTATGACTTTGGCTTTTTTTTGGCTGCCCCATGAGACATGCAGGATCTTAATTCCCTTACCAGGAATCAAACTGACGCCTCCTGCAGTGGAAGCCCAGGGTCCTGTCCACTGGAAGGAAGTCCCAGTACTGGCATTTTGAAGGGTGTAGATCAACCATTCTGTAGAACGTCCTTCAACTTGGGTTTGTCTGATGTTTTCTTTATGATTCAATGTCTGATTAGCATTTTGGCCAGGATATGATAGGATTGGTTTGTCCTCAGCGTGTCACTTCAGGAGGCGTGTGAAGTCACCTCGTCCCGTGGTTAGTGACGGACCTGTCACTTGCTGAAAGGGTATTTCCAGGTTTCCCCACTATAAAACTACCCTCTCCCCTAGCAGTTTATAGTCTGTGGGGGGTACATTGAAAACTTGGGGATAACCCGTTTCCTAATATACTTTGACTCACTGATCTTAGCATCCACTGATGATTCTTGCATGAATCATTTTTTCCATGCCATATTGATGGCAAAATTATGATTTCCTAACTCTTGCCATTCCTTCCACATTTACTGGTTGATATTCCACTATAATATGCGGCTTCCCAGGAGGCACAGGGGTAAAGAATTTGCCTGCCAGTGCAGGAGATGCAAGAGACTTGGGTTAACTCCTGGGTCAGGAAGATCCCCAGTATTCTTGCCTGGAAGATTCCATGGTCAGAGGAAGCTGGCAGGCTACAGTACATGGGATTACAAAGAGTCAGACACATCTGAGTGACGGAGCACAGACACACACATTCTCCTGTAAAGGGAGATTTCCCTTCTCTTACTCGCTTTCTACAGTTTATATGGAAACACGGTCTCTCTCTTGCTTTGAAAAATATCATGCATTATAGCCCATTGCTGTCAATAATTAATCTCTCTGCTCAAATTGTCTTAGACTCAACCCTGAGAGCACCTTCCTCCTACTCTGCTTTCATCATTTCTTGAGCACTCTTTAACCTTTGGACAGAACAAGACACTCTAGGCTCATCTTGCTTGCTTCAGTCCTACAACCAACCATTTTCTCAGGGAAACCTGGTTTCTCAATGGAAACTGGTTGATATTTAAGGACCACATCTGACCCCTAGTGTGCTCACTGCTGACAGACATCACTGTTTCTAGGCCCTTTCCATGGACAGAGCCAAGACATCAATACAAGAAAGAAAACAGACATTTTAAAATCATGATCTGACGTTGACATGTCTATGTAAGCCCAACACCACAGAACCCTTCCCTGCCTCCTGCTATTCTACATTTATTCCTCTCCTCCACAATATCAGTCTGATTACTCATTTACACAAGCAGAAAACATATGATTCCACAATAAAGGTACTGAGTAATGTTCAAGATTTATACCCAGCAAAAATATCTTTTTCTCTTTAGACTGGAGGTTATCTTAAAAGTTACTTAAATAAATTCCTATTTCCCTGCTATATGGTTACTGTTATGCTACTATGTAACAGACCAGGCTTCCCAGGTAGTGCTAGTGGTAAAGAACCCACCTGCCAATGCAGGAGACATAAAAGAAGTGGGTTCAATCCGTGGGTCGGGAAGGTCCCCTGGAGGAGGACTTGGTAGCCCCCTCCAGTGTTCTTGCCTGGAGAGCCCCATGGACAGGGGAGCCTGGGGGCTGCTGTCCACTGGGCTGCCGAGTCGGACACGGCTGAAGCGACTTAGCGTGCATGCACATGCACAGAGACCACACAAAGATGTAGAGGCTTAACAGTTTGTTTTTATTATCCTAACAGTTGTGTGAATCGCCATTGTTCAGCTGAGTGATTCTGTCTTGAGGCTTCTCCTGTGGATGGTCAGATAGAAGCTGAGGTTGGTGTCACCCAAACACTCAACAGGGCTGTTCATTCAAGACGGCTTCCGTGGTTTGGGTGAACATGTGCACACCCTCTGCTGGCCTCTCTTACAGAGCAGCTCAGCCCTCCAAGAGGAGAAGCTGAAAGCTGCCAGGTGAGCTTTCAGTTACGGGTGGAGCCAGCCCAGTGTCACTTCTGCCAGACAGGGGCTGAAGCTGGGTTCATGTGGGCTGGATGTCCGAGACGGCTTTATCACTCACACATCTGGGGCCTGCCTCCCTAGCACAGGAGCCTAGATGTCTTACATGTAGGCTCGGGCCTCCAAGAGAGGAAGTAGAGGTTGCCAAGCCAATTAAGGCATATTTCAGAGCTGGCTCAGCATCACTTCTGCCATACTCTATTCATCCAAGTAGTTACAGGAATCTCCCCAATTCAAGGGGTGGACAGATAGATGCCTCCTCTTGACAGAGGCCATCTCAGGGAATATTAGTGTGAAATGTGTTCCAGACATTTCCCTCCATTGATTATCTTTTAAATTCCTCTTTGCTTTGATTGCATGCTATCTCTAATTGGGTCTGGATTTTTAGTCATGGCTAGAAAGCCTTTCCCCACCCACACTTATAAAGAAAGCCACATGTATTCTTTTTTAGGGCACTCAGATCTCTGCTGACTCCACGGCCTCTTCTCTATCCCTCCCTCCTACAGTGAGGAGGAAGCTTAAGGACACCTCACCCAGCTGGAGTGCTAATGAGCCAGGACAGGCCCTTGGGGAGACAGAAGGAAGTCCAGGCAGCAAGAGCCCACCGCTCCTTCAGCCAGAACCTGCAAGATGCTCGCTGGTGTGAATATCCAAGTTGCTGCCTCCTGATTGACAAGAAGCAAGTTTGCCTGAAGCAGCAACAAGTGACATCTGAGGAGCCTGACCTCATGGTTTTCCCTAGAAGGCAGGAAGGACTATACAAAACACGTTCAGTCTTGTCTGACTCTTTGTGACCCCAAGACCTGTAGGCCGCCAGGCTCCTCTGTCCATGGGATTCTCCAGGCAGGAATACTGGAGTGGGTTGCCATTCCCTTCTCCAGGGGATCTTCCCAACTCGGGAATCAAACCTGGGTCTCCTGCATTGCAGGCGGATTCTTTACCACCTGAGCCACCAGGACAGCACACAAAATAGGAAAACAATTACATTTTTTATTATGAAAACTCCAAATATATGAAAATAGAGAATATCAGAAACCCCCACATACTCATTACCCAACTTCAACACACGTCTCTCGTTTGGGATACTGATTCACAGAGAAGGATTCAGGAAGCCCCCAGCCAGGCCTCCCGATGTGCAGCGTGTCCTGAGATCTTGGGCAAATCCCCATCTACCGAACCCTGAGAACTTGCTGGGTCTCAGTCCAAAGGAGGGCCTGTCTTCATGCTGGCAACCTTGAGTCCCTGGAGGGAAGGATCCTGGCTAGTCTTCTTCCCTTAAGAGCTGGGACAAGTGGGTATTCCCTTTGAAAAGAAAGGTTCCTACCGAAATGCATCACAGTTTTGATGCTGAAAGTGACGGGTGCCCAGCCGTGTGGAATCCGTCTCACTGCAGAGAGGTCAGTGTCACTGATGTCCCCTGTTCTGTTTCCCTGCAGACCTGGGGTCCTCTGTAGCTGCTTCCACTCTGCCTGCTCCTACCGGTTTTGGAGTTAATGCTGGTCTTCTGGGTTATCCTCTGACAAGCCTGAGGTTTCTACTGAAAAAACTAACAAAACCAAAAAACAAACAGAAAACAAACCCGTGCCAGCTGCTCAGTGTTGATACATGAGAGAGCAACGCCCACCAGCCCCAGGTCGGGACAATGCTGTCTTACCCGTCCTGGGGGCTGTGACAAAATGCCGCTGCTGGACGGCTCGCGGCGGTGGCGGCGGTTTAATCACTAACTTGTGTCCAACTCTCACAACCCAATGGACTGTAGCCCTCCAAGTTCCTCTGTCCATGGAATTTTCCAGGCAAGGATACTGGAGTGGGTTGTCATTTCCTTCTCCAGAGGAATCTTCCAGAACCAGGGATCAAACCTGGATCTCTTGCACTGCAGGAGATTCTTATAGACCAGGGAGTTCATCTCTCACCATCCTGGAGGCTGAGAAGTCTGAGACCAAGGGGCCAGCACGGTCAGGTTCTGGTGAGGCCTGATTGCTTGTCCCGCCAGCACCTTCTCACTGTGCCCTCTCGCGTCGGAAGGGGCCAGGGAGCTCTGGAATGACTGTGACAAGAGCACCAGTCCCATTCAGAAGGGCTTCACCCCTTATGACCTAATCACCTCCCAAAGGCCCCACCTCCTAACACCATCGCCCCGGACATTAGGATTTCAACATATCCATCTTGGGAGGAAACAAACATTCAGATCATAGCAGTGAGCTTCACTTAGCTGTATTCATGTTTTCTCTCGATTTCTCTCCACAGGAGGACATGACTTCCGTGTATCGTGGTCATCGGGCTTCCCAGGGGGCTCCGTGGTAAAGAATATGCCTGCCGGTGCAGGCAGGGCAGGAGACACAGGTTTGATCCTGGAATTGGGAAGATCCCCTGGAGGAGGAAATGGAAACCCACTCCTGTATTCCTGCCTGGAGAATCCCATGGAGAGAGGAGCCTGGCGGGCTACAGCCCATGGGGTCGCAGAGTCGGATACAACTGAGCAACTGAGCAACACGTGTGCAGCCCCTCCCAGGGAGCACTGTTGGCGAGAAGACGTGAAGGCACCGCCATTCAGGGAGGCCAGTTCGAAGGGGAGTGGAGAATGACTGGGGAGAGGAGGTGTCCCTGCGGAGACGTCCTTCCTCCCAGGTGGGTGGGGGCAGACGCAGGATGACAGGTGGAGTGGATGGCGAGAGCCAGAGAAATAGATCCCAAGTCAGAGTCCACACACACCTGCTCAGAAGACACACACACAGGAGCACCGCTACGGCAGAGGACAGAGGGCAGAGGGCAGAGGGCAGAGGGCAGCAAGACAGGGGAGGGTGAGGTTAACCGTCGATCATCTCTGGGGAGTGTGGCTGGGGACAGCAGGGTGTGCGAGCCAGCCTAAGGCTGAATAGGGACCTTGGATGGTGGAGATTCCGAGGAAAGGGGGAGAAAGACCCAGAAGAGCAGAGGAGCTCTGGGTCTGGAGTAACCCTGGAGGTGGCAGCTGGCTGGCTGCGGCTTTCCCGGGGCTGTGCTGTGCCCACCTCCCCTGCACCCCTGGCCATCTGTGTGACCCGGGACAGGCCAGGGCTATCTGCATCCACAGCAGCGTCTCGCTGCCCCGGGGTCTGGACACAGTGCCGAGGTGGGGACCGCAGTAAGGCCCGTCACAGGACCATCAGATTTTCTGGCTTGAACTGGCCACAGGGCCTGGGTACTTCCAGCCTAAAGCCTCTGTGCCCTTGTGGGTTCTCGGGCCTCTGACGGCAGCCTCGGGCTGATCCGGGTGTATCAGATTCTGATACTGGCAGCCTGAGGCCTGCCCCAGAGCGGCCCCATGTGCGAGTGGGGCTGAGGCTGGAGATGACGCTGGAAATGAGGGAAAGGCATGTTTGCAGGACCTGCGGGGTGCTGGGAAGTGGCTTATCACTGCTGAGGGAGGCCAAGGCTACCCTCTGGGGACCAGCACAGGCTCTGCACCCCCGGGGGTCCAATCAGCCAGTGGTCCCCACTCCTTTCATGCCATGAGTCTGCAGCCTCGCATCGTAAAGAAACAGACCCTTAATTTCCAATCAGACGGCCGCTGGTGCGGGCAAGGAAGACGCGGTCAGTCGACCTTCATTTTGGTTAGTTTCATAACAGCTGCGTCGCTTACTTTGTTGTAAATCTGGCAACTCCAGGGTCTGCCTCTGATGGGAACAGAGGCTTTGGTTTCTTCTTTGAGCCTTTGCAACTCCTGGAGTCCTGACTGAGCGAGCAAATCATCCTTAAATCAGAGGAAACGGGGTCGGGTGGGAGAGGCATGAAGGACGATTCCACAGCTTTCCCTTTTAAACACCTGGCATCACTGGTCCATACTGGAGGCCAGCCCTGCAGGGGCCCATGGGGTGCCGCTCCCTGACCCACCCACCCCGGTGGGGGAGAGGACTGGCCTCACTCCTCGCTTTCTGCTTGATGACAGACCTCAGAGAATTTCTGGAGCAGAGGAAAAGAGCATAATAAGCTTAATTTTGGAATTGCAAAGGTTATTATTATAATCATTTCCCTCTGAAGAATTGTAAATAATTCATTTGCAAAGCTCCAGTTGAAGTCTCTAATTAGCCTCTCTTGGGCACTTACAAAGCTGCTTCCTCCTGCAGTTGCGAAATCTATTCTGTCTGGGGTTTCTGCTTTGTTTCGACCCTCTCCATGCAGCAAGCTAAGGAATCAGCCTCACATTCTACTTTATGTTCGCGATTGTGCTTCCGCAGCGCCCAGCCTCACCCGACACTCAGGCGGCCCTCCTGAGGGTGGGGACCGCGGGGGATGGTGGGGCGGCCTGGTTGCTGGGTGATCTTTGGGGTCTTCTTGCACATAAGGTGGACCCAGCTCACAGGGTCAGAGGGCACCAAGTCTCTCAGAGACCAGCTGCTGTGTGGCCCCTGCTCACCCCCAGCTCCACCCCAGAATCCAGGCAGATGGGGCCCTAGGTGGCCAGGCAGACACTCCCCAAAGGTGGTCGAAGCGCTGGCTCTAAAGTCCAGTGGGGGTGAAAGGGGGCAGTGCCGGCCTCTGGGGCATCACAAATAGCCTGCCTCCCTCTTTCTGGTCTCACACAGGCGATGGGCCCCGGGTACACCTGGAAGATGGCTCAGGTGCCAGCCTGCAGCTGGAGGAGGGGTGAGAGGGTATCTCAGGGTTGTGCCCAACTCCACCCAGCTAGATTCTGAACTTCATCTGCCCTGAGCCTGGCACCGAGGGGTCAGGGAGGCGCAGGGCACGGGGCAGAGGCGACAGAGCAGTCGGCTTCCAGCCCAGGAGGACAAACGTGGAGCCCGTCGTGCTGACCTTGCGGCACCGGAGTCCAGAAGGGGCCTCTGGGGAGACCCCTGGAAACATCACCCCTGCTGGGGCTCTGGTGCCCGCAAGTAGGGCTGCCTCTTGTGCCGGTGCAGGCCCCCTCCCCAGGCCCCTGCTGACCATGCCCCACCCCCTGAGGCCCCGCCCCTCCCTGACCTGCCCAGTGTGCTCCCCAGGGAATGCATCTCAGGCCAGGGCAAGGGTTTCTCCCTAAATTACCCGAGGCTGTTTTTAACCGGGGCCTTTAGGGGTTGCCTGAGCCCATCTGGACTGAGGAGACACACGTGTGCCTCCGGGTCTGGGCCCGGCATGCAGTCCACCTGGGCCGGGGCTCTGCCGGACCACCGTCTCGGGTGGGAGCGCCCGGTGTCAGGAGAGGCCAACTGAGGACGACCCTGGTGGGCTAACTCAATGACCCCCCTTCCCACTCCTCCTGCCAATCGGGCAGCAGAACATCACCAGACTCCCTCAGCCCACCACCCCCAGCCCCACCACCCCCAACCCTCCCACCTGCTGTTTTAATGGGGGAGCTCCTGTGTACTTACATCTGAAAGGGAAGGGCCCCAGGGTGGTGAAATGGGACAGGGTAGGAGGAAGAGGCAGGTGGTGGTAATGGAAGAGGTGAGCAAGGGAGGGACAGCGGGAAGGGCCAGGGGCACTGGCATTTCTAGAGGGTCCCACATGCCAGGCTGTGGACTGTGTCCTCGGTCCTAGAAGCCTCCTGGGAACATTGTCCAGGATGGCCCCCTTTGGGCTGGCGTTCCATCGAGGCCCTGGGGCAGGCAGCCTTCCCCACACCCTGGGCGGGGCACCCTGACCCCCTCCCCTCCCCCCAGACTGTGCCCATGGTAGCCCCTGCAGGTTTGCTGGCAGTGCTTAAGGCCCCCGCCCCTGCACTGCAGGTTGGGGAGCACACCCGGGAGGAGAGGCCCTTTCTCTCGCTGCTCTCCTTGGGTCACCAGTCTCTGGACCCCGCCTGAGCTCCCCGTGGGACCCAGGCGATGTCAGGAGGGCTGCTCTCTTCCAGAAACACACAGGCGTGTGGGCCCCTGGACTGTGACACCTGGTGGGCATGGCAGAGGAGAATTGAGTTAGGAAGTTTGCATTCGACAACAGCCTGGCTGTCCCTTGAAGCAGCATCGGGATAAAACACAACATTTTCTGGAGCATCAGCTCTCCAGGAGCCCAGACCCAGGCGGGCCCCGGCGCACCCTTTGGGAACAGGCCTCAGGGTCCCTGCACTCGGTGGGTGAGGCGGAGAAGCCCTAGAGCTGGCTCCTGCAGGAGGACAAGAGCAGGAGGGGCGAGGCCCTCCCCCAGGGACCACGTGGGCTGGGAGCGCCGGGCCCAGGGCTTCCCTGGCCCATGGGACTTCTGGGCACAGATTCCAGGTCAGGCCTCGTGCCCGAGGGACAGGCTGCCTGGCTGACCCCCATCCCTGCTCAGTTTCTGCATGGAAAACTTCCATCCTCTGTTTCTCACAAGGCCTGCCCCACTTGAAATGCCTGGGTCTGGGGAGGCGGAGGCTCAGAAGCTGACTCCATTTCTTTCTGGTGTGAAGGTAGCTGGCCTTGTGAGGCGCTGAATTCATAAACTTGGCCTTGGAAACACTGAGCACTCCAGATGTGATGTCACCTCTATGGACGGACACCTTCTTAAACTCACACACGCAGAAGTGACTCCCAAGCAACTGCCACACAGACAGGATCAGCTGGACCGTGTTTATCTGCCATGAGACAGGGCGAAGGTGCTCTCTCTGGGTACCCCACTCTCTAATTACGCTTACCCCTGATTGCTGCTCTAGATTCTTCTCTGGGCCTATAGACTCCAGGAAAGTTGGGTGAAAGCTAAAGCGAAGGCGCTCAATCCAGATTTGTAGAATGCTGTGTGATGTTTAGAAAAGAACAGAAGATGTTTGCACAAATCGAAATATGCATTTTAAAATTGTAGTTAAGTACACACTCACTTACCTGGACTGTGCCGGTCTCAGTGACTCCTGTACTCTCGTTTTCAGGGAGAGCAGCTTCCCCCTCCCCTCCCCACAGAAGTGAATGCTGGAGTCACGATGGAGATTTTCCACACTGCAGCTTACTTCAGTTAAGGGAGAGACCTTGAATATCTGACTTCCTCAAACTTCAATCTGTATTATTTTCAAATATTTCATTAAACAAAGAGCCTATCTTCACATCACTCAGACCCTTTCTTGGAAATCATGTGAAAAACATTTAAATGAATTTGGATCAATTAGTAATTATCTTCTCCATCTCTGAGTCAGATGCCTGATCCTAACTTAATTTTATAGCTAAAAACACATGAACCAAGCTGAACGCCAAGTGGGCTTTGTGCTTTCTTTTGTTACCTGCTAAGAAGTGACAGGCTGATTATACAATGAGGCGATAGCTTGGCCATCCATATACGAAAAAGAACTCTGATTCACGACTTGAAGCAACCAGCCCAGGAAACTGACCCTTTCTCTGAAGTAGCCATCCCAGGAAGCCAATTCCTGCCCACAGTTGTTTTAGGAAGGCAGACCTCTGTCTCTAGAGACAATTCAGAAAGTGAAACATCCACGCCTGTAACAACTGGCCCCAGATGACCAGGATGGGATTAGTAACTGACAGCTTTCCTAATATTTGCTCCTGCTTCAAAATCACAACCAACCAGAGGAAGCCAGCTATGCACGTCAACCAATGACAGGGCATGCCCCACTTGCAGTTGGCCCACCCCTGGCTTCCCGGGGCCCCAGCCTCAGTGCGGGGTGCTCCGGAGCTGTCCCTCTGCCCACCACAAAGCTCCCCAGTCCTTGGCCTGCCCCAAGTCTCCACCAGACACTCATGGCAGCTGACTCTCTGGCTGGAGCCAGACTTTGTTTTTTCTCTTGGTGGCCTTTGTTTATTTCCACAGGAGGAAGTTCTCTGAGGAAACTGGGGGACACATTTGCTAAAAATAGCAACATTTTGGGGGCTCATCTAAGAGCTGACGTGACGGGTCAGGAAATAAAATGACTCCCCTCCATGTGATGTGTGACTCTGAGCCAACGTGACTAGGCTATGGTGTCCCCAGATATTTGATCAGACATTATTCTGGGTGTTTCTGTGAGAGTGTTTTCAGTGAGCTTAACATTTAAACCAGCAGACTAAGTAATGCAGATTGCACTCCCTTAATGTGGGTGGGCCTTATCCAATCAGCTGAAGACACCAGTAGGAGGAAAAAATGGATGAGCCTCTCCCCAAAAGATGGAATTTCTCTTGCTTGATTGTTTGCAAACTGGAGCATCATTTTTGAAACAGGGAAGAGGAAATCTAAATTCATATGAGATCTGTTTCTTTTACTTTAACCTTTAACTGGTTTTGGTGTGTTCAGTATGTTGCCTATAGCTTCAGATAAACAGGAAAACCCAGTCCCAAGCTTCCGACCTTTAAAAGTATAACACTTTCCCATTCACATAGAGATAAAAAATTGCAGAACAGAAAATAATGTTTGTCCCATCGGTGGTTTGCAGGAACATCATGACCTGACCTACATGGACAGCTGCAAGGACAAAGGATTTCAATACCAAGATATTTGTAACCACCAAGCATACTCCGCCCCCATTTTACAGTAAAATGTAAAAGCAGCCTGAAGTCTCACTGGGTGAGAAGGTTCTTTGGGACACTAGTCCACCACCTTTTTGGTCTGCTTGCTTTCATTATTCCTTGCCCCCAAAAAACATCTCTCGATTTAGTGGCCTATTGTATGGCAGGCTGTACAGGTTTGGACATCAATAACGGTATCAATAACAGTTTTCTCCATACTTTTGGCTTTTCCTGGAACTGGAACATACTGGCCTTTGGGGGAGGGCTTGCATCTTTGCCTCTCCTGGGTCTCCAGCTTGCCGACTCCCTTGCAGATCTAGGGACTAGTCAGCCTTTGTAGTTGCATGATCCAATTCCTTATAATAAATCTCCTTTATAAATACATATGTAAATACACAGATACACAAGACAAGGTATAAAATGCTCAGAGGATGATAGTGACATGATCTTCATGACCTTGGAGTAACACAGAGAAAGAATCAACCATGAAGGAAAAGATAGTTATATTGCTCCACAATAAACGTAGGGCTTTCCACCTGATCGTAAGATGTCACAAAGGGAATGAAAAGAAGAGACGAAAAGTGCGACAGCCTGTACCACATCCGTAAGTTTTTAATTGATGTAGACTTGAGTTATGCTTCAAATGTACAGCAATTACACATCTCTATCTACTTATTCTTTTCCAGATTATTTTACATTATGGGTTATTGTAAGGTATTGAATAGCTCCCTGTGCTTTGCAGTCTGTCCTTGTTGGTTCTCTATTAACATTTTATATATCGTAGTGTGCATCTGCTAACCCCAAATTCCCAATTTATTCCTCCTCTCCTTTCCCCTTTGCTGACCACAAGCTTGTTCTCTGTGTCTGTGAGTCTATTTCTGCATTGTAAATAAGTTCATTTGCATAATTTTTGTTTAAATTCCACAAATACTGCATGACGTTTGTCTTTGACTTCACTTGGTGTGATAATGTGAATCCATCCATGTTGCTGCAAATGTTGTTATCTCATTCTTTTCTTATGGCTGAGAAGTATTCCATTGTGTGCACACACACACAGACACACACACACACACACAGTGCAAGTTCTTTGTCCATTCACCAGTCAAAACGTTTTATTTCCTTCCATGTCTTGACTATTGTGAATAGCACTGCAGTGAGCACTGGGGTGCATGTGACTTTTTGAATTTGAGTTGTCTTCAGATATATGCCTAGGAGGCACACACATAATTTCCAAGGGGCTCATACCTAGGCTACACAAAGAATTTCTATGAAGTATTAATAGTAAACCCCAGAAAACCCATGAGACAAAAATGGGCAAAATTCTTAAGAGGCACTTCATAAAGGAAGACATTCAAATGCCAATAAATGAATGAGAATGTGCTCCACTTCCTCAGTGGTCACAGAAATCCAAATTAAACCACAATGAGATACCATCACACACCCACCAGATGTACAGAAATAAACAAGTAAGATAGTGCCGGATGTCGCTGAGGGTGTGGGCCACTAGGAACTCTCGCCCGGGGCAGAGGGAGTGCCCGCTGTTTCAGCCACTTCTGAAATAGAAGCATTTCCTAGTAAGATCGAGACTATCTATCCCTGGGAACTGCTTTGCACTTCATTTGCCCTAGAGAAACATGTGCCCCGGGTACTAAGAGGAAGTTCCAGAATCTTCAGAGCAGTACTCATAAATGCCCCAAATATCCTTCAGCATGTACAAGATAGATAAACAAACTGTGGTCTAAACTGTGACATATTTATTCAGTGGGTGAAGAGCTCAGGGAATTACAGTGACCTGCAACAACACAGAGGAACGCAGAAACATGATGAGCTAAAGAAGCAAGAACCGAGTAAGCACCTGAGGTACAATTCCATTGGTATATAGCTCAAAGCCAGGTTAAACTGTGCATGTTTGGGGATAAACAGAAAAGCAAGGGGAGTTTTTTGCAAAAATTAGGACAGTGGCCACCCTAACAGGAAGGTGGATGGAGGAGGTTGGAATTTAAAAAGGCTTCTGGGGCTGACGATGCTCTATTTTTTTGGCTACATAGGAATTAGCTTTGCAATCTTTTGCAATTACATTTGTTTTTTATTAGAACTAATCTCTCTCTTTTTAAAATAAAAGCAGTGTATTCCTTTTGTAGAAAATTAGAAAACAAAAATAAGTAAATGGAAACCTTATATTCCCATAACCTAGAAATTGCCACTGTTAGTAATTTATGACATATCCTTTCACATTTTTTTCTAAACATGTATAAGACACATATGCATTTTCTACCCATATGAGATCATACTGTTACATAACATGTTCAGTCACCAATTGCAAAATTCTGTGGGGTTTTAATATATTCAGAAAGTTGTACAACCATCATCATTTTTGAGACTCTGCAGGGAAACCTCACACCCAATAGTAAGTGCACTCGCCTTCCCCCCTCCCTCAGCCCCTGGCAATCATTTATCTAATTTCTGCCTCTGTGGATTTTTCTATTCTGGATGTTTCATGTCCGTAGCATCACAATATGTGGCCTTTAATGTATGGATTGTTTCAGTTTGTGTAATGTTTTTGAGGCTTATCCATGTGGTAACGAATATCCATTTTTACTTCATTCTTTTAAGGCTGAATTATATCCTGTTGCTACAGTCCTTGGGATTGCAAGAGTCAGACACGACTTATCGACTAAACCACCACCAGTGATAGCAGCAGAAAGCCTAGCAGAATATCCTGTTATATGGATAGGCCACATTTTATATTCCTGTTCATCACCCCTTGGAAGAAAAGCTATGACACACCTAGACAGTGTATTAAGAAGCAGAGACATCACTTTGCCGACTAAGGACCATCTAGTCAAAGCTATGCTTTTTCCAGTAGTCATGTATGGATGTGAGAGTTGGACCATAAAGAAGGCTGAAAGTGAAAGTCGCTCAATGTGTCCAACTCTTTGCAGCCCCATGGAAGCCCAACCCCCTGTTTGCAACCGCCAGGGAAGCCCAAGAAAACTAGAGAGGATAGCCTGTCTCTTCTCCAGTGGATCTTCCTGACCCAGGAACTGAACTGCGGCCTCCTGGGTTGCAGGAGGATTCAGCACTCAAGAACTGATGCTTTTCAAATGTGGTGCTGGAAAAGACTCTTGAAAGTCCCTTGGATAGCAAGGAGATCAAGCCAGTCAATCCTAAATGAAATAAACCCTGAATATTCATTGGAAGGACTGATGTTGAAGCTGAAGCTCCAATACTTTGTCCAGTCCACCTGATATGAGGAGCTGTCTCTCTGGAGTAGACCCTGAAGGGGGCAACAGAGGATGAGATGGTTGGATGGCATCATCAGCTCTATGGACATGAGTTTGAGCAAACTCCAGGAGATGTTGAAGGACAGGGAAGCCTGGCATGCTGCAGTCCATGGGGTCACCAAGAGTCAGCCATGACTTAGTTACTGAATAACAACACTATGAACGTGTATGTGCAGGTTTTTATAAGTACACGTTTTCATTTCTATTCGGTATATACCGGAGGGAAATTTGTCTGAGTCATATGGTAACGACATGTCTAACATTTTAACTGTTTTTCAAGTACCTGCATCGTCTTACATTCCCACCAGTACAATACGAAGGTTCTAATTGTTTCACATCCTTATCAACACTTGCTATTGTCCATCATTTTGATATAGATACCTTAGTAGGTATGATATCTCACTGATTTTAATTGCATTTTTCCGAGTGACTCATGATGTTGAACATCTTTTCACGTGCTTATTGGCTATTTGTATACCTTTTTTGGAGAAATGTTATTCAAATCTGCTAGCTATTTATAATTGGATTACTTGCACTTTTATTGTTGAGTAGTAAGAATCCCGTATATATTCTAGATACTGGCCCTTATCAGATAGATGACTTGTCACTATTTTCGTCTATTCTGTGGGGTTTTAAACTTCATTGACAGTGTGCTTTGGATCACAAACGTTTTACAGTTTGATGAGTTCAATTTATCCATTATTTTCTTCAGCTGCTTTTGGTGTCACGGCTGGGAAACCATTGCTTAATCCAAAGTCATGAAGATTTTCAGGTATATTTTCTTCTACATGTTTTATAGTTTTAGCGCTTACATTTAGTTTTTTTAAGTTAACTTTTAAGCTAACATTTTTAGTTAATTTTTTGTATATGATATGAGGCAGGGGAACAGTTGTATTCTTCTGTGTGTGACTACCCAACTGTCCCTGTGTCACTTGTTGCAATGACTGTTGTTTTTCCACTGACTTGTTTTGGCAGTCTTCTCCATACATCTTATGTCTTTTTGGTTTTTCTATTTCTGCCCTCTTTCATGTAGTAAAGAGGTGTTTTTCCACATAGCATTTAAATGCTCTTGTCATTTCTTTTTCCATATATTTTTGAGATATTTTATTAGTGGTTGCATTGAGGATTACAATTAACATCTTAATGTATAGCAATCCAGTTCTGATTACTACAAACTTAATTTTAATAGTAGACAAAACTTTGCGCTTAGATAGAACCATGGTTTTCTTCTTCTTTGTGCCACACAGTTCTCATACAAATTACCTATTTACACAGTAACACAGTTTTATTGTTATTGTTGTATGCTGTTGTATATTTTTAAGATAAGATAGAAAAAATAAACCAGTTCCAAGATACATGCATACCATTTTTTATATTTACTAATGTAATTGCCTTTATGGGTGCTCTCTATTTTTCCATGTGGATTTTGGATACTGTGTGTTACCCCATAATTTTAACCTGAAGAATTTCCTTTAGTGTTTCTTGTAGGGCAGTTATATCAAGGAAAAATTCTCTTAATTTTTTCTATCAAGGAATGTCTTAATTTTTTCTCATTTTTTGAAGGACAGTTTTGCTGGATATAGAATTCTTGGTTGACAGCCTTTTCCTTTCATCACATTGAGTATGTCGTCCAAATACCTTCTGACTTCTGTGGTATTTGATGTGAAGTTAGCTGTCAGTCTTGTTGAGGATCCCATATACATGATGAATTAATGCTTTAGGACTGCTTTCGAGGTTTCGCTTGATCTTTGGCGTTGAGATTTTGAATATGATGAGTCGATGTGTGGATCTTTTTATTCCAATCTTCTTCAAGTTCATTAAGCTTCTTGGAAGTGTAGACTGAGGGCTGTCATCAAGCTTGGAAGTTATGCGTGTTGTTTTTCAAATGTTCTTTCTGTCCCCTTTCCTATCTCCTTCCTTCCTGGGACTACCTTTAAGTAAATGTCATGCTTGATGATGGCCTTAGGTCTCTGAGGTGCTGTCCATTTTTCTTCACACCTTTTTCTTTCTGTCTCTGGACTGGAAAACCTTTATTGACCCATCTCCAAGCTGGTTTATCCTTTCTGCGTATAGCCTGAGTGCGCTGCTGCTCCTCTAGTGAAATTTTCCAGTTGCTGTGCTTTTTGACTTCATAATTTTTATGTGGCTCTCCTTCTTCTAAAATAATTTGAGCTCTTCATTGATCTCCTGTATTTGGTGAGACAAAGTTCCATACTTTCTTTTAGTTCTTAGGTTTCCTTTAGTTCTTTAAACACATTTGAAACAGCTGACTTTAATCTAGTAAGTCCAACATCTGGGCTTCCTCGAGGACAGTTTCTAGCAACTGCTTTTGCTCTTCTGTACTGGTCATTCTTATTTATTTACTTGCCTCATACTTTTGTTTTTAAACTGAACTTTTGACGACCATAATATGGCAGCTCTGGAAATCAAATTCTCCTCGGGATTTGTGCTGCTATTTGCCTATTTATTGATTCTTCTGAGTGAATTCTGTTTCCTTTATCATGTGTGAACACCAAAGTCTGTGTTTAGTTAGCTTAGAAGGAAGCTTGTGATTAGACAGAAATTTTCTCAAATTCCTGGAACCAACAAATCTCACAGCCTTTTCTGATGGGCTCTGTTCATGTTTTAGGGGCAACCCTTCAGTTCTCAGGCAAGCAGGCTGCAACTCTGCGTAAGCCTTCCCTCCCCTGCTTGCACAGAGCCTCAGTCCAGCCACGAGCAAGACCTAAGTCCTCGTCAGGTCTCTCCTGGGCACGTGCCCGGGTCTGAGTGCACACTCGTGTGGACTTCCAGACTCCTAAGAACATGGCAGAGCTTTTCAAATCCCCATTCTGAGCGACTCTTTTTCTCTAGTTTTCACTTTTATTTTTGGTTTTGGTCATCCTATTGTTTGCCTAATGGTTCTCCCCACCTCAGGCTGCGGTGATGATAAATAATTGCCGTTTCCTGGGAAACCGGAGCAAACAGGCTGAGTGGTGACAGTTCTCAGGGAATGGGGCCCCGGAGGAGCTCCATCTCAGTTTTGCCACCTTCAGCGGCTGCCAAGTTGCCAGTTTTCACTGGACGGTGGGACTGTTGACACTCTAAGTTACCACAGGGCTGGGTGAAGAAGATAGGAACAGAGCAACTGAAAGCACCAGCTCTGAAAAAAATTGATTTTGATAAACTTGCCAGTGTTCTCATAGCTTGTACAGAGAAGCTTTTTCAGAGGTCCTTGCTCTGCTGTTCCCACTGACATCACCGTGCAATTATTCTTAATTTTGTGTATGGCTTATGTAGTCATCTGTGTTTATAAGAAGAAGAACGAAAACAAAACCTGTGTGATGTCCTCTTGCACCCAGACACAATAATAAATAGTGTCTTTTCTATCTTTGGGGTGTTCAAAGGAATCTGCAGTGCTATAGGATAGCTAATCCAAATTTCACTGTTAGATGCTGATGCCAGTAAATAATCCGGACACTGGAAAGCCCAGACGTGCAACGACGCTCACTGCAACCTGAGTCATAAAGTGGAAAACTAGAATCAATCTCAAAGTCTGAATTAAGAGAAAGGTAGGTAAGTGACCCTGCACTTTCTCACTAGAATGGCGTGTCCCATTTTCTGAAGTCATTATGAGGACAAAGTAACAAGGAGGACTTTTGAGAGTGTCTTTATTTTTTTTTAAAGGAGCAAACTCCTAACTGCACCATGTTTATAACTCCGGAGCAATTATATGTGTGCATGCACAGTGGCCAGAAGGCAGGAGAGAAAAATGAACTCAGTTTGTTAGGGAGGAGAGAACTGTGGGTGTTTCTAAATTAGATGTTTTCCTATCTTATTTTTATGCTGTGAGTGCAATAAATGTGAAGTTTGAAAAATAGGTCAGCGTGTCTAATAGAAAAAAAATGATTTTCCCATAGCCCTTCCCCTGCTGGATGGGGCACAGGTCAAAGGCATCCTCAACAGGGTCTGTGAGAAGGCCAGGTGATTCCTCCGTGACATGACCCAGGGACAGAACGCGGCCTCCTCAGCCATGGTGACGGGCCCCGGGGACCTGGGATGGGATGGAATGCAGTTCCTGGCCAAACTGCCAGGAGGAGGGGGAGGAGGGGGGAGGGAAGAGAGTGTTCTCTTCCTCCCCTCCTAGAAGAGATGTTTTTCCAATAAATAACTGTGAAGTCCCAAATGAAATACAAGCCTTGAATTATTTGGCCTTTGAGGGATCCAGGAATCTCTCAGTGTCTGCACAGGGTCACTGAAGAGGCTTCTGAGAGACGCCCATATCTCCCCTGGGGAGGGGCGCTCCCTTCCTGATGATAATGGGTGACCAGCCCATCCCACCTCTCCTCCCATCCCACTCCTTCCCTCTGGATCTAGGGGCCTCCAGCTTTGCTCGGTAGTCCAGAGCTGTCCTCCTGCTTTTCTGTCCTGTTATTTATTTATTTAGGTGTCCAAAGGGGAAGGAAGAATCAAATGGAATGTGCTGTGGAAATAATTTGTCAGAGCATTTTTCCCAAAGAGGGTTCCGTGTAGGCTGACCAGCCATCCTGGTTTGCCTGGGTTCAGGTGTTTCCAGGACACAGAGATTTTCCTGCTAAAGTCAGCAGGTCCTGGGCCAAGTCCCGGGATGAACTAATCTCCCTGGTTGCATGAATGTCTAGTTTAGTGGGAAACTCGTAAGTAGTATTTGAAAATGGTTCCAGGATCACACTGGTTGGCAAAATACTGGACTGAACAAAGTCGCACAGATGTCTTTGCTACAGGACTTATCAGAGCCTTAAGTTGTGTGCCTATGCGTACAGTAGCTCGGTGTAAAGAATCCGCTCGCTAACACAGAAGATGCAGGTTCGGGCTCGGGGCTGAGAGGAACCCCTGGGGGAAGAAATGGCTACCCACTCCAGTATTCCTGCCTGGGAAGTCCCATGGACAGAGGAGCCTGGTGGGCTACTGTCCATGAGGTCGTAAAGAGTTGGACACAACTGAGCGTGCACACACGCACACTCAAGGCAAGTTGCCCCTGGTGTAGCAGGTGGGGAGCCTCAGACACGCCAGGACACTTGGTAGGTCGGGCACCCAGGGCCGAGCAAGACGTGGGAAGAGTGGACACCTTCTGGGGCAGAGAGGACCGCGTTAACATCAGGGGCAGAAGAGTCCCTGTCCACCGTCCGAACCCCAGGGGCTCTGACCCGGCCGCAGAAGGGCGACTCAGCCTCTGTCGGCAGCTGGGGGCAATGCAGCCCAGGCTGGAGTGAGCAGGGGAGCCCTGGGGCAGCCTCACTGCCCTGGAAGTGGCCCCCAGGGTCAGCACTTCGGGCAGTGCAAGGCTGTTGCAGTTGCAGATGGCAGCCGCCAGGGGGGCACAGGAGTGTCCAGCTCGGGCAGCCGTGGCCGAGTGTCCCGCCAGCTGCCCAGAAGGACCTCGGAGCCCGGGGCTCCAGACCTGGTCCCTCCCTGCCTCCAGCCCACCCCACGCCGTCTCCAGGTGAGGTGAGGCCTTCCATGTGTCCCGGTGGCGTCAGACTGGCTGTGAGCCCTGGCATGCCGGGGTGCTAAGGGGAGTGGGACCGAAAGCCCCCTCCTCTCACTGGCACCAGAGGCTGAGGCAGGGTGCCCAGGAGCAAATGGAAAAGCCCCGGAAGGGCAGGAGAAGGAGGGGCAGGAGCAGGGGCAAGCAGGGCCCTTCGCCCAGGGCACCCAGGCTCACGCCGAGCTCGTCGCGGGAACGAGCCCTGCAGAACCCTGTCCTGCTTTCCACATTATTTGGACAGTTTTACCAAGGATAGGTGGCACCTGTCAGTGCAAATCACTCATTCTCAGAGCAGTCTTCCCTCGGGTCCAGAGGGCCCTTCTTTCACCAGGACCCTGCGTGTGTGTGTGTGTCTCTGTGTGTGTGTGTGTCTCTGTGTGTGTGTGTGTCTGTATTGTGTGCATATCTCTGTTTGTGTGTCTGTGTGTGTATGTATTTCTGTCTGCGTCTGTATGTCTGTGCCTGTGTGTGCCTGCGTGTGTGTCTCTGTGCATCTGTGTGTGTGTCTGTATTGTGTATATATCTCTGTTTGTGTTTGTGTGTATGTCTGTGTGTGTGACTGTGTGTGTGTCTGTGTACATCTGTGTATGTTTGTGTGTCTGTGTGTGTGACTGTCTGTGTATCTGTGTGTGTCTGTGTACGTCTGTGTATGCTTGTGTGTCTGTGTCTTTGTGTGTGTGTGTCTGCATGTGTGTCGCTGTGTGTGTGTGTGTCTGTATACATCTGTGTATGTTTGTGTGTCTGTGTCTCTGGGTGTGTGTGTCTGCATGTGTGTCTCTCTGCGTGTGTCTGTGTGTGTGGCTGTGTGTGTGTCTGTGTACGTCTGTGTATGTTTGTGTTTATCTCTCTGCGTGTGTGTGTGTGTCTGCATGTGCGTCTCTCTGCGTGTGTGTGTGTGACCGTGTATGTCTGTGTATGTTTGTGTATCTGTGTCTGTGTGTGTGTGTCTGCATGTGTGTCTCTGCATGTGTGTGTCTGTGTACATCTGTATATGTTTGTGTGTGTGTGTCTGTATGTGTGTCTCTCTGCGTGTGTGTGTGTCTGTGTCTCTGTGTGTGTGTGTATGTGTGTCTGCGTGTGTGTCTCTCTGCGAGTGTCTGTGTGTGTGACTGTGTATCTCTGTGTATGTTGGTGTGTGTCTCTCTGCGCGCGTGTGTGTGTGCATGTGTGGGCACTCAGCTCCGTGGCAGGTCACAAACTCAAGGTCAATTTGTAGGATGTGCTTCTCCCTCTTCAGGTCCAGAGGTGCTTGTGTGATCCACTCTGCACGTGGTTTCTGGGAGGCGGCTTTGCGGTCCTGTAAAGTTGCTGAGAGCTGGTCACAAGGTGAGGAGTGCCTTTTGGAGCTGCGGCACCTCCGGGGGCTCGGTGCCCCGGCTGCCCTTCCCAGGAGAGGGCTCGGGCAGACGTGCCTGAGGAGACGTGCATGCAGGGAAGGCCTGGGGAAGCCAGGAGGAAGCTGGGCCCGCCCCGCGGACAGGGACCCGGGCCTCAGGGGACCCGGGGAGCCGGGCGCCGCGGCCCCAGCTGCCCTCCCCAGGGCCAGGGCGGCGAGGTGGCCAGGCCGGCCCCAAGCCGATGCCTTCATTTTTAAACAGACTCGCCGCAGCCCCGCTTCTTTCCTGGAAGGCCTTGTCTCATAAATTCTCATTTAGTGCCATTGCGCTCTCATCCAGGGAGCTGTCAGGGGTATTTTGAGGAGGAACTGGGAGGTCAGCTGGTCGGGCTTCAGCGGCGGGCGCAGATTACGGCTCGGGCTGGACGCCAGACGTGGGGAAGACTAGGGGGGCTGAGCCGCAGGCCGTGACTCCTGAGGGGTCCCCAGGACAGAGCTTCCAGGAGCTGACCCTGCAGATGGAGAAGCGGCCGCTGGGTTTTTACGTCTGAGGGGCCGGGGGCTGTCCCCCTTTCTCCTGGGTGTGGGACCCACAGAGGGGAGGCTGGTGAGGCTTCAGAACGTCCTCCTTCTCCCTCAGGGCTGTGGATGGTGGCCTGGACGTGTGAGGGTCTGTCTGTGTGAACTTCGTCTTGCCAAAGCGCTCTCGTGTACATACCCTACTGGGCTCTCACGTGCACCTGGAGTGATGCAGGCCAGGAGCTCGGCCTTCTGTATGGGACTGAGGCCCCAAGGAGCTGGCAGAGGCCCCAGGATCACTCAGGCAGAGGGGTCTGCAGGGGCCAGCCGCCCTCTGCCTGTCTGAGAGGCACCTGCTCACCCCAAGTCACTGTTTTATATGCATATGAAACCTTACAATATGTGCAGAAAGGAATGACTCCCCCAGCCCCCCAGAACTGAGGCAGATGGAGCTGTTGGGACGGGTGTCTGGCATCCTCCTCCAGGACCCAAAGCCACTTAACTAGCAAGAGAGCCTTCAAGGCCCCAGGCGTCAGCTCTTTCTACCACATCCGACAACTCCTAACAGATCTGGGCCTCACCTTGAACATTGAATCCGCTCGAGAATTTTCAACCCAGAAGAAGAGGCATTAGGGTTTCCCTGGTCAGCTGGACCTCTCCAACATAAGAGATTAAATTCACCAAATATTTACGGAGATGAACAGGTAGCGCAGACTTGGGGCAAAGCTGGGTGCAGTGGGGAAATGGAGGCAGTCTCCCAGCAGAAACCCAGGAGGCCTCACAGAGGTGGTGTCCCAGGAGCCCAGCCTCAGAGGAGCCTGGCTGTGCTGGCCGGAACAGCTGAAGGCTGGGCAGAGCCACGCTGCGCGAGGGCAGAGCGGGCGCCCCAGGAAGCCTGTTTTTGTTGGCAGCCCTGCCGCTAGAGGCATTCTGCATCTGGAGGGCTGTGAGATGGGAGAATGTAGGCCAGTGGGTTTAGAAAAACACGTCTCCGGACATAGAGTGCATGTGAGTGTGTGTGCAGAGAGGCTGAGCCACTTGCCCGAGAGTCAGTGCGTATAAAGCCCATTCTGGTTGGGAAGGGTGGAAACCAGGAGATATCTCAGTGGTCCTGGCAGGGGCCAGGAGGCAGACGAGGGCGAAAGACGCTTGCGCCTTCGTGAGAGAGTCACGGGTACCAAGCGTCCACCGTGAACACGTCTGCGTGTGTGCCACAAATGCCAGTTCAGGAAGCTGCAGAGGAAAGAAAACGCTAACTGGTGAGAAAGCACAGAGATGGGTGCACCTGGATGGGGAAGAAGGGGGCGGGGCGTGGAGGCACCCTGGGGCCGGAGGCCCCAGACACCCGGGAGGGAGCTTGGAAACGGAGCAGCAGGGCCACGTGGGCCGCGCCCAAGGAGCTGACGCCTCCGGTCTAAGGTGGAACTGAGATGTCTGAACGCTGACCACAATCACGATCTCAGGGATGAAGTACGGACCCTTTATCTGTGTTCGGGCAGATTTTCTAATCATCTCCCAGCAATAGCTGTGGTTCTGGGAGGTGCACACCAGAGCTGAGGGCTCGAAGCACCCTGGGTGGCCTTGGGAACACTTAATTAAATGGAGAGCCCGTCACCAAGGGGCCGATGACAACCCCCTGCCGGCTCCAGGACTCAGGACACGGCTGACACTGGCAGAGGTGGTCTTGACCGCAGGAGCCCCAAAGACCCTGGGGAACGGAAACAAGTGGGGGTCGTGGGAGGTGCACCGGGGCTGCAGACGGCCCAGAGCACTCCCCTCGGCAGGGGCACGCCCTGGGGTCACTGTAGGAACTGGGAGCCGCATCCTGGGTTGGCCACTTAGCATGCAGGTCTCGGCCTCTGAAATCCAGTCTCCTAGCTTCACGTCGGGGCCATTGCAGGCCTCTGCCTCGGCCCCTGCAGGAGGACTCGGTCCCGGCTCCATGTGCCCCCTTCCTGCGTTTAGCATGGAGCTCCCTCCCAGGAGCTCAGAGGGACAGGCTTTGCTCCCGGGTACCTGGGCGCTTTGCCTGCCTGTGGGACTCCAAAGCAGCTCCTCAGCCTCCTCCTTCTGAGGAATTTCTTGGCTGCAGAAGGGAGATGCTGAGGATAAGAAAAACACCTTCCCGAATACCAAGGAGCAACCCTAAGAGTTAAATCACCTTGGTGGGAGTCCTGAGCCGGCTTCCTCCGCTGAAGTAATTAATGGCATGGAGAGAGCCGCGGGGTGAGCCCGCCCCAGCCTACAGTGAGCACCAAGAATTTACAGCACGTTATTTTAGCTGTAAAGAGCCCTTGGGGCCTTCCACTTGCAGGTCAGCTGGCATGGACGCCTGTCCCAGCCCCGATCGGTATTTACTGAGAAAATATCGCATGCCTCCCCATCTGCTCTTACACTTAATATATGAAACGG
Source organism: Nanger dama (assembly GCA_917880005.1). NCBI lineage: Eukaryota > Metazoa > Chordata > Mammalia > Artiodactyla > Bovidae > Nanger > Nanger dama. The sequence goes on along the minus strand of CAKJTW010000118.1, from coordinate 715,933 downwards.
ATCCGCACAAAAACAAGGGGGTATTTAGGAAAGGGGGCAGGCTTTCCCTTGCACATGCAGAACATCTGATCGGAGTGCGTCTGCGGGTCCAGGAACCTCACGCAGGCTGCTTCCTCCTCCTCCTCCCGCCAGGAAGCAGCGGTGATAACCCTCGGTGCATCGGAGAGCGAGGCGGGGCCGGAGAGCCAGCATGGCTGGGAGCTCCAGCCCTGACCGCGAGCCTGCCCTTCCTTTCTCTGGACTCTCCCAGGAGAGCCTGCTTTTCTGCCCCTGAGAGTCTCACTTGCTCATTCACCAGCACCTACTGGGAGCCAGGTTTTGTTCCAGGAATATATCAGTGAAGAAAGGAAAATATATCAAGATCTCTGGCCTAGTAGACTGTGTTCTGGTGGGTGGAGGGGCCGGCTCACAGGCAAAGGGCCGCGGTGAGCTGGACGGTGGCCACTGTGGGGACGGAGGTGGGGCGGAGCTGCTGAGGGGTGCAGGTGGTCTGCGTTTTGGCCAGGGCGGGCCAGGTGGACCTCGGTATGAAGGCAGCTACTGTACAGAAATCTGGGGCGGGGGGATTGGGGTTGGATGGGAGCCTCTCGTGGTGGAGGAAGGCGGCCGGCAGGGTGGGAGAAGAGGTGGTGGGCCACGACCACCGGGGTCCATGTATCAGTGTCTTGGTGCTGCTGCAACAGATGACAAAAACAGGGCGGCTTGAGACAGCAGAGATTTCCCTCCTCGCTGTTCTGGGCCTGGCTCCGCAGGGCCCTGACCCTCCAGAGGCCCCGGGGGAGGACGCTTGGTCGTCTCTCGCCAGCTCCTGGTGCAGGAACAGTCCTCAGAGGCATCGCTCCATCTCTGCCTCTGGGTCTTTCTTCAGTTTCTTTTCTGATCAAGCCTCTCGTCACTGGACTCAGGGCCCATCCAGTGAAACCAGGATGGGCTCGTCTCAAGACTCTTAGCTTAATCCCATCTTGTTATCGCTGAGCCCCTAAATCGTGTCCGACTCTCTGCAACCTCATGGACTGTAGCCCACCAGGCGCCTCTGTCCATGGGATTTCCCAGGGAAGAAGACTGGAGTGGGGTGCCATTTCCTTTCAGGGGATCTTCCAAACCCGAGGATCAAATCCACATCTCCTGAATTGGCAAGTGGGTTCTTTACCACTGAGCCACCAGGGAGGCCCATCCCATCCACAAAGACCCTTTCCCCAAACATGCTCGCAGCCACACGGATCAGGGGTCAAGAGCTGGGTGCATTTTGGGGTCCCCATTCAATGCATTGCAGCCTGTAGGGCAGGGTCATGGGACGAGTGGGACTGGAAATCTGGGCGTCCTGGTTGGAAGAATCACGGTGCAGTGTGGAAACCCAGATTCTCAGCAGGAGAGAAGGGCCAGGAAGGTTCTAGACCTGAGTGCACCAAGGCCCACACCCCGGCGTGAGCTGGGGGGTTAGCAGGCCTGCCTTGGGCTGGCCCCTCTCCTGGACAGGCACAGTTAGGATACAGGGTGGACGGGGGTGGGCTGTGCTGCTCACCAGAGGTTCTGTGCAGTGAGATCACTTAGGCACATGCTCAGCAGGCATGAGAAACCCCACGGTGTGTGGGCACTGTGGTTAGAGCAAGCCCCGCCCCGCCGCAGATGCACCCTCAGCTCCCTGGTGATGGTGATGGAGAGGCCTCGGGCAAGGAGGGGAGGGGGCTGAGCCTGCAGGAGGCTCGGTGAAGGGTCAGCATCAGAACCGCCACAGAAATCCCGGGGGCCGAAGCCAGCTCTGCAGGGGCCAGCATGCTGGGAGGGAGGGTGGGGAGGGAGTGACGGGTCGGGGCGGGGGTGCGGATGCAGGCAGTGGGGACAGAGCATGGGGCTGGAGGTGGGCTGGAGAGACAGGCAGGGCTGACTTGGGGAGACTGACTGGCAGGGCTGGGATGGGCCCCTCGCTGGGGAGCGATGTGCGGGTCCACTGGGTCATAACCAGGTCCCCAAGAAGGGGCGTCAGGATGCATTCGAGGTTAAAGGCACCCGAGGTCGGTGGTCCCATCAGTGTTTAGTATCAGAGCACAGACGCAGCTCAGCTGATGTCTGAAGCACTCCCCCAACCGTGGTCTGACAGCCTCCCAAGCCATGCTTGCTGGGTGGTGGGGAGGCCTCCCTGCCTGCTGTGGGAAGCGAAGGCAGGAGGCGGCGCCTCACAGGAATAGTTTAAACTTTTCTTTCTCACACACCTGGGTGTTCCAGTCGTGGCTGGAAGGTTGAAAAGGTTCGATGTCCCATCCCTGGTTCCGGCCAATTGCTGAGGTCAGGAGGCTGCCAGCAGGGGCCCAGGGCCTAGAAGGGAATGCCTGGCACATATTCCGCACTGGGAAAGCAGCGGACTGACTTCCTAATGGCGAGAAGAGGAAATAGGAAAAGAAACAGAGAAGAAAAGGTTACAGGTTTCAAAGCAGGGCTGAGGAAGGGAATCTTAACTGTATTATTCGAAGCCAGGACAGAAGAGAAGAGAGACCTCTGCGCCCTTTCCCTTTTAAGTGGGGAAAGACTCAGTTAATTGCAAGATAAAATAACATCTTCTCATAAGAACACCCAGAGCCAAGGACGTGCAAACTCATTTGCTGACTCATTAAATATCAGAACAGGTAGGATTTAAGCCTCAACCTCTGCCTGGTCTGCATCCCAACTTTCCCACTTACTGGGCAACCCCCAGCTCTGAACCTTGGTGATCTCACCTGTAAAATGGGGCTGAAAGAGTGCTGGCTTCTTAGGGCTCTTTTGAGAGTTAAATGAGATCATGTGCAAGAAGGTCTCAGCATGTTGCCTGGTAAGCACTGAATAAAGGTTATTGTCGTTACTCTTTGCACAGTTGTTTAAATGCCAGTCACTGTATCAGGGGATTTATGTCTGATCATTATAAGAACTTCCTTCTACAGTGCGAAACTTGGTGGGGTACACAGACAGGGAAAAATCATTACAGTTCTATATAAGTTACTCTGTGCTTTAAGATAAGGAAACAATGGATTCTTCTGGAGAGGGCAAGAAAGGGCTCTGGTGCAGGCCATTTGCTGTTGCTCAGTCGCTCAGTCGTGTCCGACTCTTTGTGACCCCATGGACTGCAGCACGCCAGGCCTCCCTGTCCATCACCAACTCCCAGAGCTTGCTCAAACTCATGTCCATTGAGTCGGTGATGCCATCCAGCCATCTCATCCTCTGTCGTCCCCTTCTCCTCCTGCCCCCAATCCCTCCCAGCATCAGGGTCTTTTCCAATGAGTCGACTCTTTGCATCAGGTGGCCACAGTATTGGAGCTTCAGCTTCAGCACCACTCCTTCCAGTGAATATTCAGAGTTGATTTCCTTTAGAATGGACTGGTTGGATCTCCTTGCAGTCCAAGAGATTCTCAAGAGTCTCCTTTAGCACTGCAATTCAAAAGTATCAATTCTTGGGCACTCAGCCTTCTTTATGGCCCAACTCTCACATCTGTACATGACTACCGGGGAAACTATATGGACATTGTCAGTAAACTGATGTCTCTGCTTTTTAATACACTGTCTAGGTTTGTCATAGCAGGCAATGTAGGGACTAATACAATTACAGTAGACTTGGCAATTTCAGTGTGTTGTCTAAACGAGCCAAAGACGACCCTCTATCCTAAAATTAACGACTAGGTGCTGAGGTCAGAGCTTCACCCACAGAACAATTCTGGGGTTAAACAACTTAAACATCAAATAAGGAAGCCCTTGTATAAAGACATCGAACATAGAAAACATGAAAACTAGAAAAGAGTAAAAGAATTTAGAAATTCCAACTTGAAAAATGTAGTGGAATTGAAAACAAAATCAAGAGCTGGTTCTTTTTAATAAGATTAAAAAATTGACAAAATCACTGGCGAGTCTAACTTTTTAAGAAAGAGAAAAAGAGAAAATTAGGAATGGAGAAAACAAATTATGATACATGGTGGGAAATTACATAAAAAATTTTAAGTCTTAATGAAATGGATAAATGAAAAAAATATAAATCACAACGTTAGTTTCAGAAACACTAAATTCTAAACAAACCAAAAGCATTAAGATTTGAAAACATCCTAAGAGCGTTATTTCCAAAATAGGCGCCAAGTTTAAATGAACTGGGCTGGATTATTTCAAGCATCAGTAGGACATACGATTCCTGTGTGTTCCACAATAATGTAAGATACTGAAAAAGATCAAACATTTCCAATATATTTTATAAACATATCTATATAACTTTAATTCTCAAAATTAACAAAAGTAATGCAAAAAGAAAAATCCTGTGTCGCTTAGGAAGGGAGGCCCAAGAATACAAAATAAAATGCTTGCAAGGCAATCTCTTTGTCTATTAAACGAATACTACGTCCACAGCAGGAAGGATGTATCGCAGAAATGCCACATGATTTTCTATTAGAAAACTTGTCTAATCCATTTTATTTAATAAGCCAAAAAAGGAAAAAATGTAATAAAAGTCTGTGCAGCATGGTCAGAAAAAGCCAAGAATACAATAATACGGAATGCTCAAAACCTTCGCAAATAGGATCTCAGTACTTTGTTAGGAGCCAGGAGGAAATGGCAACCCACTCGTGTTCTTGCCTGGAGAATCCCAGGGACGGTGGAGCCTGATGGTTGCCGTCTATGGGGTCGCACAGAGTCGGACACGACTGAAGCGACTTAGCAGCAGCAGCAGGACCCCCCGCAGGAGTGCAGAGGCGGGCCCTGCCCCTGAGCGGGAAGATTCCACGCTGAAAACACAAAACTTACCCTACACTGATTTTGGGGGGTAATGGATACATGTATGTGTGTGGCTAACTGTCTCCACTGTTGACCTGGAACTACCACAATATTATTTGTTAAACGGTTATACTCCAATACACGATGGAAACTTAAAAATTCCCCCAATTAACCAGTAGATTTTCTGTTATTTGAATTTAGGTTGCAGTGTGCTCGTAGAGAAAGACAGAAGGAGAAATTTGATGATTCTGGAGGAGTTCATTACACTCTCTCTCTCTCTATATATATATATTTCTTTCTCTCTCTCTCTATATATATATATATATTTGCAGAAAGTGTTCATTTCCCATCAAGACTGGAGATTCTGTTGAAGGCATATGTGCAGGAAGAACTTCAGCGCTCCTGGGACACTGATGGGCAGATAGGAAGCTGCGAAAGGATGGAGCCAGGAGGCGCAATGAGGCCCGGGGCTGCAGCGGTGGTGCCCGTCTCTGGCCCTCCACCCTCGGGGACCCAGCCCACGCGCGTCCTTGCCTGCAGCTGCCCCTCGGCTCCCTGCCAGCCCCTGCCACACTCTCTGGGGGCACGCTTCTCCCCTTTCCCCGTGGCCGTTGCTGGCTCCTCCTACAGTCCCCTCTGAAGATCAGCTGCGTGAGGTGGCAGGAAACAAGGCTTTAGGGACACGCGAAGCGCAGCCAGAGGGGTTGGGTCCAAGTTTAGGAACACATCTCCATCAGGAGAGCGAGGGAAAACTGGGGAAGCGCCTCAGACGAGGAGAGGACATCAGATGATGCAGGTAGACGATGGGGAAGAAGGGCTAGGGCCTGCCATGGCCCCAGGAGACAGGAGGGTCCCCAGGGATGCTTCCAGGGGGAGGATGGTCCCCAGGGATGCTGAGACCTCCTCTGGGAGCCCTCCTTCTGCCTCTCAGCACATTTCATCATTCCTGAGGGTTCGGGGCCGGATTCCAGGACTGTGACTCATGGGGTCAAGCTTTCCAAGGGTTAAAGGCTGGGTCACTGGGGCCTTTCCCGCTGACGCAGACAGGCAAGCTGTGGGTCTGTGATCCTCGCTTCCTCTGAAAGATTTTGGAGAAACTGGGTAGACCTCACACATTTTAAGTTTACACATAAACATTTTAGTCATGTTTTAAAAAGTTGCCAAGTCTATAATTTCCAGGATATTATAAATAATAAATTTAAACTAAACTGTTACTTCTATAGTCCAAAAGTGTTTGTTAGACTGTAAATATCATAATTAATTCCTTACTAATATTAACTTAGAAAGTACATCATAAGCATTACCTGTCAGAAAATGTGCACGTTCCCTTCCTTTCTTTTAGCTCCTAATTCTTTTCCATTTCCTCCACCTATGTCTGCCTTTATGTATGTATTTTCACACTGAAAAGCCTCTTATGGATCACCCTGTCATTATTCTGTCTCCTACTAATCCTATCACAAATGATAATATTTACATATATTAAAATTAAAAATACATTTTTTCCAATAACCATGAAGCTCTACTATTAAAATGTTTTTCTTTCTTTTTTTAATATTAAAAAAATTGACCACACCCAGGGACCAAACCTGAGCCCCCTGCACTGGAAGGCAGAGCCTTAATCACTGGACTGCTGGGGAGTCTCTAAAACTTTTTTTTCTGCTTTATTTATTTATTTACTTTATTTTGCTTTATAATATTGGTTTTGCCATACATCAACATGAATCTGAAACGGGTGTACATGTGTTCCCAAGAACTCTTAAAAAGTAATTTTTATTGGAGTACAGTTGTTCACAATGTTGTGTTAGTTTCCATGGTATAGCAAAGTGAATCAGCCATACATATGCATATATCCCCTTCCTTTTGGACTTTCTTTCCATTCAGGTCACCACATTGAGTTAAGTAGAGTTCCCTGTGCTATACAGTATGTTCTCATTAGTTACCTATTTTATGCATAGTATCAATAATGTATGTGTGTCAGCTGATTTTTTTTCCAACCCAATATATTTGATCTTTAAAGAAATATCTACTTTTTCTGAAACTATATGGCACATTTGGAGCTTCTTTTGTAGCACTCATCACTGTTTTCTTTGTGTTGGCTATTGTTTCATCTTTTTTTCCAAAACAGGCATTTGCATGCCCACTCAATGTTATTATGACAACACAATAAAAATACACTGTGCGGTGCGCTTCGATGGATGCAAAATCGAGAAACACACAGCTTGACTCACAGGAATATCAAGTCAAACTTGTGCACGTTTCCTTTCCCTCCAACCAGAATCCTCATTCTCCATTATGCCCCCCTTTTCATGAAATTTAGTCATTCTACAGAGGCTCTTAGATAATTTTATCTGTTATCAGTGACACGTTTTTTTTTTTTTTCTTTTTTTAAATACTTTATTCTACATTACAGTACTGTATTTGTTTTGCCATACATTGACATGAATCAGCCACAGGTGTACAGGATCTCCCAATGCCGAAGCCCCCTCCCACCTCCCATCCCATATCATCTCCCTGGATCATCCCGTGCAACAGCCCCAAGCATCCTGTATCCTGTACTGAACATAGACTGGCACTTCGTTTCTTACATGATAGTATACATGTTTCAACGCCATTCTCCCAAATCATCCCACCCTCTCCCTCTCCCTCAGGGTCCAAAAGTCCGTTCTATACCTCTGTGTCTCTTTTGTTGTCTCACATAGAGGGTCATCATTACTATCTTTCTAAATTCCATATATATGTGTCAGTATACTGTATTGGTGTTTTTCTTTCTGGCTTACTTCACTCTGTATAATCGGCTCCAATTTCATCCATCTCATTAGAACTGAGTCAAATTTATTCTTTTTAAGGGCTGAGTAGTACTCCATTGTGTATATGTACCACAGCTTTCTTATCCATTCATCTGCTGATGGACATCTAGGTTGCTTCCATGTCCTGGCTATTATAAACAGTGCTGCAATGAACATTGGGGTACATGTGTCTCTTTCAATTCTGGTTTCCTTGGTGTGTATGCCCAGCAGTGGGATTGCTGGGTCATAAGGCAATTCTATTTGCAATTTTTAAGGAATCTCCACACTGTTTTCCATAGTGGCTGTACTAGTTTGCATTCCCACCAGCAGTGTAAGAGGGTTCCCTTTTCTCCACATCCTCTCCAGCATTTATTGCTTGTAGACTTTTGGATCGCAGCCATTCTGACTGGTGTGAAATGGTACCTCATTGTGGTCTTGATTTGCATTTCTCTGATAATGAGTGATGTTGAGCATCTTTTCATGTGTTTGTTAGCCATCCGTATGTCTTCTTTGGAGAAATGCGTATTCAGTTCTTTGGCCCATTTTTGGATTGGTTCATTTATTTTTCTGGAGTTGAGCTGCATAAGTTGCTTATGTATGTTTGAGATTAGTTGTTTGTCAGTTGTTTCATTTGCGATTGTTTTCTCCCATTCAGAAGGCGGTCTTTTCACCTTGCTTATAGTTTCCTTTGTTGTGCAGAAGGTTTTAATTTTAATTAGATCCCATTTGTTTATTTTTGCTTTTATTTCCAGTATACTGGGAGGTGGATCATAGAGGATCCTGCTGTGATTTATGTCGGAGAGTGTTTTGCCTATGTTCTCCTCTAGGAGTTTTATAGTTTCTGGTCTTACATTTAGATCTTTAATCCATTTTGAGTTTATTTTTGTGTATGGTGTCAGAAAGAGGTCTAGTTTCATTCTTTTACAAGTGGTTGACCAGTTTTCCCAGCACCACCTGTTAAAGAGACTGTCTTTACTCCATTGTATATTCTTGCCTCCTTTGTTGAAGATAAGGTGTCCATAGGTGTGTGGATTTATCTCTGGGCTTTCTATTTTCTAAAACTTTTTGATGAAAACAATTAAATGATTGTTGACTAAATTAATTAATTATTAAAATATCATTGCTATTAATATTAATTATTAATGATCAAAATTATATAAATATGTTTTGAATTTGGTAAATATCAAGCAAAAAAGCAGCATTTTCTCACAAATTGTGCTCAAACTTTTTCTATGCATTTAATAAAGGAAAGATATATAGTACCAAAATGAGTTGGCCGGACAGCTGGACTATTCTTTTATCCTTTTGCTAATACAAGACAGAAAATCTGAACAGTTTTCTGAAACAGACAGGGTGAAGAGTAACTGATGCAGAATACATATTTAATAAAATGTTATGAAAAGCATGTTTTAAATATCTGATTAAGGAGCAAACATCCCATCTGAAAAAAATCACATGAAACATTTACCCATGGTGTTCCAGAAGTTATATTTGTCAGCTTTTGCTGGGTTAGGCTGCATAACAAATGAGCGCAAAATGCCCAGGGCCCACAGCTCTCATTTCTTGCTCAGGCTCCTGGGGGCTGGATCTCCGCTCTGTGGATCTTCACAGCCCAGGACCCAGGCTGGGTGAATCAGTCACTCTTCAGGACACCCATCCTCCTGGCTTAGCACCTGGAGCAGGAGGGCTGGGGTGGGCAGCGTCTCTGCGAGGAAAGAGCTGATCACGCCTGATGACGCAAGCTGCCACAGACGCAGCTTGAACAGGTGGGCCACCCTGGACCAGGCGCCAGTCACACTCCGTGACTGCTTACAGAGGCTTTTTCCCCAGCTGGGGACACATCCCAGCCAATTGCTTTTGCTTAATCGAGTGGCATAAGACCTGTGTTCGGTACCCAGTATTCCTGGTGACGCTTCCTCTGCTTTGCCTAGACGCGTTCTCAGTAAGACACAGTATTTGATATTGGCCGAGGGATGAAAGAAGGAAGGCAGGAAACAAGAGCCGTCATTGCTTCTGCCCCCAGCAAGCACACCTCTACCCACACACCTCACATTTCACAGACGTGTGTGCCCAGAAGGAAAGGCTTGATGCCTGAGGGCTGGCGTTTCCCAGACTCACCGTTAAAGCAGGCTTCCTCGGGGGCGGGTCCAGACATCTTCCCACTGTGGATGGGCGTACACCCTGGTTTCATTTGCAAAAGGGGAAAACAGCTCCCGGGGGCTCAGGCAGGGCCCGTTCCGTCCGGGAGGCTCTGCTTTGAGAGGCTGTGTCCTCTCTGGGGGCATGGGGACTCAGCCTCAGGTCTGAGCCAGGCTCCTTTCCTGTTGCCCTCAAGGTGAATCTGTCGGGGTCCGCACCCGCCCACAGCCTGGGACAGGCCTCTTCTGAAGAGTCTTTCCTGGCAGGTGCCCCCACCCCCGGGAAATGTGGGCCCTCACCCAAGTCCAGCTTCAGTGGACCAGACAACTGCCCACATCACACAGACCCCTCCAACCAAATCTGGGCAGGGGAGGGAGTGGCGAGTTAGTTGGGGAGGGTGCCAGGAAAGGCATATCAGTCGCATCTCAGTAGATGCAGAGAAAGCATTGACAAAGTTCAGCGTCTCTTTATGATTAAAAAAAGATCTCTGAGAAAACAAAGATTAGTAAAGAACTTTTCAGCTCAGCAAATGAGGCTTACTGAAAACTGTGGCTAGTGTAAATTTATGATAAGAAAAGAAGATACTTTCTTCCTGTGACTGGGAACCAGGCAAGAACGTCTGTGTTCACACTTCTGTTTAACATGGTGCTGGAGGCTTCCCTGTGGCAATAAGGCAGTGAAAAGAAATGAAGCATACTGACGGAAAGAACGAAGAAAAGCCATCTAAATGCACAGGTGACAGGCTGTCTGTATAGAAAATCCTGAAAGATCTACAAGAGAGCTACTAAGAGTGATTAATTTTGGCAGGTTGCAAAATAGATCAATGTTCAAAAATCAACTGCGTTTCTATACACTAATAAGAATCAAATGATAATCGAATTTTTAAGTAGTACCATTGACAATGAAATACTGTAAATACATTTAACAGAAAATGTCCAAGACAGGTGTGCTGAAAAGCAAAAAAAAAAAAATCAGAAATTAAAGGTGGCCATCTTAGTGGAACGTTATATCATATTCCTGAGTCAGCAGACTCAATACCGCTTCAGATGGCAGTTCTTAAATTGATCCAGGTTTTAAATGCAACCCCAATAAAATTCTAGCAGCTTTGGACTTCCCTGGTAGTCTAGTGGTGAAGAATCTGCCTGCCAATGCGAGGGACACAGGTTCAACCCCTGACCTGGGGAGATCCCACATGCCAAGGGGCAGCTAAGCCCCTGATCCCCAGTAAGAGAAGCCACCGTAAGGAGGGCCTTAGCACCCCAACTAGAGAGTAGCCCTGCTCACCACAGCCAGAGAGAGCCTGCGTACAGCAACAGAGACCCAGCACAGCCAAAACTGCCGAAGTGAGTGATTCTAGCAGCTTTTCTGGGGGTGGAACCCAGAAGCTGATGTTCAATTTATATGAAAGTACAAAGGGCCTACGATAACCCAAATAGTTAAAAAAACATAAAAAGAACAGGGTTGGAGGATTTACGCCACCTGATTTCAAGGCTTTCTATGAAATCGCAGAAATCAAGACTTTAACACTGTCATACAGATGACCATACAGAGGAACAGAACAGAACAGAGAGTCTAGAAAAAGGCTCAAGCAGATATGGTCTCTTAGCTGAGATGAGAGCAGACCACATTCCAGCAAGAGGCTGGTGCTTTCTCCCTGGTGGGAATTGGAGGACTGATTCTTATTTTCGATTTTTTTATTTTTAAAGGAAGGTCCTTTTTTTTTTTTTTTTAACTGTGTTCTTTGAACATCACTGGAAACAAAAGAAACAAAGTTTGTACTGAACAGGAATGTCTTTTACGACAGGAAAAGGCCCGGAAAGAAGGAGCCGCCAGGATTCTGGCCGCAGGACTGACCTGAGAGGAAAGAAGAGAGTGAGTCAGGCTGCGGGGAGCTGGGGAGAGGGACTCTGCCCTCGCAGCCGCCGGGAGGCGCGGCCTGCAGATGGAGGCACGCCGGCAGCCGGGCACACTGGCCAGACGCCCCACCTGCTGCTCAGCCCCGAGTGGGTACTGCCCGCAGACAGCCCTGAGAAATCACCCGGTCCCAGGGACAGCTGGCCCTTCTGAGGGGCCTCTCGTTTCCAAAGACCTGTAAGTAGCCACAGAGAGAGAGAGCGAAACCCTCCCTGCAAAGCTCCTGGAGGCTGCCCGCCAGGTGGGGAAGAGGGCGGCCGTGGGAAGCCGGGTCAGAGCTCCCAGGAAGTTACCTCTGAGGGGCTGATGCTGGCTGATATGGAAGGTTCTCTGGGGCAGAGCCGGACTGGGAATTTGGCTGTCCTAATCTCAGGCTGGGAAACTGTCTTGGCTTGCAGAGGGGCCGAGCCTCTGGGCACCGACCCTTGCTCAGGCCGGGGGGCACCTGCTGGGCGTGGCCTGGGCTGGTTGCCAGGGACCTGGAGTTAAATCTTCAGACATTTGGGTGACAATGAGGGGCACACAGAACTGTCAGATCATGGAGGGAGGAGGAGCTCTTTCCTGTGTCATCCACTGGGAGACAGTCTGGGTCCAAGGGGGTCAGGAGTGCAGGAGTGAAGCTGGGACATCACCTAGGGGACCCTCACAGGCAAGAGGATCGGATCTCAGCAGCACCGTCTTTGTTGCCTCGACTTCAGGGATGTTCATCTCCTGGGGCTGCTGTAACCAGTCGCCACACCAGAGACTCAAAGCAACAGAAATGCGTTGTCTCGCAGCCTGGAGACCAGAGCCCCCAGGTCCAGGGGTGGGCAGGGCCACCCTCCCTCCTGCGGCCCCAGGGCAGGGTCCTTCCCTCCTGCCTCTCGCAGCTTCTCGGGGCTCCAGCCATGCATCCCTTGTCTTGGGGCTGCAGCCTCCGTTTCTGCCTTTTCTTCACACGGCCTTCTCTCTGTGCCTGGGTACCCGCCTCGCCTGCTAAGGACCCTGTTTACTGGATTGAGGATGCAACCTACATCAAGGGGCTTCCCCAATGGCTCGGCAGGCAAAGAATCTGCCTGCAGTGTAGGAAATGAGGGGATGCGGGTTCGATCAGGAAGATCCCCTGGAGGGGGGACATGGCAACCACTAGTCTTCTTACCTGGGAAATCCCATGGGCAGAAGAGGAGCCTGTGGGCTGAAGCCCATGGGGTCACAAAGAGTCAGACATGACCGAGCACGCATTCCCTGCATCCAGGGTACTGCCATCCCAAGGTCCTCACTGAACTGTGTCTGTGCAGACGCTCCTGCGCTCTGGGTCTCGGAGGACGGGAATCTGGGGGAGGCGTACTAGTCAACCTGCAGCGCCAGGCACCTAAGTTTGTTTGTTTCTGTTTTCCCCATTTCTGTGTCAAGCTGGGGAAAGTGACATCTACACAACCTTTTCTCAGGGACACAATTCACGTGGCTGGTGGGGACACACTGAAACCAACTTGGGTGGACAGTGAGAAACCGGGGCAAACTCAGCATCAATAACCAGTCATAATAAGCTGCTGCTTCGGGGGGCTGGGGAGGTTTCCTCCAGGGTTTTGCAGGGCTGGGACCAGGGTCTAGGAAGCAGCTGATCTCAGGCTCCAGGAGGGAGGAGAGGGGAGGGGGAGAGGCCCCCTCGTGGTGGTGCCAGAGAGCGAGGCAGGAAGGGGATCTCGGGGACTCACACCTGGAGAGACTGGGGAGTCCTCTTCTCTGCCTTTCCCTACAAAATGGTCAATGAGAAAAACTGTCAATGAAATCCACCCCTGATGCTTGGTGGAGAGTGCTGTTTCTGGAGAATTCTCTGAGGAAGGTACAGGACAAGAACGAGGTTTGCATGAGGGAAAACCAACATCCCGGCATGGCTCCTCCCTCCCCAAAGAAGCTGGGAGCTTGCAGCCTGCACCCAGGGTGGGTGGGAGGAGGTCAGCTCCTGACCGACAGCACCCCTCACCTTAGAAGAAAACAGGTGGACGAAGCTCTTGGTCTCTGAGAAAACGAGGCCCAGGGCCATTTGTAGTCGGGACTGTGGAGAGCGTGGACGGCAGGGCCACGTCCTTCAGCTCTCGGAGGGACAGGCCCTCCTGACTGCTCTCCAAACCCCACTCACCACGTGTTTGTGTCCCAGCTTCTGACGCCCCGGGACTCTTCCGTCCCCATTGAAGTCTGGGAGCCCAGCCCTGGAACAGCTCTCCCCACCCCCAGACCCCTGGACGTCAGCCCCCAGCCCGAGCCCAGTGACTCCAGGGCCCCCTGCAGCGGGATGGGTGGAAGTCGCTGGCCTCAAGCTCCTTTGTTGTCCCTGCCAGTCCCCACAGGGGCCCTGCCTGTCTCCATCACTCGTGAGGACCAGAGCTTCTCTGAGTTTCTGGAAGAATGCAGCCTCGACGGTCTTCTCCCAAGCACTCCTGTCACTAAGCTCACTCTCCCTGGGACACTCCTCCATCCACCTGGTGGTCCAGCTGCCCTGGGGCCTCCTGGCATCTGGGGTCACATTGGCCAAGTTCCATGGCCCCCGTCCGGGTGCTACTGGCGCGTGAACCTGCTTATTTCTCTGATGACCGAGGGGGATGGTGTGGGCCCAGGCTTGTGCTGTGTCAGGAAGCAGGGGACCCTGTCTCCTCTCAGGCAGGGGGAGCACTCGTGGTTCACAGGTGGAGGGGGCTCGTTGGCAGGAACTGGGGGCTGGACGCTTTCTAGAGTATCGACTTGGCAGTCCCCATCCTGTATCTCAGGGCCCCGGTCTTTGCTTCCCACAGGGCCCCTGACCTGGGCTGAGAATGGAGCGCTGGCCTGGTCTAGGTCCTGGTGGACAGGGCCTGCAGTGGGCCCGCAGGAGGGGTACACGCGACCTGGGTGGGACTGGGTCACAGCAGGCGCTGGAGAAGGAAGAACACATGTTCAGAGAAGATGAAATAGAGTGAGGTCTCCCCCAGCCGATGGACACAAGAGCACACGTGTTCCTACCCTTTCCCCTCCTAGATGGACCACAGGCAGAGGCTGGAGCCCGCCCTTCCTTCTCCGGACACAGTGAGACATGAATGAGGACAGGAACGTAAACAGGGGCCCAACCACGTGGTGATGAAAGACACTTTCCACCGGAGATGGTGGGTCCACGAAGAAATGAAGAGAAAAATGAAACTATAAACACAAAAAGAATGCAATCTGACTTCTTACACAGGATACTGAAAAAAATTACACGTAAAAAATCGAAGGATTATGGTCATGGCAGCAGCCGTAGCGCTGCGCCTCTGGGGGCCGGGTTGGTGGAATTCTTCTGGGGGAACGAGAGTTGGCAGGGGTGGCACCGTCGGGGAGGCCATCTCCCCATCCTAGTCTTGCTCGGTCAGTGTTGCACCTGTTACCAGCCCACAGGCGTCTCCCCTGCTTCTGCACGAAGACTGCAGCCAAGCTCAGGGACACTTTACAAAACAGAGTGCATTTTCAAACCATGCCCGTAGCTAGCTGCACAGAGAGCAGCTCACCTGTCTACTCAGGTGGCCAAACGGGTGAGTGGCCACAATTGTGGCCTTTGTCCTTTGGCACCGTGGGATCCTTACTACCCCCCAGTCGTGTACACACACAAATGGCACCGAATCCCAGAAATCCTAATCAAGTCACCTGGCAGACTTTATCCTTTGAAGCAGCAGGCCACGAGGACAGTTTAGAGCCACTGTGTGCAGAAAGCCGGAGGTCACTTGGAGTCTGTCTTCTGAAAGGGGACCAGGAGCTGAACAACTCAGGATTCCCGCCCTCCCCTCTCCCCCACCCTCTAGTGCCCTCCCCCAACCTTCCCCCACCCTCCCCTGCCCTGTGCCAGCCCCTGAACTCACCAGTATTTCTTCAAGCGCTTCTCCAGCACCATCTCTCCATCTACCACCCACCGCACCGCCTACCAGAGTTCTGTCTGTAGGTTGAATTCCGGTACATCCCCTGTCTAGAAGCTGCATCGTCTCCCCTGGACAAGGCGTGCCTTTGATCCCCACGGGTGGATGCCTGCTGCCCTGGCTCAGGCAGCGTGAGGGTGCCGGTGTGGTGTGGGCCGTCTGATCCTCACCTGGAGGTGGACAAGGGCTTCAGGAACGGCATCCTGGCTGAGACATGGGAGTGTGCGGGGGGCTGTGGACACATGCGAGGCGGGGGGTCCTGCCAAGCTCAAGCACGTTTCCTGGAGGAGGGGGTGCCTAGGCTGAGTCTGCTAGGGTGTAAGGAATGGCCGGGGAAGGCACGGCCCCTCCCTGCAGAGGGGCCGGACTGAGCGCCAGCAGGTCACAGGGAGGTGTGCTGAGCCCGTGCGACGAGGGAGGGCTGGGGCCCGCGAGGACATGGTCACACGAGGGCACATGAGCTGTGCAGGGGGCTTGGGAGGCCCGGAGCTGCCTGAGAACTCAGGCTGGGGAGCTGAATCCCCTCTTTCTGGCCCTGGGCCACCAAGTAAGTTCTCCTACAAAGTCATAGCTTGCCTTCCAGAAACATTAGCTACCAGGTTAGAAGAACCCCGCAGGACAGGCAAGCACGGACCCCACAGTACAGGGAGCAATCCAGCCTGGGACATACAGTGGCTCCTGAGAGGGGCCCCCGGCAACTGCGGAGCGCCAGGCATGCTGCCTGGGACTCTTGTGGACCAGAGTATGTGGACTGAATGAAGACCACCCAGATGGGGACAAAGCCTGCCCCCGCAGAGCTGGCTCTAGCGAGGGGGCTCGGCCAGCACAACCTGGTCTGGCAGAGACGCTGGCAGGCCAAGGCCAAGGGAGCTGTACGGTGGATAGAGGTGGGGGCCCGGGGAAGTGGGGGGTGAGCCAACCAGCAGCGGGGCACCCCCATCATTCGTTAGAGTGCAGTTCTGCCTTTCTCTTGGAAACTGGAAAAGGGGACA
Organism: Nanger dama; assembly: GCA_917880005.1. Taxonomy (NCBI): domain Eukaryota; kingdom Metazoa; phylum Chordata; class Mammalia; order Artiodactyla; family Bovidae; genus Nanger; species Nanger dama. The sequence goes on along the minus strand of CAKJTW010000118.1, from coordinate 699,487 downwards.
GAAATTAGAGACGCTGTCAGTTATTAATCAAGTCCCGGTTGTTCGGGGCCAGTTGTTACAGGGGTTATTGTCTCACTTCCTGGACCAGTTCCTAGAGATAGTTGTCTGACTTCCTACATAAGACAGCCTGACTCAGAGCAGCTGCCTGCTGGCTGATCAGTGCAGGGAAGGGTTGGTGGTCCAGCTGGTTAGTGCAGGGAAGGGGTTGGTGGTCCAGCTGGTTAGTGCAGGGAAGGGGCTGGTGGTCCGGCTGGTTAGTGCAGGGAAGGGGTTGGTGGTCCGGCTGGTTACTGCAGAGAGGGCTGGCCTCCTGGCTGGTTAGTGCAGAGAAGGGGTTGGTGGTCCAGCTGGTTAATGCAGGGAAGGGGCTGGTGGTCCGGCTGGTTAGTGCAGGGAAGGGGTTGGTGGTCCAGCTGGTTACTGCAGAGAGGGGGCTGGCCTCCTGGCTGGTTAGTGCAGAGAGGGGCTGGCCTCCTGGCTGGTTAGTGCAGAGAAGGGGCTGGTGGTCTGGCTGGTTAGTGCAGGGAAGGGGTTGGTGGTCCGGCTGGTTAGTGCAGAGAAGAGGCTGGCCTCCTGGCTGGCTGCTGCAGGCTGTGGGGCAGAGATCTGCTTGCACACACAGTCTTGCCATCCTTTGCTCGAATTTAAGTCTCTCCGGTGAAATGGGGGTTTGGGACATGGAAGCCGGTCGTCACCCTAGGAACACCCCATGTCCTGACACCTGCCAGGCTGGAGCACGGTTGGGTACAAGTGCAGTCTGGCGGTTCATGGGGGCCTCTTGTGTCTCATGTCTGACGTGGCCACAAAGCAGGGCAGCCCTGCAGCGCATGGACACAGCGGGGCCGCGTCAAAGGAGAGGCATGTACCCAGCTCCTCCTGGGCCCGGCTTCCATGAGAACCATTTTATTGAGACGGATGGTATGCAGAGGTTGAGAAACTGCCGGCGGTTGGGAAAACAATGAAAAAACCTCCCAGAACAAAATACTGAAGAGGAAAGCGCCCAGACTGAGGGAGGAAGGTGAGGGAGGAGCATGGGGAAACTGCAAACTAATTTTAAAAAGGGAGCAGAGGGGAGCGCAAGCTGACTGTGCTCCAGTGCTGGGGAATTTGGCCGGATGGCGCTTCTGACTGCGTTTCCGAGTGTAAGATACACTTTGATTAATTTCTCTGGACTTCACCAGAGTTACACCAGCAACTCCCAGAACACTAATTACGGAGAAGAGGCGGACAGTGACTCATGCTGGAAAGAACCCAACTGACGAAACCCTCCCAGCCCTCGGAAAGCATCCGCGGTCCTCATGCGAGGGAACCGCCTTGATCAGGCAGCTTTGGCGGGAGGTCAGGGAGATAATGGAGACAGAGCTCTGATTAATGTGGGTGTGTGAGTGCGTGTGAGTGCACGCGCACGTGCATGGGCTCTGGGTGTGTGTTCCCAAGGAAAGCTGGCAGGGACATCAGCTGGCATGCCTCCTGCGGGGGGTCGCCCTGCGGGAGATGGATGGACCTGCCAGTGTTCTGGGGTTTCGATTCCTGGGAAAGCAGCAGAAGCCAGGGCCGTGGAGGCTGCTGGGCCCCTGACCCACCGCCACTGAGGCCTGGATGTCGCCTCTCCCAGCTGGACCCGACCACGCAAGGCCACGTTGGCTGGCCCAGCTTTGGCTTGAAAGCCTGGGGCACGGAGAACAGAGCCATTCATCCCCCAAATGTAATGGGGACGGGATGGGGTAGAACCGTCTGCCTCCCGCCTCTGACCTGGAGCACATGAGTGCCCAGGAGGACACCGAGACGTGTGTTTTCTCTCCAAGTGCCGAGCGGCCCCAGGCCCTGCCGTGACAGAACACCCCGGCTCAGAGCCAACGGCCTCCTGGTTGGTCCTTGGAGGGCCCACAGCCTGGGGCTCCTTTGTGAGTCAGATGGACTTCCCTCCATGCAGAGACCAGATGGACCCTCGTCGTGGTTGATGGACCCGCCTCCATGGCTCTCAGTTCAGAGCTGGGAGCATCCCTCCCACCTACAGACATCCCGGGGCACAGGCCCTCCTGGGCCTCCTGTGGGAGATGGGAAACATCACACTTCTGAGGCCCCTTCACCCTTGACCCCTGGGCACAGACTGAGGACAGATGAGAGCTAGCAGAGGCGGCATTAATGGGGGCTGCCTCTCTCATACCCGCCAGGGGAGGCGGCGGCACCCGCTTCAGCACTCTCGCCTGGAAAACCCCATGGACGGAGGAGCCTGGCAGGCTGCAGTCCACGGGGTCGCGAAGAGTCAGACAGGACTGAGCGACTTCACTTTCCCTTTTCCCTTTCATGCACTGGAGAAAGAAGTGGCAACCTCCTCCAGTGTTCTCGCCTGGAGAATCCCAAGGACAGGGAGCCGGTGGGCTGCCGTCTATGGGGGTCGCACAGAGTCAGACACGACTGAAGCAGCAGCAGCAGCATCTTTCATAACTGTAGGGTGTGTGTGTGAGTGTGTGTGTGGGAGAGAGAAACAGACTGGGAAACAGGGAGGTCAAGAGCAAGGACTCTGACTCCCGATTCTGCCCATCCTGGTGGGTAAAGAACCTGTGTGTGTTCAGCTGTCCCACCTGTGGGCGGGGACCGTGAGACCTCCCGGCCCACAGAAGCCTGCTCAGGCAGCAGACGGGAGAAGTCACAGCCTCCGGGAAGCGCTGAGTCGTCGTGCTGGGAGCATCTACGCTGGCCGGCCTTGGGGTGGCCTGGCAGTGCCGTGGACTGCGGGGGCCTGCAAGCTTCACGTCACGGCAGGGGGAGAGGGGAGAACCCGCAGGGGAGCGCGCTCCATTGGATGAAACCTTTACGAGTCTGTAACCAAAGCTCCAGCACAGGAACAATCGGCATAATGTTTAAAATCATAATTAAAAGGCAGGGGAAGGCCAACGTCGGGGCAGGGGAGTAAGAGGCACAGACTGCTGTTGCTCCTGCTGCTGCTGCTGAGTCGCTCCGTCCTGCCCAACTCTGTGCGGCCTCACAGGCGGCAGCCTCCCAGGCTCCCCGTCCCCAGGATCCTGCAGGCAAGAACACTGGAAGGGGCTGCCATTCCCTTCTCCAGTGCATGAAAGTGAAAGGTGAGAGTGAACTCGCTCAGTCGTGCCCGACTCTTAGCGACCCCATGGACTGCAGCCCACCAGGCTTCTCTGTCCATGGGATTTTCCAGGCAAGAGTACCGGGGTGGGGTGCCATCACCTTCTCCGGAGGTACAAACTATTAGGTATAAAAGAAGCAGCAAGGATTTATTTACATCACGGGAATACAGCTAACATGGCTTCAGCATTTTTAAAATATATTTGTCTTTAATTGGAGGATGATTGCTTCATGACGTTGTGTTGGTTTCTGCCACACATCAGCGTGAATCGGCCACAGGTACACACATATCCCCGCCCTCTGGAACTTCCCTCCCACCTCCCTCCCCATCCCACCCCTCTAGGTCGTCACAGAGCACCAGGCTGAGTTCCCCGGGTTATGCAGCTATCTCTGTAGCTGTTCGACATCTATCTATACAGCTATGCCCCCCAGCCCTCTCTTTTGCACGTGGTGATGTACACAGTCCAATGCTGCTCTCTCAGTTCACGCCACCCTCTCCTGCCCCTGCCATGTCCATAGGTCACTTCTCTATATCTGAGCCTCCATTCCTGCCCTGCAAATACGTTAATCGGTACCATTTCTCTAGATTCCTTATATGTGATATTTGTTTTTCTCTTTCTGACTTCTTCACTCTGTATAACACAGCCAACATTTTATACTAACCGTCAATGGAGTATAACCTTTAAAACCGTGAATCACTCTATTGTACACCCGAGACTCAGCAACTAAACTCCAATTAAACAAAGAAACTTATTTCGAGACTGAAAAAAAACCTAACAGTCCCAAGACATTTAAATGCTCAATATAATGAAACTGACGGTTAATGTTATATTTCAACTTGATGGGGCTAAGGGATGCTCAGATAGCTGGTAAGACGGGTTTCTGGACTTGTCTGGGAGGGTGCGTCCCAAAAGATAAGCCTTTGGAGTGGTGGACTGGGTGAAGACCACCCTTCAAGTGGAGGTGGGTGTCGTGCAAGCTCTTGAGACTCGGATGAAACAAACAGGCGGAGGGAGGGTGGAGCCGCTCTTTGCTTGAGCTGAGACCCCATCCTCTGCCACCTCAGAGATCAGCTGCCTGGGTGGTCTGTCCTTCTCCTCGGTCTGCATTAGATCACCTGTTGCCTGGTTCTCCAGATTTCCCTGGTGGCTCAGACGGTAAAGCGTCTGTCTACAATGTGAGAGACGTGGGTTCGATCCCTGGGCTGGGAAGATTCCCTGGAGAAGGAAATGGCAACCCACTCCAGTACTCTTGCCTTGAAAACCCCGTGGACGGAGGAGCTTGGTGCAGGCTACTATCATGGGGTTGCAAAGAGTCGGGCACGACTGAGCGACTTCACTTTCGCTTTCCTGGTTCTCCAGCCTGCAGATAGCAAATGATGGACTTCACAGCCTCTGAGAATTCGTGGCAGCTAATTCCTGTAGTTGTTGCTTAATCGCTAAGTTGTGATTCTTTTGTGACCCCGTGGACTGGCGCCCACCAGGCTCCTCTGCCCATGGAATTCTCCAGGAAAGAATACTGGAGTGGGTTGCCATTTCCTTCTCCAGGGGATCTTCTTCATCCAGGGACTGAACCTGTGTCTCCTGCTTGGCTGGTAGATTCTTTACTGCTGAGCCACCTGGGAAGCCCAATTCCTATAATAGATCTCCCATTGTATATCTCTATGTCTGCTGTCTGTCTGTCTATCTGCTGTTGGAACCATTTATCTGGAGAACCTTAACTAGCACAGAAATGTTACGGTAAATATCAGACTTTGCCTTAAAAGGCGGGGGGCAGCTTGATGGGCAGTGTGAGAAGGGCTGACACGCAGAAGCAAGGGACAAGGAAGGAGGTGGAGGACACACATCCAGAAAGTACTTCCAAGAGGGCCCTGCACCCCATGGGGGACCCTGGGAGAAAAGGTGTGACCGGAGCCACTCTGTGCACACCAGGACTTGTGTTCACCCGTGTGTGTGCACTCTTCATTCAGCTGTGATTTGTTGGAGCAAATGCTCATTGTCTCATGCTGGGAGAAACTAAACAGGAGTCGGCCACCTGATTTGGGCTTCCTAGGTAGTGCGTGTGGTAAAGAACCCGCCTGCCAGTGCAAGAGACAGATGCAGGTTCGATCCCTGGGTCGGTAAGATCCCCTGGAGGAGGGCATGGCAACCCACTCCAGCATTCTTACCTGGAGAATCCCATGGACAGAGGAGCCTGGCAGGCAACAGTCCATGGGGTCGCAAAGAGTCGGACACAACTGAGTGACAGCACAATCAGCAAGTGGAATGAATATTCACACAGCTGCAAGAGGCTCTCCCAGGAGGGGCTGAGCCCTCTCCTTGGATCAGCAGTCCTGGCTGGCACGCCAGACCAAAACCAAAATGGGCTTGCCACTCAATCAGTTCAGTACTTCAGTGAGCAGACCGGTAGGCTGAGCTCCGTGGTAGGGCCTGGAGAGCCAGCAGGGAACAAGAGAGAGAACGATCAGACCCTGCTGGGGCTCACGATGCAGTCAATGAGCAGACAGACAGTAAAGGCAGAAGAAAGATGCAGGCTCTGACCACTGTCCTCTTGGGCATCACAAAGGAGCTTAAATGAAGACTCATAGCTTAGCACATCAGAAATACAGACCTCGAGGCAGACACCACCATGACGTCAACAAGCACAGACTGTGCTTCCAACTTGGAAGGAAAACTTGTGGAAGATCGTGGGGGCTTTTGAAAACAGGCCTTCTTTCATCTCTCACATGAGGAGTGGGGGACACCCAAAGCAAGGCAGCGACCACCTGAAGGTCCACGGTGATGCCACACAAGGTCCCCACACTCACTCCAATCACCACTCTCCAGCATCACCACACGCAGGGCGCCTTCTTCAGAGTGGAGAGCATCCACTCCATTCCACTTTACTTTTTAATTAGAATGTTTATTTTGCAACAACTGTTGACTCCTATGCAGTTGGAGGGAATGATACAGAGATCCCAGGTATGCATCACCTAGTCTCCCCCAGTGGTGAAAGTGAAAGTCACTCAGTCGCGTCCGACTCTTTGAAACCCCACGGACTATACAATCCATGGAATTCTCCAAGCCAGAATACTGGAGTGGGCAGCCTTCCCCTTCTCCAGGATCAAACCCAGGTCTCCCGCATTGCAGGCTGAATCTTTACCAGCTGAGCCACAAGGGAAGTCCAAGAATACTGGAGTGGGTAGCCTATCCCTTCTCCAGGGGATCTTCCTGAACCAGGAATCAAACCGGGGTCTCCTGCGTGGCAGGTGGATTCTTTACCAGCTGAGCGTAAGGCTTCAGTGCAGTATCACGTCCAGGAAACAAACACTGACCCAGGCAGGCTGGAGAGCCTCCGTCACTGGTTCAGGCCACATGCCATGAGCACGGGGGGCCCCTCACCTTGCCGCTTTCCATAAGGCCACACCCACTTCCTTCCTGCCTCCTCTTTCTAGTCCCTGGCAACTGCTCTTCTGTTCTCCATTTCCATAACGTTGTCATTTCAAGTATGTTGCATAAATAGAATTGTGCAGCGTGTCGTCTTTTGGAACTGGCCACTTTGCTGACCACCATTCCCGGGAGACCCACCCAGGCTATGGTGCGTATCAGCTGTTCGTTCCTGTCTGTTGCTGAGTGAGGTTCCGTGCTGCAGGTGGACCACAGCTTGACGACTCACCTGTTGAAGGAAATACAGGTTGTTCCCAGTTCGGGGCTATTTTCAGTTGAATGCTATAAACATTCGCATACAGCTTTTGTATGAGCCTAAGCTTTCATTTTCTGGGATAAATGCCCGGGAGTGAAACTGCTGGGCCATATAGTAGTTGCGTGGTTATTGTTTTGAGAAACTTCCGAAGCACTTTTCCAGAGCAGCTGTGTCGTTTTGCATTTCCACGAGCCATGAATAATTCAATTTCCCCACATCTTCATCAGCATTTGGTGTTGCCGCTAATGTGTATTTTAGACATTCTGGTAGGTGTGTGGTTATACGTTGGATTGTAATCTGCATTTCTCTGGTGGCTAATGAGGTTGAGCATTTTTCATGCACTTATTTCTGTTCTGTGTGTTCTGTCTGGTGAAATGTCTGTGCACAGCTTTTGTTCATTTCCTAGTTGAACTGCTTGGTTTTTTCTTACTGTTGGGATTTAGAAGTTTTTTACGTATTCTAGATACCAGTCCTTGGTCAGTTAAGTGGTTTGTAACTGTTCTGGTCTGTCATTTGTTTTTGTTATTCTCTTGACACAGTCTTTCACAGCAAATGTTTTTAAATTTTGAAGAAGCTCAGCTTATTAATTCTCCTTTTAAGGTTGCATTTGAGGTATCCACTGTAAGAACTTTTTGCCAAGCCTAAGATAGAATCTTTCTCTTCTTTTCTTCCCCCAAAGTTCACAGTTTTAGATTTTATGTTTAGTGTGTGATCTGTTTTGAGTTAATATTTTATAAAGAGAAATACTTAAGCTGAGGTTCATGTTTTTGCCTTTTAATGCCCAGTTGCTACATTTGTTAAAAGTCTATCTTTCCTCCATTGAATTTTGTCCTTTATAAAAAACCAGCTGAGAATATTTACATGGGTCTATTTCTGTGTTCTCCATTATATTTCATTGACCTATACGTCTGTCCCTTTGCCAAAATCATATTATATTGATTACTGTAACTAAACAGTAAGTCTTGGAGTAGGATTGATTGATTCCTTCTACTTTCTTCTGCTGCAAACTATTTTAGCTATTGGTTACTTTGCTTGCCACATAAATTTTAGAATAATTTTGTCTCTAACTATAAACATTCCTGCAGGGGTTTTTGTGGGGGTTGCTTTCAACCTGTATACTGATTTGGGGAGAATTGAGATCTCAGCTGTGTTGATTCTTACAACACATAAACCTGGTGTGTCTCTCCATTTATTTAGATCAGCTTTGATTTCTTTCACCCACATTGTGTGGTTTTCAGCATGCAAATCCTGTACATGTGTTGTTAGATTTATATACCCAAGAATTTCCATTTTAGAGATTAATTGTAAATGGTGCTGTGTTTTAAACTGGGGTGTTTGTGTGTTCATTGCTAATATATATAAATGCAATTGATTTTTGTATGTTCATCTTGTATCCTGTTCCCTTGCTGAATGCACACACACGTCTTCAGAATTTAAAAATATATATATACTCCTTAGGATTTTGTAGACAACAAGGTCATCTGCAAATAGCAACAATTTTATTTATTCTTTTCAATTGTATGCATTTTATTTACTTTTCTTGACCTACTGAACTTGCTAAAATTTCCAGCTATATGTTAAGTTAGAGTGGTAAGAGTAGGCATGTTCTTTATTAAGTTGAGAAAGTCCTCCTTTCTGAGAAATTTATTTTTTATAATGAATTTTTTTATCATGGATTTTGAATACTTTCAAATGCTTTTTGTGCATCAGATAATAAAATCATTTGATTTTTCCTTTTTAGTCTTTTAATATGATGGGTTATATTGATTAACTTCCTTGCATATCCAGAATAGATCTTACTTCGTCATCAGAATAGATCCTACTTTGTTGTCAGTTCAGTTGCTCAGCTGCTCCGATTCTTCGTGACCCCATGGACTGCAGCAGGTCAAGCTTCTCTGTCCAACACCAACTCCCAGAGCTTGCTCAAACTCATGTCCGTCAAGTAGGTGATACCATCCAACCATCTCGTCCTCTGTCGTCCCCTTTTCCTCCTGCCCTCAATCTTTCCCAGCATCAGGGTCTTTTCCAATGAGTCAGTTCTTCCTGTCAGGTGGCCAGAGTATTAGAATTTTAGCTCCAGCATTAGTCCTTCCAAAGAATATTCAGGATTGATATCCTTTAGGATTGGCAGGTTGGATCTCCTTGTAGTCCAAGGGACTCTCAAGAGCCTTCTCCAACATCACAGTTCAAAAACATCAATTCTTCAGTGCTCAGCTTTCTTTATAGTCCAACTCTCACATCCATATGTGACTATTGGAAAACCTTAACTAGGCGGACCTTTGTCAGCAAAGTAATGTCTCTGCTTTTACTGTGCTGTCTAGGTTGGTCATAGCTTTTCTTCCAAGGAGCAAGTGTCTTTTAATTTCATGGCTGCAGTCACCTTCTGCAGTGATTCTGGAGCCCAAAATAAAGTCTGTCACTGTCTCCACTGTTTTTCCATTTGCTATGAAGTGATGGAACCAGATGCCATGATCTTAGTTTTCTGAATGTTTTAAGCCAGGTTTTTCACTCTCCACTTTCACTTCATCAAGAGGTTCTTTCGTTCCTCTTCCCTTTCTGCCATAAGGGTGGTGTCATCTGCATATCTGAGGTTATTGATATTTCTCCCGGCAATCTTGATTCGGGCTGTAGTGTATGTTTACTTTTACATGCTGTTGAACTTATTTGCCAACATTTTGTTCAGGATTTCTGCATCTATATTCGTGACAGATGTTGGTCTATAGTTTTCTATTTTTGCGATGTCTTTCTCCAGTTTTGGTGTCAGGGTGTTACGCACTTCATAGAATGAACTGGAAGTTTTCCTCCGCTTCTGTTTTCTGGAAGAGAGTGTGCAAAATTTTTGATAAATCTTTTTAAACACTGGAGCCCTCAGTGAAGCCACTGGGGCCAGAGAGTCCTATTTCCTGGTAGGTGAACTGCAGTACTTTTCTTTGTCTGAGGAATTTGTCCATTTCATCTAAGCTGGCAAATGTACGTAGAGGTGTTTGTAGTATTTGCTGTCGTGTCCGACTCTTTGTGACCCCAAGGACTGTTGCCCGACGTGTTGCTGGGTCTAAGAATATTGGAGTGGGTTGCCATTCCCTTCTCCAGGGGATCTTCCCGATCCAGGGATCAAACAGGGATCTCCTGCACTGTAGGCAGATTCTTTACCATCTGAGCTACCAGGGAAGCCCAGGATTTGCTTACTACCCTCTTAATGTCTAAAGTCTTTAGAGTAAAATCCTTTGTTTCCTTTTAGCAATTTTTGTCTTTTTTTTTTTTGCTAGTATTTCTGGAAGAGTGTCAATTTTACCAATTATTTCAAAGCACCATCTCTCCTTTATTTACAAGTTTCTCTACTGCTATGCTTTGAGTGATGCTGCTTTCTCCTATATTTATTAATATCTTACTTCTGCTCGTTCTGAATTCTTTTGTTGTTTTTTGGTTTTCCAGGAGGGAGTTCAGATGCTTATTCGAGGTTTTTCTTCTTTTCATACCCAAGCCCTTAATGCTATAAATTTCCCTCTCAACACTGCTTTACCTTTAAATCTACATTTGGGGGCAGTTTCTGTTTGTTCTCACTGCTCTTCATTTCTCTGTTATCTTTCTCCTGCTGCCTTTGGGTTACTTGGACTTGTTTTCAGAATCCTGTTTTCATTTTGTTCTGGCCACAGAGTAACACAGATTTAAGGTGCACACACATCAGGGTTGGCTCGGGTTTACAGCTTCCCATGGGTGTGTCTCCCTCTCCACTCAGCTCCAAGTCATCAGTCCTTAAACCCCTCAGTGTGATCTGGGAAAGCAGGGGTCCATCTGGGGTCTCAGATCCATGTAGACAGGCTCTTTTATTCAACTGCCCATTTTGAGAGGCTTCTGCATCACGTAAACCCATGCAACCCACGTCGTCCTGTGTCTCCAAATACCCTCAGGCTGCAAGCCGCTGCCACGCTCTGTGTCTTGGGGCCCCATTTCTGCCTCCATTTTAGCCTGTCAATTTCTTAGCATCTTGTTTGCTCTTCCCTCCTTTTAAGAAGATTTTAAGACTTTTCCCCAGCCCATTGGTTATCAGCAGGAATTTCGTTTGAGTCACCAAGTTCGTCATGTTCCTGGAAGTCGAAGTGTCAAACTGCCTTGTAAAGCACCTTCTGGATGGTGGCTTGTGTATCCAGGAAGAGAGATTCGTTTACATCATTTCTAGAGAAGGGTTGTCCTTGCTTGGCTTCCCCTGCAAAGCAGAGTCTGAGACGACACATTTTTTCCCAAGTGGCTTATTCCATAAAGTTTCCAGGGATAAAGAGACAGGGGCACTGGGACAAGGAAGCCAGGGAGGAGGGGAAACTGAGCCAAGGGCGCCTGGCTGTGCTGGGAGGAGCGGTGGACGGGGGTTCCATGCTGCCGAGGGCCTGCTGAGCAGAGCCGTCCTCCCAAGCCGTGGAAGAGGAATGTTTCTCCTCCGACTCGTGTCCTGTGGGTACAGTGTTGCCTGGGTGGTGTGAACTCCCTCCTGAGCATTTGAAAGCACGAACCATAAGGGACCAGGGGTCCAGGACAAGTGGCTGGGAGCCACGGGGCAGAGGCTGAGAAATATCTGAGCCTGAGGTCACACAGTCAGGACAGGGCTCCATACGGCTCATCTCTCCGCAGAACTGGAGAAGAGCTGGGTCAGGAGGATGCGGGCTTCCCAGGTGGGAGGGAGCTCTCGCCTGCTGCTGCAGGAGGCGTGGGAGAGGCAGGTTTGACCCCTGGGCCTGGAAGATCCCCAGGGACAAGGGCAACCCACTGCAGTGTTCTTGCCTGGAGACTCCTGTGGATGGAGGAGCCTGGAGGGCTGCAGCTCAAAGCATCGCCAAGAGTCAGACATGGCAGAAGCAACTTAGCCTGCACGCAGGGGGAAGTGAGCGAGGCCCTGAGAGACGTCTGGACCCCTGAACACACGGTCTGGAAGGTGAGGACATCAAGGATCAGACGGCCCCTCTCTCTACTTGCTCCTGGGGTGGGGCGGTTGTCCCCGCTTCTCTCCAGGGCTCCCCCCCGGCCAGCTCTCTCTCCTCCCTCATAGGTCTGGCCCCTTTCTCTCTCCGGCTTCTCTGGGGGCCGCAGTCTTCGCACCTTCATCCCGGCTGTGACTCTAGAGATGCAGGCTTATGGCCTCAGCCCCCGCTGCCACCAAGACATGCCTGAATCTCAGTTCCCAGAAGTGTGCTGCGTGGCCCATCTTCTTGACCACGGCCACCCAGGCCACATGCCCTTGGCATCCGAGCAGCTGGCTGCACTTGGTCCAGCATCCACCCTGTTACAGATGGCCTGGGCGGGGGGACGGGGGCGGGGACCACGGTGGCTGCACAGAGGGTGGCTCTTTGCCCAGAGGAGCTGTGGGCAGGAAGACGCTATCAACACAGAGGACACCAAGGCGAAGGCAAGGAGCTTTCATTTTGGTTTTTATTAATTCTCACAACTCCCCACGCGGACAGTGGGAGGAACCGGGTCTGCAGGGTCAGCAGATCCTCCGATGAACAGAATGTGCAACTCTTTCCAGCGTGATTAGTTTTGCTTTTTTTTAATCTGTGAATTGTTGGGTCAATTCCCAGCATCATGAAGAGCCAGGTCTTGTTCATCTTGGCGTCCAAATGATGTTTTCGAAATCAGAACTACAATAAAGCAGTAATAAGACGAAAGAAGCAACATCCTGTTTCATGGAGGGTCTGATTTAAAAAAAAAAAAAAAACGTGAGAAAAAACACTCTGTGTGCAGAGTAAATATTTACCACCCTCACCCCACCCCACTGTTGGGAGATTGAGTATCTGACCAGGACATGAGAAGACGAGTCTCAGGATGGACACATCACCCCCTCCCCTCCCCGAGGCCTTGGCATGACTCACTGGTCACGTTGCCTGGTACCATGCAGTCCCCGCCCTCCTGAGGGCTGCGGCAGACGGAATGTCAGCACAGACAGAGAAGAGCTCAGTGAGGCACAGGCTGTGGGGACCTTGACCCGAGAGGATGTGCATTTTTAGCAGGTCAGCTGGAGGTGAGAGTCGTCTGCCTTCCCCATTTGCAGACCCGGGTTCATGACCTGGTCCTGAGATCAGGGTGCTGGAGCCCTCCTGGAGGTTCTTCCAGTCCCTGGGTGTTGAGAAGGTGGGTGTCAGCAAGCCCCCATAGTCCTCAGCGAGCACACGTCTGGGCTGCCCTTCCCAGGAGATGGGCCCCCATCCTGTCACATTTGTGTCCCCTGGAGGTCTGCGGATTGCAGCTGGTCTCCAGGAGCCCTGCCTCACGGTGGGGAAACGGGGAAATCAGGCTGTTTGCTGCCGCTGTTTTTTTGCATTGTGTTTCATCAGATCGGAGACGGGTCTCCTAGTTCTTTCTGCTCCTATGCCCACAGGCCTGTCCCAGCCTGGGCAGGGGTGAGGCGCCCCTCGTACTCCCCTGGATCCCTACCCAGCACCCTGGCTGCTGCACTCTATCCCAGGGGTCGGGTCATTGTGAAGGTCACTATTTGGCGGTGGGTTATGATGATGCCAGTATGTCCAAAAGGTTTTTTTTTCACCTCGTAAAATTCTGAAATGGTGACAACTGTTAGCAAACGATGGTCTCACTTCCATTTTGGCGGAGTTTTGAGCACATTGTTAAGGCTGTTTGCATTGTAAAGGGGCAGGTAGTTCTGCTCAGAAGGAGGAAACGCCACAGACCGTGCCCTGGTCTCACTTTTGGGGGAAGGATGGGGTTTGGGGCGAGGCTGGATCGGCGTTCAGGCACACTGCTCCTCTGTCATAGCTGGTGGATCTTCGAGTCCCCTCTCTGCACCCCGCACTCTGCCCTGAAGGGTGACTGACCCCAGCAGGGTGTCCCCAGCAGGAGCCCCAGGTTTCACTGAGCCTCCTTCCTGGCTCTGCTGGGACCCAAGGGTGTTTTCCTGAAGCATCCAGGTTCCCAGGTGATGGGGCCCTGTAGGGACCGTGCACCGGGGGGCACCTGCCTGGGGGAGCGTTTGCTGAAGGGCCCAAGGCTTGGAACCCGACAGGGTAGGGGCGGCTCAGAGGAGGCCCACCCTGCTGGCACCTTCTCTGGGAGCTGCCACGAGCCCCTGCTCCAATCACCTGCCGCTGAGAGCAGGGGAGACGGGCGGCCACATGGCTGCCTCCCCTGTGTCCGTGCCTGGGCCCTGAGGCCAGGCACCATCCCGGCCGCCCTGAGGACCTGGCCGTCCTGGGCACAGTGCCGCTCCTGGAGCCATACTCCTGCGGTTTCTTTGACCTTCTCAAGCTTAGCCGGGGCTCCTCCAGGAAAGCACCCCTCCTCCAAAGCGCCTTCTCCCAGGGCTCCTATTCTGAGCTCATTCAGATGTCTGACTAAGCCAAGGGTCTTTCGGCCTCTGCCTGCCCCCAGCACCCACAGGTCACTCTGCATGGCCTCCTTGGGGGACCAGGCAGGTGGAGGAGGATGGGAATGTGGGGGGCGGGCTGTCTCCCCACCCCGTCCCCTCCCTGGCTGAAACTTCACTCTCAGCTGGTTTGAGAACTGGGGACCCAGCCCACTGGCTCAGCTGAGCTTCCGCTGACCACGCACTCGGTGTTTTGAAACAGATACTGAAGAACCATGGGGAGCCGGGGTCATGCGGAGAAAACCTTCTTTCTGACTTTCTCCGTGGCGGGCGTGGGAATAGGTACATGTGAAGGAGACCCAGCTTCTGTCCCACTTGGTCCCCGCCCCAAAGCCCATCACTTGGTTAAAACATAAACCGGAGAGACACACAAAACTCGCGCCGTGGGGTGAGCGGAGTGAGTGCCCCGGGTCTGCTCACTCCCGGGACCCTGCGGGCAACCTACGGACGGGGAGCTGAGGCTGGAGGCGGTTTTACACAGATGGCCTGGCCAGTTGCCACAAAGCCCCACGAGAAAGGCAGCAGCAGGGTTTTATCCCCATTCCACAGCTGGGGAGACTGAGGCCTCAAAGCCAGTCCCCGACGGTGACCGTGCCTGCTTGCTCCAGGACGTCGTATGATGCACGCTGCAAACAACAGCTGTGGGCCCACCAACAGGAGAGAGAAGGCACCAGTGAAAACGGAACCGGAGCCACCACTGTCTGTGGGGCCCCAGCTGTTCACGCCTTGGTGGGCAGGCTGTGTCCTCCGAGGCTCGGGGTGGGGGGCACCTTACTCACGCCAGGGAGAGTCGGGCCTCCGCACCCTCCTCTGTCCTCCAGTCCCAAGCCTGGAGCACGAGGGCCAACGGCCGACCCCCGAGCCTGGGCCGGCTGCATCCTGAAGGGAGCACAGACAGCCCCCCACTTCCTGGGTCAGGACGTCCACCCGCCCGACGGCAGCCGCCTCCCCGGGCTGGGCGCTCAGAGCTCCAGTTGCCTCTCACTCAACCTGCCGCCTTCCCAGCAGGTGACGTGGGTTGCATAAGCGATGCCGGGAAAAACTCACACGCCTGGGTGAAGCACACAGACTGGTGCCGACGCCAGCCAGCGAGAAGCGAGTGCCGAGCGCAGCGGGGCACCTGAGGCCCACTAAGGAACCCGGGTGGGTCCCTGTCCACTCACGGGGGCCACACCCAGGGGTGCTCTGGGAGGGGCCTGCCCCTTGAGCGTGACCGGGGAGTCCGGAAGGTGTGGAGCGGGGAGGGGCTGGGTGCTCGGCCACACCTGTGGTCAGAACACCTGCTGACCTTTCCTCTTTACATATTTGTGGGAGCAGCAGCCAAAGCCTTATCAGAGGGGTCCCAGTCCAAGCCCACCTGGTGCCAGTTCTGAGCCTCTCTTCCCATGAACGATGTCTGGAGATCTCTCGGCCTGGAATGTCTCAGTGAGCAGAGCTGGACCACGGCGTGGGAAGCAAGACACATCCAACATCCATCCCAGAGAGAAGGCTGGGAGCGCCACAGCTCAGCCCTTCCAGCAACACCGAGGAGCCAGAGTCCCTAGAAACTCGGCACCCGCCAGCTTTGTTCACGCACGTGCAAGAGCGGAAATGTCTACCAAAGGGGACACGTTTTACAGCAAAATCTAGAACAGCAGGGATGTGGGGACTTCAGAGCTTCCATCTCCTTCTTGCCTCTCTGATACGGTGTCTCAGGATTCTGGTAAGCTCGTCTCTAAATGCCCTGGAGTTTTATCGTTGCCCGAGAAGACGTGTCCAATCCGCCACATCCCAGCTGGAAACATCTTGTGTAAAAACACCCCAAGGTGGCCTCAGGCCTGGCGGAAAGGGGCCTGCAGTTGTGGCGGGCCACCTCCCTCCCACTCCCTGGGCACACTGGGCTCCGGGGGCACTAAGTGTCTACGGCCCCTGCAGTCCCGCCGTTTCCTCCCTTAAATCAAACCTTGATCTTTGGAAGCCTTGAGTTCTGTAGATTTACACTGGCCTGAAGGGACCGAGAAAGGACTCAGTGAGGCCGGGAGTCTCCCCGGCAGCTCTGGAACACAGCAGGGAAGGGTCGGGTTGCTCACCCCTCTGGCTGCCCCTCAGAAGAGACTCCCACACCGTGGCAAACTTTACAAAGACTCCTGAGGTCAGAAGGGCTACAGGGTGGGCCCGGCTGGGAGTGGGGTCACACTTCTGCCCTCTCCCCACTGCCCAAGGGGGCTTTGTAAAGTAGGGGCTCGGATTGTGAAGGATTTGTGCCTGTATTCAGGTTTATTTTATTTTATTTTTCGCTCTAAGCAGGACATTTTGCTTTGAAGGGAGAGGTGACTGCGGAGCTAGAGGCCGGAGAGGCTGGACACGCACCCGCAGTGGAGTGGACACTCACCAAGAGCGAGATGGCCTCTCTTCCAGGCAGTGGTCCTGCTGGTGGCCGGGCGGCCCAGCTCAACTGCTAATGGTGATGTCTGCGTTCAGTCAGGAGGAGGCCAGCGGGTTCTTCTCCTTGCGCGAGGCCTGACACGGTGCTGGGAGAACGGGCTGCCTAGACGGCCTCCTCCAGCCTTTGCTAAATGGAACCCGGAAGTTTTATCCAGAGCCTTTTCTGTGTTGTGTGTTCAGGGGCCCCTGGAATGGTCCCCTCGGCTTTGTCAGTTCCAGAGACCCAGATGGACACCTCTTGTGCTATTGAAAGATACTTCTCATGGCCAAGGTATTACTACCTCTTTCCACGTTTCCATGGAAAACTTGTGAATGGCAATGTTAATTTAAGAAACTACTTGATTAGGTAGAGGGAGGGAGACATAGATAGGTGAGCCCTCAGACAATACAGTAGGTAGAGAGTGGCTATCAAGCTGCTAACTGGGGTATCACTATTCTCATCACTGGACCTGGAGGCCTGGACCTGGAGAAGTGGGCTTCCTCTGAGCATGTGTCCACACAGGGGAGGGATCCAGGGGCCAAGAGTCAGGTTTCGTGGGTCCCCAGATATGACCTGGGTTCTCTCCTTGGACTTTGGCCTTGGGTCTCCTGACTCTCCGGTGTGGGTACCTGTGTGCCCACCTGCACAGACACTCCCTGTTCCTTGCCCCTCTGTGGTCACCCCTGGCAGGCCCTCTGCCCTGGGCTTGGGCGTGGGAGGCTCACAGGGCCTGGTCACCAGAAGTAGACACAGAGGGACTGATCAGTCTGCAAGGACGCAAGACACCCCCTCCAGCTCTAGGAGGAGGGGGTGTGGACTTTGCGATTCGTAAATCAAGAACATTCTCTGTGGCCGCCCCATCCGTAAGTTTTCCATGGTTGGATCTGGCATTCCCTCTAATCAGCCCCTGGAGAACGACCGTGACCTTTGCTGTCTTCATGACCTCCAAAGGCCTCAAGGACCCTGTGGGACAGCGCAGGACATGGCGAGACTTCATTGCCAAGACAGCAGCTCTGCCTTCCAAGGTCTCAGCAAGCAGTCCAGGTGCATGCGTGTGTGTGTGCATTTGTCCAGGTGGGTGCATGCGTGTGTGTGTGCATTTGTCCAGGTGGGTGCATGTGTGTGTGTATGCATCTGCGCAGGGGTGTGCGTGCATGTGTGTATGCACCTACCCAGGTGCGTGTGTGTGTGTGTGCATCTGCTCAGGTGCATGTGTGTGTATGCATCTGTCCAGGTGTGAGTGTACATGTGTGCATCTGTCCAGGTACGTGTGTGCATGTGTGTGTGCATCTGTCCAGGTGCATGCACATGTGTATGCACCTGCCCAGGTGTGTGCGTGTGTCTATGCACCTGCCCAGGTGCGTGTGTGTATGCATCTGCCCAGGTGCATGTGTGTGTGTGTGCATCTGTCCAGGTGCATGTGTGTGTGTGTGTGCATCTGTCCAGGTGTGTGCACATGTGTATGCACCTGCCCAGGTACGTGCTCGTGAGTGTGTATGCTTCTGCCCAGGTGTGTGCGTGTGTCTATGCATCTGCCCAGATGCGTGTGTGTGTGTGTGTGTGCATCTGTCCAGGTGCGTGTGTGTATGCATCTGTCCAGGTGCATGTCTCTGTGTGTGTATGCACCTGCCCAGGTGCGTGCGTGTGTGTGCGTGTGTGTGCATCTGTCCAGGTGCGTGTGTATGCATCTGCCCAGGTGCCTGTGTGTGTGTATGCACCTGCCCAGGTGCGTGTGTGTGTGTGTGTGTGCATCTGCCCAGGTGCCTGCATGTGTGTATGCGTCTGCCCAGGTGTGTGTGTGCGTGTGTGTATATGCATCTGTCCAGGTGCATGTGTGTGTGTGTGTGCATCTGTCCAGGTGCCTGCGTGTGTGTATGCATCTGTCCAGGTGTGTGCATGCGTGTGTGTATATGCATCTGTCCAGGTGCATGCGTGTGTGGGTGTATGCATCTGTCCGGGTGTATGCATCTGTCCAGTTGTGTGCGTGTGTGTGTGCATGCATCTGTCTAGGTGCATGTGTGTGCGTGTGTGCATGCATCTGCCCAGGTGCGTGCATGCGTGTGTGCATGCATCTGTCCAGGTGCATGTGTGTGTGTATGCATCTGTCCAGGTGCATGCGTGTGTGTGTGTTTGCATCTGCCCAGGTGCGTGTGTGTGTGTCTGTGTGTGTGTGTGTATGCATCTGCCCAGGTGTGTGTATGTGTGTGTCTGTGTGTATGCATCTGTCCAGGTGCATGCATGCATGTGTGCATGCATCTGTCCAGGTGCGTGTGTGTATGCATCTGCCCGGGTGTGTGTGTGTTTGCATGTGTATGCATCTGTCCAGGTGCATGCATGTGTGTGTGTTTGCATCTGTCCAGGTGCGTGCATGTGTGTGTTTGTGTGTGTGCGTGTGTGTGCATGCATCTGTCCAGGTGCGTGTGTGCATGTGTGTGTGCATGCATCTGTCCAGGTGCATGCGTGTGTATGTGTATGCATCTGTCCAGGTGGGTGCATGTGTGTGTGCATGCATCTGTCCAGGTGCGTGTGTGCATGTGTGTGTGCATGCATCTGTACAGGTGCATGCGTGTGTATGTGTATGCATCTGTCCAGGTGGGTGCATGTGTGTGTGTATGCATCTGTCCAGGTGTGTGTGTGCCTGTGTGTATGCATCTGTCCAGGTGTGTGTGTGCATGTGCGTGTACATGCATCTGTCTAGGTGCATGCATGTGTATGTGTATGCATCTGTCCAGGTGGGTGCATGTGTGTGTGCATGCATCTGTCCAGGTGCGTGTGTGCGTTTGTGTATGCATGTGTCCAGGTGCGTGTGTGTGTATATATGTGTATGCATCTGTCCAGGTGTGTGTGTGTGTATGTGTGTTTGCATCTGTCCAGGTGCATGCGTGTTTGTTTGTGTGCATGTGTGTGTGTGTGCATTTGTCCAGGTGTGTGTGTGTGTGTGCATCTGCCCAGGTGCATGTGTGTGTGTTTGCATCTGCCCAGGTGCGTGTGTGTGTGTTTCTGTGCATGCGTGTGTGTGTGTGCATCTGTCCGTCTGTGCTTGCTGTATGCCGCAGCCCCTGAGTCTCGTGCCGCAGGGCGCCGCACCAAGGTCCCTTCTAGGAGCCAGCAAAGTGATGGAAGTTAAGGACAGGCTGGCATTTCTGGAGCGCCTGCCTTTCTTGTGGGCTCGGGAACAGGTGTAAAGACGTGAGAAGGCTCAGGGTCCACCACGTTCTGGCACAGACCCCACCCTCCAGAACCCTGTCTGGAGGCGGCACGGGGTCTGCATGGCCCCTCCCCCGTGGACAGCTCCATCTAGCTGACCCAGGTGCCAGCTGTCCCCCATGAGCTGTGCTTCTGGAGCCTCAGGGTGGTGAGCAGGTGACTTGCAGCTCCCCGGCTGGAAACCCTTTGCCTGGGCGTCACCCCAGCTCCTCTGATGCCTGCAGACATAGTAAGCAGGCCAGCAGATGGGGAGTGGGACTTCCTGCCCCACGTGGAGCGTGTCTGCACCGTCCCCCTGCCTGCCCGGGCCAGAGTCTCCTTCTTGGCCACAGACCGTGGCTTCTGTGGGGCCTCTGCCCAAGGGCTCTCTCCTTACCTGCACACACAGGAATCGCACCCTCACCCTCGCCCAACTGCACAGACCAGGCTGCGGGGGGCGGGACAGCTGCAGGGGGCGGGTCAGCTGCCGTGGAATTAGTCATCAGGGAGACCGAAGGCACACAGAGCAGACAGTGACCCACCAGGAGATAAACGTAAGTGGGCACAGAGGTCGTGTCCGGGGGAAGCAAGGAATTCCACCCGGGAAGGCTCTGCCGGGCTGGCCCTGGCTGGCACTGACCTCGGGGTAGGACATAGGATGGATGGCTGATGGGGGGCTGAGGGTGGCAGACGGGCACATGGAGGAGCTGAGGCCAGCTTTCCCAGACACGCTCAACCACATCAGCACTGGTGGTTCTAGAAAGTTCTACGGTCACGCACAGCCTAACACATCTCACATCCCTGCTGATCCCCTTTAAAGTGACGCGATTGTTATTTCTGCAACCAGTTCCAAGTTTCTCAGGCCGTGCTCATGCTGCGGTGTAGAGAAAAGAGACGGAAGACGGGGGCCGCAGGGACGTCTTTATTGTTCCTGGGAGGGGAGCAGTATACACAGCCACACTGCAGTCACTGAGCTCGTTAAAGACATCTCAATAAATAAAACAAATAAGCAACATATACACTGAAACAGAAAATATTTTTTTAAAAAAAAAAAGGTTAGCTGAGCGAATCATAGAGGAAGAGAAAGGGGAGAGGTGAGAATTCCAGGCTAACTTGAGACAGTCATGCAGAGGCCGGGGTTAGGGGTGGGGGGTGTAGCTCGAGGTTCCTTTGTTAAGAGCCTTGGTCCAGTTGAAACAGAATGTACAGGAAGGCATTTCTGGTTTATTTTTAAAAAATATACACTAAAGAAAAGGCACTTAGAGGGAAATACAAAATTAAAATCCTCGCAAATGTGTTCCTGAATTGAGCGATCTTCAGAATCAATCCCCACCCCCTCAAAAATAAAAATTAAAAAAATAGAACCCAGGGTTGGGTCTATGAACACTCTCAAATAGCGGCAAGGATGGCACCGTGAGCTATCCAGCGAGCTGGACCATGAGAGATGGACCGGCGAGATGGATCGTGAGCGCCACTTCCGGAGGTGGGGGGGCGTCTTGGGGGCGGAGGCCACGTGGTCCAGGGAGGCTGCCGCTGGCCCTTGTCTGGATGCCGTGTGGGAGCGCCGAGATGATGGGGCCGGGGGCTTCCTGGAGGTCAGGTTTCAGAAGTTGCAGACTCGGACGTTCCCCGATGCCAGTTGCACTCAGCCCCCCGGGAGTCTGGAAGACAAGGTGCAGGGAGGTTGAGAAGCTGCTGCAGCCCTCCTGTCCCAGGGCCGCGAGGCCGCTTCACCCTGTGGCCTCCCGCGACAGGACGTGACAGCTGTGAGTTGCTCTGATACCTGCCTGCCCCACCCTCTCGGCAGGAGCTGGACAGTCAGCCGTGGTCAGGCCCACCAGGCACCTGCAGGCCGCTGCCCCCAGGGACCCAAGCCCGGCCCATTTCCACCTCCACCCTCTGCTGCCACGCCCAGACCCCGAGGGCCGGATGCCCTGCCTCCCGCGCCCACCAGAGCCGCGTCCCGCACAGTACCCCTGCAGGCCGCTGCCACCCCATGGAGGAGCTACCCCTAGGCGGGCTCCCGTGGACAAAAGCGGTGCCCCCTGGAAAGGGAAGGGGGTTAGGGTGAGGTGACTGTTGGGGCTGCAGGGTCACAGTGAGAGCAAAGCCAGCCATGGTGGGGGCAGCGGGGAGTGAGGAGGCAGAGCAATGGGGCAGCGTGGAGTTGGGGCTGGCAAAGGGAGATGACTGTTTAAACCCAGGCTTTAAAAAAAAAATGCACTTATTTACTTACACTGCTTGGGTCTTAGCTGCAGCGCACAGGCTCAGCAGTTGTGGTGGGTAGGCTTAGTTGCCCTGTGGCATGGGGGATCTTAGTTTCCCGACCAGGGACCAAACCTGAGTCCCCTGCATTGCAAGGCGGATTCTAAACCAGTGGACCACCATGTCAGTCCTTAAACCTGTGCTTTTGAAATAACCATACATTCACAGACAGCTGCAAAAAAAACGTATAGGGAGGTCCCACGTATATGTCACTGTTCCCCTCCTCTTATCACCTTGCACTAGTCAAGAGAGGCGTCTCAACCAGAAAAGGGGCCTGGGCGTGGCTGGCGGGCTGACTCACACTTCACTCGTGTGTGTGTGTGTGTGTGTGTGTGTGTGTGTGTGTGTGTGTGGTGGTCTGACCCGCCGGGCAGTGGGAAGCAGCAGCAGCAGGGAAGTGCCCCGCCCTCCCCTGGAGCCTGGGCTCCACACTGAGGCCCCGTAGCTCAGGGGGCTCTGGGACCCTTGACTGTATCCGGACAAACCCCTGCAAGCATGAAGACCCTGCCTCCCTGAACCCCAGCGCCTGGAGACACACACACTCCTTTTTTCCAAGTTCTGAGCACTCCAAATATGTCAGCCGTTTAAAGTGGTCCTGGGCAGAAAGTCAAAGGCTGCTCTCTCGGAGAATGTGGTTGTAATTAGATAATTAATAAGGGGGGCAGCTAGAGAGAGCTAAACGGAAGCCTTCCTCCGCGGGAGGAAGTCACTACAACAGGTCTTGACACACGAGCCTCGCCAGCCCTCCAAGGGGAGACGGCAGCATCCGTGGGAGCCAGGACGGCAGGGCCGCCCTGAGCAGTGTGGGTTTCGGGGTTCGCTGTGCACGCCCCGTGGGGCCCGGGGCTCAGGCGAGAGCACGCGGCAGGTTCATTAGTTTTCCTGGCTGAGGGCCCCCTGGCCCGCCCCCTTGATGTCACCCTGACCCTGGCCGGGTCTGCTGACGTGGGCGGTGCTCTCAGCCACAAATCTGAGACAGCTGGGGCCCCGACTGCCTCCTGCGTGGGACAGCCACCTGAAACTGCGGGTGTGCGTCCTGTGCACAGCTCAGCCGGCCTCAGTGTGCCCGGTCCAGAGCGGGCAGGCGGAAAGGCCAGGCGGCGGCTGGACTGAGAGGGTGGACACCCTCCTTTCTCACCCAGGCCAGACCACAGGGCACCGAGAAGCAGTGGAGGGTCTTACTCCAATCTGTGTCCCGAGGGCCTGACACGGGGAGGGGTGCCCTGAGAGTTCTCCAGAAATAGAGGCAGGTGGGCTTAAGCGGGAAGCGCTCATTCTAGGGTCTTCCGTTCATTCACTGACCCCACCCGCACATCCCTCCACCCACGTTCTTCCCTTCCTTCCTCCCTCTCTCCCTCCCTTCCTTTCTTCCTTCTTTCTATCCACCCATCCACCCACCATCCATTCCTCCATCCACCCACCATCCATTTCTCCATCCACCCACCATCCATCCATTCATCCAACCATCCACCATTCATCCATCCATCCACAATCCATCCACCATCCACCCACCATCCACCCATCCATCCACCATCGATCCACCATCCATCCACCATCCACCCACCATCCATCCACCCACCATCCATCCACCATCCACCCACCATCCATCCACCCACCATCCATCCACCATCCACCCACCCACCATCCATCCATCTACCATCCACCCACCCACCATCCATCCACCATCCACCCACCCACCATCCATCCATCCACCATCCACCCACCCACCATCCATCCATCCACCATCCATCCACCATCCACCCACCCACCATCCATCCATCCACCATCCACCCACCCACCATCCATCCATCCATCCATCCACCATCGATCCACCATCCATCCACCCACCATCCATCACCCACCATCCATCCATCCATCCACCATCCACCCACCATCCATCCATTCATCCAACCATCCACCCACCATCCATCCACCCACCATCCAGCCAGCCAGCCACCATCCACCATCCACCCACCATCCATCCACCATCCACCCACCCATCTATCCATCCCTCTTTCCAACAGGCACTGAGCACCTTTCATGTGCCGAGAATGCTGCTAGTTGTTTAAAAAGCCCAGATGTGGATCCGAGAAGTCCATCAAGGGAGCAGAAAGGTGCTGATAAACAACTAGAGCTCAGCGTAGAGACAGTGGCAACTTTCTTACAGGAAGTGCCGCTAAAACTCTGCGGCCAGAAGGAAAGGGGCAAAGCCCCTTGGCTTTTGTCAGGGCTGCCAAAACGGGCTGCCAGCGGGGCACTGAAGGCTCAGAGATGGGGTCAGGAGGCCAGGAGCTGCTTGCCGAAGCCCAGGGCTGTGGCTGTGGGCCGCAGCACAGAGCAGATGTCCAGGGCCCTGCCCCAGATCCCACTGCCCCTTCCAAGTGAAAAGTAGAGGCCCCTTCACCTTCATAGACCCCCGGCACCCACGGAAGGAAGCGCCAGGCTGCTCTTGCTGCCACAGCTCTTCCCTCCTCCCACTCGCTGCACCTAAAACAAAGACCCTCAACTCCTGGGCTCCCATGGACGCTGGGGGGTGGTGGGGGTGCCAGGGGAGATGGGCAGGAATGGGCCCAGTGGCGGAAACGCTGACAGCTGCCCCCCACCCTGGCGGGTCTCACCCAGTCTGTGCAGGTTGGTCCTCCTGCCTCTGGGGGTCTGTCTGGCACTGCCATTCAGCTGAGGCCCTCTGGCCCCTCACCGAGCCTGGACCCAGCCTCTGACCATCTGAACACAGCTCCCAAGAGCAGTTTGGAGGAGAGAACCAACAAAATGTGCCATCAATACAGGTAGAAAACAAATGCCGATTCATAACAGGGACTGAGGGCCATAGAGCAGAAATGGCCTTGCTGAGCAACACACACACACACACACACATGCATGCATGCACACACATGCACACACGTGCATGCATGTGCACTCACGAACACACACTCACACACATGCACACATGCACACACATGCTCTCACACATGCACATGCACGTGCACACGCTCACACGCACACACATGCACGCACACACACGCACGCACATGCACATGCACTCACGAACACACACTCACAAACATGCACACATGCACGCGCACACACATGCTCTCACACATGTGCATACACGTGCACACGCTCACACATGCACACATGTGTGCACATGCACACACGCATATGCACGTGCACTCACGAACACACCCGCATGCACATACGTATGCACACACATGCACGCACGCACACACATACACACACAGCCCCATGAACAGGGACCAAACCCTCAAACAAGTGGAAATTCTCATCTCGGGAGAAGCCAGGGGAGTGTGTGAAGATGAAACAGGGACACTCTGCTTTGAAAGAGAAGGAGCAACAGGAGACAAGGGAAGAGCTCCAGTAATCACGGAAAGAATAGAAATGAAATAGCAAAGCAGACACTGACGAAAAACCATCCCTAAATGGGAGACTGACCCTGGAGTCTCCCAGCATCTCGGCCAAAAGATGAGGCGTGTGCAAAGGAGGGAGCGGATGCAATCACACACGAGATCCAGAGGGAAGGGTCCCATGCTCAGGAAAGACCAGGGGCTTCAGCAGGAAGGAAAACCCAGCTCTGGAAAGGACAGCCAACGAGACAGGCAACCGAGCCACAGCACACAGCAAGCTCTGAACCCTAAGACTGGAGAGAGACTCCCACAGGCCTCCAGATGTAAGAGGGGCCCGGCCAGATGGGGACGACGGCCCTTGTGCTCACACCATGGCTAACTGACCATCCCAGGACGCCCAGAGGTTGGACGGAGAAGGGTGGGGTCCCTGGAGCTGCTCCCCCGAGAACCTGCAGACCCCCAGGAAAGAAAAGAAACCTGAGGCACTGAAGTCCTCAGCCAGCGCCCCTCTCAGATGCCACTTCCGGGAAACACTGCCAGGAAACGCCTCCCATCCGGATGAAGAGCAGTCTGGGCTCTGTCTCTGCAGGCACAGTGACAACTGGCCTAGCAGTCTCCCCACTGCAAACCAGACAGACAGACAAGATGCTGTGCGCGACGCTCTTGTAATCCCGGGAGTGCTGGGCACCGCCTCTTCCAGCCAGGTTCCTAGGGTCTAGTGTGGCACCTGGCATACAGTAGGTGCTCAATAAATACCTGCTGAAAAGGCGACTCCAGTGAAGAAATCAGACCGACAGCAGAGGAGACAGTCATCCAGGTGTGGTGCTGTTCAGTCGCTCAGTCGTGTCTGACTCTTGGTGACCCCATGGACCACGCCAGGCCTCCCTGTCCATCGCCAACTCCCAGAGTTTACCCAATCTCATGTCCACTGAGTCGGTGATCCCATCCAACCAGCTCATTCTCTGTCGTTCCCCTCTCTTTACGCCTTCAATCTGTCCCAGCATCAGGGTCTTTTCAAATGAGTCAGCTCTTCGCATCAGGTGGCCAAAGGACTGGAGTTTCTGCTTCAGCATCAGTCCTTCTATAAATATTCAGGACTGATTTCCTTCCGATCGACTGGTTTGCTCTCCTTCTGTCCAGGAGACTCTCAAGAGCCTTCCCCACTGCCACAGTGTGAAAGCCTTCCCCACTGCCACAGTGTGAAAGCTCAGGCGTGCCGGTTGCCGGGGCTCGACATTCCGCGCTGCCTGCAGCGCCCTCCCGACACAAAGTGCTCAGACCCCCGAGCATCCTAAGCATCTCTCCTCCAGACCAGCCGTGGTGGCACCAGCACACGGAAGCCTGTGAGAAGGGCAGAGGGCAGGCCTTGCCCCGAGCCGAGGACTCAGCATCTGCACTCAGGCAAAATCGCTGCTCTTTGCAGAGTCTCGAGCAGGGAGAACTGGGCGTGGGGTGCCCAGAGCCTATCA
Source organism: Nanger dama (assembly GCA_917880005.1). Lineage (NCBI taxonomy): Eukaryota > Metazoa > Chordata > Mammalia > Artiodactyla > Bovidae > Nanger > Nanger dama. Next base: position 672,655 of record CAKJTW010000118.1, on the reverse strand, counting down.
CCTGCATCCCTGTTCAGAGATTAGACCGTGGTTGGGATGGGCAGAGGCATGCTAGAGGCACATGGCTGGGTGGAGAACAAGAACTTGGGCATCATGATGCTCCCTGTTGGGGGCAAGGCCCACCGTGGCAGCCAGGCCTCGAGGTTGTGCCCACCGCTGAGATCCTGCCTGAGAGTTCCAGACCCAGAGAGGCCCGGGGCCCACCCGTGACACCTAGTGGACACAGCCATGCAGCCACCCCGTGTCCAGCTGTGACTGTACCCCAATGATCACCCACCTGAACAGGCAGGCAGCCGGGGTGCCAGTGGCAGGCCCCCGGGGGAGTCTGAGGGTCACCCACTGATCTGGCAAGGTTCTCTTCTTCCCGCTGGGTAAGGCCTCTAAGAGATCCTGGGGCCCCGGGTGCAGCAGGCTCTGCACACCTCCTTGCCTGCTCCTGGCCAGACTGGGATGGGCAGGGTCAGTGCCCAGGGCCGCGTGTCCACCCCAAGGCCATCTCTGTGACACTTTGTCCAGGGATGAGAGGAGGCAGGGGCTCTGCTTCCCCAGGAGAGAATGGGAATCCGGGGCTCCAGGCATTGAGCTCGGATCTGGCCTGGCTAACAGGAAAGCGGGCAGGCGGTAACTAGCACCGCCCCTTTGGGGTCGGGGCCGAGGCCCGCCGGACGCGGTGGGCTCCCCTGGACCATCGGAGAGGCCGGGGTCCGGCTGCCCTTGTTGGGTGCTGGGCGGGCGAGGGTGGCTCAGAGGCGGGGCATCCTGCCTTTCAGCACCCCGCCTCCCTGCGACCTCTGGACACCTCTCCTGGCTGGAAGGCCAGCAGGGCGGAACCGTAGAGAAACAGCCACGCTGAATGACAAAACGGACCTGATCCAGCGACTGCTTGGGAACCCACGCCTAGCAGGGCAGGAGCGGGCCGGAAGCCGCTCTCTGCAGGTCCGACGCTATTAACCGTGACTCGATTTTCAGAGACGTTTAAGGACACATTCCTGTGAGATGATGGTGGGCCAAGGAGGAACAAAAGCAAAGCCTGCTTCCTCCTCCAGCAAATGGAAATCAAAAGCACCCGGCCTGTGAGAACACCGCACTGCTACCAGCTTCCCCTGAATGCACCTCGCCCCTCTCCCTGTCCTCCCTGCCCTGGAAGGGGGCTGTAAGTGGCCCCTAAACCAGACAGTGGCTTTAAGAAGCAGGACACCTGGTTTCTCTCTGCAGGCCCCTGGGCGCTTTGTCAGAAAGGGGGACAGGGGCCGTGGCCACGTGAGTCTCAGCCCAGCCATCAGCCAGTTGGATAAGACCCCAAATTTCTCTGCTGGGGGCCAGACCATCCCCTCTGGTCAGGCCTTCTCACTCAGGATTGGCTGGGTTGGTGGGATCCCCTGACCACACCTCGAAGCTCTTAGGACTCCTGGCAGGAGTAGGGGCTTCTGCTCCTCTGCAGAGAAGCTCGGGCCCTGGCCACTCTGCTCAGCTCTGCTGGGACCACAAAGATTCCAGGATCTGTGTGTCCAGCTCCAGGGTGACACTCAGGACTGCCGCTCTGACCCTGGCACAGGCTGTGGGCTCTAGACAGACCGTGCCCATCTGTGCTGGTGGCCTCCGACCCCCCGGGGACTCTCTGTCCCCTCTCAGCCTCCCAGACAAGCCCCCAGCTTTCAGGCCCCATTTGCCTGGGCCTCCTGCCCTGCTCAGGGTCTCGGGTCAATGGAAGGGTGAAGGGGGGGTAAGGACCCCTCTCTCCAAACTCCAGGACTCAGACGACTGAGCCCAGCCCATCCACCACCCGTGAGAAAGAGGATTCCCCTCTGGAGTGGCCGTATTTATGATGCCAGGGCACGTCTATGGCTCCCTGGTGGCTTGCAGGCGAGCTGCGGCCTTGCTCCTGGAGGCAGTGAGAACTTCACATCCACTGAGAACCGGAGCTAGCGTATGCGCTCTCTCTTGTCTCTCCCCCCTCATCCTGTCCCTGGACTTGGCCTCAGTGACTCAGGCTGACTGCGTCTGGAATGGCCTGTCTGCCAAGGGGAGATCGCCCTGAGAACAGGCTGGGGAGGGGGCGAGCTTGCCTCTGGGAGCCCCGGCAGCTCCCTCCCGCTGGCTGCTTCCCAGCGTCCAGGCCTGGAGAGGCCCACCCCGTGGAGCCCACCCCGGCGGCCCGCGCCTCCGCAGGGGCCAGCCCAGCTCCCTCGGGAGCTACAGCAGGAAGGCCCCAGGTCCCCGCCGACCCACCCTCAGCGCCACCCTGTGCAGCCTGCCTCCAAAGGAGGCCGTCCCATTTCTTCTCCATGAGTCACGAGACGCTGCCAAGGGTCCTCCCACGTTTCGGAGACAGAGAGGGAGTAAGTCAGCAGACGAGGAGGGTGCAGTCTCTTCCCAGTACACGGCCTCCCGACCTGGAACTACTTTAACCAGTAAACCAGCGTTTCTCCAGATGCCGCTGCACCCAGCTTCCACATAGAACCCCCGAGCGGAAGAGACGGGGCCACACACCCACCTGCAGGCACCCCCTTTCAGCCTGGAGGTGCAGCAAGTGCCTTAGAGGTGGTCCTTCGGGGCATCATTTCAGAGGTGACCAGAAGGAGCCTGGGGGTGACTTACCCCAAGGTCCCCGGGCGGGTGTGAAATCACCCGCAGAACTCCGGGTCAGCTAAGCCCTGGGTCAGAAACCCGCCCCCATCCACAGCCAACTTCACTCCCACGACACCCTTCACTCGGGTCCAAACCTGGGGGTACCAACTTAATAAATGTCCTTACGTGTCTGACTAGTGAGTGTGTGGACACACGAGCGTCCTCGTGACGGCGGCACCAGCTCGAGAGAACATTAACTGAACATTAACACCACGTGTTCTGCTGGCACTGCTGAGTGACGGTCAGCGGCACCCGGTCCCTGCTTCCAGCCAGCTCACAGTTCGCTTGGGGACAGACATGATCACAAACTGCTGTGTGTTCTAATGAAGGTATAATAAAGGTACATAAAGGTCTCCGATTATTTCAGTGAAAGTCGCTCAGTCATGTCCGACTCTTTGCAACTCCCAGGCTCCTCTGTCCAGGGGATTCTCCAGGCAAGAATACTGGAGTGGGTTGCCAGGCCCCCTGCAGGGGATCTTCCCAACCCGGGGCTCAAACCCAGGTCTCCTGCCTTGCAGGCAGATTCTTTACTGTTTGAGCTACCCGTGAAGCCCTCACTTTAAAAATACAAACATATAAATATCAATGATTATACAAAAATATAGGAAATGTTGGGGTTTCCCAGGTGGCGCTAGCAGTAAAGAACCCACCTACCAGTGCAGGAGACATAAGAGACCTGGGCTCGATCCCTGGAAGGGAAGATCCCCTGGAGGAGGGCGTGGCAACCACTCCAGGATTCTTGCCTGGAGAATCCCATGGACAGAGGAGCCTGGTGGGCGACAGTCCATGGGGTCGCCAAGAGTCAGACACGCCTGAAGTCACTGAACACATATGCACATAAGAAATGTCATAGCAGAAGTAACCCTACAGAGACACACAGTGAAAGCACAGAGAAAGCAAAGGCTAAGTTTCCAGGCTTCGGGGAGCTCTTCAGAGTCAGGGGCTGGCGCTGGGTCTCCAGGAAGCCTGGTCTTGGGCAGGAAGGGGCAGGGTCTTGTGGGCAGAGGCGAGGGCACACAGGCACAGACAGGTAGGCTGGAGGGTGGGGAGGACTGGGGGTGATGGAAAGGCAGCTCTGGGGGTCAGAGGTGGGAAGGACCCCACAGGGCAGCAGGGAGGGAGTTGACAGGGAGGAGCGCCCTGCAAGACGAGCTGGGCTTTCCAGAGACTGTGGTGTTGAGGCCCCAAGGAGGCCTGGTCGCAGGGCCCCTGCTGCCGTCCAGGAGGAAGGGGCCAAGGACCCCAGGGAGACCCAGCAGCTGCACAGAGTCGGCCAGAGGTGAGGCAGCCGGGGCTACAGAGCAGGCCCTAGGAGAAGCCGTGATCCCGGGAACTAAATGGGGGTCAGGGGAGAAGGCGCCTTTGTGGGAAACAAGACTAGGTCTGTTTCCTAGTCTTGTGAGCGGCGGGTTCACAATGAAGGTGATTGCCTGAACGGCAAGTTCAGGCGGATTCCCTGAAGGTCAAGTTCAGCCAGCAGGATGCGCGGCTCCGGCCCCAGGAGAGGGCTGGGGGCCTCAGACTTGGGAGCAAGACCCTCCCCTTGGAAGTGATGAGGGCACCTTGCTTTGCCAGGATTTGAACCCAGGCCTCCAGATCTCAAACCAGGCACCCTTCTCCATTCCTGTGCACCCAGTCAGGGACAAAACCAGGGGACACGGGCCTGTAGGGTCACATGTTCAGGGAACATGTGGGGCTGAGCTTGAATCTTCTGTAAGAAGTCTTCTCAAGACGACTCTTTGAGTCCCTTGGACTGCAAAGAGATCCAACTGGTCCATCCTAAGGAAATCAGCCAGGAATATTCATTGGAAGGACTGATGCTGAAGCTGAAGCTCCAATACTTTGGCCACCTGATGCAAAGAGCTGACTCATTTGAAAAGGGCCTGATGCTGGGAAGGACTGAAGGCAAGAGGAGAAGTGGACGACAGAGGATGAGATGGTGAGGATGGCATCACCAACGCAATGGACATGAGTTTGAGTAGGCTCCAGGAGCTGGTGATGGACAGGGAGGCCTGGCGTGCTGCGGTTCATGGGGTCGTAAAGAGTCGGACAGGACTGAGTGACTGAACAAGTGTGCGCAGCTGGCCAGCAGTGCCCCCTCCTGGCGGGAGGACCACATCGCAGCAGAAAGCTAAGATTTTCACCCGTCCCTCGGGGTCCCCAGGTGAGTGGGGCTGGCTGGGAGCAGTCTTCTGCATGCTGGAAGGAACAGGGCGTGCCCGGAGCTGGCTCTCCACAGGCGATTCTGCTCTCATTCCCACATCGTCCACGTTAACACACCATGTGAACCGCTGGGGTCAGAGCAGAGGAGCCAGGGCTGGGAAGGAAACAGAGAACCCCACTGTTTGAAGAGGCCGCCGCCCCATCCCTTTCAGGGGAGCACAGCCTGGGAACACTAAGGAACACTTCCCATGAATGATGAAAATGGGGGACAGAAAACTGTTTCCAGGAACACGTCGGCCGTGACAACGACCCCTCCCTGACCACTGCCGGCCTCCAATTCCCGAACGAATCTCGGAAGAGCAAGCTATTTTTAAAATGCAAAATGGTTTACAGAAATAGCTTCACCTCGATTTATTTTACCAGACATTCTTTCTTCCAACCACCAAGAAAAACCTGCTATGTTTGAAACATTACGTGCATAGGCACGCAAACCCAGGAAAACACAAAACCGTGGCAAGCGGCAGGAAAACTCCTACTGTGGCCCGGTCCCCGGTCGGCCCAGTCTCTGGCAGCCCCAAGTCTGGCGATTGATGTGGACAAGCCGACAGCGCACAGGGGCTCCTGGCAGGAGGATGTCCTTCTGGGCACGAGGATACCCAGGTGCTGGGGAGAAGCGGGGGCTTGGCCAACCCACCCCTTCTGCTTCCCAACCTCTGGACTCAGGTGCTCTCAGCCCATCTCCTACTCTCAAGCTTTAGCACCACCTGAATACAACTGATCTTTGCTGGGAAACATCATACTTAGAAATCAACCAGGGATTTTCCTGGTAAGCCTACAGTTAAGACACCTCACTTCCACTGCAGGGGCCAGGGGGCACAGGTTCAATTCTTGGTCAAGGAATTAAGATCCTGCATGCCTCTGGGCATGGCCATAAAAGAGAGAGAAAGGCAGGACAGAAACGACAGGTCCTCACTTAAGCACGAAAGGCCCTCAGGCGTTTGGGTAGGATGAGCTCAGAGAAGCAGGGCAGGGTGAGTGAGCGACCCCGGGCCGGACCAGCCGGGCGGCTGTGAGCAGTCAGCACTGCCCTTCGGGTGGAGCCAGGCCTGGGGTCCAGAGGAAAGGTGGGCATGGTGACAGCCCCTCCTGCAGAGCCCGGTCCCCACACCCGGTGGTCACTAACGCTGACCGAAAGACACCTACCTGCTGGGCCTGCAGGGATGGTGCTCATGTGTCTCAGGGCAAATGCAGAGAGCCAGAGCAGCGCAGACGCTGAGGACTGGGGGCCAGGACTGGCCGCTCTGCCCTGGCAGCCCCCAGGCCCCAGACAGAGGTGGCCCCAGGCCTGTGGCTCCCACCCTGTCTTACCCCTTGGCCTCCACATGCTGCTCATGACCACGGCCTCCTGCTGGTGGGGGGAAGCAGACACCCTCGCTTGTACAGACACTCGAGCTCCTGGTAGCAAGGAAGTGGGGTCCTTGGGTGTTAACAGGGGGCTTTGCTGTCAGCTGAGGAGGACCAGCCGGGGTCCCAGCCCTCCAGATACGTGTGTGTGTGTGTTTGTGTGTGTGTGTGTTGTGTGTGTGTGACTGTGAAAGTCGCTCAGTCCTGTCCAACTCTTTGTGACTATACAGGCCATGGAATTCTCCAGGCCAGAATACTGGAGTGGGTAACCTATCCCTTCTCCAGGGGATCTTCTCAACCCATAGATTCAACCCAGGTCTCCCGCAGTGCGGGTGGATTCTTCACCAGCTGAGCCACAAGGGAAGCCCAAGAATACTAGAGTGGGTAGCCTATCCCTTCTCCAGGGGATCTTCCCAACCCAGGGATTGAACCCAGGTCTCCTGCATTGCAGGTGGATTCTTTACCAGCTGAGCTATCAGTCACGGTTACCCTGATGATCTGCAAAGAACCTGGAGCTGCTGCTGCCTCTGGGAAATGGGTTAGATAATGTCTCCAAAACAAAGTCATCCATCACTCTCCTTCCAACAAAGAGCACAATTCCCAATGATTAGGTTTTGAGATTCAAACTTCTAATTTCACAGTACTCAGATTTAAGGGCTCTTTTGTCTGCTGAACAGACAAAGGTCCACTGAACCTGGAAGGACTTGTGCGTGTGGGCGACAGACTCTTTAAATTGAATGATTGCTGGCATACCATGCTGTGATAATTTCAGCTGGCCAGCAAAGTGATTCAGTGATACACAGATATATTCAGTCGTTCTCAGATGCTTTTCCATTATGGGTTCTTACAAGACACTGAGTACAGTCCCTGTGCTATACAGTGGGTCCTTCTGGATTCCACGCATACGTTAACGTATGCCTGTGTGTATCTGTTAATCCCAAACTCCTAACTTACCCCGCCCTACTTTCCCTTTGGTAACCAAAAGGTGGCTTTCCATGTCTATGAGTCTGCTTCTCTTTTGGAAATAAATTTATTTGTATCTTTTTTTTTTTCAGATTCCACAGTAAGTGCTATCATGTGGTACCAGTCATGGTCTGACTTACTTCCCTGAGTGCGAGACTCTTACCAGGCCACTGGCAGCTGCCCGCTGCAGACTGTCACTGAGGGGCTGAGCAGTCCGGTCTGGGAAGGGTGGGTTCTGAGGGACCGATGCCGGGAAGGGGGCCTTCTTGGCCTTGGCTTCCACGAGATAGTTCTGGGTCACGCCCTTGTCCCGGACAGCTCGCGGCCCCTGGGGCCAAGGATGGAGACACAGAAATATGCTCATTATTGCTCAATTTTTAAAAATTCAATTTTCCTGGACAGAAATCCCACATTTATAAATTACAGAAGACTCAAATCCTACGGAATAGACTGTTTTTAAAAATATTTTGGAATAGGAAAAAAAAGAAAACCCCGAATTATTCTGTATTTTCCCTACCCAGTGTCTTTCCACAGAAAGTGACAGGAATGAGAAGTGACCGCCGGGTCCACATGCTCCTGCCATCAGACCTCAGCGGCACAGCCCGTCCCAGGCCATGCGGTGACCCAGTGGCCCCTCTTCTTTAAAGGCTTCGTGGAATGCCTGGCTCTTCGGAGCCTCTTCCTAAGCTGAGGGCCGTTGCAGTGAAGCATTTAAAAATAAACGAAACCCCTTCCTGGATGCCCTGACGGGGAGGCGCTGACCTCTGCCCAGGGGATGTGACCAGGCCTGGCCTGGGGAGGTCCTGCAGGGCTGGGGCCGGGGGTCTGTGAGCCTGCAGCCTGGTCCTGTCTCTCTCATCTACAGTGCGGGCTGCTTCTATCTATCTGCCCAGGTGAGTGCACACCTGCTTCATGACGGATGCCCATTTTGCGTCTGTGGGGAACGTTAATGAATGAGCTGGCTGGCATTCCAGGGACGGAACCCCATCCCAGGTCACACTCACCGGCTCCCCCAGATTTGGGATAACCGTATGGCACGGGCTGAGCAACTCGAGTGGCCGGATTGGATGGTACACATACAAATAGACGTTTCTCTGAAATGCAGCCGGGTACAACAAAGACCTATCGTGCACAGAGCGTGTGTGGGGCTCTGTTGTAGGCCCAGCAGGTGGAGTGGATGGGGCGGGGAGCAGGCCTTCGGCACTTGGATCGCGTGTGCATTTGTGTGTACGTACACACATGCCACCGTGGTCCACGTACCTGTGTACATACGCACAGGGTACACATATACCAGCACCACACACAAATATGTGCACATACCGCCACGCTCCTCTCTCAGAGGGCTCACCTCTGTCCCCAGTCTGCTACTGACTTAACGGTTTGGGGGTTGAGATCACACACTCACGCTGCTCCTAACAGCCCACTGCACACATGTTGGCAGGAGTTCAGGGCCGGCTTCAATCAGACCCAGCCACTCCCCTGGGCGTGACGGCTCACGGTGCCTCCACGGCTCCTCCGCTGAGGCCAGGAGCCCTGGGGTGGCCAGGCGTGGCCAGCAGATGGAGAAGGGGCAACTCTGTGCCCGGAGTCTCTGCCCAAGGAGGACACAGGGTGCCCTCTTCTTAAAAGTACCCTTCCGATCACTCATGCTAACACTTTCCATCTGTTCCTTTCTGGTCGAGTCAGCCTGACAGTCACTTGTGGAAATCACAGATGTACACGTGCCATACAGACCTGTGTACTCGCCCAGTTTTCCTCTGTAGTCTTTCATTGATTGCAACCGTATTCCTGAGTTTGCAAGCCGGAAAAGACTACTTTTATTAGAAAGACAGCAGTGCCAAGACCCAGAGACAGGGGGTAAGACTGCAGAGTTAGGGTCAAATCAGAGTAGGTCAGTCTCTGAAAGCGTGAGCTCACGTTTCTGAACAAACTAAAGGCTGCTGCTCCTTAAAGGGAGTCACTCTTCCATAGTCACCCACTTTTAACACGTTTATTTGCCATTCGGACTCCAGCCTAATATCCTAATTTCTTTTGCCGAGACAGACCCATGAATAAGGAAAGCAGTGTGCATGTCAGTGTTTATAAAGGAATTCAGCTTCTACTTTGAGTCTTAGACCCAGCAACCCACCTTCCCCTCTAGACTCTCTTTAATCAAGCTTTGTCAATAAATAGATGCGATGCAGATGTTCTGTGCAGTTTTAGAGAATTCAGGTTGAATTCACTTTAAAATAAAACACTACCCAGCCATCGCGTACAGAGGAGGGAAGTGAACAGACTGAAGAAAGCTTTAACAAAACCCGAAATGGAGGCAGGATTCCGAGAATCAGTGAATACACCTTGAACCAGAAACAAAAATTTGAATAATGCTTAGCGAAAGCACAGAAAGACCGAAACACTTTCAGCCTCTAACAGGAGTTACTTCAAGGAAATCTGGGGTCTCACATTCGGTAAGCAAGCAAGGAAGCCACGGCTACACTCCAGAAAAGCTTTCTGACTTGTTAAGAGCCTGAGTGGAAAACGCCCTCTTTAGAAGAGGAGCCGCCCTCCCAAGTGAACCTGAAACGAGTTCGTGCAGACAGTTTTCCCAAGCACACACCCACTTCACAAAGTGCAGTGAGCACGTCTAAGGCTTCAGAACGCGAGGGACCGAGCCCTGCGTCGTCGAACTGTCTTCCCTCGCGACACGGGGCGAGGACGGTGAGGCTGCAGCCCCAGGCAGCGCCGCCTTTCCTGGGCGACGCCGCGCCTCGGCCTGGACTCCTGCTCCTCCGGGCCGGCTGGGACTCCACTCACACAGCCACTCAGGACTCAGGCTCGTAGAGTCTCCGCTGTCTCGTAGCTGCCCCGGAGGGGGGTGCACAGCCCCCAGCCGCTTGGGACGGTGGCGGACAGACCCGGAGCTGCCCACACTGGCTGCCGCACACGTCCACCCGACACGCCACTCCCACTCCCGCCAGGAGCCCCTGGCTGGTGCCAGTCACCTGGCCCGGCCCAACTGCAGGCTCCGAGGAGTGGAGCGGGAGAGGCCAAGCTTTGGGGGTGCCACTGAGTCCACCCCAAGGGCCAAGGCAAGGTTTTAAACAAAGGCTTCTCCAAAACACAAACAGTGATTTGCAGACAGTCACTCGGGAGACCATCTGATCGTCTGATTACACCGTGTGTGTGTTAGTCACTCAGTCGTGTCCAACTCTTTGTGATCCCACAGACTGCAGCCCACCAGGGCTCCTCTGTCCGTGGGATTCTCCAGGCAAGAATACTGGAGTGGATTGCCATTTCCTTCTCCAGGGGTTCTTCCTGACCCAGGGATTTAACCCAGGTCTCCTGCACTGCAGACAGACTCTTCACCATCTGAGCCACAGGGAAGCCCCTGATGATAAGACGTTCTCTAAATGTGGGCCTCAGAGTCCTGAAGGGTCACAAGTGGCAGAATCATGCCCAAATCCTGCCTATGTGGGCAAAGGTGCAGAGAGCCAGACACTGGGTGAATGTGTGAAAGAATGCAACTTTTAGAAAATAGCCCCTGAGGTCAGCCAAGCTGGAATCAAGATTGCCGGGAAAATATAAACCACCTCCAGTATGCAAATGATACCACCCTCGTGGCAGAAAGCAAAGGGGAAGTAAAGAGCCTCTTGATGAGGGTGAAAGAGGAGAGTGAAAAAAACTGACTTAAAACTCAATGTTCAAAAAACTAAGATTGTTGCATCTGGTCTCATCATTTCATGGCAAATAGATGGGGAAAAAATGGAAACAGTGACCAACTTTATTTTCTTGGGCTCCAAAATCACTGCAGATGGTGACTGCAGCCATGAAATTACAGTGTATTAAAAGACAGAGATATTGCCGACAAAGGTCCATCTAGTCAAAGCTATGGTTTTTCGCCTGGAGAATACCCAGGGACTGAGGAGCCTGGTGGGCTGCAGGTGGTGGGGCTGCAAAGAGCTGGATGCGACTGAACGACTAAGCACAGCACAGCACGTGGTTTTCCCAGCAGTCGTGCATGGGCGTGAGAGCGGGGCCATGAAAAAGGCTGAGCACCAAAGAATTGATGCTTTTTAACTGTGGTGCTGGAAGAAGACTCTTGAGAGTCACTTGGACTGCAAGGAGAACAAACCAGTCAGTCCTAAAAGGAGACCAATCCTGAATATTCATTGGAAGGACTGATGCTGAAGCTGAAGCTCCAATACTTTGGCTATCTAATGGGAAGAGTCGACTCACTGAAAAAGACCCTGATGCTGGGAAAGACTGAAGGCAAAGAAAGAAGGGGCAACAGAGGATGAGATGGTTGGATGGCGTCACCGACTCAATGGACAAGTTTGAGCAAGCTCATGGAGACAGTGAAGGACAGGGAAGCCTGGTGCGCTTCAGTCCTTGGGACTGCAAAGAGTCAGACACGGCTGAGCGACTGAACAAGAACAAGCACCACCACAAAGACCAGCCGTAATAGCAAAACTGCAAGGTAAACATGAGAGGTCAACCCCGCCGCGGCGGGCCTCACTCACTGACTCACACTCTGTTAACTGAGAGGGTGTGGGCTGGCAGAGAGGGGAGGAGGGTGAGCGCCCGGCTCCCGGGTGCCATCCCCACTCTCCTCTCCCCGCTCCAAGAGGCGGGCCACCTGGCTCTCAGGGTGGGGGCGGGGGTGCTGCCGGAACAGCTCCACCATTGCTCCCGGAGGCTCGTCAGGGCGGGAGGGGACAGCGTCCCTGCTTGATGCCCCAGGGTTTTGTGAAGCCTCCTCATTGAGCTCGGAAGACAGCTCCACGGGACACTGCTAACTCGTTAATTCCAAATCCAGCATCCCAGGGCTCTGGAATGTCTCCCCCTTCTTCCTGGTGATTGCTCTGGTCACTTCACTCCCATCCCGACAGGGGGTGTAGCTGGGCGGCTCACTCGGGATGTCCTTCACAGTGAAGCTTCTCTGTGCTGGACACAAAGCTCCCACTGACCCGACATGCGACTCCCCCACCTGCCCTGCCCGCTAGCCCCATTCAGCTCAGGGGGACCTCCCAGAGCCCTGCACAGAACGGCAGCCTGGGCGCCACACACACACCCAGCATCCCCCTGGCTCCAGAAAACAACCTGAAAGCCAGCTCTCTGACCTTCTGAGTGAAGGGAAGTCGGGGCTGGATGAGGCGTAGCCATGCACACCACGCCCATCTGGCTTCAAAGACCCGGGAAGCCTACGGCATATTCTGGGCGGGAACTTGGGCTCTCTCTCATACCTTGTCTAGAGGGACCTTGGACTAGAGAAGCATAAATGAAAGCTTTTCAGTGAACCAAAAGGATGTGGAAGGAAACGAGTTCCTCTCCCCCAATATAGTTCAGCCTAAGTTTCAAGAATTTTAATCACCAAGTTGAGGACAGAATTAACACTAAGTAAAGCTGGACCTGGAAAGTTTACAGGGCTTCAGAGGCTAATGTCACTTCACTAGCAGCTGGGGACTCAGATCCCAGAAGAGGCTCTAGGCGGCTGGGAAGCATGGGAGCTGTTCTGTTGGTCTTTAGAATAAAATTCATGTCACAGTGGTTGTCTTAGTGGGGATTTACAAACGCTAATGGTTTTCCCAATAAGATGTCCAATCAAGGTCTGTCTAGTCGAGGCTATGGTTTTTCCTGTGGTCATGTATGGATGAGAGAGTTGGACCATAAAGAAAGCTGAGCACCGAAGAATTGATGCTTTTGAAGTGTGGTGTTGGAGAAGACTCTTGAAGGTCTCTTGGACTGCAAGGAGATCCAACCAGTCCATTCTAAAGGAGATTAGTTCTGGGTGTTCTTTGGAAGGAATGATGCTAAGGCTGAAACTCCAGTACTTTGGCCACGTCATGCGAAGAGTTGACTCATTGGAAAAGACCCTGATGCTGCGAGGGATTGGGGGCAGGAGGCGAAGGGGACGACCGAGGATGAGATGGCTGGATGGCATCAGGGACTCGATGGATGTGAGTCTGAGTGAACTCCAGGAGTTGGTGATGGACAGGGAGGCCTGGCGTGCTGCGATTCATGGGGTCGCAGAGTCGGACACGACTGAGCGACAGACTGAGCTGCACTGAAGTTCAGACGGTGAAGATCACAAACACACTTAGAAAATGTACAGTCCCCTTGGTTTCCTCAGGAAGCGATCCTGCAGCATTCAGTAACATTCCCTCCACCGCGCCAGGGCCAAGGGGGCACTGATGACCCGGCCGGCAGGATTCTCCGAGACCTCTGTGGTGAAGTCTCCTCACCACCCTCAAGCTCTTCAAACAGAACCTCACCTGCTGACTGGCACTGATGTACGGGGCAGCCGGGAGGCACCGCCCCCAGACCCTGACATCCCTGCTGGGCTGTGGGCTGACACAGTGGACCCCGAGCGAGGGCGCCGCACAGCCACAGGGGAAGCGTCATGAATAGACCTGAATCCATCCCCTCGTCAACTGTGCAAAGTAAGCTCAGCTTCTCCCCTTCTGTCACTTTGCCCGGATGAAACAGACCTGGCCACGCCAGGCAGCAGGTGTCAGGGCCTTGGCAGGGCACCCGTGGGCCCCTGAAGCTCAGGGCAACGAGTGGACAGATGGGGCAACCGCCAGCCCTGCAGACAGCCGGGGGGTGGCGGGCGCGCGGGACCAGGCCTCGAGGGCTCCGAGAAGGAGACGGCTCAGCGCCGCCACCACCCCATCTCCCCTTTGTGAGGCTCTAGGAGCTGGAGGCAGAGCCGCCCCAAACCACTCCGAGCATCTCAGGGGAAGCAGCTGCACGTGTGCCCTGGGCCGCCGGTCTTTTCTCATGGGAGAAGCTCAATGGATGACACCGCAGCGCCTCTGCCCCTTTATCCGCCCCGCTCACGGGAGGTGGATGTGGGAGGGAAGCCAAATGCTCAGCGCAGGCTCCTGGGAGCTGGCTGCAGGGAGCACATCTCCACCCTCCACCCGCAGCTCCCCCACCGACACCCCAGCCCCGCGGGGGAGGCCCTGCTTGGCCCAACTCTGCCGACACAGAGCTGCGTCTGCCTGATCCTGAGCCCTCCATCTCAGCCATCATCTGTAAAAGTGGGGGCGGCCCACTCCAGGAGGAGCTTCAGAGCCTTGGGGCTGGGGCTGCCCTCAGGGATCAGGCAGCTTCACAGAGCCATCCCACCCAGCTGAGCCATCCCACCTCCCCAGTGGCTGAGCCCTCCCGCCTCCCCTTCACCACCGGCCGTCTGATGACCTTGGTCTCAGCTCATCCCTAGGCTGGACCTCACGTCTCCCGGGTGGATGCGGGCACTTGGCTTGAGGTCTCCATGGCCCTGGGGTTCTGCTGATTTTTGAGAATCTCAAGGGAGATGTGAGAGCTCATTCACCTGTCCCAGTAGGGGCACAGCTTGTCACTGTTTAGTCCCTAAGTCGTGTTCAATTCTTTGTGACCCCGTGAACTGTAGCCCTCCAGGCTCCTCTGTCTGTGGAATTCTCCAGGCAAGGAATACTGGAGCGGGTTGCCATTACTTTCCCCAGGGGAGTCTTCCCGACCCAGGGATCGAATCCGTGTCTCCAGCACTGACAGGTGGATTTTTCACCTCTGAGCCAGCAGGGAAGCCCTGGGGGCCCAGGAAGCATTTGATAAACCTGTTTGAAGACCTGGTTAGAGCTGTGGAATCCTCAGTTTTCCCGGAAGATGCTCAGCACTGGAAGCACGCACACACCCCCTTCTTAAGGAGGAGGCTGGTTTAAGCAGCAGATTTCTGAGGGAAGCAAGGGGCTAGAAGGAACCCAGACAAACACTGCAGGGTCGGGGAGGCCAGGAGCAGTTGAAGCTGTGGGTCCAGATGGACTGAAGCCAGACGTGCCGCCCACGGCCCTGGCTTCGTGAAGCGGCCCTTATCGTCCCTTATCAGCCATCGCTTCCTGACGCTTCACAGATGCACAAGAGAAGAGCTGGTTCCGTCCACCTCACAGCTGGGAGGCCAGCCACAGGCAGTCCTCAGCCATGCACTCCCGAGTGCGTGCCCTCCGCCCCGGCCCCTTCTGGAGGCCCCGGGAGCTGGGGTGCCGCTGACCCCTCTCCCTCCTTGCATCAGAGCTCCTCTCTGGCCAGGCCTCTAGAAAACTCTTCTGCTCCAGTGCTGAACGGCTTCCCCCGCTCTGTCTTCAAAACCCCGGACTTTTCTTTCTGCTGGAACGGAAGGCGGGTGTGCGGTGACGATGGGCCGGCCTCACTCCGCCCTGTCTCCATCCTCCCCCCTTGGCTCCTGGTTTTTCTCTCCTTATTTCTGTTTAACTCAGGAGAGCCAGCCCAGCCCCCTCAGGTACATGCCGCTGCAGGAGGGAGCAGGAGGCGGATTTAAATCACAGAGAAGTTAAGAAGAGGGACGTGGTCACCGTCCGTGCTCCCCAACCTGTGTTCACGGCTCCCCCACTTCTGGGTGAGGACGGACAGGCACAGGGTGACTTCAGGGTTAGAGGAAGCCCCCAGCTCCATCCTCACAGTAAAGCAGGATTCTCAGCAATGCCATGCTCTCCTCCAAGGGGCAGCAGGCATCAGAGGCAGAAAATGGAGCCCCAGGAACCCAAGGTCTCTCGAATTAGCAGAAAACTAGATGCTCGAAAGAAAGAATCATCAAAGAGACATTCACGTCCATCTTGTCCCCAGACCTCCCCTGGGCTGAGTCCCCAGGGGCCACGCTGTCCAGCCCTGTCTGAACACTCTTGGGCTCGGGGTCTGAGGACAGGGCAGACTCCCGCACTTGGGGGCAGCTCAACTGTCTCAGGTTCTGAGACTTGGGCCACACTGGATGATGCCCTTGGCCCATCACAAGAGCCTCTGCTGGTAAACCCCCAAGGGCCCTGGACACAAATCCCCTGGGCGCACACCTGGACCAGTGTGCCTGTCCCCCCGGCCGTCACCTGCCCTGGCTCTCGGCCGCTGGAACTGTCCCCAGTGCCCCAGTTTCTGAAGGGCTCCTCAGGGAGCATATTCTGCTGCTAAAAGAAGCTCTGTCCTTGCAGAACCCTTAAAACCGCGTTATCGCTTCTCAGTGATTCAGACAGACTCAGTCCCCAAAAGCTTCCTCACACAAAACAAAGTGAACCCGTGAGCTACAGACAAATGTGCTCCTCCCGAGGAGTTCTCGTCCTGAACTTAAGTGCTTTTACAGGTCACTGACTCCCTGGCCGAGGGGCTGGAGCAGCGAGAGAGCTGAGCTGGGGTCCTGGGGGCTGCCGCCCCGAAGGCCAATCAGAGTCGGCCTGAGAAGCTCTGAAATCATAGTAACATGAGTCAACATTCGGCCGAATGAAATTTGCACATGCTTCTGAGCGCTGTCTGCTTTCTGAGGCCGGGCACACTGGCACAGGGAGGGCCTCGGGGCTTCTGCGTTTCTGTTTGGGCCACGGCACAAAAGTGGAAAAACGTCCTGATCTGTTTTCCAGCCGTTATCTGATTTCAGGTCCCGGCAGTTCGGAGAAGGTCAGTCAGTGCAGGCAGACGGCGGCGCTGGTGCCAAGGGGCCCTGGGCTCCCAGGAGAGCTCGCAGCAGGGCTGTGTCCCACTCGGCGCCCCGGGCTTGCGGGACCCCGGCTGCTGCTGGGGCAGCAGGAGAGAGCCCTCAGAGGAAGAGGAGAGGGGGCCCGGTGTGGACAGGGGTCAAGGCCAGAGGCGCCTGAACCTGAATCCTCACCCTGTGTGCTTGCGAGCAGACAGTGTGGGTTTGTGTGTGTGTGTGTGAGAGAGAGAGACTGTGTGTGTGTGAGAGAGAGAGTGCATGTGTGTGACTCTCTGTGTGTGTATGAAAGAGTGTGTGTGTGTCTGTGTGTATGAGAGAGTGTGTGTGTGTGTGTGTGTGAGAGAGTCTGTGTGTGTATGAGAGATAGTATATCTGTGTGAGTGCATGTGTGTGTATGAGAGTGTCTGTGTGTGTATATGAGAAAGAGTGTGTCTGTGTGAGCATGTGTGTGAGCATGTGTGTATGAGTGTGTGTAAAAGTACAATTGTGTGTATGTATATGAGCGAGAATGTGTGTTTGTGTGTGTATGAGTATGTAACAGTGTCTGTGTGTATATATGAGAGTGTGTGCTTCTGTGTCTCTGTGTGTGTCTATGTGGAGTGTATGTGTCTATGTGAGCATGTCTGTGTGTATGAGTGTGTGTGTGTGTGCATATGTGAGTGTGTGTTTATGACAGAAAGTATGTCTGTGTGAGCATGTGTGTGTATGAGTGTGTGTGTCTGTGTGAGCATGTGTGTATATGAGTATGTGAGTGTGTGTGTATGAATGTGTGTGTGTCTGTGTGAGCATGTGTAAGTGTATGAGAGTGTGTCTGTGTGGGTGTGTGTGTGTCTGTGTATGACAGTGTGTGTATATGTGTGTAAGCATGTGTATGTATGAGAATGTGTGTATTTGAGAGTGTGTGTGTGTATGAAAATGTGTGTCTGTGTGAGTGTGTATCTGTGTGTATGTGTATGAGAGTGTGTGTGTGTCTGTGTGAGCATATGTGTATGTATGTAAATGTATGAGTGTGTGCATCTGTGTGAGTGTATGAGAGTGTGTGTCTGTGTGTATGTCTCTGTAAGCGTGTGTATGTGTGTGTGTATGTGAGCTTCTGTGTGTGTCTGTGTGTGTTTGTGTGTGTATGAGAGTGTGTGAGTGTGTGTATGTAACTGTATGAGAGTGTGTGTCTGTGTGAGTGTGTGTAAGTGTATGAGTGTGTGTGTGTGTGAGAGTGTGTGTGTGTCTGTGTAAGTGTATGAGTGTGTCTGTGTGAGTGTGTATGAGAGTGTGTGTGTGTATGTGAGCATGTGTGTATGTATATGAGAGTCTGTGTATGTCTATGTGTGTGTGTATGAGAGTATGTGTATGTCTCTGTATGTGTGTGAGCGTGTGTGTGAGCATGTGTGTGATATGTGTGTGTAAGTGTGTGTGTATGAGTGTGTGTGTAAGTGTATGAGAGTGCATGTGTAAGTGCATGAGAGTGTGTGTATAAGTTTATGAGTGTGTGTGTGTCTATGTGTGAGTGTGTATGAGAGTGTGTGTATATGTGTGTATGCAAGCATGTGTGTATGAGTGTGTGTGTATGTCTGTGTATGTGTATGAGTGTGTGCATGTCTGTGTATGTGTGTGAACGTGTGTGTGTATGAGTGTGTGTCTGTGTGAACATGTGTGTATGTGTGTGTAAGCATGTGTGTATATGAGTGTGTGTATGAGAGTGTGTGTCTGTGTGAGCATGTGTGTATGTGTGTGTGTAAGCATGTGTGTATATGAGTGTGTATGAGAGTGTGTGTGTCTGTGTGAGCGTGTGTGTGTGTGTGTGTGTGTGTGTGTGTGTATGAGAGTGTGTGTGTGTATGAGAGAGAGAGATAGGACTCCTGATTCATGGGTTGGAGTGGGGCTGGCAGTGCACATGGATGGGAAGCCCAGCTCCGCTTGGGTGGGCACTGCCCCTCCTCCAGCCGTGAAGCCCAGCGAGCCCATCGAAGGCTGAGCAGCCCCCAGGAAGCACGCAGACGCAGGATCCCACCAGATCTGCACAGAACTGCAGGCACAGGTGATGCACAGGAGACGCTCGCTGCACGGAGCCGAGCGCACTGAGGACCGGAGCTCGCGGCCAGGGAGGTGAGCCCAGCCCAGCTCTGGGCAGCAGTCCTGCGCCAGGTGGGCACGTCCTCCCAGCCCAGCCCAGGAATCCTCCCTGCGACAGAGGCGGGCTGTGAGCACTGGTGAGTGAGGGCATGGATGAGTGAGGAGCAGGGAGGCAGGGGTGCTGGCCGCCCTCTGGACCCCCGACCCCCACTGGGGGATGTGCATGCTCCGGGCTCCAGCGGCTGGAGGGCAAGCGCCCCCTGCTCACTCAACAACGGTAACAAGTGACAGCAACGCTCCATGGCCGCCCCTGCCCTAAGGCAGCGGCTGCCCCAGACTCTGCCCACAGGGCACAGAAGGCCTGGGGGCTTCCCTCCGTCCAGGCCTCCAGTCACTCCCCACCTGGTCGCTGCCCCTCACCCCACCCTGACCTTTCACTTGGAGACCCGCACTGTCTTGAGCAGACGACTGCAGACAAGAGCCCCGTGAAAGAAGGTGATGGATCTCTGCCCCTCTTGTAGGAGCCCTTCCTGGCCGCAGCCCGGCCCTCCCCCCACATGCCCAGCAGGCCCCCCAGGGCAGCCTGACCGGGGGCTTGCTCAGCGTGGCTGTGATGAGCACAGCCCGGGATGGGGTCTTGCTAACACCGGGCTTGACGAAAGGTCCCTGCAATCACGGGGGTGGGGGCAGCACTAGGCTCGGGGGGCGGGGTGGGATTTCAGCACAGCCTCTAGCCGGGCAGGAAAGGATGGGGAGCGGGGAGCAGGGCAAAGAGAGGATGGAGTGCTGTAGAAAGTGAGGAGCAATTCTAGCAAACATCCCCGGGAGTGGCAAGCATCAGAGAACAGCTTGGCAGCCCTGGAAGGAGGCTGTGCATGTACGTGTGTGCACGTTTGTGTGTGTGCGCATTTGTGTGTGTGTGTGAATTTGTGCCTGTGCCCGTTTGTGTGTGTGTTTGTATGTGTATGTGTTTGTGTGTGGACACGTGTGTGCATGTGCGTTTGTGTGTGTGCATGTGTGTGTGCACATGCATTCACTGACAGGATGACCACAGGGCACATCAGCTAAACTCAGACACTCCTCAGAGGGACAGGCACTGTCACTGACCAGGGCTGAACCAGGCCCCGGGCACATGGGCAGGGACAGTCATCCTCCCGACAGGGCGTCCATCCCTTTCCTCCCCCCCGGCCACAGCCTCGCCTCAGCCCAGAGCAGCCCTGCTGCTGGACTTCATCGTGGGCGCACCAGCCCCGTGCCTCCCTAAGATGCTCGATTCCTGGCAAGACGCATAGCCCCAGCGGGCACACGTCCGTGCAAGTGCGCCCACAACAGCGGCCCCCTCCTGCCTTCCATGCAGAGCACCCAGCGCCCCTGGTATTAGTCAGAATTCTTTTCACAGTCATGGCCCGGGTTTATCCTGGGTGCCCCAGTCCTTCCAGCGACAACATGCCCTCGCTGGGTGTGTGTCATCGACAAAGGCTCGCTGCGGCCTCCAGCACTAGCATTTAATGAAGCATGCAGAAGAAGAGTGGCTCCTCCAGGGCTGGGCGCGTGGGGTTTCCAGCTGAAAGCACAGACCCCCACACTGCGAATCTGAATGCACGAATGGGCTGGCGCAGGGGTTCCAGACAGGGCCTGATAAAGGCCGGCTGTGGGGCCTGCGTCCTGCAGACGCCCAGGCCTTCACTGCTGAGCCGCCAGCTTGGGTACGAGGTGGGGTGCAGCTGGGAGCATGCTCGCCTAGAGCTGGGGGCCGTGCTCACTGGCAGAGAATCTGGCTCTGCACAAACCCACGGCTATTTCTAGAAACAGGGCAAGCCCCACCTTTCTGGAATCACACTCTGAATAGTGGCCCCTCTGCCTGCACAGATACTGGGGTGCCTCTGAGCTTTCCCCTGGGGTTCTGCTTCATGCCATTTCCTTCTGCTCTTCAACCCCTCCAGTGATTCCAGTCCAGGGCTCTCTCGGGACCTCAGCCCGGCCACACCAGCCCGCCCTCCACACTCTCCCTCGTCAAAAATCTCCTGGCTGTGTCTGCCGTCTTCATCTTCTGCGTTTCCCTGACAACAACTTTCTTGAATTAAAAATTATATTAAAAATATTAATTACATTGGGAAAGAAAAGGCACCTTCACTATCGTATGTGTTTCCAAACAGCCTCACAGTAAATGGAGCTTCTCATTCAAAAAAATATTGTGCTGGATTCCCCAGCTAAGAGATGTGCCTTATCAAGGCATAATCTACATATAGCACAAAACAAAGAGAGAGAAAGAAAGAACTGGGAAAGGACTAGCACAGAGCCACTGATCCATCCGAACGGGTGTGGAGAGAAAAATCTACGCACGCATGGTAAAGCTGGCAGGGTGCTGTGCTCAGCTGCACTCCACTCTGTGAAACCCCATGGTCTGCAGCCCTCCAGGCTCCTCTCTCCATGGGATTCTCCAGGCAAGGATACTGGAGTGGGTTGTCATTTCCTCCTCCAGAGTTTCTTCTCAGGCCAGGGATTGAATCTCTGTCTCCTGGATCTCCTGCATTGCAGGCAGATTCTTTATCACTGAGCCGAGCCCCAGGGAAGCCCATGCTAAGTACCAAGAGTTTAAAAAAATGCAATAAACAGACGCAGCACAGTCGTGGTTTTTACCATGACGGCACACACAGAAAACTTCTCAGCTCTTGTTCAAAAAGTCCTTCACTTTCCTCATTAAGGATATGGGCGGTATTATCTAGTTTTGGTTTCTCTGAATGGAATCTTTTTGTTTCATTATATAATCTGATTGTTTATCCCTAGTGTGTATGAGGACATTCTTAACATTTATTTTCCCTTAGTAACTGGCCTCCATTCTAAATGTTTGTTTGGTTGGTTCTAATGGTTCTGAACTGGTTTCTTTTTTTTGTTGCTGGGGGCAGAGGGGCAGGGCAAGGTCCCAGGTAGATAACTCTGTCTTCTCGGAATAGTAACACTGTTGCTGTTCCAGTTTCCCATAGCCCTGTCTCTATTTGTTTTTCCTGTCTCACAGGTTAGTGTCCGTGTTTTAGGCAGTGTTGAGATATAGAACGCTGCTGAGGATGCTCTTGACCTTCATGCAGAGGCAGTGGCGGCCACAACAGCTTCTGGAATAGGTACACCTGGTGAGGCTGAGGACAAATCTTATTGTAGCTTCTGGAGACTTGAAATACCAGAAAAAGAGATTTTGATATCAGAAATGCATAACATTTTCCCAGATGCATCTTCAGCATCTATTGAGATGATTCTATTTTCCTTTCTGACTATGGGTGGACTGGAAGGCATGACTCGGGGAGAATCAGGAACAAGGCCAGTGCTTCCGACACATATTGGCAGTACGTCCAGAAGCCCGGCGTGTGTGCGTGCTCAGTTGCTTCAGGCGGGTCTGAATGCGACCCCATGGACTGTAGCCTGCCAGGCTCTTCTGCCTATGGGATTTTCCTGGCAAGAATACTGGAGTCAGTTACCATTTCTTCCTCCAAGGGACCTTCCCTGACCCAGGGATCGAACCCATGTCTCCTGCATTGCAGGTGGATTCTTTTACTGCTGAGGCACTGGGGAAGCCCCAGAACCTGGCCAAGAGACCCAAAGGTCCAACTGGCCTTCTAGTCCATAAATGAAACCTCCTTCCAGGTTTCCAGTGAGACCACCCTAACCTTTGGAAATACTGCTGAATTTATTTTTCCTATACTTTATATGGAATGTAATCTAAAAGGAAGTGCGTCTGTTTGTTTTCTAAATCTCCTACAGGTTTTTGATTATAGATATGTCAAACACTGAGATGTTTTTTTTTTTCTTAACTAGTTTCTGGGTGAAGGAGGTGGTCCCCAAAGGGGGACTCTTCCTCAGTCCCAGGGGAAGCGGGTACACTGGGGTGCCCACTTCCTGTCCGAGGGGTGCTTCAAAGTGGAAGGAGTCACCTGGACAGAGTTCACCTGGAGCCTGACGTCTCTGGAGGCTCTTCATGAAACATTTGACAGCCATTCTTTTCCCAGGCTCTGCTCCTCCCAGTTTTGAAATTCTTTAGGAGGAAGTTAAGAGCCGCTCAGAGCCACCTGGTCCCCAGCACAGAGCTGCCTGTATGTCCACTTTGACCCTCGACTCCCCTCTAGTGAGGGCTCAGCGGCTGCTGCGTCTCCAGAGGGTCCGCCAGTCATCTCACAGTCACCCAGAGCGCCGACGAGGGCCAGGCTGCTGGGGGCTAAGTCCTGCCGGCCCCCTTGCCACAGGCAATGAGTAATTTTGGACTTGAGCCCTGGTCTGTAGGCCTCGGGAGCCCCCTGCCTCCTGCCATCCTGGCGCCTCCCTCCAGCCTTGCCAGACAGCGGAGCCCCACGAGAGATGGGTCGCCTTATCTTTTTCCTGTCTTTTCTCTATTGCATCAGAATCTTCTGAAGCAAATGTGTACTTGGGACGGAGCTTTGCGATTCCAGGGGTCTTTGCCAAAGATCTGCGAGCTGACGTTTGCATCTGTTTATTTATTGTTTGGTGCTTGGGGACAGGGTAGAAATGCAGACACCCATGACCCCCAGAAAGCGGGCCGAGGGAGTCATCATGGGAATTGGTCCGGCTGATTTACGGCACTCTCGTGACCCAGGTCAGGAAGCTCAAGTTCACAGCATTTTCTTGGCACCCCTCTATTCCTAAACGTCCAGCTCACTCCAAGCCAGTCCCCATCTTAAGGTGATGTGTAATTCTTCAATTTCCCAACAAGTAACAAATGCCAGCCACGCGAAAATAGAGCACCCAGGTTGCACCCTGGGTTGGAAGGCTTGGCCACCATCACACAAACTTTTCATTGCTCTTCTTTGATCTTTTGAGTCTACTGGTTCTCCCCTCCAGGGAGGAGGCTGTTGGAGTCTGTCCCAGGGGGTCGCACCGCTGGAGGGAGTCTAAGAAGTGGCCTTCTGAGCCTGGCTAAGCCCTACAACTGGATCTTCCCTCTCATCTGTCACCAGGGCTCCTTGAAGGGCCAAGTGTCTGCTGCGTCCCACCCCAGAAGGAAGACACGGAGCTGGCTCCACTGTGGCTGAGACTGTGGCAGCTTGTAGATGTCCCCTGTCTGCGGCTGGGGTCTGCCCGCTTGAGTCAGAGCCATGGAAGAGGCGGGAAAGCCGGGACAGCTCTGCGTTGCTTCCCGAATCCTCTGTTGTAAGACAGGAGATCGTGTGAGGTTGCGGACGCCCTGCCGTCCTTCACTCATTTCTGCGCTTTCATGCATTCGGCACCAAGTCACGGGCAGAGTGTACATGAGCACAGGGGCCCCGCAGGGGAGGGGCCCGGTGTGGCAGAGAGAGGGGGCACGTGCCGCTGCACTTGGACAGCTCAGGTGCACGGGAGCCCAGGACAGATACCTCTCTACCTGACCACAGCAAACATCCAAACGACACCCACCTTGACCTTGCCAGGGAGGCGGCCCCTGCCAGTGGTCCGGGAGAGGAGCTAAGGGCTGGAATGAAAGACTTTTTAGCAAACTACCTTGAGGCAGTGGGAAATGGGCCGAGGTGGCAGTTGGTGGAGACTGGCATCCACCAGGGAGAAAGTCAATGGGCCGGGGTCCAACCAGGACACAAATCAGTGCAGAAGCTCAGCCTTCTGTTTGGAGGCGAGGGACGTTGCAATGTCTCGTTGGGCTGTATCCTAACATTTTTTCCATTCTTTTGCAAAAGGCGAACATTAAATAACTAAATTGGACACTTTAAGCCCCAGTAACATGGGACTGAAGAGGAACACTGCGCTTGCAATTAAGATAACCACAAGAGGAAAGGCGGGAGCTTTGAGCAAATGAGGTTTCCATTCTGCTGGGCTCAGTAACGCAGGAGTCCACCAAGGCCTGCAGACAGCCGTGTCCCCGCATCCTTGCTTCCCTTGAACAATGGAGGCCGCTAACCGCCCTCAGCCCCGCCAGGTTGCCGTCTTGGTCTGCCATGCCACAGGAAACCCCGTCTTCTGGGAAGATGGTGCCCACCCCCTCACCAGCCTGCCCAGCCCCCTCGTCTCCCAGAAGGGCTCCTAAGTCCTCCAAGACATAGATCGTGTATCAGCCTGATGGAGAACAGCCAGTGATTATCAGCAAGGTTAGAGCAAGTTACAGCCCAGCTTTGGGGTGACACGGCATCCTCGTTTTCAGGGCAGGTTTGGGGACAGGGATCGTAGACCAGAGAAGCCTAGGTTTCCAGGCTCATCCGAACGAGATGTGAAAAAACACATTTCATTATTTTGTTTTTGGCACCGAGACGTTCCAGAACATTCCTTACGGGCTCACTTATCAACTCTTTTAAAGACAAATGGGACTCTGGGTAGAGTTTGGCTCCTGTCCTCCCGGGAGGCGGGGTTGGGGGGGACTTGGTAGCACATAGCTGAGGGGGGGACGTGCAGGTGTGGATTCCAGCCGGCTCTGCAGCCTGCCCCACCCCCACGCGCACCCCACACCTTGGATGCTCACACCCCATGCCTGCCATCCCCTGAACCCAGGCCCCTCCGGCGACTCTGCTCAGCTCTGCTAACCCCTGACCTTGGTGGGACCCCCTCGCTCCAGGCAACCCTCTGCTCAAGCTGCCTCTTCAGAGAAGCCACGAGCGGCCAGGGTGACGCCAGCCTCCTGTCCCCGCTCCCTGCGCCCCCAGCTTTGCTGTCCTGCACAGCCCCCCGACAATGACTTGAAGTCTCCTGGTGTGTGTCCTGCCTGCTCATGTGCGACTAGGGTGACGCCAGCTTTCTGTGACCTCCCCTTGCACCCCCAGCTCTACCGTCCTGCAGAGCCCCCAACAATGACTTGAAGTCTCATGGTGTGTGCCCTGCCTGCTGCCCCCTGCCCATCAGGCCAAGCTCCGTGGAGGCGGAAACCGCCTTCCTCTGCCCTGAATCCCAGCCTCCTAATAGGAGCCCAGCACACATACGGAGCTCAACCAGTTTCTGCCCCAGTGAAGGGCTGAGTCCACAGGGTGCCACACCTCTGTCTGGCCTTCCCAGGAGACGAACCCACTGCTTCCTTGTCTGCAAAGCGCTCTCACACCATGCTGAGGTCCAGCATCACAAGTGGGGGCATGCACGTCTGTCTCCCCAAACGGGTGGGGGGTCCTCCACAGGAGAAACTTGATCATGATCACCTTTAGTCTCCGAACAGCCAGGGCTCAATAAACGTGTGCACGACGTGGAGACACGGCTCCGAACGCCAGCGCCTCTGGACTAGCCCAAGAATGTGTG
Source organism: Nanger dama (assembly GCA_917880005.1). Lineage (NCBI taxonomy): Eukaryota > Metazoa > Chordata > Mammalia > Artiodactyla > Bovidae > Nanger > Nanger dama. The sequence continues at coordinate 646,764 of CAKJTW010000118.1, read as the reverse complement.
CTCCGGGCTGCACGTCCCAGACCTCACGCCTGCACCTGCAGGAAGGCGAACCGGCGCCTGCTGGGCCCAACGCACCTGCCGCCTTGGCGAGGCCACCTGCCCCTAGGCACGTCCCAGCACCCAGGATCTGCTCCTCTTCCTGAAAGTCTTTCTTTAGATTGTAGTGAAAAATACACACCATTACACATTACCATATATAAAACAGGCAACCAACAAGGACCTACTGTATGGCACAGAGAATTACACTCGATGTTTTACAAACACTTATAAGGGAAGAAACTCTGAAGGATATATTGCTGTTGCTCACTCACCAAGTCATCTCCGACTCTTCGCGACCCCACGGACGGCAGCACGCCAGCTCCCTGTCCTCCACCATCTCCCGGAGCTTGCTCACACTCATGTCCATCGAGTCAGTGATGCCATCTCATCCTCTGCCTCCCTCTTCTCCTTTTGCCTTCAATCTTTCCCAGCATCAGGGTCTTTTCCGCTGAGTCGGCTCTTCGCATCAGGTGGCCAAAGCACTGGAGCATCCACTCCAAGGACAGACGGATGCATACTCCAAGGATATATGTGTGTATCTGCAATATCTTGCTAGCGTGGCCATACAACACAGTGGGTCAGCTTTATACATGAATATAGACTGTTATTTAGTCACTAACTTGTGTCTAACTCTTTTGTTAGAGCATGGATTGCAGCCAGTCAGGGTCCTCTGTCCACGTGATTTCCCAGTCAAGAATACTGGAGTGCGTTGCCATTTCCTTTTCCAATAGAGTATACACACACACACACACACACACACACACACACACACGTGTGTATAATTGAATCCATGCTCTATTCCTGAAACTAACAAGCATACTGTAAACCACACTTCAATGTTGTAAATAAATGTGGGGAAAATGCAGCATAAAGCTTACCATCTTTACCATTTTAGGTGTATAGTTCAGTAGCATTTAAATATCACACAGTTGTGCAACCGACCTCTAGAACTGTCTCATCTTGAAACACTGGAGCTTTGTCCCCGTGCGGCAGCACCTCTCCTATCTCCTCCTCCGCCCAGCGCCTGTCTCTAGGACGCCGACCATGCCGGAGACCTCGCATGAGTGGAATTGCACAGTATTTGTCTTTTTGTGTCTGGCTCATTTCTCTTGGCCTAAGATTCTCAAGGTCCATCCACAGCGGAGCCTGTGTCAGCAGGTCCTCCCCTCGCAAGGCTGAGCGACGTTCCACCCAAGGGATAAACTCCGTTTTGCTCACCCACTCAGCCCTCAGTGAATACTCAGATGGCCGCCGCCACTACATTTTCCTTTCGGGGATTTACTCAGAAAAGGAGCTGCAGGATCGCATGGCCATCCTGCAAGCTTCTGGAGAACCTCCGTTTCCACAGGCACTGCACCATCGTCTGTGCCGCCAACAGGGTACGCTTCCCCACAGCCTCGCTGACGCTTGCTGCTTTCCTGCTTCATGGAAGCAGGCACCGGAACAGGTGTGAGGCGGTATCTTCAGTTCAGTTCAGTTCATTTCAGTCGCTCAGTCGTGTCCGACTCTTTGCGACCTCATGAATTGCAGCATACCAGGCCTCCCTGTTCATCACCATCTCCTGGAGTTCACTCAGACTCACGTCCATTGAGTCCGTGATACCATCCAGCCATTTCATCCTCGGTTGTCCCCTTCTCCTCCTGCCCCCAATCCCTTCCAGCATCAGAGTCTTTTCCAGTGAGTCAACATTTCGCATCAGGTGGCCAAAGTACTGGAGTTTCAGCTTCAGCATCAAAGAAATCAGCTTCCTTCAAAAGAAATCCCAGGGTTGATCTCCTTCATAATGGACAGGTTGGATATCCTTGCAGTCCAAGGGACTCTCAAGAGTCTTCTCCAAAACCACAGTTTAAAAGCATCAATTCTTCAGCACTCAGCCTTCTTCACAGTCCAACTCTCACATCCATACATGACCACAGGAAAAACCATAGCCTTGACTAGATGGACCTTAGTCAGCAAAGTAATGTCTCTGCTTTTGAATATACTGTCTAGGTTGGTCATAACTTTTTTCCAAGAAGTAAGCGTCTTCTAATTTCATGGCTGCAATCACCATCTGCAGTGATTTTGGAGCCCCAGAAAATAAAGTCTGACACTGTTTCCACTGTTTCCTCATCTATTTCCCATGAAGTGATGGGACCAGATGTCATGATCTTCGTTTTCTGAATGTTGAGCTTTAAGCCAACTTTTTCGCTCTCCTCTTTCACTTTCATCAAGAGGCTTTTAGCTCCTCTTCACTTTCTGCCATAAGGGTGGTGTCATCTGCATATCTGAGGTGATTGATATTTCTCCCAGCAATCTTGCTCCCAGCTTGTTTCTTCCAGTCCAGCGTTTCTCACGATGTACTCTGCAAAGAAGTTAAATAAGCAGGGTGACAATATACAGCCTTGACATCCTCCTTTTCCTAGTTGGAACCAGTCTGTTGTTCCATGTCCAGTTCTAACTGTTGCTTCCTGACCTGCATACAGATTTCTCAAGAGGCAGGTCAGGTGGTCTGGTATTCCCATCTCTTTCAGAATCTTCCACAGTTTATTGTGATCCACACAGTCAAAGGCTTTGGCATAGTCAATAAAGCAGAAATAGATGTTTTTCTGGAATTCTCTTGCTTTGTCCATGATCCAGCAGATGTTGGCAATTTGATCTCTGGTTTCTCTGCCTTTTCTAAAACCAGCTCGTACATCAGGGAGTTCACAGTTCACGTATTGCTGAAGCCTGGCTTGGAGAATTTTGAGCATTACTTTACTAGCGTGTGAGATGAGTGCAATTGTGCGGTAGTTTGAGCATTCTTTGGCATTGCCTTTCTTTGGGATTGGAATGAAAACTGACCTTTTCTAGTCCTGTGGCCACTGCTGAGTTTTCCAAATTTGCTGGCATAGTGAGTGCAGCACTTTCACAGCATCATCTTTCAGGATTTGAAACAGCTCAACTGGAATTCCATCACCTCCAGTAACTTTGTTCGTAGTGATGCTTTCTCAAGCCCACTTGACTTTACTTTCCAGGATGTCTCGCTCTAGATTAGTGATCACATCATCATGATTATCTGGGTCTTGAAGATCTTTTTGTACAGTTCTTCTGTGTATTCTTGCCACCTCTTCTTAATATCTTCTGCTTCTGTTAGGTCCATACCATTTCTGTCCTTTATTGAGCCCATCTTTGCATGAAATGTTCCCTTGGTATCTCTAATTTTCTTGAAGAGATCTCTAGTCTTTCCCATTCTGTTCTTTTCCTCTATTTCTTTGCATTGATCGCTGAAGAAGGCTTTCTTATCTCTTCTTGCTATTCTCTGGAACTCTGCATTCAGATGCTTATATCTTTCCTTTTCTCCTTTGCTTTTCGCCTCTCTTCTCTTCACAGCTATTTGTAAGGCCTCCCCAGACAGCCATTTTGCTTTTTTGCATTTCTCTTCCACGGGGATGGTCTTGATCCCTGTCTTCTGTACAATTCACGAACCTCATTCCATAGTTCATCAGGCACTCTATCTGTCAGATCTAGGCCCTTAAATCTATTTCTCACTTCCACTGTATAATCATAAGGGATTTGATTTAGGTCATACCTGAATGGTCTAGCGGTTTTCCCTACTTTCTTCAATTTGAGCCTGAATTTGGTAATAAGGAGTTCATGATCTGAGCCACAGTCAACTCCTGGTCTTGTTTTTGTTGACTGTATAGAGCTTCTCCATCTTTGGTTGCAAAGAATATAATCAATCTGATTTTGGTGTTGACCATCTGGTGATGTCCATGTGTAGAGTCTTCTATTGCGTTGTTGGAAGAGGGTGTTTGCTATGACCAGTGCATTTTCTTGGCAAAATTCTATTAGTCTTTGCCCTGTTTCATTCCGCATTCCAAGGCCAAATTTGCCTGTTACTCCAGGGGTTTCTTGATTTCCTACTTTTGCATTCCAGTCCCCTAAAATGAAAAGGACATCTTTTTTGGGTGTTAGTTCTAAAAGGTCTTGTAGGTCTTCATAAAACCATTCAATTTTAGCTTCTTCAGCGTCACTGGTTGGTGCATAGACTTGGAGAACTGTGATAGTGAATGGTTTGCCTTGGAAAGGAACAGAGATCATTCTGTCGTTTTTGAGATTGCATCCAAGTACTGCATTTTGGACTCTTTTGTTGACCATGATGGCTACTCCATTTCTTCTGAGGGATTCCTGCCCGCAGTAGTAGATATAATGGTCGTCTGAGTTAAATTCACCCATTCCAGTCCATTTTAGTTTGCTGATTCCTAGAATGTCAACATTCACCCTTGCCATCTCTTGTTTGACCACTTCCAATTTGCCTTGATTCATGGACCTGACATTCCAGGTTCCTATGCAATATTGCTCTTTATAGCATCAGACCTTGCTTCTATCACCAGTCACATCCACAGCTGGGTATTGTTTTTGCTTTGGCTCTATCCCTTCATTCTTTCCTTCATTCTTTCTTCATCCCCTTACATTTATCTCATGACGAGTAATGTTGAGTATCTTTTCCTGTACTTGTCAGCCATTTGTATATCATCTTTTTCAGTTCTACTTTTTATGCTTTTGGTGCAGTTTTAAAGTCTTTATTGAGTCTGTTACAACATTACTTCTGTTTTATGATTTTTTTTTTTTTCACCCTGAGGCATGTGAGGTCTTGGCTCCCCCATCAGGGATCAAACCCGCACACCTCGCACTGGAAGGTGAAGCTTTGACCACTGGTCGCCAGGGGAGCCCCTGGATACCAACTTTGGAGAAACATCTATTCAGGTATTTTACCCATTTTTAACTCCGATCTCAATCGTTGTTGTTAAGATCAGAAGTCCTTCACATATCCTGGACTTGCCCGCATTTTCTCAAACAAACGACTGGCAGATAGCCTCCTGTCTGTAGCTCCCTTTCCATCTGTTTGTTGAGTCCTGTCATGCACAGAAGTCCTTCCAGCGGATGGAGGCCCATCGGCCTATTTTTGCCTGCCTTGCCTGTCTCCTGAAAGTTTTACTGCCAGAGCCCAGATTGTTCTTTTTGGAAGGAGAAGATTCCATCTCCACAGGGTAAACAAGCTGCTGCAACTGCAGCCAGTGCCAGCGCTTCTCGCGAACTCCCTTCCTCCAGAAAGCTCCTCGCACACTTGCCTGGCTTCCATCCTGTGCCCTGGAGCCCATGATGCCCCCTCCTCCTTGAGCTGTGCCCGCCTAGCCACTTCTCCGTGGAGTCCTCCCTGGCCTCTACAGGAAACAACTCAACCTTCAGGCGTCTGCATTCCCCAATCCATGCCATCTGACTGCCCACGGTCAGCATGGTCTACCCCGCCCACTCGCCTGACCGCACGGTGCCCCCATCACCAGCATCAGAGTGGGCAGAGACCAGGGTGCGGGGCGTCCCACCACGGCTGTGCTGAGCCACCACCTCTGATCCTTTCTTGTCCCATCTCCCCCGACCCCGCCCGCCCAGAAGCTGGACTGTCATGGGGACCGGTGGGTGCAGGACCGGGCAGGCAGGGGCTCGCCGAGCCTGTGTCCCATCCACGCTGAGCCCGGCTAGCCATGTCTGCATGTGTGAGCGACAGAGGACAGCGTGGGGGCCCAGGGCCTGGACTCAGCCAGCTCAGAACACAGCTCACCTCACAGACGGAGCCCCAGCCCACCCCAGAGGACAGCACCTTCCGTCCTGGGGGGACCGGGCCAGGGGCTCCTGTGGGCCAGCTGGAGGTGGCAGAACGGAGTAACTCGCCCCCCCGGGCTGAGACCTACAGCGTCATCTCTGCCCCAAACCCACTGGACTGGAGCTTTGCCCAGCGTGTGCTGGGGTGAGGGGTCAGCTCTAGGCAGATGGCAGTTTGGGGGCTTGGAGCCCACCAGCTCTCAGCCCCACTGAGTCCCACTCTAAACGATGTGTCAGACGATGCCCAGGCCCCTGAGTCCCCCGGGAGCCTTGGGCTGGTGAGACCAGCAGAGCCCTGGCACCCAGGCTTGTGTCTCAGGGACAGTCCCTGCTGTGCTGTGCCGGTGTGTGCTTGTCAGGGAGGTGGTCCAGGGGTGCCAGTTGCTTCCCCGGGCATCCGCTACCTCCATTCCTTCTTTCAGCCATCCTCTCATTCCACTTAAAGAATCTCACTCAGGCGGGAAGCGAGCCCTCCTCCTGGCTCAGTCCTACAGGGCAGGGCGTCGTCTCTGGCTCCTCCTCTTTCTGGCAGCCACCTGGCACACCCCACCTTCTGGGTCCCACTGGCCCTCCTTCCCACATCATCCAGGCCCTTGGGGACATGCCCAGAGACCTCGGAGGCAGGGGTGCCACCCCGCCGCTGGCCACCCAACCTGCTCACCAGCTTCTTTCTGGTGAGGATGCTATTGGGTTTGAGCCCTGGGCTCGAGGCACATCCCAGATGCGGCAGGATGGCCCGGAGCCCACGTCTGGCGGCCAGTCTGTCCACCCTGGCCTCGTCTCTGGAGGCTGTTTGCTGGCGGCTTGCCCAGTGCCCACCCCGTGCCCCTGGGCACACAGGGTGCCCTGCGGCCTCCACAGCAAACGCGTCTTCTGTCTTCTCCACGGCTACCCAGGCTCACCTCCCTCCTACTGCAGCCGCCCCACTCCAGGAGCCGGACTGGGCCCTCCTCCGTGTGCCCTGAACCTCAAAGCCACTGCAGAGAGCCCGGTGAGTGTGTGTGTGTGAGACAGTGCATTGAGGTCAGAGGAGGCAACACACAGCGTAGAGCATCTCAATTCTCAAAAGTCACCAGTCACACCCAAAATTCACCAATTACCCAGCCCTACATCCGGATGTGTGTCTCCCCGCATATCATCAAAAATCACCACTCACGCCCCCAGATCGGAATGTGTGTCTTCCCCACATCACCCATCCCCCCCACACCCCACTAGGATGCACTGTGGCAGCTCTCTGTCCCTCCCCCTCCGCTCAGGAGCTGTGTCCCCCCTCAACGTCACTGCCCGCCCCCCACCCCCGCAAACCGTCACCGGCTCCTAGGATGGATGAGGCCGCCGCTCTGTCATCCACAAGCCCAAGGCCCCAGCCAGCAGCCAGGGAACTGCACATCACCAGCACTTTATCCCGTTGCACGGAACATGCACTTTTGTGTCACAGACGCAGCGTGATTTCTTTGTGCACTTGGTTGGAGACAGAGGGCCCTCCCACAACCCCCTCGCCTGTATTTTCCATCATGCAGACACGCCCCCGTGTGCAAGCCACAGGCCGGGCCTCGGGCTGGGCCATAAGCAAGCTGTGGTCCCCAAGGCGCTCAGGTCTTCCTGAGGGTCAGACTGGAGAGAGTTCCAACGCCCGGGCCAGTGGGGGAGCAGAGGGCGTCGGGGGGCGCCACACACACCACAGCTGGAGGGCCTCAGCCAGAGCCACTCGGCTTCTGTGGACTGAGAGTAACAGCGCCCACTCATTGGCGGCTGCAGGAGGAGAATAAACGCTGCTCGTGAAGTGCCGGAACCCGGAGGGAAGCGCTGCTCTCACGGCCCCAGCGGGCCCCTCGCTGGTCTTCCTGGCTCCCTGTGCTTCTCCTGAGCCGTGTGGTTCTGCCCCTGACTCCAATCTGGAGGGGGGAGCCCTCACACACCCACACAGCCTGGACTGTGGGAGAGAGGCACCCCCACCAAAGCGCCCCCCAAACCTGGTCTCACTCGGCTGCTCCCTGAGGGCCTCTGACCCCCATGGGCCCATCGCTTAGAGCACAGGAGTCCAGAGAAGGCACTGCTCGAGGGGAGGCGCCTGGAAGGCAGTTCTGAAGGTGGGGTGCAAGGCAAGGAGCAGTGCTCCATCTGGGCCCAAGCGGGCCAGGCCAGAGGCACCCAGGGGCAGGTGGACCCCAGGCAGGGGGGCCCTGGGCCCTGCGTCTCTGCAGAGCAGCCCAGGCCAGCGCCCCTGACACATCCCATGTGGTCCTGGCTCCCGCCTGGGTCCTGGCGTCCTGGGCAGCTCGTCCCCTTGCCCAAGCCCACCCTCAGGAGCTGGGTGCTGCCTCCTGCCCCGGGCTCCTGGCGCCCCATTCAAGCCTTCCTGCTCTGTTTATTTGCACAGCCAGAAGACAAAAAGCCGTGGCTCTGAGTCACTCCTTTTCCCCAGTCGGCTCTGATTCATGCAGGAGGCCCACGGCGGGGACTAACCCGGCCGTTAACCTCTTGGTTTCTTTATGTCTCTACAGCAAGGCATGTGTGGTTTCGGATTGAGAGTTTAAGCACGGCCCGCTGCATCCGCGTGCTCGTGGGCGAGCTGCTGAGGACAGGCAGCCCACAGGAGAGGGCCTGCCCCAGGCTTCCCCTCCTAGACACCTCAGAACCACCTCACCCGGCGGTGATGGAAACTTACAAACATTTCAATCATCGTCCTGCAGAGGATCGGGCCATCTGACAAGGGTGGTTCCAGGATGTGCCAGAAGTATGCACCAACACAGCCCCAGGTGTGAGAGAAGACAGGCTCAGAGAAAATTCAATCATGGTTCAGAATCGGAAAGGAAATGTGAGGCTCAGAGCCGGGCTCAGCCTGGGGACCCTTGGCTGGGAGGCTGCAGGTACAATTCAGACCCCAGAGAAGGCTATAAACAACCAGGGTCCAGGGTTGCAGAGAATCTGACTTGCCCAGATGGGAGGGGGTGGAAACCCACCAGCACCGCCAACCTCTCCTTGGGTCCTGAATGTGTGAGGTTCGTCCCGAAGGCCAGGAGTGAGGGGTGAGCGATTTCTATCTCGAGTCCCAGTGGCCGCTGAACATAAGCGCCCCCAGAAGGTCCTCTCTGGGTCTCTCTGAGTCTGGACTAGGGGGACCGCCTGTTCACCGTATCTTCTCCACTTGCTTCTATTAATACAAACCTGAAGCGGTTCATGATTAAGAGCAGATATCCCCAGTACAGAGAGAAGAACAGAAAAGAAAGACGAATGAGGAGGCTGAACCCACACCGAGGGCGGGGGGTGGCCGTGGGGGGCAGAGGATGAGCTAAGCGCCTGTGCCGATCTGCCCGGGAGATAAAGGGCGGAAAACGGAAAGATGCCCGCCCCCAGACCCCACAAGCCGGTGCAGGGTTCTGCTAGGGAGCCCAGCGGGGCCAGCTTGGCTAGTTCCAGGAGAAGACATCGGATGATCGTGGCATTACAGGCATGCAGTGTGGATACAGGGGACTGGGGACAGAATGGGGAGCGGGGCTCACGGAAGGTGCAGACACCGGAGGAACTAAAGCTGTGACTCGGAGAGGAAGCTCCAGTGAGGGCGGGTCTGTGGGAGGGCAGAGGGCTTCACCGGGGCACCGGGGTGGGAGCGTGAACAGAGTCTGGAGGAAGGGGTGCGTGGCATGAGCCCTCCTCTCTCTCTCTCAAAAAGCCCCAGTGGCTTTTCTCAGACCGCGTAAGTGATACACAGCATTTGTGGAAAATGTGGGAAAAAAGGAAGCAATAAAAATAGAGGAGAGTTCAAGGCTCTTGCATTGATTCTAGTCCACAGACACCTGTCCCTACCCTTTCTCTGGACAAGGACATCCATGCAAGCACACACACTGAATCTCCAACCTGCGACCGTACTGGATCGTATGTCTGTTTCCCTCCCATTACTACGTCTCTACTGAGAGGTGAAGCCAATGAAAGTCGCTCAGCTGTGCCCAGCTCTTTGCGACCCCAGGGACTGTACAGTCCACGGAACTCTCCAGGCCAGTGTACTGGAGTGGGTAGCCGTTTCCTTCTCCAGGGGACCATCCCAACCCAGGGATGGAACCCAGGTCTCCTCCATTGCAGGCGGATTCTTTACCAGCTGAACCACAGGGTGAAGCCCTACGTATCTCCTGACGCCACAAAATTTGCTGACTGTATAGTGCTCCAGCGTAGGGATAAACCACCTATTCAACAGCTTCCCAGGACACGCCCTAGTGTTAGCAAAGCTGATAAGAGTGTCTTTGTTGCAAGACAGAGCCGCAGTGATTCACTCAAGATAACTCCTGAAAGTGGATTTGCTCCATGCAAGCTGCTTTCCAATTTCTCAGTCTTTTTACCTACTGTCAAAACCTCTTTAGAAAGGTTTTACAACTTATCTTCTCCCTGGCAGGGACAGAGGTCCTGGATCCTCACAATTTCCTCAATAATGGGGATTATCATGATATATTATATATGTTATTATATAATAAATTAAATAATGCATAAAATATAAGATGTATAAAAAGCGGAAAATCCACTTTAATATAAAATCATGTCCTCTTATTTTGAGTTTCTTGGCTGCTGTTGAGGTCAACACTTTTTTATGTGTACTGGCCAACTGAATTTCCTCTTTTATAAATTTATATATTTTGCCCTCATTTTCTGCTGGGTAATTATCTTTTCTCTTATGGATCTTTAAGGGTTCTTTGTCTTGTTAAGAATATTGATTCATTATGAAACAGATTGTAAATACTTCCCAGTTCCTTTCAAAACTCTGGATATCCTAGTTCTTTGGTGCTTGGAAGTGTAATTTTTAGACTTTTTCTCTGTGACTTGTTTGCTGTTCACGGATGAAGCTCTAAACGCAGGAGCCATGCTGTGAAGCCTCCATCTGCAGCGCCTTCAGCTCCCTCTGTGGCCCCTGTCAGACTCTGGGGTGGGTGCCCCCTGGGGCATGCATGTCAGTGACTCCTGCCAAATAGAACCTCGGACCTTGATGGGACAGACTGCACTCTATGTCTGCCCAGATTCACCAGGAGGCCTGATTTGGTGGCAGACGTTTTCACGGAGAGGTTGGGTGACACCTGACCAGCTCTGGGCACAGTGAGAGGGCAAGATGGCTAGAGGGTGCTCCTCATGAGTGCTCCCCGCGTGTGGGCATCCAGGGGTGCCAGCTTAGCTCCCATCCCCCTGGTGGTACAGGGCTAGCCAAAAGTTTCATTCGGGTTTTTCTGTAACATCTTGTGGAAAAATCCAAATGAACGTTTTGGCCAACCTGATATTTCTGACTTGATGGGATCATCGACGAGATGGGCATCGGTCTGGGTGAACTCCAGGAGTTGGTGACAGGGAGTCCTGGCGTGCTGTGGTCCACGGGGTCTCAAAGAGTCGGACATGACTGAGTGACTGAACTGAACTGATATTTCTGAACCCCGCTGGAGGAAGGATGGAGATCCATCCCCCAACCCTGGATAGTGCCCTCCCTGGAGTGTTGGCCTGGCGTCCACACAGTGGCCCTCACGGGGGGGATACGGCGAGCCTGTGGCTCAGTCGCTCAGGGCAGAGGTGGCGGGACGGCAGAGCAGCGTCCCCAGGCACCGCAGCGCTGGGCCACACGTGTGCACGGCACCCTCGGAATCAAAGCTCACACCCTCCGCATCCGGGCTCCACGCTCCCACAGGAAACGCACCGCGTGGAGGCATCGGGGTCCCCAGATGCATCTGGCTTGTGGGGGGCCCCAGGTTCTGGTCAGGGAACCAAACCACTTAGCTCGGGGGCCAGCGGGCAGCCGGGGTCCTTCCTTGTGTCTCCACGTGAGTCCTCGCGGAGCAGCTCGGGGAATCTCTCTGCCTCCCTTCTCCCCCTCCTGGTGGCTTTCTTTTTCGGGGGTGGGGGTGGTGTAGGGGATCAGGAAGAGCGGAACAGCAGCAGCATCTCTGCTTGCACCCCTCCTGGGAAGAGTCTTCTCCCTCAGCGTCCAGCTCTCCTGGGCCCTCTCGTCTGGATTCTCCAAACAGCCCGTGAGCCCAGCCCCACCTGTGGGGTTTCTGCAAGCAAGTCAACATGCGGACTGGGCAACACCATGAAGGCAGTGGTGTCTTTAGAAATGGACCCAAACCCCAGCAGAGGAAGCCCCAGGTGAGCACGCGCCCTCCAGCCCTCTCGGCGGGTCCCCGGGGCAGTGGCCAGGAAGCAGGTGAGGGGTGAACACATTCCTGAGGGCACCATGCCCGTCGGCAGCCCGGCACCGCTCTGCCCAGGGACACTGGTCTGCTGTCCGAGCACCTCTGCTCAGAGCAATGGAACTGGGGTCTCGCCGCACCCCTCTGGGCGCCACACCCCATGGACGCCAGGGCAATACTCCAGAGATGACAGAGAGCTCGCATCCGCAAGGGAAGGAGAGACGACCCTCAGCTGGCCCTGAACGATGTCCCACCCCCCTCCTCCCTGTGCCTCTCTCTCTGCGGGCAGCCCCCAAGAGGCTAGTCACACGTCCACTCTGCACTGGGCCAGGGTTCCGGCCCTGAAAAAGGCAACTCTGGAGAGAGGGGTTCATCCACAAGAGCAGCTCAGGGCCTGAGGCCCCCTTCTCAGGAATCGCCACGTCAGGGCGGCCAGAGAATCTGTCCCCTTTGAGCCTGCGAACTGTACTGAAATGGTCTAGTGAGTGGGTGGGCCCTGGGCTTTGGGGAGCCCAGTGTTGGATGCAATGGGCTCCAGGGATCCCGGGCCAGCCACTCGCATGGGTGTGGAAGACGCTCCTGCTCTCGTCCATTGGTTCGCCAGCCAGCAGGGCAGAACGCTGGGGCCACTCGCTCCCCCTGCCCCCTGCCACCCCCACCCCAGTGCCCGGCCCCCAAGCAGAGGCTTCTAGAGGTACAATCGACAGATTGCCAAGTGTGCTGTCAGAATTGTTTAAGGAACTTTTCTGATGAAGATGTAAGAGAGAGATTTTGAAAGGAAAACGCTTTTAGGCTGCAGAAGCCGACGAGATGAGACGCCTCTGATAAGGCCTGAACCACGTGGACCAGCAGATAACATCTCGAGAAAGTGGACGCAAGCGGACGGTCGAGCCCATCTCCACCCCCGAGGCCTACGGGTCACCAGAGAGGCCCAGGGTCTGACTCATGGGGGTTTTTGGAGCTAAAATACACGTAATATACAATTTATCATTTCAACCATTTTAAAGTATACAATCCAATAGAATTTCACTCAGTTGTGCAAACATCACCACGATCGAGTTCCAGACCTTTTCCATCACCCCAAACAGCAATCCCACACCCGTGACGCGGTCCCATCCCAGTCCGCCCCCACCCAGGCCTGGCCCCCGGCAACCACGAGTCGGCTTTTGCTTATCCCGGATATTTCACACACATGGAGTCACACACTTTCTGGTCTTTTGTGTCTGAGTTCTTTAACTCAGCGGAAACGTTCTCAAGCCCCGCCCGTGTGGTAGGAATAGCCCGCGTCAGAGCGCCGTTCCCGCGCGAGTCACGCTCCGCTGGACAGCCAGGGCCAGCGCAGCGGCCCCTCCGCGGGGGCGCCCGTGCCGCTTCCACCTCCGGCCGCTGCACGCAGGACTGCCATGGACACCAGTGGACACTTCGGTCTGAACACCTGCTTTCAGTTCTTCGGTGTATACACCCAGGAGGAAATGGCTGGGTCCTGCTGGCTCTTGGAATGTTGATAACCACAGAGCTATCTGCACCTGACTCCGCGTTTTTAGACACAAGAAGACTGAGTTCCAGCGAGGCTCTGACACGCCTCAGCCCAGAAGTGTAGGGCTGAGGGCAGGAAAGCGGGGGCCACTGAACGGCCACATCCGGGGGAACCCACTCAGAGCCTCCCTCCCTGAGACAGGAGACAGCGGGCACCCCCAGCAGACTCACTCGGATGCCTAACCTGCTCCCACGAGAGCAAAGCCTTGGCTTTCTAATTACAGTCTCCCCAAAGAGAAAAAGACCATGGCAGGGGAGTTCTTTCTAAGGGAAAGAATTACAGAAGGTTTAGTCCAGAAACGGTATTTTCACTGAAGAGCAAAATGCACTGTAGAGAGACACGGTGTCCACGTACAGTCACAGACATTTAAACCCCTCAGCGTTCAGGAGTCACTGCCTCACCCCCTCGAGGCGTAAGCAGAAGAGAGCTCAGCGCGTGAGGGAGGCACACCAGCTTCGCCCTCTGTGTCCTCGCGTCCCCTTCGCCTCTTTCTGGTTAGAAAAAGCGACATTATGTAATTAACACTGAATGACACTCGCCGCAACTTTCAAAAACACACCACACAAGCAGATTGTCTAAGAGCGAGCTTCACAGAATCTGCACGTTGACACACTGCTGAGGACGAGCCAGGAGGGTGAGCTCTGTTGCCCGTGCAAAGAACACTTTATCACCCTCAGGAGCTTGGCTGCTCCAGCAGAAGGACACTTCCCGAGATGGACACTCGGCTTCTCTCGGCAAAGCCAGGCTTGTCTGTTTCCCCTGCAACCCTCGGAGGTGGGCAGGTGTCTTTAGATGAGGGGGAGCTTGAAAGTGAAATTTGACGGAGGGGCTGGATCCCCAGGAGAAGGAAATAAATGCTGAGTTCCCGCTGCCTCCTGTTAACCTTGGCAAAGACCGAGCCACACTGGGCTCACGCTCAGGCATCCGTCCGCGTGACCTGAGGGTGGATCAGGAGCAGGTCCAAGACCCGTCCAGTCCAGCTGAGCACTGTGGAGATCCGCATTGTGGAGACCGCCACCTGGGGTCCCCACCCCTAGGCGGAGGGACCACCCTGGCCACAGAGCTCTCAGGGACCTCTGCTTTCTCGGCCACTAGAGGCACCCAGGACGGGGGCAGGGTCCCGCAGTCGGGGCCACCTCTGGGATGCCTCTGATGCCGCCTGGGGTGATGCTGAGCCCTGGGGGCACGTGGCAGGTGAAGTTTCTTCAGGTCTTCGTTTAGAGGCCCCGCAACCTCTGGCCCGGTGTGTCATCCCAGCTAGGTTGAGGAGGCCCTACTGGATTTTACAAAGTGCCACCTTCTGGGAAGACCAGGAGGGTGTGGCTCTGATAAAGCACTCTTTTCAAGGTTCCTGAGGGAGACTGGGGGCAGGGGACCAGCAGGGGGAGGTCCAGCTTCTGTTTCCTTACTAAGGGGCCTCAATCCCTTGATCGCCCTATTTTCATGTGAAATTCTCCACACCCCACTTTTCCTGTTCATACCTTCACTTTCTCTTTTATTTTGCCACTCCTGAAAAGGTTACCTTTGTCATATTATAAAGCTTTGAGTGATTGATCCGTGTTTACAGCATCACTGGAGATGCAGACAAACACTGAATTACTCAAACACAGTTGTTCAATGCAATAAAACAAAAGTGGATGCAGATAATCGCAACCTTTGAAATGAGCGGATAAATGTATCATAGTCCCTGCTTTTTGCTTACTATTTAATTAAAAGAGAATCTCTATCCTCAAAAAAATTGTCTTAAAGAGACCTCTGGAACTGGCAATAATTTAACATCCAGCAAAACAGCCGTGACTTAATTCTGCCCTTAGATACCTGACTGTGTGGACTCCTGACGCGAGAGGGAGGCACGTGGAGATCTCGTGCGGCTCTGACACGGGCGCCATGGAGTCCCAGCCCCGGACGCTCCCGCTGGTGGAATCACCATGTGGTCCATGCAGTTCTGGCCGGCTGGAGCAGGTCATTTTACACAAGAGAAATCAACAAAACAGGACACAGCACGCTTCCTGGGGTACAGATATCCACTGGGGGACTTCCAGTATCAGTGAAGCAATTTTCCTAGAAAATGTTAGAAACGGTCACTAAGGAGAAGCAGTCGCCAAGCACAGGGGTGTGTGTGGTGGGGGCAGGGGGATCTGGCTGCACATCTACGGCTGAGCCCACTGGACTTCCAGAACACCCGGGACCGCTCACCTCGGAGAACCTGAGATGCGCGCTTATTCCCTGTGCCCGAGTGATACTGTGAGGACGCGATGATGGGCTTTGCGCTCCTCTTGTATCACCTACTATGATATAAAACCTTATGTGGACTCCAGTCAATAATCGTGATAGATTTCAGCTAAAGAATAAGCACAAGAAAGGGTGTGGGGTTGTGGGGGGTCGGGGGAGGGGGGAGGAGCTGAAGAAGAAACGCTTCGAGACAAAAAAACGCACAAAGGACCAAGTCTGTCTCAGGTTCCACCTGCGTGCACAGACACCATGAAAGAGGGCAGCCACTCGGCTGCGTGCATCCTGAAGACTTTGAACAGCTTAGGCCCCCGTGTATAGTATGCAGCTTGGAAAGATTTAAATTCAGGAAAATTAATCTTCAGGGAAGACGTTATTTGTCAGTTGAATCCAATTATGTGACCAGAGTGGCTCCGTCCCTGGGTTGGGAAGACGCCCTGGAGAAGGGCACGACAACCCACTGCAGTGCCCCTGCCTGGAGAAGCCCATGGGCAGAGGAGCCTGGCGCTGCGGCCCGCTGAGCTGCCAAGAGTCAGACACGCCTGAAGCGACTTAGCACGCACAGATGCATGTCAACAGGGACGTGCTGATGCTCAGCTTGAGACAGAAAGTAGACTCTTCCTCCCTCCTTTGCTCTCCAGTGTGCAGTGAGGCAGGCATTTCCCAAAGAAACAATGAGCTTCTGGGTACTGGTCAAGGTGGTGTCATTAAGAGCAGGGCTTTCAATGTGCCCGGCCCTCCGGAAGTGACCCAGGAAGGATCGATCCTGCTAACGCTGCGGGCAAGCTCGCCTTGTTCTTCCTCCATGGACCTGAGCGCCCGAGATCCGAAAGCACACGAGCAGGGAGCAGGCACTTCCGCACCCACGGGGCCAGAAAGCCAAACAAAGCAAGCGGCTTTTGACTCCTGATCCCACGGCTCTCCCTGCAAACGAATCTACTTAAGGGACTGAGATTAATGAAAGGAAATAGCAGCTCAACGTCCATTTCTGGGTCTCCTGATTGAAAGAGCACGCTGCCTGCTCGCGTTCTGACTTCCAGGATGTTAAATCAAAGTGGAACACACAAAGAAACCCACCGCGGCAGCCGAGTCAGAGACAGTAAACCACGGGCCTGTGTTTCCTTTCAGGGAGTTTGTTTAGTTTACAAGCTGTCCCTCAAGAAGCCCTCCCTTGTCTCTGGAGCAGGCAAACGCCTCCTGACTCTGTAACGAGAGGGAGACTCTCAGAGAGAAGGTAACAGAAAGGCCAGTGTGACATTTTATTTGTACAGCCACAGAAGACTGTGGGAACAACAGAAGCGGGGCCTCTGTTCTCCACGGGGAGTCGGAAAAGGCTCCCCACGCCTCCCTTCTCCAAGCACAAGGCTCAACGCCCACCCTCAGGTTGCCTTCTGAGCTGCTCTGCCTGACTCTCCAGAGAGGCTCTGGCTGTGACCCCCGCCAGAAACCTCAGCCCCCGGGGTTGGGGGCTGGATGCTTGGCCGCCGTCAAGGGATTAATACGAATTACGGTCTTTGCCCACATCTTTCCTGCCAGTCACATGCCAGATCTGCATGTCCAGAAAACCAAAGGCAAACTCTCCATCATAAACAGCAAGAAAAAGGAGTTTAATGCCAGACAACTCAGTTGACCATTCCCCCCACCCCAAAGATGCAGGTGGCTATTTTCAAGGCTGAATATAAGCTAAAAAGAAAGGAGTATTTTTCAGAATAACCGAATTTGATAACTTAAAGCTCGTTGAATTCAACCCCACCCTTCATTCAACCGACGGGAAATTCTGGCCTAAAGAAAGGAGAGACGTGCCCAGTTTTAAGAGGCACCACTCTTAGGATGGGAAAAGTGAAATGACCATTCCACAGGAGCTGTCACGAGAAGCTGGGTCATCTTATTTTTCCCTGATCAAATAACAAGAAAACAAAATGATGAGAAGAAATTGAGCAATAACTAACAGCCTCCACAGACACACCATGCCTCAACTCTCCCAGTCAGGTCCCTTCTTACACATAATCACAGGATCATATTATTCTGAACGAGAGAGTTGTGGATAAAATAATACAGATATTCAAAGCACGAAAGACATTGTTTTGATTCAAAATGACTCTCTTTTCAACTAACCATGAAGCATTTCTCTTATGTCGGAATAAAGTTACATGTTGACTTTTCCAATTTCTGATTTGAGTCTGCTCTTAGCGTGACAACTGCTAGCAATCATGGAAGAAAAATCCCACCGTGCCTTAGTTGACATCAGCATGAAAATCATAGTGTTAATGTCACCGTGTCTCACTCCAAAACAAACATTAAATTAAAGCTTATTTAATATAACTAAATTGCATTCAAATATTTACTACTGAACCTACACACAAAATACGTCCCTATTAACAACAAACAAATGCTAACGTAAAATAAACATGACTGAGTTTAGGATTTGATACCTGTCTGTCTTTCTCTTTCTCTGTCTGTCTCTCTCTCAGGGTCTTTCTGTTTCTCTCTCTCTCTCTGTCCACCCCTTAACTGTGTATGACTCCAAATACTAAAATTTCAATCTCTCCACTTCTTGGATGAATAAGTGTGATAAATCATTGGCTTTAGAACAGTTGTGTGTGTGAGAGAGAAATGTAAGTCAATGTGGACGGTATCTTAGAAGCAAATGCTGTCAGTTTCAGACAGTATCTTCCAAGGAAATGTGTCAGTTTCGGTATTTCCTACAATTCCTCTGAAAAATATATTCTTGATTAGCATAGGAATAAACATATTGATTGGTATTTCTCCTTCAGATTTCTAGGACTTTACTCTTTGTTTCTGAATGATAAGGACCCACTTCTACAGTGACGTGTTGAAAATATGAGCAGTCCCCTTATATTCTGAAAAGTGCAGTAATGCAAATGACATCAGGAAAGAAGCGTATTTTTCTCAGAGCATATTTTTGGCTTATTACTCTGAGATAGGTATAATCCTTCCTTATATGATTTGCTCAGTTGACTGAAGCTTTTAAAATTCGTGTGGACTATCTTGTTTTAAAGTGCTTTTATATGGGGCATTTTTTAGCCTTAATTGAACCTGTTGCAGTATTGTTGTTACACTTGGTGTCTGACCGTGAAGCACACGGGATCTTAACTCCCCGACCAGAGCTGGAACCTACACCCCCCGCCCCACCCCCTTGCACTGGAAGGCAAAGTGTTAACCACTGGACGGCCAGGGAAGTCCCCTGGAATATCTTTTCTTTCAAACCTTTTATTTTGAGACAATGTTAGATTCACATGATGTTGTAGGAAATAATACACAGAGATTCTTTTACATTCTTCATTTCCTTTCCCCCAGTGGTAACATCTCAAAAAACTATATACACTATCACAATCAGGAGGCGCGCACTGACACCCTCTCCAGATCTTACATAGATTTTGCCAGTTTTACATGCACCCGTGTGTGTGTGTGTGCGCGTGCACACGTGCATGCACATTTCATTCTATACAGTTTTATCACTTATGTAGACTCAGGTGGCCATGTAAAATATGTTTTTAAGCAGTTTCTGTGTTCAGTGTTCCATCCTGGCTTTACTTTTGATGCACCCTCGTCCGTCTCCCTTAGATTCTATGTCTATTTTATGGCTCTCTCTGTATCTTAGCTACGCTAACTTAGTCATCTCTTCTTTGAATTTTATTGCCTCATCCATGAACTCTTTCTCGCAGAAGGCTTTGTTTTTGGTTTGCTTTTTTGCAGCACATTTATCCTTTCCCAGGACAAGACACAAACATAAACAGACATTCTAGCATACATTCACAGGGTTTTTAAAGACACCAGTGAGAATAGATTAATATAAATACTAAGCTTAAAAACTGTCATAAAAGTTCAGCCTTTAAAATTGGCTTATTAAAATATTTGTTTTTTTAAAGCCCAGATTTAAACTGCAGTTTTGAGTTATAGTACTCCGCTCAGAAAGAGTTTACTTTATGATCTTTTTGCCAGGCGAAAGGGATCTGGCATCTCTGCCGTCTGTCCAAAATATAGAGAAGCAATGAGCATGAAAAGTCAAATCTTTCAGGCTCAAGACTTGTCTGAAAAGAGTACAGCCCCCAGAAAACCTCAGTAAAGTACTACATTTCAAATGACCTCAAACAGCCACTCTCAAAGTCCCAAGCTTCCAGCCCCCACTCTGGCCAGATGGGCAGTGAGACCTGCTTCCTGCAAGATGTAAAGAGTAACTGCAGACATTTAAGGGAACAATATCCAGAAAGGGAGGTCAGCCCCTACATCGGACCTTTCCAGTGGGTGTTTTATAACAAAATGTTGCTTATGCTTCAAGTAGCTGGCTCATTCATTCTACTTCTTCCCATGACCAAGCAAAAGGTCGATTAGGATTCTGCATTTCCATTTTCCATAGGCAATTCATTTTCTTTCGAGACCAGCTAGCATTCCGAATGTCACTGTTGACAGGTACCTCCAAGAAGTCAGTTTTCTGAAGAGAGGAAAAGGCTTACACGTATTGGAGGGTTAGAGGGTCACCGTCTGTTCTCCAAAGTAACTGAAAGTTCTCAGGAAACAAAGCTAGTATGTTGGGAGTGGGGACCTGTGGGAACCCTGCACATGGGGCTGAAGTTAGAGAGATGTTTTCTTTATCCACAAAGCGGGGAACAGGAAAAATGTCCGTCAAGTAGCCACCTAAGCCAGGTGCCCCTGACCACGCACTGGGACTCAGGCATGAGAAAATGGAAAACGCCTTTAGAGATTTTCTACTTAGATGAACGCAGATGACTGTCCAAAGACACCTGATTTATTGTGTATTTGCATTTTTAAATATCAGGCCAAAGAAGAAGGTCAGGATAAACGTTAGCACCAGCCAAACTCCAACATTTCCTGTGTCTCTTTGTACTAAGGGACAGTTTCAGCATTTAATAGCATTGCTGCTCATTTAAACACAGACTTTCTCGAGTATCTCAGCAGACACAAAAGTAGCACACCACTGAGGGGAAGGTCTAGAAATTCTTTACTAGTACATATGCCTGTGTTTTAACATTAACATAACCTACCTAGCAACATTTGCAGGAAATCAAACCAATCATGCCTGTATTTACACTCATACAGACTAACGGGTTAAAAACGGAAACAGAGCAAAAGTTGGTCAAACACGCCTGATAGAAAAAACACGGCAAGTCCAAAATCATCTGTGTGTCAGCAATTTCCGCATTTTCTTTCTCGTCTTATACACAGTGGGCATCTGTCTACTGAGGAAACTGCTTTATCAGACCTGGGCAGTTACACTCAAGTATATAAAAGTAAATAGTGGGTCCCACAAAGATCATTTGCTCTCCAGCTAAATGTGTTTCTCTCTTACATTTTGCAGATTTTTCCCCCGAGCAAACTCTTTAACGCTTTTCATTTATTCATTACAAATAATACCTTTTATTGTATATATTGTTAAATTGTGATCTATGTCTGATAAGTTTCAGGAATGCAATTCTTTTAAGTGAATTTTAAATGATCCTAAGAAATTCTTGCATTAAGGTAATACCTCTTGCTTTTGCTTTCAATAATTTTCTGGAGGGAAGCCTTAATGATAATTGTGTTGACATTTTCCTTAAACAAGGCTATATATGTGTACATTTTAAAAAGATGACCTTCCTCATCTGTTTGTTCTTATTTCAGATGTGCTATAAACTATGCATGGTGGAAAGGGTAAATGGAATTAACTAATGGACACTCATAATTTAGGCAGCAAAAACCAGAATTAATGTATTATCCCACTGTAGCATTTTAGTACTCGCCAATCCAAACTTTCTTTCCTGGGAAAATATGTGATTGAGACATTTTCCATCTGCTTTTGACAGAGATCAGAGAAGATCCCCATAAGTGACTCTCTACTAAAAATTCTTAAAAAAAAAAAAAGCCTATAAAATGATTATTATCTTAGGGGCCTATTTCAAAAATGAATGTTCAGTGGCACAGAAATAAAAACTTTTAAAAAAGAAGAAATAAAATCCACCTGTGCTAGAGGAGCCATTCCTCCCCACAGCAAAAACATGTGAGATATTATGGCGCACATAGGAAAGAAGGGGATATGCTTGGGAGAGTGGGCGGCTGCACGCCCGCGATTAATCTAAATTCCTTCTGTGTGAAGTGGAGACGTGAAGAAAAACACTGCAAGATGAGCGAGAAAGTCCAACAGACCAAGGAAGGAGGATTTTTAACTGGGCCCTCTCCCCCATCAAAAATTGTGAGCCCTTCCTTCCATCGCCCGAGAGAGAGCCACGGTCACAGAGCCTCCTGGAAGGGACAGACGGCATCTCCGCGGTTAGGGACGGCCTGAGGGTCTCCCGAAGTGTCTGGTGAAAGGGGGCCGGCACGGGACGCCCCGAACATTCCCCTAGAGAAAGCGGGGACTCGCCGAGCTCGGGCGGCTTCACTCCTTGGCCCGCTCCCGCGCAGGCCCCCGCTGCACCGCCTCGCCTCCCTTTCCCCCTCAACAAACCTGTTTCCAGAGCCTGGACCCTTCGGACCGAATGCTCGGCTCCCACTCAGACTCCCGAGAGTCAAAGCTGGGGCCAGAGCCCGCCAGCTCCGAGGTCCACTCCACCTGCCTTCGAGCAGCCGGGGTTCCCCGCGGCGATGTCTGCCCCGCGCCTCCGCCTCGACCCTGTCCTCCGCCTTTCCGATGCGGACGGTCCTCGGCTCCCGGGCTGCACTGGCCCCGGCGCCGCCCGCGCGGGGCAGCGTCCTCCCGCCTTCCCCAGGCCAACCGAGGCGCAGCCAGGGCGCCGACGGCCGGGTCCCCGAGGCGCAGGCCGGGGTACCTGCACGAGCAGCCAAGGAGAACTGGGTGTCCGCACGACGAAAGCGCGCTGCCTCTCCCCGGGAACCGGGCGAAGCCACCGTCAGGCCCGGCAACTTCGCGGGCGGCCTCCGCTCCCAGGGACGCAGAGAACAACTGGTCCTCAGTCCTTTGCCCCCGGCCGGCTCCAGGCAGTTCTGATGTCCACTCCCCGACGGTCAACCACAGACCTTTACCCACCACTCCCACAGCACCAAGGATGGAAAATAACGACTGTCACCAGCCCGACCGCTACCCTGCCTGGGAGCTTGCCCCAAACCACAGGGATGCCCCTGGGACCTGGCAGCTTCCCGACCGACCCCCATCTCTGGCTAGGACGAAAGGCGTACCCCATCCTCGCAGCCGCGGCCCGCGGGCCTGCGCCCACCGCGCGCGCAGCACCTACCCTGGCGCGCCGGTCCGGACGTGGGTGGCGCGGCGCTAGTGGGGAGGCGGACATGGACCACGCGCCCTCCATGCGCCACACGGAGAAGGCGTAGCTGAGGCGCTCGTGGGCCACGTAGCTGCAGCTGGTCATCTTACTGTCCATCTCGTCGCTCTGCAGGACCTGGTAGAGGAAGTCTATGTACCTGGCGGCCAGTTTGAGCGTCTGGATCTTGCTGAGCTTGTCCGAGGGCAGCGTGGGGATGATCTTGCGCAGCGCGGCGAAGGCCTCGTTGAGCGACTGGGTGCGCTGGCGCTCGCGCACGTTGGCCAGGATGCGCTGGCTCTGCAGCTCCTCGAAGGACTGCGCGCTCGGGCTGCCCTTCTTGCCGCGCTTGCCGGGGGTCGGGCTGCCATCTTCGCTCGACTTCTTGCTGTAGCGCCGTTTCCGGCCGAAGCGCTTGGGCTGCCGCTCGAGCTCCTCCTCACTGGTGCCCAGGCTGTCCACGGGGACACGGGCGAGCTGGAGCCCTCCTCCATGGCGCCCGCCCGGCGCGCGAGGGGGCTGGGGGCGCCGGGCGCAGAGCGCGCGCCGCTGGCCAAGCCCGCGGTCGCCGAGCACACGCTCCCCGAGCTGCTCGAAAGGCTCTGATTTCAAGGCCGGCTTGTGCAAAACCGAGGTCTCCGGCAGAGGAAGTTATTCTAACTTTTTTGGAAACCCTAGCCGGGCTGGGTTGCTAAATAGTTGTCAGTAGCGAGGGCGGCGCGCTGATTGGTCGCCGCCACCGGGGGGCAGGACCAGCTCTGGGGCCTCCGCCGGCCGCCCCCGCCCCCGGCGCGGCGCTTTCAGTTTTGCCTCCGCCTTCGGCCCCGGCCGCGGCGGGCACCCGGGACTGCCCGGCCCTCGCGCGCGCCGCCCACGCCTCCGCCCCGGGCTCTGACCGCTCTCCGGCCGCGCCGCGGGCTCCGCCGATCCCGCTTTGTCTGCTCCTTAACTGGAGATCGGGCCCCGCCGGGCTGCGGGGTCTCTCCGCGGCGCGAGCCGTGCGGGAGGCAAGTCCGACCCTAGGTGCGCTCCCAGGAGGTGAGGACGCGGCGGGGAGCCCCCGGGGACGCCCGGGCAACTGTGAGCCTACCTGTCCTCGGGCGCACAGAGAGTTGGCGAGGTGGCCCGCACGTTCGGCCAGGGGAGGGGGACGTGCGGGACCAGTGGCCCCATCCGCGGGCACCCCACTCGGGTGCCCTCGGAGACACGGCTAACTACGGCCCGCGCCGCGGGGATCCTTGGAGGCGCGCGGCCGCTTTGCCCAGCTGTTATATGTGGAGGAGGGGGTCTCACCTCAACTTGCTGAGGAGCCCCGGCCCCCGACGCCCTTCGCAGCCGGTCCTTCTAAGTGCGTTAAAATCTCAGCACCAGCGCGCGCCTCCGGGAGCGCCCAGTGCCCACAAGCCCACCTGCCTGGCCCAGCCCGGTGAACGAAAGCCCGGCGAAGGCGCAGGCTAGGCCGCGGGGCCGGGCCCCCCGCCCCGGGGCTCCCCCTCTGCGAATCGGCCGGGGACGGAGGGCGGGCTGGGGAGGCGCCCGGCCTCCCCTACGCTGGGCGCCTGCGGGCAGCCCGAGCGGCCGCGGCGCGGGGCCCAGCCGGGCTTCGGCGGGCGACCTCGGGCGGGGGGCCGGCGGCCCCGCGCCATCTGGACGCCGAGCGCGGGCGCGTTTGAAGTGGTTCGGGGACTCTTTGTTCGCCAGGCCGCTCTGGCTCGGGGCCTGGAGGTGGTTTACGGCCTGGATGCCTTTGAACCTATTCCCAGGTGAGCCGGCCTCAATTAGGCCCGGGCCGGAGCGGGCTGTCAGGCGAGCCGCTAGATCAAGGGCGCGCTGGGCCCTTTTATTGCAGTTGAACTCGGGGCCGGGGGAGCTCGGCCTCGGCTGCTCCTAGGCGGGCCGCGACCCCCGCGTTAGGAAACCCGAGGGCGAGAGCTGAGCTTGCGGCCGGGCGGCTCAGGGCGGCCCCCACAGCCGGCGATTGCGGGGCAGAGCAGCGGGGCGAGACCCAGCACAACGCGGCCGCGTCCCCGCTTCTTGGGCTTGCAGCTTCTCCTGGGCGGGCCCGCGGGCCGCAAGGTCCTAGGACTACAGCGTCCTGGGAGTCGCCGCGCCCGTCCTCTCCGCCTGACCGCCCATCCCCCTTCTCCAGCTCTGCCATAGCCCTCACATTATCCAGAGCAGCGCTTTCCCTGTCTCTTAAAAAAAAAAAAAAAAAAAAAGGGCTAAAATAAAAGCTTAAGGAACGAAAGAGAGGGCAAGAAAGGCCCGGGGAGCGATCTGGCCTCAAAGGGCCTCAGCCTCCCGAGGCTTGGCTCCTCTAAGGACGGACGTTCGTCTTCCGGAGACATTAAGAACTTGATGCTCTTAACCTCCTCTGTGCCACTCAGTGTGGGGAGCCATTCTCCAAAGCACCGCTTGCGCCAGCTTAAATAAGTCCAGAGACATCCCTCCGCCCCACCCCCCCACCCCCCACCCCCGCCTGCTCTTGAACCCGGCGGTCTAAGCAGCAGAGGAGTCGGCCTGGTAGCCTGCTCCACCGGGCTGTCTGTCTCACTGGCTTGGGCCTAAGAATAATGTCTGGAAGTTGGGGTCTAAGAGCCAGTCATGTACCTCAGCTGCCGCAGCAGGTGGAGTGGGCTTGTGAGGGGCTGGCAACTGATGTTCAAGTAAAACTGCTGCGTACGGCAAGATTCTCCTGTAGGAAAATCCGCTTTAAAAATTTCCCCTTGAAAAGTCGCTCAGGACAAGCCCTCATTATGACACTTGCGCCCTTGCCTTGCACACTCAAGTGCTAAGTCGCTAAGTCGTGTCCGACTCTTTGTGACCCTGTGGACGGCAGCCCGCCAGGCTCCTCTGTCCGTGAGATTCTCCAGGCAAGAATCCTGGAGTGGGGTGCCATTTCCTCCTCCAGGGGATCTTCCCAGTCTCAGCACAACGAGGCTTAAAAGCATGGTTCCCGCTGTGCACGGTGGGCATGATGGACAGGTAGGCATTCACTCTCCTCTGCATCCTTTTCTACTGTTCCTTCCTGAATCGCAGGGGATGAAAGGCTGCAAATGACCTCGCCCAGCCTTTGGCAGCCCTGCTCTGCAAAATGTCATCTTACGGGGTGTGGGAGGGAAGAGGGCCGCGGCCCTGCCTGCCCCATCCTTGGTGAGTCCAGGGTGGAGGTGTTTGATTGCCCCTGGTAATGCAGTATCTGGTCACGTCTAGAGGGGAGGGAAGGCGTCACTTTTCTGGTGCGGAACCCAGCAGCCCGGGGGCTGGCAGCCATGGCGGTGGCAGTCATTCCCTGATTCCAGCCCAGTTCTGGAACCAGTTTTCCTGATACAGTGAGTTAAGGGCTCCACTTCCGCACTGCAGTTTGCAAATCAGTCCAAAACACTCTACCTAGAATCTGTCATCAGGTCCACTGCAATTATGCCATAGTCCCTAAAAAGTTGTTTCCCACACAAACCAGCCACAGTGTGGGCCCTGTCCTCTGCCGAAGAACCCCGAGACACCCCCACTCTGGACTGGGGTGTGGAAGACAAACACCAGGGCTCTCCTCAGGGGACCTAGTTTTCTTGACAGCACTCACTCGTAATGTGAGATAACTCGGGCCTTTGCCACGCATTTGGGAATGCCTTTAAGATCGAATCAACAACTAACTCACACTCTGACTTTTTTTTTCACATGGAATGTATATACCAAACTTCAATGTAAAAACAACACTGGAAAGATCAACAGTGGCCTGAAAAGAATGGAAAGAGAGAAGAGAGTGTAGGACTCTGGGACAGAAGCCAGTCTCCCGTGCATAAACCTTGTTTTGTAGATTTGACTTTGGAACCATGTAAGTGTTCCACATAATTATTTAAAAACTGAAGCAAAATGAGGAAAAATAGAAATCCCTAAAAGTCAAAAGCAAAATCAGACAGATGTACCTAATTTTGTATCATCTTGGTAGCTTACCAAAGCAGGCAGGAATAATTAAAGATCACTTTAAATGCTGTGATTTGACTGCACACATCCCTGGAGGGGTACACTGCAAAGGGGAGAGCAAAGAAGTGAATCAAGTCTGAATTTGTTTCCGGTATTCATATTCCTAGTAACGGGATTGCTGCTGTCATTCTGAAACTGTAAGCCAAAGCAAGGTATTACGTTTACATCTTTGGGAGCCAAGATTTCCAGCTTAAAAGAAGAGAGATACAAGTATACAATGAAAGAGGCGTGAGCATGTCTTGCTAAATTTGCTGGACTATCAGTGTGAGCTTGCTTAGTACTTCCTCTTAAATCAAGCACCTGCTGAGCCTGACCATTGAAAAGACAGAGAAGCACTGAGCGACCCAGGGGCAGAGAGCGCCACTGGGGTCCAGTTTACAGTCTCTCCCTGGAGAAACAGCTGAACTAAGGGCTGGAGCGAGACATGGACACAGTGGGCAGGGTGCTTCTTTTCACCAGAGAGCAGGGAGCTTTAGGTGGCTCCTGGTCTTGCTGGGAGCTTGTCACTGCACAAGAGCTTCCCAACCATGGTGGACTGGGAGGAGCTATCCTCCAGTGTGGTTCTAGGAGTTGTTGTTCAGTCACTAAGTTGAGTCCAACTCTTTGCAACCCCATGAACTGCAGCACAGCAGCCTGAGTTTGTTCAAACTCACGTCCATTGAGTTGTTGATGCCATGCAACCATCTCATCTTCTGTCATCCCCTTCTCCTGTTGCCCTCAATCTTTCCCAGCATCAGGGTCTTTTCGAGTGAGCTGGCTCTTCGCATCAGGTGGCCAGAGGATTGGAGCTTTAGCTTCAGCACAGTCCTTGCAATGAATATTCAGGACTGATTTCCTTTAGGATTGACTGGTTGGATCTCCTTGCAGTCCAAGGGACTCTCAGGAGTCTTCTCCAACACCACAGTTTGAAAGCACCAAACTTTAATGAGCTTCACTCTAATTCATGACTCAGGAAGGCTTGTTTTCTCTCCCCGTCCCCACCCTTTTCAAATAGTTCCTTTGAGTTCTCACTGCCCTGTCTTGTTGATTTTTAATCTTAAAATCTGTTTCTTACATCTTCTGCCCTCTCCTTCCCCCTCACCATCAAACCCTGTTCTTCAGACTTTGCACTTTCCAGTGGAGCCCAGCAGATCCTGTTGACTCTGATGGGTGCAGAGATAATATGGCTTGTGGTCATACTCTAATAAAAACATGGACTTTGCTGGACACTGCAGAGAGAAATGAACGGAAGACAGAAGAGTATCAGTACAGGCCTTTAACTGTCACTGACTGCGCTTAGTATCGAAGGTAAGAAGCGGAGTGGGAACCACATAACAGAGACTTCATGATGCAGCACATTGGGGGTGTGGTGGAGTGGTGAACCCAGGCTGAGAAGGGAGAGCACGGCAGGTCAGGGAGGCTGGGAAGGACATCAGCAAAGGGTGAGTAAGTCCTCCAGAAGAGGAGAGGATGTGCGGCGCCCACAGGGTGAAAGAGGCATGGCCATCCCCACTACAGGCGGGCTCCTGCAGTTGGGAGCTCAGGAGATCAGTGGCCGGCACTCCCGGTTGCAGGTGATCCACATCTAGCCTGTACCTGCTTAACAGAGTCTGCTCCCTGCTCGGGAGCTCAGGGCTCCAGCGGTTTCAGTGATGGTGCATCTCTCTGTTCCCTCTCCACCCTGCAGCTGTGCTTCCCTCTGTGTGTGGACCTCACTCTGCATTGGTGCAGGGGGCCCCCCTTCTGCCTGAGGGTGACAGGCATCACACTCCAGGGTCGCATGCCCATGGGATGGCATCGCTGATTCGACGCAGTTTTCTCCTCACTTCAGCATAAAAGGTGAGCATGGAACCCCATGTGGCCGGACTCCACCACGTGGCTGAGGGCCCCAAGAGTGGGTAGGTTCCCCAGAAGAGACATTAGGCCCATGCGCAAGGCGGGATGCAGCAGTGCCAAGGATGAAGTTTGGGGCCAGGCTCTCCACAGTATCAGAAGACCAGCTACCAAGGTTGGGTTTCCTTCTGAAGGTGATGGAGATCAAAGCAGGGTTCTAAGGAAAGATGTGATGACCAACTTTTACTGTGAGAGAAGTTGACAGCTACGTGGGAGGTGACAGCCAACTGGGATGCTGTTGAAAAAGCCCAACCAGCTGACCTAGGGACAAAGAAACCGGGGAACCAATGGACCAGGGAAGCAAGGGACCAAGAACCGAGGCACCAGGAAACCAAGGGACCAGTGAACCGAGGGACCGGGAACCAAGGGACCAGGGAACCAAGAGACCAAAGAATCAAGGGACCATGGAACCAAGGAACCAAGGAACCAAGGGACCAAAGAATCAAGGGACCGGGAACCAAGAGACCAGGGAACTAGGGAACCAAGGGACCAAGAGACCAGGGAACCAAGGGACCAAAGAATCAAGGGACCAGGGCACCAAGGGACAGGGAACAAAGAGACCAGGGAACCAAGGGACCAGAGGTCCAAGGGACCAAAGGTCCAAGGGACCAAAGAATCAAGGGACCAGGGAACCAAGAGACCAGAGAACCAAGGGTCCAGGGAACCGAGGGACCAGAGGTCCAAGGGACCAGGGAACCAAGAGTTCAAGAACCAAGTGACCAGGGAACCTGGCCAGAGAACTCAAGGACTGGAAAACCCAGAGATCAGGGAACCAAGAGACCCTGAACCAAAGGACCAGGAACCAAGGGACCAGGGAACCAGGAAAAGGCAAGGCATGAGGTGGGGAGGATGAGGAGGGATTTAAGAGAGAGAGGCTGCAGAATTTGATTCTGAGGAGGAGTCAGGATTTGATGTCCTGTCATTGACCAGGGTTGGGGCCAAGGTTAGTCCTTGGATTAGGGACTTGGCTTAGTTTCTTCTTCTCAGTGGGACTCAGTTTCCCTTCTGCGAAATAATAGGCTGGGGTGAAAGATTCCTGAGGTTCCCTGAACATGACAGTGTCTAGGCTCTGTTTTCAGAAACTGAAATCCAAGTTTGGAAACTTAAGCTTCTCGTCACACTTGGATGCATTGTGGAGTTTTAGAAAGGCAGGGGAGAGGGTGGCTACTTCCAGAACCTAGGGACTCTGATTTTCTTTAATGTAAGTAATGTGCAAGGGAGCCTTGGTGACCACACATGCCCTGACCCTCATAAAGTCCTTGCCCTCCTGTGGCCTGGTCATAAACTTTCCTGAAAAGGTCATGTGAATTTATCGTCCCCAATACTTTATAATTAGAAATTACGATCTCCCTTCCACATGACACTTTTGAGTTCTAGCAGATCTTAAATTAAAACTGTATACATGTTTCAAAATGTTCTTTGGGAAACTTGAAATGTGCAAGTTGAAAATTCGATAAGGTCCTGAACGCTTATCTAAATAAACATACAAATTCGACCTCAAATGTTTTAGAGAACACATGTGGAATTAAATGTGTGCGTTAAAACTCTGATTATATCTTAAATATAAAATCTCATCAAAGAAGTCTTCTAGGGGAAACATTCCAGGGTGTATGGCAAATTTCTCTTTATAGAGGTCAACAGAGCGGTGAGGAAGTGGATTGCAGGGCTCTCCCAAGTGACCGGGGACGGAGCGATTGGCTGCCCTTGTTTAAAGAAGAAAATGTGTGTTTGTGTGTGTGTGTTTACGTAGGGATAAAGGGCAAGATGAACTTCCCCAGGCTACACATTTTTTAAAGCATTTTTAATTATTTTACTTGACTCTGTGTTCCTGCTTCATTTCTTTATCTCGTACTTTAGGGAAGATGGGTAAATAACAACCAAGAATGCCTCTGTTTCCCCTCCTTTGGGGTGGAAGTCTGGTCGGAAGCTGGGAGGGGCCTGAGTCCCACCCCAGGTTTCCCTCTAATTTGCCTTCCCCTCGTGGCTCTGCTGACTTTCCCTTCCTCCTCTTCAAAGAGGCCCTCACACCTAACTCCACGGAGATGCTCTCTGAACTCTGAGTATAAAGGAAAGCTGGTTTTGTTTTATTTTTCTGATAGATACGCCACCCTCCCCCACTGAGGAACAATTTATGAACACTGATATCAAAAGAAGGAGGCGTCACCTTTATTTCCCTGGGCCACACAGGAAGTATTTTGCCCACACATGGTACATATTTTGGGTGTGACTTCTATACTCTGGATCCATTCTGAAATCTGTGGCTTGCTGGCTCACGGCTGAACAGCTTGGATCATAATCGATTATATTTTTGGCTGTACGGAGGTTTGCAGTTGAGGAAAATGTTTGCACTCATTTTCCATTTTTACAGTCTTCGTGTAAAAACTCTGGAATATGGTGTTTTTTGAATCCCGGAGGAAAAGTTTTTGGATATACTAATATTGAAATAACAGCAGCCCAAAGAATGGAGATCCTCAAGTAACTAGGTGTTTTCTTACTGATTAGATTGATGAAGAGCAAGGTGAAGGAAGAGGAGAGAAGATGACGAAGATGCTGGTTACATTAATTAAGAAAGAAAACAAAACAAGGACCAGAAGCCAGCCTGCCAGCTCTTGCCGCTGGGGTGGGTGCAGAACAGTCCAGCTTCCCTCCCCACATCCTCCTCTGACTCCTTTGCTGTGTGTTTGAGACACTGAGATCCCCAGTCAATAAGCAAGCATATTCCGTATACTCAAGCAGGAAAGTGGTTCTGAGTTATGGAATGAAGAACTGGGTCTGTTTATCCCTTTTGAAGGCATGTGTGTGCTCTTAGTCACTCAGTTGTGTCTGACTCTGCGACCTCATGGACTAAATATAGCCCGCTAATCACCTACCCCAATAAACTGCACCCATTTTGAATTTAAAATTGATGCCTTTTGACGAATGTGGAACCATCTCTTCAATGCAAACATTTCCATCACTCTGGAAAGTTCCCCTATGCCCCTTGCAGTCAATCACCTCCTCCTCCGCAGCCACCAGCACCCACAGATCTAATTTATGTGCCTGTTTTGCTTTTTCTAGAAAGTCATAAAAACGAAGTGGTACAGGACATAGCCCTTTGTGTCTGGCTTTTTACGCCTAGAACACTGCCTTTTAGATCCACCCACACTGCGTGCATGCCGAGTGTTCCATCGTAGGGAGGCACTGCAGTCTGCTCATCCATCTGTCAGCCGGTGGGCGTGGGGGTTGTATCTGGCTTTTGGTGATATGAATAAAGTTGCGTTTAAGTCATTTTTCTTCTCTCTCAGGTAAATACCTAGGAGTGGGATTCTTGAATCCTATGTAGGTAAATACTTAAGAAGAAACTGGTCAACTGTTTTCCAAAATGGCAGGACCATTTTGCATTCCCACCAGCAGTGTATGAAATTTCAGCTGTGGATGGCTATAAACAACAAAAACCCAGAAAATAGCAAGAGTAGGCAAGGATGCGGAGACACTGGAAGTCTCGCATCT
The DNA here is from genome assembly GCA_917880005.1 of Nanger dama. NCBI lineage: Eukaryota > Metazoa > Chordata > Mammalia > Artiodactyla > Bovidae > Nanger > Nanger dama. The sequence goes on along the minus strand of CAKJTW010000118.1, from coordinate 614,608 downwards.
TGCTGATCGGGGTGTAAAATGGCTCAGCTACCCAGAATGACAGTTTGGTGATTCCTCAATAGGTTAAATAGAGAATGATCACCCAGCAATTCCACCCTTGGGTACTAAATACCCCAAATAATTGAAAATAGGTGTTCAGCAAAGCCTGTACACAAATGTTTATAACAGAGTTATTCGAAATTGCCAAAACATGGCAACAGCCCAAATGTCCACTGATGAATGGACGGATTTACAAAACGTGGGGTAGCCGTACAATGGAATATTATTCAGTCTTTAAAAAGAATGAAGTACCTGTTGGGTATCAGTTATATAACAGACTAGTGACAATAACAAAAAGCAGACTCACAGAGCTAGAGGACAAGCCAGGACTCACCCGCGGGGGGTGGTGAGGGGGAAATTTAGCGTTGGCGGAGTGGGAGGCACCAACTGTGGGGTGTAAGATGGGCTCCAGGATGTATTGTACAGCTTGGGAAATACAGCCAATATTTGGTAATAACTGTAAATGGAAAGCAACCTTTCAACATCATGTAACAAAATTTTTAAAAATAGCGAATGATATACTGACGTATGCTGCAAAATGGATGGACCATGACACTGTATAAAATGAAATAAGCCAGGGGAAAAAAAATCATGTATTGTATGGTTCCATTTATATGAAATGTCTAGAAGAGGCAAATCCATAGAGACGGAAATTAGGTTAGTAGTTGCCAGGGGTTAGGAGGAGGGGATGTATTAATCATGTTTTCCATTTTCTGTATTTTATAATTCTTTGACATCTTGGGGCCTCGTGGGCCCAGAGAGAGACTCCTCTCCTAGAATCAGCTGATTCCTGGAGATAGCAAACAGCTTGCCTGAAGACATACTTTTGATATGTAAACCAACCCAGCTCCTCTGTCTGGAACATGGTTCCTTCCTAAAGCATCCCAGGCCAGTTACCAACCACTTGGGACCATCTTCAAGACCCAGCGGCTCAAAGCGTTTCTCCGGCCCGAAGTCTGCTCAACTTGCTACCCCACCGAGCCTTGCCAGTCCCACACAGACCATGATACAGGCTCCCACCCACACGCCCCCTCTCATATAGCTCCCGACCGCCCTGGCATTTTCTCCAGTGGCCCTGCTGTCTCTGCTTGAATCTGGGAGTATAAAATACTCCTGCTTCCTGCCAGTCACAGCTGTTTCTAGGTGCCTTAAATGAAAGTGAAGTCGTTCAGTTGTGTCCAACTCTTTGCGACCCCATGGACACCAGGCTCCTCCGTCCATGGGATTTTCTAGGCAAGAGTATTGGAGTGGGTTGCCATTTCCTTCTCCAGGGAACTTCCCGACCCAGGGATTGAACCCAGGTCTCCCACATTGTAGACAGACCCTTTCCATCTGAGCCACCAGGGAAATCTTAGTTCACCTAATTATAACAAACCTCAGGAACATTTAAAACAGGGAGGAATAGGAAGTGACTTTACAGTGTATAGGTTTACCGTTTGGATTGATAAAAATATTCTGGAATTAGGTAGTGGTAAGGCTGCTCAGCATTGTGAACGTGCTAATTGTCTCAAAGGGTAAATTTTATCCTGTATTTTGCATTTCTACACAGATAGTCATGTTGTCTCTGAATAAAGTCATGTTGTCTCATTCTTATTATGTGCTTTTTTTTTTTTTCTTATTGCACTGGGTAGGACCTCCATACAATTCTGAAAAGAAAAAAAAAATGTTGTGAGCAGAAACCCTTGCCTTTTCCGAAACGCAGGAGGGAAATATTCAGATTCTTGCCATCGAATATGATATTAGATGTAGGCTTTTCACAGTTTCTCTGTGTCAGGTTGTCGCTGCCTTGTGCGATCTTTTTGTAATGAATAGGTGTTGGAGTTTGCCAGATTCTCTTTCCTCATCTATGAGTGGCTCATGTTGTTTGCTCTTTTTCAGTCTGTCGGTGCAGCAAGTTACATTCACTGATTTCATATGTTGAACCAGTTTTGCATCTCTCAGGAGAACGCTGCTCAGATATGATCGATCCTTCTCTTCATACATTGTTGGATTTAATTTGCTAACATTTTGTTAAGAGTTTTTTTGTCTAATGTGGCTGTTTCCCTTGTAGCACCTTTCCTTGGTTTGGACATGAAGGTAACAGCGGCCGCATGGAATAAGCTGGCAGGCGTCCACTTTGTATTTTCTGGAAAATGTTGTGGAGAATGGATATTATTTCTCTCTTGCTGTACTCTGTCATGCCCAACTCTTTCTGCCAGGCTTTTCTACCCGTGGAAATTCCCAGGCAAGAATACTGGAGCGGGGTGCCATTTCCTGCTCCAGGGGATCTTCCCGACCCAAAGACTGAACCCATGTCTCTTGCTTCTGCTGCACTGGCAGATTCTTTGCCACTGGTGCCACCTGGGAGGCCCCGTTTCTTTCTTAAATGTTTGGTAATATAAGCTCATGAAGACATCTAAGTCTGTACTTTCTTTGTAGAATCCAAAGAAATTCAATTCACTATGAATTTAATTTCTCTAACAGACGTAGAATTACTCAGATTATCTGTTTCTTCATGGGAGAATTTTGGCACCTTGTGCCTTTAAAGAAATTGTTTCCTCTACCTTGTAGAACTTGTGAAGTTGTTAATAACATTCTCTAATCGTTCCTTTAATTTCTGTGCTATCTGCCTTATCCTTAATATTTGTACCTTGTGTCTACTCTTTCTTCGTCTTCTCTCTGTATAAGTGGTTATCAGTTTAATGCTTCTGCTGATTTTTTTCTGTTTCTGCGTTGTTTACTTCTGGTCCTATCTTTGTTTTTCCTTCTGTTTGCTATGGCTTTAGTTTGCTCTTCTTTTTACAGTTTTCCAAGTTGGAAGCTTGGGGAGTTGATTTGAGGAGTTTCCTCTTTTCAGTATTTATTTGTGTCTTTGCTTATTTAGCTACCCAGTCTTGGCTGTGGCATGAGGGCTCGCCTTCCTCCATTGCAGCATGGAAGGTCCTCAGTCCCCGCATCTCTTGGTTGTGGCATGTAGGACCTATTCCTTCGCCAGGAAGTGAGCCTAGGCCCCTGCAAGGGGGTTGTGAGGTCTTAGCCACTGGGCCACCAGGGACCCCCCCTTTCCTAATATAAGTAGTTAATGATATAAGTTTCCCTGAAGCATTGCTGTACCTTCATCTTACAAATTTTAACATGTTTCTTTCTGAGTATTCAAATTATTTTCTGATTTCTCATTGTATCTTCTTTGACTGGATTATTTGTTGCTTTATAGTCAAATATTGGGATGTCCAAATCTTATTCTATTGCTGGTCTCTGGGTTAGGTACATTACAGTTAAAAACATATATATATTTTGTACAACTTCAATCTTTTCAATTTTGTTGTGACTGGTTTTATGGCTGGCTGTTCTATTTTGGTGAATATTCAGTAGACACTTGAAAATAATATTGGGTGCAGTGTACTAAAGCGTGTCAGTTAGTTCAAATTGATTGATCTTTTCAAATCTTCTACAGCCTTATTAATTTTTTGTATATTTTGTTGGTATCAGCTACTGAGAGAGGAGTGTTGAAATCTCTTGCTATCTTTGTGGGTTTGTCCATTTTTCACTTTAATTCTCTTAGCTTTTGCTGAATGTATTTTGAAGCTCAGTTAGTAAGGAGAGACACAGTTAAGATTATGTCTTGATGGACTGGCTAATGTGTCCATTTATAAGGTGCCCTTTTTCTTTGTAATAGTCCTTGTTCTAAATTTTAGTCTTTCTCATATTCATGTAGCCCCTTCAGCTTTCTTTTCAACTGGTGTTTGCATGATATACATATCTTTCTGTCTCTTTACTTTTAACTTTTCTGCAGCAATATACTTAAAAGGTTGTTGGTTTTTTTTAATATATAGTTGTCTCGTTTCCTTTCCAGTTGTACAATCTCTGTCTTTTAAATGGAGAGTCTGCATTTAACGCAGCCATTCACATAGCTGAATTTAAATCCACATCTTGCATCTTGTTTTCTGTTCTGTTACTTCATTCCTTTTTCCCTTTGAGTCTTCTTTCAGATTAAGCAAATATTGGTGTGTATTCAATTCTGCTTCACAGCTGGCCTATTTTCCTCTCCCCCACCCTCTGTCGTTGTCCTAGGCTTTACAATGCGCACCTTTAACTTACCACCGTCTGTCTCCAAATGCCATTTTCCACTTCGCACGCTGCTGCCTGGGGCTCACGAGTTTATTCCCGCTTTCCAGCTTCCTCACTCTGCTTCTGGTATCATACTTTACTGCCACATGTGTGAGAAGTCCTGCCATATCATCCCTGTTTTTTGTTTTAGACAGTTGTTTACCTTTGAAAGAGATCAAAATACAATTTTATACTTACTCATTTGTATCAGGTCTGGCATTCCTCATTTGTGTGAACTCAGATATATATCTGGTATCATTGATATCACACTTTCTGCCTGAAGAACTTTCTTTAATATTTTTCTTTGTAGTGAAAGAAGATGGGGAAAGAATTGACTCAGGTGTTACTGGTCTTTAAAAGTGTCTGTTTTGCTTTCTCTTTGAGAGATATTCAATATCTCCATAGTTTATAAAATTCTGGGTGGACAGCAGCTTTTGCCTTTTATCTTTCAAAGATGTCACTCTACTGTCATTTGGCTTTTAAAGTCTCTGACAAGGAATCTTCTGTAATTCTTATCTTTGTTCCTCTGTATACAGAGTATGTTTTTTTTTCCTCCAGTTTCTTTTAAGATCTTGTCTTTATTTTTGGCTTTTAAACATTCAGCTATGACTGGAAAAGGTCAGTCCTCATCTCAGTTCCCAAGAAGGGCAGTGCTAAAGAATGTTCAAACCACCGGATGATTGCACTCATCTCCCATTCTAGTAAGGTCATGCTTAAAATCCTCCAAGCTAGGCTTCAGCATTACATGACCCAAGAACTTCTAGATGTTCAATCTGGGTTTAGGAAAGACAGAGGAACCAGAAATCAAATTGTCAACATTTGCTGGATCATAGAGAAAGCAAGGGAATCCAGAAAAACATCTACCTCTGTTTCACTGACTACAGTAAAGCTTTGACTGTATGGATCATAACAAACTGCAGAAAACTCCTAAATAGATGGGAATACCAGACCATCTTACCTCTCCTGAGAAACGTGTGTATGGATCAAGAATCAACAGTTAGAACCCTGTATGGAACAGCTGACTGGTTCAGGATTGAGAAAGGAATACAATAAAGCTGTTTATTGTCACCTTGTTTATTTAACTTATGTGCAGAGCACACCACGTGAAATCCTGAGTTGGATGACTTACAAGATGGAGTCAAGATTTCCAGGAAAATATCAATAACCTCAGATACACGGATGCTGCTGCTGCTACTGCTGCTAAGTCGCTTCAGTCGTGTCCAACTCTGTTCAACCCCATAGACGGCAGCCCACCAGGCTCCCCCATCCCTGGGCTTCTCCAGGCAAGAACACTGGAGTGGGTTGCCATTTTCTTCTCCAGTGCGTGAAAGTGAAAACTGAAAGTGAAGTTGCTCAGTTGTGTCTGACTCTTAGCGACCTCATGGACTGCAGCTGACCAGGCTGCTCAGTCCATGGGATTTTCCAGGCGACAGTACTGGAGTGGGGTGCCATTTTCTTCTCCAGTGCATGAAAGTGAAAAGTGAAAGTGAAGACACTCAGTTGTGTCTGACCCTCAGCGACCCCATGGACTGCAGCCCCCAGGCTCCTCCGTCCACGGGATTCTCCAGGCAAGAGCGCTGGAGTGGGTGCCATCACCTTCTCTTGCACTGCAGTCCAAGGGGTTGCAAAGAGTCAGACATGACTTAGCAACTGAACAACAATCTGATAGTTCTAACATCTAGAGCACTCTGGGTCTGGTTTTCTGATTATTTATCTTTTAACAGTGAGTCATCTCTTTTAATCTTTCTGTCTATGTCAAAAAGGTTTTTTTTTAATAAACAAAAAGTTTTAAGACATGCTTTTAAATTTGGGACATTGTATGAGAAGGAACAGTAGAGACTGAACTTAATAGTATTTACGATAAGGGGGCAACAGAGGATGAGATGGTTGGAGTCTGAGCAAGCTCAAGGAGATGGTGAAGGACAGGGAGGCCTGGAAGCCTGCAGGTCACAGGGTTGTGAAGAGCTGGACGCGATTCAGTGACTCAGCAACAGCAGCTCTGCCTAGGAATGGGCATGCATCTCCTGAGAGACTTGCTGGGAGGGGATTTGAGTCTTTCTCTTCAGTAACTGAGTTAGGCGTGGAGTCTTTGTTGCTAAACTCCCTTTCCTGAAGGAAGGAGAGAAATGGTCTGGACCTAACAGAAGCAGAAGATATTAAGAAGAGGTGGCAAGAATACATGGAAGAACTGTACAAAAAAATCTTCATGACCCAGATAATCATGATGATGTGATCACTAATCTAGAGCCAGACACCTTGGAATCTGAAGTCAAGTGGGCCTTAGAAAGCATCACTACGAACAAAGCTAGTGGAGGTGATGGAATTCCAGTGGAGCTGTTTCAAATCCTGAAGGATGATGCTGTGAAAGTGCTGCACTCAATATGCCAGCCAATTTGGAAAACTCAGCAGTGGCCACAGGACTAGAAAAGGTCAGTTTTCATTCCAATTCCAAAGAAAGGCAATGCCAAAGAATGCTCAAACTACCACATGATTGCACTCATCTCGCATGCTAGTAAAGTAATGCTCAAAATTCTCCAAGCCAGGCTTCAGCAATACATGAACCGTGAACTCCCTGATGTTCAAGCTGGTTTTAGAAAAGGCAGAGGAACCAGAGATCAAATTGCCAACATCCGCTGGATCATGGAAAAAGCAAGAGAGTTCCAGAAAAACATCTATTTCTGCTTTATTGACTATGCCAAAGCCTTTGACTGTGTGGATCACAATAAACTGTGGAAAATTCTGAAAGAGATGGGAATACCAGACCACCTGACCTGCCTCTTGAGAAATCTGTATGCAGGTCAGGAAGCAACAGTTAGAACTGGACATGGAACAACAGACTGGTTCCAAATAGGAAAAGGAGTACATCAAGGCTTATATCGTCACCCTGCTTATTTAGCTTATATGCAGAGTACATCATGAGAAACGCTGGACTGGAAGAAACACAAGCTGGAATCAAGACTGCCGGGAGAAATATCAATAACCTCAGATATACAGATGACACCACCCTTATGGCAGAAAGTGAAGAGAAGCTAAAAAGCCTCTTGATGAAAGTGAAAGAGGAAAGTGAAAAAGTTGGCTTAAAGCTCAACATTCAGAAAACGAAGATCATGGCATCTGGTCCCATCACTCCATGGGGAATAGATGGGGAAACAGTGGAAACAGTGTCAGACTTTATTTTGGGGGCTCGAAAATCACTGCAGATGGTGATTGCAGCCATGAAATTAAAAGACGCTTACTCCTTGGAAGAAAGGTTATGACCAACCTACATAGCATATTCAAAAGCAGAGACATTACTTTGCTGACTAAGGTCTGTCTAGTGAAGGCTATGGTTTTTCCAGTGGTCATGTATAGATGTGAGAGTTGGACTGTGAAGAAGGCTGAGCGCTGAAGAGTTGATGCTTTAGAACTGTGGTGTTGGAGAAGACTCTTGAGAGTCCCTTGGACTGCAAGGAGATCCAACCAGTCCATTCTGAAGGAGATCAGTCCTGGGATTTCTTTGGAAGGAATGATGCTAAAGCTGAAACTCCAGTACTTTGGCCACCTCATGTGAAGAGTTGACTCATTGGAAAAGACTCTGATGCTGGGAGGGATTGGGGGTAGGAGAAGAGGGGGACGACCGAGGATGAGATGGCTGGATGGCATCACAGACCTGATGAACGTGAGTCTGAGTGAACTCTGGGAGATGGTGATGGACAGGGAGACCTGGTGTGCTGCGATTTATGGGATCTCGAAGAGTCGTACACGACTGAGCAACTGAACTGAACTGAACTGAACTTCCCTGAAGGGAGCCTCTCCCCTCTCTTTACTTCAGGCCCGCATCGTTGTGGAATCTTCTTCCATCTTCAAACTGCAGCCTCAGCTCGGTTTCCCTGTACTTCTACTCCACAAAGAGGAGCTTTCTTGACCTTCTCCCCATGGTGGTCTGTGGTTGCAGACCCTGCAGGCAGGATTCAGAGAGGTTTCTCTTCTCTTGCTTGGGTCTGTCTTTCGTCTGCACCTAGGTCTCTGGCGTGAGGCTTTCTCAGCGCTCCAGCCCTTCCCTCCTCACTGCCAGATCGTCCCTTGTTAGCGTGGGGGAGGGTCTTGGGTTGGAGAGTTTCCTGACCCTCTTCCTACTGAGCTGGTCTAGCCCCTCCCACGGGGAGACAGCTTTGCTTCTTCCCCTCGGCCCTGAGGGCTGACCCCCCCCCAGCTTGTCTTTTGCTTCCTCCTAGAAAGGAAGCAGGAAGGGTTTCCTGCCTCTGCACCACTGAGAGACCCTCCAAGCTCTCCTTGCCTGACCCTGATCTTTCTTTTAATATTTTTTTTAATTGGGAAGGTTGAAATTGTAATTTCATGTTATTTATTTGTTGGCCACATGATATGTGATCCTAGTTTCCTGTTCAGTTCAGTTCAGTTCAGTTGCTCAGTCATGTCCAAATCTTTGTGACTCTAGGAACCACAGCACTCCCTCTCCAGTGCCAACTCCTGGAGTTTACTCAAACTCATGTCTGTTGAGTCGGTGATGCCACTGAACCATCTCATCCTCTGTCACCCCCTCCTCCTGCCCTCAATCTTTCCCAGCAGCAGGGTCTTTTCAAATGAGTCAGCTCTTCACATCAGGTGGCCAAAGTATTGGGACTTCAGCTTCAGCATCAGTCCTTCCAGTGAACACCCAGGACTGATTTCCTTTAGGATGGACTGGTTGGATCTCCTCGCAGTCCAAGGAACTCTCAAGAGTCTTCTCCAACACCGCAGTTCAAAAGCATCAATTCTTCCACGCTCAGCTTTCTTTATAGTCCAACTCTCACGTCCATACATGACTATTGTAAAAACCACCAGAGATCAAACCCATACCCCCCCACATTGGAAGCATAGAGTCTTAACCACTGGACTGCCAGGGAATCCCCCCTCTGACCTTTCTAGAAAGAACTTGGTGAAGGCTCATAGGCAAACGCTGGGGGCCGAGTCCAGACTCCCCTTGCATCTGGAGTTACCAGGGACGCTGAGCTGCCTTGTAAGCCACTGTATCAGCTGATTTGCGCTGCCTTAAGGAATTATCACGGTTGCTGGTTTAAAACAACAGAAATTTGTTCTGGCAGTTCTAGAGGACAGAAGTCTTCCTTAGCCCCTAGGGGAGACCTGGTTTCTTTGCCTCCTGGAGCTTCCAGCAGCTGCTGGCATCCTCCATTTACGGCTGCCCCACACCAGTGTCTGCCTTCACACTACCTCTGTGTCTTTGTGTCTGTCTTCTCTGTGTGTCTCTTAGAGGGTAACTTGCCATCTGATCTAAGACTCACTTGAATATTCTGGGGTGATTTCATCTCAAGATCCTCAACTCACATCTGCAAAAACCCCTTTTCTCAGTAAGGAAACAGATTCCAGGAATCAGGACATGGACATAGCTTTCGGGGACCACCGCTGGACCTTCCCAAGTGGCTCAGTGGGTAAAGAATCCGCCTGCCGATGCGGGAGGTGCAAGAGATGAGGGGTCGATCCCTGTGTTGGAAAGATCTCCTGGAGGAGGACTGGCAACCCACTGCAGTATTCTTGCCTGGGAAAGAGGAGCCTGGCTGGCTACAGTCCGTGGGGTCGCAAAGAGCTGGGCATGGCAGAGTGACTGAGTATACAAATTCAACCCAATGCACCCACATTCTGAGTTTAAGAAATCATTAACTGTCATTAACTGTTTCTTTTGCCTGCCTGTGTGCTGACTACCTCTTTTTATGCTCTGCCAAACACAGGTCAATCCACGTGGCCCACCTCTCCTCACACCTGGGATTTAGTTTCCAGGGACAGGGGCCTAGAGCGCCAGGCTCTGATGGCGCAGGAACAGCCGGAAAGGAGCTACCTCACTTCCGAGGTCAGGGGTGACAGCCAGGAGGAGATATCCCGCGTCCAAGGCCAGGAGTGGTGCCCGAGGCCAGGGTGGTGACCTGGAGGAACAACCCCATGCCCAAAGAGTGGTGGCTGCCGGGCACAGGAGGGCCTAGAGGAGCCATCCCACGCTGAAGGTCAGGAAGGGTGGCAGGAGGAGATGCCCCTCTTCCAAGGTAAGGAGCAGCAGCTGCACTTTGCTGGAGCAGCCATGAAGAGATACCCCACGCCCAAGGTAAGTGAAACCCAAGTAAGATGGTAGGTGTTGCAAGAGGGCATCAGAGGGCAGACACACTGAAACCATACTCACAGAAAACTAGTCAATCTAATCACACTAGGACCACAGCCTTGTCTAACTCAATGAAACTAAGCCATGCCCTGTGGGGCCACCCAAGACGGGCGGGTCATGGTGACTCTGACAGAATGTGGTCCACTGGAGAAGGGAATGGCAAGCCACTTCAGTATTCTTGCCTTGAGAACCCCATGAACAGTATGAAAAGGTAAAATGATAGGTTACTGAAAGAGGTACTCCCCAGGTCAGTAGGTGCCCAATATGCTACTGGAGGTCAGTGGAGAAATAAACCCAGAAAGAATGAAGGGATGGAGCCAAAGTAAAAACAATACCAGCTGTGGATGTGACTGGCGATAGAAGCAAGATCCGATGCTGTAAAGAGCAATATTGCATAGGAACCTGGAATGTCAGGTCCATGAATCAAGATAAATTGGAAGTGGTCAAACAAGAGATGGCAAGAGTGAACATTGATATTCTAGGAATGAGCGAACTAAAATGGACTGGAATGGGTGAATTTAACTCAGATGACCATTATATCTACTACTGCAGGCAGGAATCCCTCAGAAGAAATGGAATAGCCATCATGGTCAATAAAAGAGTCTGAAATGCAGTACTTGGATGCAGTCTCAAAAATGACAGAAGGATCTCTGTTCATTTGCAAGACAAACCATTCAATATCACAGTTCTCCAAGTCTATGCCCCAACCAGTAATGCTGAAGAAGCTGAAGTTGAATGGTTCTATGAAGACCTACAAGACCTTTTAGAACTAACACCCAAAAAAGATGTCCTTTTCATTATAGGAGACTGGAATGCTAAAGTAGGAAGTCAAGAAACACCTGGAGTAACAGGCAAATTTGGCCTTGGAATGCAGAATGAAGCAGGGCAAAGACTAATAGAGTTTCGCCTAGATAATGCACTGGTCATAGCAAACACCCTCTTCCAAAAACACAAGGGAAGACTCTACACATGGACATCACCAGATGGTCAACAGCGAAATCAGATTGATTATATTCTCTGCAGCCAAAGATGGAGAAGCTCTATACAGTCAACAAACACAAGACCAGGAGCTGACTCTGGCTCAGATCATGAACTCCTTATTACCAAATTCAGACTGAAATTGAAGAAAGCAGGGAAAACTGCTAGACCATTCAGGTATGACCTAAATCAAATCCCTTATGATTATACAGTGGAAGTGAGAAATAGATTTAAGGGCCTAGATCTGATAGAGTGCCTGATGAACTATGGAATGAGGTTCGTGACATTGTACAGGAGACAGGGATCAAGACCATCCCCATGGAAAAGAAATGCAAAAAGCAAAACGGCTGCCTGGGGAGGCCTTACAAATAGCTGTGAAAAGAAGAGAAGTGAAAAGCAAAGGAGAAAAGGAAAGATATAAGCATCTGAATGCAGAGTTCCAAACAATAGCAAGAGATAAGAAAGCCTTCTTCAGTGATCAGTGCAGAGAAACAGAGGAAAAGAAGAGAATGGGAAAGACTAGAGATCTCTTCAAGAAAATTAGAGATACCAAAGGAATATTTCATGCAAAGATGGGCTCAATAAAGGACAGAAATGGTATGGACCTAACAGAAGCAGAAGATATTAAGAAGAGGTGGCAAGAATGCACAGAAGAACTGTACAAAAAGGATCTTCACGACCCAGATAATCACGATGGTGTGATCACTCATCTAGAGCCAGACATCTTGGAATGTGAAGTCAAGTGGGCCTGAGAAAGCATCACTACGAACAAAGCTAGTGGAGGTGATGGAATTCCAGTAGAGGGATTTCAAATCTGGAAGGATGATGCTGTGAAAGTGCTGCACTCAATATGCCAGCAAATTTGGAAAACTCAGCAGTGGCCATAGGACTGGAAAAGGTCAGTTTTCATTCCAATTCCAAAGAATTCTCCAACTACTGCACAATTGCATTCATCTCACACGCTAGTGAAATAATGCTCAAAATTCTCCAAGCCAGGCTTCAGCAATACATGAACCATGTACTTCCTGATGTTCAAGTTGGTTTTAGAAAAGGCAGAGGAACCAGAGATCAAATTGCCAACATCCGCTGGATCATGGAAAAAGCAAGAGAGTTCCAGAAAAACATCTATTTCTGCTTTATTGGCTATGTCAAAACCTTTGACTGTGTGGATCACAATAAACTGTGGAAGATTCTGAAAGAGATGGGAATACCAGACCACCTGACCTGCCTCTTGAGAAATCTGTATGCAGGTCAGGAAGCAACAGTTAGAACTGGACATGGAACAACAGACTGGTTCCAAATAGGAAAAGGAGTACGTCAAGGCTGTATATTGTCACTCTGCTTATTTAACTTCTATGCAGAGTACATCATGAGAAACGCTGGACTGGAAGAAACACAAGCTGGAATCAAGATTGCCGGGAGAAATATCAATAACCTCAGGTATGCAGATGACACCACCCTTATGGCAGAAAGTGAAGAGAAGCTAAAAAGCCTCTTGATGAAAGTGAAAGAGGAGAGCGAAAAATTTGGCCTAAAGCTCAACATTTAGAAAACGAAGATCATGGCATCTGGTCCCATCACTCCATGGGAAATAGATGGGGAAACAGTGGAAACAGTGTCAGACTTTATTTTTTGGAGGCTCCAAAATCACTGCAGATGGTGATTGCAGCCATGAAATTAAAAGACGCTTACTCCTTGGAAGAAAAGTTATGAGCAACCTACATAGCATGTTCAAAAGCAGAGACATTACTTTGCCGACTAAGGTCCATCTAGCCAAGGCTATGGTTTTTCCCATGGTCATGTATGGATGTGAGAGTTGGACTGTGAAGAAGGCTGAGCACTGAAGAATTGATGCTTTTGAACTATGGTGTTGGAGAAGACTCTTGAGAGTCCCTTGGACTACAAGGAGATCCAACCAGTCCATCCTAAAGGAAATCAACCCTGGGATTTTTGGAAGCAATGATGCTAAAGCTGAAACTCCAGTACTTTGGCCACCTCATGTGAAGAGTTGACTCATTGGAAAAGACTTTGATGCTGGGAAGAATTGGGGGCAGGAGGAGAAGGGGACGACAGAGGATGAGATGGCTGGATGGCATCACGGACCTGATGAACGTGAGTCTGAGTGAACTCTGGGAGATGGTGATGAACAGGGAGGCTTGGTGTGCTGTGATTCATGGGGTCGCAAAGAGTCGTACACGACTGAGCGACTGAACTGAATTGAACTGAACTAAACTGAACTGTGGCCTTTTGAATTCAATTCACTAGGGACTAAAGGAACAGAATGATCTTGTAGATTATCCAACTTCTCACTGTCAGAGTAAGAGTAGTGTTCCCCGGCAACTTTTTACTACCCAAGTAGCAACAGTTCGTGCAAGCTCAATCGCTCCATCGCGCAGTCGTGTCTGATTCTTTGTGGCCTACAGACTGTAGCCGGGCAGGATCCTCTCTCCATGGAACTTGCCAGGCAAAAATACTGAAGTGAGTTGCCATTTCCTATTCCAGGGGATCTTCCTGATCCAGGAATCAAACCCACGACTCTTGCACCTCCTGCGTCTCCAGCACTGGCTGGTGGTCTTTATGCCTGAGTCTCCTGGGAAGCCCCAGATGGAAGCAGATTCCACTGAAAGCTCTCCCCAGCCACGCCTCACTGGTACTGTCCCCGTACCGGCCACAGCTTCAGGCCTACATGAGACAGGCCGTGCAGTGGCCTCACCCGTTCATGGCTGTTTGTGGTCAACAGAAGCATCTAGCTTGTCATTTACATCACCTGTTACCAGAGCTTATATTCAACTTGCACCTCCTGAATCTCTTTGTCAAAGTAGTTTTGTTAGTCTTCCAAGGCTTAGTGGAAACTAATTCGTAAATTGTCAAACGTGGGAGCTTTCCAAGCAAGAGTTCTTTCCCGTGTGAAATCTAGTATCAGGAAGTGCATCGTATCCACGCACTCTTCATCCTATCCAGGACCCAGATGGGCGAGTCGTGTCTCTCTCTGCCTGCGTCGGCCTATCTGGAACTGAGATGGGCACATCCAGAGAGGTCCCTAGTCTCTGCCCTTCCCTTTCACCCAGAACACTCATCTGGGGCTACCACCTCGCAGGAGGTGTGAATCACAGATCCCAGCGTGACTATTAGAACACTCCCGTTTGCTCTCAGAAGTGTCGCTTTTGGATGGAGCATTAAGCAGGCATCCTCCTCCTCAGGGATCAGGTGATCCCGCGCACCAGAACTAGACACTAGGTGTGTCTTGCCCCTTGAACTGCTCCTGTGTTCTCCCCAACCCCCCAACCTCTTGCTTGGTTCCATTCTCACCCTGAGTGATGACCGCTCAGGGCTGATCCTCACTCTTGGCCGTGACACTTCTTTTGGAGGCAGCCTTGGGGAAGGGTCCTATTTGTCCCCCTCTGCCTCAAGGTCCCTTCCCAGGTGCTGACTCAAGTGACCCAGGCTTCTCCTGCACAGGAACAGGGTTGGCTCAGCGCTGCCGCGAGGAATCCAGGGGCCCAGAGAAGCAGAACTCTCATGTGCAGAGTCTGCATTGAGTGGGACAGCTGGCCCACACATTTGTGGATTTATCCTGAAATCCAAGCTTGTCGGATGCTGAGGGCGCCTCTGAGCTGGGGATCTGTACAGACCCAGGAGCCATGAAGTCTCTTCCCTTCTTTCTGGATGAACAGAGAGAGGTGCCTGATGCTGGTCACATGGCAACTCACACTCATCCTTTGGCACCTTTCTTCTCTTTGTTCTGACATTGCTTATCTTTGGGGTCATAAAGGTATTTCATATGATGTACATTTTCCTTTGAGTCTTTCTCCTTTGTTCAGAGGAGCTGTCCCCCCCCTCTCTATGTAGGGAAGGGAGCCCCTGAGCCCTGGACTTTGGGAAGGACATCCTACCATGTTAGAGCACGCACACACACAGCCTTTGATCCTTTCTCTGACACATGGCACACTGATCATCCTTCACAGACTTGCATTGTCTGTGGCTTACATCATGAAGCGTGGTCCTGTGAAGAGACTGGATCTGAAGAACACGAGAATGCGTATTGTCAGATTGATTTAAACTTGGAGGAATCAGCAGGAAATTGTTGGCATCATGAATCATGAGTGAAAGATCTTTGCATCACAGGCAAAATGCTTCATTCCAGAGTCTGACGGTCTTACCCTGACGGCTCCTTCCAGTAAGGACTGCCCCTTGGAAAGCATCACGTTAAATGAAACAGTACTTTCCCAATTCTTTTATTTTTTCAAGTTTATTTTTAGAGAAGTTTTAGGTTCACAATAAAATCTAGAGGAAGAGAATTTCCGTATACATTTTGCCGCCCACCCCAAGCACAGGCTCTCCCCCATCCACATCCCCCACGGGAGCGGCCGTGCCTGTGTTACAGCTGATGGACCTATGCTGCCTGGTGCTTCTTCAGTCACTCAGTCATGTCCGACTCTCTGCGACCCCATGAATCGCAGCATGCCAGGCCTTCCTGTCCATCACCAACTCCGGAGTTCACTCAGACTCGCCTCCATCGAGTCAGTGATGCCATCCAACCATCTCATCCTCTGTCATCCCCTTCTCCTCCTGCCCCCAATCCCTCCCAGCATCAGCGTCTTTTCCAGTGAGTCATCTCTTCACATCACGTGGCCAAAGTATTGGAGCTTCAGCTTCAGTATCAGTCCTTCCAATGTATATTCAGGACTGATTTCCATTAGGATTGACTGGTTTGATCTTCTTGCTGTTGAAGGGACTCTCAAAAGTCTTCTCCAACACCACAGTTCAAAAGCATCAACTCTTCATCACTCAGCCTTGTTTATGATTCAGTTCTCACCTCCATACATGACTATTGGAAAAACCATAGCTTTGACTGTACAGCTTCCCTGGTGGCTCAGTTGGTAAAATAATCCGCCTGCAGTGCAGGAGACCTGGGTTCCGATCCCTGGGTGGGGAAGATGCCCTGGAGGAGGACATGGCAACCCACTCCAGTATTCTTGCCTGGAGAATCCCATGGATGGAGGAGCGTGGTGGGTGATAGTCTATGTGGAGGTGAGATTAGATACTACTGAGTGACTAAACCACCAGTGACTACACAGACCTTTGTCAGCAAAGGGATGTCTCTGCTTTTGAATATGCTGTCTAGGTTTGTCATAGCTTTCTGTCTAAGAAGCAAGCATCTTTTAATTTCATGGCTGCAGACACCATCTTCAGTGGACCTATGCTGGTACATCGTAATCACCCAAGGTCCGTACTTTATATAAGGCTCACTTTTGGTGTTGCATATTGTGTGGGTTTGGACAAGTATATCCATCATTATATACATAATATCAGACACAGTATTTTCACTGTCCTAAAGATCATCTGTGTTCCTCCTGTTTATGCCTCCTCCACCCCCTGGCAGCTGCTGGCCCTTTCATAGTCTCCATAGTTTTGCTTTTTCCAGAATAACATAAAGTTGGAATCATACAGTGTGTAGTTTTCTCAGATTAACTTCCTCTCACTTTGTTGTTTGGAGGCTCATTTCTTTTAGAACTGAATAATATTTTATTGTCTGGATATACCACAGTTTACTTATCCATTCACCTACTAAGGGACATTTTGACAATTATGAATAAAGCTGCTATAAATATCTGTGCTAATTTTTGTCTGAACATGAGTCTTCAACTCCTTTGAGTAAATATCAAGGAGAATGTCAGCTGAATCCCATGGCTAGCGTATGCTTAGGTTTGTAAGAAAATAAACTGTCTTCAAAGTGGCTGTATCACTTTGCATCCCCACCAGCACTAGATCAGAGTTCTTGCTGTTCCATGTTCTTGGCAACACTGGAGGTCGCCAGGGTTCAGATTTTGCCTCTGATGGGTATGTGGTAGTGTCTCGCTGTTTGCATTTGCCTGGTGGCCTGTGATGGGGGTATCTCTACTCACTTGTCATCAGCACATCCTCAGTGAGATGTCTGTTAACATCTTGGTCCATGTTTTAATTAGCTTGACTGCATCTTGAGTGTTGCATTTTAAGAGTTCTTTGTACATTGTGGGAAACAATCCTTTATGTTTCTTCTGCAAGTATTCCCTCTTGTCCACAGTTTGTCTTCTCATTGCTTTAACATTGTCCTTGAGTTCCCCTGGTGGCCTAGCCAGCAGAGAATCCACCTGCAATGCAGGAAACCCAGCTGCAATCCCTGGGATGGGAAGATCTCCTGGAGAAGGGAAGGGCACCCCACTCCAGTATTCTTGCCTGGAGAACCCATAGACCAAGGAGCCTGGTGGGTTACAGCCCACGGGCACAAAGAGTCAGACACGAGCAAGTGGCTAACACACCTGCAGGGCTGAAGTTTCAACTTTAATGAAGCCCAGCATGTCAGGTCTTTTCTTCATGAGTGGTGCTTCTAGTATTGTACCTAAAAAGTCATCATCACACCCAAGGTCATCTAAGTTTTGTCTTATTTTATCCCCTAAGAGTTTCAAAGTTTTCCATTTTATGTTTAGGCTGACGATCCATTTTGAGTTAATTTTTGTGAAGAGTGTAAGTTTTGCATGTGGATTTCCAATTGTTCCAGTGCCATTTGTTGAAAAGATCATCTTTGCTCCATCCTATAGCCTTTACCCCTTGATTAAAGATCAACGACTATATTTGTGGAGCCCATCTGTGTTCTTTATTCTGTTCCTTTGACCTATTTTTCTTTTCTTTCACCAATTAGACACTGTCTTGATTCGTAGGACTTAATGCTTTCGTGATTCTGAAAATCTTCCATGAAGTCTTGAAATTTAATACTGTTAGCCCTCTGACTTAGTCCTTCTTCTGTATTGCACTGACTATTCTGGGTTTATTGTCTCTATGTATAAACTCTAAAATCAGTTCTTAATGTCCATCAGACAGCTTGCTAAGCGTTTCACTAAGATTGCTTTGAACGCATAGGTTTACTTGGAAAGAATTGGCATCATCACAATATTGGGCCTTCCTGTTTCTGAGCATGAGCTTTCCCTCCATCTATTTAGTTCTTTGATTTCTGTCATCAGGTGTTCTTCATATAGCTCCTGTACATGTTGTGTTAGTTTTATACCTAAGTATTTCATATTTGGGGAGTGCTAATATAAATGGTATTATGTTTTCAGTTCCACTTGATCACTGGTGAGTTTATAGGAAAGAAACTAACTTCCTCGTATCCTTCAACTGTGTTGTGATTAATACCTTACTAGTTCCAGGAAGCTCTATTTTTTTTTGTAGGTATATTTGTGTTTTCTACATTGACAGTCATGTTATCTACAAACTATGGCAGATATATTTCTTCTTCCTATACTGTATGCCTTCATTTCTTTTTCTTGTCTTATTGCATTAGAGAGGACTTCTGCTTTTGTGCTTCTGAAAATCTAACCACATCATAAGAGAGGAGGCTGAGTATCCATGCCTCAGTTTGTATCCAGACTCTGCCACAGAGGCACACAGAGTTGTGATATTGGGCAAGTAACTTAATGTTTTGTAGCCTCAATTTCTTTTTCAGTAAATTAGGATGATGATGGTATGTGCTCCAACAAACTGTTGCAATGAGTAAGAAAAGAAAGCAGAGGAGTGAAGCCTAATGTAGGCATTGGATATTGTTCTGTTTCATTCTCACATGTGCTGCCTTACGATTTTCAGGCTTTTCCTTTACTGGCCTTGTTCCCTCTTCACAGGTGATCCCAGCTGGGCCCCACAGCCAATACAGACCATCATTTCCCATGATCCCCTCCCAGAAGGAGCATCGTCATCCTCTGATTTAGACCACCATTCCAACGAAGCAGAATTATTGTTCAGTCACCTAGTCGTGTCCACCTCTTTGCAAACCTATGGACTATAGCACGCCAGGCTTCCCTGTCCTTCACCATCTGCCAGAGCTTGCAAAAACTCATGTTCATTGAGTCGGTGATGCCATCCAACCATCTCGTCCTCTGTTGTCCCCTTCTCCTCCTGCCTTCTATCTTTCCCAGCATCAAAGTCTTTTCCAGTGAGTCAGTTCTTCACATTAGGTGGCCAAAGTATTGTAGCTTCAGCTTCAGCATCAGTCCTTCCAATGAATATTCAGGACTGATTTCCTTTAGGATCAACTGGTTGGATCTCCTTGCTGTCCAAGGGATTGTGAAGAGTTTTCTCCAACACCACAGCTCAAAGCATCAGTTCTTCAGTGCTCAGCCTTCTTTATGCTCCAACTCTCACATCCATACATGACTACTGGTAAAACCATAGCTTTGGACATTTGTTGGCAAAGTAATATCTCTGCTTTTTAATACCTTGTCTAGGTTTGACAAAACTTTTCTTCCAAGAAGCAAGCATTTTTCAATTTCATAGCTGTAGTCACCATCTGCAGTGATTTTGGAGCCCAAGAAAATAAAGTCTTTCATTGTTTCCCCTGTTTCTCCATCTCTTTGCCATGAAGTGATAGGACTGGATGCCATTATCTTAGTATATTAAATGTTGAGTTTTAAGTCAGCTTTTTTCACTCTCCTCTTTCACCTTCATCAAGAGGCTCTTTAGTTCCTCTTCACTTTCTGCCATAAGGGTGGTGTCATCTGCATATCTGAGTTTATTGATATTTCTCCTGGCAATCTTGATTCCAGCTTGTGTTTCATCAGCCCAGCGTTTCCCATGGTGTTCTCTGCACAGAGTAAATAAGCAGGATGACAATATACAGCCCTGTACTTCTTTTCTAGTATGGAAACCAGTCCATTGTTCCAGGTCCAGTTCTAACTGTTGCTTCTTGACCTGCATACATATTTCTCAGGAGGCAGGTCAGGTGGCATCCCCATCTCTTGAAGAATTTTCCACTTTGTTGTGATCCACACAGTCAAAGGCTTTAGCGTAGTCCATGAAACAAAAGTAGATGTTCTTCTGGAACTCTCTTGAAGAATAGTAGCCCCCTTACATGCCCATGTCTTAATCCTCAGGACCAGTGAACTCTACCTCACACAGCAAAGGGGACTTTGCAGATGTGATTAAGTTCAGGGTCTTGTGGCAGGAAAGTTATCCTGGATTATTTGGGTGAGTCCAGTGTAATCACAGGGATCCTTAAAGAGGGAGGCAGGATGGTCTGAGTCAGAGAGATGGTAACAGGACGTCAGAAGCAGAAGGTGAATGACATGATGAGGTCATGAGTCGAAGAATGCTTTGGAAACTGGAAGAGATGAAGCCGTGGACTCTCCCGTGAACCTCCAGAAGGACCAGCACCCTGCCGCCGCCTTGATTTTAGCCACATGAGACCCACTTCAGACTTCCTACTTCTAGAACTGTAAGATAATAGAAGTGTGCTACTGAAAGCCTGTAAGCTTGTGGCAACTTGCACGGCAGCCGCAGGAAGCAGACACGGCTCCTTCTGGACTGATCATCTAGGTTAAGCCCAAGTCAATGAGGCCAAGTGGCGTGGTGTCTGCAGCCCCGTTAATGCTGTTTGCTTTGCGGGTTGAAGTCTGGCCTGGGGAGCCCCTGTCGCAGCAGACAATTGGAGTTGCTTACTCGCTGTATTTGCTTTCATTTTCCTCCTAAGAGTCACCATCTCCAGGCCCTCCCAGGAGGCCTCTGACCAAATATGATGATGGTTTTCATGGACGGTAGTGAAACCTCATTAAGATCAGTAATTGTCCTTTTCACCATCAAAATCTGCTCCATAAAGATCTGGTTGGGCTTGTCCTTGATGCCCTGGATTTATTCCAGCAGCAGTTCTGGGCACAAGGGTTACAGAGAAACGCCTCATCCTTCCTACACTGTTTACATTTTTGCCCCAGAGTCTTCTCCTGAGTATACCAACCTCCAGGCACATTAGAGAAATAATTTAGGAAATATTTACGAAAACTGTGTAGGACCCGGGGTAAAGGAAGCAATACATTTCTTGCCCCAGAGAAATGTAAAAATTTATTGTCAATTAAAAATCCCTCTGGGGACTTCCCTGGTGGTCGAGTGGTTAAGATTCTTCCTTGCAATGCAGAGGGTGCAGGCCAGTCCCTGGTCTGGGAACTAAGATCCCATGCGCTGTAGAGCAGTTAAGCTCGAGTGCTACAACTTCTGAACCCGTATGACACGACTAGAGAATCCATGCGCCTCACTGAAAGGTCCCGCATGCAGCAGCCAGGACCCAATGCAGTCAAAATAAAATGTTTTTAAAATTAATAAAAACAATCACTCTGCATTGCTCTAGTTTTGACATTCAGAGCTGCTGTCAGCTGTGGAGAACTGAGGAATATGACTCAATAAACCTTGCCAACTTTAGGAGGAGTTGGCAGTTCATTGAGAATAATAACAGAAGCAAACGGCATGAAAACCTGTGTCGCTCAGGGTCTTGTGCAAGAAAAACAGGTCTTCTCCAAACCTGACACGTGTCAGTGGTCACTGGACAGGGGATTTCTGAGCCACCTGGGCCTTTAGGAGGCTCGGGTGCAGGCAACCTGTGTGGTTTTGTCACCAGGCAGCACCCTGGGCCCTCCCAGCAGGCGGTCAGTCCTCTTCAAGCTGCAAAGGCAGACGCAGGCCAAGTGCTCCAGAGGCTGGCTTTGGAGCTGAAGCGTCCAGAGTAGTAACACTTGTCTGAAACAACAGTGCTGAGTCAGCCTCGGGGCCACGGTTGGAGCTGCTGCGGGGGACCAAACACACGTCTCTTACGTCTCCTGCGTCGGCAGGCAGGTTCTTTACTGCAGTGCCACCTGGGAAGCCCAGGTGATATCTGAGGGCTTTTAGTTCCTGTCAAGTCAGGGGTGGCCCCTTCTAGGACACAGCACATAAGCGAGGCCTCAAGGATGGTAGTTCACATTGTTGATTGAGCCCCAAGTGCCAGGCCTCCTGCGAGCCTGGGAAAAGGCCTTGGACAGGAACTGGGGACAGTATGACTACTGAGAGGCAGATGCGAGGTGGTCTTATCTCTGAGACAAGGGGGGTGCTCCCCGGAGGGGAAAAAGCCTTTCCCTACACACACCACTCCACACCCCCAGCAAATGCACCCCACACTCACCTTCCGTCTGTGCTCACCACGCTGTCCTCGACTTAAAACGCTGTCCCAGGCACATTCTTTTTTAAAGTCTAGAAAACAAAACCGAGAGCATTTTGTAGAACTGAATGAGAAAGGTTCTGCCAGCGTCCACTGGCTATTTAGCGAACACGTGTGTGTTTCATGGGCTTTGTTACCAAGGAGCTGGTTTATCCTCCCCTGAACCTAAAGTGAAATCACAGCTCTGGCCTTAATGAGATCATTCTTTCCAT
Organism: Nanger dama; assembly: GCA_917880005.1. Taxonomy (NCBI): domain Eukaryota; kingdom Metazoa; phylum Chordata; class Mammalia; order Artiodactyla; family Bovidae; genus Nanger; species Nanger dama. Next base: position 592,161 of record CAKJTW010000118.1, on the reverse strand, counting down.
TTTGGACAAATAAAAATGTTCAATAAAAGTTCTCTTCAAAGTCTGCTTTGAAGAGCCAGTGTGAGAGTTTGATAACAGAGCAGGATGCAATCAGAAGTAAATTGTGACTTCCTGCCTCCCTTTTTTAAAGTTCTAATGAACCTTCTTTCGTGGAAGCCTCGGTTATTAATACAACACCTTGTAGATAAAAACAGGGGGTCCCTGGAAATGAAAGCATATTGGAGGCCAGAGTTGGCACGAAGCCCGCCTCCCCCTCCCATGACATCCCTTCCCCAAGACACCACTCACCATTGTAACATTTAAGATCAGATGGGCTGGTTGAGATCCTTTTACTGAAAGACCTCAAAAGATCCAGTTTCATCCCCAGGCTCACGAAACCAATAACAGCTGGAATCAGTTTGAACAGAAGGCTCCTAACAACCAAGCATGGGGCTTCCCAGGCGGCACTGGCGGTAAGAACCTGCCTGCTGACGCAGGAGACATAAGAGATGTGTGTTTGATCCCTGAGCGGGGAAGATCCCCTGGAGAAGGAAATGGCAACCCACCCCAGTATTCTTGCCTGGAGAATCCCATGGACAGAGGGACCAGGCAGACTACAGTCCATGGGGTCGCAAAGAGTCAGACATGCCTGAGTGACTGAACAGCAACAAAACATTGACTGAACTGCGAAAGTAAACAAACGTGTGAAAGATAAACAGCTAGTGGCAGCACATGATTACTGACGTAAACATTTCAACAGACTATTCGGAAGATAAAAGTCAAGAAACTTTTTCTCCAAGAAAAACAAGACAGTATGACAAAGAAACAAGCAAGCCAGAGCCAGGACTCTTCCAGACTGACCTGGATCAGTTCCAGCACGGGAGGGCACCTGCTCCAGCCTCAGACTGCCTCGCCTTCCTCACCACCATCCTCGGCGGCTCGTCTGCGATGGGTCCCCGCTCGATACCACCACCGGTCAGTCATACCCCAAACCTGATGAAGTCGTCTTTCTTCGTAAGCTTGTGGACTTGCTTTCTTGCAGCCTTGCTTCGCCACTGAGTTTTATCTGAAGTCTGAATCTTGTTCCTTACACCCCAAGAACGATCCACTGTTACACACACAATCTTGTTCAGCCCAACCCTGGACTCACATCTCCAACCGTATCTCAACTCCACGCCATCAGATTGCCAGCTGGGCGCTGGTGCCAAGGACACACGCTCGCCTCCTTGGAAGAGAAAGGGGACAACAGTGGGCCAGGCAGCAGCAGCAGGATCTGGAGGGGCAGGCCAGGAGGAGCACTGCAACCCCAGCGCAGCATCAGAGGATCAGCCTCGTCAGAGGTGGGGAGTGTGGCCTCTGGGGCAGCCTGCGCTTGTGTGCAATGCCCAAGTGGGCAGCACCCAGCGCAGAACAAGCACTCAGTAACCACTGGCTCTGCCTTCCCAAGGATTCACCACCGCTGAGTGCCCTCAGCCAAGCAGCTGGTTCTAGCTCCCCCAGAGGAAGCAAGGAGGCCGACTTGGCCTGCAGCTCACTCCAAAACTCTTGCCGAGGATGTGCCATAACCTCCAAGAGGCTGTGAACTCTTAAGAGTGGGAGGGAGGCAGGAAGCAAGGCCAGCTTCTGAGGCTTGTCCTCTCCCCAGGCTTCACCTCAGCGTTCTCCGCTTCCCTCCATCCCCCTCCGCACCCTCAAGGCATGGCTGAGGCTCTCTGTTTGCAGGTGAGGAAAGGGAGGCAGCAGTGAACCAACACCGTTGCCCAAGAACCAGGCAGAGAGGAAGAGGCAGGGCCAGTCCCTGGACCAGGCATGTGCCCGGGGAGGTTGGCAAGTGCTCAGTGACAAGAGTGGAGAAGAACACTTCCTGCTCTGGTTGGCTGTAGGATGTCAGGGGTGGAGGCTCAGTCCCCTACAGTAAGGACCCCATTCCAGCAGCTCAGGGGACCCCAGAGGACACAGAGCCTCTGGAAGCACAGTTTACAATCTCCAGAACAGATAGAAGGAGAGACAAGCATCCCAGAGAGAGTCTCCTTCATCAAGGAGGACACATGAAGGGTCGCAAAGCTGCAATGTGACGCTGAGGGGCTGGGGCTCTAATAGTTGAAGAGCGTGCTGAGAAACGGCCACAGGGAGAGAGAGAAGGGAACCCATGCCCTGAGCTTGCAGGGCTCAGACTAAGAGCAGAGCAGAGGCCGCGCGTCACACACGCGCTCTGGCGTGGCCCAGAGTGAGGCAGGACGGGTGCCCAGAGCCCCCCTCATCCTGGAGCACTGGGGGAGAGGCCTCCAGGGATTGGTTCTCAGGGAGCAGGGTGGGCAGGATGGGCGTGGGCGGAGGGTGTGTGGCAAAGCCCGCTTCCGGGAGCAGGGGCTGGCAGTGGGCTCTCTTTTGGGAACAGACGTCTGAGAGCAGGGGCAGGAGAGCTGTCCCAAGGATAGTGATTAGGACCATCTCCCTGGGAAGGAAGTTGTCGTCGGGAGCTGAAGGGAAGCAGCCAGGATGCAGGAAGGGGTCAGGTTGAGGAGGGATGCGAAGCTGGACCAAGGTTCTGAGCTCGATCCTTAAAGAGGTCAAGAAGGACCTGCTTCTGGTGATGATGGATGGAGGGCTTTAGATTAGGAAATGCTGGGACTAGGGGTGCTGGCCAGGAAGGTACTTGGAGAGCCTGGGGAAGACGAGGGATGTGAGAGTCTGATGAAACTGGGATGCAGGGACAGAAGGAAGAAACAGGAGAGTGAGCAGGAGAGGAAAGAGGAAGAGGTTACTGTCAGCTTCCCAGCACAGACCACCCAACTGCTGTGAGCCACAGCTTCCTCATCTTTAAAATGTGGGTGTCCTCCCCCTAGACAGGGCTGTGGTCCTAATGTGATTAGAAAGACTAGTTTTCTGTGAGTGTGGTTTCAGTGTGTCTGCCCTCTGATGCCTTCTTGCAACACCTACCATCTAACTTGAGTTTCTCTTACCTTGGGCATGGGGTATCTCTTCACGGCTGCTCCAACAAAGCACAGCTGCTGCTCCTTACCTTGGATGAGGGGTATCTCCTCCCGCCACCCTTCCTGACCTTCAATGTGGGATGACTCCTCTAGGCCCTCATGCGCCCACACAACTGGCATGGGGTTGTCCTCCCGGTCGCCACTCTGGCCTTGAGTGCCGCCTCTGGCCTTGGACGCAGGGTAGCTCTCAGCCACGCTTAGTGGCCATGCCCCGGGGCAACCCAAGATGGGCAGGTCATGGTGGAGAGGTCTGACAGAATGTGGTCCACTGGAGAAGGGAATGGAAAACCACTTCAGTACTCTTGCCTTGAGAACTCCATGAACAGCATGAAAAGGCAAAATGGTAGGATACAGAAAGAGGTTCTCCCCAGGTCAGTAGGTGCCCAATATGCTACTGGAGGTCAGTGGAGAAATAACTCTAGAAAGAATGAAGGGATGGAGCCAAAGCAAAAACAATACCCAGCTGTGGATGTGACTGGTGATAGAAGCAAGATCTGATGCTGTAAAGAGCAATATTGCATAGGAACCTGGAATGTTAGGTCCATGAATCAAGGCAAATTGGAAGTGGTCAAACGAGATGGCAAGAGTGAACATCAACATTCTAGGAATCAGTGAACTAAAATGGACTGGAAAGGGTGAATTTAACTCAGATGACCATTATAGCTACTATTGTGGGCAAGAATCCCTCAGGAAAAATGGAGTAGCCATCATGGTCAACAAAAGAGTCTGAAATGCAGTACTTGGATGCAATCTCAAAAATGACAGAATGATCTCTGTTCGTTTCCAAGGCAAACCATTCAATATCACAGTAATCCAAGTCTATGCCCCAACCAGTAACGCTGAAGAAGCTGAAGTTGAACGATTCTATGAAGACCTACAAGACCTTTTAGAACTAACACCCCCAAAAGATGTCCTTTTCATTATGGGGGACTGGAATGCAAAAGTAGGAAGTCAAGAAATACCTGGAGTAACAGGCAAATTTGGCCTTGGAAAGCAGAATGAAGCAGGGCAAAAACTAATAGAGTTTTGCCAAGAAAATGCACTGGTCATAGAAAACACCCTCTTCCAACAACACAAGAGAAGACTCTACACATGGACATCACCAGATGGTCAACACCAAAATCAGATTGATTATATTCTCTGCAGCCAAAGATGGAGAAGCTCTATACAGTCAACAAACACAAGACCAGGAGCTGACTCTGGCTCAGATCATGAACTCCTTATTACCAAATTCAGACTGAAATTGAAGAAAGCAGGGAAAACCGCTAGACCATTCAGGTATGACTTAAATCAAATCCCTTATGATTATACAGTGGAAGTGAGAAATAGATTTAAGGGCCTAGATCTGACAGATAGAGTGCCTGATGAACTATGCAGTGAGGTTCATGACATTGTACAGGAGACAGGGGTCAAGACCATCCCCATGGAAAAGAAATGCAAAAAAGCAAAATGGCTGTCTGGGGAAGCCTTACAAATAGCTGTGAAAAGAAGTGAAAAGCCAGAGAAAAGGAAAGATATAAGCATCTGAATGCAGAGTTCCAGAGAATAGCAAGGAGAGATAAGAAAGCCTTATTCAGCAATCAATGCAAAGAAATAGAGGAAAAGAAGAGAATGGGAAAGACTAGAGATCTCTTCAAGAAAATTAGAGATACCAAGGGAACATTTCATGCAAAGTTGGGCTCAATAAAGGACAGAAATGGTATGGACCTAACAGAAGCAGAAGATATTAAGAAGAGATGGCAAGAATACACAGAAGAACTGTACAAAAAGATCTTCACGACCCAGATAATCACGATGGTGTGATCACTCATCTAGAGCCAGACATCTTGGAATGTGAAGTCAAGTGGCCCTGAGAAAGCATCACTACGAACAAAGCTAGTGGAGGTGATGGAATTCCAGTAGAGCGATTTCAAATCTGGAAGGATGATGCTGTGAAAGTGCTGCACTCAATATGCCAGCATATCTGGAAAACTCAGCAGTGGCCACAGGACTAGAAAAGGTCAGTTTTCATTCCAATCCCAAAGAAAGGCAATGCCAAAGAATGCTCAAACTACTGCACAATTGCAGTCATCTCACATGCTAGTAAAGTAATGCTCAAAATTCTCCAAGCCAGGCTTCAGCAATACATGAACCGTGAACTTCCTGATGTTGAAGCTGGTTTTAGAAAAGGCAGAGGAACCAGAGATCAAATTGCTGACATCCACTGGATCATGGAGAAAGCAAGAGTTCCAGAAAAACATCTATTTCTGCTTTATTGACTATGCCAAAGCCTTTGACTGTGTGGATCACAATAAACTGTGGAAAATTCTGAAAGAGATGGGAATACCAGACCACCTGACCTGCCTCTTGAGAAATCTGTATGTAGGTCAGGAAGCAACAGATAGAACTGGACATGGAACAACAGACTGGTTCCAAATAGGAAAAGGAGTACGTCAAGGCTGTATATTGTCACTCTGCTTATTTAACTTCTATGCAGAGTACATCATGAGAAATGCTGGACTAGAAGAAACACAAGCTGGGAGCAAGACTGTTGGGAGAAATATCAATAACCTCAGATATGGACATGACACAACCCTTATGGCAGAAAGTGAAGAGGAGCTAAAAAGCCTCTTGGTGAAAGTGAAAGAGGAGAGTGAAAAAGTTGGCTTTAAGTTCAACATCCAGAAAATGAAGATCATGGCATCTGGTCCCATCACTTCATGGGAAATAGATGGGGAAACAGTGGAAACAGTGTGAGACTTTATTTTTGGAGGCTCCAAAATCACTGCAGATGGTGACTGCAGCCATGAAATTAAAAGACGCTTACTCCTTGGAAGAAAGGTTATGAGCCACTTAGATATAGATTCAGAAGTAGAGACATTACTTTGCCAACTAAGGTCCATCTGGTCAAGGCTGTGGTTTTTTTCAGTGGTCATGTATAGATGTGAGAGTTGGACTGTGAAGAAGGCTGAGTGCTGAAGAATTGTTGTTTTTGAACTGTGGTGTTGGAGAAGATTCTTGAGAGTCCTTTGGACTGCAAGGAGATCCAACCAGTCCATTCTGAAGGAGATCAACCCTGGGATTTCTTTGGAGGGAATGATGCTAAAGCTGAAACTCCAGTATTTTGGCCACCTCATGTGAAGAGTTGACTCACTGGAAAAGACTCTGATGCTGGGAGGGATTAGGGGCAGGAGGAGAAGAGGACACAGAGGATGAAACACTGGATGCCATCACTGACTCTATGGACGGGAGTCTGAGTGAACTCCAGGAGTTGGTGACGGACTGGAGGCCTTATGTGCTACTATTCATGGAGTCACAAAGAGTCGGACACGATTGAGCAACTGAACTGATCCTCCCCCATCCTCTCATCCCCCTCCTCCCCTTCCACCTCTTCCCCATCCTCCTCTTCCCCATTTCTTCTTCCTCTTTCCATTCCCCCTCCTCCCCATTCCCCCTCCTCCCCACCCTCCTCCTCCTCCCTGCCCTCCTCCTTCCCATTCCCTCCCTGCCTGGGTCCAGCCCCGGCGGATCCAGGGTGATTCGAAGGTGGGGACAGAGTAGGCGTCCCAGAAAAAAGCTATTTAATTACAGATAGAGAGGGAGATTAGAAACGGATAGTGTAGTAGGAAAATTAGTGGAGAAAAAGAGGCTGAATAACTGGTTTAAGTGGAATACTAATCACCACCTACGTAGGCCACAGGCATCTTTCCGTTCTCCCAAAGGAGAGGAGGCAGTGAGGCCTCCCCAGTCCAATCTTAGAAGCCCAGGCAGAGTTAGTAGGCTTGGTGAGTACCCACATTCCAGATGGGAATTCAGCCAGAAAAACAGGGAGCAAGAAAGAAATGACACAGGGGCATCAGTCTTTCCAGAAACTGATCCCATTTATTTATTTTTCAGGTTTGTTTTTATACCTTTTGTTATACATAGGGATGAATACAGAGTTACACGGGGGTGAGCAGACCTGACCCTTGTCACAATCAGGTGCTTCATATAAAATTATACAAAGGTCTTATGAGTATTTACATCATCTTCTGACCATGAGGTCTGCTGACATTTATGGCCCTTTCTGATACCGGTCAGTTAACCAGAAAACTTATTTTTCCAGGGGTGATTTTTTTCTTAAATCAGGCATCACCCTCCAAATAAAGTTGCATTCCTATAGGATGAGGGTGTAGTGAGTTACAATCAAGAAAGGAATTTACTTAACCTAAGGTTTAACATGATTAATCTTAAAGGTTAATACTTATTTCTCCTATATGCTTAAAGGTTAATACTTATTTCTCCTATATGCTAGTTATATTCATCATAAGGGCAGGGAATATGGAGATTTAGCAGCAAACATCATCCCAGCAAATGAAAATCCTTTTACCAATGTTCCCCTTAAGATCCACTTAGTCTTAAGATAGTGATAAAGTTACATTTTTACATAGCAAGGACACAGTGATTTATAACAAAGTACAGTGATCTATAACAAAAGAGAAAATTCATTAACTCAAAAAGTCTAATATTGCTAACATCAAAAACTACTATATTTCCTTTTCTATATTCCAAATACATTGATTAATATATTCCCAGGTGCCTAAGGATATGAAGGCCTGTGGGCAATCAAATGAGAAAAGCCCCATGCTAATACTCCAAACTCTCTGTGCTGTTTACGGTTGAGAGGTTGTCACACAAGCTAGTCTGTCAGCAGAGAGGTTTGACCCGAGACACCCTTGTCACACCCCGGGCAGGGAATTAGCAGTAATTATTGACAGGACAAATGAAAAAACCCTTCACCAATATAATTCCTAATCAACACTAATACTGTACTAATGATCTTCTAACTTCTCAAAAGAGTCTGTATTTAGAAGTTTTAAAGCATCTCATGCCTCTCACAGTTGAGGGGGTTGTAAACAATCACATTCGGCCAGAAGAACCTGATCAGGCAGGCCAGAGAAGCTTCAGAGTTTGTAAGTTGAAACACTCTTGTCACGCCCAGGAATTTTTATTAACTGGGGCTGCCAGTTAACTCCTCCGAGAGAAATGGTTATGGGGAGAGCTCCCTGTAAAGTACTCTGGTTTGGGGGGTAGATGCTTGGGAACAGGGGGTATCCTGAGGCTTGATCACACCTTTGCCTATGCCAAGCTTCTTTCCTCATGACCTTTGCCATGGGCGGAGTTCCTCACGCTGGCCTCCAGCACCTCCTCCCCTCCTGCCATGCAGAAGTGTGTGTGTGTCAAGGACTTTATTAGAAGCTGCAGGTAAAGGGCCCAGGGTGATAGCTTGCACATAGGTCTGAATGAAAGGGCAGAGATGACCACTGGCGTCCGTATCCAGGAGGCCTCATTGTGACCAGCGATTCAGTGGCTACAAGATTGATGGAAGGGGTCCCCATGGATGCACTGAAGCCTTGTGTACAGGAACCAAGGATGGGACAGGTCCTGGGCAAGGCAGGGAGTTTGGTCCCTGCCGTCTCACCCAGTGCTAGGTGATGCCGATTACAAATTGTCAACCACTGAACAACAAAGGCATTTGCCATCTGCCTCTGCAGAGACTGAACCCCTTGGTGCTATAGCTGCTGACCATCAGCAGCCCCTGAGGGAGTGCAGGGTGGAGTGAGGCGCTCTGTGCTCAAGGGAACCTGGTGGGGCAGGTCTTTAGATCGTTGGATGTTTCTAGGAACAGATTCTATGATCTCGATCCTTGCATCCCCTCACCTCTAGAGAAGCACTAAATCCCCTCATCAGATCCTTGGGACTGGCAGGAACCCTTCTGTGAAATGAGTGCTTCGCGGTATTGAACTCTGCCTTCCCCAGCGTTGCATGCCGACCCTTGCACTGCCTCTCTGGAGCAGTCTCTCAGAGCTCTCTGACGTGCTGCCTCCCGGCCTACAGTCCTCATTTTGCCCCAAATAAAATTTAACTCACAACTCTCAAGTGGTACATCTCTTTAGTGGACTCTGAGTAGTGGGGTGTGACTTCCTGCCACTGTCTGAAAGAGGGAGAAGGTCTGCTGGGCACCACCATAAGCTCCATCCTGCCACTTTATCTCCCAAATGACCAGCTCTCGCCATCTGCTCTGGAAGTTCTATAAGGGAAAGAAGCCGGAGAGCTGGTTCGCGTGCCTCACATCCATAGCTGCCCTCCAGAGGACTGTCTCCTGTGAGGGATGTTTCTTACTCAGATTTCCAAACACAAACAAACAAGTCACAAGCAAGAGCCCTCTGGCTGAGGCTGCTTGCTTGGAGATCCTGGCCTCCGGGAAGGTGGGTCCTGGCCCAGGGACGAGGAGCTGAGAGGCTTCAGGCACGCTCAGGTCTGCGGTGCTTCCTAGGTGTACTCGGATGCGGCTGAGGTCAAGGCATCCGAAAGGGCACTGGTGTCTTAAGATGCCAAATGGCTGACATGGGAAGTGGAAAAGCTGCATCCGTTGGCTTCTTCGGCCATATGGAATCACCACTTGCATTGTTCCCATCAAAAAAATCTTACAAAGATTATATTCAGCAAGACCATTTACATATTTAGGTCTAACCTGGGATTAACTCAGTATGAATTGCTGCGTGTCCATCTGTTTCCTTTTCTGTTTGATCCTCAAACATTCTAATGTAATCAACATTTTTTGGGGGAGTTGAAGTTGAGGATGGAAGGGAGAAAAAATACTTAAAAATGGACGTGGGCCGGGTGAATGCTGATTTGATCCTGACAAAAGGAGCAAGAGGGAACACAGGTCCAGGGTCTGCACTGGAGGTTGCAGAGCTGAAACGGACACGTCTGCTCGCGGGGCCGGACCGCCCGCCATCAGCATGCCCACGGCTGCTCCGTGTCTGTCCGCGTCTGTGCGTCACGCTCTTGATGTCTCATCTTTTCCCTCCACCCCATATTCAGAAATATTTGAGAAGAGTCAACAGATGTGGTTCTATCTCTGTGTCTCTTTGTTATTCAAATTAGGGAGGAAAGCAAAATTTTAGGGAAATGGTTTTAATTAGCAAATGAAATAACAACGTCTTCCACTCTCAGACCAGTAGATCTGAAATTGATTTGCAAATAGGAGTTTTGTTAATCCTTTCAATGTTTCCTAAGATATGGTTGTGGAAAATCTTATTCTGCTTTTAAGCGGAGAAGCTGGGCTCTGTGAGGAGCAAGTGGCCATATATTAACGAAGACCCTTTGAGAGGCAACCGCTTTAAACTCCTTGTAAACATCATTCTAAATGAAAACCAGAATGAGGCTGCGTCTTCATGAATCACTCACACCCAGATGTGGCAGAGTTAAGTGGAGAACTTTCTTGTTCTGATTTCCAGATGACTTAAAAAAAAAACACAGCTTTTTTTTTTTTTAATCATTGGACTGTATCATATCAGCCTTAGGAGATGGTGAAAACTTCCTGCTACATGGTGGAGTGGGGGAGGCTGTCAGAATGAAACAGGCCATCTTTCCTGCCTGGGGGCCTTTTCTATTGTTCTTGGAAGGGGCCTGGAACAAACTAAACCATGAACTCGAAATTCCAGAGAAGAAAGGACTGTCCCGGGAGGAGGGCTTTCAGAACTGGCATTCTGGCTCCAGAAGCCAAGTCTTCAGTATGACTGGGTCTTGGAGTAAGGTGGACGGTTGCCCCCCAAAGTACTATCCATGCCCCAAACTCTGGAACCTGTGAACATGACCTTATTTGGAAAAGGGGACTATGGATTAAGACAAGGATTTCGAGATGAGACCACCCTGGATTATTCAGTTCAGTTCAGTCACTCAGTTGTGTCTGACTCTGCAGCCCCAGGGACTGCAGCACGCCAGGCTGCCCTGTCTTTCACCATCTCCTGGAGCTTGCTCAAACTCAAGTCCATTGAGTCGGTGGTGCCATCCAACCATCTCATAGTCTGCTGTCCCCTTCTCCTGCCTCCAGTCTTTCCCAGCATCGGGATCTTTTCCTATAGTCGAATCTTCACATCAGGTAGCCAAAGTACTAGAGCTTCAGCTTCAGCATCAGTCCTTCCAATGAATATTCTGGGCTGATTTCCTTTAGGATGGACTGGCTTGATCTCCTTGCTGCTCAAGGGACTCTCAAGAGTCCTCTCCAGCACAGACCCTAAAATGTCCTTATAAGGAACAGAAGAGGAGAGACACAGAGGGAAGAGAAGTCCGTGTGAAGACAGGAGAGGACTCTGGAGCAATGCAGCCAGGCCAAGAGGCACCTGGAGCTTCTGGAAGTTGGAAGAGGCAGAGTCCTCCTCTGGAGCCTCAGAGGGGCATGGCCCTGCTGACACCTGGACTCTGGAGTTCCAGCGCCTAGAACTGTGAGCGAATGCATTCCTTTGGGAGCACCTAATTCCTCTTATTGCCTGGAGAATCCCAGGGACAGAGGAGCCTAGTGGGCTGCCGTCTATGGGGCTGCACAGAGTTGGACACGACTGCGGCGACTTAGCAGCAGCGGCGGCGGCGGCAGCATTCCGCGAATCTCCCTCGAGCCCTTCAGGGTCTGCTGAGGGGCAGAGACTGCAGTGGCCGGTGGCTCCGTCCTCGTGGAGGCAGGTCACTGCTCTTGATGCTGTTTAGTCACCGGTCGTGTCTGACTCTTTGTGACCTCACGGACTGTAGCCCACCAGGCTCCTCTGTCCATGGGATTTCCCAGGCAAGAATACTGGGGTGGGTAGCTGTTCCCATCTCCTGGGGATTTTCCCAACTCTGGAATCAAACCCACATCTCCTGGGCCTCCTGCACTGCGGCAGATTCTTTGCCACTGAGCCACTAGGCAAGACTTGGCAAGCTGCAACATTTAGCTGGCGTTTGAAACCGCCCGGTTTGTGGCACCTCCTTATGGTGGCCCCAGGAAACTTATTGCAGGCCTCATACAGAGGACACAGGTAAGTAAAGGGGGCACTGGGGTTGTCTTCCTGTCTCTCAGACCCGCTGGAGGGGAGGAGCTGTGGCTTGAGCAGAGAAGGCATGGAGGTGGCCCAGCTCTGGCCAGCAGAGAGAGGGGACGACTGTTCTGAGCACCTTCCTGCTGGCTCAGATGGGGAGGACCAGCACATTCATCAGGGGGCCCAGTGGAGGCCTAGATCGCCACCCAGATGAGGTGGGCCAGAGGCCCAGCCTCCCCAGAGAGCAGAACCCACACCTGTCAGGCTGAGCACCCAGAAATTGAGTCACGAAGCAGCTGCCACATTTACCTTAAGATCCACAGGCTTCAACTAAAGTAGGGAGACGGGCAACTGAAGGAAGTTTGTCTTACTGTTGGGGGAGGCACCCAATCTCCAAAACTGGGTTTCCCCAGGACTCCAGGCTCTACTTTTAGGATCCTAGATTAGAATCAACCTTACTGATAGTGAGGAAGACCTCACGCCTGATCTGATCACCAGGCAGACCTATGGTGGGAGGACTTGTGTCTGAGCAGAAGCCTCTGAAGGTTCAAGCACGGAAATCACGGACTGAGTAACCTGTGGATACAGGGGGGCCTCCTCACTACAGGGTGGACCAGTGCGTGTGAGTTAATGATTTATGGAGGTCTGGTTTTGCAGCTTTAAAAGTGTACAGGGTTTACTCAAAGGCATTTCTGCCTTAAGTAAGGTTTGAAATATGATGTGGAAGGACATGGTGAGAAATACACCATTTTAAAAGTCATATGTAATCTATTTAATTCAGCAGTGGCCACGGGACTGGAAAAGGTAAGCTTTCATTTCAATCCCAAAGAAGAGCAATACCAAAGAATGTTCCAATGACTGTACAATTGCACTCATTTCACATGCTAGCAAGGTCATGCTCAAAATCCTTCAAGATAATCTTCATCACTACATGAACTGAAAACTTCTAGATGTACAAGCTGGGCTCCAAAGAGGCAGAGGAACCAGAGATCAAATTGCCAACATTCATTGGATCATGGAGAAAGAAAGGGAGTTCCAGAAAGATATCCACTTCTGCTTTATAGACTACACTACAGTCTTTGATTGTGTGGATCACAACAAACTATGGAAGATTCTTAAAGACATGGGAGTAACAGACGACTTTACCTGTCTCCTGCGAAACCTGCATGTGGGTCAAGAAGCAACAGTTAGAAACAGACATGGAACAGCAGACTGGTTCCGTATTGGGAAAGGAATACAAGGCTGTATATTGTGACCCTGTTTATTTAACTTATATGCAGAGCACACCATGCAAAATGCCATGCTGGATGAATCACAAGCTTAAATCAAGATTGCCGAGAGAAATATCAGCAAGCTCAGATATGCAGATGATACCACTCTAATGGCAGAAAATGAAGAAGAACTAAAGAGCCTCTTGATGAGGATGAAAGAAAAGAGTGAAAAGGCTGGCTTAAAACTCAATATTCAAAAACTAACATCATGGCAGCTGACCCCATCACTTCATGGCAAATAGATAGGGAAAAAGTGCAAGCAGTGACAGATTTTATTTTCTTGGGCTCCTGGATCACTCCAGATGGTGACTGCAGCCGTGAAATAAAAGATGCTTACTCCTTGGAAAGAAAGCCTTCATAAACCCAGACAACATATTAAAAAACAAAGACATCATCTTGCCAGCAAAAGTCCATATAGTCGAAGCTATGGATTTTCCAGGAGTCATGTTTTGATGTGAGATTTGGACCACAGAGAATGCTAAATGCCAAAGAATTGATGCTTTCAAATTGTGGTGCTAGAAAAGACTCTTGAGAGTCCTTTGGACTGCAAGAAGATCAAACCAGTGAATCCTAAAGGAAATCAAGCCTGAATATTCACTGGAAGGACTGATGCTGAAGCTGAAGCTCCAATACTTTGGCCACCTAATGGGAAGAGCTGACTCACTGGAAAAGACCCTGATGCTGGGAAAGGTTGAAGGCAGGAGGAGAAGGGGGCAGCAGAGGATGAGATGGCTGGACGGCATCACTGACTCAGTGGACAAGAATTTGAGCAAACTCTGGGAGATAGTGGAGGACAGAGAAGCCTGGCGTGCTGCAGTCCACGAGGTGGCAAAGAGTAGGGCTTAGTAACTGAACAACAGCAGCAATCTATTCAAAACAAAGATCCAATCCACAGTAATGGATGCTTGAAAAATATGACTGAAATAGTAAAATCAGAAACACAATGGATGGACTCAACAGCACAATTGAGAGTGAAAAAGAATGAGTCCATGAACTTGAAGAAAGAGCAGTAGAAATTACCCCCATCTGAACATTGGAGAAAAAAAAGACCAACAAAGAGAGCCTCAGGACCTATGGGCTTACAACCAAAGAGCTGCGATTTTTGTCTCTAAGGAGGAGAAAAGAGAGAGGGAAGCCCCAAAAGTGTTCAAAGAAACAATGGCTGAATAATTCCCCAAATTTGGCAAAAATAAAAGTTTACAGATTCAAGAAGTTGAGAAAAACCCAAATAAGGTAGATTCAAAGAACCTGATGCCAAAACACATTATAACCAAACTTCAGAAAACTAAAGACAAAGCAAAAATCTTGAAATTAGTGAGATAGAAATGATGTTTTACCCAGGGAAGAAGAGTTTGTATGACAGTGGGTATCTGGGCAGAATTCATGGAAGCCAGAAGGACATGGTACAACATTTTTTCAAGTGCTGAAATGAAAGAACTCAACTACGAATTCTGTCTCTGGCAGAACTACCCTTTAGAAATGAAGGGGTGGGGGACACACAGTCAGACAAAGGAAAGTGAAAGGGACTGACTGCCGCAACCCTGCTCTGCAAGAAAGGAATTCCTCTAAATAGAAAGAGTGGGAAAACTCTTGGACCAGCAGGAAGGGAGAGAGAAGAACTGAAAGAGCAAAAATCTGGATCTCGGTATTTTGGAGCCCTGAGCCAGCAAGTCAGAATCTGACTGCTCTGAAGCTGCCGTGCAGAGAGCCACATGAAGACAGGAAGGTGAAGGAGGGAGAATTCCAGTGCAGCCTCAGAGCTTGCGTTGCTCCCACCTTCTGTGAATGGGTGGGGCCATTGTCCTGGACAGCCTGACCTCACCAGCTGGTCCCTGGCAAAGATGGTCCAGAGGTCAGAGATGTTCCTGATGACTCTGGAGGAGCTCTTGTGAACTGCTGCCCACAGGAGCTGAAGATTCAGTCCTACCACTGCTAGGAACTGAATTCCACCAGCAGCTTGGAGGGGCTGAGAGGAGGACTCTGCACTCGCTGAGAATGCAGCTCAGCTAAGACAGCCCAGCTAAGCTGTTCCTGGATTCCTGACTCACAGGAACGATGAGGTAACAAATGGATGCTGGTTTCAATCACAGAAGGAAAAAAATGCGTATATAGTCTTTTGACTATAGATGGAGAAACAGTGGAAACAGTGGCAGACTCTATTTTGGGGGCTTCCAAATCACTGTAGATGGAGACTGCGGCCATGAAATTAAAAGACACTGGCTCCTTGGAAGGAAAGCTATGACAAAGCTAGACAGTACATTTAAAAGCAGAGATATCACCTTGCCAACAAATTTCCATACACTCAAAGCTATGGTTTTTCCAGTAGTCATGTTTGAATGTGAAAGTTAGACCATAAAGAAAGCCGCGCTGAAGAACTAATGCTTTCGAATTGTGGTGTTGGAGAAGAATCTTGAGTCCCTTGGACCGCAAGGAGATCCAACCAGTCCATCCTAAAGGAAATGAGTCTTGAATATTCATTGGAAGGACTGATGCCGAAGCTGAAGCTCCAATACTCTGGCCACCGGATGCAAATAACCAACTCATTGGAAAAGCCCCTGATGCTGGGAGGGATTGAGGGCAGGAGGAGAAGGGGCGACAGAGGATGAGATGGTGGATGGCGTCACTGACTCAAGGGACACGAGTCTGAGCAAGCTCTGGGAGACGGTGAAGGACAGGGAGGCCTGGCGGGCTGCGGCCCCTGGGTTTGCAGAGAGCTGGACACGACTCAGTGGCCGCGCGGCACCATATAGGCATTAGCGGCGAAGCAGCTGAGTTGCGCCGCGGCCTTTGCTGCTGCTCCCGTCTGGTCCCTACTCGTGTCCACTCGTGTTGGTGCTGAGAGCACTGCACAGCTTGATGTCTACATGGTGGTGCGTTCACACGTGCGTGTGCTATACGCCGTGAGAAAGAATGACCTACCTCTACACACGCAAACCCCACATATACAAAGTCAGTGAGTGAAGCCAGACACAAAACATGAATGCTCCGTGCTTTCGTTCCTATAAAAACAGATCTGCGGCCAGACGAACTTGTGTTATCAACAGTTTTGATTGTGGAGTTGTTTTTTTCCACAGGGGGTAGAGGGCACATTAAGGCCTGGGAGCAGGCCATGTGAGGGCCTTCTGGGCACTGTTAGCTCTGATGGCTGACTTCGGAGGCGTGTTTACCCTTATTTACACCTGTCCTCTTTTGAATGTATGCTGTGTGTCATTAAACTTTTAAACAATGAAGAAAGGTTCTTCAACAATAAAACATAAGCGAAATCTTGATGTGCTGGAGAATCTCATTGCCCTGCCAGGCTGAAGATTCACCTTCTAAGAAAGGTACCGTGGCAACAACTGCATCTTTAAAGTGGATGCCAGAAAGTGCGAACAGAGCTGTGATATCACTGGGACAGGAGAAGTCAGCTGTATCATCCTGTCGTGGGCTGGGCTGTGACGGCAGCTGGGATGTATGCTTGGAAAGAAGTCATCTTCTCCTTGATTTAAAGCCCCCCGTGAATGCACACGTCTGCCTCCAGATGGAGTGCTCGGTGGCCCTCCGGAGCAGGCAGCTGTCTAGCAGATGCCCCGATGTGGCACTGTTGCTGTCGGGTAGGACCGCCACCCCTAACCCCACTCCCGGGGCTCAGTGCAGAAAAAGAACTGTGGGAGTCAGCTAAGTCACTCCAGGGAAGAAGCAAAGAAGGGCAGGGGTGCCCGCCCCTTTCCTTTGCTCTGAGTGGGGTCCTGCCCTGCTTCTGCCCTGCAATGGGCAGCACCCCACCGCTGCCTCACCCTGCCTGCTCCCAGAGGCTGTTTTAGGAGGTGAGAGGGAAGGAGGAGTCAGAGCAGCCCCCAGCCACAGTGCTGTCCGCCCCGAGGGGCGCTGGACGCCCCTGGACTCTGGAGCACGTGTGTGAATCTAAAGCTGGGCCGAGGGGCTGGTGGGGGTGAAAGCTACGCAGCACTGGCGCTCTTCCCTGCCCTGACTGGGAGCCAGCATGGCCCTTGGCTCTGCAATTTGTGAGGCTCTCCCCCTCCCGAAGGCCGGGTGACCCCTGTGATGGACCCTTGCTCCTTCTCCCATATATGTGCATCAGACTTAGACTTGGGAGAATTTTTACCCGGGTGTGGGATGGTGCTCAGCGGCTCTGTCGTGTCCATCTCTTTGCAGCCCTATGGATGCTAGCCCGCCAGGCTCCTCTGTCCCTGGGATTCTCCAGGCAAGAATCCTGGAGTGAGCTGCCATTCCCTCTCCAGGAGAGCTTCCCGACCCAGGGATTGCACTCACGTCTCTTGTGTCTCCTCGTCTCCCGCACTGGCAGGGGACTTTTTATCACTAGTGCCTCCTAGGAAGTGCGTGGGGTGGAGGAGTCACATGCCTGCAGGTAGCAGGTGCTTAAAGGCCGTTCTTCCTCCCGTAAATGAACAGAGAGCTGGGGGATTGCTTTCAGCCAAGGCGACACTTCATTACAAAATACTCACAACCAAATTTTCAAGCAGCTGTTTCTTTTAATTCCTTCATCATTTTTAAGATAAGAGTCTGCTTATAACAATAACCACCATAAAATGATTAACAACTGTTTAGTGACATGGTTAGTGCAGACAAATGAGTTAGACATGCCTGTGCGTTTTGGAAGACTAGTGCGCAAGTGTAAAAGCTGAAGGGTCCCTCCTATGTCTGTGCTTTACTTGGCTTTGGGGTAAAATGCACCAATACGAGAGGACAGTATCCTTTTGCAATCACCTAAACCTGTCTCCCTGCAAACTGAGATTAACTGTTTACTGGCCTACCGTCCCTGTTCATTCTTTCAGACTTCCACGTTTTTCTTGTCTGCTTCAAATCACAAGGCTACTCTACGTCTGAAGCCCATTTAATTTTACTTTTCAGTGCAACAAAGCTCCCACAAATCAGCTTTTAAGGTCTGTAGGAGACTCGTCATATTTATTTTCTTAAGTTATTGGATCTGACCCCACGCCCCGATAGATGTAGTGGAGAGGGAGTCTGTTTGTCCCGCAAAGTGTGTTTTCATCAGTATTAAAAGTCTTCACTGTAGAGCTGATTAATAAAGAATGTTTGAATTAACTAGTCATTTCATGCTTCCTCTGAATATGTTTTAACAGGCAATACCATTGGTATGAGGGGACTTCTGAAAACTTCTAGGGGAGGT
Organism: Nanger dama; assembly: GCA_917880005.1. Taxonomy (NCBI): domain Eukaryota; kingdom Metazoa; phylum Chordata; class Mammalia; order Artiodactyla; family Bovidae; genus Nanger; species Nanger dama. The sequence goes on along the minus strand of CAKJTW010000118.1, from coordinate 573,950 downwards.
GGATATATGATTGTTTGAGCAGGAAAAATACTCTTCTAAATTCTTAAAATAACAAAATTAAGTTTAAATTTCAAAACATATTAGGTAATCTGTTTCTGTCTCTTGCATTTTAATTTCAGGATTGAAGAGGCAGTAGTTATTTTTCTGGAGGTGGAGGAAAGACCATTCTCTTTTTCAATTAGCACAAAAATAATTTTATAGTTTTTTTCCTCAGCTACTACTCCACTGATTTTTAAGGTGTGAGGTTTTTTTAAAGTATTTACCTTAATGCTAATGAAATTAAGTCCAATGACAGGTGAAGAAATTTTGTGAGAACAAACTATACATTACCAAACTCCCAGTGGGCCCCCAAAGTGGCTGGCCAGTGTCTGTACTGTGCAGGGGTGTGTTGCAAAGCTCTACAAACATTCTTAAAGGGACACACGTTTGTAGAAGATACTGCAACACAGTTGGGGAGGGGGCTTTCTCCTGTTGACTATTAATGATCTCTGAGATAGTCACACTCAGGAAAGGAGCAGGTTGATCAAACTGTGGTGGGACAAAGATTTAGGAAAGCTTTGACTCCTCCTCAGAGAGGAACTGGAGACCTAAGGGGGAGTGATGGTGGCCAAGAGCTCTTAGTAGGAAAGCACATCACGGCCTTATTTTTCCTTTCAAAAGTGCTTCCCACACGTGGTGGAAGTGCTGCAGACATCCCCTCTGCAGACCTGTTGCAGGAGGACGCGATGATAAGCAGGGAGTCTGTGAGGCTGCAGTGGAGTGCGTTCTCTGCCCAAACTCAGAACCAGGCTCTCGGGAATCCTCCCGCTTTACGGCGGTCCCGGCACGGGGCTCCTGCAGCGGCCGGCCATGGCCAGCGCCAAGCTGATTATCTCCGCTTTTTATCTGCAGGCGGAAATGGGAGCAATTCATGCAGAATTAGCTCCATAAATAAATGCTGGGGTCTGACTGCCTGGTCAGCCCGGGCCCGGGAGGCAGTGGGTCCTCCCGTCTTTTCCGTCTCTGCTCATGGCCGCCCAGGGTGTAGGAGACCTCGAGTCTTCTGCCTGCAGAGGCGAGCTCTGGCGGCCTGCATGCATTTTTGTAGCGGAGAAATGTTTGCTCTGTACTAACTGGTCTCCCTCTTGGCAGCTCCCTGTGATGGCCCCGGTTCTTGGAGCTGGGGCTGAGCTTTGTGTGCAAAGGAGAGAAGGCGGCAGGTGGCCTTGGTCAAGGGCAGAGAGCTCATGGATAACTCACTTACTATTCTAGAACCTTCTCACCAAGTGATGAGTCCCAGAACAGGGACCTGCTGTCCTCAAAATCACGCGGGAGCGTATCTCCCTAGAGAAAAGTTTCTGACACCAGCAACACAGGGTCATTCTGAGAGCAACATTCTGAGCCATTCTTCAGGGCAAAGGGATTCTCTTTCTATCAGGAGCTTCAATTTTCTTCAACATTCACTATTTTGCTGTGCTTATTATAAAGCAGCCTTGCGGTAGAAAACTTGGAAAATGCAGAAAAATGTAAAGAGATTTTAAAAAGAGTCTTCAACAATTTAGGCTCAGAGACGACCACCCAAACTCCCGAGCAGCCGTGTGCTCGTGGTCCCTCCACAAGCAATATCATCGCCGCTTTTTTTTCACTTAACTTTATCCCAGGTACATTTTCTGTTATTCAAAACTCTTAGGAAATTGTTTATACTGCCTACGCAACATTTCATCACTTAATTTTCATGATTTATTTGGAGACGTATCTCTGATGACGGACACTGTGGTTATTTTCAGATGTCATTATTATAAATGAGGTGGTGACGAATATCTTCAGGCATAAATCATTGTCTCCATTTTTGATTATTTCTCGAAAGGAGATGACTCAGCGTGGCAAGTCTGGGTCAAAGACAATGGACACGAGTGTTAATATGTACCTCCGGATCACTTTCCTAACGTGTTCTATCGATTTGTAACCCCACCCCTGCCAAAACCTAGGAAAATACCTGCCGGTCCCCTCACCCTGCCCTCAGCACGGGACATTAACGTTAAAAAAAAACTGATTATGACAACATTGCTTTGATCTGCGTTTCTTTGAACATCAGCAAAGTTAAACATATTTTTAACTTACTCATATCACATTTTACACTGCCCTTATTTTTGAAATGAACTCCTTAACCTTAAAGATGATGACTGTATAAGAGAGAAGCAGAATGGATTTTTCTAAGGAGCTAACCACTTCCATGAGCACCATTCACTGGGTGGCTCAGACTAAAGGATCTGCCTGCAATGCAGGGGATCGGGGTTTGATCCCAGGGTCAGGAAGATCCCCTGAAGAAGGGAATGGCAAGCCACTCCAGTATTCTGCCTGGAGAATCCCATGGACAGAGGAGCCTGGCGGGCTGCAGTCCCTGGGGTCGCAGAGTCGGACAGCACCCGGGCGACTAACTACCCTGACCCAATCACTGCTTCGTGACACCTTCTTTGTCAGATATTTGTGTCTCTTCTCTCTTTCTGGGCTACCTATTCCATTCCTTCAGTCTGTTTGTCCTGGATCAGTCAACCGCCATCGTGGTTAAGGATATTATTTCTTGTGTTTTGACCTCTGGTCAATAATGAGACATGGAGAACTGTCACACTTAATCCTTCACTGAGTGTCTTTCAGTCACTTACATCTTTCATAAACTGTCCTTTTATCCCTGGTAGCTTTTCAGATTTTTTTCCCCCTTATCCTTGATATTTGAAGTTTCCTATGTTCTGTCCTCCTTTAAATTTCCTTTTATTTATCTTGTCTAGGATATTTATCCTTCCTGAGCATATTTTAAAATCACAGCACTCATGTTTTCTTTCAAGTCTGGAAAATTTTCAGGTTTTATCTCTACATATACCATCTGTGCCCAAGTTTCAGCATTCCCTCTTTCTAGAAATCTTATTGGATATATATTTAAGCATCTTAATTGCCTACAAAGATCCATATAGTCAAAGTTATGGTTTTTCCGGTAGTCATGTATGGATGTGAGTGTTGGACTATAAAGAAGGCTGAGTGCCAAAGAATTGATGCTTTTAAATTGTAGTGTTGGAGAAGACTCTTGAGAGTCCCTTGGGCAGCAAGGAGATCAAACTAGTCAATCCTGAAGGAAATCAAGCCTGAATATTCATTGGAAGGACTGATGCTGAAGCTCCAATACTTTGGCCACCTGATGTGAAGAGCCGACTCATTGGATAAGACCCTGATGGTGGGAAAGATCGATGGCAAAAGGAGAAGAGGGCGGCAAAGGATGAGATAGTTAGCTAGCATCACCAACTCAATGGACATGCACTTGGGCAACCTCCGGGAGGTAGTGAAGGACAGAGGAGCCTGGTGTGCTGCAGTCCATGGGGTGGCAAAGAGCTGGACACAGCTTGGTGAGGGAACAAGAGCAACATTTTATTCGCTAAGTTTCCCGGTTTCTTACTTGTGTGTCCACTTCTTTATTTTCCCGTGCTGTGTGCTGATGGGTTTTCAGACTCTTTTCCAGTTTGTTATTTCTTTCTTCAGCTACATTATGTCTACTACTGGAACTTTAAAAAATTCACTAACCTGAAGTTTCTACTTGATTGTATTTCAATTTTTTTTTTCTCTCTTTCATTATCACCTGTTCTTGTTTTAAATGTTCTTACCTTTCTTGAGTCTTTGAATATTTAGAGTATTTTTGGTTTAGAGTTTCATACATATTATTCTGTTAGGTCTAGTTCCTTGGATGTGAATTTCCCCATTTCGGGAGTGGATTCCGTGTGATCCATCTCAGGTGACTCTGGACTTACCTGTAGTCAACTCTCACCTGTGACTTCGTTTTCAGCGTGGTGCTTCCCCGGGAGAAGACGTGAGTCTGGTTTCACACCAGCACAGCACAAGCTGCATTTCCCCTCACCTTCCTAACAATCTCACAGCCTGTTAAAGGAAGCTTTCTCCCAGGATATGACGTGGGGCCAGAACACAGGGATTTCTCTGCTGTTTGTTCATGTGTGGAGAAGAACTTTCTAATTTCCCGTCTCCTAGATTCAGATAAGAAGAGCAGTTCCAGATTCTCTCTGCTTAGGATCACGTGCGGCCTCTGTTGCTGTAAAAATGCCAGCCCACACCCCCTGTGGAGCATGAGGCCAAAACTCCTGCTTTTAGCTGAAATTTTCTTCCTTCCTTCTGGGAACTGGAGATCTTGCCGTTCTTGCTTTTATCTTGGCTCAGTATTTTAGATTTAAATCAGCAGTTCTAAGTGTTTGGAACAGGCATGAACAAATCTCATGACTGCTGAGTCTTTTGTAAGGATTAGAATCTACTTAATTATCATGAATTGAAAATTGCTGTAAAGTCCTTTCTCTTCCCATTCTTAACTTTTTTTCCCCTTCTTCTCTTTCCTTTTTTTCCCATTTTTACATAACTTTTTTTCAGAGGCATCTCTTTTTGTGAAGTTAGAGAAACCTTGTGAGAATTTTAATTTGAATTAATTTAGGAGGAATTTTATTTATAGGATATTTAGTCTTCTTTATTTAGAAACATGGTGCAATCAACCCTAAGTTCAATGCCCATCATTCTGCTGTTTATTCTTACACTTTCTTTTTCCTTCAAAATGTTCGTTCATATATATGCAACGTTTTGGGTCATGAGTTGATCAGTTTTCAAAGTTTGCCTATTCAGGTATTTTCAAAGAGCCTACAAAAGTTTTCTTCAATTATAACTTTGATTTGCCTTCTATTTGCCTTTTTTTTTTTTAACATAGGTTTCACTGATCTTCGTTCTCTTCTTCGTCTGTCATTTTCTCTCTCATAATTTTCTTATTTTAATCTGCATTTTGAGATAACATTTCAGAAGCTTATTTTCTTCACTATGGATTCACCTTTCACAGGGGAGCTCGGGGTCCTCTGCGTCCACCGTGGGGAGCTCGGGGTCCTCTGCGTCCACCGTGGGGGAGCTCGGGGTCCTCTGCGTCCACCGTGGGGAGCTCGGGGTCCTCTCTGTCCACTATCGGCCCGCAGCCTCCATGCAGCCGCTTCTCCCCTCGCTGAGCAGCTGGTTCTGGTCTTGTCACCCTGGCACCTGCCCCCGAGGCTCCACATCCACACGGTTGGTGCAGACACAGAGCTAGGAGTGACCAGGCGAACCCCGCGGGCGGATGACTCTCTCCCTCTTACGCATCACACCTGCTCTCTTCTGGGGGAAAACGAGCTTTGATCATCCTTTTTGCTGCTCAGTCCACCTTCCCTGCCCCGTGGTTGCTAGAAGCCCCTCCTCTCTCTGACATACCCTGCCCATCCCACCCCGCCGCCCCTGCTCTGGACCAAGTCTGAGGTTCTGTGTGGCGCTCTCTCAGCTCTCTCAGGATTCCTTCTGCTTTGTCTTGTCTCCTTTCACCTGGAAAGGGCTTTGGCCGCCAGCAGTCTGCTGGCTCAGAGCTGCGGCTGCACCCTCCCGGAAGACCAGCCTCCTCCCGCCTCCAGGGGAAGCCACGGGCTCATGGAAGGAAGGATGAGTCCCCAGAAAGAGAGAGGATGGATCCCAGGAAAGGGAGGAGAGCTGGAAAGAGAAGAGTCTGCAGCCACAGTCTGGTCTGTATTTGGAACTGAACACTGGTCCTTTCCAAGGTTCCAGAGTAGCCTCTGAGTCTGTTAATGAAGTGAAAAAATGTTGCCAATAGCTTATTGGTGTCCTGGGGCTCCAATATCTGTCAAATCCATTGAATTCTTCAGTTTGTAACCTATTGTTTCTCCGTTTTTCTATTAAGGCATGCTTTACTCAGTAACAGTAACCCCTTTTGGTTTTGACAAACATATAGCTGTGTAACCACCAGCACAATCAAGATATAAAACCATTCCATCACCTTCCAAAATCCCTAACCTATTTTTGAATCAAGAAACTATAACCAGTGGTGCATCAAAAAAATGAGATTTCATTTTAGAATATTTAATACATAAAGAAACAGTCACAGTTCTCCTCCATCATGTTTATAATTGAATTTGTCTAAATTTAACAAATTTAGAATGGGGCTAGTAAATGAATGTGTGCGTGTGTTTAACACCAGCAATCCTAATTCAACAAAATTGCCTTCAAAAGCCACCCAAGTATTCTCTCTCCTGCCAACGTGCATTTCACAGCCCCACGTCCTTGAAATGCCCACCCAGGTTGAGTCGCACGTCCCTTTGCAGAGTTTAGAGCAGAGTAGGAGTTCCACTTAGAGGGAAGTGGACGAGGCACCCGTGGGAAGGGAGGCGGGAAGGGCGCCACTGAGCCACCAGCGCCTTCGAGCCGGAAGACAGGAGAAAGGCTGTGGAGTGAAGGGGGGAGGAGCAGAAGGGGTTCGGTGAGAAGCCGGCACAGAGCGGGGCTGGGGCGGGCCGGAGGAGGCCAGGGCAGAGAGAAGGCAGGAGGCGCTAGGCGGGCCGGGGCCCGGGCTGCGGGGCCCAGCAGAGCCTGCGACGCTGCTGGGACCAGTGGGCAGAGCCCCGCCCGCCGCCCGGGCACGGCCGGCCGGCCAGCCGGTCTGAGTAAAGCCTCTCAGAGATGACGACAGGGCCACCAGGAGAGCGCTTGGCCAATGTGTTTTTTTTTCTCTCTAACACACATGTGTGATCACACACGTGACTCTTCTCTGCAAAGGCCTTTCCCCAAAAAGCAAGCCTTTCATGATGAAGGCCTCTGGAACCTAGCGGCCACACAGAGACCTCTCGGGTAAAGGCAGTGTGAACCAGGTCAGTCAGATGCTACTCTTTTATTCTCAAAGAAGGGTAGTATCTAGAGGCAGACACGACAGGCCTCTGGGCTCAGGACGAAGGCAAGCAGGAGGATGCAGCCTCCCCGCTCTCTGGCAGGGGTCTGCCCCAAGTCAGACCTGCAGAGGCGGCTCAGGTGATGCAGCAAAGCCCCGCCTGGAACTTCGGCCACCAGCGTGTGGGGTCCTGGGCAGCCCCGTGTCTTCCCAGGAGCGGCTGTGCCGGCTGCGTGCAGCTGACGTTTCCGCGTCTGCAAGGCGAGGCTTTTACCAAGCGAACAGCACAATGTCACTATATGCCTTCCAACTAGAAGAAAGAGCTCTTGCAAACTCAGGGAAATTGTGTAGCCTATTTTCCCAATTTTTTTATTAAAGCACAGTTCGCATTCAGTGAAAGTCATCCTTTTACGTTTGACAAATATATATTCATGACATGGGTTTCCCAGGTGGCGCTAGTGGTAAAGAGACCTATCTGTCGACGCAGGAGATGTAAGAGCTACAGGCTTGATCTCTAGGTCGGGAAGATCCCCTGGAGGAGGGCATGGCAACCCACTCCAGTATTCTTGCCTGGAGAGCTCCACGGACAGGGGAGCCTGGGATGGGTTGCAGTCCCTAGGTCCCTAGGGCCGCAGAGTTGGACAGAACTGAAGCGACTTAACACGCATGCACGTACTTACTACATGGGGTCTCAAAAGAGTCAGACATGACTTAGCAACGAAACCACCACCAGCACCACCACCAATCAAGACATGAATTCTGGTTTGTCACGGAGCAAATTCAAGGTCAGGACAAGCTATCCCACCGCTGCGGAGCTGCTTAACGACACGGCTCTGACTGCGCGTGGCTGTCAGCGTCACATCCTGGCCACGCCCCCTGGCAGCTGAGTGACTCTGGGTAAGTAACTCGACCTTCCTAGGGTTTTCCTAGCTACAGGGGGAGAGAACAGCACTGGTCCCCGAAAGGGGGGCTGTGCGTGTAAGGAAGGGAGGAGCTGGTGGGAAGAAGGAGGGCATCTCCGGGCATGTGTTGCCATCAGCCTCCCTCGATCACTGAGCTGGGCGTCAGCACACCCAGGAGTCTGCCCTCGGCCTGAGACTCTGGGTTGTGTTTCAAGTGGAGCTGAGGCCCCTGCAAGGGGTGGGGAGCCGCAACAGCAAGCGACAAGCAACACGGCCGCCTCTCCCACGGCATCGTCTGTGCTCTGAACAGGATTCTGCGAGTTTACCGGAGATTGGCTCTTTTAATCCACACAACGCCTGCTGGATCTCCGTCCTACAGATGAGAAAACTGATGTGCACAGGAGGCCATTTGCCCAGGAATTCACAGCTGGGGAGGGGGTAGGGCGAGGTCTGTGGCAATGTCTGTGTTTTCAACCACTACATGACCCTCTGTTTCATGAGCAAAGGCACAGTGAGGAGGCAGAAAAATAAGCTGGAAACCATGAAAATAGATGTTCATTTACGAGGAAAGATGTAAGGTGTAGGGTGAGAAACCACTATAAATCTAGGTGCACCAAATAACAACAGAAACTAACAACCCAGTGGAAAAGTGAGCAAGAGACTCAAGCAGATGTTTCCCCAGGAAGATACGGAAGTGGTCAACGAGCACAGGGAAAGACGCTCAGAATCACTGATTGTTCAGGAAATGCAAATCCTCATACCTTTCACTTCGTGTCTATTAGGATGGCTGTCATAAACAACGCAAAAGTGTTGGCAAAAAGGGGAGACATTGGAGCCCTTGTGCAATGCTGGTGAGAGAGCAGAATGGAGCAGGGCCACGGGGAACAATATGGCAGTTCCTTGAAACAGTGAACGTGGAGCTAGCAGAGGCTCTGGCAGCTCCAGCCGTGGGCATGAACCAAAAGCGTTTGAAACGGGATCTAGGCAGATGGGTGTGCACCCGTGCTCCCAGCGGCACTGCTCACTCTAGCCAGGAGCTGCAAGTGACCCAGAATCCAGCCACAGTTGAATGGATGGATAAATAAAATGTGGTCTGCCCACACAATAGAATACCATTCAGCCTTAAAAAGAAAGACATTTTGATGCAGGCTGCAACATGGATGAGCCTTGAGGATGTTAGACTTGGTGAAAGAAACCGTTCACACAAGGACAAATCTGTCTGATTCCACTTAATGTGAAGTACCTAAAATAGTCACATTCGTGGAGAGGGAACGTAGAACGGCGGTTGCCAGGGGCCAGGGAAGAGGGGATGGGGTGGGGATGGTCGTGTTCAGCAGGGCCCAGGTTTCAGTTTGGGAAAATGACAGAGCTCTGGAGACGCTGGTGGTGATGGCTATACAGCAGCGTGAAGGCCCTTAAGGCCGCGGAATATGTGCTCACAAATGACTACGATGGTGTGCATATCTGTTGTGTATATCTTACCAAAATATTGAGGGTTTATATCATGAACCCATTTGCAAGCCCAGAAGGAAGGAAGGAGAGAGATTATCAAATACTGTCTCTGCTGTCTCCTCGGAGAGGAATGACCTTTCTTTCCTCTGTCACACTTTCCATACTTTCTGATGCGATTTTACGACAACTCTAGGCCATTTACTGAAATCTCCCCCCTCTCCCCCAGCCCTCCCTCCCCACTCCACTCTTCCATTCACACCTGCCTTTTTGCTTCTCTCTGATGGGTCCTCCATGGAGGGCGCAGAATACAGTGAGACCCAGGCTGCAGACAACAAACTGAAGACTGGAGAGGCACCTCCAGTGGACCCCCACACCCAGCCCCAGCCCCTCACTCCCCCAGCCCCCGGCTGCCTTCCTCCCCAGCTCAGCGTCTCTGTGGGGAACCTGCTCGTTTGCAAGGGTGGGGGCCTGTGCCTGTGAGAGCCCTGGTGTGGCAAAGGCTGTGGCGGTTAGATGTTGTGTGTGGGTGTGTGCTCAGCGCCCAGCGGAAAGACAGGCTGTGGTCGCCCCTCAAACGTGCAGACCAGCCGCACTCTGCGTCATCCAGGGAACAGGCAGCCAGGCCCTCACTTCTACCCAGTTGACCTTCACCCTTGACCCTGCCGAGGCAAAGGCTGCCCAGACCACAGGGCCCTCTGGAGCCAGCACTGCTGACTCAGACTGCCGGCCTCCACTCGGCTTGAGCTTTTCAGAGTGGTCTTGGTGGGGGCTATACTAAAGGTCAGTTTCTACTGCGTCTGAGCCCCATTTGTAAATTTGTTATCTTTTCTCCTTCCTCAGATGCGACAACCACAAATCACATTGGTTTACACTCACTTTTATACTCCACTCACTTATGTTTATTATCTGCAATCCTAGGAGATTTCTCTGGTAATCAAAACTGTTTCTACACATCTAGTAACCAGAGCCACGAACCAACCGCTAGCTGCACTTGGCCAGGCTCTGCGAGACTTGGGCGGTGCACTAGCCAGGCTGTGGGGTCCTCAGCCTGGGTCTCCATCAGCGTTGGGAGGTGCTGTGTGCTCCAGCTGGGGGCCACGGGAGCCTGGGGGGCAGGAGGGGGCCGAGGCAGACAGCCCCCCCGCCGGGACCAGTCACTGGCTCTTTCCAAGCTCTGCTCCTTCCTGGAGGTTGGGTGGCCACAGCAGCGGCAGCAGCAGCAGCAGCAGCGGCTCCATCTTCGATGGAGGAGACCAGGATCTGTAGTTTTTCTTAGCATCTGTCCTTTCCAGCTCACATCTTGCAGGCTCGGGCTGTGTTTATTTGGATCTTTCCAAGGAACCCTCTAACCATATCCATTTCTGTAGACAGACTTGGCAGAGTGATGGAGCTTTCCTCCTCTTCTTTTTTTTAAGTTGCAAATGCTTAAAATTCTGCTGGCCTTTAAGCTCCCAGGGGACCCCCAGCCCCAACCCCCTGTGCCGTTACCATGGCAATCTCCCCTTCCCTTTAAAGTCTGGAATGCCACATTCCGTAAGACTCGCACAGAAAGTCGCTTGATCACAGGCAAAGCTCTGGCTGTCGATCTCGAACATCCTGTATCAATAAGCATGCTCAAGCCCCTCTCGCTGCCTCGCCGTCAGAAACCAGACTTGCAGACCCATTTAGGAGACTCTGGAGGAGTCCAGGAAAAGAGAAGCCCCAGCCTGGGTACAGCTCGAATTATCTCCTGACTCTTTCCCTTGGCAGGCTAGCATTTTAAACTATTATTACAAGAACAACGGCCTGCATTACAGAGCAGTGGTAAAATTATATGTGTAGTCGAACCCAACACCGACCAGGCTCAAAATACTGAATTTTACATAGACACTAAGGCCATTTAAACTGTTAAAGCAAATTTAAATACTTAAATAAATAACTTTAATTACATAAAGCACTAGATTTCAAGGAAATTATGGTTATTTGCTAGAGGAAAATAACCTCTAAGTTGTCTTTACGACTTAATGGCTAGTAATTTTGAAGGAATATTCTCTTCTCTAAACCCATGTGTTCAACCATTTTCTGAAACAGGAACAGGACTAATTGCTCTTGAGTAAAAGATTGTTTCTTATTTGTGTCAGATCAGAGGGATGAAAATAAACAAAAGATACAATGTTTCTTTGTACAGAGAACTTGCTTTGTCAAAAAGAAGAGTTTCCACAATCAAAATAAAGCATCAGGAAGAGAGTTGCTATTTTGTTACAATGAAACCTTATAATTCCTCTGTATTGAATAATGATGGATTGTATGTTTGTTACTAAGCAGAGGGCTTTTTAAAAATTCTTATTATTTTAGGAGTGTGTCCTTCCTTGTTTGTAACTATGCTCGCTGTGATATTAAACAGTGAGGTGTTAGCAACTGATTAAAGGAGCGAAAGAAAGCCCTTCCAATTACAGGGCGACCTGGGAATCGGTTCTGTTGCTGGGCTAGATGACAGCTGGCACACCTGCAGAGCTTTACAAGCAGGAGCGGTGTGGAGACTGAGTTCGGGCAGTCAGTGCTTGCAATGGATCCAGGAAAAAGGACGCAGCTTGTTTTCCCTTACAGACAGAGGCAACACGGCAAGGTTTTCAGATGTGCTTGGTTGGAGGCTGGGGTCGGGGCGGGGGGCGGGGGGCGGGGGGAGGGTCCCTGCAGGTGTGTCCACTGCTATAAATCTGTTGGGAGCGCTTGCATGATAGAATAAGAGAGTGTAGCGCCTGCTTCAAGAAGACAGCTCCAGGAAATTGCGAAGACAGAATAACGCACACGAGTCCAAGCAGGGAGGCTGGCTTCCTCGTGCCTGGACAATCAATTCTCCAAACATCCAAGACCACTTAAATGCAGAGTTTAGGCTGGATGGGGTTGAATCTGCGTTTTTACCCTAAACAGAGAGCGTCCACTGGAATATTGCATCAAATTAGCTTCAGGAAACTGTTCCCTCCTGCTATATTGTTTTCTCATTGTAAGATATACTTTCTGTAACAGGCTCGGTAAAGAACCAATAATCCGAAGCCTGATTTTTTTCCCATAAAACCTTTATTGTGTAACAAGTCAATGAGCCAAAAGCATTCGCTTTTAGACACTGTGGGTATATATATTAGAAACATGCTGTACTCTGCAATGACTATGTTTGTGTATCTGTGTCAATGTGGGCACACATGTTGTAAAAGAGTTATACGTTTCAGAATTACAGAAATGAAATCATTCTCAATTTTAGAAATGTTTGGAGACAGAGAATGTGATTTCTGTTGCTAATTTAATGCAGCTTTTTAAAAATGCCTTATAACTTCAAAAAATTACAGATGGAAAATATTTTTGTTCTTCTCTTTTATCTAGACAAATTCAGGAGAACCCAGAGATTTGGGATGACATTTTTATCAAAAAAAATATCACCGTGCTGTGTTAGAAACACTCCTGTGGAGACAGAAAGGCAGGATTGAAAGCCTTTTTTCATTGAGGAAACCCTTTCAGGGATATACACTCAAAATTACCTGCATTTCTATCGAAACGTAAAGTCTGAAGAGAGCCTTCAGTTATACCAGAGATTTTTTTTTTAAGAAAACTCTGTGATTTAAAGCTCTATATCTTTTCCTGCGTGATTTTAAATTATTTTTATTTTTAATTAGATGTGACATTGTTTGCTAAGTTCTCAATACCTTTAGAAGGATTATAAAGAAGAAATTCATTTAAGCTTCAATTTAGCAATTTGCAGTTTTCCAAGAGCTCAAAGGAGTGCAAATAAAAGGCTCATATTCATAAGAACTCCACCAACCACAAAAGAGTCCATACTGAGTTTACTGGAAATTAATGAACTGCTGTGAGAACACATTTCCAGTTTTAAAAATTAGTTTTCAAAGACTTAAGGAGAATATCATTTAGGTAGCAAAACTGGAAGTCTGTTCATTAAAAATTCAGTCGTCCTTAACAGAAGCTGCAGTTTCAAAAACACCAAAACTTGCAGTCACAGAAATAGCTCGTTTTCCAGATGATTTCTCAGTGACCATCTCCAGGTTTTCCACGGAAATCCATCTTTTATGACACTTTCATTTTTTGAAACAGTTTGCTTCAGAAATTCATAAAGTGAAGAACAGCTTTATGGTTCCCTGTGAGGATTTTATTTAACTGTATGTGACTTTGTCTCATTGCACTTACTTGCTATTTGAGCAGCTCCTCTGAACGTCAGGTCACCCCCCAGGGCTTTGCCTATTGGGTTCTGGGGAGCTGAAACCACCGGTGCTTGCAGCCGGAGGGGTGAGGACCGGGGGTGCCTGAGGGCTGCTTCCGTGTGTCCTGGACTGTCCCCCTGCTTGAACACGCGCACTTGACTGGCACAGGTCTGCCCAGGCCACTGCTCTTCTCTGGACCAAGGATGTCCAGTAAAACCAGAGGGAGGCGGAGCTGGACCTGTCTCTCCTGAGTGCTCAAAGATGTGGAAGGAACACAGGAAGTCTGTTTTCATAGGAAAGGGTGAGCCGGGTGCAGGATTTTAAAAGGGACGTTTGCTTGGAGCCAGGTGTGGAAGAATTGCCGCAGGGCACTGCCACGCCCCCTCTGGCCTTGGGCTGTGATTCTGAGGTGGGGAGAGGGCCTGGCTGGCGGGAAGGCTGTGGGCAAAGCAGCCCTGGGGTGTCAGGGAGATGCGAGCACACACAGAAAGCACACGGTGAGGGTGAGGGCTGTGCGACAGTCCCGTCCCTGCTCTGCGTTTACATTCAGGGCGAGGAGCGGGAAGAGGTGAGCAAAGGCAAGGTCGAGGAGGGGTTCGCATCAGGAGAACCACGAGGCTGCGGCGAGAGTTCCCGGACGGTGCACACGCCTCTGAGCCGCAGGCTGTGCGGGACGGAGCTGCACCCCACCCCACCCGCTCTGATGACCTCTGTCTTGTGCATTGGTGGCTCAGAGGTTAAAGCGCCTGCTTTCAATGCGGGAGACCCGGGTTTGATCCCTGGGTCGGGAAGACCCCCTGGAGAAGGAAACGGCAATCCACTCCAGTATTCTTGCCTGGAGAATCCCATGGGCAGAGAAGCCTCCCTAGTAGGTTACAGTCCACGGGGTCGCAAAGAGTCAGACACGACGGAGCGACTTCACCTCACCTCTTATTGGAGAAGTACCTTTTCAGCAAACCGACACTTATTCTGTGCTTTCAGATCCCATGAAAGGACGTTTCTTTTCAGGTTCTGGGTTGTTGTTTTTTTTTAATCAAATTTCAAACAGCATCTGATCCCAGGCTGTATAGCCCATGCCAGATGCCAGGATGGGCAAGCTCCCAGGCAAGAAGGAAGGCTGCACCAGCACACCTGTGGCTCAGGGGAGGGCTCCTGGCATCTGGCTGGGAGGGGACACACCCTCCCAGAGGGAGATGCCATCTCCCGGCTTCCTGTCGCTGGCAGTTCAGGCGATGGTGGCTTCCCCACCAGGAACCGTGGAAACAAGCCACGTGTCCAGCAGCAGACAAACAGAAAAGCAAGCTGTGGTCCCCGCACCCGGTAGAATATTATACAGCCTTACAGGGAAGGCCACTTGGGTACACAGAACCTTGAGGCCTGAGGACCTTATGCTTGGTGAACTAAAACAGTCAGGAAAGGGCTAACACTGTGCGCTTCTGAGGCGGTCCCTAGGACAGTCAAATTCGTGGGAGACGGGAAGTCAAATGGGAGTCACGGAGGAGGACAGGGAGTCACTGTCCAATGGGGACGGAGTCTCAGGCTGAACAGTGAGAAGATTCTAGAGAAGGATGGTGGTGATGGTGGTACAGCCGTGTGAAGATGCTTGATGCCGGTGGACTGCTTGGTTAAAGTCGGTTGAGATGACACTTTTATAAAGGCGCTCACATTTTACTACAATTTATTAATAAAAATACATTTTAGAGGCCAAGTTTAAAAAAGCACCAGAACTCGTGAACTGCTCCTCATGAGGCCACAGAGCAGCCACCTTCTGATCAGGACAAGGGGTCAGAGGAGCAAAGAGAGGACTTCCTGAGAAGACTGGGGACCCGGGTCCTGGCCTTTGCCTGGACATTCAGGCCTCCTGTCGGGCCCGGCACACAGGCTCTGCGGGAGGCTAGGCTGCGGGAGAGAGGGTGTCAGGTCAGGAAGAGGGCTGGACGTGGACACAACAGTGACCACCTGCCCACGGGATGCCTCAGAGCCGAGGCAGAGCCAGGCCCTGCCCGCAGCGCCCACGCCTGGCCCCCGTCCCTGGGCCACGCTGCCTCCGTGCCTCCTGCTGTGGCAGAGCAAGGGATGGAGCTGCCTGCCTGCCGGGACCACTCTCTGGCTTCACGCCTGAGACCGCCAGCAGGTCGCTGTGTGACCTCAGGGGAGATACTCACATCTCCAGACTTTAAATTCCCTAATCTTTTCAAAGGAAGGATTTCCTTCCAGCTTGGACATCTTGTGGTTCAGACATTTTTTTTAAGTAATAATAATGTCATGTTCATGCTATTTCTTTTGACAAAGGAAAGTAATCCTGACGAAGCATCTCTCTCGCTTACACTTATATGTGCATGCACAGTGTGGAAAAAGGGTGCCCAGAAGAAGATGCTTTCCCTGAGGGAGAACGTGCAAAATCCCAGCCTGCTTGTAGCTTGCCTCTGAAGTTTTCCATCTGCTGCGTGACCACAAGAGGGCGGTGCGGGCAGCGGATTTGGTCAGCACATATTGGAGCCGGGTTTGCGTTTGTTCTCTCCTGGGGCCTCCTGGGGTCTCTCTCCCGGGGCTCCAGTGCCTGCCACAGCTTCTTCAAGGGACTGAGGACACATACGGAGGCAGCGATAGAGCTGGGACTATTTAAAAACAGGGTGTCTTATACTCACCAAATAGGATTTATTTAACCCTAAAACTAGCTACAAAATACTTTAGAGTCAGATATTGACCGCTGTCCAGGGTGTGTCCAGGTGGCACAGTGCTAAAGAATCCACCCACCAGTGCAAGAAGCAAAGGAGACACGGGCTCGATCTCTGTATCTGGAAGGCCCCTGGTGAGGGAAACGGCTGCTCACTCCAGTAGTCTTGCCCAGGAAACCCCATGGACAGAGGAGCCTGCTGGGTTATAGTCTTTAGGGTTGCAAAGAGTCAGATACAGCTGAGCAACGGCACACATACACTCGCGCGCGCACACACACACACACACACACACACACTGATTTCATTGCAAAGTAATGTAGGAAGTGCCCAGAGCTTAAAAATCAAATGTCATACCCCTCAGACTCGCAGACTCTGGGATGATGAGTTTCCAAACTTCAGAGTGGGTCAGGCTCTTCGTGGCTCACCATGTTGCCCCGAGCTTGGTCTCATCACAGTGCGTTCTACAGACCATCTGAGACTCTGTGCTGGTGAACCATTCTGGTACCAGACTGGAAACAGGCAAAACGAGTCCGTAAGAGGAGATACACTGAAAAGTTCCTCCCCCAAGCAGGCCACCCTCCTGTCCTCAAGACTTCTCTTTTGGTCCAGCCAGAGGGGTTACTCGTGTCCTGTGTCCCAGTTCCTCCTCCCCTAACTGAGAGGTACAGCTGCCCGCCAGGTTGGCATGTATACCATGTCCTGCTGGGTGATCATGACCCCCCCTCCTTTGAGATCAACACCTGCTCCCCACATCAGCTCCCCAACAACCTGCTTCCTACACCTGCTCCCCACACCAGCTCCCCCACACCTGATCTCACACCACCTGCTCCCCCACACCTGCTCCCCACCACCTGCTCCCCTACACCTGCTCCCCACCACCTGCTCCCCCACACCTGCTCCCCACCACCTGCTCCCCCACACCTGCTCCCCACACCACCTGCTCCCCACACCAGCTTCCTACCACCTGCTCCCCACACCTGCTCCGCATACCTGCTCCCTACACCACCTGCTCCCCACACCAGCTTCCTACCACCTGCTCCCCACACCTGCTCCGCATACCTGCTCCCAACACCAGCTCCCCACTCCCTGCTCCCACACCAGCTCCTTGACACCTGCTCCCACAGCTGCTCTCCACCCCCTGATCCCCCACACTGCTCCCCACCACCTGCTCCCCCACACCTGCTCCCCACACCTGCTCCCCCACACCTGCTCCCCACACCTGCTACCCCACACCTGCTCGCCATACCACCTGCTCCCCACACCAGCTTCCTACCACCTGCTCCCCACACCTGCTTGGCATACCTGCTCCCTACACCAGCTCCCACTCCCTGCTCCCACACCAGCTCCTTGACACCTGCTCCCACAGCAGCTCTCCACCCCCTGATCCCCCACACCTGCTCCCCACCACCTGCTCCCCCACACCTGCTCCCCACACCTGCTCCCCACACCTGCTCCCCACCACCTGCTCCCCCACACCTGCTCCCCCACACCTGCTCCCCACACCTGCTCCCCCACACCTGCTCCCCACACCACCTGCTCCCCACACCAGCTTCCTACCACCTGCTCCCCACACCTGCTCCGCATACCTGCTCCCTACACCAGCTCCTCACCCCCTGCTCCCACACCAGCTCCTTGACACCTGCTCCCACAACAGCTCTCCACCCCTGATCCCCCACACCTGCTCCCCGACACCTGTTCCCCCACACCTGCTCCACCTCACCTGCTCCCACACCAGCTCCCTACCCCCTGCTCCCCCACACCTGCTCCCCACACCAGCTCCCCACCCCCTGCTCCCACACCAGCTCCTCGACACCCGCCTCCCACACCAGCTCCCCACCCCCTGCTCCCCCACACCTGCTCCCCCACACCTGTTCCCCACACCTGCTCCACCACACCTGCTCCCACGCCAGCTCCCTACACCCTGCTCCCCACACCTGCTCCCCCACCTGCTCCCCACACCTGCTCTCCCACCTGCTTCCCCACACCTGCACCTGGACCGCTGATTCGAAGCCCCTGCTTTCAGCCTTGTCATGGATCCTGCATGAAAGATTGTCCCTGAGATGAGTGAGTTTTTCTAAAAGCCTGGGCTTACAGTAACTGCTTGTTTGTTTTACTGGAGGATAGTTGATTTACAATGTTGTATTAGTTTCAGGTATACAGCAAAGTGAATCAGTTATACATATACACGAATCCCCTCTTCTTTTAGATTCTTTTCTCGTATTGGCCATTACAGAGGACTGAGTGGAATTCCCTGGGTTACGTAGTAGTTATCTATTAGTTAGCTCTTCTGCATACAGCCGTGTGTGTCTCCTAATTTCAGGTGATGCTGTAAGCAGTGGCCACCCTCCAGGCACCACCCTAAGCTTCCCATTTGTGGAGACTCAGGTGTGTTTTCCAACTGACTTGCACTATAATTTTGTTTGTGACTAGTTTTCAGTGGCAGCTGACATTTCTGCTTTTCACTTTCTCTAGCCCGTGCTCCTTCCATCCCCAAACAATCTGAGAACCTTGGAAAGCCTAAGACATCATGTTATCCCAGTCCTGCTGCGGTCTCACTGCTACATCTTTCAAGTCACCCTTTTCTCATGGGTGGAGACTGGTATTTTGAAAGCACAGTACCAGGCAGAGCATACAGACACAGTGCTGTTGAGCTTAGGGACAAGTTTGTGGTACTCTCACCTCAACCCAAATTCGTTTACAAACGTGTGTCTCCTATTTGTCTTTCTATTGACCAAATATTTATTAAAAGACTAAAGTACACAAGACAAATTTGTCAGGCCCTAAGGATGTTCTAAAAATACATTCAACCGGCTCCTTGGTCTCAAGATTTGCATCGAGAAGAAACAAGACCTACACACACAGAAGTGTGCACGGCTGTGGCCGCCCTCCATAGGCTTGTGGGAAAGGCCTTCTCCTTGCTGTGTGACACCCTGGTTGAGTCCACATATTCATTATCCAGGTACTCAAGGTGTTTTCAGCATCCACCGCGGTGCCTGGCACTGAGGCAGACTCTCGAGTGCGGAAGGTGGGGAAGATGAGTCATGGGATGGAGAAGACAGAAACACAGAAAAAGCCCTCACCGCTTCCTTCCTTCTGAAACAAGAACAAACACAGACCAGGCCAAAGACGGAAGGTAATTGTTTTCAAGACCCCGGAATCAAGCAACGATGGACAGCGGTCCCTGGAGAGTGGTGAAGAAATGTGGGGAGCCCCCTGAGAGCCTTGGACTTTTGGGCCACACCACAGGAAGAGGCCTCAGCCAAGGCCCCAGCAGACCCCTGAGTTGAAAAGACAGGGTTTAGACTTTGGGGAAACCAAAGCAATTACATTTATAGGGTGTTGTACCAGAGCTGACAGCCCTGGAGGTCTGCACAAGCTCACCTAAGTACGAGCTGATTTCTGATCAGCAGATGGGTATGAGAGAACTACCCAAGACCAGGCGAAGAAGGGCTAGAGGGACAGTGAGCAGGATGCACACGAATGGGAATAATGCCTGTTCCCATCCAGCTGGAAAGCCTCAGGAGGCCCTGGGTACCAAAACCTGTCTTAGTCATGGAGAATAAGTACCCTGGATTAAAATGAGGCTCTTCAGTTCATTTCAGTTCAGTCCAGTCACTCAGTCATGTCCAGCTCTTTGCGACCTTGTGAACTGCAGCACACCAGGCCTCCCTGTCTGTTACCAGCTCCCAGAGTTTACTCAAACTCATGTCCATTGAGTACATGATGCCATCCAACCATCTCATCCATTGTCGTCCCTTCCTCTTCCCACCTTCACTCTTTCCCAGCATCAGGATCTTTTCAAATGAGCCAGTTCTTTGCATCAGGTGGATGAAGTATTGGAGCTTCAGCTTCAGCATCAGTTCTTCCAGTGAATATTCAGGACAGACCTCCTTTAGGATGGACTAGTTGGATCTCCTTGCTAGCCAACAGACTCTCAAGAGTCTCCTCCAACACCACAGTTCAAAAGCATCAATTCTTTGGAGCTTAGTCAGTCAGTCAGTTCAGTTGCTCAGTTGTGTCTGACTCTTTGAGACCCCATGAACCACAGCACGCCAGGCCTCCCTGTTCATTACCATCTCTCAGAGTTCACCCAGACTCACATCCATCGAGTCCCTGATGCCATCCAGCCATCTCATCTTCGGTCGTCCCCTTCTCCTCCTGCCCCCAATCCCTCCCAGCATCAGAGTCTTTACCAATGAGTCAACTCTTCACATGAGGTGGCCAAAGTATTGTAGTTTCAGCTTTAGCATCATTCCTTCCAAAGAACACGCAGGGCTGATGTCCTTCAGAATGGACTGGTTGCGTCTCTTTGCAGTCCAAGGGACTCTCAAGAGTCTTCTCCAACACCACAGTTCAAAAGCATCAATTCTTTGGCACTCAGCCTTCTTCACAGTCCAACACTCACATCCATACATGACCACAGGAAAAACCATAGCCTTGACTAGATGGACCTCAGTCGGCAAAGTAATGTCTCTGCTTTTGAATGTACTATCTAGGCTGGTCATAACTTTTCTTCCAAGGAGTAAGTGCCTTCTAATTTCATGGCTGCAGTCACCATCTGCAGTGATTTTGGAGCCCAAAAAAATAAAGTCTGACACTGTTTCCACTGTTTCCCCATCTATTTCCCATGAAGTGATGGGACCAGATGCCATGATCTTTGTTTTCTGAATGTTGAGCTTTAAGCCAACTTTTTCACTCTCCTCTTTCACTTTCATCAAGAGGCTTTTAGCTCCTCTTCACTTTCTGCCATAAGGGTGGTGTAATCTGCATATCTGAGGTTATTGATATTTCTCCTGGCAATCTTGATTCCAGCTTGTGTTTCTTCCAGTCCAGCGTTTCTCATGATGTACTCTGCATAGAAGTTAAATAAGCAGGGTGACGATATAAGCCTTGATGTACTCCTTTTCCTATTTGGAACCAGTCTGTTGTTCCATGTCCAGTTCTAACTGTTGCTTCCTGACCTGCATACAAAGTTCTCAAGAGGCAGGTTGGGTGGTTTGGTATTCCCATCTCTTTCAGAATCTTCCACAGTTTATTGTGATCCACACAGTCCCAGGCTTTGGCATAGTCAATAAAGCAGAAATAGATGTTTTTCTGGAACTCTCTTGCTTTTTCCATGATCCAGCGAATGGTGGCAATTTGACCTCTGGTTCCTCTGCCTTTTCTAAAACCAGCTTCAACATCAGGAAGTTCATGGTTCACTTATTGCTGAAGCCTGGCTTGAAGAATTTTGAGCATTATTTCACTAGCGTGTGAGATGAGTACAATTGTGCGATAGTCTGAGCATTCTGTGGCATTGACTTTCTTTGGAATTGGAATGAAAACTGACCTTTTCCAGTCCTGTGGCCACTGCCGAGTTTTCCAAATTTGCTGGCATATTGAGTGCAGCACTTTCACAACATCATCTTTCAAGATTTGAAACAGCTCAACTGGAATTCCATCACCTCCACTAGATTTGTTCGTAGTGATGCTTTCTCAGGCCCACTTGACTTCACATTCCAAGATGTCTGGCTCTAGCTGAGTGATCACATCATCGTGATTACCTGGGTCATGAAGATCTTTTTTGTACAGTTCTTCCATGTATATTTGCCACCTCTTCTTAATATCTTCTGCTTCTATTAGGTCCAGACCATTTCTGTCCTTTATCGAGCCATCTTTGCATGAAATATTGGTATCTCTAATTTTCTTGAAGAGATCTCTAGTCTTTCCCATTCTCTTCTTTTCCTCTATTTCTTTGCATTGATCACTGAAGAAAGCTTTCTTATCTTTTCTTGCTATTCTTTGGAACTCTGCATTCAGATGCTTACATCTTTCCTTTTCTCCTTTGCTTTTCACCTCTTTTCTTTTCACAGCTATTTGTAAGGCCTCCCCAGACAGCCATTTTACTTTTTTGCATTTCTTTTCCATGGGGATGGTCTTGATCACTGTCTCCCGTACAATGTCACGAACCTCCATCTATAGTTCATCAGGCACTCTATCAGATCTAGGCCCTTAAATCTATTTCTCACTTCCACTGTATAATCATCAACTTTCTTTATAGTCCCACTCTTACATCCATACATGATTACTGGAAAAACAATAGCTTTGGGCTGCAGTCACCATCTGCAGTAATTTTGGAGCTCCCCAAAAAAAAAGTCTCTTATTGTTTCCACTGTTTCTCCATCTCTTTGCCATGAAGTGATGGGACCAGATGCCATGATCTTCGTTTTCTGAATGTTGAACTTTAAGCCAACTTTTTCACTCTCCTCTTTCACTTTCATCAAGAGGGTCTGTTGGAGTACTTTAGTTGACCAGAACCTGGTGGTTCGGAGTCGATGATAAAAAAGTGAAAGAAGGAAAGAGGTTAATATTCCCTGGGTTACGCAGCCAGCCTTCACACTTTAGGGAATCAGTCACAAATAGAGAGAGAGAGAGAAAGAAGGACACAGGGACCCAAGTCTCTGGTGGAACAAAGGTGCTATATTGAATTCTGTGTGAATGTATATACTGTATTATAGGTAGCTTCTTCAGATAAAGATCAAAAGACCAGACTTTACAAGCTACCAAGGAAGAAGGAAGAATAGAGGCCATAAGGCCAAAAGGCAATCCATATCAAAAAAGGGTCGTAGATAATCCCTTTCACCATATGGAAAGGCTATACCAAAGAAAGGCAGTGCAAAAGAATGCTCAAACTACCACACAATTGCACTCATCTCACATGCTAGTAAAGTAATGCTCAAAATTCTCCAAGCCAGGCTTCAGCAATACGTGAACCGTGAACTCCTTGATGTTCAAGCTGGTTTTAAAAAGGCAGAGGAACCAGAGATCAAATAGCCAAGATCCGCTGGATCGTGGAGAAAGCAAGAGAGTTTCAGAAAAACATCTATTTCTGCTTTATTGACTATGCCAAAGCCTGGGACTGTGTGGATCACAATAAACTGTGGAAGATTCTGAAAGAGATGGGAATACCAAACCACCCAACCTGCCTCTTGAGAAACCTGTATTCAGGTCAGGAAGCAACAGTTAGAACTGGACATGGAACAACAGACTGGTTCCAAATAGGAAAAGGAGTACATCAAGGCTTATATCGTCACCCTGCTTATTTAACTTCTATGCAGAGTACATCATGAGAAACGCTGGACTGGAAGAAACACAAGCTGGAATCAAGATTGCCAGGAGAAATATCAATAACCTCAGATATGCAGATTACACCACCCTTATGGCAGAAAGTGAAGAGGAGCTAAAAAGCCTCTTGATGAAAGTGAAAGAGGAGAGTGAAAAAGTTGGCTTAAAGCTCAACATTCAGAAAACAAAGATCATGGCATCTGGTCCCATCACTTCATGGGAAATAGATGGGGAAACAGTGGAAACAGTGTCAGACTTTATTTTTTGGGCTCCAAAATCACTGCAGATGGTGACTGCAGCCATGAAATTAGAAGACATTTACTCCTTGGAAGAAAAGTTATGACCAGCCTAGACATTATATTCAAAAGCAGAGACATTACTTTGCCGACTGAGGTCCGTCTAGTCAAGGCTATGGTTTTTCCTGTGGTCATGTATGGATATGAGAGTTGGACTGTGAAGAAGGCTGAGTGCCAAAGAATTGATGCTTTTGAACTGTGGTGTTGGAGAAGACTCTAGAGAGTCCCTTGGACTGCAAGGAGACGCAACCAGTCCATTCTGAAGGACATCAGCCCTGCGTGTTCTTTGGAAGGAATGATGCTAAAGCTGAAACTACAATACTTTGGCCACCTCATGTGAAGAGTTGACTCATTGGTAAAGACTCTGATGCTGGGAGGGATTGGGGGCAGGAGGAGAAGGGGATGACAGAGGATGAGATGACTGGATGGCATCACAGACTCGACGGACATGAGTCTGAGTGAACTCTGGGAGTTGGTAATGGACAGGGAGGCCTGGCGTGCTGCGATTCATGGGGTCACAAAGAGTCGGACATGACTGAGTGACTGAACTGAACTGAGTATGTGCACGTGTGCACAGACACACACACAGCAAATCACATCACATTCTTCGTGGCTCAAAGGCAGTAAAGGAGAGGAAAATCTAAACCCTGGCCAGAGACAGATGGCATTTTACGTAGAGGAACAAAAGTTGGACAAGAACAGATTTCTCATCAGAAACAATGTGAGTGGGAAGATGGTAAAGCAGCAAGTTTAAATTACAAAAATAGAAAAGCTATTAGCCTGAAATTTTATACCCAATTACATTATCTTTCCAAAATGAAGTTAAAACAAAGTTTTTGATTAAAAAAAAAAAAAAAGCTAAAAAAAAAGTGGAGAAATTGAAGTACACCCTTGTAGGTCTCCTACACTCTGCTTGGTATGATATAGTATCACTGGAAAATGGACTATGATAACCTGAAGATGTAAAGTTTAGACCCTAAGACAGCCACTCAGACAACAAGACAGGGAACCACAGCTAACAAGCTTTATAAGGGGCTAAAATGGAGTCATAAAAGCTACTTAATTAATTCCAAAGAGGGCAGCATGGGAGAATAAAAACAGATGAATATCAAGAAAATAGCCTTAAATTGAATCCTGTCAGTTATCATATTAAACGTAAATTGCCTAAATGCCTCTATTGAAAGGCAGATAGTGCCATATTGGATAAAAAGCAAAACTCAAACTCTGTGCTGCTTACAAAAACCCCACTTTAAATATAAAGACACCAAAAATTAAAGGTAACAGGATGGTAAAAGATACACCATGCTATGCCAGTACTAATTTACATAAAGCTACAGTGGTAATCTTAATATCTGAAAAAGGCTTTTGAAGCAAAGAATATCACCCAGGATAAAGGACGTTATATTGTAATGATAAAGAAGTCAATGTATCAAGAGGAGTTAACCATTCTAGATTATTAAAATTATTTTAAAATGGCAGAATTCTATGAAAAATTTATGCCAATAAATTCATGGTCTTTGATGAAGTGAACCATTCCTTGAAAGACAAACTATCAAAACTCACTCAACAATTCTTCTCCAACAACAAATACAGCTGGTGTTGAAGGAGCAAGTCTCCAACATCTGAAGAAATGAGTTCTGTAACCATGGAGAAAGACCCCTGGAGGCTGTGGCTGGCATTTGAAGTTCTCCATTTGCTATTTCTGAAAATAGTCCATCCTAAAGGAGATCAGTCCTGAATATTCATTGGAAGCACTGATGCTGAAGCTGAAACTCCAATGCTTTGGCCACCTGACAGGAAGAACTGACTCATTTGAAAAGACTCTGATGCTGGGAAAGATTGAAGGCAGAAGAAGGGGATGACAGAGGATGAGATGGTTGTATGGCATCACCAACTTGATGGACATGAGTTTGAGCAAGCTCGGAGTTGGTGATGGACAGGGAAACCTGGTGTGTGCTGCAGTCCATGGGGTCCCAAAGAGTTGGACACGACTGAGCGACTAAACTGATTTCTGAAAAAGGAACCACAGATAACGTGAGCTTGAATCTGGGTTAGCCACAGATGAAACCCCTTGCCCAAAGTCAGAGAACAAGGCTGCAGAAACAGAAAGTCTTCACTCAACTCAGAAACTCTGCAAGATGGAGGTCTCCTGGCCCCAGAATTTCCAGAAGGGGCCACAGCATACCTGTCAGTCCTGAAACTTCACTTTCCCAGATGATCAACTGATGGAAAATGCCCAGGGCTTTGTAATCAGGGAGGTTCAGAAAAGACCTACCAGAACAAAAGGAGAAAAGACTGAAATGTGAAGAAAAAAGCAGACATGTCAGCTAATTTCAGGAAGCATCATCCTCTGGAACCTCAACATAATCCAGGAGAACAGTTTCCATTAGCAAGGACAAAAAGTCTGTAACAGACAAGCACGCCCGCCTGTGACCCTTTCCCAGCCCCAGGCCAAACCCCGCCCTGCCCCCTGTTCCACCCCACCTTGAACTCTGACCCTGATTTCATCCTCTCCAGTTGCACTGCTGTTCTGCCAGGTGTGTCCAACCAGACCGTGGTGCTGTCTCCTCCCACCTCGACCTGTGGCACCAAAGGCCTGCGGCTGGACCACCGCCCCTGGGCTCCCTGTCTGCGGCACAGGGCATACTTCTTCCTGGGTCTTGTTCGGGCTCTTTCCTCTGCCTGAAGTGGCCTCCAGACCATTCCAGGAGTTCAGAGTCCCAGGCCAGCTGCAGCGAGTCACGGCGTCCCCCTGCTCTAAGCCAGCGGTGAGAGCTCTATCTGAAATGCCCAGCCGATGCACAAACCCCACAGATGCACCCAGGCATAAGGGAATCTGCTGGCCTGAGGCTGAAGCTGACTTTCACCCCCAGCTCCAGCTGTGGCCTTTGGTACCCGTGGGAGGAGGCAGGACCAAGCCTCAGCCCCCACAGTCCTGAGACCTGCTCGCTGTCCCCCTGCCCAGGCGGGGCCCTGGGGAAGGTGCTGGGTCGTAAGTGAGCGAGGCCCTGGCTCTGAGCCGTCTGGACTCGCGCCGTGAAATCACACCCTGGGTCTTTCAGCAGCTATATTTGAGAAGCACGGCCAAGCCAAAGCCTCAGGCTGCCCAGAGCGGCCGTACCCCTAAAGGGCCGGCCAGGGGTGCTGGTGCCCCCGTGGGGATGAATGGAACCTGCCCTCTGAGCAGACCCCTGGCTCTGCCCTCTGCTCTGAGCATTGCCGGGGTGTGGCTCCGGCCTGTCTAAGGTACAGGAGAGCAGGAGGGTCCAGGCGAGAACCAGGCAGCCCCAGATGAAGCGAGAAGGTGGGGACAGCGATCTGGGTCGTGTTGTGACTTCTGTGGGCCCTCGCAGTGCCCCCAGCTCCCTTCTCTCCCTGACCTTCCTTGGCTGGCGCTTCCAGTGAGAGCGGGGCAGAGAGGGCGGCCCTCCCCGCTCCCACTCCATTCAGCAGAACCCCGAGTTAATTATCAAAGGTGCCCCTTCCTCCTCCTGCCCGCCAGAGTCCCAGGCCCCAGGGAGGTGGGGACCACTCAGGCCGACCTGTCTTGGCAGGAAACTGAATTAAGCGGAGACGCCGGGCGTGCTTCTCATTAACCAGGTTGTGTCGCGTGGATGCTCGAGGGGGCTCAGGGCAGGGCCCCGTTGTTCCCTGTGGGGGCGGGGGGTGGGGACTGTCTGTCCCTCCCGCCTTCTGCAGAGAGTTTCCTGAAAGAAGTCATCGGCCAGCACGTGACGGCGGGAAGCCAGCGCTGTCTTCACAGCTGAGAGGCCAGAGAGAGGGTGGCAAGCCGCCCGACCCCGCGGAAGGTCTGTACCACCTCCGGCGTGGGTTGACCCTCCCTCACAGGAGAGCAGGGGGCAGGCTCCGAGTGTCCGGGGCTGTCTTTGGAAGGTGCTGTTGGTGGAGCCACAGGGCGGAGACCCAGGGAAGTCGGCCTTCTTTCTCGGAAACTAGCAGCGCAGGAGAGCCGGCCCTTTCTGCACACGCGCGCGCTTGGCGGCCCACTGCAGCCCCGCGTGTCTGGCAGCTCTGCCATCTCCGTGTGCCGTCCGAGGGTCTGACCCCTCTCCTCCACAGGGATCCAAGACTAGGCTTTGAGGAAAAGCTGACTTCGGGGGTGTCACTCTCGGCGGGCACTGGGCTCCCCCACAGCAGCAGACAGGCCCGCTCGGCTGGCAGATCTCAGTGCCGCCACGCTCACCAGCGCTTCTGGGCACGTCAGCCACTGGCCTGGCGCAGCCCGGGTCTGCCTTGCCCTCTGGAGGCCCCTCTCTGAACGTCCCCTGCCCAGGGTGGTCCCAGAGCCCAGCTCCAGCCTCACCATGCCTCCCTCTTTCAGTTCAGCATCTCCACTCGGCTGGACCCAAGGCATCTCAGGCCAAGTGCCCATGACTCCATCGCTTCAAACGGTCCGCTGTCCACCCAGCCGCTTGACACAGAACCACAAAGCCCTCAGTCTCTCCTTCTCCCTCCCTCCTGTGGCCAGTCAGTTCCTCACTCACAGCGGCTCCTGGTCCCACTGCCACCCCCACTGGGCCCACCACCCCTGAGCTTGGAGGATGGCGGTTTCTGACCTCGCTCCGCTGGTCTCAGGGCACAGCCGTGGCAGCTAGGACAACTGACACGGGCAGATGGCATCCACGGCCGACGCGTCTCAGACGGCCCAGCACCCCGCACACCCGAGCAGAGCCTGCAGTCTCCTGGCAGGAGCTGCCCCCACCTGCCTCCCCTCGCTGCCCCCAGGGACACCCCCGCCGCCCAGATTGCAGGTCTGAGCCCCTCCGGATGCCCTCTGCGACCCCCCATCTCGGGAGGAGACCCCCAGCCCTTTACTTCCTGTCATGGCCATTTGATTTTTGCCAGGAGCGCCTGGAGTGGTCTATAGCTCCCGTTCCTTCTGTAATACCAGTCTTGGCTTGGTCTCCTCTTACAAGAGCAGGAGCCCACAGGCCAGCGCTGGGCTGCTCCCTCCACCCCAGCCGTGGCAGCCTGCCCTGCATGCAGCCAGCACGACAAAGACCGACTGATCAGGGAAACCAATCCTGGTGGTGCACATCTCTGCCCTGACGCTCTGCCCGTCGGCGCTCTTGGAGATCACCTCCCGGGGAAATCCTCGGGATGTGCCCCGTCACTGTGGCCTTCTCACGTGACTTCTCCTGCTCTTTTGTCAAGCGCTGGACGTAGAAAGCCTGGTCTTTTGAGCCGCTTCTGGAGATGCAGCCCCTGAGTTGGTAAGTCCAGTGGGACCTGGGGAGCCGTCATCTCAGAAGCTGGGTCTTTCCTGACATGTGTTGCACAGAAAAGACATCATGTCTGGATTTCCTGGACCCTGGAGGCTGTGGCCGCCTCTGGCATTGGGCCATCGAAGTGTCCCAAGGAAGCAGGCTGGACGTCTGCTGTCATGAGTAGCCACAGAGGCAGGTCGATGCCATTCACGTCTCAAAACCTTGTTCCCAGAGGACTGGGACTCTTTAGAGTCCCTTGGACAGCAAGGAGAACAAACCAGTCAATCCTAAAGTAGATCAGTCCTGAATATTCATTGGAAGGACTGATGCTGAAGCTGAAGCTCCAGTCCTTTGGCCACCTGATGTAAAGAACTGACTCACTAGAACAGACCTGATGCTGGGAAAGATTGAAGTCGGGAGGAGAAGGGGACGGCAGAGGATGAGACGGTTGGATGGCATCACTGACTCAACGGACATGAGTTTGAGCAAGCTCCAGGAGTTGGTGATGGACAGGGAGGCCTGGCGTGCTACAGTCCGTGGGGTTGCAGAGTTGGACACGACTGAGCGACTAAACACCAGCAGAGGCCCGGGTGGGTGTCCGGAGCAGGCCAGACATGGAGCAGGAGCTCGGGGGCAGTGGGGGAGGGGCACGCTGCGCCCCACAGCCCGCAGGGTCCTGGCCGGAGCTCCGCGGCGCACTTGGCCGTTGGGATCATTCGCTTGTGTGATAGTTTTAACCCAGAGGCTCTCCATCTGGCTTCTCGATTGGCTGTGATTTCTTCTGAAAACATTCATGGTCCTTTGAAGTGTTTATGATTGAGTGGGGGCTGGGGTGAGGGATCCCTCTTGGCAGTGTTTAGCAGTTTCCGAGACCGAGACCGAAATTAGAATTAGGCCTGATAGCCAGGTGGGCGGGGTTGAGGGCCAGAGGTCAAATTCCACTGGTTCAGTAATGAAGGCTAATGAAGTGATGGGGTGGGGGTGGGGCTCTGAGTTACAGGAGGGAGCTTCGGGTTTTGGGGGTGGAGAGGGGTGCTGGGCTGGGTGGGAAAAGGCTGAGTGAGAAGTGCTCCGAGCCTGCAGGAGACCACCAGCTCCTGGTCTGCGCCTGGGACAGGTGGGGGAGCGTCCTGGTTTCACCTACTCAGAGGAGGCAGGTGACCTGTGGAGCAAACGGGTTGGTTCTTAAAGCCTGGGGATGTCTCCCAGAGCCTTTATCCTCTCTCTAGATTAAGGGACGGGGTGGGGGTGGGCGTCTTGAGACAGCTGCATCACGTGACAGGACCTGTTTTCCAGAGGGAACGGCACTGAGGGAGGTTTGGTCAGTGGGTCTCTTGGTATGGGTGCCTCTCTCTCAGGGGTGGGTCCCCCACACCTGCCCCTGGCCTGGGGCCTGCAGCCTTTTTCTCAGCCTCCCTCATGGGGAGCCGGGGATGGGGGGTGGAAAAGAAGGAAACCCCAGGGCTGATTGCTCCTAGGCCAGAAACAGCGCTTGCTGCAGACTAAACTGCCCCCTCAAAATCCCTAGGCTGAAGCCCACTCCGCCAGGACCACGGAACGTGACTGAACCTGGGAGCATGGTCATTACAGATGTAACCGGTGGACGTGAGGTCACAGTGGAGGAGGATGGCCCCATGTGATATGACGGGTGTCTTTATGAAAGGGAAATACTTGGACACAGATGTGAGACGTGAGTTCGATCCCTGGGTTGGGATGATCCCCTGGAGGAGGGCCTGGCAACCCACTCCAGTATTCGTGCCTGGAGAATCCCAAGGAAAGAGGAGCCTGGTGGGCCAGAGTCTGTGGGGTTGCAGAGTCGGACACGACTGAAGCGGCTTAGCAGGCCCACACGCAGGCCCACGGGGAGAGCGCTGTGTGAGGCCAGAGACAGGGACTGGGGTGACATGGTCTCCAAAGCAATTGAATGGCACCAAGTATTTTCATGTTTGATGCTTTAACCGTTCCAAAGTCAGCAAAATCAATGAACTGCACTGTGGGTTTGTAACAAACGTAGAAGTAAAAGGAGGGACGGCTGGTGTCAGCTTACGCTGCGTGTGAGGATGAATAGCAGCACTGCCTAAAGATGGGGTCTGCTAACACCATCTGTGCCATAAACAGCAGCGTGGATCCGCAGCAATAAGCCGACAAGGCAGGCAAGGCGGAATGGCATTCAAGCAGAGGACGTCAGGCTCAGTTACACGGCGCTCAGAGTGCTGGAGCGTGTGGACACTCTCATCTGGTTGCTTCTATTTTCTCAAGAAACAAGCAAAGTCATCAGTGCAGAGTGAACTTTCCTGTATTCATCCATCACAAAAATACCGTAACTACGTACCCTGCCCAGGACCGATCCAAGAACTGGGGGAACAGCCATGAATAAAATGCCCCCATTGAGTGTACATTGTAGCGGTGTAGACAAAGATTTGCATGCTGTTGTTGATTAAGTGCTATGAAGGTACATGAAGCTGGGCGCGGGGGCGTGCCGGGGTCCAGGCCTCCATCCCCGCAGATTAAGGAGGAGGGTCCGAGCTGCAGGTGGCCCAGCTCCTGGGCTCTTGCCGTGGCTGAGCAGCGCATCCTGGGGAGACTGCTGATCACCGCACGGTGGATGGAGGTGGTCCAGGCCGTGGCAGAGGTAGGAGATGGGAGAGGAGGTTGGGGGATGTGAGGAGGTGGGTCTGGCTGGGGGCTGGCAGAGCTCCAGGCCCCTCCTCATTCTTTCCAGTCTTGTTGGAAGCCAGGGAAGGAGGAGTCACGTCTGGGACCCAGGGGGCTCCCGGCCTGCCTGGACTTCTGTTGCAGAGAGGCTGGGACTGGAAGGCATAGCGATATCTCACAAGACAGGGAGGAGCAGGGCAGCAACTGGAGCCTTGGAGTCGTGGGGACCCGTGTAGAGGGAAGGGTCAGCATGTCATAGCTTTTTCTCAGACGTGTACCTCTGTGGCCAGACCAGGTGAGGAGGTGTGATAGCTGGCTTTGAAAGGGAGATGGGAAGAAGGACAAGAGAGGTAAGTTAGGCAGGGATGATGGTGTTGACTGAAAAAAAAAGTGCAATGTGAGACTTGTGTATTAAGTTTTATTTGGGACAAAATGATGATTATGGCCCAGGAGACAGTGTTTCAGACGGCTCTGAGAAATGTCCCCAAAGAGACTGTGCAGGGTGGTCAGTGTGTATGTGACTTTCGTGAAGGGGGCATGTGCATTGGGCATGTATTTTGGCAGAAGGTTGCTGCGCGTTGCTAGAAGCAGATGTCTGCTGATGGTTTCAGTGCTTTTCTAGACACGAGGAGGTGCAAGAATTGGGCTTATAAAATCTCCTGTAAATGCTTAACTATCCAATGACCTGTTCTGTCCATTTTCCCCGGAGCATAGCGAGCTTCGTTTCTGCTCTCGATCCTGAACTCCTTTCAGGGGGTGTTGAAGGTCAGCAGCCGCAGCTGCTCGTGATTTAATCCTTGTAGAGGTGGATGGCAAGTGCCCATGTGTAGGTTGCTGTGGGGATGGGCTGGGAGGGAGGAGGGCAGCGAGGGACCAGGAAAGTCCTCTTGAGGGCACCTGACCTGGGCGTGATGAGAACCTGCGTTACTCTCCCCAACTGCCATCCAATCAAAGTCTTTTTATCTGTCTCTTGGGAGTGCTGGGAGGAAGTTCAAATTGAAAACTGCCAGTAACATTAGGTTTCATATTATGAAGAAGTGAAGTTGCGCAGTCATGTCCAACTCTTTGCGACGCCATGGACTGTAGCCCATCAGGCTTCTCTGTCCACGGGATTTTCCAGGCAGGAACCTTGGGTGTGGGCACCATTTAACGGACACAGACACAAACAGAAGACCCTGCACTGTGAGCTCATGGACACGAGACCCATCCTGGGGGCGAGAGAGGAAAGGAAACTGACACACAGGAAACCAGGGGTGTCTCCTCCAAATCCGCGGGCTTCTGTGGCGCCCCGCCTGGGGGCTCCCGGAGCAGGGAGCCGCTGACGGGCCTGTGCCCCTGCGGAGCCTCATTCCTTCGCAGCGCCTTTGGCCCCATCTTTGTAGCTTGTCTGCTCTATGGTGCTGCCCACTTCTTCACTTTTGGTTGCTCTGGGTCTTCGTGGCTGTGCTGGAGCTCTTCCCCAGTTGCGGGAGTGGGGGCTTCTCTTCCAGCTATGGTGGGCGGGCCTTGCACTGAGGGGCTGCTCTTGTCGAGAAGCTGGGCTGCAGGACACACAGGCTTCAGTGGTTGTGGCACATGGGCTTAGCTGCTCTGCAGCACTGGGGAATCTTCCTGTATCAGGGATCGAACCTGTGTCTCCTGCATCGGCAGGCAGATTCTTTACCACTGAGCCATCAGGGAAGCCCCTTTATTGTATATTTGATATAAGAAAAGAATTATCCCATGGTCAAAGAAAATACCTTATCTGTAGTGTTGGAAGTCCAATAAAATATCTTCACAGAGGATTTGTGGGACAATGAAGAAAGGAACTTATTCTGGCTCCTGCTAAAGAATGTTGTGGCAGACTGTTTGGGCTATAGATGTAGGGTAAGGACCGCTGAGGTGGGATCACGCAGCAGGAGAATGAGACTGGGGTCAGCTCCAATCAGAGCTGCAGGGAGAAAGGATTTGGAGAGGGGAAAAGCAGGAAGTTGACTAAATGGAGCAAAGGTACGTAACAGTATGATCTTAATCATCTGAAAGTGGGTGCTCAGTTGAGTAGACACACAAGTGGGACCTTGAAGTATAACAGGAGGGGGCCCCTTCCGCGGCCCAGGAGTGGGCTCTTGTCTAACTCTCAGAACTGAATTGTCCTAGGACACACAAGCTGCCACGGCAAGAGGCTTTACTGGGAAGGGGCACCCAGGCAGAGGGCAGCAGGGTGAGGGACCCAGGAGGACTGCTCCGCTCCATGGCTCACAGTCTGGGGTTGTACGGTGACGGGGTTAGTTTCCAGGCTTTCTCTGGCCACTCACTCTGACTCAGGGTCCTTCCTGGTGGCCCGTGCATTGCTCAGCAACAAGGATCTCAGTGAGATGGATGCTTGGAGACTGGATATATGGACTGGCATCATCACTCTCCTTTTGACTTTTCCCAAATTATTCTGGGTGGTGGTAGCTTGTTCGTTCTGAGTTCCTTACCAGAACCTCCTGTTCTAAGATAACTCATGCCAGTGGTTACTGTCTTGCCTGGCCAGGGCAGGCAATTTTGGTCAGTGGTTCCGCAAACAATTTAATGAATGAATTATGACTTTGTGCGGCTCTGTATAGTGTTTCGAAAGAATAACCACTGGATAACTTCTTCTGGAATTAGATTTTCATCTGTTACACAGTTCAAAATTTCCATTGTCTACTCTAATACATTTTTGGTAGATGAATATAATTCATTTTGGCACCATTAAAATTGTTGAAAATTCAAAGAAGAAAGCCACAAGACCATTACCACTGAAATATATACTGTCAATTTGTGCCTGAATTGTTAAGACCTTTCAAATCCAAATTTATAAAGTCCATAAAAAAGCAAAGATAAATACCAGCTTTTGTTGCAGCCCTCAAATCGATGACTTACAATTGTCTTCAAATAATTTATAAAACATGTTGATTTAAATGTTCATTTAATAACATTTATTAGTATACCCCTCCATGGAATATTATTTTGAAATGCATTTAAATTGTCTCCATTGTTAGTTTAATGGTTTAATTTCTGCAAAGCAGCCTCTGTTTACATGACGTTGGCTGATTTTTATGGGCTAGCATCTCCCCGCTCATTTTCCAGACGGCATTCTTCTGAAACTTGCAATCATTTTGCACATGCTGGTCTGCGTGTGACCTGGGGTCGGAACCTATCTCTGACTAAAGCGATACAGGCAGCCTGGGAGCGGAGGGCGCGGATTTCCTATGGGAAGGTCGGAATGGGGTGTCTCGGCTCATAGGAGACGGGGTTGATGGTGTGGGCTGTTTCCTCCTTCTGAGGCTGGCTCCTGACTCTGCACCTCGGGAGGGAGCGCGCCGCCACCTTCTGAAGCCTGGGGCTGCCATCCTGCGGAGGGGCCCACAGGGAGCTGTCCTCTTCAGCACTACTCTCCCGCAGCAAGGCCTGGGCACCCAGACTGGACAGCAGCTTGATTCTTGGAAGAGGTGGGCAGACAAGGGTGTGCCAGGGGTCCCATCGATCCGCTGCAGATGGGCAGCCAAAGGGGAATGCTGAGAGGATCAAGACTGGCTCCAGAAACCCAACTGAAAGGAGTCTGGCTCAAAATCACAGGTGGATGGTCCATGACTTGCTTTCATGCCCTCAGCCCTCTGCTTTATTAGAGAGACTGTCACTGGTTTGGCATCATCAGCAAGAATGAACTTGGCAGCGCTGACCCTGCCCCTGTGCTGGAACAGCGGCACTCATCAGTCAGGGCCTCAGCATCATGCCAGTGCAGCCACGAGGGGTCGAGGCACCTGCTCGTTGCTTTACCACTGGTGACCCCAGTGGAAGGCAGAGGACAGAAGGAGGATTGAAGTGTCCCCAACCTTCAACTGAAAGGTGTACTGAAGCTTAATTACCAGCAAGCATTCACAGGAGGAGCCCTGTGAAGATGCACAAACAGGCTTCACTGCTGGTGAGGGCAGAGAAGTGAGAAAGAATGGTCTGATACTCTGAGTGCCTGAAGTGATAACAGATACAGTGTGCAGCAGAGTGGAAAACAACATGCAGTTCACAAGCAGTCAGAGCCACATGGGAGGCAGTCAGATTTCTCCTGGTTTTACCCCGCTGGCAATGAGGATACAGCTTTGAAAACCAGCATAAGAGCGCCCACTCTCCCCAGGACCTGAGAAACCCAGTGTCTCCCCACACACAGCCTCTGTCCGTCATGGAAGCACAAGGAGATGTGGTTACATTGAGGGGACTCCGTGAGCAGAGATTCTAACAAGTTATCTGAGCCTTTTCCCTTCCTGAGGGTGCTTCTGATCCTAGGAGAGGGTCACTCTGAACCACTGCCAACTACTCTCTCCCCACTACTCCCTGGTCTTACGTCACTTCAGTCACTCAGTCCTGTCTGACTCTTTGCGACCCCATGGACTGCAGCACACCAGGCTTCCCTGTCCATCACCACCTCCCAGAGCTTGCTCAAACTCATGTCCATTGAGTCGGTGATGCCATCCAACCATCTCAGCCTCTGTCATCCCCTTCTCCTTCTGCCTTCAGTCTTTCCCAGCATCAGGATCTTTTCCAATGAGTCAGTTCTCATCAGACGGCCAAAGGATTGGAGCTTCAGCTTCAGCATCAGTCCTTCCAATGAATAGTCAGGCTTGATTTCCTTTAGGATGGACTGGTTGGATCTTCTTGCAGTCCAAGGGACTTTTAAGAGTCTTCTCCACCACAGTTCAGAAACATCAATTCTTTAGCACTCCGCTTTTTTATGGTCCAACTCTCGCATCCATACCTGACTACTGGAAAAATCATAGCTTTGACTAGATGGACTTTTGTTGACAAAGTAATGTCTCTGCTTTAATATGCTGCCTAGGTTGGTCATAGCTTTTCTCCCAAGAAACAAGTGTCGTTTAATTCCATAGCTGCAGTCACCATCTGTAGTAATTTTGGAGCCCAAGAAAATAAAGTCTGCCACTGTTTCCATTGTTTCCCCATCTATTTGCCATGAAGTGATGGGACCAGATGTCATGATCTTTGTTTTTGGAAGTTGAGTTTCAAGCCAGCTTTTTCACTCTCCTCTTTCACCTTCATCAAGAAGTTCTTCAGTTCCTCTTCGGTTTCTGCCATAAGAGCGGCATCATCTGCATGAGGTTCTTGGGATTTCTCCCAGCAGTCTTGATTCCACCTGGTCTTAACCGCAGGAAAAGAGCAGAAAGCTTTGCTATGTTTCAAGGAGTGTCAGTGCAGCTCCCCTTCAGCCGCAGAGCTAGCGCCCTGGGACCTCTTAGGGTGCAAACTGTCTCATAATCCACAGAAGCCTTGCTCAGATTCTCCCAGAATCACTCTACAAGCTAAAACACTCATTTCATACATGGGGAGATGGAGACTTCCTCCTGAAACTGACTCACATCTTGTCCGGTCACAAGGCAGGAACACACACACACACTCACACAAAGGTGCACACACACACACACATGCTCACACAAAGGCCCACAGGCACTCACAGGCACACACATACACACACAAGCACACACATAGGCATGCACACACACACACACACACACGCTCACACAAAGGCACACAGGCACTCACAGGCATTCACATACATACACAGACACACACAGACACACACAGGCACACACAGGCACACACAGGCACTCACAGGCACACACAGACACACACAGGCATTCACAGGTGCACACATACACACACACTCACACAAAGGCACACAGGCACACATATACACACACAGACACATGCTCACACAAATGCACACACACACACGCTCACACAAAGGCACACAGGCACACACATACACACACAGACACGCACAGGTACTCACAGGCACACACAGACACATACAGACACACACAGGTGCACACATACACACACACACACTCACACAAAGGCACACAGGCACACACATACGCACAGAGACACACACAGGCCACTCAGTTATGGCCTCTTCAACTCTTGTCTCAGTACAGCAGCCAGTATGATTCTTTCAAAACTGAGCCAGATTACATCACTTGTCTGTCAAACTGTCTTATTCGGGAGTGAAAACGAAGGCCCTTGCAGCGACCTGGCCAGTCCCCCGAGGCTGGCCCCCGGGGCCCGTCTGC
Source organism: Nanger dama (assembly GCA_917880005.1). Lineage (NCBI taxonomy): Eukaryota > Metazoa > Chordata > Mammalia > Artiodactyla > Bovidae > Nanger > Nanger dama. Next base: position 536,656 of record CAKJTW010000118.1, on the reverse strand, counting down.
CGGTGTCCTGGGCTGCTCTGTGCCTGTGGGCCCGTCCACACAGCCACAGCGGCCCCCTTGCCGGGCCGCAGACGCCCGTCTCCTCTGGGCCCGGAGCCCTCGAGCGGCCCAGCCTTCCAGAATGGTCTTCTCTCAGACATCCACACGGCTCCCTCAGCTCACAGGTCAGTGTCTCACGATTTTCCTGATAATCCTGTCTAAAGTTCCCTCGGGAACTCCTTATGCCCCTTCCCTGTCTTGTTTTTATCCACTGCACTTGTCACCTAACTAAATATGCAAGCATTTGCTTTCTGTCTCTCTGCTCTGTCTTGACTATAAACTCCATGAGGATCTGGCCTGTCTGACACACACACACAGAACAGCCACACATGGGCATGCACCTAGCAGCGAGGACAGTGATAAGCAGCAAGAACGTGCGTGAATGAAATCTACTGAGTGGCGCATTTTTGCATATTTTATGATGAGCAATATACTAAGGGAAAGAATGCATTGATGATGGTTTAGCACGCGCTTCGGATGTCCAATGCAAATATTTCTAGACTCCACAATGACCGCGCAAGGCGTGAACAGAAGACAAAATATCACAGAAACTCCACACATAAAGGCAAAAAGTGTGAGTGCCGTAAAGCCCTGACTTGAGAGTCCTATTGAATCTTCTGCTTTACTTCACAGCCTCTTTCCTTTGTGGTTTCCTTCTTCTCCAATATTTCCATTCAAAACTAGTTTTCTAATCAAAGAAGTTTTGCTTCTTCTAAGAATAATCAGGACTCATGCTGGATAATCAGGATTGACTTTTATAGCAAAATCCTAGCAGGATGATGCTTCTTCCCTGTGCTGCCCACAGGCCCACAGTATCCATGTGGGGCTGGATGGTAAACCGAGGAGGCATCGTGAGAGCCAAGGCCTCCTCAGTTCCAGTTAGATCATCATCGTGTATGTTCTGCTTCCAGATAATTCAACACAAAACGATCTCAGCATTCCTTGTCTCTGTCCATTTGGATCCCAAGCTTCTTCAATGGTGTCTGTATCTTTCTTAAAATAAAGTTGAGAGAGGTGTGAGTGGTTTTTAAGACACACTTATTCTATTTCCAAGGAGCTAACATTAATTGGCCAGCAGATCTCCCCCACAGAATAAAAATGCCTTTGAGGATGTGAATGTGTTAGAATTTCCCCCAAAGAAAGATGAGTGAGAGCAACATTTCCCCTTTCTATTGTTTAAAGAACAAAATATGTTTCTTTTTATCCTCATATAAGAGTTAATGCAATAGTATAATAAAAAGCAGAGATGGAATTTCTTCTGTAAGGGAATTTCAAAGAGACACAACCTCCTTTTGAAAAGCTGAAATGACTTCTAAGTGAAATCTGCTGGATTCATGGGGTGAGCTGGGTTTTACCCACATCCACCACAAGCTATTGCTCACCTAACAACTACGCGATTTGTCCAAATTAGAGAGGATGGTGAGGACCGAGACGTTACCTTTGCCAGCATGAGAACTATGACAAAAATTTGTCTTTGAGAGTTTTCATTTTACTACTTAAAAAAGAACTTGGCCAGTACAGTCCCCTTCTTGTACATTCAGGACTCCATAAATTAATTCCAGCCCTTTTTGAGGTGAAAGAAATTTCTCTGATAAAAAGTCATTGATGTCTTCACGTTTTTCATCATCTTTAAAGAAAAAGCTGTCCCGCAACATTTTATAAAACCTAAATTTAATGGAATGTCATGTTCTTTGTTTTACAGTGTGGATCTGAGAAGAGAACAGCCTGGCTTTTTTTTTTTTTTTTTTTGATAATGAAAAGCAGAGTTTTAAACATTAAAAAAATAAGAAAAAAGCAATATGTTATGGAATATTACTGTTATGGTATATTGAGGCAATTATTTTTTAAAAAGAAAAATAAAGTGATCAGGGTTTTTCAAACGAAGACTATATGGATTCATTTAAGGAAAAACCATTTTTATGGCCCAGCATTTTTTGTATTACTTTTATTATGATGGTGCTTGAATAGGCATAAATATAAGCCAACGTATTGACCCTTTATAGTAGCTGTTATACAGCAAATAATGAAAAGAAATATGCATAACAAGAATAGATGAAAGAGATCCTTATTTATAGCATCACCTTAATAAACAATGATGTTTTGCTGAGATTAATCGTCTCTTAAAGACAATGCCATCCTAGGTGGTGAGGGCCTGGTCCCGTGGCTCACACAGACCCAAGTCCATGCACTCTGTGAAAAGCTGCTTCTCTCGCCCCTGTTTACTTTCCAAGCACGGACTCCTCCGGCTTTCACCGGGTGCCAGTGCATCGCTTAGTCACAGACCACCTCTGTTCTCTCTCTTTGCTTTGAGCAGTTACACACCTGCACCTCTCCACCGAGAACGCAGTACTAACTTAGCGTCCAATCACATGGCTTGGTTCTTCCAAGCTGGCTGTCCAGTCGATCCAAAAAAAAAATAAGGCAACATTTTAAAATGCTGCTACAGAGGGAATTCCCTGGTGCTCTAGTGTTTAGGGGCTCTCCAGGCGAGAATACTGGAATGGACCACCGTGCCCTCCTCCAGGGCATCTTCCCAGCTCTACAATGAAAACCATATCTCTTTCATCTTCCCTGATGGCTCAGACAGTAAAGAACCTGCCTGCAATGCAGGAGACCTGGGTTCGATTCTTGGCTTGAGGAGATCCTCTGAAATAGGAAATGACAACCCACTCCAGTACTCTTGCCTGGAGAATTCCATAGACAGAGGAGTTTAGAGGGTTACCAGTCCATGGAACGGCAAAAAGCCAGACACGCCCGAACACTGTCACTGTCACTGGTGGTTAGGACTCAGATCAAATTGCCAACATCCGCTGGATCATAGAAAAAGCAAGAGCACTCCAGAAAAACATCTACTTCTGCTTTATTGACTACGCCAAAGCCTTTGACTGTGTGGATCACCACACACCGTGAAAAACTCTTGAAGAGTTGGGAATACCAGACCGCCTGGCCTGCCTCCTGAGAAGTATGTATGCAGACAAGAAGCAACAGTTAGAACTGGGCATGGAACAATGGACTGGTTCCAAATTGGGAAAGTAGTATGTCAAGGCTGTATATTGTCACCCTGCTTATTTAACTTATGTGCAGAGTACATCATGGGAAATGCCCAGCTGGATGAAGCACAAGCTGGAATCAAGATTGCCAGGAGAAATATCAATAACCTCAGATATGCAGATGACACCACCCTTATGGCAGAAAGTGAAGAGGAACTAAACAGCCTCTTGATGAAAGTGAAAAATGAGAGTAAAAATATGCTTAAAACTCAACATTCAAAAAATTAAGATCATGGCATCCAGTTCCATCACTTCATGGCAATAGATGGAGAAAAATCAGAAATAGTGAGAGATTTTATTTTCTTGGGCTCCACAATCACTGCAGATAGTGACTGCAGCCTTGAAATTAAAAGATACTCACTTATTGGAAGAAAAGCTATAACCAACCTAGGCAGCATATTAAAAAGCAGAGACATTACTTTGTCAACAAAACTCTATCTAGTCATAGCTATGGTTTTCCAGTAGTCATGTATGGATGTGAGAGTTGGACTATAAAGAAAGCTGAGCACCAAAGAACTGATGCTTTTGAACTGTGGTGTTGGAGAAGACACTTGAGAGTCCCTTGGACTGCAAGGAGACCCAGCCAGTTCCTAAAGGAGATCAGTCCTGAGTGTTCATTGGAAGGACTGATGCTGAAGCTGAAGCTCCAATCCTTTTTCTACCTGATGTGAAGAACTGACTCATTGGAAAAGACCCTGATGCTGGGAAAGATTGAAGGCAGGAGGAGAAAGAAATGACAGAGGATGAGATGGTTGGATGGCATCACTGACTCGATGGGCATGAGTTTGAGCAAGCTCTGGGAGATGGTGATGGACAGGGAGGCCTGGCGTGCTGCAGTCCATGGGGTCCAAAGAGTTGGACACAACTGAGCCACTGAACTGACTGACTGCCTGAGAACTCAGCACTCTCACAGCTGGGGCCAAGTTTCAATCTCTGGTTGGGGAACTAAGATTCCACACACTACATGGTGCAGCCAAAAGTAAGTATGTAAATCAAAATAAAATAAATACAAAATCCTGTTAGAGAACACTTCTGCAGACCCCAGATAGATTGACACTGATGTCCTAGCTCGTCTCAGGCTAACGAATCAATGATTGAAACATTTATTGTTGTAAAATCAGGTTTTCATCTTTCTCCTTAGTTCTTCTTTCTTTGCAATAAGTTCTTCTCACTTGTGGTCTAGAAAACTGCTAGTCACCCTTCTGCAAAGTCTGTAACAGCTCAGGTGTGTACATGCACACACACATGCACACACACACACACCAGGTGAAGTCAGCCTTCACAGTCTTCCAGGCCCTGGGGTGGCGCTTCTCATGGCTGACCATTCCCCTCATTTCTATCTCCCTCAGCCCCTCGATCTGTCCACAAACTTAGGAAGAAGGGGCCCCGTTTCTTCATCTCTGTCTTACTAGAACCAGGCATTGACAGGCTCTCAGGAAAGGCTGAATGAATGAACTGTCATGGGATGGTCAACTATATGCACCAGCTTAGCCCAGATGGACAGTCAGATATCTTTTCTGGGTGTTTCTGTGAGATTACTTCTTGAAGAAATTAGCCTTTGAATCTGTAGACCCAGTAACGCAGGTGGGCAACGTCAAGTCCCCTGAGGGCTCGAGTAGACCAATGAGGCAGGGGAAAGAGGAATTCTTGCTGTCCCCTCGAGCCGGCCATCCATCTTCTCCTGCCCTGGGACGTGGGAGCTCCTGGTTCTCAGGCCCTCAGACTCTGGGGCTCACACCAGCGGCCCCTGCCGTTCTCAGGCCTCAGCACATGGGCTCGGTTGAACCACCAACTCTTCCGGTTCTCAAGCCTGCACGTGGCGGGTGGCAGGATTCCCCTGCCAACATGATGATATGACGCCAACTGCCCTCAGAGATCTCCTTAGACACCTGCGTATGCGATGGGCATGTTTCCCTGGAGATCCCTAACAAATACACGTCAGGACGCACACGTGTTGGTAAAACTCAGAATGCAACCAGCAAGCAATCAAAATGCAAAGGAGCCAGGGGGTGGGTGGTGGGCACTTGTGGTCCCTCCCCGCCTGCCTAGACCAGGAAGACGTGGGCTGCGCATCAGGACTCTCTTCTGTTCCCAGCAGACATGTTGAGTGGTTCTTGCAGCCAGGCAGCCTGCCGCTCACGCCATGCCTCTCCAATAAACCCTCATAAACTGAAGCTTGGGAGCAGGAAACCCCACCATGCAGTTGTTTTGCCTCCAGGCCTGAGTGGAGACGGTGTGTGCTGGTTTCCTGGGGTGAGCAGGTGGCAGGAACCTGGGAGAAGTTCTCCTTAGACAGGGGCCCAGCTGCTCCCTACTGACTGCCTCGGAACAGCCTGCTGGGACCTCCAGCCCCAGGGGAGGGGGTCCAAATGGAAACGGGTTGGGGTGATTGCACCCAGGCTCCAGGGTGACTTCAAGTCTGAGTTCCAGTGTGCAGAGAGGGCCAGGGAACCATAAAAGAATAAGAAGACAACATGGCAGCATTTTTAATTTGAGAATATCTGATTGATATTTGTTAAATAAATCGTAGCATTTGTGGAGAAGACCTGACTGCTGCCCCAGTTGCCTCCAGACCATCAGTAGACGCGACGGTGGAATCTGGGCTCCCCAACCTCCCGGGCCACCTATCAGCAAGTTAGGGCTAGAATCAGTCACAGGTTCATAGATACAGTGTCTTTGTGTTATTGATTTATAACTTAATTGCAGTTTGGTCAGATAACATGGTCTTGTTGCTGTTGTTCAGTTACTAAATTGTGCTTGACTCTCTGTGATCTCATGCACTGCAGCACGCCAGGCTTCCCTGCCCTTCACTATCTCTCAGAATTTGTTGAAACTCAAGTCTATTGAGTCGGTGATGCCATCCAAACATCTCATCCTCTGTGGCCCCCTTCTCCTCCTGCCTTCAATCTTTCCCAGCATCAGGGTCTTCTTTTCCAGTGAGTCAGTTCTTTGCATCAGGTGGCCAAAGAACTGGAGCTTCAGTTTGGCATTAGTCCTTCCAATGAATATTTAGGACTGATTTCGTTTAGGATGGATTGGTTTGATCTCCTTGCAGTCCAAGGGACTCTCAAGAGTCTTCTCTAGCATCACAATTTGAAAGCATCAATTATTCAGCACTCAAAAGAGTGAATTTTAAAAAAACCTTTTTTTATTGTCCAGCTCTCACATACATACATGACTACTGGAAAAATCATAGCTTTGACTATATGGACCTTTGTTGGCAAAGTGATGTCTCTGCTTTTTAGTACGTGTCTTGGTTTGCCATAGCTTTTCTTCCAAGGAACAAGCATCTCTTAATTTCTTCTCACACATGAGTTCATTTCTAATAACCCCAAACTTAACAAATATACCTGTTCAACCATAAAACTGAGAAAAACTCGTTTCAGTCCCCGATGCCTTCCTCTTGCTCCCCTCTGATGAACAAGCGCCTGATGAGCCCGTCAACAGGCAGAGCTGTTCCTCCCTCCCCCCTCCCTGTTCCTCCCTCCCCCTCTCTGCTCCCTCCTGCACAGCCTCCGGCTCCGTTAATCAAGGATACGGCACCTCATAAACCTGCCGGCCCCTCCCAGCTCTCCGGGCTGTCGCGCAGATTTACGGAGTGACTGGGGTGGCCCCTCTGCGGGCAGCAGAGGGTCACATGGGCCAGAGCAGCGCCGGGGGCGGGCGCCTGTTCCAGCGCCTGGGGCCAGGCCGCCAAGTGGAACCAACGCTTGTCTCCAGGACGATCAGCGGGCAGGAAGCCCCCTGCCTCACCTTTTGGTTCTGTGGCGCTTTTGCTTTGCCTGCAGCATCATGTACAAGATCTAACCAAAGACAATCAGTGAAAGAGGCATATGTTTACGAGGTAAACAGCAGACAGTCATACGTGGAAAGTCATGAATGGGAACAAGATGCCTCCGTTGGGTGTCACCCCCAGCAGCTGGGTCGCCCTCCAGGTACATAACTCCAGACTTACCAGGGCAGCAGGTCCATGCTCCTGCCCTCAGCTGCTGTGACCTTGGCCTCCGGGTTGCTCCTGACCCTGGTGCTCCCAGGGCGCTGCTGCACCAGTGCTTCTGGCGTCAGTCGATCCTCAAACCACTGCTGAGGGACAGAGTCTGGATGAGCATCCCTGTCTGAGATGGAGAGACTGAGGCTCAGGGAGATGGAGCTACACCTGTTGGCAGAATCTGGCCCTTCAGCTGGCAGCTCAGTGCCGTGTGCCCCCGCCCCGCTGCTGTGGATCAGAGGCGCTGGCTGAAGATAAACCACTTCACATGTTCACTCCCCCCACCCTTGTCCCGCAGACCTTGCTGGCTGCCCAAGCAAAGCAGAACCTGGTCAAGGACCCCCCGCCCCAGCCCCTGAAGGCCTGGCCCTTGGGGAGCTCTCAGGGAACAGTGGAAGCATCAGGACTCCCAAGGAAGGCAGCCCGCCGGCTCCAGGGCACAGGTCACATCCCAGGTGCCGACTCACTGGGCTGTGGGCTCAGCTCCCCGTTCCCACAGTCAGAGAGGGCCCTGGCCCCCTGCGCCTGCACAGCTCCAAGCTCAGCTCCCGCATGGCTGGCGTACAGCCTGCTCGTGGACTTACATCAGGAAAGCCGCCGGGGCAGGGGCACAGAGGTCCCACGTGTGCACTGGGGCTCTCCCTGGGGGCAAGCAGGGCACGGGCTGTCTCCACCCGGCATGCAAACCCCTCCAAAGAGAGGCCAGTCCCACCCCTGGGAGCCCAGAGTCCAGAGGGGGACTCGTGGGGACAGGTGTGGGGCCTCCTGGGGACAGAGCACAGCGGTGGGTATCTTCACCAGGAGTGCTGGGGGAGGTGGGGCCCAAGCAGGGGCCTCCGCTGGTTGTCGGAGCTGAAGGAGGTTCAGGGAGATGAGGGCCAGCCTGGGGTCAGAGAGGTGGGAAGCGCTGCCTCTGGAGGAAGGAGGGGAGAGTGGGGGCTCAGCTGCGGGCACAGGCGTGGTTGGGGAGCGGCCGCGAGCAGGACCGCGTGGTGGGGAGGCCACCCTCAGGGGCAAAGGAGGCGGAGCAGCAAGGGTCTGTCTGGGTTCAGTGGAGTCATCAGGGCCACAGGGTGGGGCACGGGTTGCCAGGTGGGACTGGACTTGAGGACAGGGTGGGCGCAGCTGGGCAGGCAGGCGGAACGAGCCCGCTCAGAGGGGACCAGAATCTGGGAGGGGGCTCAATATCAGTGGGCAGAGGAAGGGGCAGGGGAGGGCAGACCCACACGCCTGGCCACGCAGCGGCGGGAGGGAGCCCCAGAGACCGGGTCTGCAGAGCTGGCCCCAGGCCTTGACTCAGCCGTGCACCTCAGCCCACCCGGGCGCTGGCGCGGTGGCTGTGCGCGTGCGCCCGGTGTCTGGCGGCTGCAGCTCCAAGCCGTGGCTGGTGCAGGCCCCCACAAACCGGTGGCTGGTTGGACCATCTGTACAGAGAGGACCAGTTGCTTCCTCCTCCGGACACTGAGGACACATAATCCGGCCCAGGAACTGGGAAGCCCCCCTCGTGGTCACCGTCTGCACTCACTGAGAACGGAGGAAGCAGGCGTGCTCCCTCTGCCCCCTTAGAAAGAACACCAACCACGGACCTGACCCCTCGGCCCCCGAGTGCCTCGACTGCACCCACAGAACCTGAATGAAGAGAGAGCCGGTGTGTTTCGGCTCCCGTCTCCTCCCTCACTCCCAAGACTGCCATCTGAGGGCTCCTGTGGGCACTCCTGCCCTCCTGTAACCAGGCTCAGCCAAGGGTGCACCCCCGAGGATGAGGCGCGCATCCAGGGACCCGAAGCCCTTGAGCAGAACCCCAGGGAGACGGAGCCTCGTGGCGGGGGAGGTGTGGAGGTGCAAGGGCTCCGATGGCAGAGGGGATGGTGGGCAGCCTGGGGAGAGCCCTGGGGGAGTGCCGAGCACAGGGGGAGTGCCAAGCCGGGGAAGCAGCAGCACTAGGTGGGACCAGGTCTGCGCGGGAAGGGAGGAGGTGGGCGGTGCCGGATGGTGGGACTCAGAGCTGGAGGCCAGAGAGCCAGGGAGCACCTCGAGGAGGCGTGGGGTGGGCGGCCCTGAAGCCCTGGGAGCAGGGAGGCCACGGGGCTACTTCCCTGCTACACGGGAGGGGGCTGAGAAGACCAGGGCCCGCAGCAGGCAGAGGCGGAAGGGAACGGGGGGTCAGGCATGAGGACAGTGCAGAAGCAGTGTGGTCATCGGACGGGGCTGTGAGCGCTGGCTTGGGACTCAAGACGCTCACAGGTTAGGACCCCGGGGGGCCGAGAGAGGGTCGTGGATGCTGGACCCATGGGTGCCCCACTGGAAGAGGGAAAGGCTGGCCAGGGCCCTTGGCTCCATGACCAGGACCCTTCTGGAAAGCTTTGACCAGCTGTGTACAGGGTTGCAACAGCCTCCAAAATCCTCTAGTGTCTCCGGAGAAAAGCATCTTGTAATTACAAGGCGGTTTCTGGAGTTTTCAGCTCAGCAGCCTGTGGCCTTCTAGGAGTTCGGGACACGTGGTGCGTTGTGGGTGCCACTGAAGTCTTCCTGGATGAGCAGCACCGGCGATGACCTCCTCTCGCTCAGCTGGAGCGGGGGAGGTTTCAGACGGGCAGGACCTGTCTGCCGGCTCCTTGGTTTGCTCCTGGATGTCCTCTGTGGCCCACGGCCACCGACCGTCAGCGGCCACCTGCACTTTGCATTAACCAGCGCTCCTCTCCTGCAGCCCATTAATCAGTCTTAAATACGGGACTTAACACCACCCCGAGCCATTTATCTGCGAGGCCTGGGTTTTGGGCTCCTCAGCCTCCCCCGGGCAGTTGAGGAAATATTAACACCTACCCCCACGCAGCCAGCTAGCTTTCTGCTCTACACATTAGCCAGACGGCCCAGGCCCTGTGTCTGCTCCCTGAGACCCCCGCTTCCCACCGTGGACATGGAGAGACCCACTCATGCACCTGAGGCTTCAGGGGCAGGTGTTTCTTGACCATTAGCAACAGTCCGGTCACACAGCCCACAGCCTTTTCAGTCCCCTGGGAAGACAGCTCTGATGGCGTCTAAAGAGCTGGAGGCTGGGTCTGCACGGGCTATTAGCCCACTGCCTGGGGTGGACTCACCAACTGGCCCCAGAGGGGTCTCTGCTGGGTCCTGTCTCCAGTTTCAGATGAACATCTGAAGCCCCAGGAGAATATGGGCCCAGGCAAGTGTCAGGACGCTCAGCCAGGCTCCTAGCCCCCAGATCCAGGTGTTTCCACAGCAACCTGCCTGGGGGCAGAGGGCGGGGTGGCTGGTCCCCTCCTGGGTGGTGAGTGGGACTTCCGTCTGACTCCTCTCCAGCTTCACCTCCCAGTGAGAACTGCCCGGCTGGGCCCTGACACCGAAAGAGACCCTGCTGGCTTGCCCCTGTAAGTCACCACATTTTCAGGATGAATACCCAGAGCCACCTGGGGGACAGTGCGGCCGCAGGAGGCAGGGCCGCGCGGATCCTGGGTGCCTGGTGTCGACGAGGCCAGGCTGAGCTGAAACGGGCTCTGGCCTGGCTCTACTGCGCAACTCGGGACGAGTCACTCTGCCCGAGCCGCCGTGTCCCCCTCTGTCTGGTGGGAATTTCCACCCCACTGAATTGTTTCTGCCTGAATGTGATATCTGTTATATCAGCTGATAGACCCAGGCTGGAGATGTCATTTTGAGACTGGCTAATTCTGCTGTGTTCCTTGGTCTCATCTGTGTGCTCAGCCCGGCCACCACATGAGCCATGTCCCCGAGTGGATGGGTCAGTGCGAGTCCACGGCTGACCACGTCCACAGTGCTGGGTATCTGGACCGGGTGGCCTTCCCCACCCCCCAGCCACTCCCCCCACCCCTACACACACACAATTTCAGATTGCACCTGCCTCTCTTCTTTTTGTGTGGTGTCTAAGCTGTGATTATGTGCTTCTGGAATTCCTCCCTTTCAGACCTCCAGTACCAGTATCTGGCACAGAAAGTGCTGCGATATTGTGATGGTCGAAGGTTCCCCTCCTTCCAGTTTCTCGAGCCTGCTGCTCTTCCTGTTGGACGCCCCTGCCTTGGAGAGAGACACACACTCATGGAAGAGGGTCTGGAGACAGGGGTCTCTTTCCAGCTCTGTCCTCAGTCGTCAGAGGAATCTGATCTATAAAGTGAGGGGTTGCAGGAAGTCTACGGGTCTGGGACTCTCCACACACCCATTAGATCATCCACTCAGAAATATTTACCAAGCACTGTCCTCCTCTGTTCTGTGTCTAATCACCATAAGGGGTTAAAGCAAGAAGACCTGAGCCCTCCCCCAGCCCCGAGGGCTCTGTCTCCAGAACTGCCCTCCACTTGTGCTTAACTGGGATTCGCTGATAAGACCGTAAAAGTGATGTCCCATGATACACATTGCCCAGCATCACCCAATTTGTTCTAGAAGTTCCTGTAGGCAACGCAGGCAACCTCGTAGATTTAAAAACAAGATCGGCCAGCAGACTTTATTTTCTTGGGCTCCAAAATCACTGTGGACGGTGACTGCAGCCATGACATTAAAAGACACTTGCTCCTTGGAGAAAAGCTGTGGCCACCCTAGACAGCACATGAAAGGCAGAGCCATTACTTGGCCAACAAAGGTCCATCTACTCAAAGCTATGGATCTTCCAGTGGTCATGTATGGATGTGACAGTTGGTCCATAAAGAAGACTGAGCAATGTAGAATTGCTGCTTCTGAACTATAGTGCTGGAGAAGACTCTTGAGAGTCCCTTGGACTGCAAGGCGATCCAACCAGTTCATCCTAAAGGAGATCAATCCTAAATATTCTTTGGAAGGGCTGATGCTGAAGCTGAAGCTCCAATCCTTTGGCCACCTGATATGAAGAACTGACTCACTGGAAAAGATCCTGATGCTGGGAAAGATTGAAGGCAGGAGGAAAGGGAGAAACAGAGGATGAGATGGTTGGATGACATCACCAACTCAATGGGCCTGAATCTGAGCAAGCTCTGGGAGACAGTGAAGGACAGGGAGGCCTGGCGTGCTGCAGTCCTTGGGGTCGCAAGGAGTCGGACACAGCTGAGCGACTGAAAAACAACAAGGTCTACAGAGAGGAAGAAACGGCAGCGGTTGCTTACTTAGAGTTTAAACAATGAGTCCTTTCACAGTCCTTGAGGTGTCCTCCAGATTACCCCGCGATCACGAGAAACTGATACTTTCAGTAAATCTCCAGCAAAAACGGCAGGGGATGCAAAACAAGGGGTTTGGTTTTCCGTTACTCCCGACTGCCAAGTGACACTCGAGCAGGGCTGACCTGCAGGAGGTGGTCAGGAGGGGTCCTGCTGCTCTCGGCCGGGGCCCCCCTTCTTCCCCTGGACAGCGGTGACATGGAGCCTTGCTGAGGGCGCCTCACACCGAGAGGTGTCACCGCTGGAAGGGGCCCTGTGAAAGAACCACTTGACAAGCACGGGGCATCCGGAGGCAGCACAGCATTTCAGCTGTGCATCCAATGTTTCAGCTCCAATGATAACAGGACAAAGTAACACAAGTCAGGAGGAAGGCCTGCTCTTCCAAATGCTGCCGTGTGGGGTAACGCCAGAGAGCTGTCCGCACACCTGCCGTTTCCTCTTATTCCACACAGCTGAGGCCATGTTCTTTATGAAAAGAATGAAAAAAATATGCAGGAAGAAAGAACGCTTTGAGAGGTCCAGAGAAATACAAGAAGCGAAAGGTCTTGTCTTTAACTCAAAAGCAATTAGAAGAAATTAAAACAATTAGAGCAGAAGTCAGCAAATTTAAACACAGAAAATTGATAAAGAAAAATCAACAAAACCAAAATCTGGTTCTTTGAAAAGACCAGTAAATTTGACAAGCCTCTAGCCAGGCTAACCAAAAAAAAAAAAAAAGAGAGAGAGAGAGAGAGAGAACACAAATTATTAATAGCAGAAATAAAAGAAGGATCATCTCTACTGGTCTCCTGCACTTTAGAAGGATGATAAAAGAATATTTGAACAACTCTTCACTCACAAACTTCTTGCTTGTAATAAAGCAGATCACTTTCTTAGAAGACAAGAGAGATGCCTCTCTTTTATCCAAAAGCAAAGTGAACTTGATTTATGGTTTTCATCCTAAGAGAGACAGACAGACAGACAGACAGACCTAATACACTTCACAAAAATTAACTTAAAGTACATCATAGAGTTATATGTAAAATGCAAAACTACAAAATTTTTAGAATATTACATAGGGGGAAAATCTAGGCAGTGTTGGGTTTGGTGATGAGTTTTTAGATATAACATCAAAAGCATAATTCATAATAGAAAAACTGATATTAGGCTTTATTAAAATTTTAAAACTTGTACTTTTACAAAGTCATTATTAACAGAATGAAAAGATAACAACAGATTGAAAGGAAAATATTCACAAACCACACATCTGATGACTTACATCCAAAACAAAATGTATAAAGAATACCTAAAACTAAAAAGTAAGAAAAAATTCAACTTTAAAGAGGACAAAAAAATCTAAACCTCTCATGAAATCAGATGTACAGATGGAAAATCAGCATATAAAAAGATGCTCATATCATTTGTCATTAGGGGTTCTAGACTGAAATAGCAAAGAGACACTACAACACAGCTGTTTGCTGTTCAGTCCCTAAGTCATGCACAACTCTTTGGGACCCCATGGATTGCACGCCAGGCCTCCCTGTCCCTCACCATCTCCTGGAGTTCATCCAAGTTCACGTCCATTGAATTGGTGGTGCCATCCAAACATCTCATCCTCGGCCGCCCTCTTCTCTTTTTGCTTCTATCTTTCCCAGCATCAGAGTCTTTTCTGATGAGTTGGCTATTCACATCAGGTGGCCAAAGTATTGAAAGTTCAGCTTCAGTATGAGTCTTTCTAATGAGTATTCAGGGTTCTCCAGTAACACAGTTCAAAAGCATCAGTTTTTCAGTGCTCAGCCTTCCTTATGGTCCAACTCTCACATCCATGCGTGACTACTGAAAAGATCATAGAATTTACTATATGGACCTTTGTCAGCAAAGTAATGTCTTTGCTTTTTAATATGCTGTCTAGGTTTGTAAGAAGCAAGCATCTTCCAGTTTCATGGCTGCAGTCAGAGAGAATGGCTAAAATCCAAAAATCTAACAATCCCCAATGCTGATCAGGATACAGAGCAATAGGAACTTACATTCATTATTGGTGAAAATGCAAAATGGTGCAGCCATTTGGAAGGCACTTCAGAAGTTTCTCACAAAGCTACAGTCTTACCATATGATGCAGCAAGGATGCTCCTTGGAAGCCACACAACTGGAAACTGAGGCCCACACAAAACCTAAACACAAATGTTTATAGAAACTTTATTTATGATTGCCCCAAACCAGAATCAGCCAAGATGTTCTTCAGTAAGTAAATGGATAAATAAACCGTACATCCATACAAATGGATATTATTCAGCAATAAAAATAAATGGTCTATCAAACCATGAAAAGACAGGGAGGGACTTTAAAGGGTATTCCTAGATCAGAGAAGTCAGTCTGGAAAGTCTACACACGGTATGACTTCAACGACATGACATTCCAGAAAAGGCAAAGCCCTGTGACGGTATGGTGGCTGCCAGAAGTTTGGGGGAGGCAGGGAGGGGCAGTAGGAGAAAGTTAGGGGCCTTGTAGGGCAGTGCAGATGTTAGCATGCTACTGTGGTGGCAGACGCATGGCTTTATGCACTTGTGAGAAACTAGAAAACTCCATAACCCAGAGTGAACTGTAATGAGTGCTAATTCAAAAACAACTGCTTAGCAACTGGAGGAATCCCAGGGGAAAAATGCAGGCTTCCATAAGAGAACAAAAGAATATTATAAATATATGAAACAACCTCACTGAAGGGGTGGTGAGAAAGGGCTGACTTCAGGTGGGAAATAAATGGAGCCTGTGAGACCACAGCAAAAGGGGCTGTGTGGAGAGAAGGGGCCTCTGGCACTGCCGCTGGGAATGCCAATTGGTGCGGCCACTATGGAGATCAGCATGGAGGTTCCTAGAAACTAAAAATAGAACTGCCGCATGGCCCATCAGTCCCACTACTAGACATAATCCTGAGAGAACCACAACGCAAAAAGACTCATGTGTCCCAGTGTTCACTGCAGTGCTCTTTACAATAGCCGGGATATGGAAGCAACCTAAATGTCCATCAACAGATGAATGGATAAAGGAGGCGTGGCCCGTATACTCAACGGAATACTACTTGGCCTTAAAAGGAACAAAATTGGGTTATTTGTAGAGACATGGATGAACCTAGAGAGTGTCATATGGAATGAAGTATGAAAGAGAAATACAGTTGTTGTATATTAACGCATACATGTGGAATCTTAAAAAACGGTACAAATGAACCTATTTTGCAGAAATAGAAACACAGACACTTGCTCCTTGGAAGAAAAGCTATGGGAAACCTAGACAGCATATTAAAAAGCAAAGACGTTACTTTGCCAAGAAAGGTTCATGTAAACAAAGCTATGGTTTTCCCAGTAGTCATGTATGGATGTGAGAGTTGGACCATAAAGAAGACTGAGTGACAAAGAATTGAGCTTTTGAACTGTGGTGTTGGACAAGACTCTTTAAAGTCCCTTGGATAGCAAGGAGATCAAACCAGTCCATCGTAAAGGAATTCAGTCCTGAATATTCATTGGAAGGACTGATGCTGAAGCTGAAACTCCAATACTTTGGCCACCTGATGCGAAGAGCTGACTCATTAGAAAAGACTGATGCTGGGAAAGATTGAAGCCAGGAGGAGAAGGAGGCAACAGAGGATGAGATGGTTGGATGGCATCACCGACTCAATGGACTTGAGTTTGAGCAAGCTCCAGGAGACAGAGGAGGACAGGGAAGCCTGGTGTGCTGCAGTCCATGGGGTTCCACAGAGTCAGACATGACTGAGCGACTGAGCAACATAGAGAACAGACATGCAGACACAGAGAGGGAAGCAGAGGGTGGCAACTGGGAGATTAGGAGTGACACACACACTACCGTCTGTAAGACAGACAGCTGCTGCGCAACACGGGGAGATCAGCTTGGTGCTCTGTGGCCTGAGCCGTGGAATGCAGGGTGGGGGAGGGGAATTCAAGAGGGCGGGGTATGTACACATCTAGCTGATTCACTTTGTTGTACAGCAGAAATTAACACAAAGTTGTAAAGCAATTATACTCCAATAAAAAACAACAAGCAAAAGGGAACTGGGTAAAAGTACCATACTGAATAAAATGTACCCTCATGAGGATACAGTTAACATTTTGATACTCTTTACTCAATCTGCAGGAACTGAATGGTTGAGTAAAGAGCCGGTGGGAGCCACTTCTCACTGTTGGAGCTAAAATTTATAGCTCAGCAAGGAGAGCAGAATAACATGACCCCTGAGGCACTGGGTTACCGTTAGAGAATCAGTAGAACTCGTGCTAACCTAGGACACGCACAGACGGCTGCACAGAGAAACACATGTACACGTGCATATACCTGGGGTAGGACACACATATACCCTTGCTCTGCCCACTGTTGTTTGCTGTTCAGTTGCTATGTTACGTCTAACTGTAACTCCATGGACTGCAGCAGGCCAGGCTTCCCTGTCCTTCACTATCTCCCAGAATTTGCTCACGTTCATGTCCATCAAGTCGGTGATGCTATCTAAGCATCTCATCCCCTGCCACCCCCTTCTCCTTTTGCCTTCAATCATCTTTCCCAGTATCAGAGTCTTTTCCAAATGATTCAGCTCTTCCCATCAGTTGGCCAAAGTATTGGAGCTTCAGCTTCAGCGTCCGTCCTTCCAATGACTTTTGAGGGTTGATTTCCTTTAGGGTGGACCAGTTTGATTTCCTTGCTGTCCAAGGGGCTCTCAGGAGACTTCTCCAACACCGCGATTTGAAACCATCAGTTTTTGGCACTCAGCCTGCTTTCTGGCCCAACTCTCACATCCATATATGACTATTGGAAAAACCATAGCTTGACTATACGGACCTTTGTCGGCAAAATGATGCCTGTGCTTTGGCCTAGAAGACAAGATCCCCTCATGCAGAAAACACAGGCAGCAGCCCGATCTTGGTTTCTCATGATACCATTCTCCAATGAAAGGGGCCAGACTTCTTAGAAAAGTGGCTGATCCTAGGACTTGGGCAGGAAATATACAAGATAAGCCTGGAGAAGAAAGTGAAAAAGAGAAAGATAGGAAAAAGAAAGCAAGCAAGAAATAAAGAGAGAAGGGAGTCTAAAGGAGTAAGAACTTAGGTTCACTCAGATACCTACACACCGATATTCACAGCAGCGCTTCATGCCGCATTGCCCAAACTTGGATGCAACCAAGATGCCCCTCAGTAGGTGGATGGAAAAGTAAGCTGAGGTCCATCCAGACGGTGGAATAGTACTCAGCACTGAAAAGAAATGAGGCTTCCAACCGTGAAAAGACATAAAGAAAATTTAAATGCACACTGCTCAGTGAAAGAAGCCAGTCTGAAAAAGGGCCATTTTTGTATATGCTGTGTAGTTTCAACCGTACGACATTCTGGAAATGGACGAACTATGGAGATAGTAAAAGATGAGGGGTTGCCAGAGGCTGGGGGGAGGGAAGGATGACAAGACAGAGCACAGAGGATCTTAGGGCGGCGAAACCATCCTGTACGATACTGCAGCGCTAGATGCATGTCACTATACGTTTGTCCTAACCCATGGAGAGCACAACACAGACAGTGGGCCAGAAGGCGCGCCACAGACCCAGGATGGCGGTGACGCGCGAGTGGGTTCCTCAGCTGTGGCAGAGGTGCCCTCCGGAGGGACACGCTGACAGTGGGGAGGGCCTGCCTGTGCGTGAGGAGGAAGCACGCGGTGTCTGAGACATCCCTGTCTTCCCCTCACCACTGCTGTGACCTGGAAACTGGTCCAAAAACCCAAGCTTTAAATCTGAGCTAACAATACAAAATATTTTATGTTAATAAACTAAAAGCTAAAATTTGAAAAGGAAGGAAGGGAGAGAACAGGAACTTCTCCCAAGGCTGATGCAGGTTGAAACGACTCAGTGGAGACGGAGGGGAGCGTGCTGTCAGGCGCTTTAAGCACACGCACTCTGGTGGCTGATCCTTGGGTGGAGATGTTGGGGGGCAGGTTGGCGAGTCCTTGTTCAAGCTGAGCTGAGTTCAGACCCTCCCATGCAGCCCTGACAGTTGGCTGGGGACCTAGACCCTCATGGGGGGGTCACAGCAAATGTGACCCAGTAACTAAGCCTCAGAGTAAATGAGGGGTGAGTCCTTCGGTGTCCCGGGCTCACCCCTGTAACTGAAGGCCACATCACACTGAATTTCAGGGCTTGTCTGTCTGTCCAAGGTTTCTCTTTCTCGGCTCTTGTCATCTGAGGTCAGGTCATTCCAGGTTGTGGGGCTGACTGTGTGTGGAAGGACGTCTAGTAGCATCCCAGGCCACCACCCACTGGAGGCCAGCACTCTCCGGGTCGAGACAGCCAGATGTCGGCCAGCGGCCCCGGAGGCAGAAGAGCCCCAAGCCGTGAACCTCCATCCGCTGAGAGGGACTGTTCCTCTTGACTCAATGTCTCTAGGGCCCAGCACACAGGAGGTACTTGCTTAGGACCCAGCACACAGGAGGTGCTTACTAACGGGAAACCTCCAGCCTGCCTGCGTCGGGCACCGTGTGCAATATTGCACACTCATTGAGCCGCTGGCCTTGCACAACCGCCTGGGAGGAGGGCTCGCGTGGAGACCTGAGGGAAACGGAGATGCAGCAGGTGGGGCCGCCTGCCCGGGACGTCCCGGCCAGGCGGCAGCAGCACCCACGCTAAGCCCCATGCTCTGCTCCATCCGCCTGGCTCAGCTGAGCCCGGCGCCACTTCCCTGGGCCATGGGAGTGAACCCTACTTTTAAAGGCATGGCACTAACCACGCTTCCTGGGGAAGGTCAGGCAGCTCTTGTTTTACCAGGAGCTTCGAGATGGCTGGCTTTTCCGGGGAAGAATAGAAAGACTGACTTGAACGTTAGGAAAGTTTGGGGAAAATGAACTCTGATGATCACACAAAAATAGGACTCCAAAGAAAGCCACTGCCAAGAGAAAAGCCCAAATGGAGCAGGACTCGGGTTCCGGGATGATGGATACATGAATCGCAAAAAAAAAAAAAAAGTTTGCTCTTCTCCTTTCATCGAAGTACGGATGATCAGAGGATGACTTGTGTTTGGAGAAGAACCAAAATGATGGAATTAGACTTTCCTGCAGCATTGCAGACTGGATCTGGTGAAGCTGATTGAAAACTTAACTCCGCACGACACTTGAGCTCTCTCCCCAGCTCTCAGGGAGACGTGTGTCGGTTCTGCACATTCCCTGGGAGAGGCTTCCTTCTGCAGAAATGCTCTGCACCTGAGAGGCTACACACAGGCCCTGTTCTCCCGGGAGTTGTGCTGGGCTCATGGATTACAGCCCCCCAGCTGGCACAGTGGTAGAGAACCCTCCTGCCAGCACAGGAGACATAAGAGATGCACGTTTGATCCTTGGGTTGGGAAGATCCCCTGGAGAGGAGAATGGCAATCCACTCCAGGATTCTTGCCTGGAGAATCCCATGGACTGAGGAGCCAGGTGGGCTACAGTCCATGGGATGGCAAAAGTTGGACACGACCGAAGTGACTTAGCACACGTGGATTATAACACCAGTAACTGTCTGTGGTGAGATTTGTCCTTTGCCTGAGAGACTGAGAATGAAGGTAGCCCCAGTTACAAGCAGGCACCATTTTCTCCTAAATGAGGGCAGGAGGTGTGATGCTAAGCGACCTCTCGGTTCTGGCACGTTCCCCAGCTGATGGAGCCATGAACTCACCTGCCCGATGCTAAGATGCCAATGACTTCGGAAGGTCTCCTGGGTACCCTCTGGGATGAATTTCATTCTTCTCCAGACTCAGTGTTCCAGAAATACCTGCACTCATGAGCAAATCCTGACAAGATCTCCAGCTAGACCTTCGGTGATGGAATTTGCCCAAAGAGGGAGAGGAAAAATGAATGAGCTGTTCTCCTAACTGGGTCTCCCCTGGCATGAGGGCCTCAGGCCAGGGGACCTGGTTCCTGGGACCTGATGGCTCTCCAGCTTGAAGGGGGCCCTTGTTTTCCACGCACTCCCAGGACACATCTGTGCTGAGCTCTGTGTGGCTCCAGTGTGCCCCCTGCACACCCGGGGGGCCTGGGCCCTCTCCAGAGGGCAGCCAGCCCTCCCTGGTCTTGAGCCTGTTGAGGAAGGGGAGGCAACAAGGGCGGATGTACACCGAGGTGAAGAGAAGGTCAGGCTGGAAAATATCCAGAAATGAGGCAAAACGGTGTCGGGGGCCAGAGACCCGCAGAGCCAAGCAGGCGCCCCGGGTGCATCTGTCCCAGCCGCGGTGGCCGCTGAAGCCGCGGCCTCCAGGGTTCTCACCTGAGACTCCAAGGACAAGCCGTCCTTCCTGAACTGAATCTCAGCTGTGTCCACACCCCCCACAAAGGAGAGCGCTAGGATGTGGCGAAAGCTGAGTCATGGGACTGTGTGTGTGTGCAAATTTCTCAGGTGTGTCTGACTCTTTGCGACCCCTCTGTCCATGGGATTCTCCAGGCAAGAAGACTGGAGTGGGCAGCCATTCCCTTCTCAGGGGATCTTTCAGACCCAGGACGGAACCCGGGTCTCCTGCATTGCAGGCAGACGCTTTAGCATCTCAGCCGCCAGGGAAGCCCGTGACGGTGCACAAGGACCGCCACATTCACGACATCATGTGCTGTCTCTCCTGCGAGTTTATGCTCCACAAGGTTCTCCATGGCTGTGTCCTCTTTGCCGACTGTCACACAGACACCGAGGTGCTCAATGGATGTTGGTGAAGAGAAGGAAAAGCAAGGCAATCCTGCCTCTGAGCCCCTAGCATCATCCAGGTGCCCCTACCCCACCTTGCTCAGCGGCAGATCAAGGTTCTACCACTGACAAGGGCTATGACCAGCATGGTGAGCCCACAGGGGCTCTGCTCAAAGCACCAGCAACAGAGTCAGCGTTGGTCCCATCACTGACCACCGTGTGGCTTCAGGCACATGCCTCCCTGCTCAGGGCCCTGTCTGCACAAAGATGAGGCTGCATCAGGCCAGCGGCTTTGGTCTGTGTGCCCCAAAAGCTCTAGGTGTTTCCCTGCTGTCCCAGTGAGAAGGAGGAAGAAGGATGAGCTGCTTCTTCCCCTTCCTGAGAACAAAGACGAGAAAGGGCGCAGTGAGCAGGCCTGAACTTTCCCAGCTTTTTCACTTTAATTGCTCCTGTCTCTGCATGTCTGTACCTAAGTTTGCTTTTCTGCCCCTAACGCCGCAGGAGCTGTGTCTTGCCCCTCCGTCCTTTGCTTACCCTCCACAACACTTCCTTCAACGTGTTACACACCAGAAGGGGAGGCCACGGAGCCACGGAACTGCCGGACTCCATTACTGGGCTGCTGACACCAGCCTGTGACTGTTGACGAGACCACAGCACCTTTGTTCCTCGCCACTGACCCTGACTGCCAGCCCTCGCTATACATAAACCCCTAGCCTCCTTGCAGGAGGGGCGCAGTTCTTGAGGCAGGAGCTGACTGTGTTCCCCTCTCCATCAGCTGAGATTTAGAGCCACCTTTCTGTTACCTCCAAACTCCGTCTCTGTGTGCTTTATGCGGTGGGCAGAGAGAGCCAAGATTTTGGCCAGCAGCATCACCAAGAACTTGGGGTCACCTGAGTCATCCCACTGTGCCTTCCTATGTGAAGAGTTTCTGAGAAAGAAGCTGCTAGAATGAGAAGTTTCATCCCCAGGCCCTCCTCTGTAAGAAAACGCCGCGGGAAGAAAAAGCCACCTCTAGGACCCGTTAGTAAAAGGCCTTTATTGGGCGGTTGCTCTCGGGCAGAACTCCCAAGGACAGGCAAGCGAGGGAAGCGAGGGAGTCTGCGAGGTGGGGAGGGGTGCGGGAAGGTTTTATAGTGAGGGCTGGCGGACAGGCCAAGTTTTTCCCATGTAAGGCAACAGGTGCGGACCACAGCAGGGGTTGGTTGCCCATGGTCTTTCTGGCATTTCCCGATTGGATCGGGGCTCCAAGGCCGGCCCCGGGGTCGGGTCCGTTCCCCTGGTTCCGGTTTGGTCATCAGCCGCCCCTGGTGCTGACCGGATGCCCCCCTTTCTGGCCACGTTTCAGGCAGCTCGCCCTTTCATCCTCCACTCTAACTATGGTGCACACACGTGTGTATCATAGACATGCTGGGAGGCGAGGAGAGTCCTCGTGGAACAGTCACTGCATTGTCTCCCGCAGGACACCAGGAATTCCACACGGGACAGCTCTGCCTTCCAGGGAGGCCGTGTCTCCCCGGGCAGAGGAGCCCTCCTGGGAGAATGAGTCTCCCCAGAACACAGACGTCTCCACCACCTACCGCTGAACCAGTGCCTGCCAGTTCTGCCTCTCACGCACTGAAGTTTCCATCATAAACGCGCGAGATACAGAGCCTCGGCAGTAGGTTGTTTTTGAAAGACTAGCGCATGCTGAATTACTTCAGCCGTGTTCGGCTCTTTGTAACCCCATGGACTGTGTAGCCTTCCAGGGTACCTGTCCATGGGATTCTCCAGACGAGAACACTGGAGTGGGCAGCCATTTCCTTCTCTAAGATTAGTACTAAATATTAACTGCATTTTCTCATTTTAATTTTTTCCCACTCTACCAAGAAAAATCAATATTCATTCTACGTCATCTGGGCCCACTTCTGTGATTAGCCTGCATGTCAGTACAAATGGCTTTGTTTCTCCTGTTGAGTCTTCAGAACCAAGATCCAGAAAATTGGAATCAGTTAAGAATTATTTTATGAAGTGTACTGAATAAAAGATAACAAATTTTAAGCTAAATTTGAAAGTAGGGATGAGAGAAGGTGAGGGATATTTTCTTCCAGAAACAATTTATAAAGAGTTTTAATCCACATTTTTCCCCAAATGCTTTAGAAAGAGGGAAAATCTCAGCCTGAACTTCAAGATACTGTGAGGGAGTCTCACTTCCAGCTGTGATATCATCCCCTTCAAGTAAAAGCTAAACAAATACGTAAAAACAAAAACACCTTATTTTGGACATTGGACCCAGGACTGTCATCTGTGAAAGAAGGGCACTAGATATGAGCAGTGAGCCTTATCACTTCTCTAAATAGACACCTGAAGGCACTTTCTGGACTGTGGTACAGGGACAGATGGGCAGTCTTGCTGCAGTGATGAGAAAGAGATCCTAGTTCCAGAAGTCCGAGCAAGCAGAGTCTGCTGGGCAGAGTATCAGAGAGAAAAAAAGATACACAGAGAAAGAGCTACAAGCCTCAAAGGTGTCCGCTTAGGCTTCTTGCATTAAGCTTCTTATGTGCAGAATAAAACCCCACGAGGTAGGCAAACATATTCTGAAGGCAGAAAACTCAGAGGATTAGGAATGTTTGAGTTCTGATACACCGAAGTGGATAGAACTTGGGAGTGAAGACTAACTGGGGTCTTCCCCAACAAAGGTTATAAACAAATCTCAAAGTGATTAAATGGATCCACAAGCAGCTCCAATGCCTGACGAAACAACCTTCATCCTTAAAGGGAGAGTCCAGCAGCGTCATCACAGAGCCTAGCAACTGACCTCCGCTTCCCCAGGGGCTCGGATCCCTTTTCAGAGGGCTGTGGTTCCCCTCCTGTGCATCTCACACACGGTTTGCTAGGTTCATACCTGAGCTTTTCATGGGGTGGGGCAGTGCCAATGCAAACGATGCTGTGTTTTCATCTCAAATCCCCCTTGTTCGCCGCTGCTCTATAGGGAAGCGATTGAGTTCTGCTTATCAATGTGCCTTCTGCAGCGCTACTAAGATCACTGAGTTCTAACAGTTTGTGGTAAATTCTTACGAATTTTCTGTATTGACAATCATATCATCTGTTAACAAAGACAAGTTCATTTTTTTCATTTCCTTGTGTGTCACTGCATTAGTTTAAAGCTGCAGTACAATTATGAAAAGAAATGGTAAGAGGGAGCATTGGCCCTGTTTCCAATTTTAGTGGTAAAATTACTGTGAAGTGTATGCTAGCTTTTTTAGGCATGCTTTACCAAGCTGAGCAGCTCCCCTCTTGTCCTGGTTACCAGGAGTTTTCAGCATGGATGCGTGTTGTTGGCGTTGCTTTAGTCACGAAGTCGTGTCTGACTCTCTGCAGCTCCATGTCTGTAAGCCAGCAGGCTCTAGAGTCCACGGGATTTCCCAGACGAGAATACTGGATGGGTTGCCGTGCTCTCCTCTGGGGGACCTTCCCGGCCCAGGTATCGAACCCCCATCTCCCGCATCGGCAGGCGGGCCCTTTGCCACTGGTGCACCAGGCGCTAGATTTTGTTAAGTGCTTTCTCTGTATCTGGATCCTCCCGAGCATGTGGTTTTTCCTTTTTAGGCTGTTGATGTGAGGAGCTACATTAAAGAAATTCTGGGTATCTGTCATTCAATTTTATAATCATATCTGCACCTTTTCAGCTCATCTCTAACTCTTTATGATCAGTATCTACCTGTTGTTCTGTATCAGGCCCTTCCATTTGGGATTTTAATAGTCCTGGAGTAGGTTTGGGGTCACTCAGGAATGAGATTTGGAGTGTCTCAGCTGTGTGTTCGCCTTCCTGCACCTTTTAAACAGTTGCTTTCATGTGCAAAGCTGGCGATGCTCAGCCCTGAGCTGGTGCAATACTGGAGAGGGGTTTATCTGGCTCCAACAGACTGGGAAGGGGAGAGAGTACCATCAGAGCGTCTGAATGCGCTCCAGAATCCAGGGCACTGTGTAGGTGTTCTGCAGATGCCTGGTCCAGATGCAGGGGTGCAATCCTGCACCCGTTCCCCCTTATGGCTCACGCCTGCAGGAGGAGCCCCCTGCCCTCTGCGGGCAGGGAGACACTGCCCGCCAGCTCTCTTCTCTTCGTGAGACATGGCACTGCTGGTTGGAGCTGCTCTCTCCTTCCAGTTGAATCGGGGAGGAGGGGACAATGGGGTGATGAGTCACCTATGCCTTACTACACCTGCCCTACGCTTCGGCTCTCCCTGCGTGGAGCTACCTCTGGTGGGACGGGGTGGTGGGGCTGTATTAGTAACACATTCCCCTTCTGCACTGGAATGGGACCCCCACTGCAGAGGGCGAGAGTGCCCCCCGCACCTCAGGCAGAGCCTCTCGACCCTTCCCTGCCCTGTGATGCTTTATTAGCAGCTATTTCTGGAGACCTGGTTTTCTTCTACTTTATTTTCTAGTCCTGTTTATGGGGTGGAGGTGAGAGGCACACACTCTTTGGTAACTCAGAGGCATTCATGTTTGCTTTCTATTTAGAAACATTTATAAGAAGGCCACAGATGCTGGCTGCAATGGAATTTGCAGAGATCTAGTCTCATCCCTGGAGGTGGGCGTGGCAACCTGCCCCAGTATTCTGGGCTGGAGAATCCCACAGACAGAGGAGCCTGGCGGGCTAGAGTCCGTGGGATCGGACCGAGTCGGACGTGACTGGCCACTTCACCATTCACTATTTCACTGTTCACTTTCACTTCACCATTCTCGTCCAGCTGCCCCTCAAGCTGAATGGCCTCGTGGGCTCACCCCACTCAAGGCCGAATCAGCACGGAATCTTGCTCAACGCTCCGTAAATTTTCAAACCAAGACTCAAATCACCTTTTCCTGCTTTTTCCCTTTACAATACCACCTGCTCCAAATACCGTGATTTACTTCTGCCAGGCACACTTGGTATGGCATCTAAGTAGAAGCTCCCTTCCTGAGGGATTGCAGTTCCAAACATTGGGAAGCACGCAGCAGGCTGCATTTCCGCACATAAGGTAGGACGCAGGCCAGGCTCACCCGGATGCAGGAGGGGCCGCGAGCCGCCTCCCCAGCGCAGCAGCTGCCTGCCCGCGCGGGCCTCCAGCCATAGGCCGCGCCTCTGCTTTTCCTGACACACACGAGGTCCGCAGGCTGAGGCGGCGGCCCAGACTGACACCAGACACAGGATGCTTAGTCTCTGTGCGCGTAAGGAAGGGGAGCTGCTCCTTAGAAAGCTCAGTCTACCTGACACATTAGGTTTTTGACACTTTTAGTTCTTCTCTAGTTTTCCTAAATGTTTCGTGCGATTAAGCCAAACTCACACGGCTCCACAATTTAAAATTGGAGCTGTGAAAATGCGAGCCTTGGTTTTTCCACTTTTCCAGGAACTGGAGAGTTTCAAAGCCTCAGACAATATGCCACATACCGTGAAAGATAAAATGTAGAAAGGTGTACAGATCAATTTGTAAATTAGATAGCACTTAGGAGTAGTAACTTTTCAGAAAATTTTGAGGCTCATAGAAAAAATTTGTGTGCACGTGTTGGCAGTATGGATATGGGGAGAATTTCAAAGTAAAAGTATGTGTAACACTTAGAGGTCAAGAATTTCTTCATTGGCCTAAGAACATTAGTTACACAAATGAGTTTGCTTTTAAACGATCATATCTGATATGTTTAAAAGATATAGAAACTCCTTCCCCCAAATAATTTTGACCAATTTTTAAAAATAGTTTTGGGACAAAACCAAGTTTTTAGAGCCTCCTCCCCAAAATATTCTTGACCTACACAAGTCTGGCTGCACTCAGCCCCAAGCAAAGCTATAAAGAATCACATTCTTCCCCAGCCCTGAAGGACATCTGGCCTTCAGAGAAAGATAAATATCGTATGATAGCACTTATATGTGGAATCTAAAAAAAAATGATAGAAATGAAGTAATTTAAAAAACAGATTCTCATAGAAAACAAATTTTGGTTTTCAAAGGGGAAAGGGAGAGGGATAAATGAGGAATTAACATGTACACACTGCTGTGCATAGAACAGGGCTTCCCAGGCGGCACTAGAGGCGGAGAACCCGCCTGCCAGTGCAGGAGGCTGAAGAGGGCCGGGCTCCATCCCTGGGTAGGGGAGAGCCCCTGGAGAAGGGCAGGCGACCCACTCAAGCACTCCTGGCTGGAGAGTCCCGGGGACAGCGGAGCCTGGCAGGCTGCAGTCCACGGGTCACAAAGAGTGGACATAACTGAGGCTATTAGCATGCGCATGCACACGTATAAAATAAACAACAAGGACCTCCTGTATAGCTTTACTATATTCAGTATCTTACAATAACCTGCAATGGGAAATAATTTGAAAATTAATATGTGTGTGTGTGTGTGTAACTGAAGCGTTTTGCCGTATACTTGAAACTTACACAGTATCGTAAATCAACTATACTTCAGAGAAGAGTAAACAATTTTTTTAATAGCTGGCCTTCTGTAGATGCTCCGTTTTCTCCCCAGGCCGCGCACCGCCGCCCCTCTCATCCAGTGGCAGCTCCGCCTTCAGGGGCTGTGGGCTGACCACCCCCAAAGTCACGCTCATGCTTCGCTGAGACCACAGCTCAGGTGCCGTCCTGCCCACGAGCGCCACTTAGGACGTCTCTTTGTCCACCTCCTTCCTCCAGACGCAGCCAGTGTTGGGCAGGGAGGCGGTTCAGGCAGCGGGGAGCGGGCGGCGGGTAGGCCAAGAACAGGGAAGGGGCGCAGGAGACGGAGGAAACCGCACGGACAAGGACCTTAGAGAGGAGCTTGCGCCCGGAAGGAAGGCCGGCGCCCCTCTAGGAAGCGCGTCCTCCCACGGCCGCTCGCGTGGAGAGCTCGCGGGTCTCCTGGCCCTCTCCCTCCGCCCGGAGCCCCCCGTGCGCGCCGCCCCTCACCCCAGACTTCTGGAGCTGCTGTGTGCTCATCCTCCCCACCCCCACTGACAAGAACCGCGCCCAAGGCCGCATCTGACTCAGCAGCATTATTCACACAAGCCAAGATGGAGAAACAGACCAAGTGACATGGAGGGATAAGTGGGTAAAGATGTGCTGTGCCCATCCCCTGCGATACTGTCCAAACGTGAGAAGGAAGGGACTCTGCCATTTGCAACATGGGTGAGTTTCAGGGCACTGCACTAAGTGAAATAAGTCAAAGACGGATACCACAGGATCTCACTTACAGGTAGAATCTAAAAAAGGGGGAAAAACCTCACAGAAGCAGGGATGAAGGGGACTTCTCTTCTCTGGCAGTCCAGTGGTTAGCACTGCCTTGCAGGGCAGAGGTGAGGGTTCAGCCCCTGGTCAAGGAGTTTAGATCCCACATGACTAATGATCAAAAAAGAAGACAAAGCAAAAAAAAAAAAAAACAAACAAAAACAAAACAGAAAATAGAAGCAAAAATATATTTTAAAAAAATAGAAGGATCACAATAAGCTGTGGAAAACTCTGAAAGAGATGGGAATACCAGATCACCTGACTGCCTCTTGAGAAACCTGTATGCAGGTCAGGAAGCAACAGTTAGAACTGGACATGGAACAGCAGACTGGTTCCAAATAGGAAAAGGAGTACCTCAAGGCTGTATATTGTCACCCTGTTTATTTAACTTCTATGCAGAGTACATCATGAGAAATGCTGGGCTGGAAGAAGCACAAGCTGGAATCAAGATTGCCGGGAGAAATATCAATAACCTCAGATATGCAGATGACACCACCCTTATGGCAGAAAGTGAAGAAGAACTAAAGAGCCTCTTGATGAAAGTGAAAGAAGACAGTGGAAAAGTTGGCTTAAAGCTCAACATTCATAAAACTAAGATCATGGCATCTGGTCCCATCACTTCATGGCAAATAGATGGGGAAATAGTAGAAACAGTGGCTGACTTTATTTTTCTGGGCTCCAAAATCACTGCAGATGGTGACTGTAGCCATGGAATTAAAAGACCCTTGCTCCTTGGAAGGAAAGTTATGACCAACCTAGACAACATATTAAAAAGCAGAGACATTACTTTGTCAACAAAGGTCCGTCTAGTCAAGCCTATGGTTTTTCCAGTAGTCATGTATGGATGTGAGAGGTGGAATGTGAAGAAAGCTGAGCACCAAAGAAGTGATGCTTTTGAACTGTGGTGTTGGAGAAGACTCTTGACAGTCCCTTGGACTGCAAGGAGATCCAACCAGTCTATCCTAAAGGAGATCAGTCCTGGGCGTTCATTGGAGGGACTGATGTTGAAGCTGAAACTCCAATACTTTGGCCACCTGATGCGAAGAGCTGACTCACTTGAAAAGACCCAGATGCTGGGAAAGATTGAGGGCAGGAGGAAAAGGAGACAACAGAGGATGAGATGGCTGGATGGCATCACCGACACAATGGACATGGGTTTGGGTGGACACGGGGAGTTGGGGATGGACAGGGAGGCCTGGCGTGCTGCGGTTCATGGGGTCACAAAGAGTCGGACATGACTGAGCAACTGAACTGAACTGAGAAGCAAAAATTCAGTAAAGACTTTAAAAATTAACCACATCAAAACCAAAAAGGAACAGAGAAGACATTTGCAATTGCCACAGGTGGGGAAAGTGGTCAAAAGGTACAAACTTTCAGTTGTAAGATAACTAAGTCCTATGTAACTAAGTCCTTAGGAGGGGCTTGGTGACTGTGGTTAACACTATTGTGTTACCAATAACTGTATATCTGAAAGTTACTTAGACAGTAGATCTTAAAAGTTTTCATCACTGGAAAAAGATTCATAACTGTGTGAGGTCATAGATGTTAGCTAAACTTATCATGGTTACCATTTCACAATAGAACATTGTACACGTCAACTTAATACAAGGCTATACATCAATGATGTTAGTAAAACTGGGATTAAAGAGACTGTGTGTGTGTCAGTCACTCAGTCGTGCCCGACTCTTTGTGACCCCATGAACTGCAATCCACCAGGTTCCTCTGTCCGTGAGATTTTCCAGGCCAGGATACTGGAGTGGGTTGCCATTTCCTTCTCCAGGGGACCTTCCCAACCCAGGGATCGAACCTGTGTGTCCTGCACTGCAGGCAGATTCTTTACCGACTGAGCTGCAGAGACTAGAAAACTTAAGTGGAAAAAAGAGAGATAATGAGACTAGTAATCAAAAGTGCTTACCAATAATACAATGATTCTGAGTCAGCAACATAGATACATATATATACACAAGTATCTTGGAGACTTCCATGAGCTAGAAAATGAACAAAGTTTATTATCACGTATTACCTTACTTAAGGGCTTCCCTTGTGGCTCAGCTGGTAAAGAATCTGAATGAAGTGTGGAGACCTGGCTTTGAGCCCTGGGTTGGGGAAGACCCCCTGGAGAAGGGAAAGGCTACCCACTCCAGTATTCCGGCCTGGAGAATTCCATGGACTGTATAGTCCATGGGCTTGCAAAGAGTCAGACACGACTGAGCAACTCTCACTTTCACCTTATTTACTTCCCTAAACAATGCTATGGTGTGGGTATTATTACAAATGAAGCTTAGGGGCTAGTTCCCAGCACAAAGCAGCCTGTAAACATTGGGCTCAGCACCTCCACACTATTCTGTATGACCTATCTCTTTAGGTAGGTGCAAGAACCACAGTTTATCCCAATTCTATTGCCTCTAGAGGACCCAGCACTGGAATAAACATACAATAGGTGCCCAATAAAAGATTACAGCATGGCTTGTTATGGAGGTCACTGGTGACCCGGGTGGACAGAGGCAAAGGGGAGCATGCTGTTAGTTATTTGGGCGACCAACAGGCAAAGTCTCCTTGCAAACACAAGCTCTTGCATCAAGATTGTCGGTTTAATTTTGCACAGTAGATTATGCAGATTAAGTCCTGTCAAAATAGAAATGCATTGTAAGTCAGATTCAGAAGCCCAAGAGAATGAGGAATATTTCTGGAGGAGTAGCCTATATAAAAATATTCTAGGGCAACCAAAGGACCTGCTGCTCCCATGGGGGAGATTGGCCGCTTCTTGCTTGTTCAGACACACCGAATCATGTGCTCAACACGCAAGCTAAAAATCCATCTATAATTAGATCTGCCTAGCAGTCCATGGGGTCGCTAACAGTCGGACACGACTGAGCGGCTTCACTTTCACTTTTCATTTTCATGCATTGGAGAAGGAAATGGCAACCCACTCCAGTGTTCTTGCCTGGAGGATCACAGGGACAGGGAAGCCTGGTGGGCTGCCATCTATGGGTCTCACAGAGTCGGACATGACTGAAGTGACTTAGCAGCAGCAGCAGAAATGAATAAAAGGCATTCCAGAAAAAGATCTTCAACAGTATAACAGTAAAATGGCCATATGTTTAACTTGGCTTCAAGTTGCAAAATATCACAATGTTATAAGCTATTAATGTTGTAAACTTATATGGGCTTTTCAACTGATCCAAAAGCTAAAGAGGAGAAAGTAAGTCAAATAAAAAGGAGGTGAAAGCCCAAAATAGATGAAAAGAAATACTCAGAATATTTCCTTCTGAAAACAATGCAGGTGACTTTCCTGTTTACAAACATTGGACTGGTTTCCAGAAAGTCATTAGGTTTTGACATATTTTAGGGCAAGTACAGACATCTGGTTGACAGAGCATCCAAGTATACATTCCTTCAACATTTTAGTTTCTCAGTCATTCTGTTTTCTTCCTGCAAAACTAATGGATGGAGAGCCCGATGGAGTGGAGAACAAAAGGCTTCTCACACATCAACAAGTTTATTTCTTTAATGAAATGCAGAGTGCAATGAGCAGGGACTCTCACCCACAGTCCTTTGATAGATGCCTCTACATGTATCTTGATTTTTTAATACCTAATTGTCAATGACTATAACATAAATACATGTTTACTGGAGAAAATTTACCTAATAGTAATTTCCTCCTAATACTTCTCTTAATAGTATTAGGAGAAAAATACCTAATAGTATGAAAATATCTGAAAGTTCCACTTCTAAGAATGATAGGATAAGTAGTTCCTGCCAACTTTTCAGCTGAGAAAAGCTAGAAAAGCTGAACCAAAGAAATCTTTTGGAAGACATCAAATAGCTAACAAAGCAAAGAAACATTAAAAGGCAAAGATCCAGGAAAATAAAAACTTCAGCAAGCCCAGCTTTCCCCCAGAGCCATGTATCCATTCCAGATTTATTTTTAAAAAGGGTGAGAAGCTGAGCAGTGCTTTAGACTCACAGGAATAAGGGGAAAATTGGAAGCTGTCAAGGAGAGAGTTCTTGGGATATCTGAAGATTACGAAGAATGAGTGAACCAAAAATAGATAATTCCTGCACAGATAGCAGTCAGCTTCCCCTCAAATTCTGATCAGATTAAGGTCATCTGCAATTACCAAAGTCTGTAGCCACCTTTCAGAAACAGACGTCAATTCCCTCTGGAGAAACGTAATATCATCTCACACCTCAATTATCTCTACAATTCTCAGTACCTCATATCTGGCACTTGGTGAAAAAATAACCAGCCTTATGAGAAGACAAGGAAAAGAATCAAAACCAGATAAGACAACAGACAAAGGAAATGTATCTCATGGGAATTCAGACAATGGAGTTTTCAGACATACACTTTAAAATAATTATCCTGAGTATATTTAAATGAATAAAAGACAAGCAGGAACATTTTCACAAAGAACTTAAATTTTTAAATGTGGAGATAGTACAAGTGCTAAAATACAATCAACCAAAGAACACAGTGGAAAATTTCCTGGATTAGATACAGCTAAAGAAAGAATTAGAGGATTTAAGAGCAGAAGAAAATATCCAAGCTGAAATACAGAGAGGCGAATGGAGGGAGAAAGACAGAGCAGGCGGCATTTGGTAATAAGATTTAAGATGCAACTGGCTTCCAGGGAGAAAAGAGAGAAAATGTGTCAGAACTTCGGTAAGCACAGGATGTACTGAACTGCACAAAATTTCT
This sequence comes from Nanger dama, assembly GCA_917880005.1. Lineage (NCBI taxonomy): Eukaryota > Metazoa > Chordata > Mammalia > Artiodactyla > Bovidae > Nanger > Nanger dama. The sequence goes on along the minus strand of CAKJTW010000118.1, from coordinate 503,859 downwards.
GTAGCGTTTGGATGCAGACAAAGTTTTCAAAGACATCTTCAAAGCGTTTAGCCACACAGTCATGCCCAGCTCTTTGTGACCCCATGGATTGTACTCACCAGGCTCCTCTGTTCATGGGATTTCCCAGGCAGGAATACTGGAGGGGTAGCCATTTCCTCCTCCAGGGGATCTTTCTGACTCAGGGATCAAACCCATGTCTCCTGCATGTCCTGCATTTGCAAGCGGGTTCTTTACTACTGTGCCACCTGGGAAGCTTCGGACAAACCGACTAGTAGAGGCCTAAATGAGTAAAGGAGGATGCGACTAAGGACTTTATATGAAGGGCTATAACCTATAAACACAAATATTACAAATACTTGAATATAAAGTGAAAGTGGCTCAGTCATGTCTGACTCTTTGCAACCCCATGGACCTAGTCCATGGAACTCTCCAGGTCAGAATACTGGAGTGGATACCTTTTCCCTTCTCCAGGGGATCTTCCCCTACCCAGGATCGAACCCAGATCTGCATTGCAGGTGGAGTCTTTACCAGTTGAGCCACATAAATACAAATATTATAAATATTTAAATATAAAGCCACTCACAAAATTCAACACAAAGTACAAACTTGTCTAATTCCAAATAAATAACGAAAGCAAAAAGGAAAAATAAAATACCATGGTAAAAGAGCTCAAATAAATATATCTAATATGGCAAAATACACTGAATAATGTGGCCGAGCTGGAGAGGTCAGTCACAGCAATAAGTTAAAAGCCAGACTCACTAACTGGCCTTCCCAGGTGGCGCAGAAGCAAAGAGCCCACCTGCCGGTGCAGGAGCTGCATGAGACACTTGTTCAGTCCTTGAGTCAGGAAGATCCTCTGGAGGAGGAAATGGCAGCCCACTCCAGTATTCTTGCCCTGGAAATCCCGTGGACAAAGGAGCCTGGTGAACTACAGTCCATGGGGTCACGAAGCGTTGAACACGACTGAAGCGACTGAGTATGCACATAACTCACTAATTAGAAGGAAAATGTATTAGGACTAATTAAAAAGTCAAGTCCAATTCCATGCCATGTGTAAAAACATGCCCCAAATGAAGTGATTCCAAAAAGCTGAAAGTATAAGCGAGCATGCAAACAGACTGAAAGCAGGATTTGTGCTCTTGATAGATGACAAGGTAGGCTCTGGGTGAAAAAGCATCAAATGAGATGAGAATAACAGTGTATGGTGCTGAAAGCTATGATTCAGGATAAAAACTAAATGTTAATACCTATGTTCCAAATGATGCAACAAGGCTGATAAACAGTCACTATAATGAAGGCAATAGAAAAAGAAACTCCTAATAGTCAGAGGCATTAGCCCACGCTTCTCATAGAAAGAGGGGTCCAGGAGCAGCAGCAATGAATCAACGGAGAGGCAGAAAACCTCCACAGTAGGCCCAGGAAGGACACACGAAACCCTGATCTCCACGCCAGAGGAAGCCAGTTCATGCAAAACATTCTTGAAAGCTCACTGCATTTCAGGCCTCAAAGGGAAAGCTCAGGAAATCCCAGAAAACAGAGTTAACGCAAGCTGTTTTCTGTTTATAATGAAACAAAACTCAACATTAATTCCAAAAAGGCCCTTCTACCAGACAATTAGAAAAACCTGTCAATTAAACACTCAAGGGTAAAAGGCTGAGAACAAACCTAAGTTATACAACTTCTTTCAAAAAGATGATAATGGAAAAGCTATAATGAAATTGATGGGATAAATTAAATTAGTGCTCAGAAGAAAGTTCACAGTGTAAGGCCTAAATTGCTGAAAAATAAAACAATGAAAATACATAGATTAAACATTCTACCCAGTTAAGTCAGAAAAAGACAGTAAAAGTAAGCAGGAAGAAGGAAACGATAAAGTAAAAGCCAAAATTAATTGTCAATAATTGGAAAAATAAAAAACAATGGAACTAATAACGGAACTGAAGTGTCAGTTACTTGGGAAAAAAAGAAAACCACAAGTGAAACTAATCACGAAAAAGGAGGAAAATGCAAACACACAAAATAAGACATGACAGGGATGAAATAAACCCTGAAATACAAGAATTTTTTAAAAACATGAAACTGCTGCAAAACTCTGTACAGACACATTTGAAAAGTTCAAAGTAGTGATAACTTCCTAGGAAAAACATGATTTATCATAATTAACCCCTGTAGAGACACAAAGATTATATCGATCATTTCATAAAATATTATCTAAGAACCAAACCCAGGGGGCATGAATGCCACCCAGATGGTTTCATGGGGAATTCCACCAAACCTTCAAAGGCCAGAGAGTTCCTGTGCTACTAACATTGTTCCAGACACAGAAGAAGAAAAACAACTTTAAAATAATTTTTTATAAAATATGGTGTTGATACTCACAAATGAAATATATATGACCAGCCCTCAAATCCAGCAATCTGCTTAATAGACAAAAGCTGGATGCATTTTCCCTAGAATCAGAGAAAACAGAGGAATGACCTCCAGCAGCACGGCAGCCTGGCAGGGTGTTAAACTGGCATGCAACATCGACATCGTCAGGCTGAAAAAGCATTTAGAAGCTTAAGAAATGGAAAAGAAGTAATAAAACCATCTCTGTTTGTAGATGATGAGAGTGCAACCTGGACAACTCCAGGGCACTGATGATAAAATGAATACTAATAGCGAAAGGCGATTCGTCAGGGTGTCGGGCGAGAGTAACAGACTTCTTATTCAGCTGTGTCTGACTCCTCGCAGCCCCATGAACGGCAGCACACCAGGCTCCTCTCCTCCACTAGCTGCCAGAGTTTGCTCAGATTCATGTCCATTGAGTCAGTGATGCTATCCCCAGCATCAGGGTCTTTTCCAATGAGTTGGCTCTTCACATCAGGTGGCCAAAATATTGAAGCTTTAGCTTCAGCATCAGTCCTTCCAGTGAATACACTTCTTACATACAGACAAAAAATCAGAAAAAAATGCAACAGAAGACTACAGTAATAATAAAAAATAAAATAATAAAAAAGATAAAATGTAAGAGATCATAATTTAAAAGATAAAATACTTGGGGAAACATACCCAAAATGTTCAAAAATCTGTGTGAGAAACACTTAAAGGTTCTCCTGAAAGACACAAGGTAGACTGGGAGCAAATGGGAAGCCTGATTGTTCTTGGCATAAACCACAAGGACAAAAAGAACCGCCGCACCCTCGCCATCTTTTCAGTCATTATATTGTTGCTGTTGGAATTGTTATGGCTAACAAATAATCTTGATGTGTATTGTGAGCCGAAACAAAGTCAGAGTATTGGTGGGAAGTGGGGGCTTCTAGGTGGCGCTAGGGGTAAAGTGCCCGCCTGCCAATGCAGGAGACACAGAGAATGAATGCAGCCTTCGACCTGGTGAGCGCATCCTTTCCCATCTCTCTCAGAAAGGAGGACCAGAAACAGGGCGCCTTCTCGTGGATGGACAACACCATCATTGAAGGTCTGGCCCCATGGCTGGGTTGCTGCTCCCACTCTCCATCACACTGCAGCCCAAGACAGCTGGATCATGCGGTCATTCTGCAGACCATCACACTGGTCCCCCATCACCCACAGAGGCCTGCCAGCATCTCTTTCCCGAGGCTTAGAGAGTGGTGGATCCACTGAGATGGATCCTGCCTCACCTCAGCTCAGACTCGGGAATCCATTTCACTGCACAGGAGATGTGAGGACGGGTGTGTGTTCAGGGGACACAACCCGGGAGCTGCCAGCATGAGTGATGCAGTGGCCCAGCGAAGGCCTGGCTCAGGGACAGTCTTGGCAACCTCCAGGGTCCAGCGTGCATCCTAAGTCACATCCATCCCGGGGAAGGATGGGGGGGGTGGGGTGAAGGAGACAGACTGGACAGAAACATAAGCTATCTAATGCAGGCTAGGGCTCAGGGCTGTTCAATGTCTCATTCTCCCAAACTTCCCGTGGATCTGAGAGACTCTTCAAAGACATCGAGAGCCAACAGCAATGGGATAAGCACCAAAATGAGGCAACATGATCAGATTTGCATTTTGGAGAGAAGGCTCTACATGTCAGAGGAGGGGGGGTGGGATCCACCAGGGAGGATGGCTGGATGGTTGTGATGATGGAGGAGAAGATGGAGTCTACATGTGTCTAGACCAGAGGGAAGGGTTTCCTGATGAGGGTGAAGGAGGGGAGTGAAAGAGCTGGCTTAAGACTAAATATTAAAAAAAACTAAGACCATGGCATTGGGCCCCATTACTACATGGCAAACAGAAGGAGGAAAGATGGAAGTAGTGACAGATTTCCTCTTCTTGGGCTCCAAAATCACTGCAGATGGTGACTGCAGCCATGAAACCAGAAAACAATTGCTTCTTGGCAGGAAAGTGATGACAAACCTAGAGAGTATGTTGAAAAGCAGAGACGTTACTCTGCTGACAAAGGCCCGTACAGTCAAGGCTATGATCTTCCCAGTGGTCATGCACGGTTATAAGAGCTGGACTGTAAAGAAGGCAGAGCACCAAAGAATTGATGCCTGAAAACTGTGGTGCTGGAGAAGACTCCTGAAAGTCCCTTGGATGGCAAGAAGATCAAACCAGTCAATCTTAAGGGAGATCAACCCTGAATATTCACTGGAAGGACTGATAATGAAGCTGAAGCTCCAGGATTTTGATCATCTGATGAGAACAGATGACTCATTGGAAAAGTCCCTGATGCTGAGAAAGATTTAGGGCAGAAGAAGAGATGTCAGAGGATGAGGTGGCTGGACGGCATCACCAATGCAATGAACATAAACTTGGGCAAACTCTGGAAGTTGATGATGGACAGGGAGGCCTGGTGTGTTGCAGTCCATGGGGTCACAAAGAGATGAACACGACTGGGAGATGGAACAACAAGATCAGTGTTGGTCCTTGTTGGTCTGGAGACCAGGGTCTCCAGAGAGAGCAAGGCATGACACCTGCCACCTCGCCTCCCAGCAGGTCCCCTGAGCCCAGGCCACAGTGCCTGTACCAGAAGTTCTGCAGGGTACGGCTTCAAAACCGGGTGCTACCAGTGCCTGTGGCCCAGGCTCTGCCCATCCCTTCTTTGCTGAGTTCTCCCCATGACCAGCCAAGGGCCCAGACCCCCTGGGTTTGCCCGCGTGGCTCTTTGGTGGGAGGATGTCCACTGCCCGTGGGCACATGTGAGGCTGAGGCACGGTGATCACAGAGGCCTTGAGGGCCGGGCTACCCATGTGGTCTCTGTCCTGCCAGCACTGGGATGTCTCCAGAATGTCTCAGCAGAAGGGAGGTTGCTAGGTGTTTCCTCAAAAGGTTATTTTGGAAGGAGGACTCTAGAGGCAGCCAGGGCCCCGGCGATGGGTGAAAGGATGCTTCAGCTGAGCAGGGTGACTGGAGGATGGGTGCGGGATGTGCAGGGCCCCAGGGACAGCAGCCAGGACGGGGAGGGGGAGGAGAGGCCAGACTCACCCTCCTGCCAAAGAGGACTTTGGTCAGAGCGGATGATGAGCTGGGCGCTGAGCGGCCAGCCAGGGGAGGGCCCTAGGGATCCCCAGGGAGTCACCAGCAGGTTGCTGGCCACTGAGTCTGGATCCCTGGAACATGGTGGGTGGTGGAGGGCTGTGTCCCTGGTGCTGCTGCCTTCTCAGGGGAGCAGCATGCATGGGTCCATCCACCCCGCCCACCCACCCCCCACCTGCCCTCATTTTCTCTGGGCCGAGATGCAGCCGAGGGCACATCTGTCTCCCCAGATGCTTCCTTCCTGGGAGACTTCCTCCTCCCAACCCCACCCTGCGAGCTGTTTCTCATGCAGACCCCCGGAAGATTTCTTTTTTTCTAAATTATTATGAATTTCTTTTCTTTTCACAGGAACAAGATCCAATTGAAACCAGACTTTGGAAAAAATGTATAGGAGGCCTGCTCTGCCTCGCTCTCACCCTCCCCCAAACACGAGTTCTCCCAGGCCTCCCTGATTGTGGCACGGTCAGTCCCCAGGGGTATAGACCCCCAGCCCTCCAGCCAAGCCTGGCACGCCCTCGGATGGCGACACATGGCGGGTGCAAATCCCTCAGAACCTCACTGCCAGCTGCTTCACAGCTTCCCGTGAAGTTCCCCGCTTCCAGACCTCCCATTTCCCGTAGGGTTCATGAGCCCAGGGTGACTCACGTCATCCTGGAAAAGGAGCAGGATATGGACACAGGGCAAGTCATTGCCTGGCATGAGTGTCGCCCACTGCCTGCGTGTGGCAACGGTGCTGGTGTTGGCAGTCAGAAGGGACTTGGGTGGTCGGGGCTCCAGGACATGAACCTTAGGGCACAGGAGCGCGTCTGGGTGAGTGGGGCAAGGGCCACGTGGTGAGCGTGGCTGAGCGATGGTCGGATCCAGCCTCTGTTACTCTTCACTGAGCAGACCCCCACCCACCCAGCTGCCCCCAAGTCGCTTGCTTAAGGTTCCAGCGCAGCACTTCAGGTACAATACAAAGAGCTGAACATGCTTGTAAAGCCTTAAACATTTTTTTTCCCTCTATGACACATTTGGTGAAAAACTCCTGGGAGCCATGTTGACAGTCCAAGGGCAATGGGGGTGAGCCTGGGATGTCTGGGAAGCCACACGTGCCCCTCCATCTGCTCACCTGTGCAGGGTTGGAGACGGTGGGTGGCCACAGGTGGGATACCCTGTGGGCCAGAGGCTGGGGCAGCACAGGAGAGGGTGGGGGGCAGGGCAGGGCGTCCAGCCTGATGGCGAGAGCACGTGGCCCCCAAGGGGATCTCTCCAGAGGGTTTCCTTTGGTCACACCAGATGCAGCTTTGAGGCACAGTTCTTATTGGGACTGCATCAGGAAACATCCCTAGAAAGACATGCAGGCTGCGGGATGGGGAAGAGAGAAGCCAGGAGGCTGTGGCCTCAGGGAGCCACAGGGAGTCCCCAGGAGCCCCCAGGAGTCCTGGGCACAAATCGCCCTCCTCACAGCCTCTGTGTCCTGCTTATCCCACAAGGCAAGGGAGCTGGGGCTTCAGCACCTGCACGTGAGCCAGTACAGAGTGGGGCATGCCAGCCTCGGGCACCTTGGTCCCCGAAATGCAAGGGCTTCTGCAAGGAGGAGAGATGGGTGCTGGCAGGTGGGGGCAGCGGCTGCAGAGGGAATCTGTGCAGAACACGCTGTGTCTGCTGTGTGAGTCACATGCATGATGCATGTGTGTTCCTCGTTCAGTTCAGTTCAGTCACTCAGTTGTGTCCAACTCTTTGCGACCCCATGGACTCTAGCACGCCAGGCCTCCCTGTCCATCACCAACTCCCAGAGTTTACTCAGACTCACGTCCATTGAGTTGGTGATGCCATCCAACCATTTCATCCTCTGTCGCCCCCTTCTCCTCCTGCCTTCAATCTTTCCCAGCATCAGGGTTTTTCTAATGAGTCGGTTCTTCACATCAGGTGGCTAAAGTATTGGAGTTTCAGCTTCAGCATCAGTCCTTCCAATGAATATTCAGGACTGATTTCCTTTAGGATGGACTGGTTGGATCTCCTTGCAGTCTAAGGGACTCTCAAGAGTCTTCTCCAACACCACAGTTCAAAAGCATCAATTCTTCGGCGCTCAGCTTTCTTTATAGTCCAACTGTCACATCCATACATGACCACTGGAAAAACCATAGCCTTGACTAGACGGACTTTGGCAAAGTAATGTCTCCACTTTTTAATATGCTATCTAGGTTGGTCATAACTTTTCTTCCAAGGAGCAAGCATCTTTTAATGTCATGGCTGCAGTCACCATCTGCAATGATTTTGGAGCCCAAGAAAATAAAGTCTGTCGCTGTTTCCACTGTTTCCGCATCTCTTTGCCAGGAAATGATGGGACCAGATGCCGTGATCTTCATTTTCTGAATGTTGAGCTTTAAGCCAACATTTCCATTCTCTTCTTTCACTTTCATCAAGAGGCTCTTTAGATCTTCTTCATTTTCTGCCATAAGGGTGGTGTCATCTGCATATCTGAGGTTATTGATATTTCCCCGGGCAATCTGGATTCCAGCTTGTGCTTCATCCAGCCCAGCATTTCTCATGATGTACTCTGCATATACGTTAAATAAGCAGGGTGACAATATACAGCCTTGACATACTCCTTTCCCAATTTGGAACCAGTCTGTTGTTCCATGTTCAGTTCTAACTGTTGCTTCCTGATCTGCATACAGATTTCTTAAGAAAGTGGTCAGATGGTCTGGTATTCCCATATCTTTAGGAATTTTCCACAATTTGTTGTGATCCGCACAGTCAAAGGCTTTGGCATAGTCAATAAAGCAGTAGTAGATGTTTTCCTTGTACCTACACACATACACGAAGGTTACATGCATCTCTACACATATCCATACACATAACACCTGCATGTGCAAACTCCCTACCCCTGCATGTCCAGCACGTGGCGTGTGTGAGTGCATGTACACACGTGTTATATGTCTGCATGTGCACTTGCTACACGTGTTTGCACATGTGTTACATTGTCTGTATGCACACGTACGTGCCTTGTGTGTCTCTGTGTACACATGCCTTGGTGAATGCTGCAGGTATGGTGTTGTGTGTGTCTCTGTGTACACACGCATGTGCACATGCAGGCTACGTGTTTCTGGGATAGGGTAGGGCCGCAGGCTGAGGGGAGGGGGCAGGAAGAGCAGGGCGGTCCCCCTGCAGGTTCTCCCGGTCTCTCTCACTTTCGGGGCAATGCTGGCCCCTTCGCAGGCCGTGTCCATGATCCTGAGAGGCCTGCTCACCCCCCGGTTTTCTGACGCACAGACCTGGGTCCCAGTGCCCCTGGCGTTACAGCCGTTACAGCTGAGTGGGCGAGGAGCATGGCCCTCAGCTCCATGGAGGCAGCTGGGCCTTGCACTCTTCACAGAGCTAACGTCCAGGTGGCCTCCTGGTCCTGCTGCCGGTCTCAGGCCTGAGGGTCAGCGGGTGACCCTGGCTCGACCACGGGGCCCCCAAGACAAAGTCCAGCTAGATTCGCGGTGCCAGGCAGGAGTGGGGCACTCAGCCGGGCCCAGTCCTGGTCTCAGGGCCTCGCCTCTCCCGGCACACTCCACACGTGGCTGCATGCAGAATATCCCTTGGCTGTGACCGTGGTGGCACAGAGCACAACATTTTATCCTAAGATGGGTGGCCATCAGCAGAAACACAAAGCTGCTGCTGGACCCTCGAGGAGGAAAGCAAGCAATGAGTGCCATATAATGAGAGAAAAGCAAAGGAATAGCAGGGAGCAGAGAAAACAACCAAAACGGAGTGTGCGGGGACAGAGCAAGACCCGGCTGTGATAACAGTCACAACTGGAAACGTCTTAATTGACAAGCAAAGCCTCTCATGTTGGGTGAAAAATAACGTCTGTCTCTCACAAGCACAAAATGATCCTGAAATGTTAAAAAAAAGAAAAAAAGAGAGAGAGAGAAAAGACAAGCCTGTGCTCTGTCCAACACAGGCATAATAAATGAAGCATCGATACAAAGTGGTACCCAAGGTGACGAGCGGGATGGATAGCAAGCCCCTAGCTCCTTAAAGAGGAAGCGGACGGGACAGCGCGTGTGGCTCTCAGACAGAGTGTGCGAGGCTCACTTCGGAGATGAGCATGGTGCATCTGTCCAGGCTGCAGTGGGCACTGGGGCGCTGTGAGTCCTGGAACAGTGATTCCGCCTTCCTGAGTGGGCCACACCCTGAGGGGCCTCCTGGCCGTTTTTCAAGGAGGGGACCCACCTGAGGCCCAGGAGCTGACACGAACATCAGAGTCCAGCCGAGCCCCTGGGGGAGTTTCCTGGGAGAGCGACTGTGCACGATTTCTGACTCACGCACGCAGTTCCACCGTCCACTCCCCAGCCCCTCGGCTTTGGCCAGAGATACCGGCCAAAAGAGTACGGCAGAAATCCTGCACATCGCTGTCACTGGGGCCCTAGACCAGACAGCAGGGCCATCCAGAAGAGGGGGCTGGGACCGTGGGCTCCACCAGCTCTCAGGGGCCCGCTTGGAGCGGGCAGGTGCCGGCTGAACCAGAGCGTCCGGGAGAGCATAAATGCGGCTGGAACTTTACGTGATGCCTGGGGGTTGCTCAGCTCGGATGCGGGCAGGGCTGATGAAAAGGACAGAGCAGGTTGGGTCCTCACTGCCCAGGTGCAGAAGCTGTCAGAGGGCAAGCCCAGGGGCCAGCGCGGGCGCGGGTGAGCTCCGCTGAGACGGAAGTTGCACACACTGGCCAGGAAAGAAAGGAGCGCGACCCTCCCGCAGGACCGCTGAGGGGTGGCAGGCGGTGGTGGGGCCAAGGGGATTACGAAAAGGCTGACAGGGCTTCCAGAGTCAGGCAGAGAGAAGCTGGGAGAAGCAAGACAAGTCAAGAGAAGTGGCTGTGAAGACACGCCTGCACCCTTGTCACACATACACACTCACACTCACACACACACACTCACACTGCCTCACGCTCCACACTGTGCTCGACGCCCGCCTGTAACTCCGTGAGCTCTTCCTGCTCTTGATGATGTATTACAGCGCTATGGTGTCCCCCGGGGCAGGGAGGCCTGGGAGGAGGTCCAGAGAGCCATGGACCCTCTCTGTGCCATTTTGGCAACTCCTTGAGTCTATAGGCCTTCCCTGGTGGCTCAGTTAGTAAAGAATCTGCCTGCACTGCAGGAGACCTGGGTTCAGTCCCTGCATCAGGAAGATTCCCTGGACAAGGGCATGGCAGCCTACTCCAGTATTCTTGCCTGGAGAACTCCATGGACAGAGGGACCTGGTGGGCTACAGTCCATGGGGTCTCAAAGAGTCAGACACACTGAGTGACTAACACTTTCACTTTCACTTCATGAGTCTATAATTAGCCCAAATTAAATTTTTAAAAACTCCCTAATTTACGCAAAGCATCTCACTGAACAATGCAAATGCCTGTGTGGTTGTTAGGGATCTGTTAGTCTTTAAACCCTAGTATGAAAGATTATTTCCTCTCAGCACCTCCATTGACCAGGATCAGATTAGTCACCCACGAGACAAGCACCTTCAGGGCAAGGCTGAGAAATGAGGACCCCCCCTCCTCTGCCACTTCCACTCAGCCGAGACCCTGGGCAGAAGCCTTGTGGTGAGTCACACATGTCTTCTGGGACGTCCGAAACAACTGGACAGGACTGCTAGGACACCAAGCTGGGCTGCAGGCAGAGAGATCTTACTCCCGGCCAAACAGCTTCTGCCCGGCTCCCCTTGGGAGAAGCAGCCCCTGGTGGTGTGGATGGTTTTGCGTCTGGATACTTTGCATGCAGGCTGAGTGGCCTTGGGGCCTCAGCCACATCAAATTTTAGGGTCTCAGAAGACAAGACGATTTCCTTCGGCTCACTGAGGAAAGAGGCTTCTTTTAAAATTTATTTCAAATGTATCTAATGGTGGAATTAAGCAATTTTTATTTTCCAGCTTTAGAGTACTCTTTAGAGTTTGAAACTACTTATCTGCATGAAGAATACATAACTTTATAATCCATTAAACAACTAAGAAAAAAAGTCAATTGGCAAAGTCCCAAATGTTGACCCTCCAAAAGCACCGAGGTCTCACCACGCGCCCGGGAGCCATTCACATTCTAGCGGAGTGGTCGGCAAAGACGAGGTGAGTCCCCAGGCCCGCTCTGCTGTGGTTACAGCAACATAGCAGGAATCCGGCTTCTTCAAGTCAGACCCAGTCAAACAAGCGCCTCGGCTAATGTGGACGTTTGGCCGCCAACTGGCTCTGCTGCAAGGAGGCCGGCGAGCCAGCTCCCGGGGGCTGTGACTCTAGGACTCATCGCAAAATCAGCCAAGATGCGGCCTCTTTGGGTGCATTTTGGGTTCCAACAGACCACGGAGGAAGTGCAGCGTGCGTCCAAAAGCAGAAATAGCCTTCTTCCTAGAATTCCATTTCTGAACCGCAGGCCAGCATTCTAATGTAAATACCTTGGAAGGTAGGATTTATGAGCTCTGTTAAGTAGACGAGGTCAAACCTCATCCAAGACGTGGCCGAGGGCCTTAAAGCATCCTCCAGCCCGGCAGGGCTAACCCGCCGGAGGCCAGCGCTGCAGTCTGCGTCCGGGGCGTCCTCGCCACGGGGGTTTCTCTCTGCAGCTACTGCTCTGACCCCGACCTGCTCCAGCCCCCTTGAGTGAGGACTTAACTGCTCACTCCAGGAGGTCTATTTGGGGGTTGAGACACTAGATACTGGGATGTGACTTGTGGGTTTCAGCAAACACGTGGCCTTAAGCATCAGGCGTTAGTGTTTCTTAACCAGGACGCATTATAAAATGAAAAGCAAGCACAAGCAGGCCATCCTGCCAGTGTCATGGGGAAGAGATGCGTCCAGGGTGGAAGCAGGTAGCCAGGAGACGAGTAGGAGAGGCGAGAGGAGCTGAGCGCCCCTCTCCCCTGCCCCGGAAGCAGACACCGCCCAACCCCCGGAAGCAGACATCGCCCAAGCCGCCAGGGGAAGGAGGCTGCTCCAACACAGAGAGAGCCGGGGGCTTAGACACTGAAAATCCACAGTCTGCCTGGACTGGTGAGAACTGAGGAAGTCAGGAGAGGATTAAGGTGTGTAACAAGATGCCAAAACTGAAAAGTTCATATTAAAGACGTTCTCAGGGCACAAGGGCCCTAAGACAGAGCAGAGGACTGTGGGTGGAGCTCCTGCCGAGTGCTGTGTGCTGTGGGCAGGGCGCTATGGGCAAGGTGCTGTGCTGTGTGTAGGGTTCTGTGTGCTGAGTGCTGTGTGCTGTGTGCAGGGTACTGAGTGCTCTGTGCATAGGGTGCTGCATGCAGGGTGCTGTGCGTAGGGTGCTGTGTGCTCTGTGCAGGGTCCATGTGTAGGGTGCTGTGTGCTCTGTGCAGGGTCCATGTGTAGGGTGCTGTGTGCTCTGTGCAGGGTCTGTATGCAAGGTGCTGTGTGCTGTGTGTAGGGTGCTGTGTGCTCTGTGCAGGGTCCATGTGTAGGGTGCTGCATGCAGGGTGCTCTGTGCAGGGTCTGTGTGTAGGGTGCTGCATGCAGGGTGCTCTGTGCAGGGTCTGTGTGTAGGGTGCGGCATGCAGGGTGCTGTGCGTAGGGTGCTCTGTGCTCTGTGTAGGGTGCTGTGTGTAGGATGCTGAGTGCTATGTGCTGTGTGCAGGGTGCTGAGTGCTCTGTGCAGGGTCTGTGTGTAGGGTGCTGCATGCAGGGTGCTGTGTGCAGGGTGCTGTGTGTAGGGTGCTGTGTGCTCTGTGCAGGGTCTTTGTGTAGGGTGCTGCTGCATGCAGGGTGCTGTGTGCAGAGTGCTCTGTGCTGTGTGTAAGGTGCTGCGTGCTGTGTGTGTCTTCAGCAGGTGGGAGGGCTCAGCTCTTCAGCATGGGGAAGGGAGTGGGTGCTATAGCCAGATCAGAAGGACCAGAAGGGGGTTTCCTCACCCCAATTCTCTCTCTACGGACATATCACAGATCAATACATAGAAGGCATCTCTTGATCCAAAAGATGCCTCCTCCATCCTCAGAAAGTGTGGGGGAGCCCCTCTGACCACAGCAAGAGCAGGGGAGCCCCAGCCCCTGGGCTCACCCAACAAAGGAACACACACAATTAGCTTTGCTGCCCAGTGCTCCCAGACGAAACGCTGGAAACACAACTGTTATTTGCGAAAGCAGAAACAGAGGCACACAGAAGAGGCTGTCAGCAATGGTCAGTCCCCAGGGCCACCGTGGACGGCATGCCTTCTGCTGGAGAAACCACTTCAAGGCCACAGAGTGGACAAGAGGGAGACGGAATTCTCTTGGTGCTGTCTGTATGATTTTTCTGTAAATGTACAACTGCTCTTTAAAATGTTTATTTTCTAAATATCTGTCTTGTCTGATCATCCCACCTTCTGTCTGGGTTTGTGGACGTACAGTGGACGCTGAGAAGACTCCCAGGCTGCACGCACTGGGTTCTTAGGCCCATCAGCTCCCTTTGTTGAAAGGAGCATCACTAGCTCCAGAACCCAGAATTGCCCAAATTTCTCCACCTGCAGAGTTATCCTGGAAGTGCCAGGGGTGACCATGTGCTTCCACTTGGGCCTGACCACCCCCGTGTGGGCGCCTGGGAGGGGAAGGTCAGCGTCTCCCTCTGAGGCCGGACATGACCCCGCCTAGCCCACTGTCTGGCTTTTCTGGATCAGGACACGAGTTTTGGCGCCGCGATCTCCTTTGCTGACACAGAGCTAAGATGCCGGGGCTGGAGATTCACTGGACCATGCGTTTCACCAGTAGACTCCCAGGCCCCCCAGCACCCCCTCTCCACTGTGCTCGCATCCGTTCCACCATGCCAGGAGCCCCCCACACCTCCTATGTCCCCAGAGCTTCCTCCTGGGGCTCCAGCCGAGACTCTCCCTGCAGCTTCCACCCACCGGGTCCTCTCGGATCTGAGCGCCCACGGCCAGCCGAATGCAGACAGGCTGGTGCTCCCACTGCGACAGTCAGCGGGCAGGACTGGCACCCGAGAAGGGCTGTGAGAAGCTGGGCTGGAGGGCAGGGTCTGCAGATCTGACTTTAGAACACGTGGAAGGAAAAGCAGGGGGCGTGAGAGGGGGTCTGGGGGAAACACGGGAGAAGGAGGCATCTGGGGGACCGGGGCTGCCGCTCCGTCTCGCTGGGGGCGTCCAGCCCTCTTGGCTGAACCCTCATCACGGGCAGGGGCAGAGGAGGGGCCAAGAGGACCTGAGGGCCCATCTCTGCCCGACAGGGCTTCTCAGGCCTCAGTCTACCCAGGAGAGGTGTACGCACTCATGGCCGCCCCGTTGCCCCATCGGACCATCGCCCCAGCACACCAGGAGCGGAGCTGCCATCCCCGGGCCCTCTCCTCCTGCCTCCCTTCTCACCACTGAAGAGCTGAGAGGCTTCCTCAAACCCTCAACAGAGCAAAGACAGACTTTCCGCGGATGTTGGAGGCTTGTTCTGAGACCCCAGTGGCTGGACGTGATGCCCGGGAGAGCCTGTCTGCAGTGCAAGAGACCCGGGTCGATCCCCAGGTCGGGAAGATCCCCTGGAGGAGGGCACAGCACCCCACTCCAGTGTGCTGGCCTGGAGGATCCCATGGACAGAGGGAGCCTGGTGGGCTGCAGCCCAGGGGGTTGCACAGAGTCGGGTGCGACTGAGCGACTGAATCTTGTGACACTTGAGCCTTGTGACGTCTTCCCTGGAGTCAAGGGAGCTGTGTGGTTTCCCGGGATGTGCTTCCCGAGCCCCGTTTCCTGCTGGTGCATGAGTCCCGAGGCAAGGTCAGCGATGGGGTTGCGGATGGCCCGGTGCCTTGCACTATACGTGGCCCCTACGGCTTCCAAGCTGGGCTCCTGAAGTGATGATAAAACCCTCAGACATCCTTGTCCCCACTTTACGGAGGCAGAGACTGAGGCCACGAGGTGAAGCAGCTGAGGCTGCCTGGCCGCTCCATCCACTCCGCCATCCAGACGCCTGGGCCTGCCCCCACCACTTCCTAACTTTCCATAACTGAGATACCGGACTGTTGTCTCCACATCCAGATTGATGTACAGTGCATTCAAATTATTTTCCCCCTTGGATTACCTCACTCTTACTTCTGCTGATAGTGAATTAATCCACTGTTACTTCTGTTGATGGGGCTTTCCTTGTGTTTCAGCTGGTACAGAATCCACCTGCCATGCGGGGGACCTGGGTTTGATGCCTGGGTTGGGAAGATCCCCTGGAGAACGGCTACCCACTCCACTGTTCTGGCCTGGAGAATTCTATGGACTGTATCGCCCTTGGGGTCACAAAGAGTCGGACAGGACTGAGTGACCTTCACTCTCACCTTCCTGCTGACACTTCTGTGAAGATGCTGGCCATTTCCCACTGATCTATTAGAGGGCTCAGTCCCTGGCCCGTGACATGTGGACAGTCCCAGCCCACCCGGCAGGGCTGTCAGCTGGGGGGTGCAGCTGTGTTGTCGCACGTCACACAGACAAGCCTCTGCCTCTGGATGCGCATGGTGAGCCAGGGCTTCATGTCCCTTCCATCTCCCATATGTCAGCATCACATGTTTAGAAAGGCGATATAATTTTCCAAACTCTTTCCTAGCTTCAGTATGCTTAGGAAAGCCCTTTCAGCCCGAGTGCAAAAATATTCACCCGTCTTCCCCTCAGATTCCTAGATTCCTTTACCATTTCATTTGCTCTATGCTTATCTCTTCAAACCATCTGGAATTTATTTTATCATGAGGTAAGAATCCAACCTCAATTGTTTTTTCTCCAAAATTGTAACCACCTATGCCAGTAACGTTTATTGCACAAGCCGTCTTTGCTACACGGACCTAATTCTCTCTTTTCATGGAGGGGGATGCTGCGCTATCTTGCGTCACTTCTGGGCGATCCGCTGGCTGCCCTCATCCTATTTCGGTCCACATGAGTCTTGTGCCACTTTCGTCCTTATCTTCAGGGCTTTCTGCGTCACCTCACACTGTTACTCCCCAGAACCTACTTGGTTATTCTTGCACATTTTCCCAAATGAGTTTCATATCATTTTGTTCCCCAGTAGTCTTTGGGGATTTTGACAGGAATTTCATCCACAAGACATCAAAGGGGCTTCCCAGGAGAACAGACACAGTCAATATGAAATCTTCCCACATGGGAACACGGATCTCACTCTGAAGACTCACACTTTTCATAATTTCTAGTGCTGTGTTCTCGATCATCCTGTTATCCTCGCAATGAAAAGTGTTTTTCAATTGAGCCACATTTTATTAACCTGAAGATGCTACAACAAACCTAGACAGTGTATTCAAAAGCAGAGATGTCAATTTTCCAAAAAACATATTGATTTTGCTGATTGATATGCAGAACGTGTAGACAAATTATAGATGCCTAAACTTTCATTTTGCAGACAGCTACCTCTAAACTTATACTGTTCTCATTGTTTTTCGTTAAATCAGACCATCTTCAAATCGTCGAGGAAAAAATGCTGTCTTTGATTGTGGCTTGTTTTTACTTGTCTTATGAATGGTGACTTTGCCATCAGCCTCATTCTTGGGTCTCTCTACTCACTGAACTTTTCCCACAAGGAGATGTCAGGATGGCATGGGCAGGTCTTCACCCACACCTGCTCAGGCTTGAATCTGGTCTCTGTGTCTCCCCCGACTCCCGGACCCCTTGTAGGAGATCAGGAGAATAGCTGGCACTCGGTGGAAAGGCTTTATCAGGAGATCCTGGAGCCATGGAACGTGGCTGGGAAAAGGGCAGCCAGAGCAGACAAGGAGGGACACACAAGCACACAAACCAGCCGACTCGGGGTTAGCCAAGCCAGCAGTCTCCGTTAACTCTCAGGCTCTGCAACAGCAAGTCCAGCCCCTGGTGTGCCGGTGGTGGGTGTAGGGGCGAAGAAGGAATGCTGCTAATTGGTAAGGGCTGCTTAGAGTGTCTGGCTTCCACTCTGCTGGAAATTGCAGTATAGTTATGTGTGCTTTGAAATTAAACATCTGTCCCGAATATTATGTGGCAAGGAACAGTTTCCCCCAGTTTTTATGAGTTCGTGGAATTTCTGTTCTTTTAATATAAAAATAGATAATGAATGAGTCTGACGATACCCAGGAAAAGTCTCAGTTCTCTGGAAGGAAATGAGTTTGGCCAAGCCCGTATTTGGAAAGTTTTGAGAGAAGCCCCACCAGGGAATCTGTGTGCGCCTGACCTCCCAGGGACTTGGGGGCCCTTTAACCCCCAGGACTGCCCGGGCAGGTGGGAATTACACTGACCTTGTGGACAGTGAGGAATCCGGGATGGCTCTGGGCACCGTGTTTGACTCGAGACGATGTGACAGCCGAGACCCAGACAGAACAAAGGGCCCCATCAGGCAAGTCCCGTTCTCTCTGATGCACTCCCCAGTCCCCGCCCCAGAGAGAGCCGTGCAGGAAAACCACTGGTCACCTCCATCTTAAACCCATTCTGGGCCTGATGAAAAGTCCACAAAATTCACAGGAACACATATTCACAGACGACCTGAGAAATGATAAATTATGTTTAGTAAGTATCTAATCATTCCTGAATGTATTTCTAGGTCGTTGGTATTTTGTCTTCTCTGCATCTCTATGAAGAAGATTTCTTTTTAAAGATATTTTTGAAAGTTTTTATTGAATTTATGACATTGTTGCTGTTTGGTTTTTGGTTTTTGGCTGAGGCACGGGGGGTCTTAGCTTCCCAGCCAGAGACTTCCCTGCATTGGAAGGCAGAGTCCCACCCACTGCGCCACCGAGGAAGGCCCCGTGCAGAAGATTTCCGAGTCAGCCCGGTACTTTGGATAGAGAGCACCTTTCCCTCTTGGTCTCCAGAACCTCGCATGTTCATCTTGACCCTTGTCTCCCCACGTCAAAGCCACTGTGGAGAGCAGAGCTCCCAGAGCAGCTTCCAGGGCTGCTCCATGGGCCACGGAGGAAGAGGCCCTGCAGCGTCCCGCCGCCACCTCGGCACTTTGCTGAGGATGGACCAGGCCCCCGCCTCCATCTTCACTAACTGAACCAAGGCAGGGGTGGCCTGGACCACGGCACAGGAAGTCAGCCTCAGCTCTTTACCAGGAGAAGGAGGGTCTCCTCTGAGCCTCTGCTGCCTCAGGAGCCCAAGAGAGAGCAGGCTGGAGCCAGAAGCCAGTGTCATCGACAGCTCCCAAAGACCTCGGGCACCTCCTGGGCTCCTCCACGCCCGACCCTGCTCAGCCTGTGTGCTTGGAGGTCAGCCGGGCGCAGCACCCAGCTCTGGGGTGGGGGAGAGCTGGGGGCTCGGGAGGAGGAGGCCCTCGGGAACACAAGCTCTAGGGGCTGGGGTTGGGGTACACACGGCTCACGAGGGTGCAATTGGCTTTATCAAGGAGGAGGTCGCTTTTCCAGTTCACACAGTGGCCTCTGACTTCTAGGTCAGAAACTAATTCTGGATCCCACAGATTCACGTCTCCCTGCTGACCTGGGAGAATGAGCCAACTGAAATGGTAGAAAAAGTCCTCCTGTCACCCTTGAACCTCTTACAAAATGCAAAGCCGTTGCACTCAACTTATGACCTTGAGGGGGTGCTTCCAGTTTGTATCCTTTGTAATTAATCCTACTTAACTTCTGCAAAGTGATGACAGCAGAGCTTAGTTTATGATTTCATTTATCACTCTCCCTGTTATTAAAATATGAGATGCAAATGCCCCACCCAAATATCTGAAGAAAAGCCAATGGATGCGAAGTATACATTCCTCTCCGTGCCACTGGCTTGTGGACTTCTCATCACGGGGGTTCTGAGTGTGCTGGCCCCCTTCATTTCATCTGGGATTTGCTTATGGAGCAAAAAAGGAATTAGACTAATTTTGTCTTGGAAATCCATCTTCTTTTAAGCCAAATTAAATGTATTGTATTCCATTGATATGTGGTAAGAGATTAAGATGATGATAGAATTGGCCAGTCCACCGTCTTTTAGAACAAAAATGGCAATTGTTTGCTTGTGGGAAAGAGGCATTTGTGAGTTTAGAAAATCTGAAAATGAGCATAAACATTCCATGACTCATGAATTAGTCATTCAGTGCTGTGATTTCCCCCATCTCCCTGGAGCAGCTGAACCAGTCAAGGTGCTTGAAGGCTAAGTGGACCGTGTCCCACCCTCCCCATGGACATGCACACAGAGTTGGCTTCCCCGTAGCTACACCCACACGAGCATCTTTCCAGCTGTTCTAAGAAATGACAACCGCACAAGAACAAAGAGGATGGGGCAGAGATGCCTAGTTATGCAACTTAGGGCCGTACCCCAGTGTATGTAGGAAGACAGACTGGTGTTTCTGGATCACTGGCCAAACTCCTCTGGAAAATATGGCTTGACCCTTTTCTTTTCCAGGAGGCAGAACTAGAACAAAATGGGGAGGCTTGAAGGAGCACCGTCTGGGCTCAGTGAGAAGAATCTTCTAACCAGAGCTGCCCCGCCACGGCTCAGGCCGCCCTGAGCCCTCCCACTGCGGAAGCCTTTTCAGTGGCCCCTGGGCCACAGTCATCTGGGGCCACTTTCAGGAGGCGGGCCCAAGCAGCCATGTGGGTGCCCTTCCCTTACTCCTCCTCTCCCACCCCAGCCTAAGGCTGGCAATACCTGCAGCGCTGTCTCAAGCCTGCTTCTGGAGCAGAAACAGGCCGGGGTGTCAAGGAGTTAAGGGCCCCCAGGGGCATCATTCCACCAGTGATGGAAAAGAGGTGGTGGATAAATACCCCAGCTCTCACATCCCTCCAGGTGGGTCGACTTTGAGTCATGATCCACAGTTGGCCAGAGGTCCCCAAGGGGAGGGGGCCCAGCTGCCCCCCACCACTGCCGCGCTCACCCATGCTCTTCCTGTGGTGAAGGTGAAGGTGAAGTCGCTCAGTCGTGTCCGACTCTTTGTGACCCCGTGGACTGTAGACTACCAGGCTCCTCCATCCATGGGATTCTCCAGGCAAGAATACTGGAGTGGGTTGCCATTTCCTTCTCCAGGGGATCTTCCCGACCCAGGGATCGAACCCAGGTCTCCTGCATTGCAGGCAGACGCTTTAACCTCTGAGCCAGCTTCCTCCCATGTCCCATTCTGCATTCACCATCTAGGGCTTCCTAGACCCACCTCCAGGATAAAATACTTGTGTTCAGATCCTCATCTCAGCATCTGCTGTTGAGGAAGCCCAGCCCTAATTAAGGATGTTTATGCACTGGACTCATTAGACTGCAGGAAAAGAAAAACTCTCCGACCTTCTGGAACCTCAAAATCAAAACCCAGAGAAAAATTAAAAGAAGAGAGTTGATAGTGGTTTGATGATGAAGAGGCTGAAGCCAGGGCTAATTCAGGGACCACTGCCAGCACCCTGAGGACTAGGGAGGACCAGCTCCTGTGTTGTGTGACTCTCAGAGAGAAGCCTTGCCTATCCCCAGAGGGAGACGACAGCCCAGCTGGAAGGCGCATCCTGAGTCTGAGATGACTGCGTGCATAACAGCCCTCTGACTCAAGCTGGTTCGGTAACCTGGTTCAGGGCTCCGTATTAGGTGTGTGTAAACATCCAATAAATACACAATAATGGTGGCATTTCAAATCAGTGCGGGGAAAATGGAACTGAGAAGAAGGGGAGACAGAGGATGAGATGGCTGGATGGCATCACCAACTCAATGGACAGGAGTCTGAGCAAGCTCTGGGAATTGGTGAAGGACAGGGAAGCCTGGCATGCTGCAGTCCGTGAGGTCACAGAGTCAGACGGGACTTAGCAACGGAACAACAGCAACACGCCTAAATTCACAAAGTTAAACACTGCTTTGTCTTAAACTAAACTAATTTCGGTTGTGACTAAAATATTAAACATTAGAAAAAATGAAATTATGAAAGTCCATAAAAACATTACCAGTGAATATTTATATAGCTGTAAAATGGGATAGGGAATTTCAAGAGTAATCCCAAAGCAAAAACTATAAAGGTAAAAACAAATGAATCAGTCTACACGAAAATCTAAAACTCCTTTATATCAACAGTAAAAGGAAAAGGAAAATACAAAATGGAAACAGTATTTCCAGTACACAAGATAAACGGTCAATGATTTCGATATACAGAAAGCATTGAAAAAACAAACAATGACTATTAGTGGGCTAAGACTGAATATAAATGCTACCTAAATTGTGGGGAAATTTAATCTCACTAGTAACTAAAGAAAAATGCCAAGCTTTTCTGTTGAAAACGTCTATCAGGTGTCTATGTCCCATGTTGTAAAAATGTGAGGAGATGGAAAACTGCCATCCCGCAGTCTAGGGAGGAGTGAAGATTTATCTGAACTGGAAACAGTTTATACATGTGGAGAATAGAAGTTCCAAAAATAGTTAGGCCCTCTTATCCATGAATTTTATTTCCAGAAGTTTAATAATCCTCTTCTCCAAATGTAAACTATGTCCAAAAATGATCTTTAAAACAATTCATTACAAAACGGTGTTTCTAACTAAGTGCCGAATATTAGAATGGGAACAACTTAGAGGCTTCCCTGGTGGCTCAGCTGGTACAGAATCTGCCTGCAGTGCAGAAGACCCCGGTTCCATCCCCGGGTCAGGAAGATCCCCTGGAAGAAGGGCGTGGCAACCGCCTCTAGTCCTCTTGCCTGGAGAGCCCCACGGTCAGAGGAGCCCGGTGGACTACAGTCCACGGGGCCACATAGAGCAGGACACACCTGAAGCCACTGAGCCATCTAAAGACACAAATGTGCGTAAATACACTACGGTGCATCCACACAACAAGATATGGTGTGGCCCTTAAAATCATGCTGAAGCAACGCGCACATTGACATAGAGATGTTCACAAAACATTAGGTGAGATCAGAAGTTATGAGACGCTGGCCGGAGATAGTATGCATAGAAACAGTCTGAAAGCCACTAACAGTTGTTTCTTAGTGAGCAGGATTATCATGATTTTGTTCCACTGTATTTTCTGACTTTAATAAAAATCTATTACCTTGGGGGTAAGAAAAATCAATATCTGAAATTTCATTTTGGATAAAAATAATAAACATCAATCATCTCTGCACTTAACTAAAAGCAGCTAGGAAGCGGATAAAATATTTTAAGTAAAAATATAAGAAGGAGGAAATCATAAGGAATAAAAGATAAATGAGGACATGATGAAGGAGAATAGCGCCACTGATAAATAAAACCATGTGTTTTTTGAGAAAGCAATAAATAGACCAAAAAAGGCAGAATAAAAATGTGCACATGTACTATGATCTCAGCTATGTTTAAAAGCATAAAAAATATTCAGAAGTAAATTGCCAAGATGTTAATACTCACCGCATCTGGGCACTTTGTTCATTATTTTCCTCTCATTCTAGTCTTTCATTCAGTTTCCAAATAACTTATAATGAACATGAATTCATTTTACAATCCTAAAAATGTATATTGCAACTAAGGATAAGAGAAAAATCACAAGTAGAGTTTTAAATGAAAATGTTGAAAGTAGAAAAGACAGACAGTTAAAATAAGCTAAGGTAAAAATTTAAATTCTGTACTGGCAGGCCCTCAGACTTAGATAAAGCAGATCCCTGCTCTGACTTGGGCCCTTGACTCTCAAGATCTAGGCATCTCTAGGGCCCCTCATGCTGTCTGGGGAGAAATGGTACAAAAGGAAGCAGATGGCAGAGGGCAGGGGTGCGAGGGCGTGTGGGCTGGACAGGAGGGAAGCCAGGGTGCAGAGACAAGTGGAGAGGTCAGAAGGGACCAGCCAGGTTCCCAAATGCAGGGGTGATTATGGGCCCTGCTGAGGACAGGATTAAGTTCCCAGGTGATAATCATAAGCAGCTGCAAGGAGAAGCTCTAAAGAGTCAACAGTAAGGTGAGAGGATTTAGTAAACCAAACAAGTTCAGTTCAGTCGCTCAGTCGTGTCCAGCTCTGTGACCCTATGGACTGCAGCACGCCAGGCCTCCCTGTCCATCATCAGCTCCCAGAGTTCACCCAAACCCCTGTCCATTGAGTCAGTGATGCCATCCAACCATCTTATCCTCTGTCATCCCCTTCTCCGCCTGTCCTCAATCTTTCCCAGCATCAGGGTCTTTTCCAGTGAGTCAGTTCTTCACATCAGTTGGTCAAAGGATTGGAGCTTCAGCTTCAGCATCAGTCCTTCCAATGAACACTCAGGACTGATCCCCTTTAGGATGGACTGGCTGGGTATCCTTGCAGTCCAAGGGACTCTCAAGAGTCTTCTCCAACACCACAGTTCAAAAGCATCAATTCTTTGGTGCTCAGCTTTCTTTATAGTCCAACTCTCACATCCATGCATGACTACTGGAAAAACCATAGCCTTGACTAGACAGACCTTTGTTGGCAAAGTAATGGCTCTGCTTTTGAATATATTGTCTAGGTTGGTCATAATTTTTCTTCCAAGGAGCAAGCGTCTTTTCATTTCGTGGCTGCAGTCACCATCTGCAGAGATTTCAGAGCCTCCCCCAAAATAAAAGTCTGACACTCTTTCCATTGTTTCCCCATCTGTTTGCCATGAAGTGATGGGACCAGATACCATGATCTTCGTTTTCTGAATGCTGAGTTTTAAGCCAAGTTTTCCACTCTCCTCTTCGCTTTCGTCAAGAGGCTCTTTAGGACAGTCACAAAACAGGCAGAGTGCTGTAAGGGATTCGGCTGCCACCAGTAGAAATGGGGACTGTGTGTCGTTCTTTGAGATGTTTTTATAAACTTATGTGCTTTAACTTTCTTTCCTTTTAATCAACTTGCTAATTTCTACAACTCAGTACTTAACTCAAGTTGTAAATTACTTGTGTATTAAAAGGTTATGGGCATGATAGAATCAATATTCCAGATTTTTTCAAAGCACAATGATCAAATCATTGGATTTAAAAATGTTGAGTTTTCAAAAGTTTGAGGATATATTTTTGGCAAGGTTGTGGGAAAACAGTCACCCTCATACACTGCAGATATTAATAAAAGTACACATCCACCTGTGGGTGGAAATTCAAAGTAGTAAAACTGCCTATTCATTCACCTTTGACCAGTATTTTCCCCTTTAGAAACATACCCAGAAGACACACTGGGAGAAACACACAAGCCTACGCCTAAGACTAACACTGTGGAACTTGTTATACTTGCCAAAGGCCTGTCAAATGGGGACGGATTAAACAAGATATGGTGCATGTGTACAATGGAGCATTATGCAGCCATAAACAGAAATGAAATGTATTTCCATAGACTGCTGCGGTTTGACAGTTAGGACATATTGTTAAATGAAAACCCCAAGACGGATGACACTAGAGTATGTTACTATGTACTGGAAAAACATCTACAATATGAAAATTACAACTGTTTGTTTATATTTTAAATGGAAAGATAAAATATACATTTTTGCAAAATTGCCTACCAGAGAATAGAGGGGTAAGCTAATGAGGACAGACACAGAAGCTGGCCTTCTCTGAACATACACTGTCTTATAAGTCTGTCTTAGGACCCATGCAAATAATAACACACACACAAAAATCAACCAAAAAGCAACTGTTAAAAATCTAAAGCAAAATGAAGCGAATTGTGTATCATATTGGTGCTAGATCATCATAAAAAAAGAAAAAGGATAAAAAGTTTAATCTGATTAAAGTTGTGAATAAGAATATCAGCAAATGGGATCCAGCGATATATGGGAAGGACAATATGCCAGGACCAAGTTGTTTTCCTTCCAAGAATTCACCACAAACACTAAAGATGGAAAAAATCTAAAATCATCTCATAAATGCTTTAAAAGAACTTATAAATTTAATACTAATTCATAATAAAAATTATTATAAAATATTTTATTAACATCACAAAGATATTTTATCACAAAAATTTTACTAGTAAACTGGCAACAGAAGGGACCTTTATTAATATAATAGACAACATCTCAAAAAAGCTATATCAAATGTTACAGTTAACAATGAGATACTGAAAGTTTTGCAATATTGAAAACATGGGAAAAAGAAAAGATGCTTGCTATCACCACTTTTGCTCAACACTGTGCTGACGGTCCAAGTCTTAACCCATTAAATATACAAGAATATATTCTCATTGAGGATAAAACAAAAAATAATAGGTATGATGTTTGGAAATAGAGAAATTAAACTCTTACAGTTTGCAGATGGCTGGTGTACATTTAGGGAAAAAACATCCTGCGAACTCTAAACAATCAGAATCAATGGGCAAATTTAGCAAAATCACTAAGTGCTCTAAATCACTAAATAAAATGTACAAGCAACTAGAATTTTAAATAAAGACAATATGATTTACAGTAGCATTTAAATTCTACAATATCTGGAAAGAACTTTGTGAAAGCAGTCAAAGAAAGCCTAAACTGGTGGAAAGATACACCATGTTCCTTGATTAAAAGACTCAACATTGTGAAGAAGTCAGTTCTTTGATCTATAGATTCAGCATAATCCTAGTCAAACCCCCAACATGATTTTGGTGAGAAACTTAAGATGATTTTTAATGTATGTGGATATGCAAAGTGCCAGGAATAATCAAGATAATACTGAAGAAGAAAATTGGAAGACTTTGTGGTTCAGTTGGTGAAGAATCCGCCTGCAATGCGTGAGACCGGGCTTTGAGCCCTGGGTTGGGAAGATCCCCTGGAGAAGGGAGAGGCCACCCCCTCCAGTATTCTGGCCTGGAGAGTTCCATGGACTGCATAGTCGATGGGGTGGCAAGACTCGGACACGACTGAGCGACTCTCACTATCGCTAGCAGATATGTTAGTGTGTTAGTCGCTCAGCTGTGCCCAGCTCTTTGCAACCCCGTGAGCTGTATTCCACCAGACTCCTCCGTCCCTGGGAGCTTCCAGGCAAGAACACTGGAGTGGGCTGGCATTTCCTGCTACCAGATACAATGAAGCTGTCGTGCTTAATGCAGTTGTATTGGCTCTGCTGCTGCTGCTGCTGCTAAGTCGCTTCAGGCGTGTCCAACTCTGTGCAACCCCAGAGACGGCAGCCCACCAGGCTCCCCAGTCCCTGGGATTCTCCAGGCAAGAACACTGGAGTGGGCTGCCATTTCCTTCTCCAATGCATGAAAGTGAAACGTGAAAGGGAAGTCGCTCAGTCGTGTCCGACTCTTCACGACCCCATGGACTGCAGCCCACCAGGCTCCTCCGTCCATGGGAGTTTCCAAGCAAGAGTGCTGGAGTGGGGTGCCATTGCCTCCCCATGTATTGGCACAAGGAAGGGGGAAAAAAAAGACCAGTGGACATAACAGAGAGTCCAGGAAGAGACTGATGCATACACAGACCCTTGATTTAGGATACAGGTCACTCCACACAGCAGTGGCAAAGGCTTCCCTTTTAAATAAAGCTGGTCAGTTATATATTCATATAGAGAAAGAGTAAGCTGGACCTATACCTCACACCATACAAAGGCATGAATTCCGGGTAGACTGTAGGTCAAAATGCAAAATCAGAGAATCCTTTAGACAATGTCATAAGGAAATGTGTTCATATCTTTGTGATAGATAAACACTTCCTACACAGCACACAGAGTTTACTAAGCAGAGAAGAGAAGATCTATTGACTGAACAATGTTAAAACTGACTGTTTTTGTTCATCAAAAAGAAAAATTAAGAATAAAAAACCAAATCGCAAAATATCAGGGAAAATATTTTAAATATAAATAATTGATGAAGGTCTTGAATCCAGGAAACATTTTTTAGGCTCCTATAAATCAGTAAGATAGAGACAACTCAATTTTTTAAATGGGAAGAGACTTGATGAGACACACTCCAAAAGAGGAAAGCCAAGGGTCCAGTAAGGATTCCCCTGTGGCTCAGACAGTAAAGAATCTGCCTGCAAAGTGGGAGACCTGGGTTCTATTCCTGGGTCAGGAAGATCCCCTGGGAAAGGGAACGGCTACCCACTCCAATATTCTTGCCTGGGAAATCCCATGGACAGAGGAGCCTAGTGGGCTACAGTCCATGGGGTCACCAAGAGTCAAACATAACTGAGCGACTTCACATTCACTTTCACTTTCACTTCCAAGGGTCCAGTAAGCATAAGAACAGGTGCTCATTTCCTTCAATTATCAGGGATATAAACATTTATATATATAATATATATAATAATTATATATTATATATATATATTATATATATATAAGCATCCGAATGCAGAGTTCCAAAGAATAGCAAGAAGAGACAAGAAAGCTTTCTTCAGTGATCAATGCAAAGAAATAGAGGAAAAGAACAGAATGGGAAAGACTAGAGATCTCTTCAAGAAAATTAGAGATACCAAGGGAACATTTCATGCAAAGATGGGCTTGATAAAGGACAGAAATGGTCTGGACCTAACAGAAGCAGAAGATATTAAAAAGAGGTGGCAAGAATACACAGAAGAACTGTACAAGAAAATCTTCACGACCCAGATAATCACGATCGCATGCTCACTCATCTAGAGCCAGACATCCTGGAATGTGAAGTCAAGTGGGCCTTAGAAGGCATCACTATGAACAAAGCTAGTGGAGGTGATGGAATTCCAGTTGAGCTGTTTCAAATCCTGAAAGATGATGCTTGTCAAAGTGCTGCATTCAATATGCCAGCAAATTTGGAAAACTCAGCAGTGGCCACAGGACTGGAAAAGGTCAATTTTCATTCCAATCCCAAAGAAAGGCAATGCCAAAGAATGCTCAAACTATTGCACAATTGCACTCATCTCACACGCTAGTAAAGTAATGCTCAAAATTCTCCAAGCCAGGCTTCAGCAATACGTGAACCGTCAGCAATACGTGAACCGTCAGCAATACGTGAACCGTGAACTCCTGATGTTCAAGCTGGTTTTAGAAAAGGCAGAGGAACCAAAGATCAAATAGCCAAGATCTGCTGGATCATGGAAAAAGCAAGAGAGTTCCAGAAAAACATCTATTTCTGCTTTATTGACTATGCCAAAGCCTTTGACTGTGTGGATCACAATAAACTGTGGAAAATTCTGAGAGCGATGGGAATCCCAGACCACCTGACCTGCCTCTTAAGAAATCTGTATGAAGGTCAGGAAGCAACATGGACTGGACATGGAACAACAGACTGGTTCCAAATAGGAAAAGGAGTATGTCAAGGCTGTATACTGTCACCCTGCTTATTTAACTTCTGTGCAGAGTACATCATGAGAAACGCTGGACTGGAAGAAACACAAGCTGGAATCAAGATTGCCGGGAGAAATACCAACCTCAGCTATGCAGATGACACCACCCTTATGGCAGAAAGTGAAGAGGAACTAAAAAGCCTCTTGATGAAAGTGAGAGAGGAGAGTGAAAAAGTTGGCTTAAAGCTCAACATTCAGAAAACAAAGATCATGGCATCCTGTCCTTTCTCTTCATGGGAAATAGATAGGGAAACAGTGGAAACTGTGTCAGACTTTATTTTTGGGTTCCAAAATCACTGCAGATGGTGACTGCAGCCATGAAATTAGAAGACACTTACTCCTTGGAAGAAAAGTTATGACCAACCTAGATAGCATATTCAAAAGCAGAGACATTACTTTGCCGACTAAGGTCCATCTAGTCAAGGCTATGGTTTTTCCTGTGGTCATGTATGGATGTGAGAGTTGGACTGTGAAGAAGGCTGAGCGCCGAAGAATTGATGCTTTTGAACTGTGGTGTTGGAGAAGTCTCTTGAGAATCCCTTGGACTGCAAGGAGATCCAACCGGTCCATTCTGAAGGGAGATCAGCCCTGGGAATTCTTTGGAAGGAATGATGCTAAAGCTGAAACTCCTGTACTTTGGCCACCTCATGTGAAGAGTTGAGTCACTGGAAAAGACTCTGATGCTGGGAGGGATTGGGGGCAGGAGGAGAAGGGGAGGACAGAGAATGCGATGGCTGGATGGCATCACGGACTCGATGGACGTGAATCTGAGTGAACTCCGGGGAGATGGTGATGGACAGGGGAGGCCTGGCGTGCTGCGATTCATGGGGTTGCAAAGAGTCGAACACGACTGAGCGACTGAACTGAACTGAACTGAAACATTTATATACCAATAGGATAACACAAAATAGTTGCCAGAATCCCTAAATCTAAAAGAAGGAGAAAACAAGAGGTCAGTGAAGACAGGGAAAGACTGGAGCTCTCACCTACTGCTGGGAGGAGCATAAACGGACCAGTCCTCTTGAAACACTACTTGGAATTATCTGCTATACACTTCAGGCTTCCCAGCTGGCTCAGAAGTAAAGAATCCACCTGCCAATGCAGGAGACCTGGGTTTGATCCCTGGGTTGGGAAGATCCCCTGGAGAAGGAAATGGCAACCCACTCCAGTATTCTTGCCTGGAGAATCCCATGGACAAAGGAACCTGGAGGGTTGGACACACAAAAGAGTCGGACAACTTAGCAACTAAACAACAATAGCAACAACATTGTACACATATTCTGTACCTAGCAGCCCTGCTCGAGGTGTACGCCCATCAGAAATGAATGCATACAGCCACAAGAAGGCATACAAAAATGCTTATACCAGATTCATTCCAAATAGCCCCAAACGGAAAGCAAAGCAAAGCTCCATCACATCACTGAGCCAATCAATAAATGGAGATATTTCTATACAGCTGACTATCTACCACACAGCAAAGGGTATCACTGAACCACTGCTTCCTGTAACAACATGCACGGAGCTCACAAAGTTGGGCAAAGAAGCCAGGAGTGAGAAGTAGGGATCGAATCTGGGTCTCCTGTGTTGCAGGCAGACTCTTTACTGTGTAAGCCTCCAGGGAAGCCTGTATAACAGCAAACATGGGCGTAACTAAAAGTGGCCTTAGAAGTCAGGGTGGCAGTGACCTTGGGGAGGGAAATGGCAGAAGTGAATGGGAGGTGCCTGAGGGGTTTCCTGGATGCTGGGGTGTCCTGTGTGCTCATCTGTGGGCTGTCACATGGATATGTTCATCTTGAAAACAGCCTTTGAACTGTATACAGAAGAGTCGTGCACTTTGTAAAAATGTTTCATCAAAACAGAAGGGAACACACCTACATTTATAGCAGTATTATTCACAGGAGCTGAAACAGGGAAGCTGCCCAAATTGATAAGCAAAATGCGGTCCATCCATACAGTGGAATATTATTCAGTCTTTAAAAGGAAGGAAATTCTGACACAGGCTACAACATAGATGAGCCTCGAGGATGTGATGCTCAGTGAAATAAGCCGTCACCAAGAGACAAACGCTGTATGGCTTCAGTTACATGAGTACCTAGATGAGTCAGACTCGCAGACACAGCAGGCCGAATGGTAGTTGCCAGGGCCTGGGAGAGGGCGAAGGGGAGCTCTCGTTTAACGGACGTGAAGTTTCGGTGTCCCTAGATGAAGACAGCCCTGGAGATGGATGGTGGTGACAGGCCCACAACAAGGAGTGAACTTAACATTCAGCAGCATGGAACTGAACGCTGCTTCCCATACAAAGTTCAAAGCACGCTGGATTTCCTTCCTGACCACTCGCCCAGTCCCCGTCTCTTTGAGAGACATAAGCGTCATCTGAATTATTTCATCTGACTGATCATTGTCTTTTATAACTTTATTGCTGCTTCTGCCTCAGGTTATCCTCTGGAAAGGTGTATGGATTCATTACATATCGTAATGTATTGTCTGTAGATTGGAAGATAAAGTCAAGTATGTATCTGCTGACAGTCTCTAAGTTGACCTGTCTTTATACCTAGAAATGTCTCTTAATAGTGGGCTTCCCTGGTGGGTCAGATGGTAAAGAATCTGCCTGCAATTCAGGAGACCCATGTTCAATTCCTGGATTGGGAAGATCCCATGGAGAAGGAAATGGCGGCCCCTTCCAGTATGCTTGCCTGGAGAATCCCATGGACAGAGGAGCCTGGCGGGCTACCGTCCACGGGGTCGCAAAGAGTCAGACGCGACTGAGCGACTCTCACTCACATTAATGTTACTGAACCCTACACTTAAAATGATTAAGATGGGAAACGTTACGCTGTGTATTTTATAACAGTAAAAGGATTGAAGGAAACCTACAGTAACAAAGGGAAGCCATCTGTATGTCTAGCAATGATGGAAGCATTACATGATTCTCATCATAACTGAACCACCGCGCATCTGGGGGTGGGGTGGGGAAGCCCGGTCACACGGCTCCTTCTCCTCACTCCACTGTCGAACGAGCACTTCCTGGGGACAGCTGAAAGGATCAGCAGATCGGGTTTGAATGATTATATCTGGCTTTCCTGTGCAAGCTGTTTCAGATCCTGCTCCTTTTGTTTCTCCTGACTTAGGCATGCTCTCAGAGGCTGTTTCGAAGCTTCCAGAACATCTAGGGCACAACTGGCGTATGCTCAAAACCCGGCCAGCACATGCGGAGGCAGCTGCCAACCCCTTTGCTGCAGGTGCCCAGGCGCAGAGCCACCAGTCCCCTGGGGAGGAGGGGTGTGAGCGATCACACACCTCGGCAGACTCTGTGAGCCTCGGAGACGCCAGATGGCCTTGGATTCAGTCACCGATGACAGAGCTACGGCTTCAGCCTCAGAGGAAAGCGACTTGCTCAAATGCCGCCGAGCAGTTGCAAAGCAGAACACAGCAGACTCCATGCCCTCCGACCTCTAATTCAGGGCTCTCCCCACTTTCAGGGCAGAGTGGATTCACACCATGGCTGGAGAGGACGGACGCCAGCTGTCAGGACTTGCTGGCCCTGAAGATGCTCAGATGCCTGGAAGAGGATGGCGTCTTCATGAGCAGAGGGCTTCGCTATCCACCACTTGTGTTCACTCAGCCTGCCGTTTTAGTTTCTATTGGCACATAGCAAATCGCCCCAAATCCGTCAGCTCAGAGCACTCCTATTGGCTGTTATTCAGTCGCTGAGTCGTGTCTGACTCTGCCAATCCATGGACTACAGCACGCCAGGTTTCCCTGTCTTTCACTATCTCCCAGAGTTTGCTCATATTCATGTCCATCGAGTCAGTGATGCCATCCAACCATCTCATCCTCTGCCACCACCTTCTCCTCCTGCCCTCAATGTTTCCCAGCTTCAGGGTCTTTTCCAATGAGTCAGCTCTTCGCATCAGGTGGCCAAAGTATTGGAGCTTCAGCGTCAGTCCTTCCAGTGAATTTTCAGGGTTGATTTCCTTTAAGATTAACTGGTTTGATCTCCTTGCAGTCCAAGGGACTCTCACAAGTGTTCTTCAGTACCACAGTTCAAAAGCATCAATTCTTTGGTGCTCAACCTTCTTTATGGTCCAGCTCTCACATCTGTGCATGACTACTGGAAAAACCATAGTTTTAATTAGATGAACCTTTGTTGACAAAATGATGTCTCTGCTTTTTAATACACTGTCTAGGTTTGTTATAGCTTTCCTTCCAAGGAGCAAGAATCTTTTAATTTCCAGGCTGTAGTCACCATCAGTAGTGATTCTGGAGACCAAGGAAAGAAAACTTGTCACTCCTTCCACTTTTCCCCCATCTATTTGCCATGAGGTGACGGGACCGAATGCCATGATCTTAGATTTTTGAATGCTGAGTTTTAAGCCAGGTTTTTCACTCTCCTCTTTCACTTTCATCAAGAGGCTCTTTACTTCCTCTTCGATTTCTGACTTTCTAATGGGGTGTCATCTGCATATCTGAGGCTGTTGACATTTCTCTTGGCAATCTTGATTCCAGCTTGTGATTCATCCAGCCTGGCATTTCCCATGATGTACTCTGCATAGACGTTAAATAAGCAGGGTCACAATACACAGCCTTGTCATACTTCTTTCCCAATTTGGAACCAGTCTGTTATTCCATGTCCAGTTCTAACTGTTGCTTCTCAACCTGCATACAGGTTTCTCAGGAGGCAGGTCAGGTGGTCTGGTACTCCCCTCTCTTTCAGAACTTTGACAGTTTGTTGTGATCTGCAAACTTCTGTTTACTAGCTCACATTCTGTACAGGAGAGACAGAGAGGTCCGGACACCATGACTGGGAATCCAGGCACTGGCTGGGCTGTGCTCTCATCTGGGGGCTCTACTGGGGAAGAATCCACTTCTGAGCTCGTTCAGGCTGCTGGCTGAATTCATCTCCTTGTGGCTGTAGGCTGAGGTCCCTGCTTTCTCACTGGATATGAGCCAGTGCCCCTCCTGGAGGCAGACCACGCCCTTTGCCGCGTGGCGCCTTCCAGGGTATATGGAATTCCTCTTGTGCTCTGATGCTCTGACTCGTGTCTCTGGCCTCTAGAAACTTCAGAGTCAGGTAGTTAAGTCAGGTCCACACAGTAGTCTCTCCTTCTTAAAGTCAACTGTGACTTTAACAGCCTAATCATGCGAATGAAACCCTTTATGTTTACACCTTACAAAAGGAGATCCAACCAGTCCATCCTAAAGGAAATCAATCCTGAATATTCATTGGAAGGACTGATGCTGAAGCTGAAGCACCAATACTTGGGCCACCTAATATGAAGAGCCAATTCATTGGAAAAGACTCGGATGCTGGGAAAGATTGAAGGCAGAAGGAGAAGAGGGTGACAGAGGATGAGATGGTAGGATGGCATCACTGGCTCAATGGACATGAACTTGGGCAAACTCCTGGAAATGGTGAAGGACAGGGTCTCAAAGAGTCAGAAAGACTTGGGAGACTGGCTGCAAGGCCACGGCACAGGCTGTGCGCATCAGGATGCAGTTCCGGGGCCGCCTCACCTGTCGGCCCAACGCGCTGCCCCGGAGCCCCAGAAAGCCAGGGCACTGGTCCACGTACCACACCTCACAGCTACAGACACTGTTCGCTGGGAAAGGCCTGGCAGGTCAGGCCTCACAGCTACAGACACTGTTCGCTGGGAAAGGCCTGGCAGGTCAGGCCTGAGGCCAGCCCCGCAGGTCTCCCCGCCATGGTGAGTCTGACCTTGACTCTAGCTGAGGAAAGCAGGTCTAGTTTAGTCAAAGCGTAACCAGCTCCCCGCTCTGCCTTCTTGGTTGGACTCGATTTCGTTTCGCATTTCAGCTTCTCCTCCACCTGCAAGAACCCTGTGGAAATTACTCCTAATGGTCCATGAAAAGATCAAGGACCTACCAGACTCAGATGCCTTCAGTTGCCATGTTCTAATTTATTG
This sequence comes from Nanger dama, assembly GCA_917880005.1. Lineage (NCBI taxonomy): Eukaryota > Metazoa > Chordata > Mammalia > Artiodactyla > Bovidae > Nanger > Nanger dama. The sequence goes on along the minus strand of CAKJTW010000118.1, from coordinate 469,403 downwards.
GCAATATGCTCACTAATGCTTTCCTGATTATTTCCTGGGCAGGCTGCTTTACCAGATGAAAAATGGCCAAAGACAGTTATTAATTAAATGAAAGGGCAGCAACCAAATGTGAAGATCTCAAACTCTTTTATTTTAAAGTATCTTTTTCTTTTTCAAAAGAAGCACTGGGTAGAAGAAAAAATTGTCATACCTTTTAGCTTATAAATTTATGTTCAGCATTCATATGCAACTAACTTCTGGTTTCATTTCCTATCAAACGAGTCTTTGAACTTGTTTTCCTTCTAAAATCATCCCAAATAAACTTGAATTAAGTACTGAGTCAGGCTGCTTTTGTTAAAGAAACACTGTGGAGAGAAAATTGAGTCCATTTTCAAAGTTGAAGAGGAAACACTGGTGAAAGAATAATTTATAAAGTGCATGGCGCTGCTAAACTGCTGAGCTCATCTTGTCTTTTTGAGACAGTGCTTTGTAGAGGCATGAAGAGACCAGAGGATGTTCTGATACAACCTCTTTGTCTTGCAGATAAAGAAACTGAGACAGCAGGCTGAAGTGACCTTCTCAAAGTCCCACAGATGGCTAGTGGCTAGCCCTGAGAGTCCAGATTCTCAGAGGCTCTTCCTATAGCTAGGTCATCTCTCTGATTCCTGAAACAGGGCCAAGGAGCCACCCTAACATGTCTCCAACACACTTACGGTTTCATGCAGAGGATGTTGCTAACGGAAATGCAGAATGACGTAAATTAGGCAGATCCTCATGTGTTACTGTTTTGAACAAAGACCGAACATCTGTCTTCGCTTTGCCCCTTGCAGGAGAATCTTCTGCGCGAGCTGCTTTGGATCCATCCTGACGGTCCTTTGCGGGGTGGGCCAGGCAGTGAGAGCGGGGGATGAAGTGAAGCATCTCACAGTTAGCAGCCAGCTGCTAGAGCCCTCACTCCAGAGCCCGTGGCCATCCCTTTGGGGGAAGGTCTGATGGGTGTCCAAAATGACTTCCCACTTCATTCCATGCCATTTCATTCCTTTTATCCTTAAAACTTGCAATCTCTCTTATCAAAGATTCAGTCGTAGTTTAATAAGTTATTCAAAACTATTTTTCTTGTTAATAAAGGACATTCTGAAGTTTAAAGATGATTTGCAAAAAAATCCAGTTAAGTGTGATGGATATACTGCCATAAAGCACAGACAGTAGTTTTATGTACAAAAAAAGATTGAAAAATGATTTTTAAAGCTTATGAGTTTTAGAAGCAAAACTTTTTAAACTGAAGTATAGTTAATTTACAATGCGTGAGCTTGAAGTGCACAGGGAAGTGAGTCACACACACACACATATATTCACATATTCTTTTCCAGATTATTTTCTATTGTGGGTTATTGCAAGATGTCGAGTATAGTTCCTTGTGCTATTCAGTAGGTCCTTGTGGGAAATAAGAACTTTAAACACAGAGCCTGACAATCTTGGCACCACCGACTTTTGAAGCCAGATAGCTTTGTGGAATCTGCCTGTCTTATGCCCTGGACAAAGTTTGGCATCTTCCCTGGCCTCCACCCACTAGAGGCCAGTAGCACACTCTCTCCCCCTGGTTGGGACAACCAACAATGTTTCCAGGTACTGCCAAACGTCCCTTGGGAGCCAGAATGGCACTGGTCAGTATCTAGTAGGACACTGGAGTGCATTTCAGATTTGAGTGGACATTGCGCCTGTTCCACAGACTCCGGAAGCCCTCAAAGATAGTTTTACAATAAAATCAATATTCAATATCACCAATACACAGCTGAATTCAATTTAAAGAACTTGTAACAGGCAGTGCTGCCCAAGGAAATCAAGCATCACTTGTCAATAGAGTAGCAGCGAGGGAGGAGGATCAGGAAACTCTGGTCCAGACCGATGTGGAGAGAGGTTGCTGAGAGCAGGCGGAAGCGGGTCGGGGGCACTCCAGCCACCTCGGCTCAGTAGACAGGCATCAGCGTGTTTTAAAAGGTGCTTACCTGCAGAATGCTTACTTCAAGCTCAGCTTTCCATCAGTTAACTTTTTAGACTGCTTAAAGTGATAACATCACATTGTGGAAAATTTGGAAAGCATATAAAAAGTAGAAAGAGGCACAAAGCAATCACCCTCAATCTGACCAAAAGAAAGCGCTCTTGAGCACACGGCGTTTCCACCCAGATGGTACTCTATGCATATTTTTTCATTTTTGAACTCACTTGTTTTGCTTTAAAATTGTTTATGCAGGAGTTTTCCTCCTACCAAGAAAAGTCTTTGGAAGAAAATATATCATAATTTAATTAACTATCCTCCCACTGTTGGGATTTTATAAACACTGCTAAAATAAAGCGATTTTTACCCTTGATAAGTGTCTCACATTTGTCACATAATTAGCTCAGCACCTAGCTCAATTCATAGCAAGTGCTCAGGGAACAAGCCCTTGTGAGTGTATTGTTCAGTTGCTTTCCTGAAACATTAAACTCTCACCAGCAGCATCTCATAACAGCTTCACCAGCATTAAATATTACTGTCTCTGCATTTTTCTGCAGTTTCTTTGGTGAAAATTAAACTCCTCATTATCTTAGTTTGCACTTCCTGATTGCTAATGAGGTTGACTACTTAGGTTGTTTATTAAATATTTTCATATTAGATGATCTGCTTATGATTTTGTTTTGAATTTAGTTCTTATTTGAAACTTAGTTCTTATTTACTTACATGAGCCCTTCTCTTAATAAGGATTTTAGACATTAACCTTTGACTTTTACTGATATCTATTTCCTTATTTTTTAGATTACACAATTAGACACAAAGTTGCATGAGGGGAAACTCCCAGGCTAGGTGAACTTTTAATAAAAAGAATAAAACCTTAGAAAAAATCTACTGCCATAAGACACAGTTGTCAGAATGAAATGATGGCAGAATTCAGACCTGAGGAAATGAAACAATTTGAAAAGGAATTTAAAATTATATTGCTAGAACTGTTAAATTTTTATAATTTACAGAAATAGAAAGAATAACAACTGTTAAGTGAGAATAGAAAAATCTCAGGATTCGGAAGGATCCATTTGGAAACCATGGAACTGAACAACACTGAAATTAAAAAAGTCACTAAATGGCTTACATTACTTTAAAAGATAGAACAAAACAGAGGATCAGTGACTTAGAAAACAGAACTAAGGATATTGTTCAGAATGACGTACAGAGAAATAAAAGTCAAGTCAGAGATAGGAAGCGCTGGTTAAATCAAAGCTACATCTAACAGAAGTTCCAGAAGCAGAAAAAGAAAACTGATGACTCAGACACTGCAGCAGGTAACAGCGCAGAATTATCCCTAATTGAAGACACATAGGAGTCCTCAAACTGAGGCTCACTGAGAGACGAGGACGAAACGTTTACAAAGGAGTCCAGTCACAGACATATATGAGAAACACCAGGGCAGAATAAAATACTTCAAACGTCAGAAAAAAATGACAGACGGGCCGCAGAGTTTTCATCAACATAAACAGGCATGAACGCCTTCAAGTAATAGTTTCAAGGGCTAAGGAAAAATAACCACCAACCTAGAATTCAGAGAAATTGCACAGATATATTTAGACACAACCATTCCTGTACTTCACTTCCCTGGTGGCTCAGCTGGTTAAGAATCCGTCTGCAATGCAGGAGACCCCAGTTAAATTCTTGGGTATTATAAGTATTATTATGTTTATACCAATGGTTTCCAAGTTCGTCTGCATATTGGAATCACCTTGGAAGTTCCACAGAAGCTTAGGTCCATGTCCCACTCCCAGGAATTATGATTTAGCTGAGCTAGGGTTTGGCCTGGGTTTGGGGATTTTTCTAATGTGCATGTTTTTCTAATGTGCCAGCGATCGTCAAACTCTGAAAATCACTGGTATAGAGTCTTGAATTAAGTACTGAAGTATGAACTTTAACAAAAGTGAACCCAGAAAAGCAATAAAAAGTGTTATAAAATACAGTCGGCAAAGAGTCAGCAAAATGTGATAGCCAGTTAAATAATACAGGAAACAATCCCACGGCTTCCCAGATGGTAAAGAATCAGCCTGCAATGCAGGAAACCTGGGTTCGATCCCTGGGTTGGGAGGATCCCCTGGAGAAGGAGAGTGGGAATACCCACCACAGTATTCTGGCCTGGAGAGTCCCATGGACAGAGGAACCTGGCAGACTACAGTCCAAGGGGTAGCAAAGAGTTGGGCATGACTGAGCACCTTTCACTTAAACAATCCAAATTGGATCTTCATTACAAAATACAGTAATAATAGTAAAAATCATATTTATTTGAAAAAGCCCAGGAACTGAAACTCTAAGTAATAAGTAGAAAAGAAAGTAGCAAGTTCAGAGGGAAGTTAATGTGTTTCTAGATTCTCATCTTCTTTGTGAAGAGAGTTTAGAGTTAACTATAAAATTCATTTGAAAATATAAAGCTAAATCACTTGTTTAAAAGTTCTAGGTGACCATTTAAAGAACAGACACAATATGTTTTAACTTTCAAATGGTGAAACAGGGAAATAAAGAAAATGTTCAGTTTAACAAAATCACTCAAGAGGAAAAACAAGGAAAATAATGTTAAATAGCAAGCAGAACAATTCTGGAAAGAACTTCAAATGAATCAGTAACCATAATAAATGAAAATAAATTAGAAATCACTTTTCTAAAAACAGATTTTTTAACCAGATAGACCCTAAAATTGAAGTTTTGAATAGATATCAAAATAGGGTGTGGAAATCCTAAATAAAACGACAGACTCACAAAGGAACTGTCCGGGGACCAGTCCACTGCTTTGAGTTCACACACCCTCAGGAATATCGTGAGAACTGGACGATCAAGAGAGCTGGATTTGTGGAGAGCGGTGCTGGTGAAAGTGATGCTTACACCTCGAGCCTTCCTGAACCTGTAGCGGGCTCGACTGCAGCCCTTGGAGAGCCTGACACATGTGCGATGCTGTGAGCAGACACCCTGAGCAGAGGCGGCCTCTGGCCCCAGAGGTTCTGGTCAGCTGCTTCAGCAGGTGCACGTAGAGAGGGCCACTGTGTGGTGACCACGTGTATGGCCACATGTCGCTAGGAGAACGTGTCCCCCTGTGCCAGCTGTAGGCCATGCAAAATGGGGGAGACAGACCGGAAACAGACACGGATACACACATGTGCACATATGCACACACACACAAGTTTAGGTTCTGCCCCAGAGGTCCACCTGAAGCATCTGAGGACCTTGCGCAGCAGATGTCCGAAGTGCAGCTCGGGAGCACCAGTGAGGGTGTGAGCAACCCGGAGGAGCCCCAGAAGGCCCTCCAGAGCCCCGTGCAAAACCTCTGCTAGACCCGCAAGGCAGAAATGCTCTCCTCACTCCTCTGTCCCCATGCTCCAGCTGCCCCAAGGGTGGCGCCTGCCTAAGGGCCGGCACTCGCAGCCACGAGGCTTAGCTGGGCGAGGGGTAGTAAGTGAACACGAACGTTCTGATGGACAGCTCAGCCTCACTTGGTTGATTTCTGAATTGAGAGGTGATGCAGGACTTCGAGTGGCAACCTGGAAGGCAGAGGCGAGGCAGGAGCTGCCCAAGCCCACAGCCGTATAGGAGGGTCCCCAGTGAGCACACTTTTAAAGAGACAGGGAACAAAATAAAGTCTGGCTTTAATCACAGCATGATTTGTGTTTGTTCTACATAGCAGTCACACAACATCCAGCCACATACGCCCCGTGAAGAAACACCAAACTCAAGGAAACAGAGAGGCTGCGTGTAAAGAGATGGGGAATGACAGACAATTGCCACACAAGAGAAAACTCGAATGGCTTTATGACTATGAAATGGCTTTAGAACTACAACTACAACTAGGCAAAAGATCCTAAGAAAAACTTTGTCACCAACTAAAATACCATCTTTAATAATAAAAGCAATAAATTTCTAAGACTGGTAATCATCAACACACATACACACGCATCTCATAGGATAGCCTCAACATACACAAGACGAAACTGACAGAGAGAGAAGCAGCTGACGAGTCTAAACTTGAAGATTTATGATCTTCAGTAAACAGAAGACACTTGCCGTTGTGTCTTAGCACAATACACACTTCTCTCACTAACAAATCAGACTTCCAAAATATCAGCAAAAATAGAAAACATTAAAATACCATAATTGATGGTATCGATATTATAAATGAGAGTATCTTATCCATCTATGAGATAGAGATAGGTAGATAGAGATGGAGAGAGAAAGACAGAGAGGGGCAGAGAGGAGAGGTCTCCCAGAACCCAGACAAAAACAGGCTACACATTCTTTTCAAACACATAAAATATGTTTTTAAAATTTGGATACATACATAATAGATCACAAAGGAAGTCTTGAAAAATACCAAAGATCTGAAAACATGTGGTCCACAACAAATTTAGAAATAAAATTTTCAAGTCAGTTAAAATGCACTCATACATTTGGAAATAAATAATACTTTCAAGTAATTCATGGGTCTGGAAGAAATTGTAATGGAGATTATGAATACTGAGAACTGAATGACGACCAAAGACCTACACACAAAAATCTGTGGAAAGTAGATGAAAGAGGATGTTAGAAAGAATCCATAATATTAGAAAACAAGAGAGATTTTAATTAATGAGCTAGAAATGCAGTGGGAGAATTCAGATATTACAGGGTAAAAACCAGTGTAAAACCAAAAGATAATAGAGATCAAAATTATGAAAATAGTAAATAAAGAAACAGTGGAGAGAAACAAATCAAAAGATTCTTTATAAAGAACTAATCAAAATATAAATTTTTTCTTGATAATTAATTAATCAAGACAAAGAAGGAGGAGAGTGAAAAAGTTGGCTTAAAGCTCAACGGTCAAAAGACTAAGACCGTGTCATCCAGTCCCATCACTTCATGGCAAATAGATGGGGAAACATTGGAAACAGTGGCAGACTTTATTCTGGGGAGCTCCAAAATCACTGCAGATGGTGACTGCAGCCATGAAATTAAAAACGCTTACTCCTTGGCAGGAAAGTTATGACAAACCTAGACAGCATATTGAAAAGCAGAAACATTACTTTACCAACAAAGGTCCATCTAGTCAAGGCTATGGTTTTTCCTGTAGTCATGTATGGATGTGAGAGTTGGACTATAGAGAAAGCTGAGCACCAAAGAACTGATGCTTTTGAACTGTGGTGTTGGAGAAGACTCTTGAGAGTCCCTTGGACTGCAAGGAGATCCAACCAATCCATCCTAAAGAAGATCAGTCCTGAGTGTTCATTGGAAGGAATGATGCTGAAGCTGAAACTCCAGTACTTTGGCCACCTGATACGAAGAACTGACTCATTGGAAAAGACTCTGATGCTGGGAAAGATTGAAGGCAGGAGAAGGGGATGACAGAGGAAGAAATGGTTGGATGGCATCACTGGCTCAATGGACATGAGTTTGAGCAAGCTCCGGGAGTTGATGGACAGGGAGGCCTGGTGTGCTGCAGTCCATGGGGTCTCAAAGAGTTGGACAAGACTGAGCGACTGAACTGAACTGATGTGGTAGACAATTTTCCTTAAAAATTAAATTACTGAGACTTCTATTTTAACTGATAATTACTCTAGTCCAAAGTCTAGAAAGGAGGAAAGACTCTCTTTTTACAAGGCAAGGATCCCTTTGGTAACTACACATGATAACGCAGGAAAAAAAGAGAAAATTATGAAAAATTCTCTGCACAGCAGAGAAAAAAAGTCAACAAAATGAAAAGGCAACCTACAGAATGAAAGAAAATATTTGTAAACCACACATATAATAACGGGTTAATATATCCCCCCGCAAGAAAAAAATATATATATATTAGGAGCTCAAAAAATCCAATAGCAAAAAATCGAATAATCCAGCTGACAGATGGGCAGAAGACCTGAGTAAACATTTTTCCAAAGCAGACATACAAATGGCTGACAGATACATGAAAAGGTGCTCAGCATCACTAATCAACAGAGAAGTGGAACTCGAAACCGTAGCACAATACCACCTGGCACCTGTTAGAACGTATTTATCAAAAAGATGACAAGTGTCAGCAAGGGTGTGGAGAAAAAGGAGCCCTTGCACACTGTAGGTGCAAATGTAAATTGGTGCAGCCGCTATGGAAAACCATAGGAAGTTTCCTCAAAAGATTAGGTGTTTCATTCCTGGGCATATCCAAAGGAAACCAAGTCAGTATCTCAAAGAGATATACGTATTCCCAGGTTTATTGCAGCGTTATGCACATTAGCCAAGATACAGAAACACCCTAAGTCCTAAGTGTCCTTTGATGGATTAACAGATAAAGAAGATGTGATGATAGATAGATAGAGAGACAGATGGATAGATAATGGATTATTATTCATCCAAGAGAAAGAAGAAAACCCCGCCGTTTGTGACAACAGGGATGGACTTGGAAGACCTTCTGCTAAGTGAACTAAGTCAGCTAAAGAGAGGAACTGTAAGATCTCACTTATATGTGGAATCTAAGAAAGAAAAAGTTCGACTCATAGAAACAGGGAGTAGAATAGTGGCTCTCAAGGGCTAGAGGTAGGGGAAATGGAGAGCTATTCATCCTTCAGAGGGTATAAGCATTCAGTTAAAGATGAGCAAGTTCTGGGAATCTAAAGCTCTTGACACCTCGAAGGTCCAGCATCAGCGATGCCTTGGCAACCGTATCACTCAGACGGGAGGTCACTGAGGGGAGCGCCCTGCCTCTTGTGTAGCCCCCCAAGCCCGCTGGCCTGGGCACTCTCCCAGAGGGGCTTTTTCAGGTGTTAGGAATCTGCTCTCAGTGAGAAGAATCCTACATGACAAGGCATTCGGAAAATGGAACTTTCAGAGGCCCTGAGAAGATGGCGAGAGATTTGGCAGATACTTGGGAGGTTCCAGCTGAGGTGGCTGAATGCTGAAAGATGGAGGGACATGTTTGTTTCTTCCAAACTGTTGAGACCAAAGGGCTTTATTCTCCAGCAACGCACTCCTTCCCGGGAAAGCCCCAGATCTCCATGGCATGCATGGGATTTCTGTTCACATTCATAATCATCTTTGGCACCAGCCTGGTGAGATGGTTCCTGTTAAACTTTAATCTCCTGCATGTGGCCTCCTACTTGGCCAAATTTCCAGCTAAAAATAAAATCTGCCTATCAACAAATATTTTAATATTGACTTTGCTGCCTGCGTCCATGCTGGTTACCAGATTAGGTAACCACGTCTAACAGAGCGCCATTTGCAATCAAGTATTAAATCAAGTGACACTCAGTAACATGCGCATCTCTGGAACTTTTTTTTCAATATGCAAAACATAATGAACATTCCACTGTGAAGCATCTGCATTACGAATGGAGACCAGGGCCATCCCGAGCTGGAAATGAGGGGCCTCCTTGCTTCTCCACCCCAGCTGGTGCCTCACCCAGACCGCAGAATGCTGCCTCCCAGTAGCCGCCCCTCCCTGGGAGCCCCCGATGCAGTGGCCAGCATGACCCCCCTCAGAAACGGCTCCGTGCCAGGGACAGACGGCATAGCTTGCCGGACGAGGACACGCAGGGGCCAGTGGCCTGCCTCTCCGTGGTGCCGAGCCCACCTGGTGCCCCTCACTGAACCCCTGCACTTCCTGAGATGCTCAAGGGCCCATCTGGGTGGATCTGGAGTTTCTCAACAGCACTTTCTTTAGACGTTCCCACAGACCGGGTATCTAGAGTAACCACAGCTGAGGCTCCATCAGCATCTACTTAATTTTCTTACGACTCCGTGCTTATGCTTTGGAGTCGCTCCTTAGAAAAATAACTAGGTGAGGAAACCCTTTCCAAGAAATGGTTTTCCCTCAAACGGTTTTCCCTTTCGATCGCCAAAAACCAGACGCAAAAATCTGCATTCGTTTGCTCGTGTGATCTGTCATCTCTGAAGGCCAAGAGCTGAAACGTTCCCCGTCTGCCAGGGGCGGCTGGGCTGATGCCCCTCCAGGGAATGGGTGTGCGAGCATGCTCAGTCACTCAGTCGTGTCCGACTCTCTGTGACCCCCTGGACTGCAGCCCGCCAGTCCATGGAATTTTCCAGGCAGGAACACTGGGAGTTCCCCCAAAAACGCTTAGTGAACAAAACCTGGGTGTCCGCATGGCTTCTTGTCGCACTTACTTGGTTTTCTAGATGTAAGGAAATGAACGCGGTTCAAGTCAACAGTTTCTCTGCCACAGTGAAGCTCCAGGCAGGGACTCGAAAGCGTAAGGACGGGGTGGTAAGCTAGTAGTGGAGCTCGGGTGGCGGGAGTCTCCCCCCGCAGGAGGGACGGGGGAGGGCAGAGCAGAGGTGCCGCGGTGAGGCTAAAGAGGGTGCAGACGGGGTCGGTCAGGGTGCCAAGCCCAGGGCAGTTTCATTTGGTTGTCTGAGGTTTTGGTAAAGTGCCTTTTGATTACTTTAGACCAAAAGAACAAGACGAAGGGGAATGAGAGCAGAAATAAAGACACTGCAGAGGTGCAGTGACCCAGGTGGGGGCAGGCGCCAGATTGCCTCCAGCACCCTCCACCCCTCGGCCTGAGTGACTGCCACACCGCGCGGCTGTGTGCCATCCCAGTGGCTGTGAGCTGGGGCCGCCTGCCGTCACCACCTGGCCGAGCTCAGAGCAGAGGCAAGGGTCGGAGACCCAGCTGGGACCGTGCACCCCAACCCCCTACCCAGAGGACGGGCTCCTCAGCTCAGGGGGGTCCTCTGGGCTCACCCCTAGAGGTCTTTCTTGCCCAGTCTGTTTCGTGGAGAGTGACTCCGCAGGTCTGCAGCCCGCCATGACCGCGGCTCCCACTGAGAGACCGCCCCTCCACCCCACCTCAGCCCTCCCGGCCCTGGCGTGGTGATGGCGCCCACTGCTGCCAGGCTAGGAGGCTGCCCGCCCCAGGGCCCATCATCAGACTCTCCTTGTTTGATTCCTTGGTGATGACTTCTGATTTCTTCTGGGAACCTGGTCAGGGGACCTAGGAAGAGACCTGGGGAATAGGATCCAGCGCCAGAGGGCTCACACAACTGACAAATGCGCAGACCACCCTTCGCTGGGGAAAACGTGACCCAGGGAACTCGCCTGAGACAGCAGGGGCCACAGTCAGCCAAGCGATCACGGGACGGAGGCCGCTGGGGATGCAGCTGGGACAGAGCAAGGCTGCCCTGACACTGCGGTGGCCACAGGCCCCACACTCCAGGTCGCTTTGCTCCTGGCTGGCAGGGAGCACACTACAGCTGGCGCAGGAGGGGCAGGGCCCCTGGGAGTGGGCTGCTCAGGTGCAGAGCCGGTAGCGGAGCTCTGTTGGTGGAGGACTCTAAACTGATGCCTCTACTAAGTCCGCTGCTTTGGCGATCACTATGCACCAGCCGTTCTAAGTAAGTCAGGGAGGAAGTGTTCCTCCCGCAGAGCCAGGCTCCCCTGTGCACACGGGCATGGCACAAATGCCAGCCACGGCTGCAGGGACAGAGGCAGGCCGCTGGGGCCAGGAGTGTGGGGCAGAGGCTCACAGGGAGTTAGGACTGTGACCAGCGCAGAGCAGGGACCGCAGCAGCTGTGCACGGCTTCAGTTACTTCTTCTCATTCATCCTCTGCCTCGCCTACAGCCCACATGCGGGGCATCATGGCTCCAGACGTCAGGTACAGGCAGGGGATGACCAAGCGGCCTCATCCTGTGACGACAGCGGCTGATGGGACTTAGCTCCCAGGGAGGGGTGAAGGTTTCTTCATCTGAACAGAGGGAGAGGATGATGCTGGGCAGGTAGGGGCACACAGACCTGGCTGGCCACTCTCCAGCTGATGCCCCACCCATCAGCCCCCCCACCTCTGCTGACCGCCCCTCCCGTATCCCTGGGGGCTGCTCCCCAGGCTGCCCTGGTTGAGCCAGTGGAGGAAGAGAGTGAGTGCTCTCCTCACTTTGGTGACGCACCTGCTCCCCTCCACGGCCCAGTCAGCCCTTGCGGGGCGGGGGGGTCGTGTGCAGCCCCCAGCGGGGCTTCTGGCTGCCCGGCTTCCCTGGGACCCCCTCCCCCACTGCACTCCTCACTGGGTTGGAGTCCTGCTTCCTGCCAGGCCCTTGCCTGGCACTGTTCTTCCCAAAGCCCAAGTGTCGGCCGCAGGGCATCTCCTGGATCCCCGGCCAGACTGGTGGTGCCCGCAGGCGACCGCGGGTTCTGCTGCCCCACCCCCAGAGCGGGAAGCCCCCAGCTCCTCACCAGGGCAGCGCCTGCCTTCTCTCTGGAGCCCATCCTGCCCGCCCCCCGCCCCCAGGCACGAGCACCCCCCTCACCACACCTGTGCCATGCCTCCCTGACTTGTGGTCACCCTGGACGCCTCTGTCTCTGTGTCTAGAAAGGGTCTCTAGGTCAGGGTCAAAGTGCAGTGTAGACATCAAGCTGGACCTGCAGCCTCCAGGAGCCCTCGGTCCCTCCCCGTCCGCGTTTCTGCTGGAGGAGCCTGGGACCTCTTGTTAGGTTCCACCTGCAACAAAACAGGAAGAACACTGTCCGGGGGGCCGGTCTTCAGGAGTGTCTGTGTTTGCAGAGCCACACGATGCCTTGGCATCCACATGTTTTCAGTAGAAGCTTTTAATTAGACAGGGGAGAGTTTTTTGTCATGAAGTTCAAAGGACATGGATGGGACATCGGAGGGCTCCCCTCTTCAGAAACTGGTTGGCACAAGAGAAAAGACACACTCACCCTGACATAGGGGAGAATCAGCTCCCCATCACCCCACCGTGATGGGGTGATTCCGGAAATCAGTCCTGAATGCACATTGGAAGGACTGACGCTGAAGCTGACGCTCCAGTACTTTGGCCACCTGAAGTGAAGAGCTGACTCATTTTAAAAGACACACCCTGATGCTGGGAAAGATTGAGGGAAGGCGGAAGGAGAAGGGGGATGACAGAGGATGAGATGGTTGGATGGCATCACCAACTCAATGGACATGAGCTGGAGTAAACTCTGAGAGTTGGTGAAGGACAGGGAAGCCTGGCATGCTGCAGTCCATGGGGTCGCAAAGAGTCAGACACGACTGAGCGACTGAACTGAACCGAACCTGAACATGAAAAGTGGAAACCAAAACTGATTAAAAAGATAAAAAGAAACCCAGAAAAAAAATACATAAAGCAAAAAGGCATAATGAGATTTAAAGAAACATAACTAATAACCTCAGGGCAATAAGACGATATGAAACAAGGGCACAATACTACAAAAAAGGAACTTTTCAAAGCTCCTTAGTGAAACACGATGACTGTGCTTTACAGTTTCAAGGCAAATAAAAAGTAAAGAGGAACCCCCACGAGGCCCCCATGAGTCACGCCTATTGATGACACAAGAGAGCTGGGTGGCCAGGCTGATTCTGAGCAGTCTGGAACCTTCTCTTCCTTCTCTTTTGACACTCCTCTCCTTCAGAAAATTGAGAGAAAAATCCAACAGATACCCTTTGTCCTCAACAGCAACTCAGTCCTAGCCAAGGCAGTGGTTTGGAGGAGCCTACGTAGAGAGGGAAAAAAATGAGGAAAAGGAGGAATGACAGACGATGTATTCCAGTTTGGCTTCAGAAAGCACTTTGAAATTGTCAACCAAGGTTGACAAGGATTGATGAGCTGGACATCTGAACCTGGAGTGGATTCTGAACCAGGGTTTACCACTTCCTAAGCACGTTACCTTGGAGCTTAGGGGAGGGCATCACGGAACCTCTCCAAGACTTGGTATCTCATCCCTAAAACAGAGATGCTCTGGTCCTCACCCACCTCCTGGGGATGTTGTAAGGAGGCAATGCCATAACAGACACGTGGGCAGAACCCTCTGCACCCCCCCGGCACCAGCCCGGGAGGCTGTCAGGCTCAATGCCCTGCAGCTGGGCTGCCCGTCACCCTGGCCTCCACCCGGCTCCCCCTTCCCATCACCTTCATTCCCAGCCTCCTTCTTCTCCTCTCCCTCGATTGCCAGGATGAGGTAGTTACACTTTCCTTCCTTCCAAAGTCAGTTGCAAACTTTAAAGCCCCATTATTTTAAATTATTGAAGATGCTTACGTTTGAAGTTGAAGTTTAAGCTGTCAGGAAGTTTCACCTTCAAAGTCCCTGAGCTGGTTCAAAAATCCCTTGTTTCCTTGATGGGATTTCCAAGCCCCTCGGAGCCTGTCTGAAGTGAAACGGTCCCCACTGGGGCCCTTCTGGAGAATATGATGGAGCCCTCGAAACTGTCAGCATCGTCAGTTTGAACCAGGGCGTCACACACCCTGGTCTGAAACATCTGTGCGCTTTCTGAGGAGTCATTGTGAATGCTGACCTCACAGCTAGCATCGTAAAGTCAAGAATCCAGAGATTTCCTGCGAGAACGAAGAGCGGGCAGTGTGGCTTCCCGGGGCAGACGCTGGGCACCCCACGGCCTTTCCGGGGCTCCGGGCCTCTGCCTTCTGACAGCCCGGAGTCAGGCCAGCGCTGGGGGGCCGCACCTGGGGAAGGCTGCCCAGCAATCCCGTGACTCTCGGACAGCAGCAGAGCACTGCCTCGACAGAGGTTGCCAGGGAGTCCTGATTAGTTTCCAAAACTCCTTTACAAAAGGAGAGTTAAATGTTCCACTTAGAGAAAAGGCATGTCAAGTGAACGCAGGTTGGTGGTTGCCAGGGGCTGTGAAAAGCGAGAGGGGAGAAGCTGCTTAATACAGGGTGGGTTTTCCTTTAGAAGGATGAAAGCCTTTCTGAACTAGAGGCAGGAGCCGAGTCCGCAACACTGTGAATTTGTCCCATGCCACTAAGTTGCTCACTTAAAAATGGTTGCTTTTACACTGTGTAAATTTCACCCAATAAACTGTTTCAAAAGTCATTCCCCAGTTCTCTGCCCTCCGACTGGCCAGGCTCATCAGCCCTGGGTCAGGGTGGTAGGAGAGTCTGGTGCGTGGCACAGCAAGCAGAGCTCGAATCTGGCGCCTTCCAGACTGGGGTCCCCTTCCCACCTCTGCTCTGAAGTCGTTGGATGACCCAGCGGGGTGTCTACCAAAGCTGCTTTGTCCAGTGAGGCCACAGGATTATTTTTTAATAGTTCATACGTTTTTCTGGTTTCTAAAGCCATGTAACATAAATGTAGTATGTATAATACATAATAAAAATACTTAAAATCGTAATTTCAGTGAAGATGGCATTTTATATTTTGATATATAGCCTTCTGTGCCTTTCACATTTATATGTTAAGGTGCTTTTGGATCTCCATACTTTGTTTAACAAATCCCTCCTTTTTGCCTCTTGTGGGTGAAGTCCTGCAGAAGCTTCGAGATGCCCCTTTCCCTCCCTCGCTCTCAAGACGTGCACCCCCAGGTGGACGTGAGGAATTGGGAAGGTCTCGGCATTGCCTGCCATTCAGCCTTCTCTTTAAAATCTCTGCCTTTTCCCTCTCCTTCCCTTGTCTTCACAGTTTTGATTGAAACAATACCAGTGTTCAACCTCCTCGAGGCATCTGTTTATTTTCTCTCCCTTGACTTTCAGAAAGCTTAGCGGATGACTCATTTGTATGTGGTGTGTGTGCGTGTGACTCATCTGTATGTGGTATGTGTGTGTGTGTGTTAAACAGAGCAGAGTAAAAAGGAAGTGAAGCCTGGAATAATTATCCATACTTGATTCTCCCACAAATATTTCAGTAAGAAATAAATCTTGTTTCCCTTGACAGGAATTTGCATCTTTGCTCACAAGAGTGTGAATCTGTCCAGAACAACTTCCAGGACAACTCGCAGCTCCGGGGGTGGGGGGCAGCATGGATTGCAGACCTGCCAGGACCCAGGCCTCCTCCCGCGGTGCACGCAGAGTGGGCCAGCCCTGCCAGCGGGTGCTGTGGAGGGACACTCTCCAGTCCCATCTCTCGGTTCCCCTCTCCCAGCCCCTCCCTGCGGCTCGCCCCCTGCCTCCTGGCCCACCTTGACCCAAGTGAGGCCACTCATGGTCCGCTATAACCAAGAGGCAGCTGATGGGCATGGTCCCACTCAGTGAGAGACTAAGGTCCACTTCTCTCTGGTGCTGGACAGCAGAATGACTGAAACAAAAGGATGGTGAACAGTGGAGCCTAGGCTTCTGGTGAGAGGTCCTGGGCTGGCCACCGGAAGCAGGGCTGGGGTGGGGGTTGCTTGTTCTCGGGAGGGGCTGCCAGGTAGAGGCCGTAGGAAACCCTCGCCAAGAAGAAAGTCCTCTTCAAAGAGACCTAGAAGCTCCACCTGCCAAGCTGACGTGAACTGTCCCTTATCTGCCCTGGGTGCCTTCATCTGCGGCTCCCCTCACTTTCAAGTTTACTGAAACAGCTCAACAACAAGTAAGCATCCTCATTGTCTTCTGAGAGCTCTCCCCAAACCCCAGAGCGTCCTCATTGTCTTCTGAGCTCCCCTCTCAAATCCGGTGTTGCCTTTCCTCCTGCTTGGAATAAAAGCCCCACTCTCTGGTGTTGGAGAAGGCTCTTGAGAGTCTCTTGGACTGCAAGGAGATCCAACCAGTCCATCCTAAAGGAACTCAATCCTGAATATTCATTGGAAGGACTGATGCTGAAGCTGAAGCTCCAGTCCTTTGGCCACCTGATGTGAAGAGCTGGCTCATTGGAAAAGACTCTGATACTTGGGAAAGATTGAAGGTGGGAGGAGAAGGGGACGACAGATGGTTGGATGGCATCACTGACTCGATGGACATGAGTTCGAGTAAACTCCGGGAGTAGGTGATGGACAGGGAGGCCTGGCGTGCTGCAGTCCATGGAGTCACAAAGAACTGGACACGACTGAAGCGACTTAGCAACAGCAGCAGCAGCAGAATGACTGAACTGAACTGAACTAACCGAGAGGCGGGGCTCGCCTGACTTGCCCGCACTTCCCCCCACCGCCTCACGGTGGCGCTCCACCCGAGCGCCCGCTCTGGGAGGGACCAGCAAGGAGCAAGAGCTGAGCTCAGGGAGGTCCCGCCCGGCGTCAGCAGGGCTTTAGTGAAGTTCTGCAGGAGCACGTGCCTGGGGCGGAGCCTGCAACAGAGGGGGCTGCCTCTAAACCCCAGGCTGAGCCCCGGTCTTCACACTCCGCTGCACAGGACGAGCTCAGCTGGGGACATCTTCATGCCCGTCACCAGCAGCGTCCCTCTCCGACTGGCAGAGCCACCACTTCCGGAACCCGCGCTGCCCTTCAGGGTGCCCCTCAGCACCTCCGTGCCCAACCGTGAAGGTCAACGTAGAATTACAGCCGCCAAAGAAAAGACCACAGGATCAAGGATTCAGGCACTTCCTGGGTGAGAGTATATACGGGTGGCTCCAATCCCTAAGGAAGGCCGCCCGCTAAGACTCCAGCCGCGGCTGCAGAAGCACTGAACGGGTCCTCGGAGGAGGAAGCCACAGGTATCGACTCATGGCCAGCTACACCACTGCAGGCTTTCGTGCTTGCCTGCGTGCTCAGCCACTGCAGTCGTGTCCAGCTCTGTGACCCCATGGACTGCAGCCCGCCAGGCTCCTCTGCCCATGGGTCTCCAGGCAAGAATGCTGGAGTGGGTCGCCATGCCCTCCTCCAGGGGATCTTCCCCACCCGAGGATCAAATTGTGTCTCCTGCCTTGGCAGGCGGAGTCTTTACCACCAGCACCACCTGGCGAGCCCTGAGGGCTTTCGTAGTTTTGTACATTTTCTGTGTTCAGGTTGTGTGTGCACCTTTTCAGAGGTGTTGACCGTCTTCTTCTCTTCTCATTACCACCGTTATTTTATAGACAGGTTGTCACAGGTTAATTTTACAATTTGGTCTTTAGGGAACACGATATCCATTGGGACTGTCCCATCTGCTTTCCAAGAAGGTCCTAATGAAAGCCATCCCTTTCCTCCAATTGCTTCTTCGTCCGTTGCTCTGTCTCAGCACCAGAGGTAGTGTTTGCTCCCTAATCCTGCTGTATTCTATGCAGCATCCTCTTACTCCCTGACCAGTTAACCTCTCTTCCTAGTTAGAATTCTTTGCATCAGTGACAGACTTTATTTTCTTGAGCTCCAAAATCACTGCAGATGGTGACTGCAGCCTTGAAATGAAAAGACGCTTGCTCCTTGGAAGAAAAGCTACAACCAACCTAGACAGCATATTAAAAAGCAGAGACATTACTTTGCCAACAAAAGGCCATCTAGTCAAAGCTACAGTTTCTCCAGTGGTCAGGTATGGATGTGAGAGTTGGACTATAAAGAAAGCTGAGCAACGAAGACTTGATGCTTTTGAACTGTGGTGTTGGAGAAGACTCTTGAGAGTCCCTTGGACTGCAAGGAGATCCAACCAGTCCATCCTAAAGGAAATCAGTCCTGGGTGTTCATTGGAAGGACTGATGTTGCAGCTGAAAGCCCAATCTTTTGGCCACCTGATGCGAAGAACTGACCCATTGGAAAAGATCCTGATGCTGGGAAAGATTGAAGATGTGAGGAGAGGAGGACGACACAGGATGAGATGGTTTGATGGCATCACTGACTCAATGGACATGAGTTTGAGCAAGCTCTGGGAGTTGTTGATAGACAGGGAAGCCTGTCATGCTGCAGACCATGGGGTTGCAAAGAGTCAGACACAACTGAGGGACTTCAGTGAACTGATGTCAAGTGTTCCTTGATAACATAACTGGTGTGTTTCTGTCTCCTGACTGGATACTGGATGGCATAATCGGTATTATATGAAGGTCTTAGTCTAAAGGAGAACTTGGAAATGCACATAGAATTCCCCCAGAGCAAAAATATGCACGCCAAAAATAGAAATGGAACAAACGAAGGAGACTGCATGGAGAAAGGCAGTCTGCAGTCTGCTGGAAGTGGGGGCGCGCAGCAACCACATTACGTGAGCGTGAGCTGGCTTAGCTCGCCCTTTAAAAGGGGAGATTGTGGGCGTGAAGCAGAATCGACACTGTGTATGCAAGAGGCACACTTACACCAAAGAAAGTCAGAAAAAGTGAAAGTGAGGACAAAGATGCACCAAAGGCGCAGAGGATCGTAATCTTGGTATCTGACCAGACTGAAGTCAGGCAAACCCGAATCAACAGACACAAGGGAGCGCAGCTGATAAGGACACCGGGCCCTCCCGGCGGCCCAGCGGCTGATGGCCCACCTCACCGGCTTGATTCCCGGTCCGGGGAACTGAGGTCCCATCCGCTGCAGGGCACTGAGCTCAGGCCACAGCTAGAGAGCTCGTGGGCCTCAGCCTCGCTGCCACACTAAGACCAGACGCAGCCAAATGAATGGATGACACTTTTAAAAATGGAAAGCCTGCAACTTGCCGTGAAGGACGTGAGGCACACTTCCTTTCACTGTGCTTCATCTTCATTGCATTTCACTGACGTGGAGTTTTTACGAAGGAAAACTTCGTGGCAACCATGGCAACCAAGACTGTGGGTGCCGTTTTCCCAGAGTACTTGCTCATCTTGTGTGTCTGCGTCACACTGTGGTGATCTTGGCAAGCTTTTTCACCGTTACTGTATTTGTTATGATGATATGTGATTTTTGATGTTGCTACAGTGACTTGCTGAAGGCTCAAATGACGGTTGGCATTTTTAACGATAAAATATTTTAATTAAGGTATGAACGTGAAGTCGCTCAGTCATGTCCGACTCTTTGCGACCCCATGGAGTGTAGCCCTCTGTCCATGGGATTCTCCAGGCAATACTACTGGAGTGGATTGCCATTTCCTTCTCCAGGGGACCTTCCCGACCCAGGGACAGAACTCTCACATTCCAGGCAAATTCTTTTACAGCTGAGCCACTATGTACACTTTTTAGACATAAAGCTATTAGACAGTGTGGTGCAAACGTAATTTTACATACACTGAGAAACCAAAACAATGCGTGTGATTCATTTTATCGTTATCTTTGTGCTGTGTGCTAAGTCGCTTCTGTCTTGTCTGACTCCGTGCACCTCTAGTAACTGTGGCCCGCCAGGCTCCTCTGTCCATGGGATTCTCCAGGCAAGGGTACTGGAGTGGGCAGCCATTCCCCTCTCCAGGGGATCTTCCCGACTCAGGGACTGAACTGGCATGTCTTACATCTAACCTGTATTGGCGGGCGGGTTCTTACCACCAGCACCAGCTGGGAAGCCCGTTGTTATATTTGCTTTGCTCAGTGCAACTGCTCAGTGCAATGCTCTGGAGCCAAACCTGAAATATCTCCAAAGAATGCCCGTACACACCAACTTAAATACAAACTTAATTAGATGTAAGAAGAGTAAACAGAAATACATTTATAGAAGAATTTAATCCACATCTCTCAACAAAGATAGGCCAAGCAGCCAACAGTAGAGATGTAGGTGACCTAAACAACATAATCAATAAACAATGAGGAGATTTTATACTTACAGCACCCTAAACTCCAATATTGCAGAATATACATTTTTTCAAGTGTACACAGAATGTTACAAACAAAAAGTTCAATACATTCTAAAGAATAAAATTATAAAAATGGGCATTTTCTGACCAGTATCAGTAAAAATATAAATTACTAAAACAAAATCAAAAAATAAAAAGCCCTTCTATCTAGAAAAAATTTAAATGCTATTTTAAAATGCATGGATCTAATAGAAAAAGTAAGAGAGTTCCAGAAAAACATCTATTTCTGTTTTATTGACTATACCAAAGCCTTTGACTGTGCGGATCATAATAAACTGTGGAGAATTCTGAAAGAGATGGGAATACCAGACCACCTGACCTGCCTCTTGAGAAACCTATATGCAGGTCAAGAAGCAACAGTTAGAACTGGACAGGGAACAACAGACTGGTTCCAAATAGGAAAAGGAGTCTGTCAAGGCTGTATATTGTCACCCTGCTTATTTAACTTCTATGCAGAGTACATCATGAGAAACGCTGGGCTGGAAGAAGCACAAGCTGGAATCAAGATTGCTGGGAGAAATATCAACAACCTCAGATATGCAGATGACACCACCCTTATGGCAGAGAGTGAAGAGGAACTAAAAAGCCTCTTGATGAGAGTGAAAGAGGAGAGTGAAAACGTTGGCCTAAAGCTCAACATTCAGAAAACTAAGATCATGGCATCTGGTCCCATCACTTCATGGCAAATAGATGGGGAAACAGTAGAAACAGTGTCAGACTTTATTTATTTATTTTGGGGGGTTTCTAGAATCACTGCAGATGGTGATTGCAGCCATGAAATTAAAAGACCCTTACTCCTTGGAAAGAAAGTTATGACCAACTTAGATAGCATATTCAAAAGCAGAGACATTACTTTGCCAACAAAGGTCCATCTAGTCAAGGCTATGGTTTTTCCAGTGGTCATGTTTGGATGTGAGAGTTGGACTGTGAAGAGGGCTCAGTGCCGAAGAATTGATGCTTTTGAACTGTGGTGTTGGAGAAGACTCTTGAGAGTCCCTTGGACTGCAAGGAGATCCAACAAGTCCATCCTAAAGATCAGTCCTGGGTGTTCATTGGAAGGACTAATGCTAAAGCTGAAACTCCAGTACTTTGGCCACCTCATGCAAAGAGTTGACTCATTGGAAAAGACTCTGATGCTGGGAGGGATTGGGGGCAGGAGGAGAAAGGGACGACAGAGGATGAGATGGCTGAATGGCATCACCGACTCAATGGACATGAGTTTGAGTGAACTCTGGGAGTTAGTAATGGACAGGGAGGCCTGGCGTGCTGCAGTTCATGGGGTCACAGAATCAGACATGACTGAGCAACTGAACTGAACTGAACTGAATCTAATAGAAAACACAGACCACATTGTAGGTTTTCTGGAGAATAATAATGAAAACTTGACATGTGTGAATTTATGGTATATAGCTAAAACAATTTTCAACAAAAAAATTTATAGTATTAAATATATACAGGAGATATATATATATATATATATATATATATATATAGAGTAAATGGTGCACTGAGATGACCCTGAGGGATGGGATGGGGAGGGAGGTGGGAGGGGAGGGGTTCAGGATGGGGAACACATGTACATCCATGGCTGATTCATGTCAGTATGGCAAAAATCACTACAATATTGTAAAGTAATTAGCCTCCAATTAAAATAAATAAAAATTTTTAAAAGAGTAAATGAATTAAAGACCCAATTCAAAAACTTCGAAAGAGAAAAAGAAGGATAAAATAATCCAAAAAGGCAAAAGACAGAAATTAATGATGATAAAGGCAAAAATTAACAAGCTGGGGTGGGGGAAGCAATGGATTAATGCACATACCTGAAAATTCGACAAAATAGACAACTCACTAGCAATTTGAGTTAAGAAAAATGAGAAACATGGGGCAAAAATTTTCAATTCCATCCAAATATATTTGAAAACCCAGATGACATTTTCTGGAAAAAAATATATATATATACCAGCAACGACCCTGATAGAGCCAGAGCTTAACCAAGCCAGTTACTATAGAAGAAATAGAAACAGTGTTTCCCTCAAGAACACTGTAAAAAATGGTTTCTCAGAAAAATTCTATCAAATATTTAAAAACTAGAAAGTCCCACTGCTAAATAAGCTCTTCTAGATCCTCAAAAGAGAAGAAAACTCCCAAAGTCTTTCCATTAAGCTAGTACAGTATAGTATTAATTTCCAAATCTGATAAAGAATACATGTGGAACAAAAGCAAACTGTAGAACAATCTCTTTTGTGAGTATCAGTGCAAATGTCCTGAATATGATGTTTGCAAAGAGAAATCTAAGATCAATCTGAGAGCCCTTGGACACTTAGATCAAACCAGTCAATCCTAAGGAAAATCAACCCTGAATACTCACTGGAAGGACTGATGCTGAAGCTGAAGCTCTAATACTTTGGCCACCTGATGCAAAGAGCCAACTCATTGGAAAAGACCTTGATGCTGGTAAAGACTGAGGGCAGGAAGAAAAAGGGACAACAGAGGATGAGATGGTTGGATGGCGTCACCAGCTCAGTGGACCTGAATTTGAGCAAGCTCCGGGAGATAGTGAAGGACAGGGAAGGCTGGTGTGCTGCAGTCCATGAGGCCACAAAGAGTCAGACACAGCTGAGCAACTGAACAACAATAACAAGTGTGTCTTGAATTTAAACTGGAAATAACAAGCGCGTGATTCATTTTATCTTTGTTACTGTTGTTCAGTCACTCAGTTGTGTATGACTCTTAAAAAAAAAAATCACTAGCTCTGTTTGCTGAAATTCCCTAGACACAAAGACCGCCCAGGAGCCCTGAATACTGTAAGGCTCCATACCGTTTCCCACTAAATGAAACCAGAGTTCCTCAGAGAACTGGCTTGATTCTGGGTCTGGAGCCGGGAAATGTATAGGATGAACCTGAAAGGCCTTCTCATAGCCAGAAGGAAGGCAGCACTCCACCGGAAAGAAAGTGAAAGCGTTAGCTCTTCAGTCATGTCCGACTATTTGCGACCCCATGGACTGTAGCCCACCAGGCTCCTCTGTCCATGGGATTCTCTAGGCAAGAACACTGGAGTGGGTAGCCATTCCCTTCTCCAGGGGATCTTCCCGACCCAGGGTTTGAACTTGGGTCTCCTGAGTTACAGGCAGACTCTTTACCATCTGAGCCACCAAGGAGGCCCCACCCTAGACCACTGGGGTGGGGTCCAAAGCAGTCAGGAGAGCCCCTCCCTGTCCAAAGATGAGACAGTTAGAGAATCAACAAAGGAAAGCTGCAATGATTGGAATCCACCAAGAATATCTGAATCTATGAGTTTACAAAGACACTTTAAAAAATACGTATTGGGAACTGGGGTTTTCTGAGCAGGTACCACCTATTCTCCTTGGTTGGCCCTGTAGTAAACCTCTCTCTGCTCCAAAAAAGAAAGAAAGAAAGAAAGAAAATTTTAAAAATAAAAGCATTCATTGGTCACCTTTGCAGAATGCCAAGAGATCAAGGCATTGATTTGCAAACTAAAAAAAAGAGAGAGAGAGAGAGAAAGCATCAAGGGTTTATCCCACTCCTCCTGTACAGACTTCCACAGTATAGGTGAAAGGAAGCTTCTCTTTCTGGAGATACTCCTGCTAATTTACTAAAAGGATGATAGAGACAGGATCATTTTGCCATGAAATAGCATGTCATAAGAATGAAATAACACACGATCATCCACACCTGCTACCATCATAGAGAGACGAGCAGATAGTGCGTGCCTGTAACGGAAAAAGGCACACTCATCTACAAAGTATTTCTGTCAGAAGCTCACATCTGAAGCCCGAAGTGCGATCTTTTATTTTCCTCCTTCTTCCCTTTCTGGTTCAAGAGAGTTTAGAATATTGTTAAGATCCTGGATGCGGTGCAGCCACAGTTGAAAGAAATTAAGTTGCATGGTTGGATTTCAGAGTGCAATAACTCAGGAGACAGAGATCCCTTTGAAGCCTTTTACAGAAGAAGAAAATGACTTCCCTAAAGCCTACAGCTAGTTAGCTGCAGACCCAAGAGTCAAACCAGAAGGCTTTTGATATTCAAATACTGGAGCTCGCCCCCATACCTTCAGTTTCCTCAATAAGAAGGGGGTGCTTAGGATTTGTAAGCTCCCCATAAATACAATAATCTCAAGTGTTCTTTTCATTGCAATGGGAATAATCATGAAATCAAAAAGAACATATCTTCAAAAAATGTTTGTGAATTTGCATTTTATTTATAGATATTTTTAATCCTGTGTCTCCCATGGATAAGCCATATTTGTCTTGAAAAGCCTGGCTTTGTAGGAAAAACAAACAAAACAAAACAAAATCTTTGAAACATGTGTGCTGACCTTAAAAACAAACAATCACTGCTGCTGCAGTCATGGAAACTCTGAATGTCTTCACCGACGCGCAATTCAAGCACATCTGAATACGCTTTATTTCAAGACTTCTCCCAGAGTTGTCTCCTACTGACTGATATCTTCAGCATGTCCATTTGTTTGATTCTTAGCAGTTGGCTCTCAGTATTGTATAAGAATGGGAGGAGGAAGACTGGAGGTGAATTCGTGAGTTCTCTGAGCTCTTCCGTGTGTCCCTGTTTTCTGAGAATTTCTTTAAGTGGTGTACGTGTTGACAAACTGTTTGCCTTTTTTTCTTTTTACTTGGCATGATCTGACCTATGAGAATCAGGACGGTCATGAAGAACAAGACATGCTTCTCGACTCTCCAGAAATGTCCATCTTTCACAGTGTATTTTCAGAGTGGTGGAATCTAAAGTCAGTCTGATGGGGATGGTTCCTAGGAATCCACTGTCCCCTTCCCCAGTACCCTGCTCCTGTAAGGATTCTAAGGACCCCATCCTTCATCAGCACCAAAGCTGGAACTGTGGTTTTGGAAAAGACTCTTGAGAGCCCCTTGGACTGCAAGGAGATCAAACCAGTGATCCTAAAGGAAATCAACCATAAATATTCATTGGAAGGACTGATGCTGAAGCTCCAATACTTTGGCCACGTGATGGGAAGAATTGACTCATTGGAAAAGACCCTGATGCTGGGAAAAATTGAAGGCTGGAGGGGAAGGGGGCAACAGAGGATAAGATGGTTGGATGGCCTCACTGACTCAGTGGACATGAGTTTGAGGACGCTCTGGGAGATGGTGAAGGACAGGGAAGCCTGGCGTGCTGCAGTCCATGGGGTCACAAAGAGTCAGACGCAACCGAGCGACTGAACAGCGACAACAGTGTGAGAAAAAGCAAAAGCCTTCTGTTTCTTCCTTAGATTCAGAGCCACGAGCTGACCGCAGATGCACAGCCAACTCAGACTTCATCATGCCAGAAGTCACAGCGTGAGGGGACACACAGGTGACAGCTTGATCTGGATTGTTAGAACCCTCTGGAAGAGTGGAGCCACCCCGGGACTTCCCTGGCGGTCCAGCGGTTAAGAATCCTCCTTGCAATGCAGGGGACTCGGGTTCAATCTCTGGTTGGGGAACCAAGATCCCACATGCTGTGGAGCAACTAAGCTTCTACAAGGAGACAAGTGAGCCCATGCACCGCAAGGAGAGACTCCATGGGTCACCACAAAAGATCCCTCAAGACGCAGTGAGGCTCCCTCATGCCGTGACTGAGACCCGACACAGCCAAAAAACAGTTCTAAAAGTGGAGCGACCAGAACACTCTTCTTCTCAACTTTCTCTATTAAACTCTTTTAGTTTGCTTCTCTGTCTTAATTTGTGCAGGAAAGAAAGGTCACTGGGACTTTATGTGATAATCACATATTGTGAGTGAGCCCCGGGAACAGGGGAATGGACAGCACCCAGCACCAAGTGGGCAGCGGCAGAAAGAGGAGACGTCAGTCTCAACGTGGCAGTTTCTTTTAAACGAATCCTCAAGACAAGTTCTATCCCTCACACGTTTCTTTTTTTCTCCTGAAAACTAAAATGTGCTGTTTTTTCCCTACTTCTTTGAAGGCTTCTCACATTTGAATTCAAATAGTTTCAAGATCTCATGCCGATGGACTGAGTTCTAAACGTTGGCTAAGATGAATCATTCTGCAGACATTAGCTTCAAGGTGAGATGGACCAGGAAATTCTATTTCAACACACGCTGAAACGTTGGGAAAAGTTGGTGCTCAGAACTCAGGCTGTCAAGGGCTGTCTGAGGCAAATCTTTCAATGATGAAAAGACGCTTTGCTTTTCTTCTCAATAACATGCAGCAGCTGAGTGCATCTCATTCAGACTCCCCAGAAAATTTAAGAAAATCCACATTTCAGGGAGATCAAGCAGAGAAAATTTTAATCTCAAAGGGGAGATTTGCTAAAGTTCTTGGGCAAGGAAAACTGGGTAGTTCAAAAGCAGCTCTGGACTGTCCAGAAGCTCACGTGTTTGTGTTCAGCAGACGCCGTGGACTGCAGCCGCCAAGCTCCTCTGCCCATGGGATTCTCCAGGCAAGGATACTGGAGTGGGCTTCCATTTCCTCCTCCAGGGATCTTCCCAGACCAGGGGTTGAACCTGTGTCTCCTGCACTGCAGGCAGATTCTGTACCGCCGAGCCACCCGGGAGCCCCATTCAGAAGCTCAGTTTCCCTAAGAGGAGCCTGAGAAGCTGTCCTGCCTGTGGGGCGGCCGCGGCGCTTCCCCTGCCCTGGTCACCTGCATCTCAGCCCCCCGGGCCTCTGCGCCTCCCCTGTACGGAGGGCCTCTTGGTCAGGCTGTCCTGCCACGAGCTCGTAGAGGCGTGTGTGACTGAGGCCCGAGACGGCTGAACACCCTCCGCGAGTGCGAGAAACGGCGCCTGCGCCCGGGTGGCCTCGAACCCGCCCACCGCGCTGGGTGGACGCTAGCTGCCCCTGGCCCGGCTCTCTCGTGGCGGGCGCCGTCCCCTTGGTCTTTGACAGCGGGCCCCACTTCTCAGATGCGCGTGTCAACCCCAGGGAAGGCGGCCTGCGAGGCAGGCGCTCCGGCCCCTCGCACAGGCGGGAAGTGCGGCCTGTAAAGTCCCACCTGGCTGAGCTCGACTCTCCCAGAAACGGGGCTTTGCTCAGCCGCGCGGTGGATGCAGCGCACAAGCTGCCCCGAGGCCCGTGCCCTCCACCCCGCTCCCCTCCGAGGCTCGGCTCCCTGGGGACACCGGGAGCCACGTCACCTGGTGTCTCACGGGGCTGCAGGTCCGCGGGAGGTCAGCGCTCTGCAGACAGAAGATTTTCAAAGGCCCTGTCGCGGGGAGGGCCAGCTGCAGACAATTTAGCCCATCAGTCAAACTCGGGCCTGGATCACATCCACTCATGTCCAAACATGACTGTTACATGTCCAGATGCCAGTCGTCAGGACAAAAGAAAGGGCACAGGGAGCAGATTCCCAAAGCCCTGGACCGTCGGGCGTGACACCTCTGTGCCATGCGTGACGATCCCCAGTGGAGGGGCTCCACTGGAGGGCAGTGCACAGGCTGACCCTCTGGTGTAGACCCGGGCACGGAAGCTCAGGAGAGTAAGAGGGCCCGTGAGACTGCTAGGTCCCACTCGAGTCGAGGCTGGGGTGAAATCAGAACACCTTTTCTACCGCGTCATCTCGGACGCCGTGTCTCCACCACCTCTAAGTACTACTGGCCTCTGGTCACTGAGACCAGCAGGAAGACCAAGCCAGCGCATCCTCAGAGAAATCAACCGAATACTCGTTGGAAGGACTGATGCTGAAGCTCCAGTACTTTGACCGCTTGATGTGAAGAGCCAACTCATTGGGAAAGACCCTGATCCTGGGAAAAACTGAAGGCAGGAGGAGAAGGGGGTGACAGAGGATGAGATGGTTGGACAGCATCACCGATTCGGTGCACATGAGTTTGAGCAAGCTCCGGGAGGTGGTGAAGGACAGGGAAGCCTGGCGTGCTGCAGTCCATGGGGCCGCAAAGAGTCAGACACGACTGAGCGACTGAACAGCACCCGAGATGAGCCAACAGTATCCAGTGTTTCAAGTTAGCCGCACGCTTGGTCCTTCTTGCCACAGAACACCACTGGCCTCGAGGTCCTGGTGCCGGCTTCCAGGAGGATCTAAACAGTGACAGACCTTCCTGAGGACCGGACTGCTGTTGCCCCTCCTCTGGCTCTGTCCACATGGATGGTGGCCAGCTGCAGCCCTTGGGGGTCGCCTTACAAGGGCACACTGCAAGACGGGGAAACATAAAGAGGAAATACCAGCTCCTTTGGGCTCCTGTGATCGTTTGACCATTTCTCTGACCCATCTGAGGTCTGTGTGAAGGAGGGGAACGTTGCGAACGCATGAAGAATGTGAGCAGCAAAACGGAGTGCAGAGCGCTAAGTGCGGCCTCCATTGGGAGCAGAGATCGCCACCTCAGCGGCCCCTGCGAGCGGCCCCGCGTGGGGCCGGCCGTGCGCACGGCTCCCAGAACAGCAGCTCGCCTGCAGGCCCCAGCACAGGAAGGAAAAATATGCCCCCACGCAGGAACAAGCCAGCAGGGCAGCTCAGAGCAGGGGTGCTGTCCCTGCAAAAGGGCACCAGGGACTCCATGTACACAGCCGGAAGCTTCTGGGAGCCGCCGGCCCGGCCCCCTATTCAAGCCGGCCAGGGTCGGACGGCGTTCCCTTTCTACCTCTTTCTGGTGTTTCCAGGAAAATGGGTTGAGGAGCCCCAAGGAAGCAACTGGGAGACAGAAACTCCGCTCTGAGAGGGGGACTCGAAGAAAACCGTTATAGAGACCCAGCTTAAGCACCCAGTTAGATGTACTTCAATTGAAGTGACCCTGGCTGCCTCGCTCCACAACACATGAAGCAAGAGCCTCACAAAGAACCTTCTGCAACTTCTAACCCACGTTCAGTGCCCCCACCCCCCTTCCTGGGACATCTGTTTGTGAAAGCGGATTGCATTCAGCTGATGTATTCACCAGATGAGTGGGACGTGCCCCTCAGCTTAAAACTGTTGAGTGTGTGCTGGGGGGGGTGGTGGGGCGGGGGGGGGGGGACACAGATGTCAAGCAAACCTTCTTAGCGCACAGAACCTCTGACGCACGAGTGTCGGCTGATGTTAATTCAGGCTGGCATCTCTCCCCATGAGTCACCGATGGGTGGACGCAAGAGCCGCCCGCTGACCTCTAGAGCCATTTGGGCCCTTCAGAGTGTGAAATTTCAATTTCTACATCAGAGTTTCGCATGTCAGGCCCGAAAAAATGCTTCATATGAGAGCAACGTTGATGCTTGCCAGGGCGGCGTCCCGGCTGTGGAGAGCAGGCGAGAAGAAAGGGGAATAATTCCTACCAGGCACACACCAAGTCTGCAACCATGTTTAGTAAACACGGCATCCTCCCAGGGGCCCCAAGTCCAGAAGGACCCAGCTCCCCAGGCCTCTATGAGATCCCTGGGCTGTGTCCAAGTCCAGGGGTTCCACTCGACTTCAACTCAGGGTGCCCTGTTCTGCCCTGTCTGCATCCAGACATGAAAGGGCCGCAGTCCAAGGCAGAGGAGAGCCCAGGAAAGCTGAGCTGGCCGTCCCAGCCCACAGGGAGGCAGGGGGCTTGCTAGAGGGCTCACCTGGGACCCCAGCCCCGCAGGTCCTCAAAAACCACATCTCCCTGCAGGCCACATCACTGATTCCCAAGACCCCCTTCCTGCCGGGAACCCCATGGTGCAAACTCCGACGGCCTTGGGGTCCCCTGTGTGTCCCAGGAGTCCAGGGGCCTCCCTGCCTCCCGAATGCTCCCAGTCTCCTCTGAGCAGGTAGAGAGGGCCCAGGCATGCCTGGTCTGCTCCCCAGGGAGCACTTTTTAAGCAGGCTATTCTGGCCACGCTGGTGGGCTCCCTGCACAGGAGTGCAGATGTCCGTAAGCAGGGTGTGACAGGGCAAAGGGACTTGCCTGAAGAATATGGAGGAAATAAATGCCTCGGGACTCGCCATCCAGGTGGACAGAGTGAACGAGGGAGGAGAAAGGCCTGGAGTCACTCTAGATGTCGGCCTCCGGCACGCGGGGCACGATGGCCTCAGCTGCAGAGGCAAAAGGCTGGCGAGTGGTTGTGCTGGTCGAGGTGGTCCTCCCGGGAGCCCCGGGGCCTCTGTGATGGCCAGCCCCCTGACGGCTGGGGGACTGGTCAGAGCAGAAGACCCGAGCTGCGGCGCACCAGCCATCAGGGTAGAAAGGTTCCGCTGGGCTCTGTACAGAGTCTTATTACGTGAGGTGTCGGGACCGAGAGGCGCATATCTGCACTTGGCTCAAGCGTTTTACTGCCGCCTGAGGGGCGGCAATTCAGTGCACCTGCAGCTACGGGGACACAATCAAGGGCAACGATCCGGGCCAGGCCGAGTTCCTGGGCTCACACCCGAATAAGAAGCGACAGCCTGAGGCCACGCAGTGACTCCCTGGGGCTGAGGGGGAATACTGGAGTTTTGAAACAAGAAATGAAGTTTTACCAGTATCTAAAAGTCAGATGGGCTGGTATGTGTGTAAAACGACTGAAGTTTGTGCTGGTCAGGGCTCGCCGTCACAACAGTGCAGAGGAGAGAAACAGCCGCTTTGGAGAGACAAGCCCCGGGCGGGGGCCACCAGCCCCAGGGAAAGCCCCCAGCCGCTCCCCTAAGACCCCCGGGAGGACTGGGGTCTGCGCCAGAGCCGCTCCAGCGGCCCGGGGCCAGAGCTTCCAGGGCTCCTCAACACACCATCACCACACACCACACACCCCACACACAGCACACACAAAACACCACATACACACACACACACCATACACCCCACACACAGCACACACAAAAACACCACACACTAAACACACCACATACAAAACACATCACACACAAAACCGTACACACACACACCACACACCAGATACATTCACCCTCACACACATACACACCACACACACCCCCACCACACATGCACACACACACACACTTGGTCAGGGAATGAAGAACCAGTCTAGGTGTGTGGGCTTCAGTAAGACCTCAGGTGTGAGGCAAAGGCTTCTGCCTAAGATGCCACGTGGAGAAGGTGGCCTTCGGCCACATAAAGCGGGCACCCTCTAGTCTGGAGATGGGGTCCCAAAGAGCTGGACCATGGGCCCTGCCCGCTGTGAGGGTGCACACCAGCCAGTCCGTGTCTGGAAGGGCTCGGCCCACCCCTCACCGGCATCCTTTGAGGTCCAGCTCGGCCCCTTCCCAGAAAGCCCTCCCTGGTCAGCTGGCAGCTCCCGCCCCCAGCACCCTGGGCTCCTCAGAATGGCCCTGACGTCCGCACCGCTGTCCCGGAAGGGCCACCCCCACCCGTGGTCTAGGCGAAGCCCGCCCCCCAGCCCAGGGATGCCACCGGCTGGTCCAGGCTCCACGCCTCCGCCTGTACCGTGCGGAGCCCCCCGCCTGGTGCAAGAGCTGAGCTCAGGACCGACATCACGTCCCAAACCAAAACCAGCAGCCATCTCAGTCCTGTGGACACTGTCAGTCTCACCCAACTCCGGGCAGTATCTGAACACTGAGAAGTCACCTACAGAGCAAACCGCGCCCAGGACCCTTCCTAAGCCGCCGGCTGACCTGGCCTGGCCTCCAGTGCGCGCAGTGGCAGAGAGGGAGGCAGGCTGCAGCCAGCCTTTCCGCCTTTTCCCAAGCCGCCACGCCCAGGGCTCTGCTGCGCCTCCCTCACGCCTGCCTCTGAGTCGTGTTCCCCGTCGGTCCTGATCAGATCCAGTAGGTTTTCCCCAGCTGCACGAAGAAGTCTGGATCCACCCGAGACAGCAAGGCCTTCCTCTGGGCCAGGACCCACGTGTGATCAGTTAACTTGGGCGTGGGATGGGCAATGAGGGCAAAAAGCCGGCCGGGGCCCAGGACACACCCCCGCTCCAGCCGCAGCATCAGGATGCAGGGTCTCCCCGGAGCCCACCTGCCCCGCGTGTCTGGGTGCCACCATCGCGTCCTCCCAGCAGCTCTGCCAGGCAGGAATTACAGCCACCACCTGCATCCCCAGGAACTCACAGCCTCACCCCATCTCTCTGTGGGGAATCCTGTTCAAACCTGGTCTGCCTGGCCTTAAGTTACATTCTCAAGCACGTAGACCTGCTGATGTGTACTTCAATTCAACCAATTTGCATTCCAGGCTGGTGCAGAGATGTCGAGGAAGCGGGAGTGGGCAGCCTGCCTAACCCCAAGGCCCAGGTGGGGGCAGCAGTAAGGCACATCACCCCCAGTCCCCTTCAACGGCTCCTTACCGCAGAGTCCCGCAGAGCACGAGGTCCCATCGAATCAGCCCCAGGCGGCCTGTCAGCCACTATTTCGCACTCTGGGATCTCACCGTGGAAGGGAGCCCTGACCTCAGCTAGAAAGGATCAGGTCAGAATCAGCTCCATCTTGAGTTCGTGCCGTTTGCGGAAGGCTCAGAGCATCTGCCTAACAATCACATCCCACGAGCATCTCCTCTGCAAAACCTTCCCCAGCACAACCTCCAGGGGGCAGAACCCGTAAGCGCCGGGAGCTAGCTTCTGACAGATTAACAGATAAGCTTATTTCTTTAAGCAATAAAATTGATATTGCCTGCTTCCCTGTGAAATAGCAAGGATATTTTTTATTTTTTAAAAAATGAATCAGGAGCGTAAAAGAGTAAGGAATACATTATTTAAAGAAAAACGGTGAACATGTTTTCAAATTATGAAATGCCAGTTTCCTTCAGCTGGTCACCTGATGGGACCTAATGCCATTTGACAAGGCGAGACTAGATTCCTGGGGAGAAGTGATTGTTTTTAAGACACAGGAGTAGTGTATGGGTTGCATTCCAACAGACTTCCCAAACTGAAGTCTTTAGAAAAGCAGAGGTTTATAACGATGCTAAGGGGGGAAAAAGTACTCTGGCCCTGCTGATTGAGAAATTTTGTTTGGCCCAAAGTTAAAGACTTCTTTTCACTGCAGGACTTACCAGAGGCTTTAGTATGCTAATAAGCACAGTAAAGCTCCAGGATGGAAATAGGATAGAGTGTTTTCAGACTTATATGATCCCCAGGATCCTTTGGGTGTGATGGAGGTGGTGGTGGTAGATCCCATAAGACTATTCACTCAACAGAACCAAGTTTAGGAATTTGCACAATTCTGCATTCTGCTACAGACAGTTCCAGAGAGTATCCAAGCAAAGCTGTCTCCCGGGGTCAGTGGGTGTGCTCTTCCCAAGTTTGCTAGAAGATTCCAACTCCTGTCTCTTCCTGGACCTCACCTGGAGCTGGCCCTGCAGTTTCCCAGGAAAGAACAACTCCGTCTTTTAAACCACAGTTCCATCTGCCTGCTGCACCCACATGAGTTCTGCTTGTCTGTTTATTTAGAGGTGGTGATTATCTCCTTCCCTCATCATCCACCACAGAGAAGGGCAACCAACATGGCCTTCACCAACAGCCCAGACTCCCACTTCAACCGCGCTGCTCGCTCCGCGGGATCTGGGTGCGTGTTTGCAGGTTTGGAGTGTAAGGGCGCCCCACCCCCACCCCCCCGCTCCTTCTCCTAGGGCTCGTGGCTGCACCTGCTCAGGGCCTCCAGGTGGACCGAAAATCTGGGACCTTAAGACATACATTAGGATGCTTTGCTCTTTCTGTGGCTCTTCTACTAAAAAGAAGAAAACAATTCAAGGCCATCCTGCCGTGAATTACTCGTGAGGCCAGTAATGAGCTGCTTAAATTCTCTGACTCTCCCTAGCCCCCTCCCAACAGTGACCTCTGTAACCCCAATACAAACCCCACAACTTCTTGAGCACAAAGAATAGATCATACTAAGAATAAATTTGATACAATAGGCTATATCTCTATTCTTTAACAGCTTTCAGACAGATTTTCCACTGCCAGGACATCTGTCATCTACAGAGTGGTTCCTAAGACCCGGGCTCCAGACCTAAACTCTTGAAATCCTTCCTGAATGCCCCCAACAGCTCTACCAGGCCAACCATGTCAGCCCCGGAGCATTCATCTCAATTCAGCCGTTCCTGAAGGCACTGTGTGAGTTATATCCTGCCGACTCGTAGGGACCAGAACCGCAAGGCTGGTTGGGCACATTGGGCCACGTCACCTCATCTCCACACCACCCCCCAGAGCCCAGATGGCGGGGGTCCTCAGAGTGAAATTTGCAAAGGGTCACACACTTATGAGGGGACAAAAAGGGACACAGACCTGCACCGTGCCGGAGGCCAGAAAGGTGTTTGGATCTGCAGACATTTAAAAACTGCTCAAGTGAAATCATCTGCAGTGAGTGTGCTTTAAATAAGTCATGTCGTCACTGAAAAATTTTTCCTAAATGCAAAACAGGTTCCAGGATCTTGTGTGTCACTGGTCTGAGAGCCCGCGTGCAGAACTGTTCATGAGGTCCAAGTGGGCCTTCGAGTCGGCGTCCCCCATCCCCTGGGATCGGAACTCCCTCCCCCTTCTCAGGCCCAGGAGCTCTGTTTCCAGAAGAGCTTGGACAGCCAAGCCCAGTGCTGGCCACGTCTGCTCACTCAGTTGGATAAGTGAATGGAAACTGATTGCTTCTTCAGAACTTAGGCACAACGCATATTCAACGGGGGATTTCGTATTTAGAGCCTCCTTAGTATGGTAATGTCACGCCATCACATTCTCACGAGATGGAGTCAGAGCAGGGCCAAGCTTTCCATTAGCGTGGGATCCCGCAGTCCGGGTTTCGGAGCTGGGAGGGGTGTGAGCGTTCACTTCTCAGATGGGTCCCTTTTCAGATGGGGAGACAGCAGCTATGTGGAGGGTTCATCTCATGTACGGCCACTGGGGCTGGTTCCAGTCTCGGGTTGTGACTCCCAGCATTCAGACCTCAGACCCAGTTCCTAATGTCCGGAGATCATATAAACACGGTCTTTGGGCCACGTGGGAATTAGATCACAAAACAACGTTTAAAAATGCCTCCAGTATGTCTTCTGTTGCTTCACAAAAGCAGTGTGTTTACGGAAAATCACCTCCTTAAAAACTTTATTTTTTTAATCCATCCTCATCTGTTTGTGGAAAAACATAGCTCAGTGATAAACAACAGAATAAAAGCTCCAGAGCAAACCAGAGTTCTTTGTTTGGGTTTCTTTTGCTGTATACAGAGGATTTTCATTCTTGCCACCCTTGTTTACTGTGTAGCTTAACACTTTATCCCCAGCTGCAAGGCTCTGAGCTAAAGATAACTATCGTTTCATGCTGGGCGTAGAGCAGATGTGAGACACTTTCTCTGTCAAGTGCCAGATAGGAAATAATCTGGGCTTGCGGGCCATCTGGTCTCTGCTGCATCTACTCAACTCTGCTCTTCTAGAATGAAAGGAGACAATGTACAAACAAATGGGCGTGGCTGTGTGCTAATAAAACTTTATTTAGAAAAGCAGCAGAGGGCCAGATCTGGCCTGCAGGTCCAAGTTTCCTAACCTCTGTTTTACATGGTGGCTCAGATGGTAAAGCGTCTGCCTACAATGTGGGAGACCTGGGTTCGATTCCTGGGTTGGGAAGATCTCCTGGAGAAGGAAATGGCAACCCACTCCAGTACTCTTGCCTGGAAAATCCTATGGAAAGAGGAGCCTGGTAGGCTACCATCCATGAGGTCACAAAGAGTCGGACAGGACTGAGTGACTTCACTTACTCACTTAATGTATTTGAACAGAAATTTCAGTGAATCTGTGTAGTATCAGTGGATGTAATTTGAAATTTTACAAGCATTAATTAAGAAATTTAACAAATTACTGATCTTCTAACATTTCCCCTGAGCTTGCTCTCACTGTGCCTCGTAATCACTGTCACCTTTGAGAAAGCTTTCCAAGGCATGCAGTGCTGTGAAGTGCTATAGGAATACCAACACTGGGACTCTCAAGATAAAGGATCAGGAATGAGTGAGCCATGAATATCTTTTCTAGATGCTGCCAACTACAAATCGGCTCTTGCCATTGGCACTGGCCATCTCCCTCTACAAAGATTAAATTATGAGCCGCTGAAGCTGCTGACCTTCAGCACCCCCCGAAAGGAGTTCAGGGTGGAGAACAGAAATGAGGTGCTCCAAACTGGCAGAACAGGTCTTCAGACAGCTAGGTATTTTCAACAACTGATTTTATGAGCCCAATTCTTACGTCTCCTCCTCCTTACCAAATTTGTTCATGGTGATGTCTGCCTCTTGTGACGAACAGTAACCCTCAGAAGACCTTCTGCAAAAATATGTGCTTGACCGTGTGCAGTCCCCTTTCTCAAAATCATGTGTATACTGAGCCCCTACCTCTTTGGGGCAGTTTCTCAGAGTTTTCTGAAAAGCTGTCTCCCAGATCGTGGTCCTCATTTTGCCCCCAAATAAAATTTAATTTGAAACTCTCATGTTGTACACTTTTTTAAGTCAGCAATGTTCTATCAAGCTAAGAAACATTCACAAACACACCAATAACAGTAAAGGTCCAGGGCCACGAATTTTTTTTTTTTTTTTTTTTGTCTCTCGTGACCAGTTTGTGAAATAACCCTAAGTACTAAGAGTATTTCCAGTGACCCTGTGGAAAGCCTTGGGCTTCCCTGATGGCTCTGTGGGTAAAGAATCTTCCTGCAATGCAGGGGCTTCAGGAGACACGGGTCTGATCTCTGGGTCAGGAAGATCCCCTGGAGTAAGAAACCGCAACCCACGCTATTCTTGCCTGGGAAATCCCATGGACAGAGAGCCTGGTGGGTTACTGTCCACAGGGTCACAAAGAGTCAGACACGAGTGAGCACATGAGCTAGAAATCCTCGCTTCTGGATTTCCACTGTGTAGACTGCAAAACATTCATGTGATAATGCAGCATAATGCCAGCCATCTGACAGACAGCATGTTAGGGAAGATCCCACCACAGCCTTCTTAAAAAAATGCACCTTCCGTGAAACATGCCACCTGAACCTGGCTGTTCCTTACAGACATGGTGGCATCAGGGCAGGGCCTTGTTCCCCTGGGAGCCCTGGGAACAGCAGGAGAGAAATCCCAGAGTGTCCGGAGCTGCAGTCCCCCATGGGCATCAGCCTCTGCTAAATCGGTAAGTCACTCTCCTTTCTGCATCTCCACTCCATCCTCTGCAGGTGGGGGTGAGAACCTTCTCCCCACCTCATCTCCCAGAGTCACAGGGCAGTGCGGTGAAGGTACATATAAATGTAACTCCTTGCTGCAGAGAAGTCTGTATCTAAATTATATAAAGATGGAGAAGACAGAAAACTCTCACAGTGAAGCAAATGTTATGTGCCAAAAAAAAGTTTATTGAGAGAATGAATACACAAACAGACAATGTCCAGATCATGTGTGACACTTGAACTCTGACCCTCAAGCCCTGCAGTGGCCATCCCGGAAGCCAGAGCACCCGCTGGGCAGAGCAGCCAGGACCGGGCCATGACCGCCCCTTTTCTTTTTGCCCTCATTTTTGCTCCCACTTCCAATTCAGGACCTGCCAGTGAAAGCCAGACATGGCCCCCGGTCACTAGGATGGCCCAGCCATCGGGAGCCCTCCTCCATTCTCCCCACACCAACACCTCCCGTGCCCCCACCTGCCTACCTGTGAGTCTCTGCGTGGCTGACCTCGCATCTAGTGAGTCTGGAGTGAGCAGCCTCTGTCTGGCTGGGATGGTCTCCATCGATCTCCCCGTCACCAAGCAGTTATTCTCTGCCCCTCTCTGGTCGCCAGCCAGCCTCTCACAGATGGCAACGGCTGGGGATCATCATGCATGCCCGATCACCAAGACCTGGCCCCATGCTCCACCCACGTCACCAGAAGATTCTTGCCTAGCTTTCCAGCAGCCTGACCCCAAAGCCCAGACCCGGGCGCCCGGGCGCTGCCTCCTGTGTCCCTGCCTGCGCCCCTTCCCACGCTCATGACTTCCGGTGCCTCCGTGTTCAACCTTCACCTGCTCACTGACCAACAAGAGCCTTCCCTGCCCAGCCGGAGACCCAGAGTCTGTCTGTGTCCCCTAGAACCATCTAGAATCAGCCCTACCAGCTTCTATCCAGGTACACACCCAGAGGCAGGCAACCCAGACATGGTCTCCCCTGTGCCTCCCTTAGCAACAGGCATGGCACAGAATTCACTTACCCCTGGCTGAAACGGGAAGTTCTGTCCCTTTACTCCAATAATTTTTGAATCCGCTTCCTTGTCGCCATCCGCAGCCCTCTCCCATCTCTGCCGTCTCTAGCACTCAACTGAAGAAGTTTTCCTAATGGACTGGCATCCTTGGGGGAAGTGGTTTGAGCTGAAGGAAAGCTGTGTGGGATTAATGTGGTGAGAAGACAGGGGACAAAGCTCCAAGCACAGAAAACCAGGGCAGAACCCCACGGCTGGCTGAGCGTGGATGCATCAGGACCAGAGGAAGCCTGGAAGGGGATGCCCCAGGCCAACAGGAAACCAGAGAAGCCACGAGGCCGTGATCATATCACACCAAGTTGACTCAGACCAAAATCACGTCACGGACAGAGACTGTAGCAACAGGATGACGAAGCGTGTGAGTCGCCACGAAGATGGTAATTGTAAACGTGTGTAAACCTGAAAAAAGTGGCTTAGAAATCTGAGACAAATTCACAATTAAGTGGGAGTAAGTAATACCACCATCTCAATTAATAGGCCAAGCACAAAACAGATGTTGGTCAAAACATAGATCAGAACAAGCTTAATTTAATAAACTTAAATTAAATTAAATTAATAAGCAGTTAGAAAGATATACGCATTCTAAAATAACTGTAAATTAAGCTTTTACCAAAAAAATAGTTTATGACTACATTGTAGGTCACAAGCAAGATCTGACAAATTTCAGGAACTATCATTGCTTTGTGACACGGGGAGTTCAACTCGGGACTCTGTGACAACCTGGGCAGGTGGGATAGCAGGGAGGTGGGAGGGAGGTTCTGGAGGGAGGAGACATATGTACACCTATGGCTGATTCACGTTGATGCAGGGCAGAAATCAAACCAATACTGTAAAGCAATTATCCTTCAATTAAAAATAAATAAAAAAAAAACTATCATTATACAGACCATGTCATTTTGACACAATGAAATTGAGTGAGAAACAGGTATTTATTTACAGCCCATATACTTGGAAAAACAATTTTTAAACTCATATCAAATCATAAATCATTTTGGAAGCTTATACACTCAGCATTAGTGAAACAATTAAATGAAAATACAATTCGCTGGGTTGCAGCTAAAGTAGTTCTCCACTGGAAAGTTATAGAAATGACAGATTGAAAATTAATGAACTAGGTGTCCAGCTGAAGTTAGATTTTTTAAATGGAATAAATTCAAAGAAAATAAAGAGAAGGAAATATACAAAATAAAGATTGTTTACAAAAGTAACACGAAGATAAATATGCCATAGAAAGGACAGATAAAATCAGAATTGCAAAATAAACATAAATGTCCAGCTAGGTGAGACAGAGAGAAAATAGAAACAAGAGGAACATAGAAAGGAGTATAATTATGCTTGGAGCATAACAGCTGTGAACAACTTAGGCAGTTCATTCTAGTTATGAAGAGTTTCTTTATTAATCTCTGAAAAGAGCATTTTTCCATCAGTCAATGTCATCTATCTTTTATCTTATAGGACCAATGCAACTTTGATATTGAAATTCAGACAAGGACAATATGAGAAATGAATATTGGGGGTTATAGAATCCGCACTTATGAACATAATAGAAAAACAAAAATATCAACAGCCAAAGGCAAAAATGCTTAAAAAGGATACAACATCATGACTAGGTGTATCTATTAGATGTGTATACAGAAATCATTTAACTTCATTTTTTAACTCAATACACATTTTAAGGAGAATTTTAGGTCGTTTATATTCCTTGTAATCAAGACGACAAATAATTTTCTACACTTTGTATTATGTCTCCTTTTGGGGTTTTCTGTCTCTTCCCTTGGCTTTCTCACCATATGGGTTAGTATTTTATTATTCCAATTACCTAGAATTATTTTGAAGAATATGCATCGTATTTTAAAATCTGCTTTGAAAGTCTTTATTTACACACTTACTTCTTTAACTACCAAAAGAGAGCTCTGACTCTCTGCTGGACGCACAGTGTAGACTTTGACATACTTGGTATTTCCTCTGCCCAGAGCTTTAGTAACTGCTCCAGAATTATGTTTATCCCACAAACCCGGAAGTTTCCCTTCTTAACTCACTTATCTATGTGTATATAATTATGACCCTAAGTGCTAAATGGTTAGCGGGTGTGTTGCTTGCTGCTTATGTTTTTATGTTAAGTCTACTCTTTCTCGATTTTTCTCCCTGTTGGTTGGGCTTCCTAGCGGCTCAGTGGTAAAGAATCCGCCTGCCAGCACAGGAGATGCAGGTCAGCCCCTGAGTCGGAAGACCTCCCGGAGGAGGAAATGGCAACCCGCTCCAGTGTTCCGGTCTGGAAAACCCCACGGACAGAGGAGCCTGGTGGGCTCGAGTCCATGGGTCCCAAAGAGTCAGCTGACTGACTAAACGAAACTGAGTTAGCTGGAGTGTGTCTCTGAGGAATGTTCCAGGGAAGGTGTTTTAGCATTCAATCTTGCCAACCCTTATCCGCCCTGAACCTCCTTCCGATGCCCTCACCTTGGACAAAAGGGCTGCTATGGGCGTCTAAGCAAACAAGCCCCTCTTCCAGCACTCAGGGCTGATATCCAGTGTGTGCCTGGCCTCCTAGGCATCCTGCCCCCAGCTCTGCTGACTTCTGTCTGCACAGAGCCTGAACTTATATAGAGGAGCTGAAACAGATGTGAGGGTCTGGGATCCAGTGATGGCATCCTAAGGAGGTGATCACCTCTCTGCTTTCCGGATCAGAAAAGCTCTCAACCCCAAGACAGAGTCAGAGAATAGGAGTGAGGGAGCCCAGAAGGTCCTGACCATCCATGTGGCCATCCCTGTGCCATGGTTCAAAGAAAGGAGAGATACCCGAAAGAGTGAAGAGTGAGAGAAAGCACGTGCTTAGGGTGAAAGTCAATAACCGAAAAATAGGCATCAAGTAACAGTGGAGATGACCAAAACAAAGAGAGTCCACAGAAAAGCAAATCCCATGGACAGAGGATCCTGGAAGGCTAAAGCCCAAGGGGTTGCCAGAGGGTCGGGCACGACTTTGCGACTAAACCAGACAACAACGTATAAGGTAGAATATTGTGTGTGTGTATATGTGCTCAGCCGTGTCCAACTCTCTGCCACCCCGTGGACTGTAGGCCTCCAGGCTCCTCTGTCCATGGGATTCTCCAGGCAAGAGTACTGGAGTGGGTTGCCATGTCCTTCTCCATTCTAAGAATGCAGATGAATTATAAGTGTGATCATAAAAATATAATCAGAGGAAGGACCAAAAGTGTATATTACATAAATATAATTGATGAATGTTAGAAGGCAAAATAAAGATATGACTGTCTGGGGCTTCCCTGGGGGCTCAGACAGTGATGAATCCGCCTGCAGTGCAGGAGAGCAGAGTCAGTCCCTGCGCTGGGAAAGTCTCCGGAGAAGGGAATGGCTGCCCAACCCAGCGTTCTTGCCTGGAGAATTCCATGGGCCAAGGAGCCTGGCGGGCTACAGTCCACAGGGTTGCAAAGAGCTGGACACGAGTAACACTTTCTTTCACTTTTTCAAGGCCAAATAACACAACGTGAAAATATTCAAAGTGTAGACTCTTCGTAACACAAGGAAAAACTGACAAAACGTGATTGTAATGGAAGACATGAGTAAGCATCTTACAAGTCAAAATCAAATCTTCAATTAGGATTACTGAGGATCTAAATGATATAAACCAGAATATTGGTTTAATAGGTTAGTAAACAGACTGGGAGGAGAGAGGAAGTGAAACCCAGAGCCTGGAGCCCGGTCTTAGTCTAGGAGAGCACTGGACTCGCAGATGCCCTCCTCCCCACGCCCAGCCCAGGGGAGGGGGCAATAGGGGAACCGGAGTCGCCCAGACTCCCGACCTGGCGGGGAGCCGCTGAGAGGAGGCTGCCCTCGCTCAGGCAGTTTGGGCAAAACAACGAAGAACAAAGAAGCTGTGAAGAGAGGAAGGCAAAACCTTACCTCAAAAAGTGAAGATGGGCTTACTGCAAAATCACATCAAGTTTCAAATCACACAGAACTCCAACGTTAAATCGTCCTTCAGAATACAGTAGAAAAAACAAATAAAGTTAAAATAAGTAGAAATGTTTACAATTCATTTTAGAGGCAAGCATAATTCTTTCTCTGGATTTCTCTTAGGAACATGCATACCGAATTCATGTTTAAAGAACTAGAAAGGAAGCCCCAGTGGTCTAGGGAGGAAAAAAAAAAAAAACACTATCGCCAAGGAGAGATTATTCCAGGAACACAGTACAAGAAATCTATGAATATAAATCATGTCAGTTGGGAAAGGGATAAAAACCAGATGATAATCTCAATAGAAGCCAAAAAGGCTTTTGATAAAAGTTAATATGCATTCTTCACTGTATGCCTACACACACACACACACACACACACGCCCAAAACTGGGATTACCTATAAGCAGAGAAGACTGCATCTTATTCCCTGGCTAGCCTACTTTAGAATATGAGGGTCTGGTCTGTTCATATCTGAAAGAGGAAACAGCCTGGAGAGGCACGGCCATGAGAAAGAGGGGTGGACGGGGAGCAGTGCAGAGAGAACACGAACCCCCAGATCAAGCACCACCGCACCAGCAGGACACCCAGCGGGGAGCCTGCTGACGAAAGGAGGTGAAAGAGGCAGCGTTGCCAGAGGAGACACAGGCGGCTGCTGCTAAGCCGCGTCAGTCGTGTCCGACTGTGTGACCCCATAGACGGCAGCCCACCAGGCTCCTCTGTTCCTGGGAAAACCCAGGACATCCAGTTAAATTTGAATTTTAGTAAACAAATAACTGTTTAAGTATGTCCCAAACATCCCATGGGACATACTTACACTAAAAATAATTATTTGTCTGGAATTAACATTTAACTAGGTGTT
Organism: Nanger dama; assembly: GCA_917880005.1. Taxonomy (NCBI): domain Eukaryota; kingdom Metazoa; phylum Chordata; class Mammalia; order Artiodactyla; family Bovidae; genus Nanger; species Nanger dama. Next base: position 426,224 of record CAKJTW010000118.1, on the reverse strand, counting down.
TTATATTTTATTTACTAAATCTAGCAAGCCTACTAAGAGCCAGAGAACCCTCATGTCAGAGAACCTGCACAGCAGGCCAGAGGGCACCCAAGAACTCAAAAATACTAAGCAGGGTGAAAAAGCCAGCATTTTTTTCACCTGCCCCATGAGATGTCAGTGACATGCTCAGCCTAAAGGGTAGCAGTTAGATCTCCAGGTATTCCCCACACCCCTGAAAGCATCAAGTTCAAGGTGTTCCATGAACACTCCAAGGAGGAAGGCGGAGTGGGACACAGAGTAAGTCAGGCCATACCCCTCCTCACTTTAAGGCCTTCAAATCACAGCATGTGGGGCGGGGAGGACCTTTAAAGGCAATTTAGTTTATTAACTAAAACTGACCAGGAAGTTGTAGAATTTGCCCAAGATATTGTTGAGATATATGCTACCATTCAACTTGTGAGCAGAGAAACATTAGGTATTTTTATCATTTAGCCCAACAGCCAACGTCTTGATTAATGATAACATACTTGAGCTATTTCCATTGTAATAAAAATGAAACCAAGCTGCATCCACTGCTTTATTAAATATGAGCTTAAAAGTAGCAAATACTAAGTGTAGAATTGCTAGCCAGTGCAGTTAGACAGGGAGAGAAACGGGGAAGAGTGGATTAGACGGGACGCAGCAACTACTATTACTTGCAAATGGCACACGTTTCTAACTGAAAAATTATAAAAATGAGAGTTCAGTAAGCTGCCAAAATAAGTGTGTGAAATCAACAAGTTCCTTCTTCCACACTGAGGTCTGTGGACCACGAGAGGGCAATCAAATGTATATTCAGGAATCAAAGATCCATCCACAAGTGTCACAGGATGAAATATCTGGAAATGTATTGTGAGTATTCTTCTCTTGCAATTTTGGGTGTCTCATCTCTTCCTTAGGGGCATCCACTGCTCTGGAAAATGAGGAATAGAAATTAGGATTATTATAGCAGCAAAGCAAAGTTTTCAAAAAGACCTAATATTCATCTTCTACCTGAAAAATAGGCACTTTCTATCTGCAGCAGGATGTGGAGACAGCAAAAGGGTTTCCTGAATTAATATCCCATTTTAGATACTCAAGAGGCAATTCAAGTGGTTTCATAATGTTGTTGCTGTTCAGTTGCTAAGTCATGTCCAGCTCTTTGTGACCCCTGTAAACTGCAGCATTCCAGGCTTCCCTGTCCTTCACTTTCTCCAGGAGTTTGCTCAAACTCATATCCGCTGAGTCAGTGATGCCATCCAACCATCTCATCTTCTGTCGTCCCCGTCTCCTCTTGCCCTCAATCTTTCCCAGCATCAGGGTCTTTTCCAATGAGTCAGCTCTTCACATCAGGTGGCCAAAGTATTGGAACTTTAGCATCAGTCCTTCCAGTGAATAGTCAAGGCTGATTTCCTTTAGCGTTGACTAGTTTGATCTCCTTGCATTCCAAGAGACTCTCACGAGTCTTCTCCAGCACCACAGTTCAAAAGTGTCAATTCTCCAGCTTCATAATGGCTCTATGTGAATGAGACCCTACCCCAGAGAAGCTGGCATGCTGCAGTCCGTGGAGTCGCAGAGTGGGACATGACTGAGCAGTTGAACAGAAACCCTACCAAGAGAAAGAACTCCCCCTGCCTGATAGAGAATGAAGACAGAAGGAGAGGACATGGGGAGACAACAGATGGACTGAAACTCCAGCGTGAAGACGAACGTGTCTGAGGCTGAGGGAATGCCGGCAGCAAGGAGATTCTGCCTGCCTTCCTGCTTGGAGCCCCAGAGGAAGAAGCCCTGCCACATTAGCCATCACAAGTGGACACGTTTTTATAAGCCGAGCATCGTGGCTGTGCCGTCAGAGAACCCTGCACAGCTTGTGGAAGCCAACTGGAGAATAACCGTTCAGAGCCAGTGGCTGCCTCGGGGGGTGGGCTGGGGCTGCAGGCGCAGCAAAGGTTACAGAGGGAGCCAGTGCAGTTGTGTGGGGGCGATGCAGCGGGTCCCCAAGGCGCAGCCGTCAAGGTGGGCCTCACAGCAAAGGGCAAAGGTGGGGACCGCAGGGGCGCGACCCAGCACGAGAAGCAGACCAGCCCTGACGCCCACAGAGGGCAACGCCTCATGGGCACCGAGGGGCAGACGGGCCAGTCTGCTGCAGAGGCCAGCAGAGCTCCGGGGACCCCCAAGCACTTGCCACATCCCTGCCGCTAATCCCCGGCACCTGCTCAACACAAGCAGGGCAAAGGTGATGATGCTCCAAAGAGGCAGCATCTGTCTGAGTAATCCCAGGGGGAAGCTGGGAAACTGCTGAGATTACTGCAGAATATGAACAAATTCACAACCTTACTAAAAATAATGTCTTATGCTTTTCATCTGGATTATACGCTAGAAAAATTTCAGTACAAGCATACCCAGACTCAGATGGATAGTTCATTTGGACCAAGTAATGCTGTGTGACCTCAGCGCCTACATTTGGGTGTTAAAGCTGCAATGACGCCAAGAGCTTTAATTTTTTAATTGAGGTATAATTGACATGTAATATTGATAGTATATTAGTTTCCAATATACTGCAATCATTTTACATAACAGAAAATAAGAGGGAAATTGACATTTACACATTTATTCTCTCAACAAATATCTGCCAGACATATGCCAGGCACTAGTCTAAGTGCTTAGGATCCAACCATGGTGAGAGAGATGGGTAGGGCAGATAACAAAACTCTGGTCTGGTCTGGTCTGGTCAGTCACTCAGTCACGTCCAACTCTTTGTGACCCCATGAACTGCAGCTTGACAGGCTCCTCTGCCCATGGAATTTTCCAGACAAGAATACTGGAGTGGGGTTGCTATTTCCTTCTCCAGGGAATCTTCCCAACCCAGGGATCACACCTGCGTCTCCTGCGTCTCTTGCATTCGCAGGAAGATTCTTTACCAGTAGCGCCACCTGGGAAGCCCCAGACACTTACATACGTACACACAATAGATTAGGTGGATGGGTGATGTACCCATTAGACAGATAGATAAGTAGGTAGGTAGGTAGGTAGGTAGATGGTAGAATAGGCACCAAGGAATGTAGACACTTGAACACAGAGTGAAATATGTAGAAACTTATATACATATATTCTATGTTCAGTTTTGATACGTGCATATACAAATTGAGTGGAATAGCCCTGAAAAGGATATCCAGGGCAGGAACTGGGAAACGGTGTCTCTCCTCACTCTGCATCAGCTCTCTCACGCCGGGAGGGCAGGCGGACGGAGCACTGTGCTGAGGCGACATGTGAGCTGGCGAGGAAGGGAAGGCAAGAGCGCAGGGCTCTACCTGGGGCCACAGACAAGCCGTGCACCCCAGCCCTGCTGGTGCGCCCGTCAGTGAACTGACCCCTGAGACAGGGCGGGCCCCAGGCGTGAGGGTTCCCAGGCGTGAGGGCCCCTACACGGGAGCCCGGCAGCAACAGGGATCAGCTAGTGCCAGACGCGAGACTCAAGGAGAGGACGCCTGACGCTTGGCTACAAAGCTCTGAGGTTACGTGATGACAAAGTCGCAGCCCAGCCTGGTGGGACCCGGGGCAAGGACACAGCAGCGGCGATCGTAGCAGAGGCTGGGCCCTAGCATGACCGTGGCTGGTGGGGGCAGCATTACTCGAAGAAACGTTCACACTTTATTATTTTGCAAGAAAAAGGCTGAAAAAGCAATGTCCATAAAATTCTAATTTTAAAGAATATCTCTATGTGTTTATGTGGGCTTAGTCACTTAGTCAGGTCCGACTCTTTTCGACCCCCGTGGACTGTAGCCCACCAGGCTCCTCTGTCCATGGGATGCTCCAGGCAAGAGTACTGGAGTGGGGTGCCACGCCCTCCTCAGGGGATCTTCCCAATCCAGGGATCAGACCCAGGTCTCCTGCATAGAAAGTGGATTCCTTACCTTCTGAGCCAACAGGGAAGCCACTATATGTTTATAGACACATGCAGATATTTATGTATCAATATAGAGAGAGCAAAATGTATAATGGCATCTGCATTATCACTTATAAAGAGTAACCATGGACTGTGCTTCCCAGGGGCTCGGGGTCGCAGAAGTTAGACACTACTGAGTGACTAGGCATGCGCATGCGGTGTGTGTGTCGTGTGTGTGTGTGGAGGGAGGAGTGCAGCTATAACAAATATTGCTAGTAGTTACCTTTCTGTGACTGGATCGAAGGGAGTTTGTATTTTCTTCCACATTTTCATCCATGATTTCTGCACTGCACATTCAGTCCAGTTCAGTTCAGTCGCTCAGTCTGACTCTGTGACCCCATGGACCGCAGCACAGCAGGCCTCCCTGTCCATCACCAGTTCTCGGAGTTCAAACTCATGTGTTGGTGACGCCATCCAACCATCTCCTCTATCATCCCCTTCTCCTCCCGCCTTCAATCTTTCCCAGCATCAGGGTCTTTTCCAATGAGTCAGTTTTTCGCATCAGGTGACCAAAGGATTAGAGTTTCAGCTTCAACACCAGTCCTTCCAGTGAATATTCAGGACTGAATTCCTTTACGATGGACTGGTTGGATCTCCTTGCAGTCCAAGGGACGCTATAATGAACATGAATTCTGTAACAATGAAAAATGGGAATAATTATTCTTCTCACTTAAGTTCAGATAAAAGCAGAGATCGGAGACATGACCTGAAGTTTGTGTCACGTTGGAGTTGGCGAACTCAGGTGTGTTCAGGGAGGGCCCAGGCAGGCCGGGTAAGCTCGTAGGAGCTGGATGAGGCAGAACAGACTGGAAGCTGGGGTGGGTCTGTGGGAACCCAGGGAGGTTCGTGGAGCTTCAGCTTCCGCCTTCCTGACTCCGAGGAACCCTTGGCTCCTCAGTCTGGAAATGCTCGCCGGGCAGAGTGCTGGCGTTTGTCCCTGCAGTCCTCCAGCCTGGAGGCCTCCCCATCATTCTGGCAGGGGTTAAAAATGGCTTCGTGGTGATCTGCACCTCAGAAACTGCTCTTTCTAAAGAACTGCTACAGATGCGGGCTTGGTGAGTGACTGATCCGATGTCTTGACGTATTTCTGCACGTTTATTGCTGGGCCCCGCGTGTTGCTGTTTTGTCCAAATCTTTGCATCTCCCATCAGGAGGGCCTTTAGCCAATAATTTGATTTTCTCGTGTGGCTCTCAGTCTAGTTTGGGATCAAGGTAACACACATACACAAGATGAAGCAGCAAGTGTTAGACCCGGGTTCTCTGGGACAGTTTCTTGAAATTGAGATTATATGTTCCTTGAGTATTTGGCAGAAGCTAGCTCAGAACTGTCTGGGCCTGGCAGAAATCTTGTGGGCAGACGTTTTAATGACCAATTAATTCCATTTTCTTAATAGATGAGGACAGGCTTTCTTCTTCTTCTTCTTTAGTCAGCTTTGGTAATTTACATTTTTCTAGGGGTTGACAGTTTTGTAATACATTTTCGGGTTATCCATAGTATCTTACTGCATTTTATCAAACATCCATATCTGTGTATCTGTGCCCTTTTTATTTCTGTCACTTTGGTTGTTTATTTGCTTTTCTCTCTCAGTATTTCTGTCTTCCATCCTTTCCTGCTCTCTCTCTCTCTGTCTCCTTCTCCCTCTCTCCTTCTGTGTCTCCCTCAGAAATGTAACCAGAAAATTTTCTAAACTACTAGTCTTTCCAACAAACCAACTTTGGCTTGTCCGTATCCCTCCAGCTCCTACATGCAATATTTCCTTTCTTCAATTTTTTTATGTTTTCTGTATTTTGTTCTTTTGATTTCTATTGAACAATGTCAAGTCTTTCTTTTTTCTCATGAATGTATTCAGTGCTGTGAATTTTGTTCAAAAGGCTACTTTACCAGGATCCCGCAAGTCTGGACATGTGACGTTTTCATTATCACTCAGGTCTTAATACATTCTGATTTGTATTATAATTTCTTCTTTGAATCTAACTTATTTATAAAAATGTGCTTTAAAAACCCAAATGGATCACTTCATGAAACTGACTGGCTTCTAACAACTGCACTGGGCAGAAAACAGATGACCTGCATGATTCCAGAGTTCGATGTTTGTTGAATCTTATTTTATGAACTAATACGAGATCATGGCAATGGTTCCATGTGTGTTTGAAAAGAACATGCATTCTTCTTTCTTAGTTGCAACATCCCAAATCCAGTCTAATCATTAAACTTCCTGTTGTGCTCACTCAGTCGAATCTGACACTTGGCGACCCCTGGACTGCAGCCCACCAGGCTCCTCTCTCCACAGAATTCTCCAGGCAAGAATCCTGGAGCAGGTTGCCATTTCCTACCCTGGGAGGTCTTCCTGACCCGGGATGCAGCCTAGCTCTCCTGCACTGACAGAAGGATTCCTTGCCACCGGGGCCGCCTGGGGGCTTCCAGTCCACACCCTCACTTTGGTCACACTGCGAGACTGCAGACCTCCTTGTAATCCCGTCAAATCTTGCTTCCTGTAGTTCAAGGCTATGTGTTGGGGGTATGTAAACGTGTGAGTCTCTCCTGGTGAAATCTTCATTTTGCCATTTTAGAATGACCTTCTTTGTTACAGTTAGTGCTTCGTCACCATAAAGTCTATTTTAACTTTCACTGCCAAAGTAGTTAATAGCTTTTCTTTTCACCTGTATTTGTTTGGACTATTTCTCCACCTTATTTTCCACCTTTACGCTTTACTTATGGTTCAAGTATTTGTCTTACTTAAACCATAAGTAAAGCATAAAGTTGCATGTTTTTTAGTTTATCTAATCCAGCAGTCTCTGTCTTTATTCAACTAATTCAGTTAATTTATTAACACATTTCTTGAGGTTACTAATCTATTTTTGCTTTGGCCACCTTTGTGGATGCTGTCTCTCTTCCTAGATTCTATTTCCTTTCCTATCTTCTAGAGCAGGGGTTGATGAACTACAGCTGACAGCTCAAATCCAGTCTAGGCCTGTTTTGTAAATAAAGTTCTGTTGGAACACAGCCATGCCCATTTGTTTAAATCTTCTCAGCATCTGCTTCCATGCTGCAACATAGTTGAACAGTTGGAACAAGAAGCATCCGGTCAGTCCACAGAATCAAAGCCATTTAGTATCTATCCCTTTACAGAAAAGCACTGACCTTTGTCCTACAGGATTAGAAGGCTTTTTTTTTTTTCCATTTTTCCTTTACTGCTTAGAAGTTACAGATTCTGCTCTGTTCAGTTCAGTTCAGTTCAGTTGCTCAGTTGTGTCAGACTCTTTGTGACCCCATGGACTGCAGCACACCAGGCTTCCCTGTCCATCACTAACTCCTGGAGCTTGCTCAGACTCATGTCCATTGAGTCAGTGATGCCATCCAACCATCTCATCCTCTGTCGTCCCTTTCTCTTCCCGCCTTCAATCCTTCCCAGCATCAAGGTCTTTTTCAATGAGTCAATTCTTCGCATCAGGTGGCCAAAGTATTGGAGCTTCAGCTTCAGCATCAGTCCTTCCAATGAATATTCAGGACTGAGTTCCTTTATGATGGACTGGTTGGATCTCCTTTCAGTCCAAGGGACTCTCACGAGTCTTCTCCAACACTGTAGTTCAAAAGCATCAATTCTTCGGCGCTCAGCTTTCCTTATAGTCCAGCCCTCACATCCATACATGACCACTGGAAAAACCACAGCCTTGACTAGACGGACCTTTGCTGTGACTTGTGCACTTGACTTGACGGCATCTACAGTTCCCCCAGTCATTCATGGGTCCTTCAAGGATTTTCGCATCCTTGGATTATTCTCCTCCCACCTTACAGACTACTTAATCTCAGATACTACCTGCTTTCATACATTTAAAATTAGTCGTGAACATCGTTACTGTTCACACTGTCGGTCTTGTTCGGGTCTACCCGACATTCACTCAGTTATTTGCTCACCGCTCTGCGTATGGCTCATTCCTTCCTTCTGGCTTCAGTAACCGTGTCGCTAAAGTACATCCTTAGAAGCTGTTTTAGTGCAAATCTGTTAATGATTTGCTTTTCACTCCTTCCTAATTCCTATATAACAGCTTCACTAAGCAAAGATTCCAATTTCCTTCAGGACTGGGAAGAAATAACTTTACTGTCCTCTGGTGACTGTTGAGAGGTGGCAGTCAAATTCACTGGCATTCTTTTCCAGGTAAACTTTTACTTCTGGCTATTTTTAAGGTATTCTCTTTGTCTTTGGTGTTCTCACATAACTCACTGTTATATATCCAGATGTAAATTTCCTTTTATCCACTCTTGTTAGAACTGTTTTTCTCCCTGAATCAGAAAGTTCAGAAATACCCCCAGTTTGGGGGAATTTGAGTCATCGTCTCTTTGGACACTGCCTCACTTTCCTTCTCCCCGATTACCCCAAGTGGAATTGCTGCTGTGGTTTCCTGAGCCTTCTCAGCCTGTCTTCTGTCCTGTCAACCCTGCTGCCATCTCTTTTTTCTCCGTGAGCTCAGATGGACCCTCCACTTTGCTAATTCTCTCTTTGGCTGTATCTAATCTGCTCTCTAACCTAATCATTCTTGGTTTGTTAAATCTCATGCCCTATATTATTTATTCCTACAAGTTCCCTGCTGTCTTTTAAATTTTCCTTGTCTTTTGTTTTCCATAGCTGGCGGCTTGTTTTTTTCTCATTTTTAAATTTTTAATTGTGTCCTTAATCTCAACTATTTTATAATCTCTCTTTGATGCTACTGTTTCCTGAAGCCCTCGGGGATTTAAGCCTGTTGTTTCCTGTGTCCATGAACCTACTCATGCCTTATTTCTCTCCTCAGATCAGTGTCTCATCTTCACCGGGGTTTATCTGTAAGAATTCCTTATGTCCATCACAGAAGTTTTATGTTTTCTCCTGGCAGGTATTCCAGAGGTATTATGAGCCCAAGGTTAATTTTACCCTAATCTCTCATACTGGGGCTCCACACCACTCAAATGGTATGAATTCAAACTGCAAATACTCCCACAGACAACCACGGATTACAAATCTCCTAGGCAACCATTTTCTCTCTCCAGAATCAGACCAAGGGGGGCAGCCTGTCATCTCCCTGTGCCAACAGCTGGATTTTCTCTCATCCACCTATTTCTGGTCTGCCCTCTCTCTTCAGGAGAGCAGGATGACCCTCAGATCCAACCTCCAGCTTCTTATGAGCACAAAGATGCGTCTCCTGTGTCTGCACAGCCATTAAACACATCAAGAGTTTAACAGGCATGTGAAATAGCCACTGTTCTCACCTTTGCCACCCCTGTGTGTGTCTGCAGCACAGCTGCAGCATCAGTTCCCACATATTCCTGGTCTCCATTCCCTCTTGCTTTGGGTCGTTATGAAAGATACCTTCAGTGAATGGTGCCTATAATATTTGTTATACATTAGCCGACATTCCCAGCATTTTTTATCAAGCTGTCATTCAAGTTCTCTGATCTTCCAGAATTCATCAGAGATATAAAACATATATTAAGGTTAAAGTACTTTAAACATTATAAAGTAAACTCTAACATCCAGATTAATTTATCTATAGTTTAATCATAGAAAAACAACATGGATGGGCCTAGAGATTATCACAGTGAGTGAAGTAAGTCAGACACAGAAGGACAAATATCCATACGCTTTCACTTATAGGTGGAAACTAAAACAACGGTACAAATGAACCTATTTACAAAATAGACCTGGAGGCACAGATGTAGAAAACAAACTTATGGTTACTAAAGGTGAAAGGGGTGGAGGAGAAAAAACTGGGAGATCGGGGTTGACATATACACACTCTGCTCTCTCTGCTCTGCTGAGTCGCACTGCTGCGCATGAAGCAGACAACTAGTGAGAACCTACCGTGCAGCACAGGGAACTCCATCCAACACTCTGTAACGACCTGTTGCTGCTGCTGCTGCCAAGTCGCTTCAGTCGTGTCCAACTCTGTGCAACCCCGTAGATGGCCTCCCAACGGGAATAAAATCTAAAAAGGAGGGGATACGTGTCCACATATGACTGACTCGTTTTGCTGTACAGCAGAAACTAACACGACACTAAGTCAGCTGTATTCCAATTTAAAAACTGAAAAAGAAAACTACTTCGAACCTGAAAAAGAGATGTGACTTAGGAAAAGGGTCTCCCACATTATGAGCAGTCTTCCTCATCCTGTTCCTAGGCCCCTCTTTGCCCCACAATCTTGCCAGTGAGAGTTTTCTCTCATCGTGACTTCTGAGAGAGAGATGGGAAACATGAAGAAATAATCTCCTTAGGTTAGTGAACATCTCAGATGCCAAAAAAACAATAATGGAGGAATAGAAGCCCCATTTCTAATAAGGTGGCAATCTCTGATCTCTCACGATGCTAGAATGCTGCCCGTTTCCAAAACACCAGAGACGTTTGTTCTTGATGAAACCCCATGTGTGTGTATCCTCAGTTACTCAGTCCCGTCTGACTCATTGAGACCCCACGGACTGCAGCCCACCAGGCTCCTCTGTCCATGGGATTCTCCAGGCAAGAACACTGGAGTGGGGTGCCAGTCCCTTCTCCAGAGGGTCTTCCCAACCCAGGGATGGAACCCAGGGCTCCTGCACTGACAGTGGATTGCTCACCAGCTGAGCCACCAGGGAGCGCCTGAGGAAGCCCTGCCTCCACACGGAAGTTCTCTCCAGCACCTCGGCCACAACAGAGGTGTTTAATCTGCAGCATCTCTACAGTTTGGAGCGCACTTCCACCCACACTATCCTACGACCACCTCCTCCTCAGGAGTGAAGGGAATGAAGTTCAGGGGTGACCAAGTGCATGCCCTCAGGCAGCGCCAGGAGCTGACTATTTTTAGGAAAAAGAAAACCTGTGTCCTTGTGAGTAAGGGTAGGAGCTGCACTCCACCCACACCCACACCCACTGTCACACCACCACAGACACACCCTCCAGGAGCTCAAGCAACGTCGAAAATTAAACCAAACAGCTTTTAAAGCCTTGTCCTAAAATGGAAATTGTGTGCTTTCTAGCCAAGCGTTGCTCAGCCAAGGGCAGATCGTCCAGAGCTTGGAAGGAAACAAGAAGAGGACGAGAGGCGTGCAGGAGCTGGGAAGCGGGTCCGAGACAGTGAGCTCGGAGGAACCGTGTGTTGCATCAGGTGGGGGCCCAGAGCTGTGGCTGGCTCCTGTGTCTCAGGCTGTTCGGGTGCGGGAGAGGAGCCTCACTTTGACGGGGCTGTGGGCAGCTGGGGCGAGTTCCCCTGCCTTCCCTCTGCACTTTCTTCTTGGCAGTAATGTTCGTCACTGGACATAACTCAGTATGACCAAACCCCAGCTCATCAGGGACGCACTCAAACTGCTCCTTGAGGAGAAGGAGCTCTCGGCTTCCAATCAGAGCTTTCACTCTTGAGTCACGGCTTCCTGGCTTTGCCCCATCACAGACTGACAGGAAGCTGGCCGCGGAGGGCTGACCACCAGTCCCCGTGCACCTCACTGGCCACGGGACAGGGCTTGACTGATGGAGGAACCGGAGCCCAGGGCTGTCAGACCAAGGGGTTGGCAGAGGTGGGAGAGCGGGGGACGTGCCCCTCCCCTGTCTACAGACAAGTGAGCCAGGAAACTGCAGGGGGCCTGGGAGTTTCCTACAACGTGGCAGTTGCTGGCTGGTTTTCCTCGGGTATTGGGACACAAAGCAGGAGAGGTGGGTGCAAGCATGAGGCATCAAGGACAGGCAGGCAGCCACGGGGCGCCAGCCTGGGAGGGGCCACCATGAGCAACTGGTGGTGCACGGGTGTGTTGCCCTTGCAAGGAACTCTGTGCTCATCCTCCTGGCTTGATTTCATACTCCCCCAAAGGGGGCTAGGGTGATGGCAAGGAGACCCTGCAGGGTCCCTGTGCCCCTCCAGCCCAAGCTCCATACTCATCCAAACACTCATTCCCCTGTCCACCCACCCTTCACGCAGTAGACACCAGGGTACCACTCGAGCCAAGGACAGCGGTACATTTGTGGGTTAACCCGGGTCCCGAACTTCTGAACTTGGGCCAGTTGTTTGATCAAGAGGAGAGCCCCCACCCTCCCTGCCATGGCCAGGTTCAAGCCCCGCTCAGGCAACTTGCATGTCCCAACCCCTGTGGGCGTGCATGCATGCTAAGTTGATTCAGTCATGTCCACTTCTTTTGTGACCCTATGGACTATAGCCCACCGGGCTCCTCTATCCATGGGATTCTCCAGGCAAGAATACTGGAGTGGGTTGCCAAGTCCTTCTCCAGGGAATCTTCCCCAACCCAGGGGTCAACCCCAAAGCTCTTCTGTCTCCTGCACTGGCAGGTGGATTCCTTACCACTGTTGGCCCCTGGGAAGCCCCAACCCCCTGCCATCTCTCCCCAAATCTGCAGTCACCAACAAAAAGGAGGGGAAGGGCTCTGTGAAATAGACCAGGCACAGAGCCTGACTCGGAGGCACTCACAAACAGGAAAATCAGAAAACAGTGGCAGAAGGGGAGCGAACTAGGTTCCCAGCCCTCTGTGGACACTGAGACCCCACAGGCTCAGGACAGGCTCTGAACCTTGACGAGCCTCTTGCGTGGTGATTAAACTCACCTTCTGGAGTTACTATGGGATCAGATGGAAATGACTAGAACGGGATTCAAGGCTGTACATCCCTAAAGTAATTTCAAGAGAAACCCAAGCAGAACGGGCAGAGGAAGGGCAGCCTCGGTCAGATGTGAGGTCCCAGGGAGGCACGTGTCTTTGAGTCTGCAGGTGGGAGCCGGGGAGACCAGGTCTGACTTCACTGGGGCCAAAGTAAGACTGCCAAGCTGGGGGCCGCTCCGGACCATGCCTCTTCCCTAACCCCCAACCCCCCACTTCCCGCTTGTCCCAGCACCCCTCGGCAGCACCCGGTGGCTGTGACCAACCCTCCCCTGAGGGGGCCTCCCGGTGTTTCCAGGCAGGAGGAAGATGCCGGTTCCCAGTGGGCTCACACAGAGCTCCCTCCCACAGCGTTGCCTGCGCCAGGGCGTCTTCCCCGGCGTGTTCTTGGCAGGCCAGGCCGGCTCATCCTGCCGCATCTTACATGTGGGCCCCATTTGTGGGGGCGGGGGGCACTGCGCTGGGGTGGCTGTGGGGACTGGGTTTAAACGTTTCCACCTGAGAATGCGAGGGAGTACCCCCCAAAGTGATGAAAGGGAGCAGAGAGCATGGGGGCTGTGCCTGCTGGAGAGAAGGGGCTGAGGACCCTGGCAGGAGGGCAGGAGGGTCCTCTGGAGGCAGCCACACAGGGCTGCACCCGAGACCCCAGTGAGAGGCTGGAGGCGGGGACAGTGGGGGACAGAGCTGTCTGGGCACCAGGTGCCCCTCTCCATCGCGGGTGCAGGCTGGCTCGCAGGGCGTCCTCTGCCGCTCCAGGTCCCCTCGGGGAGGAGGCTGGCCTGGGGGATGATCCTCGGAGCCACCAGGTCCCTGTCCCAGCCGCCGCCACCTCCATGGCTGCCCGCCCGTTGCTGTGTTCCGGGCAGCGAGCAGGCCCTGTGGTGGGCATGGAGCCCTGCCCGGAATGTGCCTGGGACCAGCACTTCCAGACAAGCCAGCCGAAACGTGGGAGGGCAGGCGGGCTGCCCCACATCAGGGCGGTCAGGCGCCAACCAGCTTCAGCCCGCGAGTGCCCCCCGCAGCCCTCCCTTCCCCAGCCCCAGAGGCCCAGTGAGTGTTTATCGCAGACCGGGGCCTGCCGTCTGACGGCTCATATTTGAAACTAAACCAACAAGGGACAGGAAGGAGCCAGACCCTCCCGGGTCTCGCTACAACTGGCACCTGGGTTCAGGCCTCGCTCCACCAAGATCACAACCTCCAGAAGCAAAGCGTCCCCTCCCCAGCAGCGGAGCCTCAGCAGGGAGGGCTGTGGCTTCTTGGGGGTCTCACTGTCCCCCACCTCAGGGCCAGCCCTTCCTGGAGGGCCCCCCATGCGTCTCTGCATTCCCTGCTTCTTCCGGGCAGAATGGGCCCATCAAGCTTTTCCCGCCAACCCCTGTCCCTCTTTCCCAGTTCCATCAAAAATAGCATTGGGCTTCCACTCCGCCTGGGCTCGGAAGGCCAGCGGCACGCCGAGACGGGAAGACGTCGGTCTTCTACTATGGTGGCTGGGCCGTAGCCAGAGCTAAAACAGACAAAGATGCGCTGGCCTGTCTCTAAGGCTCACAACGTGCTGGTCGCCCCAGTGAGGGGGCGCCGGCAGGTCCCCATTTACAGACAGGGTGCAGAGGCGAGGAGGGCCAGAAAAGACCCCAGGAGGCCCTGAGGCGGGTGGGAGAATGCGGCGGGCGCGGGCGGGGGGTCCAAGAGACACTGCGTGGCCCGGTGGGACACCGGGAGGGTCTGGGCTGACTCCGGCTGCTGGGGGGCTGGGGGAGCTTATTTAAAGGAAAAGTGAGTTTGGTTGGGTGGCCAACAATGTGGGGGCATTTGCAGGCCTCAGGGGAGCTGTCCCACTGAGGACACGACGTGCCGGGCTGGGGCTCAAGGGACCCGGGCTCAGACACCCAGGCTGGCCCTGCAGAAAGAGGGTCGGGTGGGAGGGGTTCAGGTTCCCCTCCAGATGGCCCCACGAGGCCTGGGAACTATCCCCAGACTTTGAGTTTGAAAGTCAAGGGGAGAGGGGTCAGCAAAGGGTTGGACTCACCTTCAGCGTCCCCCGCCACTCAGCCAGTCCAGGGCGGGCAAGCAGGCTGGGACCCCCATGAGGAGTCAGCCTCGGGGCTGCAGGTTCTGCTCCAGTGGGAGCACTGCAGAGGAGCCCTTGGCAGAGGACATCCTCTCGGGAAGGAGACCCTGAGGAGCAGCCTGGGCACAGGGGAGCCTGAGAGGCCCCCAGCCCTGAGGAGTCTCCCAGAGGAAAGGCCCTGAACTTCAATAACGGGTTTTCCCTTTTAAAAAGAAATTTTAAAAGTTTAAACCAGAAGAACTTCTATGAAGGGAAAGGCCTCTGCTCACTCTCCAGGCACATAGTGTGGAGAAGCAGGAGGTTGTGGGGGGTGGGGAGAGGGCGCTGGATGCAGGAAGGGGAGGCTGGGGGGCACTGGGTGCTGAGAAGGGGAGGCTGGGGGGCACTAGATGCTGAGAAGGGGAGGCTTGGGGGGCGCTGGGTGCTGAGAAGGGGAGGCTGGGGGGGCACTGGGTGCTGAGAAGGGGAGGCTGGGGGGCACTAGATGCTGAGAAGGGGAGGCTGGAGGGGGCGCTGGGTGCTGAGAAGGGGAGACTAGGGGGCACTAGATGCTGAGAAGGGGAGGCCAGGGGGTTCTGGGTGCTGAGAAGGGGAGGCTGGGAGGTTCTGGGTGCTGAGAAGGGGAGGCTGGAGGGGACTGGGTGCTGAGAAGGGGAGGCTTGGGGGGCGCTGGGTGCAGGAAGGGGAGGCTGGTGGGGACTGGGTGCTGAGAAGGGAGGCTGGGGGGCGCTGGGTGCAGGGCCACAGAGCCCCCAGCACAAGAAGCTGCCTGGTGCTGGCTCAGGGCCGCCTGCTGACTGGGGCTTTGAAAAACAACTTCCTTTCAATAAATGTGAACAAAAGTTTGGACCTATCTTCAAAGTGATGAGTTATGCTGAAAATATGTTCCTGCGAACTGGGGGAATGGGTCCTTCCTGGCGTTTGGCATTCGGCAGAGTTTATAAATAACTGCTCAGGTCCGCTTGGGTTACTGCCTGCCATGGGAACCGCAGTGTGCCAGCGGGGGCACCTGGACCCCCAAGCAGATGTGGTCCAGCAGGAGGTGGAAGGAGCCGGCCTGCCGCCTGCCAGCCTCTGGGAAGGCCGAGCCTCACCCCAGCCTCCGTTCCTCGCTGAGCAGGGAGGTGGACCCCCAGACCAAGACCAGCTCCCCGTTTACGTTTTGGGGGAAAAAAGGAAGAGATGTCTTGTACATGTGGTTTCCATCGCGGAGGAAAGTAAAAACATGTGCCTGCATTCTAGCCGACATGGTCCTCGTTATTTTAATGAGAAAGCCCGTAATTAGGGGCAAGAGTGAAAGAGAAGCGCCACCCGCCTCTCTCTGGTGTCCGCTGTCCACACCTCGCCCCCCGAGGAACCCAGCAGCCCCTGGTGCCCCGCTGGTCTCCATCCCTCAACCTGCCCTTCAGCCCAGGTGAAGGGAGGGCAGCCAGGAGGAGACAGGCCTTCCAGCCCCAACAGTTCCCATCTTGATGTGGAAGGCGCAGCCCCAGCGGTTCATTTGTCAGCGTTTAAACATCATTTCAGCGTTAACAGCCTCCTCCAGCGCCAAAGAGCTGGCTTTGCGCGCCTATAAATTAGAGTACATCAAACTGGAGTTTATTGAGTCTCCGCCAATCAGAAGTAAAACGTCCATAACTTTTTACAATTCTCTGCATTCTTCCAATCATATTAAAATATTTATTTGTACCCTGCATGATATATATAAACGTTTTATTAAGAACATTTGAAAGCTGGCTCTTTAAACAGAAAAAGAGATAGACTGCACACGGGAGGGGACGGCCGGGGTGCAGCCTGTCCGCTCAGTTTCGTGGGGGAAACTGCTCTGGTTGGATTTGCAGGGATTGTTAGCAAGAGCACACAGCTGGGCGGGCAGCCCGCTATTTACTTATGGCTGCTCGCCTTCCTAAGCCGCTTCCCTTCGTCCCTGTTTGTCTCCTCTGGCTCGGTGCTGGGACTTTATTCCACGGGGCAGAGCACCCCTACCTCAGCAGCTGCCCGCAAGCTGCTGGTCACCCAGAAAGCAGGGCGCAGAGGGGCCCAGGACACCCCCACAGCCACTGTCCCGGGAGAAGAGGGTCGGGGCGAGCTGGGTTAGGAGCCTCAGGCCCCCACCTTTGCCCCCACCCTTTCCTGGCTATGTGAGCATCCCCTCCCTGAATCTCGAACACCATCCGTCCTCTCCACCAGTCCCAGATGCTGGCCTGCCTGCAGTATCCTTCCGTGTCAGCTGCATCCCATCAACACCCTGCTCAAGGCGCCAGAGCCTCCTCTGCTGCTAACATGAGAGGCCAGGTTCTCAGGGACGGACCACGGCCCAGCAGAAGGCCATGAGGCCTCGGCGAACCTCTGCCTGCAGGGTGAGGAATGAGGCCACCACCGAGAGTGCCTCCTGTTTACGGCATGCTGAGAGGTGCTGAGCCCTGGAGGAGAACCGTCCCCACAGCCCCCCACCCCAGCCCCCCGCAGAAGGGCCTCTAGCTGCCATGAAGGGCCAGGGTGGTTGAAGGGCTTGGCCAAGGCGTCACAGTGCTCCAGCCAGGCCAGTGCCAAGGCCTGGCAGGTGACCACAGCTCCCCAATGCCAAGTATCACAGCAGCTCCTGGAGAGCAGAGGGGCAGACAGGCCCACGGGGTGGGGAGGAGTGGGGAGGCCACGGGCAGGCTGGGGGCAGCCACGCGGGGCTGAATGGCAGCAACAGGGAAGGAGGTCTGATCCCTGGGCAAGCCCCTGCCTGCAGAGAGAGCACCGGCGTGGAAACCCATTCTTGTGAGCAGGTCCTCCGCCACGAGAACAGACCTCACCATGCTCAGTGGCTCCGGGAGGGCTGGAGACTGACTTCTTGTTCCCATCAAGTCTAAGGCAGGTGTTTCTGGTCTGCCTACATGCTGGTCCTCCAGAGATTCAGGGACCAGCCACCTTCATCCCCACGTGGGCCTCGGCATAGCGTGCACCCCCAGCACGGAGAGGAGAAAGAGGCTGGGGGTCCGGGGGGCCAGGCCTGGGAGGGGCACGCAAGCCTCTGCTGCCCTCCGTGGGCTAGAGCCCAGCCCCACCACCACGTCTAACCGCAATGGCAGATGGAAATATAGTCCAGCTGCATGTCCAGGAAGAAGGGGCAAATGTGGGCGAGTGTCAGCTCAGCTGCAGGACTTTCCCCACGTAAGAAGAACTCCGGAGGAAGGTTTGGCTGCTCAGTGATGCCTCCGCAGACGAGGCTCTGTCTGTCACTTCCAGACATCATCCTGCCAAACCAGCTGTTGCCCTCATGCTGGTTTCTTCCTGGCTGCCCGTGGCTGCTGGAGAACCAGACATCACATTTGCATTCCAGTCAGGAACAAAGGGAAAGTGGTGGTGAACGGCAGCAACTGCATCTGCTTCCTTTTGTAGGAAAGCACATAAACTTTCCTAGAAACCCCTTCAGCACATAGAGTCTCACCGGGTCGCATGGCCTCTCCTACACAAAAGCGAAGCAGGGGCCAGGACTCCTACAGTTGCCCCAGGCTGACCCTAACCCTAACCCTAACCCTTTCTGTGGATGTTCCCCCTCGAAGGAGGGGAATGGGGTGGGGGTAGGTCATTGGGAAGACAGGCCTCTGTGTAATGCTGGCATGGTTGAATACTGCCCCCAAATCCGCGTCCACCCAGAACCTCCGAACACAACTTCCTTCAGAAGCTGGGCCCTGCAGAGAGAATCCCAGAGACGGGAGCCTAGTGGGCTGCCATCTATGGGGTCGCACAGAGTCGGACACGACTGAAGCGACTTAGCAGCAGCAGCAGCAAGATCTTGAGATCTAACTAGTTAAGGGATTGGGACCTAACACAGGCTGGGTGCTCTGGAGGCTCCGTGGACCAGAAGTAGTCCTGGAGCAGAGCTGGGATCTAGTCCTAGAAGGGCCAGAAGTTGTATGTGGTTGAACAACAGCTCAAACCTTGCTCTTAGTCTTCAACCAAACAGGATAATTTTTGATAATACAAGCAAAACACAGAGTCCATTCTCGTCCACAGGGAGTGCGTCCTGTCGTCACGAGCCTGGTCCCAACATTTTCACTGACCGATTCATGACCTTGTTTTATGTGTGTCTCTGTGTAAAATCACCTTACTTAATACATGCAGTTGGTTCACTAGTATTGAACAGTCACAGCCAACCACACTATAATTCAGGGCTGAACCACCTTCTCTAACACTTACTTTCCCCAGAAGGCACACGTAATGTTTGTGCCCTTCAGTTCAATTCAGTTCAGTCGCTCAGTCATGTCCAACTCTTTGCTACCCCATGAATTGCAGCACACCAGGCCTCCTTGTCTATCACCAACTCCTGGAATTCACCCAAACTCACGCCCATCAAGTCGGTGATGCCATCCAGCCATCTCATCCTCTGTCGTCCTTTTCTCCTCCTCCCTCCCAGCATCAGAGTCTTTTCCAGTGAGTCAACTCTTCGCATCAGGTGGCCAAAGTATTGGAGTTTCAGCTTTAGCATCATTCCTTCCAAAGAACACCCAGGACTAATCTCCTTTAGAATGGACTGGTTGGATCTCCTTGCAGTCCAAGGGACTCTCAAGAGTCTTCTCCAACACCACAGTTCAAAAGCATCAATTCTTTGGTGCTCAGCCTTCTTCACAGTCCAACTCTCACACCCATACATGACCACAGGAAAAATCATAGCCTTCACTAGATGGACCTTTGTTGGCAAAGTAATGTCTCTGCTTCTGAACATGCTATCTAGGTTGGTCATAACTTTCCTTCCAAGGAGTAAGCGTCTTTTAATTTCATGGCTGCAATCACCATCTGCAGTGATTTTGGAGCCCAAAAAAGAAAGTCTGACACTATTTCCCCATCTATTTCCCACGAAGTGATGGGACCAGATGCCATGATCTTCGTTTTCTGAATGTTGAGCTTTAAGCCAACTTTTTCACTCTCCTCTTTCACTTTCATCAATAGGCTTTTAGTTCCTCTTCACTTTCTGCCATAAGGGTGGTGTTATCTGCATATCTGAGGTTGTTGATATTTCTCCCGGCAATCTTGATGCCAGCTTGTGTTTCTTCCAGCCCAGCGTTTCTCATGATGTACTCTGATATAAGTTAAATAAGCAGGAACTTCTTCTGGGTTAGACTGGGGAGGCCATTTTAAAGAGCAAAATCATCAACAAAAAGCACAAAAATATGAAAAATGTAGTACTGAGTGGGTCACAAAAAGGACATTTTTTTACAGGGTCAGAGCTGAACCGAGAAGGCAGAGTGTCTCCTGCTTTGGGCTCAGCTGAGAAAGAGACGCAAAGAGCATCTCAAAGTATAGGCTGCTCTGCACGTGTCCACAGTGTCTGGAAACACATGGGCATCTGTCTGAGGGCCACAAATACATTTCAGCAAACAGGCCAAATTGCAAATATGGAATCTGCAAGTAACAAGGATCGATGATACTGGTTTTCTGGGTTTGGTTTTGTTGTTGTTTTTTAAACTTTTATTCTCTATTGGAGTGTAGCTGATTAACAATGTTGTTATAGTTTCAGGTGGACAGCAAAGGGACTGAGACTTAGGTATACATGCATCCATTCTCCCCTAGCGCCCTCCATCCAGGCTGCCACGTAATGAGCAGAATTCCCTGGATGATGATGTTGTTCAGTTGCTCAGTCTTGTTCGACTCTTTGCGACCCCATGGACTGCAGCACACCAGGCTTCCCTGTCCATCGCCAACTCCCAGAGTTTGCTCAAATTCAGATTCCCATCTAGCCATCTCATCCTCTGCCGTCCCCTTCTCCTTCTGCTTTCAATCATTCCCAGCATCGTTCTCTCTTTTCCAATGAGTCCGCATCAGGTGGTCAGAGTACTGGAGCTT
Organism: Nanger dama; assembly: GCA_917880005.1. NCBI lineage: Eukaryota > Metazoa > Chordata > Mammalia > Artiodactyla > Bovidae > Nanger > Nanger dama. Next base: position 405,776 of record CAKJTW010000118.1, on the reverse strand, counting down.
CACTTTAGCATCAGTCCTTCTAATGCATATTCAGGACTGATTTCCTTTAGGATGGACTTGTTTGATCTCCTTATTGTCCAAGGGACTCTCAAGAGTCTTCTCCAGCACCACAATTTGAAAGCATCAATTCTGAGGGCTCAGCCTCCTTCACGGTCCAACTCTCACACCCATACATGACTACAGGGAAAAAACACAGCTTTGACTATAGGGATCTTTGTCAGCAAAGTGATGTCTCTGCTTCTGAACAGGCTGTCTCGGTTTGCCATAGCTGTCCCTGGATGATACTATTATATAAAGAGTTTGAACAGCTTCTGCTCTGCACAGGTGCCAGAGGGCCCTCTGGCTTTGGGGAGAAATCCAGTAGAATCCACCCAATGACCACAAGCTTGGAATCAACCGGCCCAGCCATAATCAAAGCCAGAAGCCATCAGTAGACCTCTGGTCTGCAGAACCTCTGCATGTTTCTCATCCAATTAAGCTCTTTTCATGTTAATCAGCCACTCACCGCCTGTTCCCAGAGCTCAGCACGGACATCAGAATGGCAGCAGGATCTCCGTCTGGGGCTGAGAGCACCGACCCGATCTGCTGACCACCTAAGAAGAGCGGGTCCCGGCAGAGGTGGTCTTCACTTTTTAATAGGTTTAGGGGAAAGGGAGGGTCCCAGGGACAGGCAAGGGTTCTCTCTCCTGTTACACAATGTAGTTTACTAGTCAGTTTCAAGTTGTGAAGGTTTTGGAGGTTTGGGAAATCAGAGCCCTGCAATCACAGCTCAAGCTGTAAAATGAAGCAAAGGAAAAGCAATCAACTGATTAGTCTTGTTGTCCCCCTCAAAGGTCGACTAACACACACCAGATTTTGTGCGAGACATAGGTTTGCTTCTTTGGAGACTGGTCAGTTTAGTTCTTAGTCCTTTGAGGAGTTTCTCTGGCCTCTTGTGAAGATTTCAGCAGGTACATCGGAAAGAAGCCTGCGAAGACAGAATCCATGGAGCTGAAACAGGGTTCTCACCCCAGAAAGCGCCAGCCAGCTGGGGTGTGGTCTCAGCCAGGCCGGCCATTCTCTCGGGTAGGCGGGCACTGTCCTCTGGGCCCATCTTGTCACCCATGCTGCCTTTTGCACATGACTGTCAAAAGATTAGCAAGGATGCTCTGCATTCATAAGGATGGTGGAAATGGCTGCTGTATTCATCAATGGTAAGGCTGCAAAGTATTACTTTTCTGCTGAATGTTGTTCAGTTGCTCGGTTGTGTCTGAGTCTTTGTGACCCCATGGACTGCAGCATGCCAGGCCTCCCTGTCCATCACCAACTCCCAGAGCTTGCTCAAACTCATGTCCATCGAGTCAGTGATGCCATCCAACCATCTCATCCCCTGTTGTCCCCTTCTCCTCCTGCCCTCAATCTTTCCCAGCAGCAGGGTCTTTTCCAGTGAGTCAGCTCTTCACATCAGGTGGCCAAAGCACTGGAGCTTCTGCTTCAGCATCAGTCCTTCCAATGAATAGTCAGGGTTGATTTCCTTTAAGATTAACTGGTTTGAGCTCACTGTTGTCCAAGGGACTCTCAAGAGTCTTGTTCAACACCACAGTTCAAAAGCATCAGTTTCAGTACTCAGCCTTCTTTTTGGTCCAACTCTCAAATCCATACATGACTACTGGAAAGCCATAGCTTTGACTATTCAGACCTTTGTAGGCAAAGTAGTGTCTCTGCTTTTTAAAACACTGTCTAGGTTTTGTCATAGCTTTTCTTCCAAGGAGCAAGCGTCTATGAATTTCATGGCTGCAGTCACCATCTGCAGTGATTTTGGAGCCCCCAAAAATATTGTCTCTCACTGTTTCCATAGTTTCCCCATCTATTTCCCATGAAGTGATGGAGCCAGATGCCATGATCTTCATTTTCTGAATGTTGAGATTTAAGCCACCATTTTTACTTTGCTCCTTCACTTTCATCAAGAGGCTCTTTAGTTCCTCTTCACTTTCTGCCATAAGGGTGGTGTCATCTGCATATCTGAGGTTACTGATATTTCTCCCGGCAATCTTGATTCCAGCTTGTGCTTCATCCAGCCCAGCAGTTCACATGATGTCCTCTCTCTGCATATAAGTTAAACAAGCAGAGTGACAATATACAGGTTTGACATACTCCTTTCCTGATTTTGAACCAGTCCTGTTCTGAATAGTCTGGCAATTAATTTTAAACCCTTGAAAATATACCCATGATCCCTCCTACCCCTCAGGATGGCTACTATGAAAAGATATGGAAAATGGGGAGAATACAGAATCTTTGCTGTGTCTGCTGTTGGTAGGAATGCAAAATGGTGCAACCACTATGGAAAATTGCAAGGCAGTTTCTCAGAAAGGTTAAAAATAGAAATTCGAGATGATCCAACAACTCTGTGTCTGAGTATATACCCCGAAGAATTAAAACCAGGAGTTCAAAGAGAGATTTGCACACTCATGTGTGCACAAGAGGTGAGGGTAGCCCAAGGGGTCCACCGACTAATGAATAAGCAAAAAGCCCCATCCATACAATAGAACACCACTCAGCCTTAAAAAGGAAGCAAATTCTGATACATATGTGGATGAACCTTGAGGCTGTTACACGAAGTGACAGAAACCATCACAAAAGGATAGATCCTGTGTGATCTGCTTCTGTGAGGTCTCCAGAGTGGCCAGATTCATAGAGACAGAACCTAGACGGTGGCTGCGAGGGGGAGGGAGGGAGGGGCTGGGGTGTTAGTGCTTAACAGGGGGTCTCAGTTCTGCAGAATGAAGAGGGCTCTGGAGAGGGCGGTCAGGGCTGGAGAATACCGCACATTGTGTTTCGGTCCACTGCACTGCACGTTTAAGAATGGCGCACACGGGTGGCATAGCACCTGGAGCGAGCGCAAATCAGACGCTCCGGGGCAACCCAGAGGGGGTGGGATGGGGGCGGACGTGGAGGGAGCTTCACGAGGGCGGAGCATGTGTATGACTCTTGCTGATTCACGCTGACGCATGGCAGAGACCTGTACAACACTGTAAAGCAATTATATTCCAATTAAAAATAAGTTTTAAAAAATGGTGAACATGGGACTTCCCTGGGTCCAGGGGCAAAGACTCTGCTTTCATTGCAAGGCCTCAGATCTGATCCCTGGTGCAGGAGCTAAGGATCCGGCATGAGGCACAGTGCAAGCAAAAAGCAGCAGCAGCATGGTAGACATGGTGACTTTTATAGGGTTCTACCACAGTCTTATAAACACGCCAGTGATCTGACCTCGTATTTCCACTTCTAGTCTCTTCTTTCACCTGATTAACCTTCAGTTACAAATATTTAGCTATAATCATGTTCTTATCAATACTATTATAGCAAAAAGAAAAAGAAAAAAATCAATCTAAATGTTCAGTAGCATAGAGTTAATTAGAATTCTGGATAAGCATTAAAAATAATGCTATGAAAATATATCCAGTTTTAGAAAATAATTATATATTCATATACATGGACAGGGAGGCCTGAGTGCTACGATTCATGGGATGGCAAAGAGTCGGACACGACTGAGCGACTGAACTGAACTGAACTGAAACATGGAAAAATCTGAAAAGATCTATAAAATGTTAATTACATATTCCTTGGGTTGATGTAATTTTTTTCTTAATTTTGCTTAATCTTTATTTTCTGCTTTTTTCCATATGACTGTGTAATAGCTGAAATTTTACACGCCAAGCATTATCCTGGAGATGTGACATGGCTTCTGAAACACTGTTATTATAACTGATATTGCTTGAGCACCAGGAATGTGTCAGCTATTATCACATAGATTATCTATTTAATCATCAAGGAATCAGGTGATATAAAGATTTCCCAGAGACTCAGAGGGTAAAAGGCCTGCCCACAATGCGGGAGACCTGGGTTCAATCCCTGGGTCGGGAAGTTCCCCTGGAGAAGGAAATGGCAACCCACTCCAGTATCCTTGCCTGGAGAATCCCATGGATGGAAGAGCCTGGTGGGCTAGAGTCCATGGGGTCGCAAAGAGTCGGACACGACTGAGCAAGCTCACTTCACTTCACTTCTCTTCCGTGGTGGGCCAGTATTTCACACGCACTTCGAACGCAGGGGACACAGTTTCGATCCCTGGTCAGGGAACTAAGATCTCGCGTGCCTCAAGGCATGGCCCCAGAAAAGGACTTTACAGTTGTAAAGCCTAAGTTAGTCTCTAATTAGATAACGCTTTGTATTACCTTATCATTTCTAAAACACTTTACCACGTGGCTTTATTGCATCTTTGACCCTACATGAAGAGGGTAAGGCAGAAAACGTCTCCATTCCACAAATGGGAAAAACAAGGTGCAAAGTGGTTTAGCAATGCGTTTGACCAAGTTTACAATGTTCACGCTGTGGCTGGGGCTTGAAATCTGCTTCTTCACTTCACAGTATTACCATCCACTTGACAATTGGGAGAAGAAACGCTTAAAACTCTGGCTTTGAGTGTGGATATGGGGAAATGTGTCGAGATGGCTGGAGGAGCAGAAACACAGCCCCAGGCTGTCCTCACCAGCGGGGCAGCCTCTCTATGCCTCTGTGTTTGCAACTGGGGCTGCCTTGAGACCACTTTTTATGTTAATTGGTTAAAAGTAGAAAATAACTTTCAGTTTCTCAGTCTCCAAAGCAAGCCACAGTGAGCTGAATATGTATATGCTCAAACGCTCACTCATGTCCGACTCTCTGTGACCCCATGGACTGTAGCCTGCCAGGCTCCTCTGTCCTGTCCATGAGTTTCTCCCCCAGGAATACTGGAGTGGGTGGCCATTTCCCCTCCAGGGGATCTTCCTGGAGGGGTCGAGCCCAGGTCTCGCGCCTCTCTTCCACTGCCAGGAGAGCTGTTTAGCACTCAGCCCACCTGGGCAGCCCCACGATGGACTGAACGGTGGCCCCCAAAAGATACGCCTGCCCATTGCCTATAAGTGTGAACTTATTTGACAAAAGGGTCTTTGCAGATGCAATTAAATCAAAGACTTCAAGATGAGATCCTCCATGAGATCAGTTAGGCCCTAAATCCAGTGACAGGCGTTCTCATGCGGGAAGAGAAAGAGAGAAGACACAGAACAGAGAAGCTGACGTGAAGACGAGGCAGAGACTGGATGAGTGCATCTACCTGCCAAGGAATGCCAGGGATTTCCAGAAACACCCAGAAGCAAGAGGGAGGCTGGGAAAGTGATCTCCCCAGAAGCAAGAGTGAGGCTGGGAGCTTCCAAGAGAGCTTGACCCGGCAGATGACTTGATGCCAGACTTCTGGCCTCCAGATCCATGTGAGGCTCCATCTCCGTGGTTTTCAGCCACCAAGTCTGTGATACTGTGTTATAGAGACCCTAGGAACCTGGTCCACAGGCACAGAGTTGCGAACTCCCATCCAATGGGAGACTGCTCTACTGAACCCACCAATTCTACCTGCTTGCCCACGCACTGACCTGTTGCTTCCCTCCAGCTCCCAGAGACGGTGAGACTTCCAGAAAATGGCCAACGAGGATGAGTCTGCGAGGCAGGCACATGACCCACAGAAACGGGGAAGCTGCTGCGGTTTCCTCCACGGGCCAAGTCCAGGGCCAGCCATCCGGGCTGAGACCCCAGCTGCTGGCTGCAGGTGAGCAGGAAGCTGCTGACGACCCACCGTCCTGCGATGGGACCGGGACACGGAGCTTCCCAGGGTGCACTGCTCCAGTGGCGGTCCTCATGGCCAGGGGCCGCAGCCCTCAAGGCCCCTGTGTCTGCCCATCGCGAAACCACACTGTCAGGTGTGGGCTTAGGGGACGCCTGGCCAGGCCCCTGCCCCTCATCTAGCCCTTGCCCCTCTCCTCGTTAGCGCTCCTGGCCTCTCTCCTCCCTAACTTTGTCTTTTCTGGGTCCCCCCACCCCCATGCTGCGTGGCCATCTTCATGGGAGCTCCAAGAGCGTGGGGTCTCTTTTGCCCCTGCCATTCCCAAGTCCCAGGGCATTGCCCGACACACGGCTGGCACTCCATTACTGAGGTGATGGACTCAGCTTCAGTCAAAGGATCATCTAGAATCCAGGTGCCTGCCTTATCTCGGGGGAGGAGTGTCAAGTGTGCCCCCCACACACACACACTCCACCAGCCCCGCAGGGGACAGGCCCCACCAGGTCCACTGTGTCCGGTCTCTCTGTGTCTCTGCCTGGAGACTTTCTGTCTGTCCGTGGGCACTTGCTTAGTACTAGGTAGGGCTGCACAGGAGCACCAGGGCTTACAGCCGGGCTGATGAAAGGTGGGAGTCAGTGTAGGGACACCCCAGCCTCCGACTCTCTCCAGGGAACAGCGGGCAGCTCCTCAGAGGACCTGGGGGCTGAAGACCACAGTCCACACAGGACTCTGCCCGCCAACCACCCCTCCTCAGCTTCCCTCCCTCCTCCACTGCTCCTTGGGATCCCTCCCAAATGAGCCATGAGTATCTATCTTATTCCTGGGGCCCATCTTCAGGGTTGACATTCAGTCACTCAGTCGTGTTCAGCTCTTTGCGACCCCATGGACTGCAGCACGCCAGGCTTCCCTGTCCATCACCAACTCCCGGAGCTTGCTCAAACTCATGTCCATTGAGTCCATCCATCCAACCATCTTATCCTGTCATCCCCTTTTCCTCCCACCTTCAATCTTTGCCAGCATCAGGCTCTTTTCAAAGACCCTGAGTCAGTTCTTCAGATCAGATGGCCAGAGTATTGGAGCTTCACCGTCAGCACTAGTCCTTCCAATAAATATCAGGGCTGATCTCCTTTACAATGGACTGGTTGGATCTTCATGCAGTCCAAGGGACTCTCAAGAGTCTTTCCAACACCACAGTTCAAAAGCATTGATTCTTTGGTGCTCAGCCTTCTTTATAGTCCAACTCTCACATCCATACATGACTGCTGGGAAAACCAAAGCTTTGACTAGACGGACCTTTGTTGGCAAAGTAATGTCTCTGCTTATGCTGTCTAGGTTGGTCATGACTTTTCTTACAAGGAGCAAGTGTCTTTTCACTTCACAGCTGCAGTCGCCATCTGCAGTGATTTTGGAGCCCAAGAAAAATAAGTCTGCCACTGTTTCCACTGTCTCCCCATCTATGTGCATGAAGTGCTGGGACCAGGTGCCATGACCTTCATTTTCTGACTGTTGGGTTTTAAGCTGGTGAGGGGGTGCTGGTGCTAACTCTAGGCAAGGGTGCCGCGTCAGCCGCCTCCTCTCACCAGGACCATGTGATCTTTATAGTTCGAGGAGGCACGTGGGCCCTCAGTTAGGCCTGGAAAAGTTCCCTCCCCAGATCACCAGACGCTTTCCTCTCTCTGGCAGTCATCTCGGCTGCAGTGTGCAGCACTCGTCCTTGCCACGCAGAACAGCCGTTCGGAACACGTTCTTGGCAGGTGAGTCACTAATTCAAAGGCTGGAGACACAAGCCAGAGGCCACTGCGCCTCCTTTTCATGTTTGACAGTTTTCACATGGACAGCTCATGGCAGTGTGATCCGCCCGGGAACAGGCTTGTTCAGTCACTGCTGCACAAGGGCAGAGGGCTGGCGACTGGGAGCACAGAATGCCAGGGGTTGACTCCCTTCCAGCTGGGAACCGTGGCATCTAAGCGGGAGAGCTGCTGGGGACCGCCTTGCACCCACATGTGGGAGGCGGCCATGCCACCCCCAAGCCCACCAACACGACCTGCGCCTAGGCCCTGGGGACTACCACACGACGGTCTGCTGGCACCCCCCCGCCCCAAACACTCCTGCCCGGCCCTGCCGTCCAGACCACTCAAGGCCGAGACCACCGTCCATCAATTTGTCTTGGCCCAGAGAGCCTCGTGACTTTTCAGTCTTTCTAAAAACCAGTTCATGGTTGTCTTCAGTTTCTTGGTGGAAGAATGTTAAAGCTATGGACCAGACGGAAGCTGAGCTGATAGCACAGTGACAGGAAACAAGGAAACTTTCCGGACTCAACAGTGGAACCTGGTGGTTAGACTCAGCAACCACAGAAACCAATTTCCTCCAAGGAAACGGATGGGACCAAAAGTCTACCGCCAGCTCCACGCGGCTCAGCAGGGAGTGGATGACAGGGCCCCCTCCCGGGGGCCAGGCCAGCTGAGACCTCAAGGCAGGGAGGCATGGCCACAGGAAGGCAGCCCCTTGGGGAGCCAGGGGGAGGGCAGAAAGCCTAGGAGGGCCTTCCAAGGAGAGACATTTTATAACATATTTTTCTAAATATAAATTAACAAGTATTTATATTATGGAAAACTTGGAATCTATAAAACTTTTAGAACACTGGTTGCATTTACAAGCTCAGGTCATGCCTTTTCATGTTGCTTTAAAACTCTTTTTAAACTACTTTTCACATTTGCATGCCATCATTCCACGAGAGCATAATTTACGCAAGCGTTCTCCTGCTATTAGATAATTATGCTATTTCCAGATGATGCTAGACCGTCACTATGGACATATTTTTTTATAAATCTTGTCTCCCTTTCCCCCAAAGGGTAAGTGCTGAGTCAAAAGTGTGAACCCTCTTTTAAGTTTAATGTTTAAAATAGCAATTTTGTTACCTAAGTGACATATATTTATCATAAGAAAAAAATGTTTGCATCAGAAAGCACTGTTGGAGTTCCAGTTTCCACTGCAGCGTGCAGGAACCTGGAAGTCGTATCTCTGTCCTAACCAGAAGTGAAAGCTGCACAAACTGAAACGTTAACAGCTCTCCGTGGATCCATCAGAGAAGTGAGGTCACAGAGGAGATCACTGCTCCCAAAACCAGAGACACTGCCAGGCAGACCCTGAGACAGCTTCCCAGAGTTGGACGAAGCAGCAGAAATCTCACAGAAACCAGTGCATGGGCAGGAAAGCCTGAACTCTAGACGGCCAGTTGCTGGAGACTCCGTTGATGAACTGTGGTGCTGAAGAAGACTCTTGAGAGTCCCTTGGACCACAAGGAGATCCAACCAGTCCATCCTAGAGGAAATCAACCCTGAATATTCATTGGCAGGACTGATGCTGAAGCTGAAGCTCCAATACTTTCCCCGATGCTGGCAAAGATTGAAGGCAAAAAGATAAGGGGACAACAGAGAATGAGATGGTTCGATGGCATCACCAATTCATGGACATGAAGTTGAGCAAATTCTGAGAGATGGTGAAGGGCAGGGAAGCCTGGCATGCTGCAGTCCACAGGGTTGCAAAGAGCCAGACAGGACTTAGCAACTCAACAACAGCAACAGCGTGGACAAGTCTGAGAGTTAAAGACTCCGGGGGATCCAGGAATAGCTTTTGTGAGTTATACCTCCAGGAGCTCATCCAGCTTCCCTTGGTGAATCCTGAAGAAAAACTCCCTCGTGCTGCTGACATGGGGAGGGAAGAAAGCATTTTGCAAGAGGTGAGACAATTGCACTAGCTAACCAGATCCTAAATGCCAATGGCATTTTCACAGAAACAGACCCCAGAGGCAGCAAGTGGAGTGATGTGGCCAGAATGCTGGGAGCCACTAGAAGCTGGGAGAAGCTGGAAGCAGAACATCCCCTCCGGCCTTCAGAGGGAGAACGGCATTGTCCATGCTTCGATTTCAGATTTCTGGCCTGCAGAACTGGGAGAGAATAGGTTTCTGTTGTTTGCAGTGATGTGTTACAGGAAGCCAGTAGACAGTAGGTGCCCAGGTGTGCGTGCCCAGGTAGTCACAACCTGGATCTCACCACTCATATCTTACAGCAGCCCGTTGCTTCTTCATCGTCATCCACTTCTCCATTCATCTTTCCATAATCCACCCGCTAATATAGTGGGGTTTTGTTTCAGCCACACTGCAAAATCTTGGCTCCTCAACCAAGAATCACACCTGGGCCCTTGGCAGTAAGAGCTCCAAGTCCTAAAAACTAACCTACCAGAGAATCTCCATATATTATGCAACTCAAATTAAGTTGAAAATAAGAACACATTTCCCCTTAAATGCCTCAGCAAGCTTATCATTAATTAGAACTCACTAATAGTTTTTTTTTTTTTAATCTATAAACAATGTGGGCTTCCCAGGTGGTGCTAAGTGGTAAAGAACCTGCAGGAGACGGAAGAGATGCAGGTTTGACCCCTGGGTCAGGAAGATCCCCTGGAGGAGGGCATGGCAACCCACTTCAGCATTCTTGCCTGGAGAATCCCATGGAAATGAGACTGGCGGGCTGTGGTCCTTGGGGTCACAGAGTCAGACACGACTGAAGCAACTTAGCGCACATGCACGCACAAATCTTATGTGTGTATTTGCCAAGTCTTGACAAGTATGCAACCCAACCTCCTTTCAAAATACAGAACATCACTGTCACCCTTCCTAATCTTCTGCATTTCTCAAAGGCCACCTCATTCACCTTTCCTTCCACAGAATAGTCTCAGCTGTTCTAGGATTTTGTACAAATGGAACCATGGGTATGTTCTCATGAATGAGACTTCTTTCAGAAGTGCAGCATAGATTTTGTGTTTTCACCCATACTGTCATATGTACCAACAGTTTCTTCCTTTTTCTGCCCAGGGAGTCATCCACTCATTGGTGTATTCACACAAGAACCCAGTCTCTTACTGATATACACCTGGACTGTTCCCGATCTGGGGTATTATTTGCAAAATGCGGGGAAATGTTTGTAGAAGTCTTTTGGGGAGCACACATTATTATTTCCCTTGGATCAACACCTAGAAGAGAATTTGGGGGTCACAGGATAAGAACATACCAGAGCTTTTTCAGAGTTACTGTATCACATACACTCCTTCAGTATATTCCGGTTGCTCTCTGATCCTGACATTTACAGTCACCGGTCTTTTCCATTTTAGCTTTTAACCCTTAAGGTAAGTGTATGTGTTTACTGGTATAGAAGTCACCACACTTTTCACATTTTTATATATAATCAGACTTTTTCTTATTCTGCCAAATATTTTTAAGGTGTGGTTTTGATTGGATGCATATTAAGTATTATCAGCATAAATGAGCCATCATCTAGTGAATTGTTTCCCCTTCATTCACTCACTCTTTGAAAAGTAAGTGTTACTGCCTCCCACATTCCAGCCACAGACACAGAGCCAGGCCCTGGAGTCTGTGATCTAGTGATGGGCATGCGCGAGCCCACAGGCCGTGATGGGACATCAAATACCCGTACGGTACCAGGTCCTGGGGAGGCCGGGGCTCTTAAACAAGACACCTGACTCTTGAGAGATTAAAAAGGTTTCAAGAAGTAGTGACAACCACGCTAAGTCCCAAAGGATGACTACCAATTCCTTGGGACAGGTGGGTGTATAAGGATGAGGCAAAGGATACAAGTGGAGAAGGGCTTCCTCCCTCCCCTGGCCAGCCTGGACTCCTGCTGCCCCCAGTCAGGAGGAGAGGAGGCAGAGGGGCCTGAGAAAGTCTCCCTGGCTGGTCCTGTCCTCCTGACCTAAGTTCAGTGCTCCTGAGGCTTACAGCTGACTCTTCTCGTTGAATGAGCTCCCTGGAGACGCGCTCCAACTCCATCCCTGGGCCTCTCATTAGCTGTCATGGCAAAGCAACCCTCCATCACCCTCGGATGATGCAACTCCTCTGCCTCCTCTCTGCTGGGGACTCTGCATCCCTCCAGGTGGCCCCCGTGGGCAGGGTCGAGGCTGACCCTGGGCCAGCTCTCAATGGTTGCCTCCAGACCAGCCCTCTACAGCTGACGCCTGAATGGGCTCTCTATGGTTGACCCAGGGCCAGCGTCTATGGTGTTGGGGTCCACACAAGGTCTCTGGGCATGCAGATGTTTCCAGACAAAAGCCCCTACTCAGTTGCTACACCCTATCATACAACCTCTCACCCCAGGGGAGTCTGGGTGTCCCAGACACAGAGCAGCCATGTCTAGTCTTCCCAAGAACATCCTGGAAGCAGCCCAGGGCCAGAATGAGATACCCCTCCCCCCATACCCTTCCAGGACAAGGCCTCCAACAGCTCTGTCCAAAGGAACCCCCCCAACCTCCCATCCTCCTCTTGTTGGCCTCTCCTGTCGGCTGGAATGGTGGATTTAAAGCTGGATTTAGCCCCCTTCCACCCCTCTGCTGGCCCGCTGTGGTGGCCTCTCAGCTCCTCTGGACGATGGGCTGTGTCTCCAAGGCCTCAGGTGGGAGGGTCCCATCTTCATGGTCAGGTTCACCGCTATTCCCAGCTCACCCCCTCCCCTAACCTCTGAAATGCGTATCAACGGAGTGAGGCGATGGGGACTCTTTCTCATTCATCCTGCCTTCTTCCCAAGTCTGCTGTTAATGCCAAAATGTATCTACGACATTGGGTGCACAGAAACTTAAGTCTCCTAAGTGACAGAGCCCTTGGTCCACTGTGCAGTCTCATCTGGGAAGATTCACTTCAAAAGCTGAACGTGTTCTCCCTCCTCTCTTGTTCTGTGAGGGCCTCCCTTCTCTGAGATGCGGATCTTGCACAAGCTGCTGGTAGGGAAGGATCATCTGATAAACATCTTTGCAGGAATAAAGCCCTGTCTGCACACCTGCCCCAGACGGCCCCTCCATGGCGCTGGTCCAGCCACCGCCACCGCTCACCCGTCTCACCTCTGCCAGCAGCTTCCCACCTGCTCTCCCTCTCCCCTCCCTCCCCCGGCCCCTCCCCTCCCTCCCCCGGCCCCTCCCCTCCCCGTGGCCCCCTCCTCCCCTGCTCTCCCCCCACTCTCCTCTCCTGCTCTCCCTCTCCTCTTCCCCCCTCCCATCCCCCAGCCCCTCCTCTCCCACTCCCCCTTCCCCTCCCCCAGCCCCTCCTCTCCCCCCCCCCTTCCCCTCCCCCAGCCCCCTCCTCTCCTCCTCCCTCTTCCCATCCCCCCTGCTCTCCCTCTCCCCCTACCCCCTCCCTCCCCCTGCTCTCCCTCTCCCCCCTCCTCTCCCTCTCCCCCTCCCCTCCCCCGGCCCCTCCCCTCCCCCTGCTATCCCTCCCCCTCCCCCCCTGCTCTCCCTCTCTCCTCACCCCTCCCCTCCCCTGCTCTCCCTCTCCCCTCCCCTCCCCCTGCTCTCCCTCTCCCCCTACCCCCTCCCCTTCCCCTGTTCTCCCTTTCCCTCTCCCCCTCCTCTCCCTCTCCCTCTCCCCTCCCCCGGCCCCTCCCCTCCCTCCCCCTTGCTGTCCCTCTCCCCTTTTCCCCTCCCGTCCCCCTGGCCCCCTCCCTCCCCCCCCTGCTCTCCCTCTCCCCTCCCCCTGCTCTCCCTCTCCCCCCTCCTCTCCCTCTCCCTCTCCCTCCCCCGGCCCCTCCCCTCCCCCCCCCTTGCTGTCCCTCTCCCCTTTTCCCCTCCCGTCCCCCTGGCCCCCTCCCCTCCCCCCTGCTCTCCCTCTCCCCTCCCCCTGCTCTCCCTCTCCCCCTCCTCTCCCTCTCCCCCTCCCCTCCCCTGGCCCCTCCCCTCCCACCCACTCTCCCTCCCCACTCCCCCCTGCTCTCCCTCTCCCCTCACCCCTCCCCCCCCTGCTCTCCCTCTCCCCCTACCCCCTCCTCTTCCCCTGTTCTCCCTCTCCCCCTCCCCCTGCTCTCCCTCTCCCCTTCCCCTCCCCTCCCCCTGCTCTCCCCCCCCCCTCCCCCTGCTCTCCCTCTCCCCTCCCCCCCCTCCTGCTCTCCCTCTCCCTCCCCTCCTCCTGCTCTCCCTCTACCCCTCCCCTCCCCTGCTCTCCATCCTCCCCCAGTCCCCTTCCTCATCCATTCTCTCCCCAGTGGTGGCAGAGTGGCAGTCCTAGAGCTTAAGCTGGGCTGCATGGAATGCTTTCCACAGTCTCCTATGCTCCAGTTAATGAACCACAGTCACCTTACCAGGCTTGCGGCCCTCATGACCCAGCCCAGCACCCGCTCCGAGATGCCTGGGCATCTCCAGCATGCACTCGTACCTAGGGCTTTGCTCCCTTGGGAGCTGCTCTTGCCTGGTGACCCTCTGCCTGGAGTGCTCTCTTGGTCTTACGGCTGCAACATTTGTATGAGTTAATTTAAATGTCACCTCCTCCAGAAGGCCTGCCCTGACTACACGATCTAGGTAACATTCCCAAGATTTTCTCAGGGTGCACATCACTTCTTCCTTTTATGGCACTTATCACAAGTTACAATTACATACTTTATGGCCTGTTTATCTGTTTATGAGATATCTCCCCTACTATAAACTGTGAGGCTCCAGAGTGTGGTCCATAATAAGTGCTCAACAAAACGCCTTGACGGAGCCAGGAAGTGAAGAATGAACCGATCAGGGCAATCTGGAGTCTCCGAAGCTCTCAGAAGGTGTTGTGCTTTCCAAGAAAGCCCAGGCACACGGAGGAAGAGAAAGACCAGAGGAGGGCTGCAAGGACAAGGAGGCTGCTTCCAGACGCCCACATTCTGCCAAGACCCCACTGGCATGAAAATGTTTGTGTGTCTCTGGTTCTTCTTTAAAAATAAGTGACAGGAAATGGACTTACTGGTCAGATGGTACAGGTGTTCCCAAGGCTTTACATAGACACTGCCTTCCAGAAAAATGTCAGTGATAAAAGTGTGTGTCTGTCCCACTAACCCTGTGGACATGGGGTGACACTGATCTTAGAGGAAGAGAAGGAGGCTTTGCAAGGAAAACAAAGGTAGCAAGAGAGACGTGTAGACACAGCACATCCTGTTACACCAGCGCTGATGGAGGCAAGAAACAAGTCTAAAGGTGGGTCGGGGCCACCGGCCCCGCCTGCCCACGCTCTTCTCTTTCAGTCCCTCCCTCATGACCCCTTCCACCTCTACTCGCAGGGGCTGAAGGGGGACTCAGCGCTGGGAAAGCATTTGTCAGGATACAGAATGTGTTCGGCGGGTTTCTAAGGGCAGATCTAGAGAGCAGAAGACTCGACTGGTGATGGTGTAAAGACCCTGAGTGTGTGAGAGGGTCTGCAGGCGGAGCTTGGGGGCAGAGCAACGTTACCCTCCACCCGGTGGGCAGCCAGCAAAGATGGTGGAGACACAGGTGAACGTGCCAGATGGGTGATGAGGGCTTCCCACTGATAACGAGGACTTTCACACACAGTGAGGACATCAGCTGGACTGGAAGAACAGAGAAAGAACCTTGTTGTTGTTCAGTCACTAAGTCATGTCTGAATCTTTGCAACTGACCCCATGGACTGCAGCACGTCAGGCTTCCTTGTCCTGCACCATCTCCCAGAGTTTGCTCAAGCTCACGTCCATTGAGTCGGTGATGCCATCCAACCATCTCGTCCTCTGTCGCCCCCTTCTCTTGCCTTCAGGCTTTCCCAGTATCATGAGTCGAGTCTTCCGGAAAGGAGGAGGAAAGGGTGGTGAGCCTGTGATCAAGTTGATTACTAAGGAAATGCGTGACTGCAGCCTGGAGCAAAGACAGCAGAGGGTGTCCCTAAGAGGGAAAGGAGAGAAGGCCTGGAAGGAATTAAGGAAAGTGCACTGTGCCGCTGAGATGGAGCGTTCGTCTGTGCACCCTCTCCTCTCTCTGGAGCCAGCAGAGACCTGCTCAAAAGTCACCGGCACCCCAGGGTGAACCAGGCCTGAGATCTGCCCTCAGACACCAAGGCCAGTAAACGAAGATGACGGGAAGGGGTCTCCATTGCCCAGGGAAAAAGCAGAATCGGAACTTCTATGCTTCACGATTAAAAGGCAGAATCTGGAATTCCCTGGTGGCTCAGTGGTAAAGAATCTGGCTGCCAATGCAGCGGACATGGGTTCGATCCCTAGTCTGGGAAGATGCTACATGCGGCAGAGCAGCCAAGCCCGTGCACCACAACTCCCGAGCCTGTGCTCTAGAGCCCGGGAGCCACAGCCGCGGAAGCCCGCGCTCTAGAGCCGTGCTGGCAACAAGAGACGCCACCGCAACGAGAAGCCCACACGCCGCAGCTGGAGAGCAGCCCTCGCCGCCACAAGCAGAGAAAGCCCGCGTGCAGCAACAAACCGGCTCAGCCAAAGCAAGAAAAATACGCCCCAAATGCCAGCAACTGCAGATCTCATTGTTTCTTCATTATTTCTCTCTCTTTTCTAACTTTCTGCGGGTTTAAAATTCTTCAAAATAAAAATTAGAGGAGGAGGACAGGGGATTTTGCTTGAGCACTTCAGGTGTACGTCTTCAGGCAAGAACGGGGACCGAGTGGGGCTCTGGGGCCCAGGCCCTGCTGCCCCATCACCCGGCGAGAGCCAGGCCCTGGGCAGGCAGCAGAACATGGGTGTGGAACGTGAACAGGGCACAGAGCAGGCGGGAAGCTGTCCGGCTCAGCAAGGTGAAGCTTACCTGCCCTGTGAGCTGGACGGGGGCGGCAGGTCTCTGGGTGGCCAGCGGGCCTGTCAGGCCCTGGAGCACCAGCCCTCAGCAGGGTTGGAAGGAAGGAAGAGGGCCTAGAGGCCCAGGGGTGATTACCCCACCAGAAACGACCCCACCACCCGAACTGTGCGAGACCTGGGGGAAGGAGGAGGGAAATTTCCAAGAGGGAGAATTCTAATACTTCCAAAAATATATAGGGTATGTATTTCAGGGACCAAAGGCCTTTCTCAGGCCCCAGAGTTTGGTGGGACCAGGAAGCATCCACTTCCCCCATCGGCGGTCAGCTCTCCACGCTGTGCCCAGCCTCCAAGGACCAGCACTCACACCTCTGTCCTCTGGGGATGCCCAGGGCAGACAAGGAGCATCGGGGAGCTGCTGAGTGGGTTCTGGTCACACTTCTCTCCCTCCTGTGGGACCCCAACCCACGAGGATCCAGACAGTGACCCTCAACAGCCCGGGGCCCTCAGCAAGTGGCCAGTAGAGTGAATGGCAAACAGGTGTCTATGGTCTAAGCCCCTGAGATGTGAGGGGTGCTTGTTACCACACTTGAACGAGCGTGTCCCTGACTGATGCACCCTCTTTCTCACTCCATCGCGGGATGGGGGCCTGGGGCTGCGGGAGCTGTCACACTTGCCTTTTCTCCAAAAGAGTGCCCTTAGCAGGACTTCCGTGGGAAGCGTTCACGCAGTGCCCACTTCCAACTTTCCGGGCACTGTTTCAAGGGCTGTGCTCATACCGACTCCTTTCTCACAGCAACCCCATAAAGGGGCTTACTATTCTTGTCTCCGTTTTAACGATAGAGAGACTGAGGCACAGAGGAGTAAAGTAACCTGCTCAAGGCCACCCGGATAGTAAGTGGCACAGCCAGGGTCTCAGCCTGACCTCGGGCTCCGTGCTGCTGGTCACTGGGCTCTGCTCCTCCTCGGGAAGCAGGAAGTGCCAGTAAGATTTTATAAGGAAGGTAACTTCATCTGGGGAAAGTTCTCCAGGGAACAGTAAAACCTGAACCCGGCCAAGGCCAGGCCTGAGGCCCCACCTGAAGAGAGCAGAAGGGCTTTCGCGGCCGGCTCAGAGGCTAAACCTCCTAGGATATTGCAGCCAGAACTTAAAGGCTATCTCTCCCACCCCTGGTTCGGGAACCACCTCCAGGCCCCTCGGGCCCACCGCCTCCGCCACATGTCCCAGGACGAATGGCCAGAGCTGCGTCTCGTGTCACCGCACAGCCACCAGCCGTCGGGCTCGGCCAAGGCCCCCAGAGCCCTCCTCGACGCCCTGGGCCCCCAGCCTCTGCTCCACCGTCTGCAGCTCAAGCCACGGTCTGCACGGGCCATCCAGGACCTGTGCCCCTTGCGCTCCGTCCCGCCTCCTCCAGGTCTGTTTCCTGGCACTAGCTGGATGACAGGTCGGATCCAAGTCGGATCTGAGCCAGTCCAGGCGGGCCCAGGCAGGAGCGGGCACCCCGGCAAGGTGCATCCCGATGGGCAAGGAACCGCATTCCTGAAAACACCTCTGCTCCATCCGGGCAGAGGCTGTGTCGTCTGGAGGGCTACGGCTTAGGCCGCCGAGGGTTCCCCGCGCTTATTTTTGGCCGTGACGGGAGGTGAGTGCTGAGGCTGAGTGCATGGGAATATTATTTCAACTGCCTTGAAGAACTCGCCTCCCGTCATAAAATTCTTGGCTGGCACCTTGGCTCTTGAGCTTTCAGCCTTAAGTGCCATTGGTACGTTTCTCAGCAACATTAATTAAAATCCTTTTAAAGACCGGGCTGTTTTCCACACAGGAAGGCCCTCACCTGGGGAGCACTTTCACAGGTGAACTGGCTCTTTAAAAGCTTTTAAATTAATGTCGTTCCCCATAACTCTTGTTTTTCCAAAAAGAAAACCTTAAAACTGTATCGCTTTCCTCCCTTGCGGGCAAGGTCAAGGTCGGTGGGGAAGCAGGGGCAAGGCCAGCCCTGCTCGGAGGGTTCTCCATGGGGGGCCCTCCACGTGGGCAGCCCTCCCAGGGCTTGAGTGCAATAACACGCTTCTGGAAACGGAGGTCTCCCTCTGTTTGGCTTCACACGCCATTTCTGTTTGGAGGAAATTACCCATCGAGGACCAAAGACCCCCACGCTGTTCTCTGCCTGAGAGACCCCGAGAGCATCTCAGTCCACACACTTCGCCCCCTGGCCCTGGCTGAGCAGGACTCCTGAGCAGATGCCTTCCCCGAGAATGGCCGGGGCCTGGTTCAGTGCTCCGGGCACGATCTAATTTCCTCCTGGCAACCACGCGCTGCGATCTCCTAAAAGAGCCAAGAGAGGCTCAGCGAGGCCAACCTAAAGGTACCAGGGGGCCAGAAGGCGAATGGAGAAGCAGCGATTATGTTTCAGTTCTTCTGCCTCTGGAGTCTGTTTCCTTTCCACCCTGCTCTGAAGCGCGGGCTGGTTTGGTCAGTAACTTCACCAACATGAAAGGTACGGAGAATCCGGAGGCCCAGATGTGCAGCTCGTGTGGGGAATCCAGGCACTGCCTACCTGCCCACACCCAGGCAGGGGCGGGAAGTGGCTCTTTACCCCCCGAAAGCCCCTCCCCACCCATGAGAGAGATGGAGCGGAAGGCAGGGCTCCCGGCAGGGGCCCTGGAGGCTGGAGCAGAGGACCCCAGGACCCGTGTTGCCTCTGGGCAGAAGGGAACCGGGGCCAGGGAGCCTCCAGGCCCTGACCTGCTGCCCGGCTCCAGGGACCGCACATGGACTGACTTAATCCAGGTCCTGTGGAGAGTACCGCCGCGGGTGGACCAGGGGGCACACTAACCCGGCTGGCTTGTCTGGGAGCACAGTCCCCGCAGGAGCGAGAGAGCCGGGGAGCAGAGCCAGGGCAAGAGGAGGCATCCCTCGCTGGACAGACTGGGCCTTGGACCACCAGCCTGGGGGAAAGGGGGACCGAGCCCCACCCCGGACAGCGCTCGCCGCCCAGAAGTCAGAGCTTCCAGGGCAGAAAGGCCCGCACAGTGTCCCCATGTGGCCGTCAGCGGGGTTCCCGCCAGGTCGTCAGCGGGGGTCCCTGCCAGGACATCAGCAGCATCCCCACCCGGCCATCAGTAGGGTGCCCACCCGGCCATCACCGGGATTCTTGCTGGAATGTCAGCAGGGTCCCCGCCGGGATGTCAGCAGCGTCCTCGCCCGGCCATCAGCAGGACAGCCCGGGCCTGGACGCCTGGGAGCACCGGGGCGGAAAGGGACCCCAGGACGGAGCCCGCTGGTAGGTGAAACTGCTGTGAAGGCACCCACCTCGGTTCTCAGGACGGTCTGTCCGCTCACACAGGGTGCCAAGCGCATCCCCAGGGAGGCCCCTCCAGGGCTTGGTGCAGACAGCAGGGCCTCAGGGAGCAGGGGTGCTGAGCAGAGGGCCTGCGGGGACCAGCGGAGACCTCTCTGGGTGTCACAGGTTGAGCGGTCTGCTGGAGTCTCTGATTCCTGGATCCCTTGGGCAGGGGCCCGGCCACATTGGCGTGGCATTACGGGGCCACTGGGTCCTGAAGGAGCAGCTGGGAGCGGGCAATGGACCCAACAACCCCTCCCCGGCCCAATCTGATCCAGACCCCTCCCCTGTCTGGTATAAATGAAAACTCGAACTTCTCATCATGTTTAAAGCGCCCCCACCTCCAGCCTTGCTCTGTCTCTCAAAATCTTCCCACCAGGCGGGCAGCACAGAGGGGCTGGTCCATGTCCCCACCTGTCTCCCAACGGCCTGCCCCACCCCCAGAGCTGTCCACGCTGGGGAGCCCGTGGCGGAGGGTGATGGGGGCTGTGGACACCTGCCCCAGCACCTCCCTCTGACAGGCGTCCACACGCACAGCGATCCCAGGCCCTGCCGTCCCTGTCCATGCTGGCCGTGACCATGGTCCTCAGCTGAGGCTGGTCTCGGCCTGGCCTGGGGAGACTCAGCGAGACCCCTGAACTGGCCATTTAAACCCCGGGATCAACCTGGAAGACGCTAGGTTACACTCCAGTTATCAGGTTCCGTGGGGCCCTGATTCCAAAAATAAGTCTGGTTATAGAAAAATAATAGTTACCTTTGGAAACCTTTCATTAAAGTTCACTATACAGACGGAGAAGGCGCCTGCCCTAAGTGTGGAGCTCAATGAATTTTTCACCAACTGGAGACACCCAATAAAGTGGTTACTTTTTAAACTTTGCGTGTGTGGCCTGTAAGAACCTTGTTCCCGCTGCTGTGGGGAAGAGTCTTCCTGCCAAGGAGGGTTTTCCATCCCCCTGCAGAGCGCCCTCAGACACAGGCCGCTGGGCACCCGGCCCCAGGGAGGACAGTGTCCAGCCGGCAGACAGGTCCTGGTCACCCCTGCGGGGACCACGGGCTCTTGACGGGGAGTCCTGGGAGCTGATGTGGAGCAAACGTCATGTGCCCCCACCCCCCCAGATGGCCCCCAGTGTTCATCAGGGTCACCAGGAGCTGCAGCAAGCCCGAAGCCCAGGCTGCCCCCCACACTAGCTAATCAAATACCAAGGTGCGCCCCGCAGAGCCGGTTTGTTAGAAGTACTCAGACAGCTCCACGCAAGCCAGGGGCAGGCCCACGGGCTGGAGTTTGTGCTAGAATCCATGGAAATTGCTGTACACACCCCACCCCCAGAATAGGCTGGAAACCTCAACAAATGCTTTCATCAAGTTTGGAAAGTTAAAGAACCTCTCAAGGTCCAGTTGGCTGGTGGGTTAGTCAGAGCAGGCCATTGTAACAAAGACCCACAGGCCAGGCAGCTTAAACAACAGAAATGTGTTTTTCCTCATATTTCTGGAGGCCAGAGTCTGAGGTCAAGACTTGGCTTCTCCCGAGGACGCCCTCCTTGAAGTGTAGACGGCTGGTCTCCCTCTGTGTGTGTCTGCGTCCTTGCCTCCTCTTCTTACAAGGACGCCCGCCCTGGGGACCTCATTTTGCCAGCCTGTGTAAGGAGCCTGTCTCCAAGTGCAGCCCCTTCTGAGGTCCTGGCGCTTAGGACTTCTGCATGTGAAGCTGGGGGAACACAGTCCACAAAGACCAGTGGGGTGGTTGTTGTTCACTTGCTCAGTTGTGCCCAGCTCTCTGTGACGCCATGGACTGCAGCACGCCAGGCTCACCTGTCCATCACCAGCTCCCAGAGTTTGCTCAAACTCTTGTCCATCAAGTCGGTGAAGCCATCCAACCATCTTATCCTCTGTCATCCCCTTCTCCTCTCGCCTTCAATCTTTCCCAGCATCAGGGTCTTTTCCAGTGAGTCAGCTCTTCGCATCATGTGGCCAAAGTTTTGGATATTTAGCTTTAGCATCAGTCCTTCCAATGAATATTCAGGACTGATCTCCTTTAGGATGGACTGGTTTGATCTCCTTGCAGTCCAAGGGACTCTCAAGAGTCTTTTGCAACACCACAGCTGGAAAGCATCAGTTCTTCAGTGCTAGGTACATCCTCCCTGACCAGTAGAGATGCCTGGGGCCACGGGACACCTGGTACAGAATTCTGTCTTCATGCAGCCAGAACAGGATGCTGGATGAGCCCTAATCAGAATCAGCCAGGCTTCCAGTACCCTGAGAACCAACCCTGGGTGAGCAGCCCCTGCCTGGCTGTCTTTAGGCAGCTGATTCTGGCCGGGTCTACACTTCATGCTGATTTCAGACAACGTGTCTGGTGTGAGGGAAGTTGGATTTGAGTGGGAAGAGGCTGCGGTAGGTCAGACATCAGAGGCCGGGACAATGGTCCCAGCGATAAGAGATTAGGACAGAAAGGAGGCGTGGCCCCCAAAGGTTCGCGTTGCCCGTGAAATCCCTCACGGGAGGAGAGCCCGGCCACACGAGGAGATTCACCGTGTCTGCCGGGGGCTGGGGCTGCCGTCCTGACACATGAGGGTGGGAGCCGCCCCTCAGGGACCCCCTGAACCTGCGCCGCTGTCTGGACTCCATAACTGCAAAGGTGTTTTATTTCCTGGAACATTCAGATCAAAGGAAGTGGTTTTAAGACTCAGAGCTGCTATTTTCATTTCTCTGGAGAATTCATAAGAGGGAGCAGCCAACTGCTATCAGTGCAGCTGAAGGAAAGAGAGAGGAAAGGGTTGCTTTCCTTTCAAAACCGAGACCCACCCAAGACCCCTGGACCTGCCCATCTCTCATCCCGGGAATGTGTTGCCGGAAATGAACTCTGTCCCCAATAGCAAAGAATGGAAATTCCTTTGGCGGAAGGAAAAGGGATCAAGTGCTGGTCATGAACCTGCCCCCTCTCCCCAGGAAACCCAGGCTCTCTGCAGCCCTCAAATAAGGGGTCTTTTCATCTGCTGCTTCTGGAGAGGTGAAGACGCTTCCACGACCTCTGGCACCGGCGGGAGTGACCTCTTGGAGCCCAGACCACCTGTCCACCACAGCCACCCTCGCCTCTTCCTGAGGAACAGGAGGCCGCTCACCTGGACTATTCCAGAAACAAGAGACACCTCACGGTCACTTCCACCCACATCACTCCCATGTCCCTCTCAAACAGGCTTTACATGAAAGGGGATCCCAGGACCACCCGCGTGGTGGAAGCCGGGGGTTGCCAGGAGAATTCCCAGGTTGCACATAGCTCTCTTCCTGGATCTGGGGTCATAATCTTGCTACTACAGGTTGAGTCTTTGGCATGAAGGCACGAGTCTCCAAGCATTTATAAGCAGAAGAATCACTTGCAAAATGAAATTTTATGCAGGAACCTAACTTATTGAATAAATTATTGTGAGGGTTTTCTGGCTGAGCTGGGCCCAGGGCCTCCTCCCAGCCCTGGGTGGGCCCCACACAGCTTCCAGAGCCTAGGAGCTCAGGACACTGCCTCCTGAGACCCAGGGGAGCAAAGGAGCCCTCCTTCCCCAGACAGAAATGCCCAGTCTCCCTGAAGGAACAAAGGGACCACTCAGGGCACTAGCTCACAGCACGCACATACTTGTGTCCTCAGGGGAGGTTTGCGTGAGCCCAGCAAGGCGCCCTGTGCTGTGTTCATCCCTGCGGTGAAAAGCATCTCAGATGGCCTTGGCTTTGACCCCAGAGGACCGGCTCCAGAGGGAGAGACAAGGCAGTGAACAACTATGATTCATCTGAGGAAAAGGTGCAAGAGGAGAAAAAAATGACAGGAGGCACACCGTGCTCTGACAAGCTAGCCTGTAAACAAGTTGGAACTTTCCAAAGTTTCGTGAGTTTCATGCCATTCCAAAAATTCAGCTAAATAATGCCAAAGATGATCTGAAAGAATAAATCAACAAAAATTACTAAGACTTTTGGAAAAGAGAGGCAGTGAGGGTCACTTGTGTTTGGGACATTAAAACGCATGAGACAGTTACAGCAGTAATAACCACTGGATGGCGCGAAGATTAATGGGCCGACGGCGGGTATGAGATGCACCTCAAAGACACTGCTAGTGAACTGGATCTGTGGCCAAAGGAGCGCTAGAGACGGCTAGAGGGGGTGGGACCAATGGTGTCTGAAAGCTTGACTCCACAGGGATTAAGTATCTCCAAACCGTACCTCCAAATAAATTCCAAATAAAAGGGAAGCTAAGCATAGAAAGAAAATACAGTTGAGTATTTCACTGACTTCACTGGTAAGTTAAGTAAGATCTTACCAAGTATGAAAACAATCAGTAAAGGGAAAAGTTACTTAAAATGTAAAAGGATCTTTGCTCTTCAGTCGCTCAGTCGTGTCCAACTCTGCAACCCCATGGACTGCAGCACGCCAGGCCTCCCTGTCCTTCACCATCTCCTGGACCTTGTTCAAACTCACATCCATTAAGTCAGTCATGTCAACCAACCATCTCATCCTCTGTCGTCCCCTTCTCCTCCTGCCTTCAGTCTTTCCCAGCATCAGGGTCTTTTCAAGTGAATCGGTTCTTCGCATCAGGTGGCTAAAGTATTGGAGCTTCAGCTTCAACATCAGTCCTTCCAATGAATATTCAGGACTGATTTCCTTTAGGACTGACTGGTTGGATCTCCTTGCAGTCCAAGGGACTCTCAAGAGTCTTCTCCAGCACTACAGTTCAAAAGCATCAATTCTTCGGTGCTCAATTTTCTTTATAGTCCAACTCTCACATCCATACTGGAAAAAAACCATAGCATTGGCTATACAGACCTAATTTTATCATTTACCTCAAATGATAAACTTAAGCAAATGACAAATCAAGAAAAAATATGGGTAACAAAGATGACAATGAGCTAATCTCATACTCTGAAAAGGGTGTTTTTACCACAGCTATTTTTAAAAGGCAAAATTCCAACAGGAAAAAAAAAGATTTCACAGGCAATTCACAGAAGAAAAATATAGAAATGGCCAAAAAAATTATATTAAAAATATGTTAAAGCATATTAACCAATGTTTTCTTCTTTATAGTTAACTACATTTTCTGAATTTTTAAATAACTGTGTTATTTTCATAATCAGAAAAGAGTACAGACTGTATGGATCCAGTTATAGAAAGCTCAAAAGCAGGCAGAACTGAGCTGGGAAGCCAGGAGTGGGGGCAGGCCTTCCTTCTGGGGCCACTCTCTGGACATGGTGGCGGGAGGCACAGTGTTCCGTGTCACTCTGATCCTGATTTGGCATCATTACAGAGGCCTGTTCACGCTGTCAAAATTCTCCAACCTAAACACTTACACTGTGTAGACTTTTCTGTATCCACGTGTACTTTTGCTTTTCAAAAAATTTACATGGCAAAAGATACCACAGAAATTAGAAAAGAAGAAATGTACAAAATACATATTTTAACAGAGATGACCTGTAAAGGGTAAATGCCCAAAACATACAGTGAGGAGAACTCACAAGAAAGACCCAAATACCCAACAGAAAAGTAGGCAAGAGACACAAACGGGCAAAATAAGTGAATCAGAACACAAAAATGCCCAGGACACATCTGAAAAATTACAATCACTAGAAGTCAGGGAAACGCAGCCTAGAGCAACAAAGAAACCTCACTGCACCCACTAGGTCACAGATCAATTAAAAATAAGGAAAAGTAGAATACACACAGCCACCCACTGCAGCCTCGCGTCTCACTCCCCTGAGCCCCTGCCCCGGCACTCTGGCCTGCCTCACCTCCTGGCCTGCGCCAGGCTCTTGGTCTCCGGGTCCCTCAAGCCCCCAGGACTCAAACTTCCCGTCCCTGGGATGCCCCTGCCTCCCTCAGCCAGGCTCCAGAGAGCACCATCTCTTGTCCTCTGTCCCTGGTCCCCTTCCCAGCAAGTTCACCACCATGAGCAGAGGATTCTGTAAGCCCTTCGGTGAGTCTGTCTCCCTCAGACCAGAGCTCCTCGGTGGAGGGACCACATCCATCCTCCCCACTCCCTGTAAAGTGCCACGTCCCCAGCGCCCCCAGGGTCTGACACGGAGAAGGTAGACAATCAGCAGGGGCTGAATGCTGCATTAGAGCAGCGCCCTCTGGCCCGCCAGGTGACACCTCCCAGGACACGCCAATGGTGGGAGGGTAAGGGCAGGTGGGGGAAGGGTGCTGGTGTATCCTGTGGGTGACAGGTGCTCAGACACCCAAGTTCCCCAAGAGCACCCCCCACCGCCTCATGGCAGGGGCCGTGCAGAGACCCCAGGGTCTACTCCACAGTCAGATGCTTGGGCTCCAGGCCTCCCTCTGATACCAACACTTTCCTGGCGGCTCAGACAGTAAAGGATCTGCCTGCAAGGCAGGAGACCCGGGTTGGATCCCCAGGTCGGGAAGATCCTCCTGGAGGAGGTCCTGGCACACAACTCCAATATCCTTGCCTGGAGAATCCCATGGACAGAGGAGCCCGGCGGGCTACAGTCCCTGGGGTCACAGACTGGGACGCGCCTGAGAGCACGCACACACACTGAAACCAACAGCAGTGGGGCCAGGCCCGCGCCTGGGGCCCTGCGCTGTTGTCCCTGTCGAGGGGCCGGGAGCCATTCTGAGCACAGGGCCCACGCCTTCACTCTGCCCTGGGCCCACATACCGTGTCCCCAGGGCCTGACAACACCTATTTCCCTGCCAGGATGTGGGGTGGCCTCGGGAGCGTGAAGTTCTCAGAAGGTGGCATCTACCCTCTCGGGCGCAAGCCCACCCTGGAGGCCGGCCAGACACCTCGTAGAGAGGAGCCGTCTCTCCAGCCCCAGGAGGACTCGGGGACCCTGCACGGTCACAGGACAGGACAAAGGGGCCAGGGTGCAGCTGCTCCCTCGGCTGGGCCCTTGCCCCCAACCCCGCGGGCCCTCCACCATCACAAGAAGCGCCCGGGCCTTCCGGGGCCCCTCCCCTGCATCTTCCTGTGACTCTCCGAGGCCCCAGACCCTCCGGGCTCGCCCCCCACAGACAGGCCCTGAGCACCAGAAGTGGGGCGAGCCCCCAGCCCTCCTCCCCCTGAGCCACCGGGGCAGCGGTGGGCCTGGGAGGGGCCGAGCTCTGCTGAGTATCACGATCCTGCATAATCAGCCAGGAGATATTTCAGGACTCATACTCGCAAACAGGAGAAAGGCAAATGGTTTTAATAATGAGTTATTAAAAGGGTTTTTTTTGTTTGGTGTTTTTTTTTTCACCAGACTGTGAGTCCCACAGCAAATAAAGCCCAAAGCACTTAGCATAATGGATTTAAGCGCCAGCAGGCGTGTGTGCTCCGCGCCGTCCTCCTGCGGCTGATGGAGGCCGCGATGCTCTGGTTGGTTCCCAGCAGCGGGGCGCCCGGGGGTGAGGCTGGGTGCTGAGTCCTCCCACCACAGCGAGAACCAAGCCTCAGAGCCCTTCTCGCGGGGCCCTGCAGGGTGTCTGCGAGGCCACCACGTGGCTGAGAAAGCAGCCCTGGTCCTCACCCCCTGGATAACACTGGAGATTATTTTAATACCTCCAGGTCTTAATTTGAAAAACAGACAAGAAAAACACTGGAGAAAATCTCTAAAAGCACAGCTAAACCCTAAATTAACTTCACCTTGTTTCCGCCAGCCTCAACATTGCTTTTTCCCTCTCTCTCTGTGGTTAATAGCTCCTGAGAATAGCCTGCTCGGCTCACTTGGAGATGGGACGATTCCCCACGAGGTCATGGGAGAGGAGAGGAAGGCTCGCTGACTGGCCAGAGGTGGGAGGCGGGCAGGACCCCCGCCCCTGGGAGCACGAGGGCCCAGATAGGGTCTCTCTCTGTGGGGACCGACAAGGGCCCAAGGCCGGCCAGGACAAGACAAAAGAAGGCAGCCGGTTCCACCAGTTCCCAGACGAGGTGTTGCAGGAGCAGTTTGGACAGAGGGAGAGAAACAGGCGGGACGCAGGCCAGACTGGCCCCCAGGCTGCCCCATGCCAGGCCCGGCCACAGACCAGAGCTGGCATGTGTGGGCCCAGTGACCCCACGGGGGGCTGGAGAGGGGGCCTCGGCGACTGTCAGAAAGGGCTGGTGTGGACAGCTCCTTCGAGTGCAGAACCCAGCCCCCCTTTGCACAGGAGGAAACTGAGGTCCAGAGAGTCGAACCCATCCCCCACCCCGTTCTCACGGAGAGGGAGGCCGGAGCTGGGCATGTGCCCACACCTGCCCCACCCCAGAGCCCGCACCCTCCCACAGGCAGGCTGAATAAAGCTGGGCATGCTTGGCAGCGTGAGAAGGAGGCACCTTAACAGTGCGACTTTGCGCGAGTTGCATTCAGAGTGTTGAGTCTGCACGAAGCTCAGCAGGGCGGCTCTGAGCCACACTCGGCAGGAGTCGCATGAGTCACATGCAAGCAAGAGCCCCAGTAACCCACCCTGAGCAGCCCTTCAGCCTGTCCTTCCCCTTCTGTAAGCCCAGCCCAGACCCCTCCCTACACATATCCCTGTGGGGGCCACTCCTCTTTCACCCCCTCACCAGCTCCAGGGTGACCAACTCACCCCCACGATCTGGGCCTGGGGGTCCCCAAAATGCAAGATTTCCCATTTTAAAAGCAATAAAGTTCCAGGACATGCCAGGACAAGCTGATGACCCACCTCCCCTCCCGGGGTCCCTGTGCCCGAGGGCCACCCCTGGCCCCAGACAGAACGCCCCTCCTGACTCAGAGCCACCTGTCTACAGAGGGCAGCTCTGCAGTCAGGCGAGGATGCAGAGTAAGGGCCTTGTCTCCCCATGGACTGGGGGGCTGGGGCGGGGGGGAATCTCAGCTTGCAGCTGCTCACAGAGCAGCAGTTAACCAGAACATCCCAGACACTGTTGTTAAGCACAACTTATTTGGGGCCTTCTCCTGCCCCCCCATTCTGCTGCCCGCCCTCCGCACCCTGCCCCTCAGAGCAGCTTCAGGAGGTCGGTGTGTGAGTCAGGGGCGGCTGATGTCCCAGGAGCCCTTCCCACTCTGTGACAGCCAGAGCTGAGTCCCCCTTCCGGAGCGCAATCTAGTATGGTGTGGCATCGTGCGGTACAGTGAGGAGGCCGACCCAGGCCCCAGACCGCAGCACCGCTAGAGCAGCCGAGCGCTGCGGAGCGGGGAGCACTTCACACGGCCTCCCTCCCCCAGGCGCGCCAGCAGTGGTCTGAGCCCAGAGACCCCTTCCCTCTCCCGTTGCTGCTGACGGGGCGACAGAGGGCCCTGGGTGTGCGGGCACAGGTGGCCCACACCAGGTCTTTCCCACCAGGACACTTGAGGGTAACCACCTCCCTTTCTCCCGGGGCCCCTCCCCCCCGCCTCTTTTCAGAAAGAAGGAAGAGCGATGGGGAGAAGAAGAAAGTGTGGCCCATGCTTGACTCCTGCTTGGGGACCTTGGAGAAGAGCCAAGGGCCAGCCAGCTCCCGGGACCCACCTGTCATGGGACTTGGGGTCAGATGCTGACTGTCCTGCTCAGTGTAGGGCCATTGTGGGTGGTTGCCAGGACATCCTGGGAACTGTGGCCGTGTGCTGTGGTTCAGTCACTCCGTCATGTCTGGCTCTTCGCAACCCCGAGGACTGCAGCAGCACTCTCGGCTTCCCCGTCCTCCACCATCTCCCAGAGCTTGTTTAAATTCATATCCACCGAGTCGGTGATGCCATCCAACCGTCTCATCCTCTGTCACCCCCTTCTCCTCCCGCCCTCAGTCTTTTCCAGCATCAGGGTCTTTTCCAGTGTGTCAGCTCTTCACATCAGGTGGCCAAAGTATTGGAGCTTCAGCCAGACTAGGTCAAGGAAGGAAGGGACTGGGGCTTCTCACCACTCACTGTGCAAACCTCACCTCACCCCAGCTGCTGCCATGTCCTCGCGGCACTGGCCATGAGGGGGCTGGGCAGGGACCATCCACTGTTCTGTCCCACCGTCACCTGGTCCCCCCCAGCCCATTCTGGGACACCAGCCTCCCACACCCGGGACCCCAAGGCTCAGCTGCTTCAGTGGACCTGATCCTCACCTGGTGGAAACTTAAGCTGATGCTCGCCCCTCCACTGACTGCTCACCACTCACCCATCCACTTTCTGACTTCATGACATTCTTAACATCTCTTGTACATCCATCAGCATCATCATCACCACCATCAGCATCACCTTCACCACCACCACCACCATCACCACCACCACCACCATCACCACCACCACCATCATCACCACCATCACCATCACCACCACCATCACCATCATCACCATCATCATCACCATCACCATCATCACCACCATCACCACCACCATCATCACCATCACCATCACCATCATCACCACCATCACCACCATCACCACCACCATCACCACCACCACCACCATCACCACTTTCACCACCATCACCACCATCACCACCACCATCACCACCACCACCACCATCACCACCACCACCATCATCACCACCATCACCATCACCACCACCATCACCATCATCACCATCATCATCACCATCACCATCATCACCACCATCACCACCACCATCATCACCATCACCATCACCATCATCACCACCATCACCACCATCACCACCACCATCACCATCACCACTTTCACCACCATCACCACCATCACCACCACCATCACCACCACCACCACCATCATTTCCACCATCACCACCATCACCATCATCATCATCACCACCAACACCATCACCATCACCACCATCACCATCATTGCTTGTACTGAAGGAACTTGGGAAACCTGAAGGAGATTACAGAAGGTTAAAGCACACACTCACACACACACACCCCACACATACACATGCACATGCACTCATCCCCACACCCCTCATACACACACCACACACACCCATTACTCATACCCATATAAACACCACATATACATACATACACCAAGCATGTTCACACCCAAACATACCACACACTCACACTCACCCCCACAAACTCAACACATAGTCACACACACAAGCCACACTTAGTTGCTGCAGCTCTTCTATATATGTTGACAACTTTAAATATTCTAGCACTTCAATTCATTTTAATAATATATACTTTTTTAGAAAATTAATCTCTTCAGCTACTTTGTCAAACTCTCTGAGCACAGAGTTTTAGGAATTAGTCTCCTCAAATGCTGGCTCCTTTGAGGCTATTTTCATGTAATATATTCATGTTTTCTCATCTTTTTCCTGACTACCTGGTTAATAGTTTATTCTATTTTCTTCTTTTGTAGAGTGATTTCTTGATCTTTATCACTTCTGTTGTTTCTGTTTTCTAATTAGTTACTGCTTCTCTAGACTTGTTCTCTATAGTCCTCTCTTCTGTTTTCCTCAGGTTTTTCTCTTGAAAATTTAATTTCTTTTGACAATTTTTAAAGTATGAACTTATTTTCTTAGTATATTAATAGTTCCAGCTACAACCAATAAAATCTAGCATGCAATTTTTTCTCTTCCATTCTTTTCAAAATGTTTGTTATTGATTATTTGAGTTATCTCTTTTCTACATTAGATGATTGTTTTAAATTTCACAAGAAGTTGGTTTGACCTGACTAGGAGTCCAGGCAACGTTTCTGTTCTGATATGTAAGCACACTTATGACCATTATTCAGACCTAACGTGATGCTTGCTTTCCAGGTGGAGCTAAGACAAAGAACCCACCTTCCAGTACAGGAGACACAAGAGATGCTAGTTCAGTCCCTGGGTTGGGAAGATCCCTTGGAGGAAGGCATGGCAACCCACCCTAGTGTTCTTGCCTGGAATCCCATGGACAGAGGAGCCTGGCAGGCTGCACTTCATGGGGTCACACAGAGTCAGACGACTGAAGTGACTGACCACACAGTGAGACGTTTAAATGGAGTGTGTGCTCAGCACCTGCCTTTCCTTCTCTGATCCACATTTTTGGTGGATTATCTTGAGTCATCTTTCGGCTGTTAGGACAGGCCGTTGCGTGCTGGTAGCAGCACGGAACTGTAGTGAGACCGCAGGCCCTCGGGCCGTGAGTCTGCCTACAGTTGACATCTGCTGCCACCAGTACACAAGCTGGGACTCAGCTGGGGAAAAATCTCTGTTTCACAGAAGCTTCCCCTCAACACCTGCGGATATAGATCTACTATCTTTTGTCACCCAACCTTGAGAGAACTCTGAGGCCAGCCTGCTGGTTCCCTTTCTAAGTGACTCTCGTGTCATTTCTGGATCCTGAGACTCTGCTCCTTGCCCTGGACAGGCAGGGGTTTCACCCAGCAGCAGGTGGAATTAATCATGTTCCCTTGGACACCTGGAGATTTGTTGAAGTGCAGATTTGTGTCTTCTTTAGTCACAGAAAATGTTCTTCTATTACAGCTTCAGAACACTATTCCCATTGCTTTTGGTCTGGGCTCCTTCCACACAACAAAGTCTCCTCATGTTGCATCACACTGCTGGCCCAGCAGCTCATGAGTCTCTAATTTCAGGGCTTTTTTGTACTCCCACCGGGTATTTTGTTTAGAGTAGTAATTTCAGTCCTTACTGCTCTAATAATAACTTAATTCTGCAAGTGCCTATTGGTTTCTTTATCATTCTTCATTTATCAGTTCTCAAGCATCTTTTCATCTTATATTTCATCTCTTAAAAGTTGCTGTTTTCTTTATTAGTCTCATGGATGCAAGGCACTGAAACTCTTTCCAAATTTTTCTTTTCGTTTTCCAGATAAGCTTTAAAAAACCACGTCCTTGGGACTTCCGTGGCGGTCCAGGGGTTAAGAATCCACCTTCCAGTGCAGGGGATGTGGGCTCGATCCCTGGTTGTAGAACTAAGACTCCACAAGCCCCGGGGCAACTAAGGCCATGAGCTGAAACCAGAGAAGCCCATGCACGGCAACCAAGATCCCGTGTGCTACAGCTAAGAACAATGCAGCCAAATAAATAAATTAACTTTCTAATGTTCTTTATTTGTTGCCTGATGTTTCATCCCTCTTTGTGTTCTGGAATATTTTTGCACAGATCCCACATCAAATCAGAAACACTTCATGCAACACTGCTTTGCCAAAGCAACAAGGAAATTTTCAGGTCCCACGCCAATCAGGGTAAGACCAACAGCTGATCTCACCAAACTGTGGATTATTCTGTCCACTGCAACCACTGAGACTGGATGTGTTAGAAGAAATGATGAGCAGAAGAAATCACTTAGAGCCTAAGAATTCGTCGTCTATAAGAGGCCATGCATGTGCATGCATGCTTAGTCACTCAGTCATATTGGACTTTTCAACCACAGGGACTGTATTCCGCCACGCTCCTTTTCCCATAGGATTTTCCAAGCAAGAATATTGGAGTGGGTTGCCATCTCCTCTTCCAGGAGATCTTCTTGACCCAGGGATCGAATCAGTGTCTCCTGCATTGGCAAGCAGATTCTTTACTACTGAGTCACTGAGAAGCCAAGAAGCCATGAACCAATGATGACAATTTCCAAAGCAGAGATAGAAAGCAACTGCCATCAGCAGGTGTCATCAAGCCAGTATTTTTTTTCTGAAGATTTAGAGATTGAAGAGCGTACTTTCCAGTGGCTGGGACTAGTATTTCTCAGTTCTAGCTATCTGAGGGCCTGGTAAACTCAGCCAATCTAAACTTGTAGAAATTGATGAGATCCCTGACTGAACACCCTCAGAAACACTTATAAGGGTGTCATTCAATCATTTCTTCATTCACCAGCATTGAAGAGCTTCCCAGGTGCCTCAGGGGTAAAGAAGCAGCCTGCCAAGCAGGAAACACAGGTTCAGTCCCTGAGTTGGGAAGATCCCCTGGAGAAGGAAACGGTAACCTTCCAGTATTCTTGCCTAGAGAATCCCATGGACAGAGGAGCCTGGCAGACTGCAGTCCATGAGGTCGCAAAGAGTTGCACATGACTGAGCACAGCCCCAGCACAAGGTGCTTTTGCAGATGCTGTGTGGAAGCAAAGGTTTACTTGGGCGTCTCATAGTCCAGCAGAGGCAAACAAATGAAGAAGCTCCACGTCCAAAGTGCCGTGGCGCACTGTGATGACGGGGCTTGTGGGGGATGCTTTGTACACAGTGGAGCTTGAGCATGCTGGGATCACCCTGGTGCATGAGGTGTTCCTCTCCTGTGGTGTGAGCAGGTAGGTAAGGTCACCCCAGTTTCAAAAGCCAGAGTTGCCCAGACGAATGGTCAGTGGGCTTGGGGATATGGGCACTCCAGGCAGAGGGGACAGCACCAGCAGAGCCGCGACGGTGGAGAGTTCACACAGGGTCCGGTGCTGGCGGTGGGAGCTGGCTGGGTGCTGGCGAGGGCCTCTGCCTTCCCCTGCCGGGGCGCGTTGTTCATTTCCCTCTGGAAGATGACAGGGCTTCCTGAAATGTCTTCCAGTTTAAATTCTTAATATTTATCCTAAAGCTTCATCCTCCTTTCTACCGCTCCAGCGGAAAGAGAGATCTTCTTGGACAAGTAAGTGTGGGAAACACTCATAAATCTCCCTGTCTTGGGGATTCAAAAACGCACATGAGCGTGACAAGGGGAGCCGCTGCCCCACACACTGGCCGCAGTCCCTTTCAGCAGCCGCCACCCTGACATCTCCTGAGGCAGCGCTCCGCGCCCACCACCAGACAGCACCACGGGCAAGAAGCCCCCAGAAACCGGCCAGGGCGGCCTCCACCCCAAGCCCCTCCCTGAACTAGAGAAACACACACACCAATCATATACCACACACAGAGCACACCCCATACACACACACACACACACACACAAACACACACCACACATACCACACACACCACACACACACCACACACACCACACACACAACACACACACACACACACCACACACACCACACACACCACACACCAAACACACCACACACACCACACACCACACACACCACACACACCACACACACACATACCACACACACACACCACACACACACCACACACACCACACACACACCACATACCACACACACCACACACACACACACACCACACACACCACACACACACACACCACACCACACACACACCACACACACACCACACACACACCACACACACACACACACACCACACATACCACACACACACACCACACACCACACACACCACACACACACACACACCACACACACCACACACACACCACACACAACACACACACAACACACACCACACACACTACACACACACCACACACACCACACACCACACACACACACACTACACACACACACACACACACACCACACACACACACCACACACACACATACCACACACACACACCACACACACACCACACACACACCACACACCACACACACACACACACACACACACACCACACACACCACACACACACACACCACACACACCACACACACACCACACATACCACACACACACATACCACACACACACACACCACACACACCACACACCACACACACCACACACACACACACCACACACACCACACACACCACACACACACCACACACCACACACACACCCATCACACACATCACACACACACACACCACACACACCACACACACACCACACACAACACACACACAACACACACCACGCACACTACACACACACCACACACACCACACACACACACTACACACACACCACACACACACCACACACACACACCACACACACACACCACACACCACACACACACATACCACACACACACACCACACACACACCACACACACACAACACACCACACACCACACACACCACACACACACACACACCACACACACCACACACACACACACCACACACACCACACACACACCACACATACCACACACGCTACACACACACACACTACACACACACCACACACACCACACGTACACCACACACACACACACCACACACACACACACCACACACACACACCACACACACCACACACACACACACACACACCACACACACACATCACACACACCACACACCACACATACACACACCACACACACACACACACACACACAC
The DNA here is from genome assembly GCA_917880005.1 of Nanger dama. NCBI lineage: Eukaryota > Metazoa > Chordata > Mammalia > Artiodactyla > Bovidae > Nanger > Nanger dama. Next base: position 370,254 of record CAKJTW010000118.1, on the reverse strand, counting down.
ACACACCACACATACATATACCATACGCACACACACAGACATACCACACACACACCACACACAGACATACCATACACACACATACTGCACATACACACACCATACACACACACACCATACACACATATATACCACACATACACACACCATACACAGACCTAACACACACACATAGACATACCACACATAGACACACAATAAACACATACACCATACACACAGAGGCATATCACACACACAATAAACACACACATATATACATGTACACACACCATTCACATTCATATCACACACACTACACACATGTATACTACATGCATGCCAATAACACACACACCATACACACACTACACACACACTTATACCACACATACATACCATAAACATACACACCATATACACACACTACACATACCACACACACACCATACACACACACTATGCGCACACACACTGCATGCACACATACCACACATACACACATCATACACACACACAGTACACACACTCACAGACTCCACGTACACAGACATATTACCACACATCACACACCATATACACACATGCACACACACACACACACAGAGTTTTATTGGCACTATCACAGACCGCCTTATCTCGTCAGGTCTGGGGTGGGGATCTGATTGCCTAGGGCCAATAAGTGGAGAGCCTTCTCTCCATACGCGACTGATCAGGGGCTGGCCATGAGACCAGCCAGGGCCAGTCAGACCCTGCCCTGGGGCGAGATCCGGGGGACCTGGAGAGAGTCTCTTCAGACTGTGAGTGGCGGTGTGGCTGCGGTGCAGGGCCTCCTCTTGAGCACAGGCTGTGCGGGGAGAATCACCCACAGGCAGGTTAGGGAAAGGTGTGCCATGTGTGTGGTGCCTGTGTGTGCACATGTGCATGTATGTTTTGTATGTGTGGCTTGTGGCATGTGTGTGTGTAGTGTGTGGTGTGTATCTGTGTGTGATTTGTGTATATGTGTGGTGTGTGTGTGTGTGCTATGTGGACTAAGGTACCCCCTGTGTGTTGCTACCCTTGGAGTTGTCATCAGAGCCAGGGAATCTGAGCAACCCCCAGTCTCCTGCGTGGAAACACCGCTAGAGCCTCCGCCCTCGGCGAGTGGCTCTCTGGCGCCCCACGCTTACCACGTGAAGGCCCACGCAGCAGCCCGCAGGCGCGCTGGGGAGGGGGCGGAGGCCAGAGGGCGTGTGCTCACCTCAGGGAATCTCCAGGCTCTGCGCTTCGAGCCAGCTTCTCCCAACGTATCTGTCTCTGAACTGCTCGGAAGGAGCGCTGATGACTGCCCTACTTCACGTGTCCACCACGCAATCAGGAGGCTCTCAGACCTCCTTCAAGCCGGAGGTGCCTGTGATTTCGCCCATCAATCAGAGATGAAGCCGCGGCCACGCTTGGAGGAGAGGAGGTCATTCTGGAGCTCTGCCACAAAAGAATCACTGCAACTCGAATAAGGAAAAAAAAAAAATCAGGGCCAGGGAGAGAAAAGAGAGGACATGAGAGAGAGGGCCAGGGGGAGAGAAGGGGCCAGGGGAGAGAGGAGCTGCTTCCAGAAGGAATAGATTTGTGCCTGCACTTTGATCCTGTCTGACTTTTATTTGTTTCTGCCATATCCTCTTCACTGCACCACTCAGCCAAAGGTGCTTTAAATTAGATGAAGCTAGGAAACCCTTTCCCCTCCTCCTGCCCTACCCATCACACAGGCCATGATCTTCAGTCAGTGTGAGATGCATAATCACGCCATGCTCAAACATGGCTGGAATAAATTGAGACAAATAAATAAACTCAAAGGCACCACATGCGTTTGGAATGCTCTTTGCCATGGTTTCCTAACATGCTTGCAGACAGCTAACTCTCAAGGCAAACAAAAAGTGGCAGTGTTTACCCAGCTTCTATTTGGAGCGTGCTAGGAGCTCTTGACTCATAGATTGCTAGCTGATGGTGGAATTTGCACACAAATTCGGAATTCATCATCACGGTCTATCTTTCCTTCCCTTCTCTGCATTCCTCCTTTTCAGTCATCCCAGCTGAACGCAGACTTGTTTTGGGTACACTGGTCCTAGCTTCCACCTGTCTTCAGAACGCAGTACAGAGGGCATGGTGTCCTGAGAGTAGGGAGATGGGAGTGAGAATGGGCCCAGGTTCAGGGCACATGCATGCTCAGTAGTGTCATGACCCCATGGACTGTAAGCTGCCAGGCTCCTCTGTCCATGGGGTTCTCCAGGCAAGAATGCTGGGGCGAGCTGCCATTCACTAGTCCAGTGAGCCCAGCCCCTTGATGAAAAGTGCAGACCAGGGCCAGCCGGGCAGTCTCAGTTTGCTCAGCTCCAGGGGTGAGCTGTCTGGGGACAGTGTCTTCTCCTGTGCTCTAGTGAAAGAGGCAGATGTCCCTGGGCCCCTGTAAGGCTCTAAAATGAATCTCTTATCTTTCAAAACTTTCCTCTGTGGAACTTGCTCCCATGGGCAGCCAAATGGCTCTGGATTCACCAGCACCTGGAGCCCTCCCCTCTCCTCCAAGGGAACATCTTGTCCTTTTCTACCTTCGGGAGAATCCACATGGGCTCTGCTCCTGCCCAGTCAGGCACAGTTGTGACAGCCTCAAAACCATCGCCCCCAGCGTGAAGATGAAGCTTCAGTGGTGCTGAGATGAAAGCCCCTGACAAGAAGGTGCCTCATAGCTAAAGACTTTGAATCTTATCCATGTCTGAAGATTGACAGAAAGACTCCTAATTTTAAATATAGACATTTAGAGGGACTCCCCTGGTGGTTCAGTGGTTAGGAATCCACCTTGCAATGCAGGGGACACAGGTTTGCTTGCTGGTGGGGAAATTAATATCCCACATGCCCGGGGGCAACTAAGCCAGCATGCTGCAACTATTGAACCAACAGACCTCAAATAGAGTCCGCGCACCACAACAAAGATCCCACGTGTCGCAGCTGAGACCCAATGCAGCCAAATAAATAAATAATTTCTAAATATATATATGCATATGTATATCTACAGATGTATAGGGTATATTAAAAAAAAAAAAAAAAACAGCCAGGACATCAAGTCAATCCTAAAGGAAATCAACTCTGAATATTCACTGGAAGGACTGATGTTGAAGCTGAAGCTGTAATACTTTGGTCACCTGATGAGAAGAGGCGACTCATTGGAAAAGACCCTGATGCTGGGAAAGACTGAGCGGGAGGAGAAGGGAGCAACAGAGGACGAGATGGTTGGCTGCAACCACTGGCTCAGTGGGCATGAGTCTGAGCACGCGCCCCCTGCCTGTAACAGCTCCCTAGTTTCCCAGGAGATGGTGAAGGACAGAGAATCCTAGCATGCTGCAGTCCATGGGGTCGTAAACAGTTGGACACAACTTACCAGCTGAACAACAGCAAATACACATTTATAAATATTTATAAATAGCAACTCATACTTTCTGTGATTCCAATAGCTTCATACAATAAACTGCAAGCTGGCCACACCCTCGACAGGGCTCCCACATCTAAGGCTCCACGGGCATCTGTCTGTCTCTTCGCTCTCTTTAGACCTTCCTTGACTGCCGAGCACACTCTCCCAGCCTGTAACAGCACCCTAGTTTCCCAGTGAGGAACCACCTCTGCCCGGTTGCCCATGGTCTGTTGGGAGGTACACTGGTCAGTATTTTCCAGAGAGACAGAACCAACAGGATGTGTATGTATATGGAGAGGTTTGTTTAGAGGAATCGGCTCACACAGCTGTGAAGGTGCAAATCTAAATCCTGCAGGGCGGGCTGGCAGCTGCGACCCAGGGAAGAGCTCCGGTCCAGGCCCCAGAGGTCAGCTGCTGGCAGAACTCCTTGCTCAGGGGAGGTCAGTCTTCGTTCTCACTGTGGCTTCAGATGATTGGGCGAGGCCCTTCCATGTTAAGTTCACAGATTTAATGGCTAATCACATCCCAAAATACCTTCATGGAGACACTGAGAATAATATTTAACAGAAATTCACTGGCAGTCCAGTGGTTAGGACTCTGAACTTCCACCTGTTTGGGGAACAAAGATCCAGTATGCTGTGTGGCATGGCCAAAAAAAAGAATAATACTTGACCAAAGCTTCAATACTTTGGCCACCTGATGCGAAGAGCTGACTCATTGGAAAAGACGACGAGGCTGGGAAAGGTTGAAGGCAGGAGGAGAAGGGGCAACAGAGGATGAGATGGCTGGATGGCTTCACTGACTCAGTGGACCTGAATCTGAGCAAACTCCAGGAAATGGTGATGGACAGGGAAGACTGGCATGCTGCAGTCCATAGGGTCACAAAGTCAAGCACGGCTGAGCAGCTGAACAAGAGGGGCCTGGGTGGGTGTCTTGAGCAGGCAGCACCCAGAGCAGGAGCTGGGGGCGCGCAGCAGCAGCACACCGCACCCCAGGGGCTGCACTCGCCTGGGCCAGAGCCCAGCCATGCCATGAGGGACGGGGGGCCTGGCAAGCTGAAGCCCACAGGGCCGCAGAGTGGACACAACTTAGTGACTGAGCAACAGCAGTCCTAATCAGATATCTGGACACTGTGGTCCAGTTAACACATGAAATTCACCAGGACAGGATGATCCCAGGTAAACAGTTTGCATTTACAGAAGTGGCAGGGCCCTGAGAGCACCCCCGCTGGACTGGGAGTAACTGGAGAGGGAGACAGGGACCCGCGTCTTTCCCTAATGCCCTGCGGTGGCGCTTCCTGCCCCTTGCTTCCTGGCTTCCTTCTGTTGACTCCACACAGGGTGCACAGCCCCCAGTGGATTCTGGGAGCACCTTACCCCCAGGAAACATTCACTCTCCTGCCACTAAACCACCTGGGATGGGCCTCAGTTCTTGAAGGCAACTCTTAGACTCTTTCTTCCATTTCTTTGTACGCATCTCTTGCAACTTCTTTTTCTTGGATCAATTCTGCTAATTTATACATCCGTCAAAATCATCCATCTCACCTGATGCTTTAATGTACTAGGACAGAGTTTGTGGCAGGAACAGTGGCGTCCAGAAACATTCAACCTGCTTCCCACACTGCCCCACGCCAGTACAGGGTCATATGATCAGTTCTGACCAACAGGCTTTGAGCAAGTGCGACACACGGTGCTTCTGGGCCAAAATACAGAAGGGCCAGCGTGTGACTCTCCAGTGTCCTTCCCAGCTGTGTTATCCCAGACGAGAGGGTCCCAGTCAGCCTGAGTCCCTGCGTGTTGGGTCGAGCAAGAGACCTTCTGACCTACGGTGCATGTAGGGCCTGAGGGCAAAATAACTCTCTGTGGCCTTAAGTCTTTGAGACACGCTGTTGCTTCTATTCCCTAACATCCTCTTCTCGTGAACACAAAGACACCTTCCTATATCTCCTCCTGCAATTTTCAGTCTTCTTTCCTTCCACCTAATCCAACCAGCTGGAATCTATTGGAGGTTTGACATGGAAAGGGATGTTAGTCCTTAGGTAACGTTTTTCCCTATGGCTAGCCAACGCAAGTCCAAAATCTTGTAGTCAATGTTCCCTACTTATTTGAAATGCCACCTTTATCAAAAGACACATTCGTCCATGTCATGGAGTCTGTGCCTGGAATCACATTGGTGACTCTGGACTGATCAAAATTGCAGATTGTGGTAAAAGTCAGAAATTCTAGGCAAGTTATTTGGCTTGTCACCCATCAGCCTGGAGCCCCCATCTCCCCTGGACATACCTACATAATACCAACAGACAAGAGCCTCCCTCGGGGGCCACCTGTGCAGGTATCAGAAACAGATCAGAAGGTATTGGAAACCTTACAATGAGCATACATCTGGGGTTCGGACTCATACGAACCACAGGTTTTCCCAAGGAAGGTCAAGGGGGATTTGCCAAACCCACTTGAAGAACAGAAAGAGGGAGCTTTCCAATGGTGGGTGCAGAGTGTGGTGACGGGAAATTCCCAGGAGTCCCTCGGTTCTGGAAGGCCTCCAGATCCAGGATGGAGAAGCAGATGCTTGGAAGCAACACTCCCGACCCCAGGACAGCCCTTGAGGCTGTTGAGGTGGAAAACACCAGGCCTGACCCCTCTGCTCCTGGGTGCCTTCTCCATGCTGGCTGAGGCTGGCTGGGGGAGGACGGCCCCTGCAGCTGGGGCCACCCTCTAACTGGGGGACCCGTATTCAGTGGCTCAGAACATCAAGGACTGACCACCTGGCTTTTGCTGGGTCTCCTTTTCCTCGGGCCACAACCCCTTATGACCACAGGGGCAGGAGAGCTCTGGATGGAAGGAGCACTGGAGATCGGACAGCTTTGGTCAGTTCTGGTTTCACACTGTTATTCTATCCTCAATAAGCTGAATGATCTAGAAGAATCTTCATTTTTAGTTTCCTTGAATGTTATTAGGGCTTCCCTGATAGCTTGGTTGGTAAAGAATCCACCTGCAATGTAGGAGACCCCGTTTTGATTCCTGGGTCAGGAAGACCCACTGGAGAAGGAATAGGCTACCCATTCCAGTATTCTTGGGCTTCCCTTGTGGCTCAGCTGGCAAAGAATCTGCCTGCACTGTGGGAGCCCTGGGTTTGAGCCTTAGGTTGGGAAGATCCCCTGGCAAAGGGAAAGGCTATCCACTCCAATATTCTGGCCTGGAGAATTCCATGGACTGTATAGTCCACGGGGTCACAAAGAGTCAGACATGACTGAGTGACTTTCACTTTCACTTTGGACTTTATTCATCTTTCCTGATTTCAAAATCCACTTGAATTTTACTCTGTACTGCCAGATCAAAACAAAGGGCTGTCGTATTTACATCTTCTACCACAAATCCCATTCAAATGAGAAAATGAATATGGAAATAAGAACAGGCTTCCTGCAGCACTGAAAGTGCGGCATGAGTCCTCTTGGAGGAGGTTGCCACAAGCCCCACCACAAAGCCACTGAGCGGATGACCCACACACTGGAGGACGACTGCACCAAGGGAGTTCTCAAACTGTTGTGAGCGTTCCAGGGCCCACAGCAGATTTCCCACCTGGGGATCCAGCAAAAGGACTGAGAACTCCCAGGGAATTTGACTTTGAAGACCAGTGAGATTTCATTACAGAACTTCCACAGGACTGGGGAAACAGACTCTTAGAGGGCACAAACAAAACCTTGGGTACACCAGGACCCAGGAGAAAGGAGCAGTGACCCCACCATAGACTGAGCTAGACTTGCCTGTGAGTGTCCAGGGGTCTCCAGCAGACGCATGGGTCCACAGAGGCCTGCCATGGAGTCAGGGGCACTGAATACAAAAGTCCTGGGCGCTGTGGCATGCCGGCAAGGTCCTTCTGAAGGAGGTCACCATTACCACCATTAACCCTGCCACAGTTTGGCCCACAGGGAGGGAACACAGCCCCACCCATCAACAAAAAGCCGGATTAAAGATTTGCTGAGTATGGCCTTACCTATCAGAGCAAGACCCCTACTCCCCCACAGTCAGTTCCTCCCATTAGGAAGCTTCCACAAGGCTCTTATCCTTCTCCATCAGAGGGCAGACAGAATGAACACCACAATCACAGAAGACTAACCAATCTGATCACACGGACCATAGCCTTGTCTAACTCAGTGAAACTATGAGCCATGCCGTGTAGGGCCACCCAGGACAGACGGGTCATGGTGGAGAGTTCTGACAAAACGTGGTCCACTGGAGAAGGGAATGGCAAGCCACTTCAGTATTCTTGCTTTGAGAACCCCATGAATGGTATGAAAAGGCAAAAACATAGGATACTGAAAGAGGCATTCCCGAGTCAGTAGGAGCCCAATATGATACTGGAGAAGAGTGGAGAATAGTTCCAGAAAGAATGAAGAGGCAGAGCCAAAGTGAAAACAACACCCAGTTGTACATGAGACTGGTGATGGAAGCAAAGTCCAATGCTGCAAAGAACAGTATTGCATAGGAACCTGGGATGTGTGGTCCCTGAATCAAGGAAAATTGGAACTGGTCAAACAGACATGACAAGAGTGAACAACATTCTAGGAATCAGTGAACTAAAATGGACCGGAATGGTTGAATTTAACTCAGATGACCATTATATCTACTACTGTGTGCAAGAATCCCTTAGAAGAAAGAGAGTAGCCCTCATAGTCAACAAAAGAGTCCAAAATGCAGTTCTTGGGTGCAATCTCAAGAATGAAAGAATGATCTCTGTTCACTTCCAAGGCAAACCATAATTACCATCACAGTAATCCAAGTCTATGCTCCAACCACTAATGCCTAAGAAGCTGAAGTTGAACAGTTCTATGAAGACCTACAAAATCTTCTAGAACTAACACACACACACAAAAAAAAGTGTCCATTTCATCACAGGGAACTGGAATGCAAATATAGGAAGTCAAGAGATACTTGGAATAACAGGCAAGTTTGGCCTTGGAGTACAAAATGAAGCAGAACAAAGGCTAACAGAAGTTTGTCAAGAGAACACACTGGTCATAGAAAACACCCTTTTCCAACAAAAGGAATTACTCTACACATGGACGTCACCAGATGGTCGATACCAAAATCAGACTGATTCTATTCTTTGTAGTTGAAGATGTAGAAACCATACAGTCAGCAAAAACAAGACCTGGAGATAACTGTGGCTCAGATCATGAACTCCTTATGGCAAAACTTAGACTTAACTTGAAAAAAGTAGGGAAAACCACTAGACTGTTCAGATAGGACCTAAATCAAATCCCTTACAATTATACACTGAAAGTGACAAATAGATTCAAGGGGTTAGATCTGATAGACAGAGTGCCTGAAGAACTATGGACGGAGGTTTGTGACATTGTGCAGGAGGTGGTGATCAAAATCATCCCCAAGAAAAAGAAATGGAAAAAGGCAATATGGTTGTCTGAGGAGGCCTTACAAATAGCTGAGGAAAGAAGAGACATGAAAGGCAAAGGAGAAAAGGAAAGATATACCCATCTGAATGCAGAGTTTAAACAAATAGCAAGGAGAGATAAGAAAGCCTTCCTCAGTGATAAATGCAAAGAAATAGAAGAAAAAGACTAGAGATCTCTTAAGAAAATGAGAGCTACCAAGGGAACATTGCATGCACAGATGGGCACAATAAAGGACAGAAATGGTCTGGACCTAACAGAAGCAGAAGATGTTAAGAAGAGGTGGCAAGAATACACAAATACAAAAAAGATCTTCATGACCCAGATAACACTGATGGTGTGCTCACCTAGAGTCAGACATCCTGGAGTATGAAGTCAAGCAGACTTTAGAAAGCATCACTATGAACAAAGCTACTGGAAGGGATGGAATTCCAGCTGAGCTATTTCAAATTCTAAAAGATTATGTTGTTAGAAAAGGTAGAGGAACCAGAGATCAAATTGCCAACATCTGCTGGATCATCAAAAAAGCAAGAGAGTTTCAGAAACCATCTATTTCTGCTTTATTGACTATGCCAAAGCCTTTGACTGTGTGGATCACAATAAACTGTGGAATATTCTGAAAGAGAGGAAACTACCAAATCACTTAATATGCCTCTTGAGAAATCTGTATGCGGTTCAGGAAGCAACAGTTAGAACTGGACATGTAACAATAGACTGGTTCCAAATCAGGAAAGGAGTACCTCAAGGGTGTATATTGTTACCCAGCTTTTTAACTTCTATGCAGAGTTCAGTTCAGTTCAGTCACTCAGTCGTATCTGACTCTTTGCGACCCATGAATCGCAGCACGCCAGGCCTCCCTGTTCATTACCATCTCTCGGAGTTCACTCAGACTCATGTCCATCGAGTCCGTGATGCCATCCAGCCATCTCATCCTCTGTCGTCCCCTTCTCCTCTTGCCCCCAATGCCTCCCAGCCTCAGAGTCTTTTCCAGTGAGTCAACTCTTCCCATGAGGTGGCCAAAATACTGGAGTTTCAGCTTTAGCATCATTCCTTCCAAAGAATTCCCAGGGCTGATCTCCTTTAGAATGGACTGGTTGGATCACCTTGCAGTCCAAGGGACTCTCAAGAGTCTTCTCCAACACCACAGTTCTAAAGCATCAATTCTTTGATGCTCAGCCTTCTTCACAGTCCGACTCTCACATCCATACATGACCACAGGAAAAACCATAGCCTTGACTAGATGGACCTTAGTCGGCAAAGTAATGTCTCTGCTTTTGAATATACTATCTAGGTTGGTCATAACTTTTCTTCCAAGGAGTAAGTGTCTTCTAATTTCATGGCTGCAATCACCATCTGCAGTGATTTTGGAACCCAAAAAATAAAGTCTGACACAGTTTCCACTGTTTCCCCATCTATTTCCCATGAAGTGATGGGACCGGATGCCATGATCTTTGTTTTCTGAATGTTGAGCTTTAAGCCAACTTTTCCACTCTCCTCTTTCACTTTCATCAAGAGGCTTTTTAGCTCCTCTTCACTTTCTGCCATAAGGGTGGTGTCATCTGCATATCTGAGGTTATTGATATTTCTCCCGGCAATCTTGATTCTGCTTGTGTTTCTTCCAGTCCAGCGTTTCTCACGATGTACTCTGCATAGAAGTTAAATAAGCAGAGTGACAATATACAGCCTTGATGTACTCCTTTTCCTATTTGGAACCAGTCTGTTGTTCCCTGTCCAGTTCTAACTGTTGCTTCCTGACCTGCATACAGATTTCTCAAGAGGCAGGTCAGGTGGTCTGGTATTCCCATCTCTTTCAGAATATTCCACAGTTTATTGTGATCCACACAGTCAAAGGCTTTGACATAGTCAATAAAGCAGAAATAGAAGTTTTTCTGGAACTCTCTTGCTTTTTCCATGATCCAGCGGATGTTGGCAGTTTGATCTCTGGTTCTTCTGCCTTTTCTAAAATCAGCTTGAACATCAGGAGTTCACAGTTCACGTACTGCTGAAGCCTGGCTTGGAGAATTTTGAGCATGACTTTACTAGCATGTGAGATGAGTGCAATTGTGTGGTAGTTTGAGCATTCTTTGGCATTGCCTTTCTTTGGAATTGGAATGAAAACTGACCTTTTCCAGTCCTGTAGCCACTGCTGAGCTTTCCAAATTTGCTGGCATATTGAGTGCAGCACTTTCACAGCATCATCTTTCAGGATTTGAAACAACTCAACTGGAATTCCATCACCTCCACTAGCTTTGTTCATAGTGATGCTTTCTAAGGCCCACTTGACTTCACATTCCAAGATGTCTGGCTCTAGATTAGTGATCACATCATCATGATTATCTGGGTCATGAAGATCTTTTTGTACAGTTCTTCTGTGTATTCTTGCCACCTCTTCTTAATATCTTCTGCTTCTGTTAGGTCCAGACCATTTCTGTCCTTTATCGAGCCCATCTTTGCATGAAATGTTCCCTTGGTATCTCTAATTTTCTTGAAGAGATCTCTAGTCTTTTCCATTCTGTTGTTTTCCTCTATTTCTTTGCATTGATTGCTGAAGAAGGCTTTCTTATCTCTTCTTGCTATTCTTTGGAACTTGGCATTCAGATGCTTATATCTTTCCTTTTCTCCTTTGCTTTTCACCTCTCTTCTTTTCACAGCTATTTGTAAGGCCTCCCCAGACAGCCATTTTGCTTTTTGCATTTCTTTTCCACGGGGATGGTCTTGATCCCTGTCTCCCGTACAATGTCACGAACCTCAGTCCATAGTTCATCAGAGTACTATGTACTATGCAGAGTACATCATGAAAAAGTCTGGGCTGGAAGAAGCACAAGCTGGAATCAAGATTGCCAGGAGAAATATCAGTAACCTCAGATTTGCAGATGACACCACCCTTATGGCAGAAAGCGAAGAGCTAAAGAGCCTATTGATGGAAGTGAAAGAAGAGAGTGAATAAGTTGGCTTAAAACTCAACATTCAAAAAGTGAAGATCATGGCATCCAGTCCCATCACTTCATGGCAAACAGATGGGGAAACAGTGGAAACAGTGTCAGACTTTATTTTGGGGGAGCTCCAAAATCACTACAGAAGGTGACTGCAGCCATGAAATTAAAAGACGCTTACTCCTTGGAAGGAAAGCTATGACCAATCTAGACAGCATATTAAAAAGTAGAGACATTACTTTGCCAACAAAGGTCCATCTAGTCAAGGCTATGGTTTTTCCAGTAGTCATGTAAAGATGTGAGAGTTGGACCATAAAGAAAGCTGAATACAGATGAATTGATACTTTTGAACTGTGGGATTGGAGAATATTCTTGAGAGTCCCTTGAACTACATGGATATAAATCCAATCAATCCTAAAGAAAATCAGTCCTGAATATTCACTGAAAGGACTGACGCTGAAGGTGAAACTCCAGTACTTTGGCTTGGGGACATTTGTAGCTTTGAGCAGCAGAAGGGCATGGGACAGCTCTGGGGGTCCCAGAAGACCTCGTAGGCCTAAAATATCCAGTGAACTCAGCCAGACACACCCTCTCCCCCGACCAGACTGTGGTCAGTGAGATAGCTCTCTAAGTGAAGAGGGATCTGCCTGGGAGCCATGACAAGAGCTTGTGGCCACATAGAGGCATGGACAGTCCCCTCCCGGTCCCCAACATGAGCAGAGGGATGCAAGGAGCAGAGGTTTGAAGAGGAAGAAGCAGCGTTACCCCAGGATAAGACCTTTGGGGTTGGTTTTTACTCGTTGAAGTTATTGAAGTGTCCTGAATCTAGCATGTCCTGGGTAGGGGGCCATATCCTAGAGAAGACTCGGGAGAGTCCCATGGACAGCTGGTGTATCAAATCAGTCAATCCTAAAGGAAATCAGTCCTGAATATTCACTGGAAGAACTGACGCTGAAGCTGAAGCTCCAATGCTTTGGCCACCTAATGTGAAGAGCAGACTCAGTGGAAAAGACCCTGATGCTGGGAAAGATTGAAGGTGGGAGGAGAAGGGGAAGACAGAGGGTGAGATGGTTGGATGGCATCACCGACTCAGTGGACATGAGTTTCAGTACACTCTGGGAAACAGTGAAGGACAGGGAAGCCTGGTGTTCTGCAGCCCATGGGGTAGCAAAGAGTCTGACACAACTTAGCAATTGATCAACAATCCAAAGGGAGTTTGACGGAGAATGGATATGTGTATATGTATGGCTGAGTCCCTTTGCTGTCCACTTGAAACTATCACAACATTGTTAGTTGGCTATCAGTTCAGTTCAGTTGTGTCCAGCTCTTTGCGACTCCATGGATTGCAGCACGCCAAGCTTCCCTGTCTTTCACCAACTCCCAGAGCTTGCTCAAACTCATGTCCATAGAGTTGGTGATGCCATCCAACCATCTCATCCTCTGTGGTCCCCTTCTCCTCCCGCCTTCAACCTTTCCCATCATCAGGGTCTTTTCCAATGAGTCAGTTCTTCACATCAGGTGACCAAAACATTGGAGTTTCGGCTTCAGCATCAGTCCTTTCAATGAACATTCAGGACTGATTTCCTTTAGGATTGACTGGCTTGATTTCCCTGCAGGCCACGGGACTCTCAAGAGTCTTCTCCAACACCACAGTTCAAAAGCATCAATTCTTCGGCACTCAGCTTTCTTTATGGTCCAACTCTCACATCCATATATGACTACTGGAAAAACCTTAACTTTGACTAGATGGACCTTTGTCGGCAAAGTAATGTATCTGCTTTTTAATATGCTGTCTAGGTTAGTCCTAGCTTTTCTTCCAAGGAGCAAGCTTTTTTAATTTCATGGCTCCAGTCACCATCTGCAGTTATTTTGGAGCCCCCCAAAATACTCTCACTGTTTCCATTGCTTCCCCATCTGTTTGCCATGAAGTGGTGGGACTGGATGGCATGATCTTAGTCTTTTGAATGTTGAGTTTTAAGCCAGCTTTTTCACTCTTTCTTTTGCTTTCATCAAGAGGCTCTTTAGCTCCTCTTCACTTTCTGCCATAAGAGTGGTTTCATCTGCGTATCTGAGGTTATTGATATTTCTCCCAGCAGTCTTGATTCCAGCTTGTGCTTCATCCAGCCTGGCATTTCACATGATGTACTCTGCATATAAGTTAAATAAGCAAAAATAACCACCCCAACACAAAATAAAAAGTGAAAAAAAAACAACCCAAGAGGTGCAGTCCAAGAGCCAGAAGCCGCTCTCTGCTCTTGGCACAGGTGAGCTGTTGGCTTGGCAGTGCCACTAAACAGCATCACCCTCACCCCCATCCTAGGCAGAGGAGCCACCCCTTGGAGTAGCCAAAAATGGACTCAGCTGGATTCTCAGTTACAGATCTGAAAGCTACCTGTGTTTCCCAGCGTTCAGAACACAGTCCCCAAGTCACTATTGCACCTCCATGCTCCACGGCACTAGCCCCCACTCTTTCCTCCCGACGCCCTCCTTTGCTGCACCCCATCCTGGGGGCCATGCTCTGCTGTTTCCGGTAGTTAACTCAGGAGTCCCACCACGCACTGGCGCTCCCGCTTCTCTCCCAGTTCCTGGGAGTGCCCTGCTGGGAGGGCTGGCCTCCTGAACTCCAACTCAGGCCCTCCCAGAGGGCACTCGGCTGTGCTGAACCCAGGGCCAATCCAGCCCCGGCGGCCTCAGGTGGTGGTGGTGGAGTCTTGTGGGGGGCCTCCCATCCTCCCCCTCCCCTGGCTGCAGCCCCTTCTGCTGGCTAGGTTGGCCGGGACAGGATGCCTTGATCAATTGCAGCTAACCAATCAAAGCCCGCCCAGTGGCCTGAGCCCCCGGCAGCACCACCTAGGAACCCAGACAGCAGGTGCCTGGCTTCTCCTGCCCACTCAGCCAGAGGACACACGCGTCCATCTAGCTGCCTCCGCTGCCACGTAGCCTTCCCGCTGGTGGGCCAGGCCCCCGAGCAGCCTCAGCGTCCAGGGGCGTCTGCCACCGCAGCCATCCAGAAAGGACCGCCAAGAAAGGAGAGCCACGGCCAGCGTCAGAGGTGGGAAGTGACAAGATCCAAACTGCGTTTCAGGGAAACACGCTCTCTGAGACAGAACTTGGACCAGGTTGGGTAATTCATTCGCTCAAGTTCTTGGGAGACAGGAAATCCTGGAGAGTTCAGGGCCGGTTGTCAGGGAGGTTTGGATTTGAAACTCAGCTCCAGCTCTGACAAACCAGAGAAGCTTCAACAGCACACCAGCCTTCTCCGAACACTAGCCTCTCCTGGACGGCAGCGTGAACTCCCACCCCTGGCTGGGTGGCATGGTGAATGCACCAATCCTGACACGCGGTTAGGGCTCGTGGGTGGCGCTGGGGGTGTGGGTGTGAGCTGTGGCTGACACGGGGGTTTCCTGTGGCTCCGTGCAAAGCAGGTGCTGTTTCTGCAGCCGTCAGCGCCGAGAGGAGGCCCCTCTACCTCCAAACCTCCCAGAACTTTCGATGCCCTTCTCACTGTTTTTAAGGAGAAGGTTCAGCCCAGAGAACCACGCGCTATGAGAAGTGATCCTGCCAGCCCTCCAGAAGTCGTCCATCTGGGGCCAATGGAACGAGAGAGAGAGATTCCCTTCTCTGCAGTACGACACCACCGCGCCCCCTTCCTGCCGCCTCTGTCCCCATCTCATCCAGCCCATCATCACCCAGAGGCAAGCTCTGCGGTGTTCTGGGGCTGGCTCTCCTGGGCCTGGAGTAATCACAGACGTGAGTCTGCACACGACCCCGGCCAGGGAGCCACAGCCCTGCTGCAGACCCTCATTAACCCCTGGCCTGGCGTTCTCACCAGTCCAGAGCCAGACTGAAGAGGTTTTCCCCCGACAGCACGAGAGACAGAAAGTCACGAGCTACGAGACCAAGAACCTGCAGTGAGGACCCGGGGGTGGCGGAAGGGATGGGCACCACACTCCCAAGTGACAAGGGAGGGGCTGCTGCCAGGTGGATGCTGCCTAAGAGGAGGGACTCTGCACCTCGTCCTGGCCCAGGGGAGCCACAGGGAAGAGGCTGGGAACCGATGCCCCGGCCATGCCCCTCCTCGCACCCTCCAGGCAAGGCTGTTAAAACCCCTTCTGGCCTCCAGATGCACGCCTGCAAGCCATTTCCCTTCTGTTATTTCAAGCTCCAGGGCCTTGATCTTTTGCCACTTTGGAAGAAGCGGAGAAACAAAGAGGTCTGGGGCCGTTGTTTAACAGCAGAGGCTGGCGTCCCTGCTCCGGGCAGGCATCCATCCGATCCCCTTGCCGAAGCATCCCTTTGATGGGGTCAGGCTGGGATCTGCAGGGCAGGCACTCCCCTTTCCTCCTGGAGCAGCACTCAGCAGCGCCCTCTCCTGTCGTCTGCGGCCGAGCAGAGGGAGCTGGCCGGCCTCTGCGGCTGCCCTTCTGGCAACGGCCATCAGAAAACAAGAGGTAAATAAGGGTGAGGCTCCCGCAGCCAGTGACGTCTGTGTGCCCTGAGTGCCTGAGGCTGCCAGACCCTGGGCCCTGCTTCACCCACTTGAAAAGGTGCAAAATGCCCTGCAGGGCCCCGAGGCTGCTGCAATGTGTGGAAGAGCTGAACTCAGAGTCCATCGCAGGCTGCATTTCACTTCCAGGCTGGCAGGGCCTCTTGCCTTGTTGGTTGCCCAGGGCCCTGGCTCTGAACTCAAGGCTGGGCTCAGTGTGGGACATGGCAGACACTTGCAGAGCAGTAGAAATTCCAGCTCTGCCACTGGGAGCCGTGGGACCCTTGATGCCCCCTTCATTCATATATTCATTCACTTCCTCGTTTATTCACCCAGCAAGCACACTGTGAGCTGGCCTGTGCCCTGCGATTAGGCAACAAGGACGATGATGCCCTGACGGACGGTGGGAGCATCTGACTCCAGCAGAGGAGCCGGGCGGGATTCCCTCAGGCTGAGCCCAAAGCCAGCCGAGCCTGAAGCTTGGAGAGGAGACTGGCACAGGCAGAGGACAGAGCCTGTGGTTCCTAGAGACACACGTGAGTGGGACTCCCTGGGGACCTCCAGGGACTCAGTCCTGTGGGTTGGAACCAAAACCCCAAAACTGCCGATGGGCAGAAGTGGCGATGTGATGATGGGCAGCGAAGGAGGAAACGGGGCTGCAAGTGGGCGGCTCTGCAGAGGCTGCCCACCCTGGCACAGCAGCGAGGGGCCCCGGGAGATGGCAGGAGGAGGCAGTGCTGAGAATTGCCGCGGAGAATAACTGGGACTCAGGACTAGCCGGGGACAAGTCACAGTCACACCACCAGCTCCCTCGAGAGCAAGCTGTGGAGCAGGGGTGGGAGAGGGACTCCGTTTGGCCGTGTCCAGGGTGAAGTGACAGAGAAGAGGGACAGGATGCTGGGCTGGAGCAGGCAGCGTCGGGAGGCGAGGAGGGTGGTCTGGGCTAGAGCCGGGAGGGACCTGAAGCCGTGTGAACTGGAAGCGGAGGCTGAGGTCGGAGAGAATCCGGGAAGTCTCCCCATCCAAGGACTGGGCTCAGAAATGGAAGGTGGGAGTAATGCCAGGAGGGGGTCTGGGGGCCATCCTGCTGGAGGAAACAGTCCCCTCTCTGGGCCCTGCTGGAGGAGGGGCCGGTTCCAAGGCCTGCGGGCACAGGCTCCACCCTCATCGCAGGCTGGTTCCCCCATGGAAACACTCTTTTCCACCTGAGTCCCCGCAAACCTGCTCCCCATCCACACTGTTCTGGTCCTGGGCCCAGGCTGTGGCCGCATTTATCTGAGCCCATGGGAGAGCGGGCCTATGCACGGGGTCCGTGGAATCTACCTTTCCTTCCAGAAGTCTTTGGTTTGCACAAGGTGTCGCCACTTTCAGATGAGAGAGGGCAGGGCACTGTGCTGAGGAGTGGACAGCCTAGGCCAACTTCCTGCTCTGCCTCCGGGTCAGCAGGAACACCTTCTCTTGGCCTCATTCACTCTGCTAGGTGGTGGATACAGTGCCTGAGTGCCTCCCCAGAGGGTCAGGTGAGTATCAGCCAGGTGTGAAAAGGAGTGCTGGTTCTCACCATGTTTTTGATGTTTAGTCAGTCATGTCTGACTCTTTTGCGACCCCATGGACTAGCCTGCCAGGCTCCTCTTTCCATAAATTTCCCAAGCAGCAATACTGAAGCAGATTGCCATTTCCTTCCCCATGGGATCCTCCCAATCCAGAAATCGAAACTGCATCTCCTGCAATGGCATGCAGAGTCTCTACCACTGAGCCACCAGGGAAGCCCACTGTCAGCATAACATGAACATAAAAGATTATATCACACTCACCCTCACAATCACCATCACTACCATCATCACCACCACCATCATTACACCATCATCACCACCATCATCACCATCACCACCACCACCATCATCACCATCACCATCATCACTATCACCACCATCATCACCATCACCACCACCATCACCATCACCACCACCATCACCATCACCACCACCATCACCATCACCACCACCATCACCATCACCACCACCATCACCATCACTACCACCATCACCACCACCATCACCATCACCATCACCACCATCACCATCACCATCACCACCATCACCATCATCACTATCACCACCATCATCACCATCACCACCATTACCACCATCACCATCACCACCACCACCACCACCACCATCACCACCATCACCATCATCACCACCATCACCACCATCACCACCACCACCATCACCATCATCACCACCACCACCATCACCACCATCACCATCACCACCACCACCACCATCATCACCACCATCACCACCACCACCATCGCCATCATCACCACCACCATCACCATGATCATCACCATCACCACCACCACCACCACCACCACCACCGTCACTCATTATCACCACCATCACCACCACCATTGTCATCATAAACTTCATCATCACCATTGTCAGTCCTGTACTTGAAGTCCTGCCACCACCCCATCCCATCCAGAGGTCTTTCTGCAACAGAGAACACAGCACCATCTGAGATAGCTCAACCTATTTATAGACAATTTTGCTAATGGTAAGTTCTTTGCCATTTTGTCTGTTTGTCTCAGTTGTAAATCAGCAGCCCATCCTCATTAGCAAAAAATGTCAACATCTCTCTTTCATGTGACATTTCTTCAGATACAATCATTGTGTCTCCAAGTCCTTTTTATTTCAGACCAAACAGTTTCTTCCACCATTCCATTTTATTTTTTAGTAACATTTTCATTATGAAGTTAATACATTTTCTTAGGCAAAAGTTTAGAAATAAATAAGCCCTCAAAAGGAAAACTATTCCTTGTAAATCTCACCACTTAGAGATAATTGCTTAGCATTTTCATTCTTGTGTCTTTTCTGTATTATATATAATAAACATATACATATTTACCAGCCAAAGTGTAAGATTTATCTTGTAACCTGTCTTTTTCATGTAATATATCAATAACATGCTCACTAAGTAACCTCCTAGAAAAACATCCTTCTCCTGGGGCATGGGAAGAGCAAGGGCAGGGGAAAGCAGTCCCCGGAGCCTGGCTCACCTCCAGGGACTGCAGTTGCCAGTAGGGACAGGGACACAGGTGGCTGGGAGCTCTGTGAGGGCTCCAGGGACAAGCCATGACCTGGGCAGAGCCCTCCCATGACCCTTCTCCAAGGACCCAACCAGTTTTCTCTATGTGCCAAGCCAGACCTCTTGAAATGGGAGAAGTAAAGACCTATTCAGGATGAGAGGGAGCACCTGGGCAAGGATGGGGAGGGCAGGCTCTGGCGTAGGAGTGGAGACAAGGGCTGGGGAGCAGCTTCCAGTCCAGCCCCGTCGCTGCTCACCAGGGACTTGTTTATGCACCTGGGTCTTACTTTCTGGGCCTTAGTATCAGCCTGAACCAGGCACTGCCCCATAGTCCAGAAGCTGTGTGTGTGTGTGTGTGTGTGTGTCTGTGTGTGTGTGTGTGTACACAAGTGCACACGCATGTGTGGATATGTGCACAGCTCCGGGAAGGGGCCCAGTTTTCAGCAGACACCCCACGGGGCGCAGCCCTGGAAAGTGAGAAGGAACCTCTGGAGTCACCCACAGCTGTGGCTGGTACAGCCTCCCTGGGTCGGGGGTCAGGATGGGGTTCCTCAGAGGGCAGATGCAGCCCCAGAGCCAGAGGGGACCGCTGAGGGCGACGAGAGCACCTCGGCTTTTCCTTGGCGCTCTCTGGGAAAGGAAGGCTGCTCTTCGGGACAAGAATCCTTGTCCAAATAATATTGATTGAAGGGCAGCTAACTGGGGCCGAGGGTGGAGATTAAAGCAAGGAGCTGGCTTTATGCGAACAGCCCCAATAGGCCAGATCTCCATACTGGATGTTTAATTGATGAATCCCTCCATGTAAAAACAAACAGAGATGACCCAGCTCTGCTTGGGCCCGCAGAGAGGGTGGGGAAGGAGGCAAAATCTGCCCCACACATGGCAAGGCCGGGACGGGTGGGTCTGCGTGTGTGCGAGTGCGTGTCTGTGTAAGTAAATAAATCGACGTGTGTGTGAAATGTGTTTAAACATCAAGCGCTCAGACCCTCTGTTTGCCTTGGGAGGCGGAAGCCCACAGAGTGAAAATCAGATGCCGTTCTGTGTTGGATGGAAAGCTCGAGTCTAATTAAAGCAAGCTTCCTGCCCGCTCCCCCGCCCGGCCCCTCTCCAGGGACTGATGTGACCCCTGCAGATTTGCAGGAGCTTCTGCAAGCTTGGTGCTTTTACAGAGGAGGCTAAACATGACCCATCCAGGATGAACCATGGACACTCAATGTCCCACTGAAGCCTGTCGCGCCTAAAAGGTTATGCGATTCCATGAAAACCACTGAAACCCTGCAGGATTCTGAAGAGTATTGCTTCATGTCAGTCCTTCCTGAACCTCTGACAAGATGGGAATTCTTTCCCACTGAGTCTCCCACTCAAAAGCCGGATGGACATTTTAGTGAAGCAAGAGCTTTGATGTGAGGAATTGCTGTTATTTGAGCTAACAGACATGGCTGCCCCATGAATGGACCAAAGAGATTTTCTGTTCATTAACTTTGACAAATTCCAGGGCTGAGGCCAGGTTTTGCTCCATTCTGGATGGCAAAAGAAAGAAAATGGCATAATAATGCACATTTATCATAATTCCACACATTCCTACATAAATCACACCCCAAAACGCCCTCTCTCTTAACCACTACCATCAAAAGTAAATAAAATGATCAAGGATTCTGAAATCAGGAAAAGCCACAACCTCACGATGGATGATCTGGAGGAAACCAGCTGGTGATGTGTAGAGAGGACTCCAGGCAAATCTCAGGGCTGGGGACGAGGGGCTGGAGTGGGGAGCAAAGGGGGAGGGCAGCAAACACAGGGCCCAGGCATAGGGCACAGACGCTTCTGCTCTCATTGACTTGGGGCTAATGGAAAACCCATATGAAATTCCCCGCCAAGATGAGTAAACAAGGAATCCAGCACCTTCACTTAAGAAAGAACTTTAAATCACAGCATCAAAATATAGTAGGTAAGAAAGCAGACGAAGAGAATGATTCAAAACACTCACTACAAGAAATCAAAGTTCAGAGAAAAACTGCCAACTTTCTCAAGCAAATGAAAGAATATATTCAAAAATATATGCAGGTAATTATCTTTGGCCACCTGAAGCGAAGAACGGACTCATTGGAAAAGACTCTGATGCAGGGAAAGATTGAAGGTAGGAGGAGAAGGGGACAACCGAGGATGAGATGGCTGGATGGCATCACTGACTCCATAGATATGAATTTGAGCAAGCTCCGGGAGTTGGTGATGGACAGGGAGGCCTGGCGTGCTGCAGTCCATGGGGTTGCAGAGAGTCGGACACGACTGAGTGACTGAGCTGAACTTTTGGTGGTGCTAGTGGTAAGGGACCCACCTGCCAATGCAGAAAACGTAAGAGATGTGAGTTTAACCCCTGAGTCAGGAAGATCCCCTGAGGATGACATGGAAACCCACTTCAGTATTCATGTCTGGAGAATTTCAGGGACGGCGGAACCTGGCGGGCTACAGTCCATGGGGTTGCAAAAATCAGACACAACTGAAGTGCCTTAGTGCGCACAGATAGATAGACAGATAGAGATATGTATCACCGTGCTAAGAGCTGTACATACATCATCTTATTTAAGCCTTAAGCATTGTTTTCATTTTACAGGTAAGAAAATTGAGGCCTAAATCAATTGATAATTACGTTGTTATTGTTTAGCTGCCAAGTCATGTCTGGCTCTTTGCAACCCCATGGACTGCACCACACCAGGCTTCCTGTTTCCCAGAGTTTGCTTAAGTTCATGTCCATAATTGAGTCCATGATGCTGTCCAACCATCTCACCCTCTGCTTCCCCCTTCTCCCTGCCCTCAGTCTTTCCCAGCATCAGGGTCTTTTCCAGGGAGTCACCTCTTTACATCCAGTGGCCAAAGTATTGGAGCTTCAGCTTCAGCATCAGTCCTCCCAATGAATATTCAGCATTGATTTCCTTTAGGATGGACTGGTTGGATCTCCTTGTAGTCCAAGGGATTCTCGAGAGTCTTCTCCAGCACCACAATCTGAAAGCATCAGTTCTTTGGTGCTCAGCTTTCTTTGTGGTCCAACTCTCACATCCGTACACAACTACTGGAAAAACCATAGCTCTGACTCTATAGTCCTTTGTCAGCAAAGTAATCTCTCTGCTTCTAATACACTGTCTAGGTTGGTCATAGCTTTTCTTCCAAAGAGCAAGCATCTTTTAATTTCATGGCTGCAGTCACCTTCCGCAGTGATTTTGGAACCCAAGAAAATAAAGTATGTCACTGTTTCCACTTTTTCCCCTTCTATTTGCCATGAAGTACTGGGACCAGATGCCATGATTTTAATTATTTTGAATGTTGAGTATTAAATCAGCTTTTTCACTCTCCTCTTTCACCATCATCAAGTTCTTTAGTTCCTCTTCACTTCCTGCCATTAGAGGGGTATTATCTGCATATCTGAAGTTGCTGACATTTCACCTGGCAATTTTGATTCCAGCTTGTGATTCATCCAGCCCAGCATTTCATACAATGTACTCTTCATATCAGATAAATAAGCAGGGTGACAAGATACAGCCTTGTCATATTCCTTTCCCAATTTTGAACCAATCTGTTGTTCCATGTAAGGTTCTAACTGTTGTTTCTTGACTTGCATACAGGCTTTTCAGGAGACAAGAAAAGTGGTCTCATATTCCCACCTCTTTAAGAATTTTCCACAGTTTGCTGTGATTCACACAGTCAAAGACTTTGGCATAGTCAGTTAAAGCAGAAGTAGATGTTTTTCTTGCCTTTTCTATGATGCAGCAGATGTTGGCAATTTGATCTCTGGTTCCTCTGCCTTTTCTAAACTGAGCTTGTATATCTGGAAGTTCTCAGTTCATGTACTGCTGAAGCCTGTCTTGAAGGATTTTGAGCATCACCTTACTAGCATGAGAAATCAGCACAAGTGTGTGGTAGTTTGAACATTCTTTGGCATTGCTCTTCTTTGTGATTGGAATGAAAACTGACCTTTTCCAGTCCTGTGGCCACTGTTGAGTTTTCCAAATTTGCTGGCATACTGAGTGCAGCACTTTAACAGCATCATCGTTTAGGATTTGAAATAGCTCCACTGGAATAATATCACCTCCACTAGCTTTGTTTGCAGCAATGCTTCCTAAGGCCCACTTGACTTCACACTCCAGGATGTCTGGCTCTATGTGAGTGACAATATCATTGTGATCATCCCAGTATTATGACATTTTTTGTATAGTTTTTCTGTGTAATCTTGCCACCTCTTCTTAATCTCTTCTGCTTCTGTTAGGTCTTCACCATTTCTGTCCTTTATCATGCCCATCCTTGCATAAAATATTCCCCTGATATCTCCAGTTTTCTTGAAGAGATCTCTAGTCTTCCCCATTCTGTTGTTTTCCTCTATTTCTTTGTATTGTTCGTTGAGGAACACCTCATCGCTCCTGGCTATTCTCTGAAGTTCTGTATTCAGCCGGGTGTATCTTTCCCTCTTGCCTTTCAGTTCTCTTCTTTTCTCAGCTATTGGTAAAGGCTCCTCAGCAAACCACTGTGCCTCTTGCATTTCTTTTTCATGGGGATGGTTTTGGTAACTGCCTCCTGTGCCATGTTAGGTGCCTCCATCCATAGTTCTTCAGGTACTCTGTCTATCCGACATAATCCCTTGCATCTACTCATTACCTCTATTCTATAATCATAAACTATTTATTTAGATCATATCTGAATGGTCTAGTGGTTTTCCCAACTTTCTTTAATTTAAGACTGAATTTGGCAATAAGGAGCCCACGATCTGAGCCACAGTCATCTCAAGGTCTTGTTTTTGCTGATTGTATAGAGCTTCTCCATCTTCAACTGCAAAGAATAGAATCAATCTAATTTCGCTATTGACCATCTGGTGATGTCTACATGTAGAGACATTGCTTTTTTTTTTGGAAAAAGGTGTTTGCTATGACCACTGTGTTCTCTTGACAAGCCTCTGTTAGCCTTTGCCCTGCTTCATTTTGCATTCCTAGGCCAAATTTGGAGAAGGGAATGGCAACCTACTCCAGTATTCTTGCCTAGAGAATTCCACGGACAGAGGAGCCTAGTGGGCTACAGTCCATGGGGTCACAAAGAGTTGGATACGACTTTGCCTGTGTGTACTGAACTGTAACTTCCTCCAATTTTAAAGGAAAATGGAGAAGGAAATGGCAGCCCACTCCAGTGTTCTTGCCTGGAGAGTCCCAGGGACGGGGGAGCCTGGTGGGCTGCCGTCTGTGGGGTCACACAGAGTCGGACACGACTGAAGTGGCTTAGTAGTAGTAGTAGGCCAAATTTGCCTGTAACTCCAGGTATCTCTTGACTTCCCTACTTTTGCATTCCAGTCACCTATGATGAAAAAGACATCATTTTTGGTGTTAGTTCTAGAAAGTCTTGTAGGTCTTCATAGAACCAGTTGACTTCAACTACTTCAGTATCAGTGGTTGGGGCATAGACTTGGGTTACTGTGGTGTTGAATGGTTTGCCTTGGAAATGAACCAAAATCATTCTTTTATTTTTGAGACTGCACCCAAGAACTGCATTTTGGACTCTTGTTGACTGTGAGGGCTATTCCATTTCTTCTAAGGGATTCTTGCCCATGCTAGTAAATGTAATAGTTATTTGAATTAAATTTGCCCATTTCCATCCATTTTAGTTCAACTGATTCCTAAGATGTCAGTGTTTACTCTTGCCATCTCTTACTTCTTGGATCAATTCTGCTAATTTATACATCCCTCAAAAGCATCCATTTCATCTGATGTTTAATGTACTATGATAGAGTTCATGGCAGGAGCAGTCACGTTCACAAATATTCAGCCTGCTCCCCCACTGCCCCACACTGGTGCAGGGTCCCATGACTGGCTCTGATGAACAGGCTTTGAGCAGGTGTGGCACACGGCGCTCCTGGGCCAAAATATAGATTTACCTTGATACATGGACCTAACATTCTAGTTTCCTATGCAATATTGTTTTTTACAACATCAGACTTTACTTTCACCACCAGACACACCCACAAATGAGTGTCATTTCTGCTTTGGCCCAGCTACTTCGTTCTTTCTGGAACTATTAGTAACTGTCCTCTGCTCTTCCCCAGTAGCATACTGGACACCTTCCAACCTGGGGGGCTCAACTTCCGGTGTCATATCTTTTTGCCTTTTCATATTATTTATGGGGTTCTTGCAGCAAGAATGCTGGAGTGGTTTGCCATTCCCTCCTCCAGTGGACCATGTTTTGTGAGAACTCTTCACTATGACCCGTCCATCTCGGATGTCCCTGCATGGCACGGCTCATAGCTTCACTGAGTTATGCCAGCCTCTTTGCCGTGACAAGGGTGTGATCCATTAAGGGGAACTGATGGTTAGAATAACAGTAAGTATGGATGCGACACATTCAGTGCTCCCGTCTCCATTTGCTGTGCAGTGAATCATGCCGAAACTTGGCAGAGTAAAGTCATTTTTGTTTTGTTCACAATTCTGCAGGTCAGGAATCAGCACGGACACAATGGAGAAAGCACAGCCTTGCTGTACCGCGTCCACAGCCTTGCCACTCTGCCTCCAGTAGCAGGAGAGGTCAGGGCTGGCTCAACCAGAGCGTCTCCTGGGGCTGGGACCACCAAAATGACCTCTTCTGGCACCTACCTGGGTCCTAGGATGGGACGGCTGGAGTGGCGGAGTGCTTGTTATGGACTCAGTGTCTGTATCCCCCAGAATTCACGCACTGAAGCCCTAGCCCCCTGTGCGGCCGTATTTGGAGATGGGACATCTAAGGAAGTGGCTAAAGTTAACTAAGGTCGTAAGGGTGACACCCTGACTGGATAGAATCCATTTCCTTCTCTGCCATGTGAGGGCACGGTGAGAAGGGGGTCATCTGCAAGCCAGAAAGAGAGCTCTCGCCAGAAGCCGACCATGCTGACACCCCGATCCCAGAACCAGACTCTAGAACTATTTCCCTAGGAAGAAAGCAAATTTCTCTTGCTTGAGCTCCCCAGCATTCTGCAGTGTTTGGAATGGCAGCCGGTACTGACTAACACAGGGGTGGTCAGCGCTGCCTCAGGCAGCTCCTCCACACGGCCAGCTGGGCATCCTCCTAGCACGGCGGTCTCAGAGTAGCTGGGTTGCTTACCTAGTGGCTATCTACCCCGACCCCCTCCCAAGCAAGCATTCCAAGATTCCAAAGCAAATGCCGCCAAGTTGCTTCCAACCTGGCCTTATGGCCTTAAGTCAGGTAGCTTCATTTCTTCTGTATCTTGTTGGCCAAAACAGTCATAGAGCCTGTCCAGACTGAGGGGAAGGGGAGCCAGAGATCTCACCTCTTGATAAGAGAAATCTCAGAAAATGTATGGGCATCTTTAATCCACCATACTAATCTTTTAAAGGAAAAAAGTCACTCTGAAATCAGGAAAGGCTGCAACTTCATACTGCATACAGTAAAGAAAACGCAGCAAAGGAGATGAACAACACATAACCAGCTGAAGAAATCACAAGGGGAGTGGATAAATGCTTTGATATGAATGAAAACAGCGACACAGCCTATGGAAACCTTTAGGCTGCAGCAAAAGCAGTGCCAGAGGGAAATGTGTGGCTGCAAACACCTATGTTACGGAGAAAGGCCTCTGGTGGTGAGCAGAGGAGCGGGGTAGGAGACGGGGAATGGGTGGAGAAGGTCAGGAAGTACAAACTCCCAGTTATAACAGGTCCTGAAGATGTAACGTACAGCACGGAAATAATAGCTAATAGTACTGTATTGTACATTTGAAAGTTGCTAAGAAAGTAAGTTGCAAAAGTCCTCACCACAAAGGGAAAAAATGAAATTTTATGGTGATAAATGTTAATGAAACTTATTGTTGTAATCATTTTACAACATAAATATATATCAACTCATAGTGTTGTACACCCAAAACTAATACAGCATTACACGTCAGTTATACCTTAATTTAAAAAAAAAAAGAAAAACTGCAAATCAGTAACCTTCCACCTTAAGATACGAATTAGACCTAAAGCAAGCGAAAGCAAAGAAATAATGAGATTAGAATAGAAGTTAGTGAAATGGAAAATAGAAAAACGATAGAGAAAAATCAGTGAAATCAAAAGCTGGTTCTTTGAAAATATTAACAATATTGACAAATGTTTAGCTAGATTAACTTTTTAAAATAAGAGAGAAGGAGAAAGAAGGCTCAGATGGCTAGAATCAGACATGAAAGAGGAATACACTACTATGCATAAAATAGATAGCTAATGAAAACCGACAGTGCACCTCAGGAAGCTTCAGTGGGAAGACAATCTTAAAAGGAGGGAGCATACATATACGTATGACTGATTCACTTTGCTGTACAGCAAAACGCTAACACAACATTGTAAAGCAACAATATTCCAATAAAAATTTATTTTTAAAAAATGAAAGAGGAGACATTACTATTGACCTTGCAGAAATAAAATGCATATAAGAACTATTGTATGCCAGGAACTATGGTGCATGTATATACATATATAAATTATGTACCAATCAATTATATAACTTAAGTGAAGCAGACGTATTCCTAGAAAGACACAAACTGCCAAAGCCGACTCGGACAGAAGACAATCTGAACAGATCCTTAGCAAGTGAAGAAATCAAAGTGTGATCAGAGAACTGTCCACAAAGACGAGCCCAGGCTCGGATGGCTTCTACCAAACATTAAGAGAATTATTACCAATTCTTCAAAAACAATTATTCCAAAGAATAGAAGAGGAGAGAATACTTACTGACTCATTCTACAGGGCCATTGTTTTCCTGATACCAAAGTTGAAAGCTATCACAAGAAAAGAAAACCACTGACCAATATCTCATATTAATACATACATAAAAATCATCAATAAAATAATATTAAACCAAATATAGAAATATATAAAGGAATTATACACTATGACGAAATGGGATTTGTCCCAGGAATTCAAGGCTGGTTCAACATCCCAAAATTAATTACTATAATACATCATATCAATAGCATAAAAAGCAAGAATCTCATGATCATCACCACAGACACAGAAAAAGCATTTGACAAAATCCAACATCCTTTTGTAAAAGAACACTCAGCAAATGAGGAACAAAGAGAGCTTCTCCAACCTTAGTCATCTACAAAAAGCCCACAGCTAAATTTATACTTGATGGTTAAAGACCGAATGCTTTTTCCCTGAAATCAGGAACAGCTGCTCTTACTTGTCTTCAGTACTTTGTAGTAGAGGTTCCAGCCAGGGCCAACTGGATGGATTAAAGATGGCCACAAATCCTTTGCCATGCCTTATATCACACTATCTGTATACAGAGATAGTTTTACTTCTTCCTCTCCAATCTGGATACTTTCTATTTATGTCCTGGCTGGCTGTCAACCAGGGGCTAGTTTTTGCTCTTGGAGGCTACCTACATTTCTCATTATATTTCTTCTGTGACCTGACTATTACACTTTGGGTTTTCTAATTTCTCTTTGGAAAAGTGCAAGACCTGCCAGGAAAGAGGGACTTCAGCCATGCTGCCTCCAGAGTTTCGGGCAGAAAGGGGGCGAGTCCCTCCTCGTCTGCTGCTGATTACTGGCGCTCCCAGGTGTGGCTCCATCCTCCCAGTCTCACATCACCTCTGCGAGTCTACGTCTCCCCCATTCTGTGTCTTCTAAGGACACTTGTCACGGGATTAAGGCTACCCAGATAACCCAGGACGGTCTCCTCTGAAGACCCTCAACTGAACTACACTCAGAAGAGACGCTTTTCCAGTTATGCTCTCCTGTTCCAGGTGTTAGGCTGGCGCCTGCTGAGGCTGCACGCAGAGCACAGCATGGTTCGCACGGCAGTGGAGCTGGGAACAGGGTGAAGTCCCACCGCCCACAGCTCGCCCACGGCTGCCCAAAGCAGCTGCCTGACGCCAGATAGAGGGGTGGCCACCAACCCAGACAAGGAGACCGTCTCCAAGACGGTGCCGAGGATGGAGTCCAGCTGCCCGTCCCTCACTAGCCTGCGCCCAGCATTGCTGGGAAAGCACAGAAGCTGACCCCAGAGCTGGCCAAGGTGTCCTCCAAGTCCAGAGGCGCCTGGGGCCGCGGCCTACTGTGCTCTAGTGGGCCCATCGGTGCTGCCCTCACGGGCCCAGGCCAGAGCCCACCCAAGCCGCCCCAGCTCCGGGTGGAGAGTGCTCGCCCGCCCAGCCCCCACTACCATCCGTGCCACTGGAGGTCTTTCTGCAGGTGAAGAGAACCTGGACTCCAGCCACACCCCACCTGACCTGCAGCAACTCCCCACCAGGGTCTCCGTTCCTGAAACAAGAGCCACACTGAGCCAAACCTCACAGCTGCCCCTGGGGCGGGGGTCCTGCTCGCTGTCTGGGCAGGCCAGTGACAAATGTCACCGAATGTCCCTGCCCGCTGCCAGGGCCCTTGAGGGCTTTAGGACGAGTGTGGAGCTGACCCCTCCTGGGTCTCCTACCGCAGGGCAGGGGCAGCGTGCTCCCTTCAGGCGCCTGCCACTTCCGAGGGTGCTGGTAGCCTTCCCTCCCCCCGGGTCTGGCTGAGCCTCACGCTGCCCGGGAGGCCCTCGTGCGCCTGCTGCAGAGTCAACGCAGGAAAAGAAACAGCTCTGAGCTCCACCTCACTCTTCACGCTGAGAAATGAGTCCTGAGAGTCTGGGGGTCCAGAGGCTCAGAGGTGAGACCTGTCTGGGCGGGGCCCGTGGGGCTCGGGTGTTGGCGCGTCCCCAGAACCTGGAGTCACCTCTTGTCCCCGCCGTCATGTCTGGACGTTAACTCTACCTCTTTTCACGCACCAGCCCCAACAAGCCCTGGAGAGAATTTCTTAATGAACTATGAGTGCTAACACCCAGTGCAATAAATAAGACGCAATTACACTGCACACGGGGGAAAGAAATAGGTACTTCATGATCATAAAAATGTAGCTTTCCCACAAAACCGTCAGTATTAGACATAAATACAGAACACAAGTGCACCCGGGTTTGCCAAGGCTGCTCAGCGCGTTTGCATAACTGCACACAGCACAGAAACACAGACTCACCTTCAAAATCAATTTTCTCTGTCGTGCATGTGAAAGCTGTAGCTTTTGCAGGGGTTTTTTTAATACTCTACCTATGATATGGCATCCAAACAGTGAGAAAGACGCTTATTTTTTTTTAAGTATCTAGAGTTTCCACTGAAAAAAAGTTAAGAAAACACACAAAGAAGGCAGTGAAGTGGGGGCAGCTTCTGGGGTCCTCTGAGCTGAGCCTCACACGGAGTGGCCAGGGTAGACAGTGGACACAGCCCTCTGCCCTCCCCCATGGGGATCCTCTCTAATCCATCAGGTGGGCACTGCCACACCCCTACCCTCCCAGCAAGTGACACTCTGGGCAGCATAGTGCAGACACACTCAGCTCCATCAGCTAGAATTAAGAAAGAAAGTAGTCCACGGTCAGAGGCAGAGGACAGGGTCCAGCGCCCAGCTCTGCCCACTCAGCAGCTGGGGGACCTGAAGTCCAGCCTGGGCCCCCTTCTTCTTATGTAACTGGGGGCTGAGGCCCCACCTTCCAGGGAGGCTACATGAAGTGAAGGCAGAGCCTGGCCCCGTACGGCAGTCGGTACAGGACGGATCGCCACCATCACTGTTGTCCAGTGGACACACGGCAGGGGATGCACACCCGTCAGAAGAGGCAGGGAAGAGCTCCCATCAAAGACATCATGACAACAAAAGGCAGAGCTGTGCCACCCACCCCCTCTGGAGGCCCAGCGTGGAGGGCAGAGAGTGCGTTTTGATGGCATAAACCCACAACGGTGGAGAGAACCAGCAGAGGCGACAGCAGCAACATGGGATGGACAAGCAGGGCCAGTGCGGCAGATCCAGGAACCGAGTCTGCTGAGTCTCCCAGGAGCCAGGAGCTGGGCTGCCCGAGAAGCAAGCCATCCACTCCATGGACGCCTAGAGCGCAGCTGCAGGTGTAATGAGGGAGAGGGCCTTCTCCAAGAAGATGAAACTGAGAAACAGTGATTATACCAGTGGGAGAGAGAGTCTGAGACTCTGCTAAGTGGTAAAATACATTACAAAAACAAAAAGTAATCACTAACCCAAAAGAAAATGAGAGGAATTAAACTTACTGCTCTTCAAAGAAGGGAGAGCCTAAGTGATATTTGAAAGGATCACTATGATTGCTGTGTTGAGAAAAGACTGGAGGAACAAGGGCAGAAGCAGTGAGACCAGTTAGAAGACTGGGGCAATAATCCAGACAAGCAATGATGCTTTGGACCAGATGTTAAGAATATATATAGTGAGTTTACAGTAGCCAAGACATGGAGTAACCTAAATGTCCATTGACAGAGGGATGGATAAAGATGCAGTACTTATATACAATGGAATATTACTCAGCTATAAAAAGAATGAAATAATACCATTTGCAGCAACATGAATGGACATAGAGATTCTCATACTAAGCGAGGGAAGTCAGACAGAGGAAGACAAATATCATAGGTGCTGCTTATATGTCCAATCTATAAAAATTATACAGATATACTTTCTTATAAAACAGAATAGACTCACAGACTTAGAAAACAAGCTTACGACTCCCGAAGGGGAAAGATGTGGGGGATGGATAAATCGGGAGGGTGAGATTGACATAGACACACTCCTATATATATAAAATAGATAATCAACAAGCACGTACCGTAGAGCACAGGGGACTCTACTCAGCACTCTGTAATAACCTAATGGTGGAAGAATCTGGAAAAGAAGAGATATAGGTCTACATATAGCTGAATCACTTTGCTATATACCTGAAGCCAACACAGCACTGTAAATCAGCTAATCGCCAACATAAAGTGAAATTAAAAAGCAATAAAGACAGTGAGAATAAATGGAAAAAAAACTTACTGCTCCTCATGGCTTAGCTGTGAATAGTAAACACGGGCTACTCATCTTAGTCAATGACGCCAACCATATTAGAAAGGGGAAAGAACCAGAGGTGTGCGCATGTGTGCATCTGTGTGTAAGTGTGCGTGTGCATGTGTGTATCTGTGTGTGTATGTGTCTGTGTATGTATAAGTGTGTGGGTCTATGTGTGTGCTCATGTGTGTGTCTGTGTCTGTGGGTGTGTGTGTCTGTCCAGGTGTGTGCGTGTCCATCTGTGTTTCTGTTGGGGGGGGGGGGAGTGTGGAGGCAGGATGTAAGTGAAGGCCCAAAAGAGCCGGTACTGTACATGAGAGAGTCGACAGATTTGAAAAATCAGGAAGTACCCACATAAACGTGTTATTCAGTGACATCTGGGTCCACACTAGCAGCACTGGCCACAAGAATGAGGAGCTGCAAGGGAGGACCTGTGAAGGGCTGTGTCAACTATTTAAATTCTCTGCACCTATAACTGATGGACAGAACAACTAAACGTTTATAGAAATAAGGTTTTTTAACCTAGGAAAATACCAAGCTCAAGCCAAAGTAGAGATGGAGAATCTTCAGCTAAAGTCCAGGATACGGGGAGGGGAGTTGTGAGGGTAAGATATCATTCCAAGTCTTCATCTCACACACACACGTGCCAAAGCCGTGTTAATCCTGAATGGACCTCGACTCCAGGTGAAAACAGTCCGTGCGCTCTGTACAGACAGCTTCAAGCCAAGTTCCCTCCCCCTGACCCTCTTTAACTAACCTGCCTCCCCTACATTCCAGGAGCACCTGTATTTCCTATTGCTGCTGAACAAAGGACCTCACATTTAGCGGCTCTGAATAACACAAACTGACTATCTTACAGTCTGGAGCTCAGAAACGCAAAATCAGACTCATTGGGCTAAAATCAAGGTATCGCCGGGGCTGCGTGCCTCCATCAGTGATCTCCTTGCCTTTCCCCTTCCAGAGGCCCCTTGCATCCCAGATGAAGCTGGACACTCCCTATCCCAAGATCCTGAACCCAACTGTGCTGCAAAGACCTTCTTGCCACGGAAGGTCACCTTCATGGGACCCGAGGGTTAGGCTGGGGATGTCCCTGGGGGCCGTTACCCAGCTGACCGCAGTCTGGTGGCTGCAGCGAGAGGTGGGTGGCACTGGTGGTAAAGAACCCACCTGCCAATGCAGGAGACACAGGAGACGCGGGCTCAGTCCCCGGGGGCAGGACGATCCCGGGAGGAGGGCACGGCAGCCCACTCCAGTGTTCTTACCTGGAGAGTCCCGTGGACAGAGGAGCCTGGCGGACTACAGCCCATGGGGTCACGCAGAGTCAGACAGCTCTGAAACAACTTAGCACGTGCAGAAATGGGAGGCCAGGTGGGCGGGAGGAAGGGGTCGTGAGCCTCTAGAGGCTGGAAAAGGCAAGGAGGCAAGTCTTCCCCTCGGGGCCCCAGGAAGCACTCACTCTGAACTCCCCACCTCCAGAACTGTATGGAGAATAAATCTGTGTTATTTTAAGCCTGCGACATTTGTGGTCATTTGTACATTGTGTCCAGGTCTTGAATTATCACGGAGAACAAGTGATGACATGGAGAGGCTTAGGCCATCGGAAGAAGGGTTTTAACCGTCCCAGTCCCCCTGGAGACAGGGGCACAGTGCCTACCAAGCTCAGGGGTTGAAAAGCAGACCAGCAGAGTTGCTGATGACCACAGTGGCAGGAGGAGTCTGGGGGAGACGTTCCCTCCATGTCAGTAGTCAGTGATCTGCAGGGAAGATGGAAACTACATGGGTCATTTCTGGACCTGGGTCCAGGAGAAGGTGGGAGAACCCGACGCTCAAGAGCCAATACCGAATGGGCCGTGATCAATCCATAATTAGTACGATTTTTCCAGGGGCCCAGGACACGAATGCACCTCTCCTGGAAGCAGCCTTTCTACGGTTGACATGGACTTGGAGGAGAGGCTGAGAACAGAGAAGAGACAGGAGAGAGACTGGACGAGACCAGTGCCCACGGGGACCCTGAGACCAGAAGCCACCCAGCCCGTGGGCACTGCATGCAGGGTCACGTGTCCAGTCCCATCTCCAGTGGGGCGTCTGGGCCTTGTGGACAGCTGGCAAAGTGCTAGGGACTGGGGCCACCCAGCTCGGACAGGACGCCACCGCACACAGGAGGGCACAGGTGACAGGCCAGCCTGTTGGGCTGAAGGGGGCCATGGGCCACACCTGAGTGACAGGAGCCCTCTGCAGCCAGAAGTGCCTCTGGAAAAACCCAACCCGACAGGACCAGCCCTAGAAAGGCCGCCGGGGTCGGCCTGCTCCCTGCAGAAAGCAGGGGCGGGGAGGGTCCCAGGACCCTTCCAGGATTTTCACAGCGACTCAGCAACACGCCCAGAGCTCAGTCCGTGACCGGTTGCCCCCGGAGAAAGAATTACGACTTGTGAGTTTGGAAAGTGAGAAGTCGCCCGGGGTCCCCCGCCTGAGACATGTGGGGTGGGAAGTTCAGGATGCATTTCAACTGCAGAGACCCAGGTGATTTAGAAGGTAAAACATTGGCAATTGTGTCAGATTTCCACACCTTCCCCCTGCAGGTCCGGTGCCCCACTCCCCACACCGCTGGCCCCAAGGCCCCCTGATGACAGCCAGCTTGGGGGCTCCCCGTCTGCAGGTTAGAGCCCCCTGCAGCCCCCCCGCCCCTGGCTCCCTCACCCCCACCATCCTCGGACGCGATCCCGGCTGGGCCACCCGGGTGCCTGCGGTCTGGCTGAGCAGGCAGGCCCAAAGCACACACTACCCCATTGTACACGAGCCCAGACTGGCCACAGGCCAGACCCGGCCCCACGGCAGCGCAGCTTTTAAATCCCACCATTTATGTATTTGGTTTGGTAGCTTTAGGTCGATGATGTACTTAATTTCACCTCAATATTGAGTTTGAATGAACTGAAAGGAAAACACAAATATATAAAACAATTGCTGGCCGGCTCCAGGCGGGGCAGGTGTTTCCTCTCTGGACATCCCTCTGCATTTGCTCCATCCGCTTCCCCTGGGAGCGGAGTGGGCCCGAGGCAGTTTCTTTTAAACAGTTTTGTGATGAATGAGCAGTTGGGGGCCCAGCTGGGCGCCCCTGGGGCAGCCCTCTCTTGGGCCTTTTAAACACAGCAGTTACAGGAGGGCTCACCTGTCACGTAAGTTGTCTGAACCCAGGGCTAACGATCTGCGACAGCGTTGGCGAGGGAACTGTCTACAGATGAGGTGAGACACCCCGAACCTCGCCCTGCCTTCCCTCCTATAACCCCACCTACATTTGTGCTAAAGGGTTTTTTTAAAGAAGTATCGAAAGGACAGAAGAGCAGAGAAACACGATTAGCTGGTAAACCCACACGTTTTAGAGAAGCTGCTTTTGCTCTGGTGTCAGGAAAGAGCTGGGCCTGTCCTCAGGCCGGTGACGGCCGCTTTGCCTGGGGGCGGGGCAGGCCCCCAGGCCCGAGCCCGCGCCAACCTTCCGGTGCAGCCAGGCACCATTCCTAAGGTCAGAGTCCTTCTGGGCCTCGTCCCTCCTCAGCCACCAGGGCAGCGCCCTGGGGTGCGACCATGAAGCCAGCAAGGTACCCCGCACTTGGGAGGGGCCCAGCCCTGGCGGTTAGGCTCTGCTGTCACTGTCCTGACACTTGACCGCTTCCCCCTTGGACTTGTGCTTGGCGGATGGAGTCCAGTGGGACGCATGGGCTCATGGCCCCCAGCCCAGCGACCTGCCTGGAGGGCCGGGGCAGGTGCCAAGCCGCAGGGTGGGCCCGGGGCTCCTGTGAGGGTCTGCACTTGCAGTGAAAACACATAGAGGCAGGTCGGGAGAGAAGCCGCAGGAAACGCTCTTTCTTTTTTTCCTCCTTCTTGAACAAGGGACCCTGTGTTTTCACCTGGCACTGAGGCCTGCAGATTATATAGCTGGCCAAGCTCAGTGACCTGGAGTCCACTCTGGATGTAGAGAAAATACACCTCTGTCAGGGGCAGGGGCATCGGGTCCAGAAAAGGCCCTGCTGCCGACCAGCATGTTGAAAAAGGAGGCCACAGAGCGGGGAGGAACCAAGCCAAGGACATCAAGGCAAAGGTGAAACCAAGTTCCCCAGAAACCAAAGTTCCTTTGCCAGGTTTATGAACCTCTCTGTCCAAAACTTTCTTCTCTTTTTATCCTAACCCCATCCCCCTCAAGACTGAGGAGAATCAGAGAAAAGTGGGGATTGAAACAAAGCAGGGCCTTCCCAAGCACAGACACACCTCTGTGTCCCACGTTTCTTGTTTGCAGAAAAGGCTATAACCCCACAGGTCTTCCCTGAGTTCCAGACAGCAGACTCAGGCAGTTACTAATTAGCAAAGTGAGGGAGTGGGGAAACAGAAAAACAGCAGTTAGCAGGAAGAGTGATGATAGCTCAAACAACAGTCAGAGCCGAGGTCCTCCTCATAGGATGTGTACAACAATCGGATGTGGGTCTTCAGGTTGTTCTGCAGCAACTTGGGCCCGCCCAGGTGGGGGATGGTGACCACATACTCACCACAAGCATGCAGACCCCAGACTGGCTGGAACCAGGAGACTGTTGGTCAAAAATCCCAAAACACTGCTCTGTTCCCTCACCACCCACCAATCAGAAGAAGGGTGCTGAGCTGCACCCTTCATCCCAAATGTTGCCTTTAAAACCCCTGCCCTGAAAATCAGTGAGGGGGCGGGTCTTTCGAGCGTGAGCTGTCCATTCTCCTTGCCTGTGGCCCTGCAAATAAACGCTGTCCCTTCACACCCCCAGTGCCAGTAGGTTGGCTCTGCTACATGGCGGGCAAGGTTGGTTCAGTAACAAAGGGACAGGGACAAAGGTCTGAAGCGGCCTCGACAGCCCGTGAGCTGTGTGAGGACAAGCAGTGGCTCCTGCGTCACTGGCGACTCGCAGATCTCCCTGGGAGAGCATCCAGCATCGCAGGGACCCCAGGCTCTCAGGGCCTGGGGACAAGGGCCAGCACCTGGACACACATGGGCCTGGACACAGGCCCCCACAAGACACAATTCCAGGAGTGTGCGTGCCACAACAGCCTGGAAGAAAACAGATAAAACTCTCCACAGTGTTTCTGAGCAAGGTGGGTAGCTGGTCTATATTTCCTTCTTCATACATTCTATGTTTACCAAATTTTCTACAATGAGCAGTCATTGCAAATACAGTCAGAAAAACTGCAGCATGTGTGCACGTGTGTATATGCAGCTGGATTGTACATATACTACACAGACATGCGCATACTGTTAAGGCTAATGTCATGCTCTCCTATCAGCCTACACCACCACCTGAGTGTCTTCTCAGACACACATGTGTGTGTCTTCTTCAGTCACTCAGTCTTGTCCAACTCTTTGCAACCCCATGGACGGTAGCCTGCCAGGCTCCTCTGTCCATGCGATCTCCCCAAGGAAGAACACTGGAGTGGGTTGCCATTTCCTCCCTCCTCCTCCTCCTCCAGGGGATCTTCCCCATCCAGGGATCGAACCCAGGTCTCCTGCATTGGCAGGCAGATTCTTTACCACTGAGCCACACAGACTGGTTCCAGACAGGAAAAGGAGTCCGTCAAGGCTGTATACTGTCACCCTGCTTATTTAACTTCTATGCAGAGTACATCATGGGAAACGCTGGACTGGAAGAAGCACAAGCTGGAATCAAGATTGCCGAGAGAAATATCAATAACCTCAGATATGCAGATGACACCACCCTTATGGCAGAAAGTGAAGAGGAACTAAAAGGCCTCTTGATGAAAGTGAAAGAGGAGAGCGAAAAAAGTTGGCTTAAAGCTCAACATTCAGAAAACGAAGATCATGGCATCTGGTCCCATCACTTCATGGGAAATAGATGGGGAAACAGTGGAAACAATGTCAGACTTTATTTTTGGGTTCCAAAATCACTGCAGATGGTGAGTGCAGCCATGAAATTAGAAGATGCCTACTCCTTGGAAGAAAAGTTATGACCAACCTAGAGAGCATATTCAAAAGCAGAGACATTACTTTGACGACTAAGGTCCGTCTAGTCAAGGCTATGGTTTTTCCTATGGTCATGTATGGATGTGAGAGTTGGACTGTGAAGAAGGCCGAGCGCCGAAGAATTGATGCTTTTGAACTGTGGTGTTGGCAAAGACTCTTGAGAGTCCCTTGGACTGCAAGGAGATCCAACCAGTCCACTCTGAAGGAGATCAACCCTGGGATTTCTTTGGAAGGAATGATGCTGAAGCTGAAGCTCCAGTACTTTGGCCACCTCATGGGAAGAGTTGACTCATTGGAAAAGACTCTGATGCTGGGAGGGATTGGGGGCAGGAGGAGAAGGGGACAACCAAGGATGAGATGGCTGGATGGCATCACGGACTCGATGGATGTGAGTCTGAGTGAGCTCCGGGAGTTGGTGATGGACAGGGAGGCCTGGCGTGCTGTGATTCATGGGGTCGCAAAGAGTCGGACATGACTGAGCTACTGAACTGAACTGAGCCACCAGAGCAGCGTTTCATGTTATAGTTAAGGAGTTTGGTCACCTGTTCTTGTTTTTAGCCAACAGCTGATAAATGAGAATGAGAATCCATGCATGTTTCTGGGAAAGCGACCAGCTCCTTGTCAGCAGCCCCAGCACAGGACGTGGGTGTGCGTGTACTTGCACACAGGGGCACACACAAATGTTCACGGCACACACAATCCACACCTAACCCATACTCCTGTTTCTTACAAAGCCCAGACTGGGCTGTCTGTCACAGGCCAGCAACAGGTAAGTAAATAAAGGAATGCCGTTATTTTATTTCTCCCAATAAATCCCCGGGAGATCCTTGCCCTCCCTATAACCGCCTGCTTTATTCGCGAGAATCTTCGTCATGTATCTTCGTCTGACCTCTAGTCACTCCAGCTTAACAGACAACCTGGGGCTGAGAGGCATGTGTGACCTTTGCCCCCAGAGCACTGAGCGGAGGGAAGAGGAGCCACAGAAGTGACTGTCAGTGAGCCAGCGGACCACTGGCTGTCCTGACGGCCGACAGGGTTCACCTCCTGCACAGCAGAGCAGTGCCCTGCGGGCCATCCACAGAGGGTGCCCCTGAAGCCGCATCTGTCCTCAGGGGCAGTGACACTTCCGACGTACACACGGTGTTGTCCAGGGCGGGCATGGGAGGGGCTCGTGGCGGTCCAGGGCTTCAGGCTTGCTGGCTTATATAGCCCTTCCCCTAGTTTTAAACATACGGAGACTGAGGCTTGAGCAAAGAGTGAGGTCCTCCAGGTGACCCCAGACCGATCTGAGTCGGGAGAGAGCATCACCAGAACCTGGGTCACCAGAACCACCTCCAGGGAGGTCCCCTGCAGTAGAACAGGGAGTCTCAGCTGGAGGGGGCAGCTGGAGGGGGGAGCACCTCCATCTCACCCACCCCCACCCCCACCCCCAGCCTGAAATGGCCAAGTGCAGAAGAGGTGAACTGATTTTGTTCACCCCCAGCCTTTCCACTGGCCACTTGTAACTGTATCGCCTGGGGCTGAGTTTAACAGGGAAAAAAATGATCAATGGCTCATTCAATACCCTCAGGCTGCCAGCTTTCTTCAAGGTATTTTCCATTCTCTTAGCCCCCAAAATAGCTTAAAATGAAAAAAAAAAAAAACTATATGAGATCAATATAAAGATATTTTTAAAAGCTTATTTTGCTCTGTCTAGGAGCCCAATAAATGCATGTATCTGTTAAATAAATACAGCCCCAGAACGTTTGATTAAGCAGCAGAGTCCTCTAAATTCCTGGTCAGGCCCAGCCCTGTGAAAGCAACCGAATTGAAGAGCCGCAAGAACATCCCCTTGGCAGGGGCTGCCCCGCCGCCCATCACAGGGTCCTT
Organism: Nanger dama; assembly: GCA_917880005.1. Taxonomy (NCBI): domain Eukaryota; kingdom Metazoa; phylum Chordata; class Mammalia; order Artiodactyla; family Bovidae; genus Nanger; species Nanger dama. The sequence continues at coordinate 330,200 of CAKJTW010000118.1, read as the reverse complement.
TGTGGGGCTGAATATGTGTTGGCTTGGGGCAGAGAAAATGCATTTGCCAAAAGGGTTATTATTACCTTAGCAGTCATTCATTTAAGTGGTTTCCCGGGAGTGGTGTTTTATTAGGATTTCTCGGCTCTCAGCTTGTTTCTTTCCCTGCTGTGGGCAGGGCCACATTCCTGAGATACTGGGGTGTTCCTAATGCACAAACAGCCCATTCACCGCACCCCGGGGCCTCCACAGGCGGTTCCCACCTCCCCACACTAGGCCTCCAGCCCCAGTCCCTGCCCACCCCAGGTGCGCTGACCCCCGGCCCCTGAGGCGGGCCTAGGTTTGGGAGCATCCACCTCCAGGAAGGACAGCGAGGCCCCCTCCCTGGTTCCCAGAGCTCGCGAGGCCCACAGGGGCTGGGGCGCCCTCCTCCACTCAGGCCCCCTCCCAGGAGGTCCTGGCCACGCAGCTCCCCATCAGGCTGGGACCTCTAGTCCTCACTGGGACCCTGATTTCACCACAGGAAGACAAAGCTTTGAGAAAAGAAACTGTTCACCAGTACGGTTTGCAGGTGAACCAGGCTGTCAAGATACGGCTCCTCAATAAACACATAACTGATGTTTAAAGGTGAACGTGAGGTTACAAAGGCTGCCACGTTTGTCACAGGTCTGCTCTCGGGGTTTGCTAGAAAAAGAACAGTTTTTGACATGATTATTGTATCTGGACAGTCAAAGCGGACATCCCGACACCCACGGCCTGGCAGGGGGTGGGGGTGGTGGGAGTCACACAAAGGGGCACTTCTGTCCCAGAACTGGACCTTCAGCCCCAGTCCACCTTCATAACCAACTCCTGACCAGCAACCCGCGCTCCTCTCGGGACGCACGGACCAGAGGGTCGCAGAGAAGGCGTCAGAGCCCCGTGAGGAGCCCAGCTTGATGGGGAGGGCCTCCCCATGTAGCTGTGGGCTCTGGGTCCTGCCAGCCTCCCCAGAGTCTGGGGACGTGCTAAGTCGCTCAGTCATGTCTGACTCTCTGCAACCCCATGGACTGTAGCTCCCCAGGCTCCTCTGTCCATGGAGTTTTCCAGGCGAGAGTCCTGGAGTGGCTGCAAGTTCCTCCTCCGGGGATGCATTTTAGGACGTGTGACCCTGCAGTGTCCAGACCAGGAGCCCCTCCAGACAGAGGCAGGTGCCCCCAACTCACTTCCACCCACGCCTCCCAGGCGGCGGGTCCTCCTGCTGAGGAAGACACCTCTCCCTCCATGGAGCCCTGACCCTCACAACCCACTGACACAGCAGACCCCCAGCCCCGATCCTGTCTTGCCTCCCGCAGCTGCGGCATGCAGGACAGCGGCCACTGGCCACCTGAGGCCACTGGAGGGCACTGGGAGGGTTACACACGCTGCGGGTGTCGAACACTCGGCACAAGAAGGGATGTGCCACGTCTCACTGATAATTTCTGTACAGATTATGGATTGAAATAATATTTAAAAGAGTTAAGTAAACTATATTATTAAAATGAATGCCACCTGTTTCACTGTTTCAACAGTGGCATAGATGTACGACAGAGGATGAGGTGGTTGGATGGCATCACTGACTCGATGGACATGAGTCTGAGCAAGCCCCAGCCCCATCACCAAGATGGACAGGGAGGCCTGGCATGCTGCAGTCCATGGGGTTGCAAAGAGCTGGACACGACTGAGTGACTGAACTGAACTGTCATGTTACATTTTCTCACAGCCACTTGGTAAAAAAGCAGAAAAGAAGCAGGTAGAATCAGCGAACAGCCGTGAGGCCCGCATCACACCTGTGTGTCCATCGCTGCCTGAGACCATCAGGCTGCGGCTCCATTCTCCCTAGCAGCAGCCTCGCCACCAACTCAACGGAGAACACCCCCTTGGCTGGTGACGTGGTCTAGAAAACTCAGGAAGCCCCCTCAGCTGAACCTTATCTTGGGTGGGGCTGGGGCCCCCGACCCTGGCCTAGCAAGGTGACAGCTGGCACCCACGTTGGTTCAGCCTCCCCACACCCCTCCTCGGGCCCCTGCCCCAGCTCCCACCTCCCTCATGTCCTCTCCCTTCCATCAGAAAGTCACGAGCTGCCAGCACAAGCACCCCACGGGGCGCCCTGGAGCATCCCTGCCCTTGCCCAGACCGTGCCCAGGCCTTGCAGGGGCATCCCCGCTAACCGTGCAGCATTTCTCCCTGCATCTCTGCCAGCAGCATCTTACCGCTGTCTCACGTCCTCTGCACAGGCGGACTCACTCACGTTCAAATCGCGGGTACATTTAAATCCAAAGGCGCAAGCAAGCTGCAGTTAGGGCGAGCACAGAAGACTGAGCTTAACGGCCAGGCATCTGAGGCCAGCAGATATTCCAAACCCTGCCCCATGCTCCCTTCCCCGCAGCTGATGCCCAAGGTGGCTGCCCCGGTGACGGGCTGCCCCAGGGTCCAGGCCTCTGTTGGCAGCTAGGAAACTGAGGTTCAGGAAATGTGGGCGACATCCAAGGTGGCCTCACTGGTTTATGACAGAGTGGAAACCACAAGCAGGGTTTGGGGTGATTCACTTTCCCCTAGCTTATTGGATTTTTAAGTTACTGAGGAGCAATGAAAGATGGAAGAAACTGGAATTAATACTGGCTTGCCTGGTCCAGCTGGGAGCAGGCGACACAAGGGAAGAAGGCGGGGGTGATGAAGACAGAAAACGGCTTTCGACGCAAGACACAACCCAGTTCTCCTATCTGTCTCTACCTGTACGGGGGGTGCAGGAGGGGGGCACACGCTCTGATTTGTCTCAACCTGCACGGGGAATGGGGGGCACATGCTCTGATTTATCTCGACCTGCATGGGTGGGGGGGCACACACTCTGATTTGTCTCGACCTGCATGGGGTTCAGGGGCACACACTCTGCCCCTGGTGTTTTGGAAGCAGTGTGGTGGCAAATGGGGACAGGAAGAGTCTGTCCAGGAATGGAAACCAACTTTCCCTGGAACAGCCTCATCTGAGCAGGTGCCCACTGGCCTGTTCACGTCCTCACATCTAGTCTCTGTCTCCCTTTACCAGCTGTGAAGAGCCTCGCCTTGTGGGTGTTCAGTAGGCAATTACATGTTTCCCCATGAAGACAGCACCGGAGGATATAAGAATCCTGTGATGGGGACTTCTCTGGTAGTCCAAAGGCTAACGCTCCATGCTCCTAATGCAGGGAGCCCAGGTTCAGTCCCTGGTTGGGAAACTAGATCCCACATGCCATGATTAAGCATTCACATGTGGCAACTAAAGATCCTGCAGGCTGCACCTAAGACCCAGGGCAGTCTAATAAATGCATGAATAAAAGTAAGATATTTTGTAAAGAGAGCCTTGTGATGCTGAGCGCACGGAGTCTGAGAGCCAGCACTCTGCGTGTCTGAGGAATGAACAAACCGCGGGACATCGCTGCCCCAGGACCGAAGGGACTGGCCGTCCTTGTGACCATGAGAAAGAGGAGAGAGTTGCGAGAGCCCCCTCCCCACCGGCATCAGCGCAGCCGGTGAGAAGGCAGGACCAGGGCACGAAGGGAGGGTGGGGACCTGACCTCAGAACACACGGACTCTTCCCTCACGTGCTTCCCACAAAAGGAAGCGCTGTTGAAAGGGCCAAGGTCACGGCCAGCCTCCTTTTGAATCTGGAAACCTCATCCCTGCTCTCCCCCTCAAGGGAGGAAACGGTTCGGGTTGGAGGAGTGGGAAAGGGGCGCCTGTACTCGGGGAGAGGAGCCTGCAGGTCGGCTGTGGGCTGAAGTCCCCGCATGCTCCCCCTCTGCTGCCTTCCCAATCTGCCGGAACACTTAGCAGACCTTTTGGGAAGGACTTTCTGGCACAAAATAATAGTCGCTGGTTTAGCTAAAAGCCAGAGCAAAATAAGAATGGGGAAGCACAAGTCCAATTGCTCAGTTATTAATTTTACGAACTACACGGGGTTGCAGTTGCTCCCTGCATCAGCCTTCCTTTGTCACGGATGAATGTAAACAGACAGAACTGCATTGGGGATTCTGGTCAAAATGCTTAAACAGGAAAGTTTACGAGCAAAAGAGCTGCTTTTATTGTTCGGTTCTGTTACAACCAGCCCCTTGAGTTTTCCCTCGAGTTTATTTCAGCTGGAAGGCAGTCTTCTGTTCACTCTCTAATCTCTGCGACCCAATTAACGTGCAACATTGGATGAAACATTATTGCATCCTATGTTTTTCTGATTATAAAAGGAATTCATGTTTCTTTGGCTCCTAGGATGAAGCAGATCTACTTTTCCCTAAGCACAGTTAAAAACCCTGAACATTACATGTAAACCAAACATAAAACACACTGAGAGGAGGAGAGAAGATGGTAGACCAGGGTCCCAGGGACAGCACAGTAGGGGATGCTTGGCTTTCCTTTTGTCTCATATATTCTAGACTTGGATATGAGCAAGGCTGAAACCCAGATCTCTCAATGGGCAAACACCCCAAGAAAACAACAAAAATCTGTTCTCTGTGGCCAAAGGATCAGAGAAGAGGCAGCCTGACCAGACAGAAAGCCTTTAGAGAATGGCTGCTCTGCTGCAGCCGAATACCATAGCGAAAACTGTGCCCCCTCCTCACCTGCAACAGCAAGGCTTTTTGCCAGGGAACTCAGACCTCTACTTCTACCAGGCAGCAGCAAGGCAGGAGCCCCTCCTCCACCAGAGCAGTCCACAGGCTTCAGGTGAAAATCACTCATCATACCAAGAACCAGAAAGACCTCAAACTGCGTGAAAGAAAAGAAATCAATAGATGTCAACAGTGAGCTGGCAGACATTAGAACTGTCTGACAAGGATGCACCATAATAAACATGTTTCAACAAGCAGTTACAAATATGATTGAAACAAATGAAAACACTGAAATGAAGCAAATGAAAGTCTCAGCAAAGAAAGCCTCAACTAAGAAATAAAATATATTTTAATGGAAAATTAAGAACTAAAAAGTTTAATAAATGAAATAAAAAGTTCAGTTGAGAAGTTCCACAGCAGAATGGAGAAGACAGAGGAAAGAGTCAGCAAACCAGGAGACGGAACAGCAGGCCTCATCCAAACTGAACACTGAGGGAAGACGTTCTGAAAAAGACGATAGAGCCTCAGAGACCTGTGGGAATATAACGAGATCAAACGCATACGGCATCAGAGTTCCAGGAGGAGAGGAGAAAGAGGAACGTGTTGAAACATATTCAGATATACAATGGTTGAAAACTTCATCAATTTAGCAAAAGACATAAACCTCTAGATTCAAGAAGGTGAGCAAACACCAAACAAGATGAACCCAAAGAAATCTCTGCCAAGATAAACTGTCGTTACCCATCTGAAAACTCAAGACAAAAGAGGGATCTTGAAATCATCTAGAGAAAAACATCTTACAGTAGAGAATAAACAACTAGAGTGGCAACAGATTTCTCACAAGGAACCAAGGAGCCCAGAAAAAAGTAGCACAATAGTTTTCACATGTCAAAACAAAAGCTGTGCCCAGAATACTATATCCACAGGAAATGTCCTCCAGAAATGAAGGAGAAAATCGAGACATTCTCAGACAAATGAGTATTAACAGAATTTGTCACCAGCACATCTGCCTTAAGGAATAACTAAGAAAATTCTCTAAACATAAAGGAAACAACTAAAGAAGGAAATTGGGGGTGTCAGAAAGGAAGAAAAGATACGGAGAAGTACAATAGGCTTTTCTTCTCCAGTTGAGTTTTCCAGATTATTGATAAAATTATAACACCATGTGATATAGCTCTAAACGTATTTTAGAAGAACTATTTAAAACACTGATATTATACATGTGCTTAGTCGTGTCTGACTCTTTGCAGCCCCATGGATGGTAGTCTGCCAGGCTCCTCTGCCCATGGAATTTTCTAGGCAAAAATACTCGAGTGGGTTACCATTTCATACTAAAGGGGATCTTCCTGACCCAGGGATCAAACTTGCGTCTCCTGCACTGGCAGGAGGATTCTTTACCACTGAGCCACCAGGGAAGCCTGATTTTATCCACGAGAGATAGTCAAGGGATGTGAAGAAAAGTGAGGTTTCGATACTTAGCACCGAGGGATCTGGTCAACCCGACCTGCAGAGTTGCATCCGGTACAACAGTGCCCTCGCCCGCCCTGTACAAGGGACTGCACGGGGGGCTCACCCAGGCCCCCTCCAGGGAGAGCAGCCCACATTGCTGGGCCAAGGGCTGTCCTTCCTACCACCTCTTGCAACCAGATGGGAGACCATATGCCTCTCGCTGCACGCCCCCTGAAAGCATGAGACGGGGCGGCCAGCCGCTGTCCGGAGAGCACAGCTCTGAGCTGCCCGCACACTTGCTCCCACAAGAACGCACACTGTTTGAACCTCCAGGGGCGGCTGGAGGTTTGGAGACACTGGAGATCTTCACCCAGTGCGTAACATCAAGTGCAAGAACGCAGTGGAGGGGCTTCAAAACGGCTGCCGCCCAGCCACTTGGGGCCAAAGCCACGGTCAGAGCTTGGAAGGAAAGTTCCATTCCTTCTCCATCCACCCATCTGTCCTTCCTTTGCTCCGTCCTGACCCTCAGGCCTCCTGGTTCTGCAGAGGAGCAGAGGCCCTGTGCCTGGCACCTACACCACGCCCATCTGTCTGTCCGTCCATCCATCTGTCCATCCAGGAGGGGTTCTGGCTGCTCAGATGGGGGCACCCTCAGGCAAAGGACTTCCTCATTCCCAAGTCCTTCTCTAAAAGGCTGCTGGCCCCTGCCGCGTCTTTCCTTTGAGGGGAAGCAGAAAAGTTCTAACAGCTGCCTCTGGGGGACAGACCCCGCCAAGGGGAGTCAATTTGAGTGGAAATTAATATTCTCTTGAAAACCATGAGTAATGCCACAGGGTCGCCAGGGCCTGATGAGACTCGTGGTGGAGCCACGCGGGCCCAGTCTCAGCCCTCCCTCCCCCCCGCCCCAGACTTCGTGAGTGTGGGGATGGGGGCTCAGCAGGAGCCGCGCGGGCGGGAACCGTGGAGCATAGGGGAGGGACGGCAAGGAGGGAGAGTCTGTGAAACTGACGACTGCCAGAACGGGCTCACACGCTCAAAGCCTGGTCAAAGGGCGAGGGCAGCCTCCCTGCTTTGGAATGAACTCTAAGTACATTACGGGAATGTGGACACACCTCAGGCCCGCAGCCACGGAGGCTGAAAACGCGGCTCACTAGCAGCAGCTCTGGGAATGACGCAGAATGTCTGGTCGAGGCACATGCAGGATGCAGCCTGAGGAGCCCAGGCTGGGGGCCCAAGGGGCATCCGTGCCATCCGAAGGCTGACTCTGACCATGCCCAGGGTGCCAGGGTTAAACTTGAACCCTGAACCATGACCTTTCACCCCTCTCTGCCTGCCCTCCCCACTCCCAATCGTTGAGATTGTTCTCGACAAACCCGCTCCTCTTGAGGTCCACAGGCCTCAGGACATGTCACACGGTAGCCAGAATACCCACGTCACCGGTGGAGCCCCGCCCTGGGGCCCACAGGACAACCCCATCCTTCCAGGAGCCACCCTGCTGTCTCTTTGGCCACCAGCTGAAAGTTCCAGAGCAGGTCTTCTTCCCGGGCATAGTGGCTGCTGCTCAGCGGGGGCTCAAAGATGCTCCAAGAACTGCATTTCCTGGAGTTGCCACGACAACAACCACAGTTGGCACTGAAAACAGCAGAAATGCAGTCTTTCACCGGCCAGGAGGCCAGAAGCCCAAAGCCAGGGCTTTGCAGAGCTGGCTCCTGCAGGAGGCTCTGGGGGCAGTTCGTTAGAGGCTGCCAGCAGCCCTGGCGTCTCCCGCAGTAGAGCAAGCCAGCCTTCTCCCCTCCAAGTCTCCTCTGAGTCTCTGTGTCCAGACCTCCTGCTCCTTCCTCTTTGAAGGACACCAGTCATTGGCTTTAGGGCCAACCCCGCCCCAGCAGGCCCTTGTCCTAGCTGATTTCCCTCTGCGAAGGCCCTGCTTCCCGAACAAGACCACGTTCACAGGTCCTGGGGTAAGACCTCAACACACCCTTTTCAGGGGTGCAATTCGACCTGCCTCAGGAATGACTGAATGAGAGAAGCACAAAGGAACCAACCCCAGTAGGAGTCCGTAAGGTAGACATGTAGGGCAGTGCTTGATACCTTCCTTTCCTCCTCCCTCATTATCCCATCAGCCAACCACGATCAGAAGCTCCGACCTCCTTGGCAATTCTAAGACCCACTCACTTCTCTCCATCCTCTGCCACTGCCTCCCCAGCCAGCCACCAGCGTGGTCCGGGCTCCCAGGATCAAAGCTGGGCTTGGACGACAGTCGAATCGCTGTCCTACACTGGCCGTCAAGGCTGGCCCCCACGGCCAGGATGCTTGCTGCCTGCTAAGTCACCTCAGTCGTGTCCGACTCTTTGTGGCCCTGAGGACCATAGCCTGCCAGGCTTCTCTGTCCACGGGACTCTCCAGGCAAGAATACTGGAGTGGGCTGCCATGCCCTCCTCCAAGGGAGCTTCCTCACCCAGGGGTTGAACCCACGTCTCCCTACGTCTCCTGAGCTGGCAGGCAGGTTCTTTATCGCTACTGCCACAGGCGCCCCTTCAAAATGCAAGTCCCATCTGGCTTTCCTGCTTAAGCCAGGAAGTGGCTTCTCAAGGTCATGGGATGAGGATCAAAGTGCTAACCAGGCCTCGCAGGTGCTCCGTGGTCTCTGCCTGCGCCTGGAGGGGCTGAGAGGAGGCAGCCAGGCTGGAAGGAGGGAGAGAAGGACGTGATAACTGGGTGCCCTTCTACACCAGGAGTCTGCATAAGCTCCTGCACACTTCCTCTGTGCTCAGACCTGCCCCTCGCTGATGAAAAGTTAATCCGTCAACCTAAGAAAGAACTGGAGAATTTTATTTGAGCCAAACTTGAGGGTTATAAACCTGGCGAGAGCATCTCGGAAAGCTCTGCGACCTGACGGGTGGATTAGAAATCAAGACACAGCTTGAGACAGAGGGCTGTACGTCAGACAGCCGACTACTGATGGCTCACACGGTCCAGATCTGGGTCTCACCCCAGTGGCCATGTGACCGCTTCAGATCAGGAAGGAACGCTACCTTTTAAGGAGTCGTCTTGTTGATCTGGGAGAAGGCTGCTCTTTATGGCTGAGTGGGAATTCCTGCCCACAGGGAGGTTTGGTTTGGCAGAATGCAGACACACGATACACACGGAGGGCAGCGAGGGGGCCCAAGGGCAGAGAAGACTTTTTGTTTAAATGTTTCTTGCCTTGTCAGAAAATGAATTTTATTTCCCACCCTTCTCCTAGTAAGGGCTTCCCTAGCAGCTCAGACGGTAAAGCATCCACTTGCAATGCAGAAGACCTGGGTTCAATCCCTGGGTTAGGAAGATCCCCTGGAGAAGGAAATGGCAACCCACTCTAGTATTCTTGCCTGGAGAATCCCATGGACAGGGGAGCTTGGCAGGCTACTGACAAGACTGAGCAACTAACACACACTCCTAGAAAACTCCCTGAGATCAGATTTCTGCTAAAGTGTGGCTTCCCATGGGGGCCCCTTTCTCACACACACACACACTCAGCCCTGGTGCCTGATTAAACAGTGCTCCTTTCCTGGGCATCCCTTGCTCGGCTTTGTTTAACCCTTCAAATAAGCCTAAGCCGCGGACAACGCACCTGCAGGGGAAGAGATGAGCTCACAGCTCACAGCTAGGGACAGGCCCCCGCGCTGAAGAACAGGAGACTCCGTCACATCTCATTAACAGAGGGGGAAGAAACCTATCGGGAAGGCGCATCTTACCTAGAAAACGATGCTGCTGGGAACAGGCAGAGCAGTGAAACGCGGTGAGAGTGGCTCCCTCTCCTGAACTCCTCTCCTCCAGCACTGTCTTTCCTCTCTCCCCGCCCGCGGTCCTCCGGCCCTGCTTTCGGTAGCTGACCTATCTCCCTTTAAATTCTTCCCAAGGAAGCAGCCTGAACAGACGTTCCCACAGATTTGAAAATTCTCTGCAATAAATATGTCACGGGTGAAATAAGACAATGCATTTTCTCAGCCCTACATCAGGTCAAATTACATATCAAAGAACAATAAAACTCAGGATAAAAGCCCCGTTTACCTCGCTGGAACCTTGGCTGTGGTCTGGATTCAATGCAGTGGGTGGTGGAGCTGAGGCGGTCACTCTTCAAGGGTCTTCGTACCTGGGCCCAGCTCTGCTAGGCCTGAGCCCTAACCCGCTCCCTCCCCACACCTCGTGCTGCTGCCAGAGGGGTCCAAACCCTGGAGAGGCTCTGAGGAACTGGGGGGGTGTGCACGGGCTAAGTCGTTTCAGTCGTGTCCCACTCTTTGCAAAAGCCACGGACTGTAGCCCGCCGGGCTCCTCTGTCCGTGGGATGCTCCAGGCAAGAATGCTGGAGTGGGTTGCCGTGCCCTCCTCCGGGGGATCTTCCCAACCCAGTCTCGAACCCACAGTCTCCTGCATTCGCAGGCAGATTCTTTACCCCTAGCACCGTCTGGGGACTGGGGGCAGGTAATTACCGAGAAACTCTTTTCCTGCCAGAACGAAAAGGCTGTGTGCATTGTGCCCGCCCGGAGCTCCCCCAGCAGAAGACAGATCCCCGGGTCGGGACGCGCCTGGGGCTCCAGAAGCCCTGCAGCTCTGCACAGGCCCAGTTACCCGCTGAAGCGATGCGGGTTCCCGACCACAAACATCCCAAACTGAGCAGCTCTGCCCCAACAGCTCACACGCCCTGGGAAGGGGAGGCCTCCAGCCGGCCTCACCTGTCTCCTCCCCCACCTCCCCGGGCGGTGAGGGCCCAGCCCTCTGCCCCGCCCCTTCTCTCTCCTCAGGGCAGCACTCACCCCTGCATCCCATGATGGCTCTTTGCTTAACCTGCTCATTTTGGAGAAAAGACTCAAAGGTTCTTCTCCCTAAAGTGCCCGAAAAGTCCTCCTTTCACCCCAACACGAGTTTGCACTTTCTTCTTCCCTGGATGATGCACTTTCTTTCCTGGACTTCTGCGAAGTTAGAGGCAGGCCAGGGGACTTCCCTGGAGACCCGCTTGTTAAGACTGCATGCTTCCAGTGCAGGGGGCGCTGATTCCATCTCTGATCAGGAAACTAGGATCCCACATGCTTCACGGTGCGGTCAAAACAGGACAGTGTCCCCGAGAAGCTCTGGGTCTGTGGAGCCCTCGGGGATGCTGCACCCTCTCCAGGCCTGCCCGGGACACGGTCAGGGGCCCAGCCCTGAGGACAATGTGCAAGCGGCCCCCAGATGTGTGCCCATCCGCAGGATGCCCCATGACTGCCCGGAGCTGGACGATACAAGAAGCCAGCGTAGACTTTAAGAGCCCTTGGGGGAAAATGCTAACTGTTTCTAGAGTCAAATCAGACAGATCACACAGTGATCCTGTGAACTGCTGACCCCCACAACTTCATGCTGTTTCGTCACTCGTGGAAACTGCATTCAAGCCCTGCACAAGCTCCCCACGAGCTCACCACTGAGTACATTCAGCTTCCCCACGTCTCTGGGCCTCCCCTCATTTACTGTTTGCCATCACTCACAAGCATGACCAGTGCAGAAGGTGCTCAGAGTCAGCCTCCAGGGAGAGCCTCTCCTCTTGATTTACAAATGAGGAAAGCAGGGCCTAGAGCGCAGGTGGCCTTTCTGAGACGGGAGCCCCAGGTGGCCCGGCCTGCAGTCCCTGGAGCCCCTCCGCCAGCTTCTGTGCCCACAGGAAGGCCTGCTTTAGGGCAGGCGACCCATCTCCTTCAGCATGAAGACCATACTGGGCTCAGACGCTGTGGCCAGCCCCCGCAGCCCCTGCTTGGCGCCCGGGCTCTGTGAAGCCACTGCTTTTGTTTTTCATTACGTTTTCTGTAAAGATTATGAAAGGTCCTCAAGGTCCTTCTAAGTATCAGTGACGAGGTGGCACTGGGTTGAGGGCTCCCCTGAGGTGGTTGATGAGCTACGACGTCGACTTGAAGTGTTAGCTGCTCGGCTGTGTTCAACTCTTTGCGACCCCATGAACCGTAGCCCACCAGGCTCCTCGTCCGTGGAGACTCTCCAGGCAAGAATACTGGAGTGAGGTTGCCATGCCCTCCTCCCTGGGATTTTTCCGACCCAAGGATCGAACCTGGGTCTCCCGCAGTGCAGGCAGACTCTTCCCCAGCTGAGCCACCACGGAAGCCCTACAGTCCTCAGGAGGTCAGCAGGGAACTCCCCTGGCGACCCAGTGCTTAGGACTCAGCGCTCACCGCCGAGGGCCTAGGTTCAATCCCTGGCCAGAGAACGAAAACCCAAGCATGCCTGCCTCCCTCAGAAAGGAAATCAGCCTCACATCATTCAAGGCAGGGTCAGAGGAGGCCTCATGCAGAGCCAAGACTTTCACCACTGCCCAGTGGTGACGGGGCAGCCACCCTGCCCCACGGGGTCCCAGGGGAGGCATCCTCTCCAGCCCCCATGGAGTCAACAGAGGCCAAGAGGGGAACCCAGACCTCAGTCCCTCCTGACAGGAACAAGGCCACACTCCCTTCTCCCAGTGACCAGCTGGCAGAGGGTGCCTGCTTAACTAGGTTTTAATAAAATCCCGAATACCTAAAATGTCTGGGATACAACTGAAAATCACTAGTCACACTACGGAAATCTCAACTTGAATGAGGAAAGATGGTCAACAGATGCCAACACCAAGATGACATACGTGCTGGAATTATCTGACAAAGCTTTTAAAAAAAATTTTTTATTTATTTGGCTATGCTGGGTCTTAGTTGTGGCATGTGGGATCTCAATTGTGGCGTGCAGATTCTTCAGTTGCAACATGCAAACTCTTGCTGCAACATACGGCATCTAATTCCCTGACCAGGGATCAAACCTGGCCCCCTACACTGGAAGCACAGAGTCTTAACCACAGGGCAGTTCCCTGATGAGGCTTTTAAAGCAACCATCATAACAATGCTTAAACAAGGAATCATAAATACATTGGAAATAAATTTAAAACAGAAGCCTCAGCAAATAAACAGAAGATATGAAGAAGAAGCAGCTAATGAAAATTTTAGAACTGAATAATATAATAACCAAAGCTTGAGGGGTTTTGGGGGTATTTTTTTGGAATTCACTAGACAGGTTTACAGCAGAGTAGAGAAGGCAGAGAACATAACTGGTGAACTAGAAGAGAGAACAACAGAAATTATCTATCTCAACACAGGAAAAAATACTAAAAAATGGTAACAACAGAGCCTCAGGGGTCTGTGGGATTATTAATGAAAGATGCCACATTCAGGTCATCAGAGACCTGGAAAGAGGGTCAGACAGACAAATCCTCAAAGACATAATGGCTGAAAATTTCCCAAATTTGGCAAAAGACACAAACGTACAGATTCAAGAAGCTAAGCCAGCACCAAAGAGGATAAACCCAAAGAAATCTGCACCAGAACACGTAACCTCTATGAGGAAAGCAACCTGAACAACATGGTTTCTCATCAGAAACTGCAGGGGCCAGCTCTTCACAAAGACAGCACCGAGCCTGAAGAAGGGAGCCCCGCCCCTCCCACAGCCCAAGCCAAGGCCTTGAAGGCCAAGAAAGCCGTGCTGGACGGTGTCCACAGCCACAGAAAGGAGACGATCCGGGCGTCACCTTCCATCGGCCAAAGACACTGTGGTCAGGAGGCAGCCCAAATGTCCTCGGGGAGCACTCCCAGGAGCGACGAGTTCGAGCACTACGCCATCGCCAGGTCCCCCATCACCTCCCAGTCAGCCTCGAGGAAAACAGGAGACCAGGGCAGCGGGGTTCACTGCGGATCTCAAGGCCAGCAGGCACCAAGCCAAACACGAAGGGGAGAAGCTCGAAGACTGACGTGGCTAAGGTCAACGCCCTGATCAGGCTGATGGAGAGAAGAAGGCATTTGTTCAGCTGGCTCCTGACTACGGTGCTTTGGATGTTGCCAACAAAATTGGGACCACCTAAACTGAGTCCAGCTGGCTAATTCCAGATATGAAAGCTTTCACTGTATGAGGATAAACAAATAAAAAGAACCTGCAGAGGCCAGAAGGAGGCAGGACAGTATTTGTCAGGCACTGAACAGAACCGTCAGTGCAAATGCCCTTCAGAAATGGAAGAGGGTCCGAGACATTCTCAGATGAAGGAAAACCATGAGGATCTGTTGACGGCAGAGCTGCCCTCCAGAATGACCGAAGGAAGCGCTTGAAATGGAAAGGAAATGTCAAAAGAAGGATGTTGACTGAAATAACACAAAAAGTAAATCTATAAGTAAATATACCAGGTCAGGCTTTAGGAAAATATTTTGCTAAACATTCATATGTTTTCAGGCTTTTTCAATGGGTACCATTATCAGAGGCACGTGTGCTGAGCACCTGGGAGATGACTGAGGTTTACTATACTTTTAAAGCTAATTTAGAAGAGTTTCATTCGATTTTCATAACTTAAAAACAATGTATCTCTGGCTACGTTGTTTGCTTCTCAAAATACTCCCCATCCCTATCTATAGATCAGATTTCACACTGACAGAATTACATATTTGTAAAAGCTTTAATTCTATCCCCAAGTTCATTCCAAACAGAATTGCCAGATTTAGCAAATAAAAATATGTGGTGCTCAGTTAAATTTAACTATTACATGGGACACAGTTTCACTGCAGACTACTCCTTGCTTATCTGAAATTCAAGTGTAACTAGGGTTCCTGTACTGTCTGGCAATGCTATAGGGTATAAATCACCAGGGTCTATAGGAGAGGAGCTCTTCCTGAGCAGGAAAACAGCCCTCCAGGGTGCAGAGCACGGCGTTTGGGGGAGGCTACCACTTAGCTGAGAGGGAAGAGAAGGCATCCCAGCAGAAGTGGTATCTGCCCCCAAGAAGGTTTCCAGCACCGCCTGTGGGAAGGAGCTGGCAGGCAGCGGGGGGGCCGGGTGGCGGGAGAAGACGTGGCTCCAGGTGACTAGGGGGTGGGGGGGGACAGCGGGGCCACGAAAGAGCTGGACATGACCACACTTACACAGAAGAGCCTGCCTGCAGTGCAGGAGACCCCAGTTCAATCCCTGTGGGGAAGATCCCCTGGAGAGGGGGTAGGCTACCCACTCCGGTATTTCTGGGCTTCCCTTGTGGATCAGCTGGTGAAGAATCCGCCTGCAATGCGGGGCGATTCCTGGGTTGGGAAGACGCCCTGGAGAAGGGAAAGGCTACCCATTCCAGTATTCTGGCCTGGAGAACTCCATGGACAGTCCATGGAGTTGCAAAGAGTTGCACGCGACTGAGTGACTTTCACTTTCACAGGGGCAGGTGGGAGGTGGAGCTACCTTCGGGGACGCTCCTTCCAGCAGTGTGGGGAGGACAGAGCAGACGACAGGAGAGGCGTGAGGTTGCTGTCCCAGCTGGCGTAGGAGCACCCAGGCAGTGGGCGTGGTAAGGATGGAAGGGGAAGGGTGGGCAGGAGGTGGTGCAAGGCACCAAGGAGCCCCCACCCACCTCCCCACTCAAGCCCGGCTCAGCACAGTTTCTTGCACAGCATCCTCTGAGTCCCTGCCCTGGGCCTGGGGGCGGGGCCCTTCCTTGAGTTGTCATAGCAACAAAGGGGAGGTGGGAGCTAGTTGAAGTTGGCAATGCAGCTCTTCCAAGCTGTTCAAGGTCTGTCCTCAAGTCGCCCACCCTGGCTGTTACTTGCACGTTAAGTGTGGTTTCGTCTCGCACACCTGGAATTCCGTTTGGGTTTTATAGGCCTGGAAACTCGAGCTCTCCGGGGTCCTGGGCCCCTCCACACTCTGGAGCCGCCCTCGAACCCACCACTTACAACAGCTTGGCTCTCGTTCCTTCTGAAACCGTATGGATATGGCATTTGAATTAAGTGCACATTTTCCAACCCCCTCCCCAGGGTCGTGAAGCCAGACACTCCAGATAGGAGACCCTAGGGGGAAGGGGAGGCTGGGGACCCACTGCTGCACACCAGGGTCTCAGCAAGGGGCTCTCCGGGGGGCTCTTTCAACCCACAACATGCTTTCACTTTTGTGGAAAGACATCACTTGCCAGCGTTTATGAAGCACCTACTGAAAGCCAGCCCTGTACGAGGGGCCAAGGACACACAGCCAAAGAAGGGGCTGCCTCTTCAGAGCAAAGAGCACCGGTTTCCCTAGAAAACCCCAGTCACTGTTCCAGCTCATCTCCCCTACCTTAATCCCATTTGCAAAGTCCTTTCTGCCTCTCGCTGGTGGCTCAGATGGTAAAGAATCTGCCTGCAATGTAGGAGACCTAGGTTCAATCCCTGGGTCAGGAAGATCCCCTGGAGAAAAAAATGGCAACCCGCTGCAGTATTCTTGCCTGGAGAATCCCATGGACAGAGGAGCCCGGTGTGTTGCAGTCCTTGGGGTCACAAAGAGTCGGACATGACTGAGAGACTAACACTGTTCTGCCCCTCGAGGTAATATGTTCACAGGCTCACATGGGGAGAGCTGTTATTCTGGCCGTAACAACATGAGAGAAACTTCAGTGAAAACTTCAGCATAAACAGTAACTGGTAAACTATGTGAACTCTGAGGCCCAGACACACTCAGCCCTGTTGCCTGCCGGCAGCCCCGGGAGACCACACGGCCTTGCTCTGCAGGCCTGTGAAGCCTGCAGGGCGTGATCGCTGAGCTCCCAAGATCTCTGTGACGCCCACCATCTATCACTCGCTTCAGACTGTGAAACTAATGCAATCGATGCCAGCTCCCTGGACTGCTTTACGAATCTGCCAGACCTCCTGCGTGTTTGCTGAGGCTGCCAGGTGCCCCACGGGCACACGTTGAGAAACATCGTCCTGTAGGGCAAGACCTAAGCTTATCTCCATGCATGCTCTCCAGGGCCCATCTGCTTTTGCTCCAGCACCCCTGCCCCTGGGGGCACCCCAGACATTCTGGATCTGCAGAATCTCCTGATGGCCACCTCCCTCCTCCTGGGACACCAGGCCCTTCCCCGTTGCCCCTGAACACATGCCTGCAGGCCTCAAGGCTCTGCCCTGGCCATGCTTCACCCCATGCATGACCGACCTTCATCCTGGGGTGCCAAGGGCATTTCAGGGGCCATCTGAAGGTGTCAGGGGTTGGCCAGCATCAGGGGACCATGGTATGCAGAGGGGCAGGGGCACAAACAGCACGGGGGGAGG
Organism: Nanger dama; assembly: GCA_917880005.1. Taxonomy (NCBI): domain Eukaryota; kingdom Metazoa; phylum Chordata; class Mammalia; order Artiodactyla; family Bovidae; genus Nanger; species Nanger dama. Next base: position 313,097 of record CAKJTW010000118.1, on the reverse strand, counting down.
GGGGTGGCATGCCATGCCCAGGGGAGATGGCTTTTCTCTCCTCAGCTGTGATGGGCAGGAGGTGCCACTGGGGGCCAACATGGAGGGCTTGGCAAGCACCCCTCAAACCAGAGCACCCACCAGGGGCTGCAGTCAGAGCTGGAGAAGCAGGTTCATTAGAAACTTACGGGGCTTTTACTTAAAAGTAATTTGCAGTTGGCACTATTGCAGTCTTCTTGTCGGGCACTGGCACGGTCAGGTGGTTTATTTTTCTTCTTCTTGATCAAATACAAGATGTGTGGTTTTTACAGCTCTACTGTGAGGTAAAGCGACTACAGTAAACCGCACACATTGAAAGTGCACAAATGCATACCCTTGGGCCTCCACGTCCCCCCGGGCTGCCCTCGCCAGGTTCAAGGCAGGGAACAGGGCCTTACGCCCTGGGAGTGCCTCATGCCCCCTGGTGAGCCCTCATCTGCACTGCTTCACTGCCCCATGCCAGGTGACGCTGGGCGGCTTTCCGTCACTATAGTTGGCATTCTTTTCAATTTTATGTAAGTGGACTCCTGGAATATGTGGCCTTTTGTGTCTGGCTCCTCTCACCAAGCACGTTCTCAGGGTTCACGTTGCGGCAGTAGCGCTAGTCTGAGCCTCTTTAATAGCAGGGCCATTCTCCATCATACAGGTGCATCCTGGTTCACCTCCTCTCAGTAGATACTGGGATTTTACCAATTAGTGAAAGTCGTTCAGTCATGTCCAACTCCTTACGACCCCATGGACTATGCAGTCCATGGAATTCTCCAGGCCAGAATACTGGAGTTGGGTAGCCTTTCCCTTCTGCAGGGAATCTTCTTTACCAGCTGAGCCACAAGGGAAAGTGAAGTGAAGTCGCTTAGTCATGTCCAACTCTCTGCAACCCCATGGACACCAAGCTCCTCCGCCCATGGGATTTTCTAGGCAAGAGTACTGGAGTGGGTTGCCATTTCCTTCTCCAGGGAATCTTCCCGACCCAGGGATCAAACGCAGGTCTCCGGCATTGTAGACAGACGCTTTACCGTCTGAGCCACAAGGGAAGCCCTTACCAATTAGAGACTTCTAAACAAACGTGACGGAGAAGGCAATGGCACCCCACTCCAGTACTCTTGCCTGGAAAATCCCATGGACAGAGGAGCTTGGTGGTCTGCAGTCCATGGGATCCCTGGGAGTCGGACACGGCTGAGCGACTTCATTTTCACATTTCACTTTCATGCTTTGGAGAAGGAAATGGCAACCCACTCCAGTGTTCTTGCCTAGAGAATCCCAGGGACAGCGGAGCCTGTTGGGCTGCTTTCTATGGGGTCGCACAGAGTCGGACACGACTGAAGCGACTTAGCAGCAGCAGCAAACAAACGTGAATATGTGAATACAAGTCTTTATGTGAACAAATGTTTTCATTTCTTTGGGGGAAAACCCTGGGAGTGGAATCGCTGGGTCCTATGGTCAGAGGATACCATAGGTAAGTTTACCTTTTTAGAAGCTGCCGCGCCATTTTGCAGGGAGATCCAATCAGTCCATCCTGAAGGAGATCAACCCTGGGATTTCTTTGGAAGGAATGATGCTAAAGCTGAAACTCCAGAACTTGGGCCACCTCATGCGAAGAGTTGAGTCACTGGAAAAGATTCTGATGCTGGGAAGGATTGGGGGCAGGAGGAAAAGGGGACGACTGAGGATGAGATGGCCGGATGGCATCACTGACTCGATGGATGTGAATGTGAGTGAACTCCAGGAGTTGGTGATGGGCAGGGAGGTCTGGAGTGCTGTGATTCATGGGGTCACAAAGAGTCGGACACGACTGAGCAACTGAACTGAACTGAACTGAACTGAACTGAGTGCCGTTTACGTTCCCACCAACAGTGAGGACTCTGCTCTCTGCCGGCCGGTCAGGTGTGGGCTCCCACTGTGGTTTCGTGCGCGTGCCTCCCTGAGCGCCACTGAAGGGGAAGAGTCTTCGGGTGTCTCCTGGCCACGTGCCTTTCCTCTCACATCAGGTTCCTGTTCAGCTCCTTTCTATTTGGTTTTCAGTCTTTCCTTCTCATGGGTTTGTATAAATTATTTACTTATTCTAGATGTAAGACCTTTGTCTCATCCCAAGTATCTTCTCCCACTTACTGCTTTGTCTTTCAATTTATAACATCTTTTGAAGAACAGAAATTCATTTTAATGCAGATTGTCAGTCTTTTGCTCTGTGGTTTATAATTTGTGCCTTTTTAAGACCCTGAGATCATGAACATTTTCCCTTTTATTCGCATGTTTGGCCCTTCTCTTGTCTATCAATAATGCATCTGGAATTGACTTTTCAGTATGGTGAAACATGGAGACCCATTTGTGCATGTGCGTGTGTGTGTGAATATGGATCCCCGTTGTTCCAACACTATCATTCAGCAGCCCGTTTCTCCCACTATTCTGCAGTGTCCGTTTCGCCGTTCATCAAGCACAAACGTGTGTACATGTGCGTTGGTCCATCCCTGGGCTCTCTGACCTGGCCCAGTGGTCCTCTTGTCTCCTCGCCTACATAACTCCACTCTCTCTTCAGCTGGTTGTTAAGTCTTCCTCTCCAGGAGAGCATGACCTCTCAGCAAGTCCTTTTCCTTCCAGAACCTGTTGACTAGCTTCCTCCTTTTACGCTGCCATGTGATTATCAGAACAGTCTTTCCAATCCAAAAAGAAACACTAAGGATTTTAATTGGGATTGTGTAAATCTGTATAGGCCAATGTGGAGAAATTTGACATACGTTATACTCTGTGTATACTCTTTCTGATATTTCCCAAAGTTTTCTTACATGTCTTTTGTCACACATATTCCTAGGTATTTGATTTCTATGCCACTGTAAATTGAACTTTTAAGCCTTAATTTCTAATTTTCTGGTTTTGGTGCACAGGATGCAATTGGTTTTAGAGGTGATTAGGTATATTCAACAACCTTATCAGCTTTCTTATTAATCTAAAAATGTAACTGTAAATATTTTGGATTTGCTATACCTATTGTCAAACAACGAGTTCTGTTTTCACCTTTGCAATTCTCCTATCATTTGTTTTCCTTTGTTTGACTGCTAATTGCCTCAGTGGACCCAATTCAAAAGCCTGGTTCCGGGTGCCTTCCTTCCTCTTGGTTCCCCAGGTCTTGACAGGAGCACTGTGAACCCAGAAGCTCGCCCCCGCAGTGAGCCTGAGATGGCTTCCTGGTGGGGAGCTCAGTGCACCCCCGCAAGTAGCTTCTAGTGGGCTCAAGGGTACCCCCTGCAGTGCTTCTCAGCAGCTCTCCAGCAAGCCCAGCCATGCCCCAGAAGGCTCCTAGGCAAAGTGGACAGCACCTCCCTCCACCGTGCCAGCTTCCAGGTGAAGCACGTAGGCATCCCAGTGCAGGGGAAGGGGATGCTGGCAATGGAAGTGCCCACCTTCTGTTGGCCCATTAGTCTTAGACCAACAAGCATGGACCACCGCTGGTCTAGATCAACCCTGCCAACTTTCCTGCCACCTGTTGAGTTAAAACAACACTGTCTCCGACCAGGTCTCGACCCAGCCTCAAGGAGGGCTCCCTCCCTTCCATGTCTGTTCCGTCCTTGGGTGCTCTCCCATGAGGTATCTTAGAATCTTCTTTCTTCCCCCTGGAAATAATTAATGATCCTTTCTTGCTCAAATTATTATGTGGTTCCTGTCTGCTGGACTGGACCCGGATACAGAACCGGTACCAGCAGTGGTTGCAGGAGATAGACTGGCAGAGATGAGATCGGGTTGATATGTTGCGATTTTCAGCTCCAGCAGCGTTGAGCTCACCGTCGGTGGGAAACAGATGCCTGCAGGCACCTGGCAACAAGTTCATTAAGCCATGGCCTTGGGTTGCTTGGGACTTGGAGCCCCTGTGGCAAGTGAAGCTTCTTTTCCTAAATGGTAGTAATGTTGACTATAGGGAGTACAGTATGGAATAGAGCCTCAAGAGCATGAGAGTGCACACAGAGGAAAAATGACAAGTCACGGTGACTTAACTCCCAGGACAAGCAGCAGTGAGAACCAGAATACTTCAATTCTCAGAATAATCTCTTTTCTTGCAGTCACGGGGCTAATAGCTCTAAAAATCATACAGAAAATTATGTTGCTTGTGAACAGCAGCTGGACTCAGGGAAAGTCAGACAGGAACTGGGAACGTGTGGGAGCATGAAATGGAGCGGCGACCCTTGGCTGGGCCCAGGGAAACCGAGCATCTGAAACCCCATAGGTGTCCCAAGCCTCCCTTGCCAGTAGAAGTCATTCATCCAATACATCTTAACAGATTCTTCTTTGTTTGAAAAGCCTGGGATAACCTTGCCAAGGGTAGATGCCTTGAAGGGGGCCTTGTGGGTCTAGTCCCAAGACCCACAACCAATGCTCTGCTGCCACCAGACACATGACAGGTCAGATCACATGCTCCAGCGGGCCAGGAACACGCCTGGCAACTCCAGGTAGAACAGCCTGCACACCTAGAAAACTGCGGTTGTTCAGTCACTCAGTCGTGCCCAACTCTTTGTGACCCCATGGACCGCAGCATGGCAGGCTCCCCTGCCCTTCACTATCTCCCAGAGTTTACTCCAACTCACATCCATTGAGTCAGTGATGCCATCTAACCATCCCATTCTCTAACCATCCCCCTTCTCCTCTTGCCCTCAATCTTTCCCAGAAGCAGTGTCTTTTCCAATGAGCAAGCCCTTTCTAACATATGTATCAGCAACATATATCAGAAACATGGGAAACGTGTCAAGTTGACTCTGAGGGTGTCAAACCATGGAGGGTGGAACATGAGACTAGTTGAGGCCAAATTCATGGAGGATGGTGAAGGGACTGGAGTCCAGATTCAGGGCACTCACCTGAGCAGCTGGACGCATTTCTAAACAACACGTCTGCTTGTCTGGCCAAGTTTCTACTCAGAAACAGTCCACATTTAGCAAGGCTGAGATGCCAGAGCTGCCCTGGCACAGAAGAGGGAATCCTAACGCCTAGAGACACAGGACGGTTGGACTGCATAGAGCCTGTGTAATCCGCACACCACCTCCCAGCTACAGCCTTCAGGAGGTCCAGGAAGACTAAGGTGCTGAGAAACACAAGGAAGAAGAGTGCTCACACCCTTGGAAAGCTCCACAGCTGCTCTCCTCAGCAGCAGATGGGATGGGGGCTTGCTGCACCAAGATGAACTCCCCAATTTTAACGGAGATGATGAAATTCCTGACGAGTAGGGCCCAAATGGCAGGAATTGACCCTCAAAGGTGGCCGAGGGAGGGGGGCATATCTGCCAAGAAACACAACAAATGTACACCCATAATCAAAACAGCCTGATCCACAGGGATCTCTGACAGCAGTTACTTGAACATGGTACCCCAAGAATCGGCTTCCCAGATGGCTCAGTAGAGAACCCACCTGCCAAAACAAGGGACTCGGGTTTGATCCCTGGGTCGGGAAGATCTGCTGAAGGAGGGCATGGCAACCCACTCCAGTATTGTTGCCTGGGAAATCCCATGAACAGAGGAGTCTGGCAGTCTATAGTCCATGGGGTCGCAAAGAGTGAGATATGATTTAGTGACTAAACAATAAAAAAAAAAAAACCCTCAGACTATGAGTACTGACTAATTTATAAAACAGGAAACAGTCAAACACCCGACTTGAGTCACAACCATAATAGAGGCCGCCTCTCACGCAGTGCCGGGACCTAACCCAACTCACAGGACAGACTCCCTGACTGAAGGGGAGGCTGGGCCCTGGAGGAAGAAGCCTGCCACGTTGCCTCCAGAACACTACATGAATCCTCTTCCAAAGCTTCCCAAATCCAAGCTCCACTGCTCGGCTGTGAGCCTGCAGCGTTGCTAACTTGCCAGCTGGAACAATATGAAGCTTGTCAGGAGCGGCTGCCAGGGGGAAGCTGGGAAGGAGGGCATTTCTCTTCATGGTTCCACTGCACTTCCCTTTCTCTGGCTCCCTCGGCGCTCAGTTGGCATGAGACACCAGTGGAGTTCAACTCCCAGCAGCACCCAGCAGGCAGCTTCCTGACTGGGTTCTTCAGGAATCCTGACTGGCTTCCCACCAAGTTCAACTTCCCCACAGACAGCTTCCCAGCTCTCCCCAGGAGTCTGGCCTGCTCCCATCAGCTTTCCAAGTTCAACAGAAGCCCCTGCAAGCAGCTGCCCAGTGGATTTCTTGGGCGCGCCCACAGGTGGCTTCCTGCCCACCAGCCTTGGCCCAGCAGCCCAGGGCCACCCAGTGAACCTCTGCCCTGGACTAAGCACTCAGCCACTACAGACCTTTGGATGATTTACTGAGAGTGGGCTTAGTGGTAGGAGAGACATGCCATCTGGAGATCGTGAGAACCACTGCACACTCTTTTTAACAGCCAAAGTCACCCAAACATTTGTGAACGTCCATTAAAAGGGGCACATACCCCCAACTTTGACACAGTCTCCCCTACTCCCTACTATCGTGCCTAGTGTTTCTGCACTAGTTACGGCTCCCTACACAGCCCCGCGGGCCTTATGGCCAATGACATACACCTGTCGGTTTCTGAACTTCAGGGGACAAGGCTCCTAGGCACGCACTAGGAAAAAGCTTCCCATCAGCAGTGCTGTGGAGTGGGAGACACACCCTGCATTCAAGAGACCAAACTCATGCAGCTCTGAAATGCACTTGGGGGGTCATACCAACCATCCCAACTCGGGGAGACCTTCCTGTCCAAAAACAATCCAGATTCCAGACCAAAGGACTAAGCCTCAAAGCCTCAGTCATTCCCAGGAAGTCTTAGGCAGCAATACAAACCAGGCCAAAAGTAGAGTTCTCTCATTTTCTTTCCCCTCCCTCACCCACACCCTTAATGCTGGCAGCCCCCAACTCTGTTCTAAGCTCACTCTACACAGCAAGCAGAAATTCCTAGGCTCAAGGTGGTTTAAACAAGATCTTTATTTCCACTCCAGCAGAATAATGGGAAGTGAGAGCTCCCTGGAAGTTTAAGTCAAAAGCTGGACAGATTTATCCAGTCACCTGAGGACAACAGTGTCCCTGAAAAAAACGAAAACCATCCCGAGAACCAGAGAGAGGCCGGCTGAGGTCCTCCTGGTCAATGCAGGCCACACCCATGCCTGAACTAGTCAGGAAGGGGGTGCAGCCCATCCGTGTGCTCAAGCTGCTCATAGGGGCCTCCAGGGACCCGAGCGATCACAGGTAAGAAGTCCCTCTCAGCTAGCAGAGCAGTGGTATGGCTTCTGCCACAGACACTGACAGTGAGAGAACTCTGGCAAGAGCCCCAGCCAGGTGAGCAAGTCACGCTGCACCTGAAAGCTCCCCATGCACGCAGCACTCCTTAGGAATATCTTGTGTGGGCGTCTGACCACATGAAGCTCAACTTCCAACATCTTCACAAAGGCTATCAAAGCTGTGGCTGACACAGGCCCTCTTCCGCTGAAGGAGAAGACACGTTCCCTGCATACTTCATTCAAGCCTTTCTTCGGCATGAACTTCCGGATGCTTCACAAGGTGAAGCCTTTTGCAGAACATTTCCTCACATCTGCTCCTGGTTGGTAATCTACAGTGAGTCTGCCGGGGTGAATGAGGTTGGACCTACAGCTTCAAACTTCCTTCCACTGGACATACCTACCAGGCTTTTGTGCATCACAAGTTGGACGTTTGGGCAGGAGGCTTTCCCACGTTTGCTGCACTCCCAGCACTTTTCCGGGCTGTGAACTTTCCAGTGTAAATCGGGGCACACCTTTGGCAAAAAGCTTTCATTCCATGAACTCAAACAGGCTTTCTCTGGTATACACTTCCTGCTGCTGAATGAGCTTAGACATGTGACTGAAGATTCTCTGATAGTTACTGCATTCATCAGGCCTTTCTGCTATGAAGCTTCTGTTGGCAAAAAGCGGGTATCCTCTGAACGCATCCTTCCCACGGTGTGCGCTCTCTAGAAGGCTCTTCTCCAGCCTGGCTTCTCTGGTGTCGAAACGAGGCAGGAGCTACTGCTCTCACACCTGCCCCGGGTGTGGCTGCCGCGGGCTTCCCTCACACCTGCTGTTCTGTCCGGAGGGGGACGGGTGGTGAACAGCCCCCTGCCCGCGGCGCTCCGAGGCCCGTCCTCCCGGACCACTAAGGGCTTCTCTGACTCGTGGGCCCCACAGCGCTCCGCCCCCGAGGCCTCTCCTGCCCGCATCCGCTCTGTCGGCCGCGCTGCTCTGGAGCCTGGGAGGCGGAGGCCGGAGCCTCTCCCACCCGCCTCTCCGCCGCGGTTCCGGCGCAGCCTGGGCCGCGCTTCGCAGGGGCCGGGCCGCGCGGGCAACCCGCGCGGGGGAGTCAGACCCTGACTCTTGCAAAAGCGCCCCGCGGGGAGCGGCCGCCCGCTCCGCTCCACACCCAGCACGCCGGCCGCAGGAGCAAGGCCCCGCCGGCCCACCTCCCCGAAGCAGGCCCGGGGCCAGCCCCCCGGAAGAAGCCCGGCCCACGTCCCCTGGGAGCCCGCGCCCTTCAGCCGGGGAACCCTTCACGGCGGCCCCGCCCAGCTCTCAGGACCGCGATCAGGCCGCGTCACCAGAGCACCGCTCCGGGAGCCCCGCCCCGCGTGGCCGCCCGCGCGGGGACGCGCGCCCCGGGGTCCTCCCGCCCCGGCCCGCGGGAATTGACCTGAAGCGCACGGACGTGTTTCCACACGGGCCGGGGCTTCACTCCTCTTAGGAGACGCGCTGCGATTTCCGCAGTAAGGACCCCAGTACCGCTCGCTTCCAGTGGTGGCCGCCCTGGTGGCTATCCCAACATCTCCTTAAATTCAGCTCAGTTCAGTCGCTCAGTCGTGTCCAACTCTTCGTGACCCCATGAACCGCAGCACACCAAGCCTCCCTGTCCATCACCCAAACCCATGTCCACTGAGTCCGTGATGCCATCCAACCATCTCATCCTCTGTCGTCCCCTTCTTCTCCTGCCCTCAATCTTTCCCAGCATCAGCTGAGTTCTATTTTTCTGGGAATATGTTCGTTTCCTCTACATTTTCACATTTACTATCATAAAGTTGTTTGTAATATATCCTTTTTATGTGATATATAAAATTGCCCCTTAAATTATAGCTCAGTTAGTAAAGAATCTGCCTGCAGTGCAGGAGACCCAGGTTCGATCCCTGGGTTGGGAAGATCCCCTGGAGAAGGGAATGGCAACACACTCCAGTCTCCTTGTCTGGAAAAACTCACGGACATAGGAGCCTGCAGGGCTCCTGTCCATGGGATCGCAGAGTCAGGCAAACTGAGCGGCTGACACTTAAACTTACTAAATTTTTAAGTGATTTGTATGCCCTTTTGGAAAAGACCCTGATGCTGGGAAAGATTGACGGCGGGAGGAGAAGGGGATGACAGAGGATGAGATGGTTGGATGGCATCACCGACTTGATGGATTTGAGTTTAAGTGAGCTCCGGGATGAAAGATGATGCTGTGAAAGTGCTGCACTCAATATGCCAGCAAATTTGGAAAACTCAGCAGTGGCCACAGGACTGGAAAAGGTCAGTTTTCATTCCAATCCCAAAGAAAGGTAATGCCAAAGAATGCTCAAACTAATGCACACTTGCACTCATCTCACATGATAGCAAAGTAATGCTCAAAATTCTCCAAGCCAGGCTTCAACAGTATGTGAACTGTGAACTTCCAGATGTTCAAGCTGGATTTAGAAAAGGCAGAGGAACAAGAGATGAAATTGCCAACATCCGTTGGATCATCAAAAAAGCGAGAGTTCAAAAAGACATCTGCTTTATTGACTATGTCAAAGCCTTTGACTGTGTGGATCACAATAAACTGTGGAAAATTCAAGACACAGAAATACCAGACCACCTGACCTGCCTCTTGAGAAATCTGTATGCAAGTCAGGAAGCAACAGTTAGAACTGGACATGGAACAGACTGGTTCCAAATCAGGAAAGGAGTATGTCAAGGCTGTATATTGTCACCCTGCTTGTTTAACTTATATGTAGAGTATATTATGAGATATGCTGGACTGGATGAAGCACAAGCTGGAATCAAGATTGCCAGGAGAAATATCAATAACCTCAGATATGCAGATGACACCACCCTTATGGCAGAAAGTGAAGGAGAATTTGATGAAAGTAAAAAAAAGGAGAGTGAAAAAGTTGGCTTAAAACTCAACATTCAGAAAACGAAGATAATGGCATCTGGTCCCATCACTTCATGGAAAATAGATGGAAAAACAGTGGAAACAGTGACAGACTTTATTTGGGGGCTCCAAAATCACTTCAGATGGTGACTGCAGCCATGAAATTAAAACACACTTGCTCCATGGACCAACCTAGACAGTATATTAAAAAGTCGAGACATTACTTTGCCGACAAAGGTCCATTTGGTCAAAGCTATGGTTTTTCCAGTAGTCATGTATAGATGTGAGAGTTGGACCAAGAAGAAGGCTGAACCCCAAAGAATTGATGTTTTTGAACTGTGGTGTTGGAGAAGACTCTTGAGAGCTCCTTGGACTACAAGGAGATCCAACCAGTCCATCCTAAAGGAAATCAGTCCTGAATATTCACTGGAAGGACTGAGGATGAAGCTGAAGCTGAAGCTCTAACACTTTGGCCCACCTGACGTGAAGAACTAACCTGTTGGAAAAGACCCTGATGCTGGGAAAGACTGAAGACGGGAAGAGAAAGGGACGACAGCAGATGAGACGGCTGGATGGCATCACCGACTCAATAGACATGGGTTTGGGTGGACTCTGGGAGTTGGTGATGGACAGGGAGGCCTGGTGTACTGCAGTCCTTGGGGTCGCAGAGTTGGACAAAACTGAGTGCCTGAACTTAACTCACTCAACCTGTGTACGTCCTGTTCTCTCCAGAAGTTATAGCAGCAGTCCCCAACCTTTTTGGCACCAGAAACCAGTTGTGGAAGACAATTTTTCCACGGATGGTGGAGAGGCACAGGGGTGTGCACACAGGGGTGGTGAGCCTCACAAGAAGTATGCAACCTGGATCCCTTGCATGCACAGCTGACAGTAGCGTCTGAGCTCCTGTGAGATGCTAATGCCTCCGCTGAGCTGACAGCAGGCGGAGCTCAAGTGGTAATGCAAGTGATGGGAGCAGCTGTAAGTACAGGTGAAGCTTTGCTCATTCACCTGCCACTCCCCTCCTGCTGTGCAGCCGGCTCCTAAGAGGCTGCAGGCTGGTCCCAGAGGTTGGGAACCCCTGAGTTATAGAATCTTTTCTCCCCAGTGATCTGGAATCCCACAGTGATGTGTCAGGGCTGGTCACGTGCCATGGTTAGTACTAGCTGGTCCTTGTAATCTGGAAACACAGCCTTCATTCTCAGAATTCTCTTGAATTCTTTACCGGTATCCACTGTCTGAAGTGTATGATTTTCTTTGGTCCCATTCAGTACTGGTATCTTTTGAGTGTTTCCTTTCAAGTTGGCAAGACTCAAGAAGCCTCCTTCTCCTTTATTTCCTGCCTGGAGGACATGGCCTGTTTCCTAAGCTGAGGACTTTACGTCCTAAACGCTGATGTCTCAGCTCCCAATGGGCTAGGGCAGCGACAAGTGCCCGACTGTGTGCAGTGGAGACTTACAGCTGCTTCCTGCTGCTTTCACCCTTCACATCCACTTCTAGAGGCGCCTGAACTGCCAGTCCCAGAGCTTCCCGGAGCTCTGCACTAACACCCTGTCCTCAACTGTTCTCGTTTCTTTCCTACGATGTCGTTTTCTCAGGCACTTCTAAGTCACTTACCATTCATCTATTTTCTTGAGAGAGTTTCCAAAACTTTGTTGCCATGTATAGGCATCTTAGTGGATTTACACTTTAAAAAAATTTAAAAATCCCTGTAATTTTAATGGGATTTCAGGAAGGAACTATGATAAATAGCCATATCTAGTTATAAGAAGTCTGGGAAGTGAAGACTTTATTCAGAGGATTCAAGTCTCCAGTTATAACTGTGGATTCTGTTGACATAGACAATGGATAGTGAAGGAGAACCAGCAACCCTGCCACACGGGCAGCTGGTTTTTGAGACAGAAAGTGAGGCCATTTTTCAGCAGAGCAGGAGAGGTGTACGTCTACAGATGGGCCTTAGGGACTGGTGTGAGGAACAAAGAAAATATCTAAAATATTAATAGCAAATACAGAGACATGCCATGGAGTCATGGAGAAATGAATAAACGCTTTATTTAGTTCATTCATTCCCAAAGCTTCACAACTCACCCTCCCACTGTCAAAATAAGTCACATATGACACAGTCCCCACCACCTCCCTACCCAAGACAGCGCTGCAGGGACAGTGTCACCACGATGGAGAGTCTTGTGTTTCAGACATTTTAGGGCACTTTCTCTTCAGACTAAAAACCCACTAAGCGAAAGAGGCTCACCCCAGTTTAAGCCTATGCAGCACTATGAGCGCCTCCCTGGAGCACTGGGCCCCCAGAGCAGGGGAAAGAAGCTGGCTAGACTTCCATGCACAGATGCCCCTCTCTGCAAACCACGAGAAAGTCTCCGGAAAGCCACTGCCTCTGCCTGAAGCGCATACACAGAGATGCCACGTGATCAACTCTCTCCAGTGAGATACACAGCGCACAGAATTAAGGCATTGGGGGAGTCAACGGGGAGTAAAGCATTCATTACAGTCACAATAACCTACCAAAGATGACCGTCCCATTGCTGAAAGCTCCTAACCAGGCCCAAGCGCGGCGACAGCCATGGTCCTGGCTGCTGCAGACAAGCAGTCCCTACCAAAGCGAAAGGGAGGACCAGGGCTGGTGCCAGCGACTCGCAGCGCGTGGGCTCCAGTGCTTGTCTCCCCGCACATGCCCCACACCAGACAGAAGTCACGGGGCTGGCACACACTGCAGGGAGGCGCAGGGGTGCTGGCGGCTAAAGCCCAGCAGCAAACTGAGGTGCCAACACCAGGGAGAGCCACGCTCAGACACCACACGGACCTGGACACATGCACACGCGCCTGTCACACGGTAGAGGCCTGAGATCCAAAACGAAAGGACCCTCATGCCCTCCAGACACTGAGCAACCGAGTTAAGGCAACAGAAGCCACCTCCACCCTCACTCACTCCCCATCCAAGCGTCTCCGTACAATTCACGGTGTATACTCCACAGAGCACCACTTCAGAACCTGCATGTCCCTCCCGCGGAGCTCTCCGGGGACAGGATCCCACTGAGCACTCGTGTGTGCACTTCAGTCGTTTTATTCGACATCAAAGGAGTCAGGCTGGAGGGCGGGGAGCGTGAGAAGGAGAGTGAGGCCTAAGTGAGCGAGGGAGAGATGTCGGGCGGCCGAATGAGACACTTCCAGGAGAGAGTGCCGAGCTGGTGGGGCACCCAGGCCCCTCAAGCCCAGCCGCTGAGTGCCTGGCAGGTGGCCCCAGGGGCAGGGGAAGAGCCTGAGCCCTGGCACCAGAAGGCCCACCCCACCACCAGCGCCAAGCCTTGGGGTGCCTCAGGCGCCCAGGGTGAGTGGCATCCCCTCTGAGGAGCCACACTGGCTTCCTGGGAGGATCCTCCCGGGGCAGCCAGAGGCCCACCACCACAGGGACGGCGCCATCATCAGACACAAGCACGCGCTCCTGACCCTCCCTGACCACAGGGCCTGTCCCCGGGCCACCAGGCAGCAGAGCCACGGGCTCTCCTTCAGCCGCGGACAAGCAGCTGGAGACTCCAGGAGGAACTCCTCAGTCGTGAACACAGGCTATAGACAGACTGTTGGTCCCGACGCTGGGTCTCAGAGCCTAGCCAAGTTAAAAAGAAGTTCTGGGATCTGATGAAGGGCAGCCAACATTTTATTCTGCAACCAGGTGCATTAAAAAAACCAACAATGTTGCCCTCAATTATCACCTTCATTACATAAAAGGACATCTTATCACCCAAATTAGGAAGAACATATCTCAGACTAAAAGACAATCCTCTAAATGGAGTGCGCGTGACTTGCGTGTGATTTCGCACCTCCCTGCCCTTCTGGCCTGCGCCGTGCCACGGCTGCCATGACTCTCAGTGTCCCCCGGGCACGAAGCCCAGCCGGCCAGCAAGGCCACAGGCTGTCATCACCTCAAAGGCACATCCGCTGAGAAGAGGGACCACGCGCACAGACACCGCTGACACGTCACCAGGACGGCTCCAGTGCCCAGTGCTTTCACAGACATTCTCCCGTGTGTCCTCATGAGAGCTCCACAGGAAAGGCACGGCCAGCCCTGCCGTCAGAAGGCGGCCTCCCCGGGGCCAGGCCTGCTCAGGGGCCAGCCAGGAGGCAGCTCAGCACAGAGGAGCCTTCTTCTCCAGGGCAGACTTTCCCTGGCTCGTCCAACCCTGCCTGCAGGCTCCTCTCTTACTCTGCTGCACGAACCTTCCATCTGAAGAGTCAATTCACAGAAGACGGGAAAAATGATGGCACGTAGGCCTGATAACAGAAACATAGTCAACACGAGGAAATTGTGTTGAAAAAAAGAAATTGTCCTTTCTTTTTAAAACGTCCCGTTTAACAAGCACATGTTGACTAAAACTTATCAAACATCAAAAGAGAACATCAAAACTAAGCGTGACAACCTTGAACCCTTTCCTGGAACAAGGCAGGACATAAATAAATAAATACATAAATACCAGAAATAATATGAAAAGGCACGGATACTTATGACATTGATGGGTTTTGGAAATACATTCAGAACTTCCAGCAGGATGCCAAAGCGGAACCCTCTCAGAGGTCTCAGCGCCGCCCCACCTCCCCAGGTCCAGCCCCACCCCGTCCACTGCAGCCAAGGCCCCGAGCACAGGATTCCTTCGGCCCAACGGCCCTCAGGCGCCCCAGCAAGTGAGGACACTCCTGAGCCAGGTGGGGGCCCGGCTCCTGCCCATCGGTTTGTCGTGCCCCACCCCGTGGGCACAGTGCTCTGGACCACAACCTCATCACCCAGGTCCACATTTCCTGGCCACGTGGCAGTGGGCACCCCGGGTTTGGAGACTGGGCTTTTATAAAGTGCTCTGTGGAGAGAGTGACTCCTTCCTAGCCTGGACCCTACTATCCCTGCCAACAACAGGAAAAGGGAGCTTTAGTAACGTGAGGCTCAAAACAAGAAGAAATGGCCCTAAGCATATAGCTATGCTGTTTTCAGAGGCTGTTTTCAGAGTCATGTGTGGCACATATGGAATTTCAAGCTAGAGGCTGAGCCTCAGTTGCTGGGAGTCTAAAAAATTATCTAAAGGCTGGTTGGACACAGAAAGTCAACCTGCCTCTATAAAGGACGACTGGCCCTGAGCCCACCACGCTCTGGGGCACACGGTGCGGGGGGCCCCACTTCCTGGCTCAACCTCTCCCCAGTCCCAGTCCCTCCCTGACGAGGTCTGGGCCAGGCCCAACAGTGACGATCAACTCAGTCCAGTACTTCTAGAGAGACCCCAGAAAAATGGTTCCATCCCCCAGAAACAAGTCCTGCACTCACATCACCCTGCACAGCAGCCTGACAGCCACCCCTCCGCACCGGGAGGACCCTGCCTCCTGGAAGCCCAACACCCCTGCCTGGTAGCGCCCTCGGTGCTGCTTTCCAGGTCTGTGAACAGTCACCTCCTACCCCAGGGAGGCTCTGTCCCTAACAAACCCCTGCAGACAATGCCCAGCAGGGCACACAGCGGGCCGTGAGCCTGCAGCACCGGCCCCGGCCCCCGGGAAGGGAATCCAGGCCAAAGGGCAGCTGCCGGAGAGCAAAGCGAGGTGAATGAGCTGCTCCTGAGACTCCTCTAGCCAGACTGAGAAGGGGACGTGCTGCCTTGTGGCCCAGGGACACTCCCTCCAGTGGTCCCGTCCCCTCGCTGGCAGCTCCGCCCCCTCCTGTGGCTCCGCCCCTCTTCAGCGGCTCCAGCTATCCTACAACCCCTCCCTATGCGAGGGAGAGCCCTTCCCCAACAGCTGCAATGGAAGAAGCCACTGCCCAAAGCCGGTGAGTCCCACCACAAGGGCCGCCGGCACACTACTATTCTCCTGGACCAAAGCCTCGCAGTGCTCGGATTTGGTGGCAAAGGCGCCATCTGCCACCCACCCACAGCCCCTCCTCTCTCAGGACGCCTCTCCTGCTGCAGGTGGGAGCCCGAGCTCTGAATGCAACCCACCCAGCAGGTTCGCAGTCAAGAGCAGCAGCTGTATACAGCCCACTTTTGAACCTCCAAGGCCGCGGCCATGGTCTTCAGCTTGCAACAAGCTCCAGTGGCTGCATCTTCCCCTCTGAATCACCGATGACTTCTCTCTCCCCTCAGAACTCATTCATGTGCAAATGGGCTGGCCCAGCTTCCAACACACGTCCATCCACGCCAGGAAGCAGACTCAGAACTCCGGCCTCAGTCACGGAAGACCATGACCAGATGCCGCTGGTCTGGTCAGTGAAGACACACAACCATGCTGATAATTAAACAAACCCATATCATTTGTTCAACTGCCACAGAAAAGCTAAGCACAGATGCGGAACCTGCCCATTTCTGAACACTTCCCATGGACCCACACAATGGTCCTGAGGCCTCAACAGCCAGATGTGATTTCCCTACAAACAAAGGCACCTGGATGCTTCAAAGAGGCAGCCACTGGCCCACCTGTGCCAGCATGACACACACCTGGCCACGCAGCCCTGCCCACAGCCGAGCTGTCGGGGGATAGCCCAGCTCAGTCCTCTCCCTCCTCCTGCCCCCGGCAGGCCACAGGAGACCTCTAACCTCACTGTTATCTCCCTGTTCAGTTCTAGGAGCAACTACCAAGACATCAGGTCCAAACAAGTGAAGCGCAATCAGCCAAACACCAGATGTTCTGTCCACAGGACACCACGGAACTGAAAGCTCTGAACCACCCAGAAGACGAGTCAAGCTTCTACTTCGCAGTGCGTGCGTGGACTTCTGTTAGAACTGGCAGTGGATGCTGTTGGACGGTCCTTGGTCCAAGTGGAGGCAGTGGGCCTCCTGACATCAGTGGACTTCTGGAAGCTCCCCAGAGTGAAATCGCAGAGAACTTGTGAGACCTGTTGGCATGATGCTAGGCACAGCTGGGTATGGGGCTAGGTGTCGAGCTCTGAGCATTACCTAAAGAGACTGTGAACACTGTAGGTACTGACCTTGAGACAGTAAAGCCGACCCAAGTGGCCAGGAAACCATCCTTGAATGAAGCCAATTGACATGATGCCCCCACCACATGTAGACAACACTGAGGTGGCAAGGAAAGCGTGTGTGTGTGTGTGTGTGTGTGTGTGTGTGTGTGTGTGTGTAAACATCACATGTTCAACCCAGGAGCTGGGAACACAAACTCACAAGTTCAGGAACTGTGTCTCTGTACTCTACTTTTACCAAAACTCCCTTTTTCATTTGACTGCAATCAAGCCATCAAGTTGAGACGTGAACCCAGAAGCAGTCTGGAAGATGCCAGTCCTCTCCACTCAGGATATCATCAGACCTCTAGCTTGAGGACCTCCAGGATATCATCGGCCCCAACTGCTCACATTTCAAGGCCCACTGCATTAATTTCCAAACAGACTGTGGAAGCACAAAATAAAGTTGTGTAGGAGCCTCCCAGCTGACACTGATACCGACCCCAAGACTGTCCGATGCCCAAACGCCTGACAGAGAACACAGTCCAGGGGGACAAGGCCGGTCCTGCTTCACCTGCAGCCGGGCAGGACTCAGCAGCACAGGACATGGTCACGGGGCGAGAGTCGGTGTCAACTTGCACGGCAGGTCACCGCCACCTCTTCATTGCAATCAACGCCGCTCTGGAATTCTACTCGTAAAGCAGAAACTTCTTTATGGGGTCTGGCAGAGGCAGCGAGGGGATCAGATGGAGGCGGTATTTGCCGAGCGCTCTTCTCACAGCCACACGGCACAGATTCAGCAGGGACCTGGGGACACCTGGAACAGGTGGGAGGAAAGGGAGAGACAGAGGAAGAGGGGGTTAATCCAGTTTCTCCCCTATCGCTCGGACCAGAGGCTGGTGGGGACGGCAGGCAGGACACACCAGTGCTTGCTGCCAGCATCCCAATTTCAGAGGCGAGCTGGCTCTGGTGACAAAGGCCTGTTACCTGCTCCTTCATCCGCACAAGGAGCACAATCTTCACTATTCAAGCATTTGCTCACCTCTGCTGAGTTCCTAGGCAGAGAAACTAGAGCTAACCACTACAAGCCCTGATCCTTGCCCTCTGTCAGCCTCTGCTCTTGGTCTACTCCCAGAAGCTCCAAAGGGGTTTGAGGGGGACAGACCAAGCAATAGAGGAGGGTAGGCTGATCATTTTCCTCTGGGTGAAAAAAAGCCTCACTGTGTCTCTGCCTCGTGAAACAGGCATGAACACAGGCAGCCTAACTATCAGTGTGGCTCCAACTGAGCAGTACCAACTCTCAACAGGAGCGAGTTTTATGACTGGTTTAGGGAACCAGTAACAAGAACACAACACACAGATGTTCTCAAGAGGTAAGGGACTGGGGAAAGGTGGTCACTCAGAGGTGCTCAAGACCCAGGCGGGAAAGAGGCCGGGTGTGGGCAGGTCAGAGGGAGCACTGAGGGTCAACTCCTGAGTCCCGGATAATGATAACGAGACCACGCCATGGATGAACCCCAGACTCCCTGTCCATCAACTTAATTCCCTGGCAGAGCCCTTTCTTCATAAATAAGCAAACTTCAGACTTAATTCTAGCAAAAATCAGGCTTAGTTCACAATCCAGAATGATGCTATGTGAGTTGAATTGAAGAAGGGGGAGTCAGGCGCCACAGAGAAGGAAGAGCTTGAAATCTATTGTAAAGCAAACACTTAAAAGCCATAAACGCAAGAGTGAAAGAATTTCAGATCACAAAGTAGAGCAAGGGGGTAAAGAGAACATAATCCCAGGAACTCTGAGAACGTGTATTTTTATAGATTCCTTGCTATTAACCCCTGGTGTCCAGGAATTTAACAAGAAACTAATCTGGAAGACCATTCTAAAAATTCCTAATCCTCACTGAAGGTTCTGACCAGGTGCTAATTAGGAGGTTTTTTTCCACTGCTGCAACTTGGTTCATTCAACTGGTTTAAAGAGACGGCCAGGCAGAGCTGAATTAAGGCCACTTACTTCTGGCTTCTTTAAAGACCTGCAGCGCCTCGGGGTCCACCTTCCTCCTGCCTCTCGACTCTGGGCCCAAGGACTCCCACTTGACCAGGTTCAGGTTGGCTCCGAACTCCACTAGCAGGCTGACGAAGGCCGCCTCGCAGCCGTGGCGCAGGACGGCGTCCATGACGCAGCCGGGCGAGCCCCTGTAGAAGCCCTGTGTGTTGACGGGGCCGTTGCAGTTGAAGTCCGGGTTCGCCCCCGCCTGCAGCAGCAGCTTGAAGCACTGCAGGTTGTGGTAGGCGGCACTGATGTACAGCGGGCAGACCACCAAGGAGGTGAGCCGCCGCGAGAAAGGGGGCTGGGCGTCAGGAGTCAGGTGGTGGTTGACATCGACGTCAGCCCCATACCTGCAGGGAGACACACGGACAGTCAGGCCAGCACCGCCGGCAGATCCCAACTGCACCCGGGGGACGGCCCAGTGCCCCAGTACCGGAGCATCCCCTGCTCGCAGTGGACCCATGACTCCCAGCAGGCACCACAGTAGTTTAGAACCTTGGGATCCTCTCACACAAGAAAACTGCTAAGGAAATTCTTTCAAA
Source organism: Nanger dama (assembly GCA_917880005.1). Lineage (NCBI taxonomy): Eukaryota > Metazoa > Chordata > Mammalia > Artiodactyla > Bovidae > Nanger > Nanger dama. The sequence continues at coordinate 293,464 of CAKJTW010000118.1, read as the reverse complement.
CCTGTGAAGACCCAACAATCCCACGACTATTTTAACTACATCAAACAAAGATAAAGAAGGACAATTCCCAAATTCATCTTATGCAATTAACAACAGAATAAACCCCAAACCAAACAAAGGTCATACCATAAAGAAAACTTACCAGTGACCTGCACTTAGGAGCATCAACTTACAACCTCCAATGAAACATCAGCAGAGGGACTCCAAACACATTAAGACAGCAACACACAATGACCTCATGGGGCTTATTCCAGGGGTGGTTCCTATATCAGAAACTCTATTAACATAATCCATCATATTCACAGAACTAAGGGGAAAAGCTGCGGATGTGACTGGTGATAGAAGCAAGGTCCGATGCTGTAAAGAGCAATACTGCATAGGAACCTGGAATGTTAGGTTGCCATGAGTCAAGGCAAATTGGAAGTGGTTAAACAGGAGATGGCAAGAATGAACGTCGACATTTTAGGAATCAGCAAACTAAAATGAACTGGAGTGGGTGAATTTAACTCAGATGACCATTATATATCTACTGCTGTGGGCGAGAATCCCTCAGAAAAAAATGGAGTAGCCATCATGGTCAACAAAAGAGTCAGAATATGCAGTACTTGGATACAGTCTCAAAAATGACAGAATGATCTCTGTTTCCAAGGCAAACCATTCAATATCACGGTAATCCAAGTCTATGCCCCAACCAGTAATGCTGAAGAAGCTAAAGTTGAATGGTTCTATGAAGACCTACAAGACCTTTTAGAACTAACACCCAAAAAGATGTCCTTTTCATTATAGGGGACTGGAATGCAAAAGTAGGAAGTCAAGAAACACGTGGAATAACAGGCAAATTTGGCCTTGGAGTACAGAATGAAGCAGGGCAAAGGCTAATAAGAGTTTTGCCAAGAGAACGCACTGGTCACAGCAAACACCCTCTTCCAACAACACAAGAGAAGACTCTACACATGGACCTCACCAGATGGTCAATACCGAAATCAGATTGGTTATATTCTTTGCGGCCAAAGATGGAGAAGCTCTATTCAGTCAGCAAAAACAAGACCAGGAGCTGACTGTGGCTCAGATCATGAACTGCTTATTGCCAAATTCAGGCTGAAACTGATGAAAGTAGGGAAAACCACTAGACCATTCAGGTATGACCTAAATCAAATCCCTTACGATTATACAGTGGAAGTGACAAATAGATTCAAGGGACTAGATCTGACAGAGTGCCTGATGAACTATGGACGGAGGTTCGTGACACTGTATAGGAGACAGGGAGCAAGATCATCCCCAAGAAAAAGAAATGCAAAAAAGCAAAATGGCCATCTGAGGAGGCCTTACAAAGAGCTGTGAAAAGAAGAGAAGCGAAAACCAAAGAAGAAAAAAAAAAGATATAAGCATCTGAATGCAGAGTTGCAAAGAATAGCAAGGAGAGATAAGAAAGCCTTCCTTAGTGATCAATGCAAATAGAGGAAAAGAACAAAATGGGAAAGACTAGAGATCTCTTCCAGAAAATTAGAGACACCAAGGGAACATTTCATGCAAAGATGGGCTCGATAAAGGACAGAAATGGTCTGGACCAGACAGAAGAAGACACTAAGAAGAGGTGGAAAGAATACACAGAACTATACAAAAAAGATCTTCATGGCCCAGATAATCACGATTGTGTGATCACTCATCTAGAGACAGACTTCTTGGAATGTGAAGTCAAGTGGGCCTTAGGAACTATCAATATGAACAAAGCTAGTGGAGGTGATGGAATTCCAGTTGAGCTATTTCAAATCCTGGAAGATGATGCTGTGAGAATCCTGCACTCAATATGCTAGCAAATTTGGAAAACTTAGCAGTGGCCACAGGACTGAAAAAGGTCAGTTTTCATTCCAATCCCAGAGAAAGTCAATGCCAAAGAATGCTCAAACTATTGCACAATTGCACTCATCTCACACACTAGTAAAGTAGTACTCAAAATTCTCCAAGCCAGGCTTCAACAATACACAAACTGTGAACTCCCATATGTTCAAGCTGGATTTACAAAAGGCAGAGGAACCAGAGTTCCAATTGCCAATATCATCTGGACCATTGAAAAAGCAAGAGAGTTCCAGAAAAACACGTATTTCTGCCTTATTGACTATGCCAAAGCCTTTGACTATGTTGAGTTCAGTTCAGTTCGGTCACTTAGTCATATCTGACTCTTTGCAACCCCATGGACTGCAGCACGCCAGGCCTCCTTTTCCATCACCAACTCCTGGAGTTCACCCAAACCCACGTCCATCGAGTTGGTGATGCCATCCAACCATCTCATCCTCTGTCATCCCCTTCTCCTTCTGTCTTCAATCTTTCCCAGAATCAGGGTCTTTTCAAATGAGTCAGCTCTTCGCATCAGGTGACCAAAGTATTGGGGTTTCAGCTTCAACATCAGTCCCTCAATGAACACCCAGGACTGATCTTTAGGATGGACTGGTTGGATCTCCTTGCAGTCCAAAGGACTCTCAAGAGTCTTCTCCAACACCACAGTTTAAAACCATCAATTCTTCAACGCTCAGCTTTCTTTTTAGTCCAACTCTCACAACCATACATGACTACTGGAAAAACCATAGCCTTTGTTGACTAGATAGACCTTTGTTGGCAAAGTAATGTTTCTGCTTTTTTAATATGCAGTCTAGGTAGTCATAACTTTCCAAGGAGTACCTACTTTCCAAGGAGTAAGTGTCTTTTAATTTCATGGCTGCAATCTCTAACTGCAGTGATTTTGACTGTGTGGATCACAACAAATTGTGGAAAATTCCTCAAGAGATGGGAATACCAGACCACCTGACCTGCCTCTTGAGAAATCTGTATGCAGGCCAGGAAGCAACAGTTAGAACTGGACATGGAACAACAGACTGGTTCCAAATTGGAAAAGAGTAGCCAAGGCTGTATACTGTCACCCTGCTTATTTAACTTATATGCAGAGTACATCATAAGAAACGCTGGGCTGGAAGAAGCACAAGCTGGAATCAAGACTGCTGGGAGAAATATCAATAACAGATATCAGATATGCATATGACCCCACCCTTATGGCAGAAAGCGAAGAAGAACTAAAGAGCCTCTTGATGAAAGTGAAAGAGGAGCGTGAAAAAGTTGGCTTAAAGCTCAACATTCAGAAAACTAAGATCATGGCATCCAGTCCCATCACTTCATGGCAAATAGGTGGGGAAACAGTGGAACCAGTGGCAGACTTTGTTTTGGGGGACTCCAAAATCACTGTGGGTAGTGACTGTAGCCAAGAAATTAAAAGATGCTTACTCCGTGGCAGAAAAGTTATGACCAACCTAGACTACATATTAAAAAGCAGAGACATACATTACTTTGCCAACAAAGAGGTCTGTCTTGTCAAGGCTATGGTTTTTCCAGTAGTCATGTATAGACGTGAGAGTTGAACTATAAAGAAAGCTGAGCACCAAAGAATTGATGCTTTTGAACTGTGTTGTTGGAAAAGACTCTTGAGAGTCCCTTGGACTGTAAGGAGATCCAACCAGTCCATCCTAAAAGAGATCAGTCCTTAATATTCATTGGAAGGACTGAGGCTGAAGCTGAAACTCCAATACTTCGGCCACCTGATGTGAACAACTGACTCATTTGAAAAGACCCTGATGCTGGGAAAGACTGAAGGCAGGAGGAGAAGGGGACGACAGAGGATGAGATGGTTGGATCGCATCACCGACTCAATGGACATGGGTTTGGGTGGACTCTGGGAGGTGGTGATGGACAGGGAGGCCTGGCGTGCTGCAGTCCATAGGGTCTCAAAGGTCAGACATAACTGAGCAACTGAACTGAACTGAAGGAGGAAAAGCCATAATCCTCTCTCAAAAGCAAAAGAGGCATATGACAAAATTCAACACTTAGACATGTTTAAAAACACTTGATAAAATAGAACATGAAGAATACTTCCTTAATACGATGAAATGTATTTCCTCATCCCAGAAGTCAGCATCTCACCTAATGGGCAAACATGAGTAGCAGCTCGGCCAGGAGCAAGACACACCGTCCCACTTTCTGGCCCACTATTTCTAAAGGCATGTTTTTCTTTTAAAGTATTGGTGCAACTAGACAGAGAAAGCAATCAGCTAATTAAAATTGGAAAGGAAGAGGTAATTTTTCCTATTTACAGAGGACATGACTGTGTCTGGAAAGCCCTAAATAATTAATTAAAACACAACTAAGAAGCAATGAAGTAGCAGGTTTTACACCAACAGCCTTTACATATACAAACAAAAACAAGTTACAAGATAAAGTGACGGATACTTCATTTCTAACAGCAAAATAAACTTTAAAGTGAGATAGCTAAGCATAAACGTAAGAGTAAACATCCAAAGTTTGCATGAGGAAAACCGTATTTTATAATTAGAAAAAAAATTTTTTTGAAAGTCACAAAAGCAGACACAAGCAAGAAGACATACCACAGTCTTGGATAAGAACATACAACATCATTAAGAGATCACTGAGTTTATTAATACAAATGAAAATAGTCTTCCTAGACCTAAATAAGTTGACTGTAAACATAAATACATAAAAATAACAACCCTGAACTAAATAAGTCAATTATAAAGTTCATTTGGAAGATCAAACAGGACAAGATATAAAAACAAAGTTTTTTAACATGAAAATTAAAGAAAACCTTTTTCATGCCAAAAAACAGCAGCAATAAGGGAAAAATTGGAGAAAAGGTAACGAATAGTTAACATCCTTACTCTATAAAGACCTTCTGAAAGGAGAGCAGCAGCCCTACAGGTACAGGAGCCAGAGACAGAGGAAAGGATGGTTAGCCTCGCTCGTAACAGAAACACACATTAAAACTGCTGAGAGACATCACTTCTTACCTATTATGGACTGGAGAAAATCCAAAAGCTTACTGACCAGGCTTTAAAGAAAAAGGGAGTCTTATCCATTTCTGGCGTCATACAAAATGGAGCAATCCCTGCAGAGGGAAATCTGTAAAGTCTGCAAAACTCCAAAAAGCCGTATACACAAGGCAGTTCATTAAAACAGCATCCACAGCAGCTGGAGGCAGGTGACAACCCATAAGTTCATCAGGAGGGACCGAGTGATCGGTGGCCAACCCAAGGTGGCCCATCCGACAAGGGACAAGGGGCAGGGCAGGGGCTGCTCTGGAACAGTCTCCAGGCCACTGACGAGCGTGGGAACACAGGACGAGCAGGCAGTACGCTGCTGTCCAACCTGGGAAGAGGGTTCCATGGCAAACATGCATATGACACATACCTAGACAGACCTAAACACACAGGTGTGTCTGCTTAGTGTTCAGTGATGCACGATAAACCACAAAGCTTCTTCAATGGTTCTCTACAGGGCAGGGATGAACCAGGTGAGGACAGAAGCTAGACTTCTTTTAATACACTTTGTTTTACAGATTTGACTTTGGAACCATAGAAATACACAATGTAAAAAACTAAACAGCAATCCCTTAAAACTGAAAGCAAAAGGAAACACCTTAACCCAACTGTGGGTCCAGCTGGTGCCTGTCTGTCCTGCCCACCAAGCTGGCTCTTCTTTCAGGTCCATGGAACATCAAGAGCAGCCAGGCTGCTCTGAGCACCAGATTTACCTGCAAGGCCTGCAGCTTCGAGCAGCCCCAGAGGTGGGAGCGCTCTCCCCAGCCCTGAACTAACCTTTACAGCTGTCCAGGAACTCCTCTCCTGATTCTCAGAGGCAGCTTGGATGTGAGGATGAACAGAACACAGGCAGACACAGGAGCCACCTGACCTGGAAGCCTCATTCTCCAACAGAGCCTTCAGGATCCCCTTGAGGCACCTGCCCTTGTCACTGCGCTCAGAGACACCCAAATCCATGGCTTTCTGTCAGGCATGTAAAGTTCTCCCAGGCCAAGCGCAAACCACCTACTGGTCATTTTACTCTAAGCAGAGGCCACTGACTACAGCAGGGGGGGTGGCCTGGCTCAGAGTGCCAGAGTCCAGGCCTAGTCAAGACGGTGCCCATTAAGGATGCTGCCTGGTGAGGGTGGTGAGAAGCCCGCATGGGAGGGGCAGGAGCACAGGAGGCTGGCTACCCTGAGGAATGAGAAGTAAGCACATCAGAGGTAAGGGGCGGGGCTTCCACGGCGGCCCAGTGGTCAAGACTGCTTCCACTGCAGGGCGTGCAGGCTCGACTCCTGGCTGGGGATGCGATGATGTGTGGCCAGAGGAGGAAAAAAAATAAATAAGGGGAACCAGGTCTCTCAATGTCGAAATCATAAATTTGGAAAAGGAGAAGAGCAGGATGACACGGAGCAGCCCGGAGCAGCCCCAGAGGTGGGAGCGCACTCCCCAGCCCTGAACTGACCTTCACAGCTGTCCAGGTGCTGAAGTGGACTAAGGCCTCAGGCTGTACTCCTTAACCATCGGTGTACAATAGACACAGGAATGTGGATGGAAACGTGTCCAGTAAGAGGGCCTGCAGACAGCAACACCCAACAAGCAATAAGTACTCCCAGTGTCCAGATCCTGGCTTTTCAACGTCATTCTCCTTGGAGAAATGACAACCCATGGCTGCATCAGGCAAAGTACGTATGAGCCCAGCATAACTCTAACTCCACAGGAAACCATGAGTCGAACATAAATAAATTGATTAAAAATTTGATGAGTAATAAGATATATACATGGTTGCAAAGTACCTATCCACGAAAGTATTTATTAATCACAGAGGGAAAAAGAGGAGCTTCACAACAGAGGAGCCTGATAGGCTACAGTCCATGGGGTCGCAAAGAGTCGGACACGACTGAGCGACTTCACTTCACAACAGAGAAAGCTGGCAGACACTGCCCTGGTCAGCGAATGAAAGGGAAGATCTGCAGTACTGGGACCAATTAAATCGCATGCAGCTTGACCGGATGCACGGAGAAGAACAGAGCCTGGCTTCTGAGGGAGCGCGCCCTGCCCCGGAGCTGCCACTGGAGGCGGCACCGCGCACAGAGCCCCACCGCCCTCCCAGCCCCCAGACGCCTCACAGACACTGTCGGCACAGTCTGTCTCATGCGAGGGCAAGAGGCATGATGACGGGGTCCGCCGTGCAGGGGCCCAGGGTGGAGAGAAGAGCAGCGTTGTCAGGGCTTGGTAAACACGCGGGCAACACTCACAGCCAGCAATCCTGTCTCATCATCCATCTCTTCCCCAGAACAGACAATGCGGCATCTCAGCAGCACGGAGCTGAGGAAGACAGCAGCGGCGCGCAGACCCACGGGCTCACAGGACACCCCGCTTCCCCCGGACGCCGCGGGGCACCATCAGCCACTACGGATGCACATGGCACCTGCTCCACCAACTGCCCTAGGAGCGACGAGAGAAACCTTCTGCCACACAGACTAAACCAGGCAGGAGCTGCTATTCCACTTCACACAACCAATTAAGAGACCCAATTTCAAGCACTGAAATCTTTTTCCTTCTTATTCTTAGGAAGATGTTTTCCGGAATGTTTGTCATTTTGGGCAACACGGCAACCTGGTATTAGCTGAGCTGTGGGAAAGACAGCCTTCATCCGCTCATAAAAACGTACTGGCTGCGATCCAGTTAATTTTAATCCTGAGTATTTTCCAAAATTCCTGTAGTGCTGTTAATATCGCTGGCCAAGAACCATGGGACAGCTGCATACACACATCAACGTAACTTTTGCACACACAGAAGCACCACTCCTTACCTTCAGAATACAAAGCACCAAGGGGAGTGAGGAGCGGAGGCTACCTGCAGAGGGACGCCAGACCACGACAGGGGCAGAGAGTGCCCTGCCCGTGACGGACAGTGGCCCAGGGAAGGCCGGAGGTGAGTTCGGATTATATGTAGGTTGTGTTACTTGTTCAGTAACTTAACCCCATTCTTCAGAAGTTAATTATCGGGTCACTTAGAACATAGGGAAACTTTACAATAGAGTCGTATATGCTCTTAGTAGCTCACCATACAAGTGACATCCTGTGCTCCAGTAGGAAACAGAATGTCTGAGTAACGCTTTATCAAGAAGGGCATCGGGGCATGTATCTCAGAGTCAAGTCTGCGGCTCATTCAAAGCAGCAGTGCATCATGAACTGACTCAAGTGCCCAAGGGGATGTCTGGAAGCAGGACGAAGTTTCAGAGATTATCCTATGCCTGTGTTCAGTCATCAGTTGTGTCTCTTTGTGGACTGTATATAGCTCACCAGGCTCCTCTGCCCATGGGATTTCCCAGGCACGAATACTGGAGTGGGTTGCCATTTCCTCCTCCAGGAGAGCTACCTGACCCAGGGATCAAACTCACATCTCCTGCATTGGCAGGCGGGTTCTTTATCACTGAAAGTGAAAGTCGCTCAGTCGTGTCCAATTCTTTGCAACCCCATGGACTATACAGTCCACGAAATTCTCCAGGCCAGAATACTGGAGTGGGTAGCCATTCACTTCTCCAGGGGATCTTGCCAAACGAGAGAGCGAACCCAGGTCTCCCGTGTTGCAGGCGGATTCTCTACCAGCTGAGCCACAAGGGAAGCCCAAGAATCCTGGGGTGGGTAGCCTATCCCTTCTCCAGTGGATCTTCCCAACCCAAGAATCGAACTGGGGTCTCCTGAATTGCAGGCAGATTCTTTACTAGCTGAGCTACCAGGGCAGCCCTGGACTGACCCTACTGGATCCATTTCCAAATTAATGACTTACATTCTCCAAGATGCAAAGACATGGGACTGAAGTGGCTTCTATTCTTGGGCCACTGCTGCTGCTGCTGCTAAGTCGCTTCAGTCGTGTCCGACTCTGTGCGACCCCATAGACGGCAGCCCACCAAGCTCCCCCGTCCCTGGGATTCTCCAGGCAAGAACACTGGAGTGGGCTGCCATCTCCTTCTCCAATGCACGAAAGCGAAAAGCGAAAGTGAAGTCGCTCAGTCGTGTCCGACTCTCAGCGACCCCATGGACTGCAGCCCCCCAGGCTCCTCCGTCCGTGGGATTCTCCAGGCGAGAGCGCTGGAGTGGGGTGCTAGAAATCCTTAAAAAGGGGGAGAAGAAGCACTGCGTTTCTTTATCCCTCTCACATAATGACCACGTCACCCTCATCTATCTCCCCAAAGCCAATTCCTGAGCCATGTGATATGTAAAACTTTCTGATAAAATAAATATATTTTCAATACCTAATTTAAAACCATGTTCTGCACTGGGTTAGATGCCTTCAGAACCACCCACTGTGGCCTGTAACAATGCTACAATCCTCTCCACAGTCCTTCCTGACACAGACAACCAGCTAAATAAACTCCACTCGGTCCAACCACAGAAAAAACTGCCTCCAGAGCAAGGGAGGGGAGAGAAAGCATTGGTGGTACAAAGACCTCACTGGAGCACAGGACTAAAGATGCAATCTCGTTCAAACTGATTAAATGACAATCATTAGTGCAATTAAAGTAAGACCATAAACCGTCTAAAACAACAAAAAGGAAAGCAAAGAAAACACAAATCATGGAACACAGACAAAAAATAATGGTACAGTTAAGACAGAAAGATAACAGAAACAAACGTAAAATCAGCCACAACCATAATGTTAACTGTATTCAGAAACAAAAAATCCCAGACAGTCAAACAGTAACTGAGCACACAAAGAGTTACGTAAATCCACTAAGATTCAAACTAAAAGTGACAGAATGCTACGAAAATGAACCCTCAATGAAACCGATGGTTTCCTCTTGCTTTCATAAAGGGCATAATCCATAGGCAAGAATTTTTATGAGCCAAATTAGCATCAAAATACAGTAAGCACAATTAAGAGAAATAAAAGAGGAAACTGACAAATCACAACAGTAATTAGATACTAACAGACTTCTCTGAAGTTGGGGCAGATCCAATGGTTAAAAATGTAAAAACAGAGAGGGACACTGAATAGTATTAACTGAGGCTACCATCTTGTACTATGAAACTACAACACCTGTGATTTGTACTTTGTTACAAGGATCCAAAAAAGCAGTCTGTTTTTAAAAAAGAATCGTCAACATGGACATTATATGGCCTATATTATCTTGGCACAATACAATAAAATTAGAAGTTCACAGACGCTTTCATTAAACTGTTAAGAGCCTCAAAACCTATAAAAACAAAGAGTAAGTCAACTTCAATTATACCTATTTATTTTAAAAGTTTAGCAAAGACAAAGCTCTAGGCAAAACTAAGTTAATAACCTTAAAAGTTTACATTGTTAATCAAGAAAACAATGAATAAGCATGCAACTCAAAAAGAGAAAAAGGAAAGGAAAACGGGGACAAAGGTAAATAGAAATAGAAATTAGCCAGTAAGAAAATAAGAGAGCTGATAAAGCTAAGAAGAACTCTTGAAAAGACAAAACAGACAAATCCTGGCACCAGCCTACTGCGCGCTGGGGAGAAAGGCAGGCAGGCGCCGGCCGCGGCGGCAGGGCGCAGCCCGGGCACTGACCTGATGAGGGCCTTCAGCAGGTCGGCCCGGCCCACGCGCGAGGCGTGGTAGACGGGCGTGCTGCGGTGGTGCCGGCTTCCGTTGGGGTCGGCGCCGGCCTCCAGGAGGATCTGGGCGCTCTCCAGGTGCCCGTTCACCACAGCCACGTAGAGCGCCGTCTGCCCCTTGACGTCCACCAGGTCCACCTCGGCCCCCTTGCGGATCAGGAAGTCCACGCAGTCCCCGTGGCCCGCGGTGGCGGCGATGCGCAGGGGCGTGCAGGGCAGCCAGCCGCAGCACCACACCGACTTCTCGTTGATGCGGCTGAGAGAGAGCACGGGAGCCGGGCTGGGAGGGCCGGAGCGGGGCGGCCCTCGGTCAAGGGCGCCTCCGGGGCTCCGCCGCGGAGCCGCGTCCACACCCTCCCCTGCCGGCCCACGCCTGCCGCAGGAGCCCCAGCCCACGGGCCAGGAAACCCGAGGCGCGGCTCTCAGCAGGACACCGGCCAGGCTCGGCCGCACGGAAGCGGCACTCAGCCCGAGGGCCCGGTCAGCGCCACGGCCGCGCAGCACACGGGCCCATCCGCCACCAGCGGAGGCGCACGCCGCCTCAGGCTCCGGCTCTGAACAAAGCCCAGGGATCCAGATCGCGGAAGCAGAGGCCCAGGGGCGCTCCGCCTCCAGCTGTGAGCTAGCTGCCACTGGCCAAGGAGGCCAGGGAATGCTCCAGGCACTCATCACCAAAGAAATGCGTCCCAGCGGAAAAATACCGTCGAAACGCGGGCGATTCGCGGGACCCAAGCATTAGAAGAGACAGAAGCAGCACCTGAAAAAGCAACGGGAAGCTAGCCGGCCTAGCACCTGGCTTAACTCTCCTTTGCTCTGCTGCCACATCTGCAGGACCACAAAAATTTAATGTTTTCTTCAGACGTGAGTCATTGAGATTCAATATTCATGCGCAATCCATCTATTTGCTCTGCAGGATGACCCTTTCTGGATATTTGAAACTATTTTTAATAAAATATGTGTTCTAATGAAATGATGCTAAGATGTTAGAAGAGAAGGAGGAAACCTATTTCTGTATTGTTAGAAATCCTTCTCTTGGGAACTATCCACAAAAAAGGGGGTACAAATTTCAGGATCAATATGCAGGCATTTCTCCCATCAACTCACTGCCAGCCTAGGCCCAAAGGGGAAACAGACACACAGAAAAAGCTTGGAGTTTCCAGCTGTAGATGAGTTTCAAACCTATCTGAGATTCCAATCTCAGACACAGAGCCAGCCAGCAGAGTCTCCATGCTCCCCTGGGTGTCTCAAGGAGGGAGACGTGATAGCAAGACTCTGATGCTACTGATCAAGGAAGGGCTTGCACTGGTCATGGGATGTGGCAAAGCGCTATCAACAAAAGGAGCCAGAAGGTGGGCGCCCGGATCTCCCTGGGCGAGGAGACAGCGGGCCAGAGGCTGAGCCTGGGGCCCGCTGGCCGACGCCTGGGGCCTGAACAGCCAGGGCAGAGCATGCCAGGGTGCTGTCAGGTGTGGCCCGCCAGGAGGTCGGACACACAGGGACCCGATGCAACACTTCAAGGAGAGACTTTCTGTACCCGACTCAGGATAAAAGCCAGATGAGGCTCGCAAAGGCACAAGGCCGCTGCTGAAGACAGAGCGAGGCTGGCATCAGGGGTAACCTCAGGGAAGCTGACACCTGGATAGCACCAGACGGTCACTGACGGAGCTGGGCCTGAACTCAGGTCTCCGGGCCCTGCCTCTCTGGCTAGCGCCCACAAGCCTGACGGTGCTTCCCTCAGTCCCCTCTCTCCCCGCCCCCTCTGGAGCTGGAAAGCATCAGGGGCTCCCGGGCTCCGGGCAGCGCCTCCGCAGCGCTCACCTCCGGTAGCTCTCCTCCTGCAGCAGGCTCCGCAGGGTCTGCAGGTCCCCCACGTGGCGGCGTCGTGCAGCCTCGTGTCCTCGCAGTGCTCCAGCGGGTGGTCACAGAACTGCTCCCTCAGCCACTCCTTCAGATTAGGACCTGCACTGAAGAAAGGGGCACCTGTCAGCTCCGGGAGGCCCTGCCGGGCCAGCCAGCAGGGGGCGCCGCCCACCCAGGACAGGGTTGGCCCTTCAGCCATGTCCCACTCTTGGCAACCCCAGGGACTATAGCCAGCCAGGCTCCTCTGTGCATAGAGTGCTCCAGGCAAGAGTACTGGAGTGGGTTGCCATTCCCTTTCCAAGGGATTTTTCTGACCCAGGGATAGAACTCTCGTCTCAGCATTGCAGGCGGTTTCTTTACTGCCTGAGCCACCAGGGCAGGCCTTCCCACCGAGAGGATGCTCTCCAACTTTCAACAATAGGACATCATTCCCCTGCCTCCAGAAACTTCCAGAGCCAGAGAGGCATAGAAATCTCCTTGAATAAAGCTAGCACGTGCACAACATCAAACCAGGCAAGAATATGACGTTTAAAACTTTGGCGGGGTGAGGCATCACAATCCAAACCTGCTTAAGAAGATCCTAAATAACACATGAACAAAGCAAAGTCTGAAATCTAAATCAAAAAAAGTCACCACAGGACTTCCCTGGTGGTCCAGTGCCCAAGACTCCAAACCTCCACTGAAGGGGGCCTGGCTTCCCCTAGTCAGGGAGCTAAGATCCCACATGCCTCAGTGTGGCCAAGAAATAAGAAATAAGTCAACATAAAATTACTCTAATTTATTCCAAAAATGTCAATATTGGGGAAAAAAACATATATTCCTCTCCCACACTACAAAAAGATGCTTGAATTTAGCGAAATTCAGTACCAAAAAGTTCTGCTCCTTCTAACACGAACGACTCTGCCATGCTGATCTAGGTAACAGCCTCACCACATAGGAGTCCCCGTGAGTGACTCACACTTCGGTACCTCAGACGGGTGCACTTTACTGAGTGTAAGCTGTACCTCAGTAAAAGGAAAAAATTTTAAAAGACAATGATATTCTGTTTATGAAAGCCAGACCTATATAATGAAGACTATAAAACTGAGAAACAATAAAGGCTAGAATGAATGCCGAAAACCACACAGTGTACTGGGACGAGAGTCAACGCTAGGAAAATTTTAAATGACACCAAATAAATTAAGGGATTTAACAAATCTCTTTGGCGCCTTTACATGAGATATGACCAAAATATTCTAAAGGTTTATTTGGAAATAAAAATAAGAAACACTTTCAGCTTATTCAGTATGCATGAGAAGACATCTACCCTACTGTTGTTGCTGTTGCTAAGTCACTTCAGTTGTGTCCAACTCTGTGTGACCCCATAGATGGCAGCTCACCAGGCTCCCCGTCCCTGGGATTCTCCAGGCAAGAACATTAGAGTGGGTTGCCATTTCCTCCTCCAACACATGAAAGTGAAAAGTGAACAGTAGAATTTATCTCTCATTAGAATCAAAAGGTAAATAACAATCAATTGCCCAGAAAAGAGCTTAGCATAAGTGAGAAAAGGGCATCAAAGTTAAGTGAGGAATGGGAAGAGAAGTTGCTATAAATGGAATGCTCCTGTCTCCCAAAATGTTCTGCCAAATAATATGCAGGGAGTCCTAACACCCAGGTGATTATTAAGAGGTAGGTAGGACCTCAGTGGTTAATTAGGTCATGAGGGCAAAGCTGTCGTGAATGGGATTAGCACCTTTATAAAAGAGACCCTGGAGCGTTCCATGGCCCTTCTGCCACATGAGGACACAGCAAGAAGATGGGCATCTACGAACCAGGAAGCCCTCACCGGACACGAAACATGCCAGTGCCTTGGTCCTGGACTTACCAGCCACCAGGGCCATGAAAAATAAATTTCTGTTGTTTATAAGCCATCCAGTCTACTCTGCTATCACATCCTGAATGGACTAGACCCCAAGTACCGGTTACTCTTCAACAATGCAGGTTTGATCTGCTGCTGCTGCTGCTAAGTCACTTCAGTCGTGTCCAACTCTGTGCAACCCCATAGAGGGAAGCCCACCAGGCTCCGCCATCCCTGGGATTCTCCAGGCAAGAACACTGGAGTAGGCTGCCAATTCCTTCTCCAATGGATGAAAGTGAAAAGTGAAAGGGAAGTCACTCAGTCGTGTCTGACTCTTCGTAACCCCATGGACTGCAGCCCACCAGGCTCCTCTGTCCATGGGATTTTCCAGGCAAGAGTACTGGAGTGGGGTGCCATCGCCTTCTCCAGGTTTGATCTGCAGGGGTCTACTTATACATGGATATCTTCAGCAGTAAATACCACAATATTGCACTGTGGTCGGTGCCTGGTGGAATCCCCAGATGTCCGGGAACCTCACATGCAGAGGACCCCCAAGTTGTCCTGACAGTCAACTGTAGTCAACAAATTTTGTACAATGACATACCTACAGCTGACCCTTGAATAACATGGTCTGAACTACGTGGGTCCACTCGTACACAGATTTTTTTTCACTAAAAACACACTACACTACACAATCCACAGTTGGCTGACTTCTTGGATGCAGAACCTCAAATATGGAGGGTCAGCTGTAAAGTTAAAGAAGGATTTCTGACTGTGGCAGAGCTCTGATAACCCTCTGAGTTGTCAAAGGTCAACTGTGATTGAGCTCTTCACCTCACCATGGAGCCTTATATGTCTTCAGATAATTAAGAGTTTTATAAACTTAATTACATAGACAGGAGGCAGAAGCATGAACTCAGACTGCTTCACCCAGTGCCCACAGTGCCAGGCAGCCTAGCATGTGACCCTGCCACAGGTGGGCTCTCCAATCCTAAAGCTGCTTTTCATATCCAAATCAGATGTTCTGCCTACCTACTGTATACAAGGCTGGGCCACAGTACACTCCAGATTTGACAGTTCATTACCAGAGGTTAGACAGAAAGGCCCCAGGTCACTGGGCAGAGCAGGGAGGGTCACTCAAGCACCCGCCACGACCAGGCCTCCTCAGCAGATCAACAAGAAGGCATCGAGAAGCCCTTGGGGCCCCAGGCCCCAAGTGAGAGTGTGGGAAGGACTGAGGGGTGTCCAGTAGGAGGAGGAGGGTTGCCTGCTGCTTCCCAGTGTGGAGGGTGGTCTGGTGGAAGGAAGGCAGACTGACTCTGCCCTACACATAGGCACTCTAATATCCAGGCGGATATTAAAATAACTTCCTCCAGAAGTTATTCTCCACTGAGTTACCCACAGAGTGGAAAAGTTCAGAGTAGGAATAAACTCAGAAGGTGTAAGGAGACTGACACACTTTTGCTAAGTTCTCCAAGCCTGCCTTTGTTGGCCTCTTCCAACCTATCACCTGCCCAGCTCCAGATTCAAGATAACTTTATGTTTGCATTTTTCTGATCAGCTTCGCCAATGACAATACACCACATAATCATCAACCTTGACCCCTCTACTCCCAGGCCAGCAACACAGTAAACGCTAAAACAGCACCACCTGGATATTAGAGTGTCTGTGTAGGGCAGAGTCAGTCTGCCTTCCTTCCACCAGACCACCCTCCACACCGAGAAGCAGCAGGCAACCCTCCTCCTCCTACTGGACACCCCCTCAGTCCTTCCCTCACTCTCACAGGAACTGGTGTCCAGGACCCTAAGGTCTGGCTGTACCTGAGGCTAGTCGACACCAACCAAAGCCTGGGATGGAAGGGGCTTGGTTTGTGTTTTTGTTCACTGGGGTATCAGTTCCTCAATCAGCTGTTTACTGGATGAATGAATGGAGGGAAGGATGAAAAGCACTACTCGCACCTGTCTCCAAATCAACATTATACCTTAAATTCTGGCACATTTAGGAGTAACAGTAAAAAAATCCTTAGTTTATTACTAACGAGCTCTGTGGAGGGGTGTCTCACTGGATGTGCGTGTACCGTCCGCAGCACACAGAAGCACCGGGTACCCAGGGCAAACTCAAACAGGCAAGGAGGGGAACGGCCACCCACCCACCCAGCCCACAGGCTGAGAGGAAGCCGCTCCCGACCGCGAGCAAATGCACTCCCCCTGCAGATCCGCACCTGCGCAGCAGGAAGACTTCAAGGTGGAGACCCCCAGTCCCGTGGCTTTCTGGGCAGTGGGCGTGCGCCTTTCCAGCCCGCTAAGCTGCACTCTGCCAGGGCCGCCGCCCCGGCGGTGGGCCAGGGCCCCTGCGGCGGACTTGCTGTGTCACTGACAGCTCGCTGGGGTGGCGTTATCGCGGTCCCTCGCCCGCGCTAGGGCTGGAGTCGGGGCAACAGAAAAAAGCGCACCCGCCTCGCAGGGGCTGACCCTCGGGCGTCCACACCCCTGGGTGCGCTCACAACTGGAGACTGGCCTACGTCCTCCTTACGGATGGGGGGCGGGGGGTGCCGCCTCCAAGCCCCCGGGCCAGCGGGCTGACAGTGAGCGGGCAGGCTCCACGCGGGGGAGCACCCGCGCCCCGGCGAGCCGCGCCGACCGCCCCCGGCGGCTGCGCCAGGCCCTGCCGGGCACGAGCCGACGCGGCTCCGGGCGCGACGGCCTCGGCCCGCCGCCCCCGCGCCCCCACAGCCCGGCGGCCGCGCGCGCACGTTACCTGCGGGCGCCGGCCCGGCCCGCCCGCCGCCCTCCGCCATGGGCGCCGGCCTCCAGCCCGTCCGCAGCCGCCTCCCCCGCGCGGCCGCCGCCGAGCCCCCGCCGGCCGGAACCACTTCCGGAGCCACAGCGCGCGCGACCGCCCCCGGCGCCGCGGGCAGCGGCCGCGCGAGGCCGCGGCTTCCGGCGGGCGCGCGCCTCCTTCAGGGCCCTCGGGGCCGCCCGCTGCCGCTACGCGCGCACGTGAGGCCCAGCGGGCGCCGGCGCCTGGGCGCGCGCCGCGGCCGAGCTCCGGGGAGCGGGGCGGGGCGGGGCGGGCTGCCGGGCACCGCCAGGGCTGTGTTTGTCCACAGGAGGAGCGGAGGAGTCTGGGAAAATATGCCGCCTGGGGGCGGGGCCTGATTTGCATCTCCTAAGAACTCAGGTTAGTCGGGCCCGTCCCCGCCCCCCACTGGGAGGGCGTAGCCTTCTGCCCGGAGAATGTGGGAGGGACCAAGGGAGGGTCTGGCTTCGGGTTCGAATCCCAGGGGAGCCAATCTGATGGGGCAGTGCTCTGGGGTTGCTTCAGTCACGTCGTACTCTGCGACCCCATGGACTGTAGCCCTCCAGGCTCCCCTCTCCATGGGATTCTCAAAGCAAGAATACTGGAATGGGTTGCCAGGCCCTCCTCCAGGGCATCTTCCCGACCCAGGGATCAAACCCACGTGTCTTAGGTCTCCTGCATTGGCAGGAGGGTTCTTTACCACTAGCCACTCGGGAAGCCTAATTCCTTGCTTGAAGTCAAGGATCCTATCTATCAAAGTATAGCCCAGTGCCTGACACAAAGTGCCTATTGAAAAAATTAGTGAACAAGGTGATCATTTTCTTGCACACTCGCTTATTGAAGTATTGTCAGACCTGAGTTTTGGTTTGTAAGCATGGATTCCTTTGGCTCCTTCCATGCTCCCCCTGGGAGAAGGGCTCCAGCAGATGGAAGTGGGGGGTGGGAGGGGTGTTTGGGAGGGGTGAGAGGAGGGCAGGTTGCTGAGGAAGGTGAGACTGAGACCCCCAACAGTTGTGCTGTGACCGCTGGCCTGTCCTGCCTTGTAATTACAGGACCAGGTGGGTGTGAGGGGCCGCAGCAGCGGGGCTGGTGTCCCCAGAGGGGTGCTCAAATGCACTGGTGGTCACTGGGCTACAGGTCTGCAAGGGTGTTGGCTGGGGGAAAGCGGGCTGCCTCCAGCTCTGTTTGGACGTGATAACACCCGAGAGCACCAGTGGCAGGAGAGATGGGCGTGATGCCCACATGCTACGCTCCAGGGAGCCGGGGGCATGCCCAGACCCACCTGGCCTGCACCTCAGAATACCTGGGAGCTTGAAAGACAGGGAAACCTGGTAACAGTTCAAGTGTCCATCAGAGATGTTGGATAAAGAGTGTGGCCTGTCACGGGGTGGGTTATTACTAGCTTTGAAAGGAAGGAAGTCCTAATCAAGAGGAGGACATGCAGGAGCCTTGAGGACATGATGCTGAGTGAAAGAAGCCAGTCACCAAAGGCGAAGACTGCTGCTGGATCCCACTCACGAGTTTCCTAGAGCAGGCAGTTCATGGAGACAGTGGATGGTGCAACCAGGGGGCTGGGGGAAGGCGGAGTTGTTTAATGGGCACGAGTTACAGGTTGGCATTGCAGGCAGATTCTTTACCAACTGAGCCACAAGGGAGGCCCAAGAATACTGGAGTGGGTAGCCTATCCCTTCTCCAGCAAATCTTCCCGACCCAGGAATTGAACCAGGGTCCCCTGCATTGCAGGCAGATTCTATACCAACTGAGCTATCAGGGAAGCCCATCTTACCACAGTTTCTTGTCTTAAAGCAGGCCTGGTACCACGCCACCCCAGAGATCCTGATGCAGGCGATGTAGGGTGTGGGTTGGGCATGGGGATTTTGGAGGCTCCCAGGTGATTCTCATGCAGCCAGGCTGAGACCTCTGTCCCCGCCAGCTTCAGCAGCCCTGTCCCCAGCCACCTGTCCCCTCATGAGGGCCTGGGCTCCAAGGGGTTAAAAGGCCTGAGAAAGCGTCACTTCATGTGTGCACCTGGATCTGATGCTACCCTGGGGAATCTTGTCTGTTCTCTAGATAGACTTGAGATCCCTCTGGATCAGAGGCGCCCACCCCTCTCCCTAACTGCCTGCTGGGCCCGGTGCTCTCAACACCAGCAAGGACTGGAGGTGGCACTGACCCTTGCCCTGCTTCTCAGGGCCCTGAGGTCAGGGAGGCTCAGTGCTATGCCCACAACACACTTCAGCCCAGCCAGGGCTCAAACCCAGGACTGTCCAGCCCTGCAGCTTCTCCTCAGGCCTCACCATCCTGCCAGGGTCCAGTAAGCCCAAAACACCCACCAACACCGGGCTGCGGGTGGATCTACAGACAGAATGATCAGATCATGCAAACACCCTAGGCACACCCGTCCTGGGTGGACACAGGGCCAGCACTACCTCTGGCAGAGTGGAGACTGTCTCTGCCCCTTCCAGGTCCCAGGGGCACGCTAGCTTTTCCCACCTGCATCGCCTCCTGCCATCTGGCAGCTCAGGGCTGTCCCACAGCCACCCACTCATCTGTGTCCCCAAAATAAAACACCCAATGTCCCCAAATGACCCCTCCTTGAAGTCTGGCCCAATCTTTCTGGAAGGTAGCTTGGCATAAAATGTTTGTAATCCTTGACTAGAAATTGCACACTCAGGGTGCCCCCTGTCTGCACCCTCGGCCATAGGCCCTGCCCCTCAGCTCACCAGAAGCTCCCTCGGCCCCCACCGCACCAGCTGGGTGACTGGGCTTCCTGCCAGCCTCCACCCGCACGTTCTGGGCCCCCATCTCATCTCACCTTGACTTACAGCTCGGGAGGAGCCGTCTTATCTCTCCGAGCAGAGATGTGGCTCCCTCAAAAGCTGTTTCTGCTCAGACAGATGTCTTAATTTGCTCGCAGGAGCGCGCCAGGACTTTATATTGAACAAATGGTCAGAAGTGACAGCCACTCAGCCTGGTGCGGGTGAGCCGGAGTAGACGCTGACCACGGAGCCTGTGGTCCAGTGAGGGAGTGAATAGGTTCTCGGAAAAGATAAGTCCCCCTCCTAACCCCTGGGACCTGTGAAACAGACCTGATTGGGTCCTGATTGGGTTTTGCAGATGTAGTCAACTTAATGATCTCAGTCATCCTGGATTTAGAGTGCCCCTAAATCCAGCAGGCCTTTGAGTCTGAAACAAAAGGGAGATTTGAAACTCGGACATGGAGCAAGCAGGCCTCGTGTGAGCAGACAGAGCCTGGAGGGATGTGGCCCCGAGCTAAGGAAGCCAGGACCCAGGGGCTGGAAGAGACAGGAAGGGTCCTGCCCGAGAACCTCCATAGGGATCATGGCCCTGACAGCACCTTGAGTTCAGACCTCTGCCCCCAAACTGAGCAAGAACACGTTTCCATTGGTTTCTGAGTGTGTAGTAATCGTCACGGGGGCCCTCAGGAAGCTCACACCCAGTGGTGGACCAGAATCACACATCACCCTGGGAGCGAGGGCCGAGAAAGAGGGAGTGAGGCTGGGGAACAGGAGGCAAGGCGCAGGGAGTTAACCACAGAGAAAGGCCCTGAAGTCAAGGGACCAGACAGGCGGGAGAGGCCCTTCCTGAACCCAGGAGGGAGGCTCTGTGGGCTGGGTGATGCCCGGTCCTGTCCTGTGTCACCGAGTTTCACCAAGCAGTATTGTGATCTGACCCAGGTTTGGGCGGGCCACACTGACTGCTTGGGAAATCAAGGAAGAACAGGGTTGGGGAGCTCCAGAGAGACCCAGGGGACCTTGCCCACCATGCCACCCAAGGGGACAGAAGATGAGGGCCCCAACACTGCGTGGTTGCATGCGTCCCTGGGAGCTAAGAGTTTGTCCTGCAAGAGACGGCCAGGGTGACAAAATGCAGACCAGGTCAGTCCAGTTGCTCAGTCGCGTCTGACTCTGCGACCCCATGGACCGCAGCACGCCGTGCCTCCCGTCCATCACCAGCTCCCGGAGTCCACCCAAACCTACGTCCATTGAGTCGGTGATGCCATCCAGCCATCTCATCCTCTGTCGTCCCCTTCTCCTCTTGCCCCCAATCCCTCCCAGCATCAGAGTCTTTTCCAATGAGTCAACTCTTCTCATGAGGTGGCCAAAGTACTGGAGCTTCAGCTTTAGCATCATTCCTTCCAAAGAAATCCCAGGGCTGATCTCCTTCAGAATGGACTGGTTGGATCTCCTTGCAGTCCAAGGGACTCTCAAGAGTCTTCTCCAACACCACAGTTCAAGGCATCAATTCTTCAGTGCTCAGCTTTCTTTGTAGTTCAACTCTCACATCCATACATGATCACTGGAAAAACCATAGCCTTGACTAGACGGACCTTTGTTGGCAAAGTAATGTCTCTGCTTTTTAATATGCTGTCTAGGTTGGTCATAACTTTTCTTCCAAGGAGCAAGTGTCTTTTAATTTCATGGCTGCAGTCACCATCTGCAGTGATTTTGGAGCACCCAAAAATAAAGTCTGTCACTGTTTCCCATCTATGTGCCATGAAGTGGACCAGATGCCATTATCTTAGCCAGATGTCTCCTAAAGCTGGTTCACCAGGAGCCTTTGGTTTGGTCTGGGGACATGGGGTGGCCAGGGTGTCTGGCTGAGCTGACCTCAGAAGCCTGGCTGCCTGGGACCCAGGAGCCTCTCTGATCCTGTCTCTCTCCTTGACCTGCCGAGCCTGTGTCTCTCTGTATCACCAGCTAACAAAGCAACAGCCTCGAACCACAACCAGCTGGTGTCACTGCATGTAACAGCACGTGGTTTCTGTGGACAGGAGTGTGGATGGGCACAGCGGGAGCGGCGTGTCTCTGCCTCACGACTGGGGCCTTGGCAGGGAAACCCCGAGGCTGGGGTGGGGTCGCCTGAAGGGACAGGGCTCACAGGCTGATGCTGGCTGCTGGCTGTCCAGTCTCTTGGCTGCGAGGCCTCCTCTCTGTCTGTGGCTAACTTCTCACCTTCCCTGACTCCCACAGAAGCCCCTGCTCCCTGGCTCCACTCCCTCCTTCTCAGCCCTCGCTCCCGGGATTAGCCATTCTGGGTGCAAGCTTCCTGTGGCCGCCATGACGATTACTGCACACTTGGAAACCAGAGGAAACGTGTTCTTACTCAGTTTGGGGGCAGAGGTCTGAACTCAAGGTCTCATCAGGGCCATGATCCCTATGGAGGCTCTCGGACAGCCTTCCTGTCTCCTCCAGCTCCTGGTGGTCCCGGCTTCCTTGGCTTGTGGCCCCATCCCTTCCAGCTCTGTCCACTCACACAGCCTTCTCACGCTGTATCTCAAATCTGGGGCTGCGGTAGGAACACCCACAATTTGGGCTCTTCACAGCACAGTGACTGGATGCCAGTGGGAGGTCCAGGGGTGGGGGAAGACAAAGAAGAGCAGGCAGGGGGAGAGAGGGAGAGAGTTGGGGGACACCTGTCCTGTGACCCCTTGGAAGCTGTGAGCATCACTCCCGCCACATTCTGTTGGTCCAAGAAGTGACCGATGTCCACCCGAGGTCAGGGGGCCAGCACGGACCCCGCCCATCTCTCTGTGCAGGAAGGTCAGTGTCACTTCCAGAGAAAAGATGTGAGAGGGGATATATTTTGCTGCAGCTGTTTGGAGTCATACAGTCTCACCTCCTCTCACTGTTTCCCTGGCCCTTGTCTCCCCATCTCTCTCTCTCCAGCACTCTCCCTGTCTCTCTGCCTGCTTGTGCTAGGCACATGCCCACCCCCTTTCTGCCGATGGGCTTCCTCTCGGCTTCTGCCCTGGCAGCCCTGTCTCACTGTGTGAGAAACTCCAGTCTGACCCTACATGACCAGCAGTTAAGGGGTCCACCTCTCCCATGTGTGGACGTTCTGGGGACAGAGCCCTGGCCAGCCAGTCAGCGTGGTCAGCTTCCTGTGGCAGGGGAACCACCGCTCCACGCCTGAACTCCAAAGGCTGTGCTGCCTGGCAGAGTCTGGCAGCCTGAATAATTAAAAGCCTTTAGGTGAGGGTGAGGGCTGTCCTCATTCATACAGGGAGTGGGCGCTGTGTCAGAAGAGGCTCTGCTCAGACCAGTGAAGGACAATAGGCTCTGTTGGCCTGCTGTAGCCCAGGGCTCTGGAATGTCTGCGGGGGCGGGGGGCGGGGGGTGGGGAGGAGGGAGTCACTAACACATGTCTGAGTCTTTAGCAGGTTAGCAAGCTGGGCACTCAGACAGGGTTTCCATGCTGCAGTCTTGGGGCAGGATTCCTTTTTCTCAGGGAAACCTGATTTTGCTCTTAAGGCCTTTGACTGATTGCCTAAGACCCGCCGAGGTTATTCAGGGTGATCTCCTTAATTTAAAATCAAACGGGGACTTCCCTGGCCAGTCCAGCGGTTAGGCCTGCGTGCTTCCAATACAGGGGGCGTGGATTTAATCCCTGGTTAGGGAGCTAAGATCCCGCATGTCCATGGCACAGACAAGGGGCTTAAATAAATAAATCAGTCAGTGGATTTTAGACGCTGATTCCATTCACAGAAAACCTTCATAGAAACACCCAGGCGCGTGTGTGACCAAGTGACTGGCATCGACACACAGCACTGAACCATCACACCCACCAAGGCATCTATAGAATGGGAAGCTGAGGATGGGATGGTCTTCAGGCACAGCTGGATCCAGGGGCTCAGGGTCTGGCACTAGATCTCATCCTGCTCCAGACTTGCTTTCCTCCGTGTTTGTTCTGCGTTGCATCCCACAGGCCTTCAGGCTCCTCACTCAGTGACTGCAGGAGAACCATCCCGGAGAATACTCTGATTGGCCTGCTGGGCCACACGCCACCATGAGGACTGGTGCACACCGTGGCTGTGTCCTCCGCCGGGGGCACTGGGATGAAGGAAGAATTCCCAGCGAAGTGGAAAAGGAGACAACACAGGGACTCCTCTGGGGGCCCAGGGGTTGGGAACCTGCCTGTCACTGCAGGGCAAACAGGTTCGATCCCCACAGGCCACGAAGCAACTGGGCCCCCAGAGCCACAGCTACGCAAGCCCAGAGCCTGTGCTCCACAGCCGGAGAAGCCGCCGCAGTGAGAAGCCTGAACACCGCAAAGAGAGAAGAGCCCCCCGCTCGCCGCAGCTAGAGAAAGCACTCACACAGCAAGGAAGACCCAGCACAAACAAAAATAAGTAAGAGAAAGAAGTTTTTTAAAAAGGAGACAATATACCACATAGCTCCCTAAGCCGTGTAGCTCAAGGCTCATGACTCTGGTCACTTTCTCTTCAGAATTTATGATGTTTGAAGATAAGAGGAGTGTATTTTATTTTCTCAAAGGCGGCAAGTCAGAAAACACAGGCCGTTCGCCCTTCCACGGGCCCTGAAACGGCCACCTTCGTCCCAAGTGACGCCGCGCGGCCGCTCTGCTGTTCCCGACACGGGTCAGTCGCGCTGCGGCCAGCACCGAGGGCGCGCGCCTGCACCCAGGTCCCGGCGAAAGGCTGCCTCTGAATCCGCAAAGGAATAGAAGAACGCCCTGGGTTACAGTTAATAAAGGTCATTGTTCCTAGACGTGAACAAAGCCGGCCTTCATTTCTTTATTTGGTGGCCCATTTGGTGAAGCACTTAAGACGTGCCCAGGCCAACATACACATATAATGGTTTTAATTACATCCTGTGAATTTATTTTTCCAGAGAGAAATATTTCTCGGGGAAATGTCCATAAAAGCAACGTTCGCAGCAGTGTGATTGTGTGTGTTTCCCTAGAGGAAGTCTGTTTAGTTTAAGTCCCACTTTGAGCACAACTTTTTGCAAACACAGGGGTCCTGAGAAGGCAGCCAGCAGCCCCAGAGATGGCAGTGTCGTGGGCGGGGATGCTGGGTATGCTGGGTGAGCGGGCCTCCCCCATGGAGAGGAAGGCAAAGTGCCGGAGGGCGGCGTGCTTCCCACTGACTCGCCAAGCTTTAGTGAGAGGGCAGGGCTGTTTCCACCCAGTTCTGCCTGCTGCATGGCGGGTTCCTTAAAGGAAATTTTGAAGGACCAGTTTTTAAAAGGACACTTACAGAAAGGAGGAGATGGTTCCAGATGGAAGGTTTAAGATGCCAGAAGAAATGATGAGCAGATATTGGTAAATTTGTGAATGAATGTTGACAAACCCTGCCTGCCTAAACAACAACAAAATCCGTTAATTTGTAAAACTACAACCAGGTGCCACCTCACACTGGTCAGAATGGCCATCATTAAAACTCTGTAAATAAACGCTGGAAAGAGTGTGGAGAGAAGGGAACCCTCTTACTCTATTGGTAGGAATGTAAATTGGTGCAGCCAGAATGGAAAACAGTATGGGAGGTTCCTTAAGAAACTAAAAATAGAGCTACCACGTGACCCAGGAGTCTCACTCCTGGGCATACATCCAGAGAAAATTGTGGTCTGAAAGGATACATGCATCCTGATGTTCACTGCAGCACTGTTTGCAGTAGTCAGGACATGCAGTTAACCTGGATGTCCATCAACAGGATAACTGACAAAGAAGATGGGACACATCTATGCAGGGGCTGCCACTCAGCCATAAGAAGGGAGAAAGAGCGCCATTGGCAGCAGAGATGGACCCAGAGATTATCATACTAAGTGAACTCACAAGTCAGGCAAAGACAAATACGTGACATCACATGTGTGGAAGCCAAAAAAATGATACAAATGACCTTATTTACAGAATAGAAACAGGCTCACAGACTTCAAACAAACTTAAGGTTAACAAAGGGGTAGGGAGGGGGGGAGCAGATTAGAGGCACTATATACCCTGTATATAGTCAACAATGACTTACTGTATAGCACAGGGAACTCTAGCCAATATTCTACAATAACCTATACAGGAAAAGAATCTGAAAAGGAATGGACATATTCATATATATAGCTGAACCACTTTGCTGTACACCTGAAATAAATGCAACATTGCTGCTGCTGCTCCTGCTAAAGCTTCGGTCGTGTTCGACTCTGTGCCACCTCAGAGACGGCACCCCACCAGGCTCCCCCATCCCTGGGATTCTCCAGACAAGAACACTAGTATAAAATTTAAAAAAAAATTCAAAAAAAGTAAATCTATAAAATTTTAAAAATTAAAATTAAAAAACTTTAAAAAGCCATTTGTGAGCAAAAAACAACAGGATAAAACTAAAAGTCAGATGATACAGTAAGTTGAGGTTGTCCTTGTATTATTGGAAGAGAGTAAAGGTATTGATCAAACTTAGTGGGATTAAAATAGATTAGATATCAAATTAACAGCCATATAGTGCATAACTCCCAAATTAGAGAGCTCTAGGAAAACTGAATATGAGAAAGAGGCTAAAAACTTTCCAGTTACCAAAACATGGCCAGAAAAAAAAACAGAAATCAAAAGAGTAGGAAAAGTAAAGTATTCTTAATAAGACAGAATAATAAATCCAAGTAGAGTAAATTATCCAGGTCAAAAACAAAGGCTATGCAGCTTAAGTGTTTACAAGAGACACAGATAAAATGTAAAAATTAAGAAAGGTTTAAAAGCAAAGGATGAAAGAATGTATCAAGGAGAAACCAATCACCATAGTGGGCTGTTGTTTAGTCACTAAGTCGCGCCCAGCTTTTTGCGGCCCCATGATTTACAGCCCGCCAGGCTCCTCCATCCATGGAATTTCCAGGTAAGAATACTGCAGTGGGTTGCCATTCCCTTCTCCAAGGGATCTTCCTGACCCAGGCATCGTCCTGCGTTGCAGGCAGATTCTTTACTGCTGAGCCACCAGGAGGCCCCACAGATCGTACAGTACCTTTTATAAACTCCCTGTAGGTCCGCAGTCGAGGTGCTGCCCTTGGTTGCTTCTCATCGCAGCGGCTCCCCCTTGTCGACAGGCCCTGGACACATGGGCTTTAGTATTTGCGGTGCGGGGGCTCACTCGCCCACAGCATGTGGGATCCTCCTGGACCGAGGATCGAACCTGTGTCCCCGGCACTGGCAGGCAGGTTCTTTACCACTGAGCCACCAGGGAAGGCCCGGAACAAACAGCACCTTAGCGGAAAGCTAAAACAATGAAGGCCGTCCAAAGAAAGTTCAGCGGTAGCTGTGTGAGCAGAGCCCAGGGAACCCCCAGGGCCACCTTCTGGTCCCCAGGGCCAGCCACGCAAGCAGGGTCAGCGGGGGGGCGCTGGGTGCTCAGAGACCCGCGCCTCCACCCCCGCCCTCCCAGGTGCAGGGTGCCACTGGCGGGCCCCCGGGTCCATGAGGCCAGATCCGCTGTGTCCGCAGTGCTCCCACCCCACCCCGCTCCCAAGTCCTCTGGCTCTTCTCTGATCCTGGAGACCCAGCTGACCCTGGGGAGGACCTCAGTACCCCTGAGCCCACTAAACCCAGGGGCAGGGGCCCACACCCAAAGCCCCTGAGTGTGTCTGTCTGAGAAAGCAGAGCCTAGAGGAGCTGTCAGCTCAAAGGCTGTTTTGTCGGGAAGTGGGACAGGTGTGGTCACTTAGAAAGCAATCGGCACCCCTCGCCTGCATCCCCTGCAGCTCCAGTGGATCGGCCCTTTACAAGGACCTGGGGACCCGGCAGAAACGCAGCCTGAAGACCCCACTGCAAAAGGTCAGGTCGGGGCGGGGGGCAGACACCCCCACCCCCGCCGTCACTGCTCCTGAGAAGGGTTTGCAGGCCTGCCCGGGGCTGGGAGCCTCTGATCTTTCCTGGAGCCCAGATCCCCTGCCTCTCCCAGGGATGAGGCCCAGAACTTTGAGGAGGCCCCGTCAGAACCAGGGGCCACACGGAAGACCTCTCCTCCCCTGACCCGAGGGAGGGGAATGACACATAGCACCAACGAGACCGTAGGTGACAACACGGTCTCGAAATGGTAGTGGCGCAAACTTGTACAGCACATAATTCACAAATAATAGAATACGCAAGGTCGTCTAGTCACTAAGTCACGTCTGACTCTTTGGTGACCCCGTGGACTGCAGCCCGTCAGGCTTCTCAGTCCACAGGATTTCCCAGACAAGAATATTGGAGTGGGATACCGTTTCCCTCTCCAGGGGATCTTCCCGACCCACGGATCAAACTGAGGTCTCCTGCATAGGCAGGTGGGTCCTTTACCACTAAGCCACCTGGGAAACCCCATAAAATACACAATACTCTTTATTACAAATGCCATATAGGTCGGTAATCAAGTCTCACAGAATGCTTTTGTGGATTTTTGCTGAACACTTGGGTTGACAGTCAACCTATGGTTGCAATTGCCAAATGTAGCCCTGGCCTAAATGTGGGTTAACAGTTCCACTTGTTTTCACAAGTAAGAGGAAAGATATTTGACCAATTTCTGCAGAGGAACCTGGCTTGTTCAGCAATGACGTGAGTGATCACTCTGCTGAACTGCATGCTCAGTTTTGAATACTGAAATGAACTGCCCCGATTTCTTTTGTGCTATTCCGCATGGAGTGGCTGCAGATACACACACTTTGTCATCACTCTCACTGGGTCAGATCTTCCAGGTTCCCTGATGTAAATACTCCAGCCTTAGCCCAAAGTGACAACTGACATTGGAGCGGGCAAAGTACACATAGTCTATACTCTACACACCGGACAGGTGGCCCCAAAGGTGCAGACTGGAGCAGAAAGTGATCAAATAATTAAGCTAAGCGGTGGTGAATTTTCGGCACCCACTTCCTTCATTTTTAACGCAACACCTCACAGAGTTCCGAAAAGGTTTAGCAATCGCTTGTGTGAGCAGCTCCAGCCTACCCTGCACCCCCTGACCTGTGCTCAGGCCCTCACGATACCAGTGTCTGCGGCAGGGGGCTTTGGAGGTCCAGAGGGGCCTCTCAGGCAGGGCCCTGCCAGGCTCCTCCTGGAGGGACGGTGAGGGGAACGCTCACCCCGGAGACACACGCTGCTCTTTCCTTCTGTCGCTAAGGATCTCACTTTAAAACCACAAATGGTGTTTTGGCAGGTGTCAAAATAGGGGGCACCCTGAGAGGGGTTTTACAGGCAGTAGGGGACAGTCTTGGGGGTGGAGCTGGTCCTCAAGCCCCGCCAGGGGGCGCGCTGGCAGGGGGGTCACAGAAGCCCCCGCCAAGGGGACAGGCTCCTTCCCCGGTGCCGCGGGCTGCAAGGACCACGCCCCTGCGGGCAGGTGTGATTTTGCCCCCAGCTGAGCGCTCACTGCCTGCCTGAAAGCCATGGCCTCAGGGCTTCTGTTCACGAGTTCTGTTTTTGAGTGCATCCTGGTGTTTGTGTTGAAACTGCCCCAAAGACGCCTTCCTTCAGAGCCCTAATCCCTGGAAATGGAAAACCCACCGGAAGAACGGGGTTCCGCGCGGCTCTGGGGCGCGTCCGGGCGGCGTGGGGGTGAGGTCCCCTCCGCGGTGGGTCCAGCCACACGGGGCTGGGGCGGCCTGCGTCCCAGAGGCCGGGAGGCCTCAGGCTGCACGAGGGCCCATCGCAGCTGAGCCTCTGGAGGCCCTTCCTCCACAAAAATATATTAAAAATTCTATTTTACAACCACATTGCTATAAGGGCAGATGTATAACCATTACACACTTAAACATTTACTCCGACCTGAAAGTTAGTTTTTATTATAAAAAAAAGCACTTCCGTGGGCTGCTAAGAGAGCCATGAGCCCTGGCACTGTGCCTGATGGGTCAGTGGGTCCAGCCCACAAGCCCAGTGCCTGTGGCTCCCAGGCCGATGGGCCAAGTACTAAGGTGTGGGCTCTCTGGTGTCTGGTTTGAAGCCGGACAGGGGATGACCCACGGCCACCTCGGTTGGTCAGTGCACTGTGTGCACACCGGCTGGGGGCTGCCCTTGCCGTGGCAACAGCCAGAACACCCAGGGGTTTGTAGACATCACCCACTCATCCTTTCTTAGCTGTGTGCTCACCCAAATGACAGAATAAGCAAGAGGAACCCACCCCGGGGACCCGCAGGCCACGTGTCCTCAGCCCAAAGGCCAGCGATACCCTCTGAGCTGCCTGCCCCCCAGGATCCGGAGTCAGCCTCATGCTCTGACACCTCAGCCCATGCCTGCTTACCCCAGAGGCCACTGGACAACACGCCTGGGACTTAGACCTGGCCAAGGCCTGTGCTCTCATAGCCTCAGTTTTCTCATCTGGAGAATGGGTAGCTAAGGCCTGACTCCCAGCCCCAGAGAGGCTCACAGGATAAAGTGTGTTAGTTGGTTGTGTCTGACTATTTGCGACCCCATGGACTGCAGGATGCCAGGCCTCCCCTGTCCATCACCAACATTACATGAATACTTTTTATTTTTGGCCGGGGTCTGTGCAGAGCGGAATGCAGGGGGGAGACCCCAGGGTGGGCTGCGTTCTGAGAGCCGAGTCCTCCCCTTGTGGAGGCCGTGGCTGCCACGGACTCCGCTCACCGGCACCTTCCTTCTCTTTCCAGAAGGAAAGAGTGCTTTTCAGTGCTTGTAGAGAGCTACTACAAGCCAATTATTGATCTTTGTACTTTATAACCAGTCACACATTTATCCTCTGACAACATCCTATGAAGCAGTAACAGTGTGGATGAACCCAATGAAACACAGGGGAAAGTGAGGCAAAAATGTAGGCTGTCTGCCCAAACTCCCCAGCTAACAAATGAGCCCTCCCTGGGCTGAGGGCTGGACACCCTGACCTGCCGGGGTCTCAACTCCGGTCACTCTCTCCAGCCTGGATTCCCAAACTCTCTGCCCTGTTATTCCTGGAGAATAAGGCCAAATGTTGGTTTCAGGATTCTTCCATGAATTGACTGCTTATTTATATCTTCCTTCCATCATTCAACTGGGCTACAGGTATTCTTCTTATTAAAGAATCTTATGGATAGTAACTCTCTGTTAGAGATATTAGAAGTATTTCTCCCAGTGAGCCATTCTTTACTTTTGCTTGGTTACATAGAAGTTTTTATTTCTTACAGAGCCAAGTATCAATATAATTTCTTTCATTTATGGCTTCTGAAAAAGGAAGTTTTTTCACCCTAAAATATGTTTAGCACTTCGATACGCACTCATCTTTTTAAATGTCTGTATTTATTTATTTGGCTGTGCCGGGTCTTAGTTGCAGCAGGCAGACTCGTTGCTAGGGCCTGTGGGGTCTACTTCCCTGACCAGTGATCCAACCCACGGCCCTCGCCCTGTGCCCTCGCCCTGTGCCCCCCAGCCCCATCTGTCTGTCCACTGTCTGTGCACTGGGACCGTGGAGTCTAAGCCACTGGGCCACCAGCCGAGTCCCTGTGCTCTCCTCCAATGCTGTATTCCCATGTATCACACTGCCGCTCACAAAATAGATTCATCACAAAGAAATTTATAAATAGTGTAATGCATATATCAACATATTATATAAACAGTTTTACACATGCTATACGTATTCTCCAGTTATTCTCTTCTAGTATTCTCATATTTTTGGAACTCTTTAATTTTTTGGAATTTATTTTTGTATGTAATATTCTTTGCCATATGGAGAACCATATGTTCTAATGCCATTAATTTGGACAACGATCTGAATTGTTTTTGCTTTGAAGTACCACATTTATTAGAAATTAAAATTCCTAGGATTTATGTACCTGGCTGGGGGTTCTGGTGCTCTTTCACTGATTAATTTATATTTTCCCATACCGGTACCATTCTGCTCAATTACTACAGTGTTACAGTGTGTTACCAGCTGACATTTCTTCAGTAATGTCATGGGGATTTTTGTTTTTACTCTCTAGTTTACAGACTGGGGAGAAAGGTCGATGTGTGTCCCCGAGGGCTGCACCCACCGTGGGCTCTGCACCCAGCGAGCACGTGGACTCACCTTCTCCTGGGCCCTGCCCTGTGGTGCGTCCTGGCCCACCTTCACGGCCCCCTTCTCCACCTCTCGGGCAGCGGTACCCAAGGGTCCCCAGGGCAGAGCTGGAGTCCAGTCCCATGTCGGGGAATCCTTCACTCGCTCAGCCTCCTGTTCTGGGGCGGGCGTGGGCACCCTTCCTGTCTGGTCCCGACCCTCTGCGCTCCCTGTGGCTAGGACCGGGGAAACAGCTGGGCCCTGGGGAGCCCTGGGCCCACCCGGCCCCATCTGTCTGCCCACCAGGCGGGGTGGCCGGGCGTCTGCTCGGGGTGCTGGCTGCTCACTGCCCAGGCCAGGGGGCTTGATGCGCTTTACAGAGAACCCTCAGCCCCAAAGGGGACCACTTCCCTCCTCGGCACCAGGAGCCAGGAGGCCCGAGTCCCCAGCAGTGGCCACAGGCCAAGGCAAAGACGTATCTGTGGCGTCCGGCCCTGTGGGTCCTCGGGCAGAGGCCTGGACAGGACTTGCCTCGGCGCACACCACGGTTCTGGTCTCCCACAGGAAAACACTCGCGGCCGGCCCTCCACCCACAGGAGAGGGAGCAGTCCCGGGCTTAACATGCGTCGGGGGCACGTTCGCTCCACGGGCTGGAAAGGAGACGCGGGGCCCCCTGCCAAGCTGGCAGGCACCAGCTGCCCTGCAGGATGGAGGGGTGGGCAGGAGCCCCGTGTGAGCCAGAACTCTCGAGAAGCCCTTGGTACTGAGGGGCTGGTGACCCTGTCCTGGCATCTGAGCTCAGGGGTGGGGTGGGAGGTGTCCAGGCCACACAGACCCAAAGTTCTGAGCTCTCCCCAGACCCCTGGCCTCCTTCCCACCAAGTTTCCTGCCTTAGCCTGTGGGATTTAGGAGAAAGGAGAGCCTGTCAGCAGAGGAGACCACTGTGACGAGGGCAGAATTCACCTGGAGAGGTGGGGTCTGGCTGGAAGGAGGACCTGCACTCCCCTCGTGGCACACTCTGGTCCTTCTCTGCCGGTCAGCAGGCTGAGGGGAAAGGTCCAGGAGTCATGGAGCTGGGGCACATCCCGGGCATAACCCGGCGGCCAGTGAGATGCACCCCCAGCTGGCAGGCCACCCCCGGCTTCAACTACTGGCCCACCTGCCCTTTGCTGTCCATGACGAGCCTTGTCTGGGCTTTGAGACGCCAAGGTGCTACCCATGGACACGACAGAGGGCAGTGATGGAAGCAAGTCAGTGTCCAGGCCCAACCTTTGATCTTCAGATCTGTAGGGGGCCTTTCGGTCTACAGTTCAGAGCAAGACCCAGGGCCCTTGGCAGTGAGACGGTGGAGTCCTAACTGCTGGACCACCAGCCAAGTCCCTGAACCCCATTTTCTTACCAGAAAGACCCACTTCCTCGGTTTAAGAAGCTGATAATCAATCTGGAACTCAGCTCTAAACATGGACTTAAACACTAGTTTTTGTAGCTTCAGATGCCATTTAAATGTCATTTCTCTCAATGAATTTTTCAAAAAGTCCTCTTCAACTTCCCTCCATGGAAACACACATAATTAGGAGGTTCTTCCAGGAGCTTCCTTCTGCCCACCAGTAGAGCCTGTGTTAAACTGTGCTTGCCAGGACACTTTTTAGAAAAACGCACAGCCTTTTTATTAATAAAGAGCATCACGGGACGAGGTGAGCCCGCTCAGGGAATGGACGGGCTGGGGGCTTCCTCCTGCCCAGCAGCCCTGGGACTCTCACACCTGCTTTCCTGGCTGGTGGGCTCCTGGCGGGGTGGGGGCGCAGGGCCATGAGGAATGAGGGGACCTGTCTCTGCCGCCCTGCGAGTGGGTGGAAGACCCTGGAGCTGGGAGGGGACTCCAGTCTGTACGGAAACTCTTCAGGGTGGGCTGCCTGAGCACAGGGTCTTACGGGCAATGCCATTCTTCTTTTTTAGGAAAAAGAGAAACCGAATAATGTTTATTCCTTTTTTGGTTGTTTTTATAAACTTTTCAGGGAAGATACATGCAAAGGCAGTCTCATTCTGAACCCAGTTTTTGTAGGAGCTCAAGCTGGTTGGTCACCCGAAGCCTGTGACTGGGGACACCACGCTGTTTATTCAAAAGCCGGGAGAGGTCTGGCCGCCTCTCCTCTCACTCAAGTCCCCCACGCTGCGCACGTCAGCGGAAGACACATCCCGGTCAGGTCAGGGCGGCTTGGAGAAGATGTCCAGGAATACTTCAGGGGCACCTGTCAACCGGCTGAGGACTCCAGACCACCCCCCCAGCCCCCAACTCCACTTACACTGTCACCGAACACTACCAACCTCTCTTCCTAGAGTCCAGTTACTAGTTTTCAAGTTCCCTATTGAGAGGAAAAATAAGTATGAACATCAGAGTAGAAAGCGTGAATTTTAGTCTCCAAGTTATTTTTTCAACGGTTGATGTATTTCCTTTAAATATAAATGTGTCAGTCCAATCAGCTCAACTGTTTTTAATTAAAATGTCTAAAGTATGACTCCAGTACTTCCTGAAAACTTACATGCCAAAGCGGAGGAAAACATTTAATAATCCCTATTTGCATATTTTATCGAAATCATAAGTAACAGGATTCATTCATCTGTGTTGAACACAGTTATAACCACATGCAGTGACTTCCTAGGACTTCATGAGTGATCATAGAATTCCTGAAGAATGCTGACCTGCCTTATATAAGGCTCCAGCTTAAACAGAAATGGGGTATCGTGAGTGAAAATATAAATTTCCCTGAACTGTCTTCAAAGAAAAATAAACTGCATACAAGCTGAAGTTTTAAAAATCCATGTGCTTTTTCCAGGTGTGAACTGAACTGCACAACCCCATACACTGATAGAAAAAAACAGGTGATTATTTCTAATGATTTATGTATAAATAAAAATAAATTTTATGATACAATTTGAGAGACCATTCCATACAAAATTTGACTCACATACAATGCATGCGATTTTTTTTGCAACACAGAAACTCTAGTCTTACATACAAATTCATAAAGGTCAGACTTCTTGACCTGATGCAAAACAGGGTCCCTTTGGGGTGGTGGCTGTCACTTGAGTCAGTAAGAAAGAGCCTGTGGACATAGGAAGGCCTGGGTAACTGGTACACCTCCTCTCCTCCAATGATGTGTTAATATCTAGTGTCATTTCAGCAAACAGAATTTTATGGTTAACTACAGAAAGGAGAAAAAGACCAGTGTTTCGCAATGGCACATCTTAATAATCCAATCTTGAACTTGGCTTCAAAAATCAAAGAATGACCTTTGTAACAGATTTATTTTGGAAATTACACTAAGGAAAAACTTAACTGTGCCATCTGTGCTAATCTTTTAAAGAAACAAAACTTTCTCAGGGAATCCCAGCATTTAAAATGGCACTGCTCGGGTCACACCATAGATAACAGCATCTAGAAGACAAGTGTCAGGGCCCAGACTTTAAGACCCGTGAGCATGTCTCCAAACAGTGAAATCCTTCATACACAAATATAAGACTTTAGTATTTACAATATTATATGTAGTGAAAAACTAAATATAAACCATGTTTAAAAAAAAAAAACTTTCGCTTTAAAAAAACATTTCTAAAAAATGGTAACATCAAAAAATTTTGCAAATCCATGTATCCTTTAAAGTCTTTCTTCCGCGGGTTTTTCCTAAGCCACCTGTCTCTGAGGTACCCAGGTGCTTACACCTGGGCAAAGGGACAGGCCTGGGCCACTGGCCTGAAGAGCAAGCTTTGCTTCTAGAGAGGATGAGGGGTCCCGCAGCTGCACTGATGTGCCAGTGGGGAAGCCCAGGGGCTCGATGTTGAGCAAAGTGAGGATCCGGCCTATGACACTCTCCGGTCAGAAGAAGCCCGCAAAGGCCACAGTCAAATCTCCTTTTTAAATATATGAACTTTTAAGGGCTGGAAAAATAAGCAAACCATAATAGGGAGCAATAAGAAAATTGCATTAAGGTACACGCAATGACAGAAAGGTTAAAAACTAGAGTCCGTAGGTACCTTATAAAGACACGGGCTGAAATGAGCCCTTTGCAAGTGAAGTGAGCTAAAAATGTAAGTCTCTGCTTTTTGGGCCTCATTGCATTTATAAGGCTCCTGTCAAAACGTGCAGCCAGCCTTGCTTGGGGCCCGAGCAGTCCTGTCAGCTGGCTCGGAGTCTGCCATCTCGGAGTCCCGTGTCCCGGGCGGTCCCAGCACCGCTCGCCCGCTGGACGGACCGGCCCAGAACCGAGCAGCTGACAGGAGAGACCAGGCTTGCAGAGAAACATCTCACATCAGTGGCATCCGCAAGAGCTGTTTGTAACTAGCGAGCGTTCCAGCAGAGGAAGGCAGGGAAACACGGTCTCTCCTAGACCAAATGTGCCTAAGGTGGTAAAGCTCTGAAAACGAGCAGAATGACGCTGGGAGCTGCTCACCGCTGCCTTCAGACTGAAACCTCACACCGGAAGCGAAATGCCAGCCTCCTCCTTACGTGCAGGCTGAGGGACCCCCGGAGTCTGCAGCTCTGAGCGCTCACCTCCTGGAACTCAGGTTGATGCTGTACACCATCTTCTGGATCTTCTCCTCGTTCCTCAGGATGTTGGCCTTCACGGCACAGATCTTGTCCTGCTGGTCCCTGACCAGCTGCTCCAGCTCTGCCAGCTCTGCCTTCAGGGGCTCCACGGTGCCGTCTGTGATGCTGCCGGGAAACAAGCCGGGGCTCGTGAGGACCTCTCTCCTTTCCCATCTGATGCTTTTCTTTTTGGCTGCATCATCATGAGGCATGCGAGGATTTTAGTTCCCTGACTGGGGACTGAACCCAGGGCCCCTGGTGTTGGGAGTGCAGCATCTTTACCACTGGATCACCAGGGAAATCCCTACACTGGCTTCTTAATTAAAACAATGGGAGGTAACAAAAGTAAATTACTCATTGTATCCAAAGGCGGGGAGGGAAAGGATAAAAATATAAATGTGGCCAGGAGGGAAAGGATAAAAATATAAATGTACTTTTTTCAAGTAAAAAATTTAAAATACTTTCAAGTTACAGTCACAAAACTTTGGGGATTTCGATAAGACACATGATAAACATGGTATCCAAACTGCAAAGTTTCCTGCCTTTTGTATGTCTAAATCTTGGGATTCCGAACACTGAGCGCAGATCTTTCCTAGCTGCTACAGAGAAATGCACGTTAGGTTGCAAATGAAGAAGCAGTGTACTTTCCTTGGGGGAGGAGGTAAGAAAGAGGGTTGACATGGGAGCTCTCAACCTTCTCCGGAGGTCTCCCCCACCTCCTCCATCCCCCACCCCTCCCCCAGCTCCCCTCCACCGCCCCCCCACCTCCGCTCCTGCCGCAGGGCCTCGGTGTGCTGCTGGTTCTCAGCGTGCCACAGCCGCAGTTCATTCTGCATGGCGTCCACATCCTCCTGGATGTAGTCCATGATCTTGCCCAGGGGAAGGGCGCTCCGGCACAGGGTCTGGATGGACACCCGGAGCTTCTCTATCTCCTTGGAGACGATGTCCTTTTCCTTCTTCCAGGCCGACTCGAAGACGAGCAGCTTCTCCTGGGAGGAGTGTGAAGGGAGAGGAGCACACTCACTCCTGAGGGCAGAGGGGCGTGGGCACGGGACCTGCTGGACTGCAGACAGGGCTTCACGCCCGTGACCCCAAGGCTCGACCAGCAGTGCCCTGTGAGGGCCTGTACAGTAAGATCTTATCTCCCAGGTGACCGGAGACCTACAGCTGTTCTCGTTACAAGAGCTCAGGCAGGGGCACAGAGGACAGTCTCCAAAGGAAAGGGGGCCGGGGGTGCATGTCACTCCCTGAGGGCCCCATCTCCCCACTTCACGGGGCTGCAGCCCCGCCTGTCCGGAGCGGAAGATAACCCGCCCAGCAGAGAGGGGGGCGCGGGCAGCCCGCAGAGGGAGCAGCCAGAGTGTGTGGGCGGAGGGTGTGGCCGGGGCAGGGCGGGGGCAGCAGGGGAGGCTGAGGCCCTGGGGCCTGGGGCCCTGGAGCAGGGCCAGTGGCGGAGGGGCTCACGTGGCCGCTGCTGAAGGAGGGGGAGGAGGGAGGTGACTGGAGATCTTCACTCGGTTTTGGCCAGGGGGTTCTTGGGCTCTTTGACACAAGCAATACCTAGAATTCTCTTCGTGTGAGCCTCTACTACTGACACCTCTGAATCTCAAGAACCAACAGGCATTTTGGCGCTTGGGGGCCTTTCCTGGGGAAATTATCACTCTTCAGCAGCCTCCCTGCCCCGGCACTCCCACTCCACACAGGCTGACTACATGCCCCCGCTTTACCCACAGACAGCAGCAGTCAGATGCATTGAGTTACAACTGACCAACTTCTTTTATTTCTAGACTTGTTTAACGAAGTGGCACATAATCGCTCGTGTCACTTCTAATCCGGTTCCAGACCAAGACCCCAGAGGGCAGGAACCTGCGTCTGGTCCATGTAAGTGCTCCTTAAATACCTGCCAAATGAACAGATGAAGTGAGTAAGAGATTCACGTCTCAAGATTTGAGCTCCACTGTGTTCTGGCCTTTAGCAAACACGTGGAAAGCCTTAACACAATGCCTGGCACACAGAAGCATTAAACAAATAGGACCTCAAACAAAAGGCAGAGCTCTCAGAACTAATGAGTGAGCTCTGCAAGGTTACGGGATGCAAGATAAACAGACAGAAGTGAACTGTTTCCATCTGCTGGCAATGAACACGCGGCTACCAAAGTTAAAGATACAATCGCCATCTACAACCGCTCAGAAAAGAGAAGTGCTATTCGTAAATCTAACAAAACGTGCATAGAACTTGTGTACTGAAACGACACGACGAGGATAACAGATCAAAGGCGGTCTAAAAAGTGAGAGCCATACCCTGTCCATCAACTGCAAGGTCAACGCAGCAAAGATGTCAGTTCTCCCCAAAGTGATATACAGGTTTAGTGCAGTTCCTACCACAGTCCTAAATGGTTGTAGATGTGGACAAGACTGTCCTAAAACTTACACAGAAAGGCACAGGATCTAGCGCGCCTGAAACACTTTGAAAAAGAAGAAATACGCTGGAAGCATCTGGCTCCTGGATCTCAGGACGTAACTAGAGCAACAGCACTCAGGACGGTGTGGTCAGGGCAGGGTGGACATCCAGATCCAGGGGACAGAGCAGAGAACCCAGGTCCTCCTCACAAACACGCCCGCCTGACTTCTGACAAAGGTGCTGCGGCAAGCCTGCGGAGGAGACGCAGGCTTTCACCACGCGGCACCGCAGCTACTGGGCACACAGGCAGAACGGGAGCCTGACCGGAGTCTCACACCTTACACAGAGCCTACGCGGAAACGGGCCACGGACTGAAATGCAAACACAAAACTACACAACTTCTGGGGAGAAACCGAGAGGAAAGTCCTCAGGGTGTGGGGCCAGGCGAATGGACGGTTCTGACTTGACCCCCAAAACACGATCAGCTGAAGGAAACACGGGTGCATGGGCGCTGTCACCATTAAACACGGTCCACGGGCAGCAAGCCCTGACAGCGTGGGAGGCACGCTGGACGGCGAGGGCGTGTGCTCAGGCCACAGGCCCAGCAAGGGGCAGGGCCCAGCGCGGAGACTCCTGGACAGCAGCAGCAAGCAAGCAATCGAGCTGGAAAACGGACAAAAGAACAGACACGCCACCAAAGACGACACACAGATGCCGAAGCACACGTGCAAAGACACGCAAAGCCATTCGCCGGCAAGGGAGACGCGATTCGCAGCGCGAGACGGGACCCACACCTGTCAGAGACACAGAGACCGCGGCAGGCGCTGGGAGGACACAGAGCCTGGGCCCCTCACTCCCGGCCGGTGGGAGTGCAGAAACGCTACAGCTGCTCCGGGAACAGTTCCACCAGGTCTTAAAACTAACTGCAAATGCCACACAAGCCAGCAACTGTACTCCTGGGCACTGACCCCGGAGCAGCAAAGACATGTGGACACAGACGCCTGTGCAGGTGTGTTTGTGGAAGAAGCTTCGCTCAGAGCAGCCAACACTGGACACAGCCCAGAGCCCTTCAGGGAGCGAAGAGATAAACCACGCCACACCCACATCACGGGCGCCATCCTGGCCAGAAAAGGGAGTGAGCTGCTGACTCACACAGCAACCCGGAGGGACCCGCGGAGAGTGACGCTGAGTGAGAGACAGCCAGTCTCAGAATTTACATGCTGCACGACTCCATCTCTGTAACAGTCTTAAAAATGACAACACTGTAAAATGGAGACCAGATCAGCAGTTGCCAGAGGTTTGGGACAGGGTCGGGGGAAGGCAGAGGGTGGGTGCGGTTATAACAGGGCAACAAGCGGGATCCTCGGGATGCTGGACGTGTCCTGTATCCTGGCGGCATCAAGGTCTGCATCCTGGGTGGGACACTGCACCCAGCTTCGTCCAGGTGTTATCAGCGAGGAGGACTGAGTAAGGGGTTCCCGGGGTCTTTGTTACCTCTTACAACTACATTTGAATCTACAGTTGTCTCAAAATAACTTCAATTAAAAAAAAAAAAAGGTAGTGGCTATAAAAGTGCTTTTGAATTAAAATGCTAAGTGATTAAAATGGATCAATACAATGAGAAATTACTTCCCAGGAAAATATGTGCTGTCCTCATTATACTGACTACTTTATTATGAACTATACAAAAAGATCTTCATGACCAGATAACCACGATGGTGTATTCACTCACCTAGAGCCAGATACCCTGAAGTCCAAGTCAAGTGGGCCTTAGGAAGCATAACTATGAACAAAGTGAGTGCAGGTGATGGAATTTCAGCTGAGCTATTTCAAATCCTAAAAATGATGCTATGAAAGTGCTGCACTCAATATGCCAATAAATCTGGAAAACTCAGCAGTGGCCACAGGACTGGAAAAGGTCAGTTTTCATTCCAATCCCAAAGAAAGGCGATGTCAAAGAATGCTCAAACTACCACACAACTGCATTCATCTCACATGCT
Organism: Nanger dama; assembly: GCA_917880005.1. NCBI lineage: Eukaryota > Metazoa > Chordata > Mammalia > Artiodactyla > Bovidae > Nanger > Nanger dama. The sequence goes on along the minus strand of CAKJTW010000118.1, from coordinate 252,803 downwards.
AGCAAAATAATGCTTAAAATTCTCCAAGCCAGGCTTCAACAGTACATGAACCATGAACTTCCAGATGTTCAAGCTGGATTTAGAAAAGACAGAGAAAACAGAGATCAAACTGTCAACATCTGTTGAATTATCGAAAAAAAGCAAGAGAGTTCCAGAAAAACATCTATTTCTGCTTTATTGACTATACCAAAGCCTTTGACTGTGTGGATCACAACAAACTGTGGAAAATTCTTCAAGAGATGGGAATACCAGACCACCTTATCTGCCTCTTGAGAAATCTGTATGCAGGTCAGAAGCAAATTAGAACTGGACATGGAACAATGGACTGGTTCCAAATTGGGAAAGGAGGTACGTCAAGGCTATATATTGTCACCCTGCTTATTTGATTTAAATGCAGAATACATCATGTGAAATGCCAGGCTAGATGAAGCACAACCTGGAATCAAGGTTGCCAGGAGAAATATCAATAACCTCAGATAGGCGGACGACACCACCCTTATGGCAGAAAGCAAAGAAGAACTAAAGAGCCTCTTGATGAAAGTGAAAGAAGACAGTGAAGAAGTTGGCTTAAAACTCAACATTCAAAACACCAAGATCATGGCTTCCAGTCCCATCACTTTATGGCAAATAAATGGGAAACAATGGAAACAGTGACAGAGTTTATTTTCTTGGGCTCCAAAATCACTGCAGATGGTGACTGCACCTATGAAATTAAAAGATGCTCGCTCCTTGGAAGAAAAGCTATGACCAACTTAGCATATTAAAAAGCAGAGACATTACTTTGCCAAAAAGGTCCATCTAATCAAGGCTATGGTTTTTCCAGTAGTCATGTATGGATGTGAGAGTTCAACCACAAAGAAGCCTGAGCGCCGAAGAACTGATGCTTTCAAACTGTGGTGTTGGAGAAGACTCTTGAGAGTCCCTTGGATTGCAAGAGATCCAATCAGTCCATCTTAAAGGAATTCAGTCCTGAATATTCATTGGAAGGATTGATGCTGAAACTGAAACTCCAATTCTTTGGCCACCTGATGCAAAGAGCTGACTCATTTGAAAAGACCCTGATGCTGGGAAAGATTGAAGGCAGGAGAAGGGAATAACAGAGGATGAGATGGCTGGATGGCATCCCCGTCTCGATGGACATGAGTTTGAGCAAGCTCTGGGAGTTGGTGATGGACAGGGAGGCCTGGCGTGCTGCAGTCTATGGGGTCGCAAAGAGTCGGGCATGACTAAGCGATTAAACTGAACTTTATTATAGTGATGATGTTGACGACTGACTTGATTGAGACATTTAAAATTCTACTTAAACCCACTCATGATGATATGAAGTAACTCCTATGTATCTGGCATCGTGCAGGGCAGAGGACTCAGGACGGGGATGAACGTGCACAGCATCTGCAAAGCTTGCGAGCTCCACCTGGCACAGCGCACCCAGGGGCGGGCTACCAGCCTCCGCCAAGATTCTGTGTCGGCACCAAGTGCCACCAGGGACACACACCGTGAAGGCCACAGTCTTACTGTTGAGAGGTTAAGGACTTTAACACAAGATTGGGCTAGGGTTATGATAGCTGGCAGAGGCTTTTCCTATTGCTGCAAAATATCAGAATTCTGGCATTTTCCAAGTTTTCACTTAAGGCGGCAGCGGGTAGAGTGGGTAAGTCAAGACTGACTCTGTGCTTTAAAAGCACCCCCACTGACGACAGGCTCTGATTTATACACAGCTCGTTCTGCTGTGTCAGCAACTTTCAGACAAATGCAACCATTATAAACCCCAGTTTTATAGACTTTTAATATGTACAGTAAAATCTGAGAATCCACCACTGTGCTCACCACACAGGAATTAGTCATGTGGAACATGCTTAATTTTGAAAATGGAAGAGGAAAAAACATAAGAGCAACTGTATCGTCACCCCAAATAGTGCCTAAAAGCCGCTGGAACGTGGACTCGGGGCGGGAGGTGGGCCCCGTGCGCTCTGGGGGACCCAGCCGGCCTCCCCGCCTCGCCTCTGAGCTTTATGGCCTCCGGCCTCCCGGAGCGCTGCCGACCTCGCCCTGCCTCGGTCTCCTCACAATAAAATGGAAATGCTAATATTTACCCTGCAGGCAAGGATTCGATGGGATAACAAAGCAAGCAGCTCAGTGCCTCGCTGGTAGTAAACCCTGGGAGAACGGCCGCTGTCTGGGAGGCTGCAGGTGATGCTCCTGCTGGCGACACTCGCCTGCTGTGTGGTCAGCGCCAATCGCGCGGCGTCACCTTCCTCCCTGACACGCCACTTCCTGTCGTCACTTTCTAAAACACACACAGCCCACCCCACGAGCCACGCTCTTGAAGCTCTTCACGGAGAGGCTGCAGCTCTGGGCTCGGAGCTGAGCTGAGGCCCGCGGGCGGCACCCTGGCCGCGGCGGGCGCTGCAGGTGACGCGGGGACACTCGCCCGCCCCCAGAGCCCTCCTGCCTGCTGCCGGGTGGGCTCCCCCTCCTCACGGGCTGCAGACTGTTGACTCAGCTGGTGTCGGGCAGCGGGACCTCTGGCAAAGCGTTTCCTAGTTTGGCCACTTTACACGCACTTCGGAAGAAGTGACTTTCCAGGCTCTTTCGGGGGAACAGGTGCCCCTGGGACTGAATACTAATTGCATTTGCCACACACGCACTTGTCCCCAGAACTGTGGGCATTTAGTTGTGTTTATAGTGACTTTTTAAGCTTATAATTATTTATTATTATAAGTCATACACGTAAAAAAAAGCATTAACCTGAGAGGTTCGTTTCTTTACATTTCAACACAAGGCTTCAGGAGAAGGTACTGTCGTTAGAAACAGTGTTGCAAACCCTGACCTGCAGGTCTCGCCAGAATCTCTCAGGAGCGGGATCAGGCACAGCACTGCCCTCCTCTCGGTTGCTGATCTGAGGGTCCTGGGCCCTCCTGGGGAGCTCTGCCCCACAGTAAGCAAACCCAATAAACAAAGGCCTGATGAGTCGAGGAGGGAGCAATAAATCAGAGTGTGTGGCCATCTGCTTTAAATAGCATGCTCCACCATGACCTCGGGAAGTGATTCATATACAGCCTGTCAGAAGTTCCTCTTCTTCCTAAACCGAGGAATGCCTGCACCCAAGCTACACGAGGAAAGCAGAGACCCCCAGGAGGACTACTCCGAGGGTCCCGTCCACCCAGAGGCACTCCGTCATCAGACTTCTCTGCAAAGCACACGTTCATGTCTGGTGTGGGTCAAACAGAACACATGGGAAAACGGTCTGGAACCAAACACTGTAACGTTTAACCTACAGGAAAGCACCAAAGACAGAACTGCACAGTGTGAGAGAACGACACCGGCGCCACCTGCAGCCACCGCCTGCGGCAGGGGAGCACACCCTGCCAGGGCCCCGGGGCCCGAGGGTGCCGCTGACGGCTGAGTCCTGGGTCTGCGTGACCAGCTCTGCTGCTCGCATCCCCGCCTGCCTGTTCCACGTGTGCAGGACGGATGGAAGGAATCTCACACTCTCTCTCTCTCACGTTTCCGCGTGTGTCGGCCTCTGTCCTCGGCACTGCTGAATGGCGACCTGACCATATGGATACACGGCGTACCCATCCACTGCTGTGCTGGTGGACACGCGGTGGTTCCTGGCCCGGGGCACGACAGACCACACAGCTCTGAGCCGTCTCACAGGCGTATCCCAGCACACACGTGCACAGGACCCTCCAGCACACGGCGAGAGCAGCCCTGCTGGGTCAGCAGTCTTCAGCCGGGTGACGTCCCAGCACAGAGCTTTGCGATGTGCTTGCACTACGTACATCAAGTATTTTTCACCAGGACTGTACTTCTGTGCTCTGATGCCAGAGCTGGTACCCATGGGCCCAGATGCCCTGTTTCTTTGGCATGGCACCCTAGCAAGGTGCTGTGACTATTCCAACTTACCCACATGTGGCACTGAAAAGCTGAAATCTGCAATTAATCTGTCGAGGAATAAAGAGAATAACAGGAGAAACAGCAACAACAACACTGATTCCAACGGTGCGACCACAGCCTGGCTGCTGCAGGTGACGGCTGCTGAGCACCGGCAGCGAGAGAACCACCGCCCCAAGTCGGGGCGTGCTGTTAGACAAGCCTTCCAGGTGACTGGAAACCTGCTCACAGGGGCTCCCCTTGTGGCCTTGGGGTCCAGCGGCTAAGAATCTGCCTGCCAGTGCAAGGGACAGGGGTTCAGTCCCGGGTACGGAAGGTCCCACGTGCTGCAGAGAGCCTAAGTCCACTCGGCACAGAACTGCGGAGGCCCGCGCGCTACAGCTGCTGGAGCCCTGCACGAACCTGTGGTCGGCAGCAAGAGAATCACAGCAGTGAGCAGCCCCCGCACCAAACCCGAGGAACAGCCCCCGCTCACCACATCTAGAGAAAGCCCGGGTGCGGCAACAAAGACCCCGGGCAGCCAAAAAAAGAAAACCTGCTCACTGCAGCCACTACAGATAAGAAATAAAACACAAGCAGGAAGGCTTTAGAATGCACAGGCGGGAAGCCATATAGCATGAGGATCCCAGACTGGATGCAGGCAGACCTGGGGTGACAGCCTTCCTTTGAGACCGTCTATGTCACCTCAGACACACTAACTTTTGTGCCTGTTTCCAAACTTAGCAAATGGGGATGACACCTATCTCGTAAGTTCCCGTGAGGATTAAGGGAAGTGATAGATGAAACTCCTTAGGGAGAGTAGCTGCGGTACTGGCGTCAGCTGTTGTTAGAATGACTGTATCGTCTACAGCTGAGAACAACTAATAGGTAAACTTTGACAGGAGAAGAATGCATATATGGAACCACCCAGCACCTGGTGCAGAGAGAAATCAAAAGATCACTAAACGTCAGCTACTTCTACAGACATTACTGTCCATGGAAAGGAACAAGGAATGCTCTCGGAAGGCTGTGTGAGTTCACTGCAGCTGAAGCCCGAGGTTACTGCATGCAACCCGGACAGGTCTTTTTGACTGACCCCAAAATGGAAATTAATTTACAAATCATCTTGTCACATGGAAAACTGATCAAAACGACCCCAATAGAGGCAGGCAACAGGGAAATGTGGAACTCAGACTCCCAGCTAAAGAGATTCCTTCTCTACTTAAAGGAATGAAAGTGAAGAATACATTACTGGCCTAAAACTGGTCCTTCTGAGCATTCTTATGAAAGGCTATGACCATGTATTTGTTCTTTCAGATAAAGCTTCTTTATTTTGGCCGCACTGCACGGCACGTGGGATCTCAGTTCCCCAGTCGGGGTTGAGCTTGCACCCCCTGCACTGGGCCACCAGGAAGCTCGTCACAGGAGCCTCAGAATATCCTTCGCCAAATTCCAAAGCATCCATCGAGCATTCATTGGGCTTGCATTACACTTATAAGTTAGAGAGAAGTGACATCTCTATAATATTGAGTTTCCATGCAGAACACAATGTCTCTCATGACTTTTTCAAGCCTTTTATATTCTTAGTAGAATTCTGTGGCTTCTCAATACAGTTACTATAAATTCTTACTAAATGCACACATGCTGTGGAAATTTACATTTTGTTTCCAGTTCTGGAGGAAGAGCTTGATCCACATTGTTTCCAACTGGCTATTGCTGACATATAGGAAAAATACTGACTTTGTGTATTTATTTTGTCCCTGGCCACCTTACACATTTTTAAACATATTTAAAGTTGGAGGGTTGACTGACTTGGTAGACCGCTGTCATCTTCAAATGATGACGACCCCGTCTCCTTTCCAGAATTCAGCCACATTTCTCTTTGCACTGGCTAGCCCTCCAGAGGGCCTCAGCCAGGTCTCACGTCACATCCTTGTTCCTGAATTCCATGGAGACACCCACAGCCCCGTCCTGCTGCGTAGGGGGCTGACTGCCCCATGCAGGACCTCTCCCTCTTGCAGCCAGAAGCGCCTTCCTACCCCAGTTCACTGCCAGCTTCTGGTAATAGAGGACAGTGAATTTCACCGTGCCATCTATTCTCTTTCTCTTTTCTTTGTTGCACTGGGTCTTTGTTGCAGCACAAGAGCTTTCTCTAGTTGCTCCCCATGAGTGATCCCTATGGTGGTGACCTTTGAGAGACGGCTAGTGAACTCGAGCAGAAAGCCATCCTGAGTCTGCAAAGGCAGAGACCACACCTTCAGTGTTGGCTCCACTCCTGGGAAGGCAGAGGGAGGCTGTGAGTACCCGGCGTGGAGAAGGCACCGAAGCAGAGGAATCGGAATTCTGCCCGGGATGAGCAGGAAGCAGGACTGCGTCCATAGGAGGTGAGCAAGCCTCGGGCTCCCCAGCAGTGCTGGGGGAGTGTGTATCTCCCGAGTCGGTCAGTAAAGACGGGAGGGGCTGCTGCGACTTCTGATGTGAGGGCAGCAACGTAAGGGCGCAAGGAACGTGGGCCCAAGGGGACACAGTGTGCACACCGCCAGTGTGCTTCCAGAGCGACTGGCTCCACAGGCACGGGGGTCTGCACGGCAGCCAAGAAACCCAAGGGGACACAGTGTGCACACCGCCAGTGTGCTTCCAGAGCGACTGGCTCCACAGGCACGGGGTCTGCACGGCAGCCAAGAAACCCAAGGGGACACAGTGTGCACACCGCCAGTGTGCTTCCAGAGCGACTGGCTCCACAGGCACGGGGTCTGCACGGCAGCCAAGAAACCCAAGGGGACACAGTGTGCACACCGCCAGTGTGCTTCCAGAGCGACTGGCTCCACAGGCACGGGGGGTCTGCACGGCAGCCAAGAAACCCAAGGGGACACAGTGTGCACACCGCCAGTGTGCTTCCAGAGCGACTGGCTCCACAGGCACGGGGGTCTGCACGGCAGCCAACAGAGAGCCCAGAACAGCCGTTCTAAGGACGCCTGATGAGCTGCATAAAAAGACAATTCAACAAATCAGGAAAACAATAGAGGGGAAAAGTAAGTTTCCCAAGGAGAAACGGAAATTCTGGAGCTGAATAACATAGTGACTGAAATGAAAAATGTGACCAGAGCATCAACATCCAAACAGCTCAAGTGGAGAAAGAATGTGCGAAGAAGAAGACAGGGCCTTCAAAATTATGCAGTCCGGGGGAAGAAGAGTGAAGAACGCCCATGCAGGCAGCGGAGGGAGACAGGCAGAAAGCGCTCTCAAAGAGGGACGGCTGAGGCCTGCTAAGGTCTGAGGAGACACTTGGACATCCAAGTTCGTGAAGTTCACAGTTCATCAGACAAACTTGACTTAAGGAGATCTCAGGCTTCCCAGGTGGCACCCATGCTAAAGAGCCTGCCTACCGATGCAGGAGACATGAGAGGTGTGGGCTGGATCCCTGGGCTGGGAAGATCCCATGGAAGAAGGCATGTCAGCCCACTCCAGTATTCTTGCCTGGACAATCCCCATGGATAGAGGAGCCTGGGGGCTGCAGTTCATAGGGCCTCAAAGAGTCACACACGACTGAAGCTACTTATCATGCAAGTAAGGAGATCTTCTCTAAGATGTACTATAATAAAACTGTCAAAAATCAAAAACAAGGAGAGACTCTTTTTTTTTTTAGCCAGTCAAATTAAGGAGAGACTCTTAAAGCAGCTGGTAACTTCTTGCTATAAAGCAATCCGAAGATTTGTCAGGAGAAGCTTTACAGGCCAGAAAAGAGCAGGGCAAAATAGTCAAAGAGATGAGGGGGAAAAGACCCATCAAGAATACTCTATCCAACAAAGCTATCCTTCAGAAATAAAGGAGAGGGAGACTTTCCCCAGACAAATGAAAGTTGAGGGAACTCATCACTACCAGACCAGCCTTGGGAAAAACACTGAAAGCAGCTCTTCAGGCTGAAACAAAAGGATACTAATTAGTAACAAGAAAACATACAACAGAACAGTGAAGATAAGTATACAGTGAAATTCAAAATACTCTAATGCTATAATATGATGGAGGTATTAATCATTTAACTCTAGCATGAAGGTTTGAGATAAAGTATTAAAAATAACTAAAGTCACAATAATTTTGCTAATAAATAAAGAATATAAAAAGAGGTAGACCATAAGATAAAAAGCATGTGAAGGGGGAGTGAAAGCATAGAGTTTTTGTATACAATTGAAGTTAAGTTCCTATCAGTGTAAAACAGACTGTTATAACTGCAAGATGTTTTATGTAAGTTTCAAAAGAATCACAAAGCAAAAACCTACCGTAGATACACAAAAAGGATCAAGAGAAGAGAACCAAGGCATACCACTATGGAAAGACATGCATTCACAGAGGCAGGCAGAAAAGATAAGAAAAAGGAACACAGAACTACAAAAAGTCAGAACAGCAACAGGCGGCATTAGTAAGTACTTCGTTGTTGCTCAGTCACTCAGTCGTGTCCAGCTCTTTCAGACCCCATGGACCGCAGCACACCAGGCTTCCCTGTCCTTCACCATCTCCCTGAGCTTGCTCAGGCTCACGTCCATTGAATCCGTGACATCATCCAGCCATCTCATCCTCTGTCGCCCCCTTCTCCTCCTGCCTTCAATCTTTCCCAGCAGCAGGGTCTTTTCCAAAGAGTCAGCTCTTTGCATCAGGTATTGGAGCTTCAGCATCAGTCCTTCCAAAGAATATCCAGGACTCATCTCCTTTAGGATTGACTGGTTTGATCTCCTTGCAGTCCAAGGCACTCTCAGGAGTCTTCTCCAGCACCACAGTTTGAAAGCATTATTCTTCGGCACTCAGCCTTCTTTATGGTCCAACTCTCACATCCATACATGACTACTGGAAAAACCACAGCTCTGACTACACATATATTTGTTGGCCAAGTGATGTCTCTGCTTTTTAATATGCTGTCTAGGTTGGTCACAGCTTTTCTTCCAAGGAGCAAGCGTCTTTTAATTTAGTGACTGCGGTCTGCATCCGCAGTGACTTCAGAGCCCAAGAAAACAAAGCCTGTCACTGTTTCCCTTGTTTCCCCTTCTATTTGTCATGAAGGGATGGGACCAGATGCCATGATCTTAGTTTCTTGAATTTTAAGTTTTAAGCCAGCTTTTTCAAAGTCTCCTCTTAGCTTCATCAAGAGGCTCTTTAATTCCTCTTCACTTTCTGTCATCTGCATATCTGAGGTTATTGATATTTCTCCTGGCAACCTTGATTCCAGCTTATGCTTCATCAGCCCAGCATTTGGCATGATGTACTCTGCATATAAGTTAAATAAGCAGGATGATGATATACACCCTTGATGAACTCCTTTCTCAATTTGGAACCAGTCCATTGTTTCATGTCCGGTTCTAACTATTGCCTTCTTGACCTGCATACAGGTTTCTCAGGAGGCAGGTAAGGTGGGCTGCTGGTATTCCCATCTCTTGAAGAATTTTTCCGCAGTTTGTTGTGATCCACACAAAGGCTTTGGCACAATCAATAGATTCATTTGCTTTTTGTATGATCCAACGGATGTTGGTAATTTGATCCCTGGTTCCTGTGTCTTTTCTGAACCCAGCTTGTACATCTGCAAGTTCTCGGTTCATGTACTGTTGAAGCCTGGCCTGAAGGATTTTAAGCATTACCCGGCTGGTATGTAAAATAAATACAATTGTGCACTGTTTGAACTTTCTTTGGCACTGCCCTTCTTTGGGATTGACTCCCCCAGTGGCTCAGACGGTAAAGCACTTGCCTACAATGCAGGAGATCGGGGTTCGACCCCTGGTTCAGGAATATCCTCTGGAGAAGGAAATGGCAACCCACTCCAGTACTCTTGCCTGGAAAATCCCATGGATGGAGGAGCCTGGTAGGCTACAATCCATGGGGTCCCAAAGAGTTGGACACAACTGAGCGAGTTCACTTTTTCTTTCTTTCTCTCTCTCTTTCTTTCTTTCTTTTCTTTGGGATTGGAATGAAAACTGATCTTTTCCAGTCTGTGGCCACTGCTGAGTTTTCCAAATTTGCTGGCATATTAAGAGCTGCATTTTAACAGCATCATCTTTTAGGATTTGAAATAGCACAATTATTCTATATGTAAATGGATTAAACTCCTCAATCTAAAAGACAAGAGAAAGACAAGTCCTGTATGGTAGGGGGTGAGGGAGAGGGAACTGGAGGCACCAAATTCCAGTTATTAGACAAATAAATGCTGGGGACATGCTGTTCAGCGCGGACCACAGTGAGCAGTGCGCCCCATATATGACAGCTGCTGGCAGAGCCGGCCCGAGGAGCTCTCAACAACAAGGAAGGGCTTCCCTTCTTTTTTCCACCTATATGAGATGATGGATGTTAGCTAGCCTGTTCTGGCAATTATTTCACCATATATTTAAGTCAAGTCATTATGCTGTATACCTTAAAAGTACACAGTGCTATATGTCAATTATATCTCCGTAAAACTGGGGGGCGGGAGGCAGAGAGTGGGTGGGAGAGATAAAGCAAGACTCAAGTATCTGCTGCCTACAAGAGATCCACTTCATCTGTAAAGACATACAGAGGCTCAAAGTGAGAGGACAGAAAAAGATATTCCACAAAAATAGAAACCAAAGGAAAGCAGGGCATCCATACTTTTGGCGGGCCGAGTAGACTTTAAGCCAGTAACTGGCCAGCATATAAGGACACACTGCATGTAAGTGGCCAAGTCATCCAGGGCTTGCAGCAGCCACATACACACGCTCCCAATACTGGAGCACCTAGACAGAGCGAGAGATCGCTAATGGGGGGGGCAAACTCCTGGGCTCTAAGCTGCCCATCTGGCCTAGAAGTTCCGTGGAGACAGAATTCTGGAAAACTGCCAAGCCTCCCTACTGAGCCCTGCCATCGAGGCAAGAAAACCCGCAGCCCAAAACTTTATAAAGAGCACAGATGACTCCAGGAGTACCCTCAGAAAACCAGACCAGAGGTGCCAGGCGGAGAAAACTGGAATCAAGCATGCAGAGGAATGTAAATCTAGAGAAGACATTCCCAAGAGGGCCGTGCTTTCCACCCATGACACCTCCACGGCCACAGCGCCCACATTTCAAGCAGCAGCTGATAAACTATCAAGGACAAAGTTACTAACATCCTTTTACACCATTTTCATTACAGCTCATGTTCCCTTAGCCTCTTTACAATCCTGTATTTGCTATTTAGGTTTCTCAGGAGCTCAGAGATTACAAAGGTATGTGCAGGCATTTCTTGTAAAAAAAAAAAATACTGTTAGGATGCTGTCACCTTGGGCAACCAGGGAGAGCCCTGGGGTAAGTGTAGAAGGGTGGAGAGGCTGGGCTCCTGCAAGCCACGGCCCACAGGACACAGCCCTTCCCCCGCCCCTTCCCCCCCACACAGCAAGCTGGGCCGACACACCCCTGCACGTCAGCAGGAGGAAGATGCTGTGCCTAGGACACACAGCGCAGGCGGAGGTGAGCACTGTTGGTTAGGATGATGCTTTTAAGTCTGCCTCAAGTGCACAGCTCACTCCAGTGTTCTTGCCTGGAGAATCCCGGGGACCGGGGAGCCTGGTGGGCTGCCGTCTATGGGGTCGCACAGAATCGGACACGACTGAAGCGACTTAGCAGCAGCAGCAGCAGCAGCAAGTACATGCTCCCCAGCTCCCCATCCAAATAAGCCAGGTCCAGCAGGATCGGGGGAGTGGAGGGGCTCCTTCCTCCCCAAGCATGAAGGACAGGCCTTCTGAGGGTTTAACGCAGCCAGCCCTTGTGCGCAGGTACCAGAAGCACAGGTTAAGCAGCTCCCACCTCACGCCCACAGGGATGAGTGACCACCTGAAGCAGAAGCTCAAAGGTATCATTGTGTTCCTGGCTGTGCCTCTGAATCAGCTGAGAATGTTTCAAACGCATCCACCCCAGCATCCTGCCCAAAGACAGACCCGTGGGTCTGGGGCAGACCCAGCACCAACATCTAACAAACTCGCTCTGGATGGGTCTCATGCACAGACTGCTCTGAGCAGAGCGTACCTTAAGTAAATTTCAAAGGATACAAGGTTCTAAAGTTCACTTGCTTTGTTTTACAATTGCCTCCCATGATACAGGCAGTGGCAGCGAAAGAACCTAAGTTTAAAACTATACTTTAAAAGTATTCTTCTCTCTCCCTAATCATAGCCGGCAACGCCCATTAAGATTATTAAATTATTTCGCTTTTCCTTTCCATCCCTCTCTTAACTAGCAGAATCTGCCATTTTAAATTCTTCTAAAATATTTATCATTTTTCTATTGAGCCTATCACTCCAATCTTTCCTTACAGGTTTCGCTCCAGTTTCATTTTTTACATATTTGGACTTCTAAATTCAGACCACAGCTCCAAAGATATCAGATAAAACAATCACAGCCAAATTAACCATTAATCCCAAAAGGCTGTTACTGGGCCACGGAACCCCAGTGGATTTCCTGGTTGGAGTGTGAGCTGGAGAAGAATTAAGACCTATAACTGGAAGTAGCCAGAATATCAGAGACCTCAGCAGTAAATGAACTTCACAGAATTAACAATGAACATAAGGAGTGTGCCCAAGGACAGGAAGAGCAAAGGACATTCAAATACAGCAAAGTGGGGTCCCACAAACCCTTGAGGCAGGAGCGTGGATGCAGACACCTCGGTGAGGCTGGGCTCAAGCTGGGACTCACCCAAAGATGAGTCAACCCAAAGATACACCCTAGGATTCGACAAATTCCACCCTGCAGCTCCTGCGTTCTTCATGGCAGCTGACATCGGGGAGAGAACAGTCGAGCCGGAGACTGCGGGTGCTGGCTGCACGGAGGACCAGTGCAGCCAGAGACAGGCAGCGCCCCTCCGAAGAGGGCACATGTGGGCAGGGACCCGACTGGGGGTTTTCTGTTGACAGGTTCTGATATGGCCCACCAGGCCTGAGAGGCCAGGATCGTCTTCAAATACCCGCAGCCAAGACCCCCTGCACAAATCCGGGGAGGAGGAGGCCCGTACAGTACACTCCAGACAGCCGCCCTGCCCTGCCTCCCATGGACAAAACTTGAGCAAGCACAGAGGGACAGCGCTCAGCTCTGGGACACCGCTGAGGCCCCTCGAGCAGCTGTCCCAGAGTTCCTCCTGGGGCTTCCCGGGGTGGGGGCGGCGAGCTGAGCCCCATGTACTGAGCCCCATGTACGAGAGGAGCACAGACACTCCAGGCTAACTTCGCTGGAACACAGATATAAACTTCCATTTGAAAATATCAGTAAAGTGAGTATAGTTTTGCAGGGGACAGACAATTATCTATGAGCAAGCAAAGACACGACTGGACAAAGAAGCAAGGTCCTTTCAGGAACGTAAGGGCTGCTCAACCTCAGGAGCTCTGTTCATATGTGCTCACCTCAACAGCTGCTGCAAGATATCTGGTAACAGTCAGCATCCACTTCTGATGAGACACCTGGAGCAGTGGCCAGGATACGGCCCCGGATGAATTAAGTGGCTCATCAATGAACGAACACTGACTTTTAAAACCAGATAACTTATCATCATGAAACAAGTTAACATTAAGGTTAAAAAGAAGCTAAGTAAAAACCAGTAACTGTGGGAATTAAGGTCAAGGTCAAGAAGCTACAGTTAGAACCAGACAGGGAACAACGGACTGATTCCAAATTGGGAAAGGAGTACATCAAGGCTGTACAATGTCAGCCTGCTTATTTAACTTATATGCAGAGTACATCATGTGAAATGCCAGGGTGAGTGAAGCACAAGCTGGACTCAAGATCGTGGGGAGAAATGTCAATAACGTCAGATATGCAAATGACACCACTTTTATGGCAGAAAGCAAAGAGGAATTAAAGAGCCTCTTGATGAAGGTGAAAGAGGAGAGTGAAAAAGCTGGCTTCAAACTCAACATTCAGAAAACTAAGATCAAGGCATCCAGTTCCTTGATCAAGTCATCACTTCATGGCAAAGAGATGGGGAAACAGTGGAAACAGGGACAGACTTTATTTTCTTGGGCTCCAAAATCACTGTGTACAGAGACTGCAGTCATGAAATTAAAAGATGTTTGCTCCTTGGAAGAAAAGCAATGTCAAACCTAGACAGTGTATTAAGAAGCAGAGACATCACTTTGCCTACAAAGGTCCGTACAGACAAAGCTATGGTTTTCCCAGTAGTCATGTGTGGATGTGAGAGCTGGACAATAAAAAAGGCTAAGCACGGAAGAACTGATCCCTTCACACTGTGGTGCTGGCGAGTCCCTTGGAATGCAAGGAGATCAAACCAGTCCATCCTGAAAGAAATCAACCCTGAATATTCTTTGGAAGGAAAACTTTGTCCACCTGATGTGAAGAGCCAACACATTGGAAGAGACCCTGATGCTGGGAAAGACTGAAGGCAGGAGGAGAACGGAGCGACAGAGGATGAGATGTTTGGGTGAATCACCGACTCAGTGGACATGAGTTTCGCAAGCTCTGGGAGTTGGTGATGGACAGGGAGGCCTGGTGTGCTGCAGTCCATGGGGTTGCAGAGTCAGACACGACTGAGTGACTGAATGACAACAAAAACAAGGGTAACAAGGGTCCAACTTAATTTAAAACAACAACAGAATAAACCCAAAGAACAGAAGGCAGGAAATAAACTGGAGAGCTCAGTGAAAAGAACAAAGAAACAAGCTGTGTTTTAAGAGACTGACAGACAAATTTCTAGAAAAACAGAAAAGCACAAGCAAGTAGTATTATTAATTTTAAAAAAGAACAAAACTAAACTATAAATAAAGCAGATGTTTAAACAAATTCTACCAAAAGCTTCTTTGCAATATGCTTGATAATTTAAAAGAAATTAATAACCAGAACTGACTGTGCAGAGAAGGCACCCACGCAGGGAGACGGTCTAGTCCAGGAGTGAGCGGGAGCTCATCCACAGGGGGAGTTGGGCCACCCTGGAGCTCCAGTGACGGTCACTGGAGCCCAAGCTGGGTGAAGCCACACAGCCCGGGGTAACGGCAGCAGTGGGAGGTGGGTCACATACACGGGGATTCATGTAATGCATTCATCTATGAAGGACAGTGAGAGCCACATTTCACATTGTTGGAGAAGGGAAATGAAAAAACAGAAAGGGAAGAAACTGGCGCGCATGCACACACACACACACGAGGAATAAACCCTGCCGTGTGTGTACACATTAACACTCACACATACTTCTCATCTGTAGCTCTGACCAATGAGAGGGCCTAAGAGAAGAAACACTTGAAAAGTAGTGGGCACCCCTAGGGAACAGACCATGGTTTCTAAACACCATTCTCCACTGAAAGGAACCAGGAGGAAACGGCTCCTGCCAGGGCTGGGCAAGCACAGGAAAAGCCTAGGACGTCCTGGTGGGCCAGGGAGTAAGGAAGGGCTCCAGGAACGACACGGGCAGAGTGAAGGGGCCCAGGAGCCTGTCTGCAGGAGCCCCACTGTGCCTCAAATCAGAGGCAGTTTGAGTGTAAAAATAATGATAGAATAAACTTGGAAACCGTGGTGAGCCCACGGTGACATAAAGAATCAAAGTGAAAATTAGTGAAGAACAGGATACCTACGGGGTTTGGAAGTGCTTCCCCGCCATGCAGCAATGATCACAGAGAGTACCGGGAGAGTGGAGAAGAGGCCCCCAGGCGCAGCAGCCGTAACGGGACAGGCGAGAACACGTGCCCCGCGACAGGCTGCGGCAAGAAGAGCAGGCCTCCCTTCTGGCGCTCCCCACCCAGGATGGCCACATGCTCACTTCCTGGGGGGGTGGGGCGGCCCCTGCCGCAGGGATGGAGAATGGCCATGTTCAGAGAAACTGTCCAGGAACGTATCTGGGGTGATACCTGCAATCTGTTCTCAGAGTACGGAATTTCTTTGTCCCTTACATGCAACTTTTCTCCAAGTGCAAGGGTCCGGTGGCACTCACTGCGGCCCCATGCAGGCACGTGTTTGGGGCCTGGCACATTAGCAGAAGTCCGCCAGCTCTGGGACCTGGTGATCACAGCCACTACTTCCAGGACGAGCTTCGCAGAAGGCCTTCCCTTCCCTGGAACCCGAGCCGGCTTCACTCCCCTGGGGGCTAAAGGTGAAGCCAAGACTCACCAGAGGGCGAGTGGGTGGGGCAGGGGGTCCCCGAGGGGGAGGACCCCGACACACACGCTCCTTTCTCACACGACACGCCCCCGTCGGTCTCTGAAGCACCTGAAAGTTCTCAAAGCGCCCCTCACAACCTTAAACGGTTGACCTGCTTCTAAATCTGCTTTTCTTCACAAGTAGCTTTTAAAATTGTTTAAAAGCATTTGCTTTGCTTTGCTCAGCTGTTACTATTACAATATAATCGTCCATCATTTTCACACTGCAAATGACCCTACTTGTAGCACAATCAAGCTTTTTAAAGCTACTGAGAAACCCAACCAGTTCCCAAACTATTAATATGTGGAAATTACTCCTGAGTACCAAAACCTAACAAATAAACCTTTTTATAACACGTATGGAGTATACTTGAAAGAGTATTAAGACACAGTGTCTTTTATTTGTAAATAATTTATAAAGAGCAATGTCTAAAAATAAAACACATTGCTGCTTTAACATCTTTTTTCTCTGTAAGGGATTTAAGAATACTCTCTGAAATTTATAGCTTATGCAGAGCGAAACCCTGACAAAACACAAGCCCTCCACTAAGAGACCATCCGTCCTGGCCTCTGTACCAACAGGAAGATGGGAAGGCTTTATCAATCACCACAGAGTTCCACCTGGTGGGGCGGGGGGTCTTCGGCCAGAAGGAATGTGCTGGAGACTTTGATCACAAAACCTTGGTCGTGCTGCAACATGACAAACTGTACGCGCTGCTGCTATGAAGTGAGAAATCGAAGCATTTTAAGGCCAAGCCTTTCTAGTTTTCCTTGACTCTAAGATATTCCTGTGACCTGGACCCTTGGGCCATTCGCTGTCTCAGTCCCTCCCAGACAGCCATTTCTCCGGATTACATTAAACACTCAAAAAAACCTAACCCGTGCATTCAGGTCTGGTTCCTCCAGCAACAGCGCTTCCCTGGGAGCGGCTTTGTTTTTCAAGTCAGAAGGAACGATAAAGAGATGGGACCAGAAAATTAAAGCGTTTCTCACCTAAAACAGTAAGCACATGTTTTAGGGAGGAGAAAAACAGCGAAGAATAAGAATAGCTGCCAGGAAATCCACCTCTTTGTTTCAAGGGAAGATGAGCAATTACAGGCCTCGGGGTCGAGCAGCTCCGCATCACGCACGCTGTGCGGGCCCTGCCCTGCAGGGCAGGCGGCTTCTGGTGAACCCGGGATGGGTCCCCAGGCCGCACAAGCTCTGAGGCCGCCTCCGAACCCTCCGCTCAGGACGGGAGGCAGCGCTGGCACCTGGGCCTGGGGCGGGAGACCTCGGCCGAGGACGCAGTTGCCCAGACCCCAAGTCCCTCAGCAGTGCGGACTCCCCGGGCATTTGGGGATGGGTTCAGGGCCCCAGTGCACACCTCAAAGTCATCGGACGCTCAAGTCCCTTATGTAAAATGTCGAAGTATTTGCATAACCTAGCGCATCCCCTCATGTACTTTAAACCACCTCTAGGTTATTTATAAGACCAATTATAAATACAGCATTTATGATACCAAATACAGGATATTCCATGGTCCAGGCTTATCCTGTATTCTATTATTTACTCCTAAATCCCATTCAGAGGAATAAAGGACTTAAATTTTACTGACCCAGGTTGTTTATTTTCTTCAAAAGCATGTCATGGTTTTGGCAGGAAGAGACATCATATTTCAGATGACCTTAGAAAGAAGGAAAGTGAAGTTGCTCGTTTGTGTCCGACTCTTTGCGACCCCATGGACTGTAGCCTACCAGCCTCCTCCATCCATGGGATTTCCCAGGCAAGAATACTGGGTGGGTCGCCATTCCCTCCTCCAGAGGATCCTCCCGACCCAGGGATTGAGCCCAGGTCTCCCCACTGCAGGCAGACGCTTTACCATCCAAGCCACGAGGGAGGCCCTTGAATACAGTGTGAATGCCGCGTAAGCAGCTGCCAGCGCTGCAAATTTAGGTTTCGCTTTTGGAACTTTCTGGAATCACTTTTCCCTCCAGATATCTTCTGTCTGAGGCTGGTTGGATCCCGGGGCTCGGAACCCACGGGGGCAGAGGGCCCCGTGTACACGGTCAGTGGTTCTGGGCAGGGCTCCGAGCGCAGTGCTGAGATTACGGGACATGCTGGCGGGAGCACGGCTCTCTGCCTCTGTCAGCCCTGGACCCGCAGAGACTCCCACCTGCAAGGCTGCCCCGTGCTCTGCCGCAGGGACCAGCGGCCGGCAGAGGGAGGAGGAGGAAACTCCAGGGGAGGGTGAAGGACGGGGAAGCCTGGCTGCTGCAGCTCATGGGCTTGTAAAGAGTCGGACACGACTTAGCCACTGAACAACAACAAATCATTTTTGTGGTCTATAATATAACCAAGGCATATATCTGTAAATATTCTGAAGCAATACTGTTGATGATTTTGTGGTGACAATTCAATTTTATATCCAAAACCCACAATCTCCAGCCTGCGTATTAGAAAACATAAAACTATCAGCTTATTTCTAAATAAATAAATACAAAAACCCTATAACTCTTCACGATTAAAATTAATTTCAGTGGTTTCCCAGTTCAGCTATTAAAAGTCTCATCAGTCTAGACATAGTGCAGCACATGTCCCTTTTATTTCTAGCACAGCAATTTAAATGGGAACAACATTCCCAGTACAAGAACATCCAAGAAGACTAGGACCATAAACTTTCAAACAAAAAACACGCTTCTCAGGTGCTGAACTTCAGTTAAGCCAGGATGAAGAATAGCATTTTCTAACAGGGTTATGGAATTTGTAATGAAATTGCACCATCTAGCCACCAAAATAAGAAATAACTATTTCACATCTATTCAGATCACCAGAGTAAAAGAGAATATGACCCAAACCCCTGACTTTTGTAGAAGAGTTTAGGTAATCACTGTTAGCTATATCCTGTTTATCACCGTTAAAATATAACGTTTGTGATACGGTCATTTTATCCATCAAGAGCCATTTCATATACAAGAGGCCTCAAATTCCCAGACAAGGGCTTCCTCGAGACAGGCGCCCACAGTCTGCACTGGCGTGGGGGAGTTGCACGCCCTTGTGAGCGCTCTCCTTCAGAAGGGCAGCAAGACAGCTTCCGCGAGTCTGACTCGGCACACACTCAGGTTCCGGTCAGTGGAGACGACGGCTTCCAGCAGCCCCTGTACAACACGCAGTTCATGCGACCAAGAAGACCACCAAAGCTTAAAATAAACGAAGGGAAGGAAACCTACAAAGAGAAGGAGACTCGGAGCCTACTTCAAAATACAGAATTTGAATGAAAAGAAAAAGCAGCTCAAGAGTACAGTCACAGGACAGATATAAAATGAAAAAAAAAAAAAAAAAAAAACAACCCAGCACCCGAGAGAAGATTGTATAAAAGGAGACTGAGAAATCAGGAATGAGAAATCTTCAAACAGTGCTTTAAAGTGAGTGAACCGTCTCTGACACCGCTGTTATTACTCCAAAGCATCTTCATTTATAAAGCTTGAAAAGCAAGCATTTTTAAAGCATAAGAAACACTGCAGTAAAACTGCTTTTCTGTTGTTTTTTCAAAAACCTCATAAATCTGAAGAAAAAAAATGCTTGGCATGAGCCAATATCTTCCTATTAACAAAGTTTATATTTCCTCTTGAAAAGAGAGCAAGTAAGTCCGGATGAGGAGAAAAATGCTCAAAGCAATTCGACTCACATATTTATTCCATAATGTATTCCTCAAGTCCATTAGCACAATAAGAAAGGGCTTTTCTTCCAACACAACTTCAAAGACAGGCTGGAGAGATGCCCAGATTACAAATATGTATTTCCTTAGCACTGGAAAAAAGCGCTCCCTCCAAAAAGCACAAAGTACCGAAACTCAGGGCACACCACAAGCTATGTGAGAGCAGAGAAAGCACTACTTGAATTTCTGAATGAGCTAGAGAAGATAAATAATTAATATTATGATTAATACATATAAATCAGGAGTGACCACAGGTAGATATGGCCTACAAATAGACAGTCTTTCCGCCGCCTCTCCGTGAAATCCACGGTGTACACTGACGTGTGGACCAACCCCAAAGAGAAAAGGAAGACACACTATGCAGCTGTGAAGCAACATTTATAATAACTGACCACAGACCAGGCCACAGAGGAAGCCTCCACTCCAGAACCAGCCTCACAGAGACCACGTTCTTTGGACATACGATCATACTAGATATTGGGGGGGGACTTAAACAACCTTCTATGTTTAAAAGCTAAAAACCAAACTCCCAAATAGCTCATGTGCTACAGAAGAAATGACAGCCACTACTTCATACCACAATTCAAGGAGTCTGTAGTATTTAAAATTTTTAAATTTAAGGATAAAACATGCTTAAAGGGGGATGGATAGTCTTAAATATATTTGTTGAAAATAATGAAGACTGAAAACAAATGAGTTAAGTGTCTTTTACTCAAGAGGCTAGAAAAAGTAAACACCGGAAGAAATTAAGAGGCAGAATAGAGCAGAAATCAATGAAAGGAAAACAGAAGTCAGCGTCTACAGAACCAAAAGCTGATGCTTTGCTACACGGCGTCTCTTTCAATAGTTTTTCAAAGTCTTATCAAAGGAAAAAAAATAAAAACTTTTGGAAAGAAAGAGAACTATAACTATAGACCTGTTTTTCAAATCACAAAGTATCCTGAAGCATCTTTGTGCCATGACTGTGTAAAGTGGGCATGAAATAAGCGATTTCCTGGAGAAACTGTGGAAGGGACTGCTGGCTGGCTCCTGTGCCTGCTCGCCCTTCTTTCCTTTTTTTTTTTTTGTGGGGTTTTTGGTTTACTCGTTGTTAATTGAGGTAGAGTTGTACTGATCTCTCTTAACAGCAACGCCTCCTGTCCTGTGAGCGGCCCACATGTGGTAGACGTGCCCAGTCCCAAAACCCTCGGCCCCTAGCCAGGCAGGCGGCCTCCACCACTCAATCCAAGTGCCTCGCAAATCCACCCTTTCCTGCCCGCCCCGGGCAGTGAGGAAAAGCCGGCAAGTGCTGGTCTCTATGACGGAACCTCTGTATGACGGAACCTCTCATTGCTAGCCAAGCACAGGGATGCGTGGAAGTAAGATGTCACTTCATAGACCCCTTAGCGACGAAGATCTGACCAAGATGATGAAAGCTGAAGTGGTGTGCATTTTTCCATTAACTAGTCTAAAGAGAACAGAGAAGCTAGCAACTCACCGGCTCTGATACTAAGAAAGCAGCGAGAAGAGAAGGAACTGGCAATGGAGTGCCTGAACCAGAGTCAGAGGGCTGCTGTGAGGACCCAGCAGTGAGCGCAGAGTGCCCCTGGCACAGAGGAGGCAGCGGGACGTAATTTATGTTAATGCCGAAGAAACAAAAGGTGCAACTGCACACCCCCTCCGATCGGCCAGGAAACACTGCTAAGTATGACAATCTAACAAACGATGCTGGACCATCTGGTCACCATATGCAGAAACAAATACGCGTCAACCCATACCTTGCATTCTATACAAAAACTTAACTCAAAATATAAAGCCCAAACTATAAAATCTCCAGAAAATATAAGAAGAAACCTCTGTGACCGAGGGTTTGGCAAGACTTCTTGGATACAACACCAACGTTCAACTGCTTTAAAACTTTAAACTTCTGCTGTTTGAAAGACACTTTTAAGGGAAGGAAAAGACAAGCCCTGGACTAGAAGAAAACATTTATGCTCCGTGTCTGGTAAGAGTCTTACGTCCAGGATATATGAAGGATTCTCAGAACTCAACAGTAAGAATACAACCAGCCTAACTTTCAAAGGAGCAAAAAAACATGTGGACACTTTACCGAAGAAGATGTAAGAACGGAAAATAAGCAAAGAAAAGATATTTAATATCGTTAGCAACTAAGAAAATGCAAACCAAAACCACAAGACATTTTTAAAAACTGACTGTATCAAGTGCTGATGAGGACGTGGAGGAACTGGAACTCAACTGCCGGTCGGAAGGCACGTCGTGCAGCCACTCTGGAAAACAGCCTGGCAGTTTTTTTAAACCTGAACATACGACCCAGCAGTCCCCTCCTAAGTGTTTACCCAGTTGGACGAAAGTACTTGTCCACACAGACTTGTTCACAGCAGCTTTATCTGGAATTATCCCAAACTAGAAGCAACCCAAATGCTCCCCAGTTGATAAAAGGGTGCACACACTGCGGTACATCCATACGGTGGTGAAAGAAGTGAACCGTTGATACACACTGCAACGTGGATATGCTGCAAAATAATTATGGCCAGTAAAAGGAGCCAGACCCAATAACGAGTATGTACCAACTGAGTCCACTCATACAATGCTGGGAAATCAAACTAAACTACAGCCACAGAAGGAAGGTGAACGGTTGCTGGGGATGGCAGGGTGGAGGGAGGAAACAGGTGACGGAGGACACAGGCCACTTCTGAGGGCCGTGGGCACGTTCATTATCGGCTCTGGCTGCAGAGATGTGTGAAAACAGGGGCTGTCATCCCACTGACAGAACAAGTCAGCACAGCCTCGACGGAGCCTAGTGAAACTGAAGCCCTGCCCGTGTGCTGGCACCACCTCGAGAGTCGGGGCGGGGCGCAAACCACAGGCCGAGGCCGGTCCTGCTGTTGTGATAAAGCTGTATCGGGACGCAGACACGCCTTCACGTACCAGTGTCTACGCAACAGCTGCTTGTGGAGGCGTCAGCAGAGCTGAGAAGCTGTGGCAGACACCATGTGGCTCTCAAGCCTCAAGTATTTACTGTCTGGCCTTTTACAGAAAACATCGGCTGATTACTGCTGGAGACTGACACTGGCTCTTGTGTGCCAGGACACACGCAGAGGAGCCCACGGAAGCGCCCTGCACAACAGCGGAAGGCTGGAGAGCCCGAAAGCGCCCATCAGTGAAGGCGCTGATCACTGACCAACGGTGGGACACCACTCGTCAATTAAAATGAATAAACCAGGCCCACAGGCAGCTAAACGGGCAGGGTCTCAGAAGCTCCACACAGTCTGAAGAAAGCTTCAAACAAGACGAGGCTACAAACCCAGAGGAAGGCGGCACCACACCGATCCATCCTAGTGGCTGCCCTGGTGGGGACAGGCCTGAAGCAAGCCCAGGAAGGACTTCAGCTTTCCCTACACGTTTGCCTTTATTTTTATAAAATCTAATTAAGATGTTTTAGAAGACCCACAAGGTAAATAAATTTAAGTGTGACGTCTATAGCATACCAAAGAAGAAAAAGCAGAGACTTGCTGGGTTTTCCCACCCGACTATAATACACATCACCCCCAACTTGAAAAACGCTAAGTATACTTTTCATAGCAGCGAATGTTCACCGAACAAGGGAATTTTTTTCCCTTTTGTCTTCTGAAGGCAGGAGATCAACCCATCTGAAATTTACTTTCAGAGGAAACTGAAACACAGGCCTAGTGTGCTTTGCATAAAAACAAAGAGCTATAAAATTTAAACCAACTGAAGCCTCAAAGGTTCCTGCAGTAACAGCCTGAGGCACGCACACTGGAGTTTCCAACAGGCCTGCACAGATACCGCCAGGGCCAGCGGACACCTCTCCAGGCTCACGAGCAGGACACGACACAGTGAAATCCACGGCGACAGACCACGCAAGGCAGGAAGGGCTTCTCCCCTTTGAGAAGAGCGGGCGGCCGTGCTCTCCTCCTGTTGCTGGTGCGAGGGGCTCCCCTCTAACGGGGGGTTTCAGCCCTATGGGTCTCCTTGCAGCTGCTTCAGGCCAGATCTTCGTGACAAACTAGGACATATTAAGCAGAATTATCTAAAATAAATAACCATTAATCCAACTAGAAGGAAAGAGAAGCGGCTGCGTGAGTGTCTGCATATAAATTACTGGATTGTTGGCTCCTGAGAAAGCTAAGAAACCCAGAAACTTACATTTAAAAACCAAGAAGTGAAGATTTATTCTTATTTTTTAAGGCGCTAAGACGGAAAGCTCTTGGTGGCATCTGAGGCTCACCCCTGGCCTTCAGGTATGCACCCCGCGTCACACGCGCCCCAGGGCAGGGGCTGGTGGGAGGGAGGTGGGAGTGCTAACAGCCAAGCCACACACCTGGAAGGGAGACAGCCGGGAGCCCAGACACAGACGGCACGCCTGCTCAGGTCAGGATCCAAAAACTCCTGGGGTCTCGCGGTCAGACAGCCTGCCCGCCCCACGGTGCAGGGAGAAGGGGCAGGCCAGGCAGGAAAGGGTCGGCACGGGGTCAGCGCAGGCTGGGGAGGCCTCCACCCCGCCCGGGACGGGACTAGACGTGGGTGCAGGGGAGCAGCGTCAGCCCCCAGAGCCCCGCGCCGTCTCCCCTGCCAACTGGGTGGGCAGTGAGGGGAGACTGGTAGGCGCCCACGCGCGTCACTGATGATCACAGGATCTGAAGGGTGCGCCCAGTCTTTGAAAGCAAATGTGTGAAACAGAGGCTGAATGCCAGTGTTTACAGAAGCCATTTCGTTACCTTCTCTCCAGGTCTGGATGACTGCTGCAACTTCTCATAATCTTTCTTAGTCTCCAGAATTTTTTTGACAAGTCCTCCTGTTGGAAATCAGTGGTTTAATGTTAAAGAAGGTCTCTGCCCTAAGGAGCCAGTTTACTCTAAGTGCGAGTGAGGTGAGGAGGAATGCTAAGATTCTTCCTCTTTCTATACTGAAACAGCTTCAAATACTCTTTACAAGATAAAAGAGCAAAACAACTCTTTCAGCCTGTTGTAGACTAAGTACTAATATTTCTTTATGTTGCGGAAAGAGCCCTCAACTTTTTTTTATTATTTAAAAAGGATTACTCGTGAGATAAATACCAAATGAAAAACCATTTGAATATACCTTGTTTGGCACGTTTGACCTTGCACCCATGTGACTATTTTACATCAATTAAACCAAATTAAATAAAAATTTTAAAGCCTAAAGATCGAAAGCAAAAGAAAACTATAAACGTAGCAGAATCATATCAGCATGCAAAACCTAACAGAGAAGAGTTATTTTACTACTGAAAAACAGAGCCATTGGCTGTGTGTCCCTAAGGGGGCGGCTACTAAGACCCAGAAGGCACTCAGCTCTGCCAGGCGCGCCCTGACGTGCCCTCAGTGGGCACACAGGTGGTAAGCACTGTGCATCCCTAAGGGGGCAGCTACTAAGACCCAGAAGGCACTCAGCTCTGCCAGGTGCGCCCTGACGTGCCCTCAGTGGGCACACGGTGGTAAGCACTGCTGCTGTGCTGCTCTTGGTCGCTCAGCCGTGTCTGACTCTCAGCGGCCCCGTGGACTGTAGCCCGCCAGGCTCCTCTGTCCATGGGATTCTCCAGGCAAGAACACTGGAGGGGGTTGCCATGCCCTACTCCAGTTAACCACTGGTAGTGCTGTTTTAAGTTGCTGAGTGTGCAAAACGCAGGATAAAGAAACACAGCTGAAAGTGCTGAGAGCCAGAACTGCTGGCACGAGCAGAGACGTCCGTGGACAAATCAAAGAACTTGGGGAAAACACAAGCCATAAACCTAAAGCAAAAAGACCAACAGGAACTCAGGATTCAACTTTCTCACGGAAAAGTCAGAAAAGCCCCAGATACAATGACCAGTCCAGAAGTGACGTGCCACCAGGCTCCTTGGAGACACGGGGCGGGAAGGAAGGACACAAAGAGCCTGAGACCTTTGTCCCACCAGAAACCAGGAAGCCACAGAGTCTACTGGGAAACACGGGCAGAAGGACATGGAGAAAAACTCAGGTGGGCCGAAACTAGACACATCAAGCGTGGTAAAGCCGTGACTTCAGAGTGACATCAAAATCATCACCACCAGCACAGCCCTCATCAGTCACCCCTCAAGGTGCCCAGAGACAAACGCCCTGTCAGGAAAACCCATCAATAAAGGGGGAGCATGGAGCAGCGAACGCCTGGGGAGGGAAAGCCCGACAATGCGGAGTCGCCAGCCAAAACGTGCTGGGGAGTGGGGACGAGAAGGCCACTCCCCAACGACCCCCACGGAGTAACAGAGCGAGACCCACATCCGGCACAGAGACAGCAGGCGTGACCAAGAGCCAACACCACCTCCACCGTCTGCTCTCGTCCAAACAAACCGAATCTGACCAGGTCTCTAGAACCAACTCATAGGATCAGAACATGAGAAAACACCCCAACACTGGTGGGTAACCAGCAGCACCCAACTGTGAGGAACCCTAGAGGACAAGCAACCAGCCTCTTCAACAAATAAATCACAAGTAGGACCGGGGTGAGAGGGGGATTCTACAGAGAGAATTAAGAGCTAGATCAGTCAGCTGCAAACACAGGGACCTTACCTGGATTCTGACTCAAAAGAACTAGGAAAAAAAGACAAAACAACTGGGATAAAAAACAAGCACTATATGATATAGAAAGTGGGAATGACTGCTTTTTATAGGGAATAATGGAAATATGGACATTAGTCTTTAAAAAAAAAATTGTTTACAACAGAAATGATGCTCTCCAGGACCTGAAAAGTGTGGGGAGAGAGGGGCCACCTTGGGTGGAGACAGAGGTAAGACAAGACGACCGCTCACTGCAAAAGCTGCACGATAGCCCAGGGCTCGCCAGACGACTCTCTCAGCCTTTACAAACGTTTGAACTAAGAGAAGATGTTGTGGGGACCTCCCTCATGGTGCAGGGGTGAAGACGCCGCATTCCCAGCACAGGGGGCAGGGGTTCAATCCCCGATGGGGGCAGTAAGATCCCATATGCCTCGTGCTGTGGCCAGAAGAAAAAAAAAAAAAAGACACTGCTTGGAAAGAAAGCAGTATCACAGAGCTGTCGGCCTGGAGGGGACCTCAGGAGCCCTCCAATCCGTGGTCTAACATGTGGGTAAGCAGGGACATCATCTCCACGGCTGCCCACCACTGACCTCCGGTCCTGCCCCCATCCCCAGCGGCTTCCGTTGTCCCCAGGATGAACCACACACTGAGGAGGCATCGGTGCCCACGGCATCCTCTTCACTGCTGCTCAGACCCCTGGGCAAACCGCGGCAGACCAAGCTCACTGCACCAGGCCCTTTCAGAGCACAGAGGGCACGACCGGGGCACGCACACTGGCCCAGGACTCACCGTGCTTCTCGTCTTCCTCCAGGTCCACCGCCTGGGCCTGCACGGGAGAGGAAACAGAAAACAGAGGCTCAGGCTTGCTGAGATCCCAAGACCACGCCCGCATGGATCTCAGGGGAGGGACCAGGTTAAAGAGGGCGGAAAACTAACTGGAACTTCAGAGGAGAGCTCTGTGCACACAGATCTCAGAGCGGGAGGACTCGGCCCGGCGAGTGACGACCCAACACGCGCTGCACTTCACCCACCATTTCGAGCTCCGACATCTCGGGGAGCTGGGGGGCGGCCTCCACCACAAACTGATCATCGTCGTCGTTGTCAGAGTTCTGCGACTCGGTGATCACGTTGGACACGGTTTTACCACTCCCTGTCCTAAACGAAGAGAAACTGGGTTCCGTTGGAAAGCTTCCCCCAGCCATGCACCTCCATCAACCCCAGACGCCTGGAACTGTGTGTTCAGTCCTCCCCAAGTCGCCCTGCCCACTGCCCCTTCACCCCGTTCCCTGGGAGGCCGGGCCTCCTGGAGCCCTCAAGCAGCCGCTGAGCCCCCTCCCAGGCCTCCACTCTCCGGGTGCAGGGGAGGGCGTGGTTTTCCTGTGCTTAGAGTGGCTTCTAGACTACGCTCCCTAAAATCTGCTAACTCTGAATTTCGTGTTGTCTGAGCTTCTCTGACAACAGATGAATGCTGTCTGCCATTTGACAGAGAATGAGATGGCTGGATGGCATCACCGATTCGATGGACATGAGTTTGAACAAGCTCCAGGAGTTGGTGACGGACAGGGAAGCCTGGCGTGCTGCAGTCCACGGGGGTCGCAAAGGGACAGGACTGAGTGACTTAAAGTAACTGACTGAGCTTCTCCAAGAACCAGCGCCCTCGCCCCCGGCCCCAGCCCTGATCGCCCTCACCGGCCAGGCCCGGGGCTCTCGCTGCACTCCCCGTGCTGGGAAGGCCCCACCCAGTCGCTGGGCTCCAGATGCTCCCGCATCCCTCTCTCAGCCACAGGCCTGCGGCGGGGCTGGTCACCGCTGCAGACAGCAGACGCTCAGCTCCAAAGCCAAGCCCCTGCTCCGTGACCACCCCACCCCACCCAGAGTCTTCCAATGCCTGGCTGGAGGAAAGCCCAGGTGAGGATGACTGGACCCCTCACCTCGTGCCCTGGGGCGCCCGTGAGCACCCCCACCTCTCCACACTCTGCGGACCTCTGGGCTGGGCGGCCTGTCCTCCGCAGGAACCTCAGCAGCACCCTGGCCCCGAGCCCAGCTCGACGCCGGCGCCCTGTCTCCATGTCCCCCAGTCCCAATGCCACAAAATGTCCCCGGGCGGCCCCGAACGAGGACTCGGCCCTGGTCCAGTCCGAGCACCAGGCCTTCCTCTCATTCCTCTGAGCCCCGAGCCTCCATCCCCAGACTCATCGTCGGCTCACAAGAAAGACAAAGAGCCGGGAGCTCACCGCCCAGGACCTCACCCGCCCACCAACCCCTCTCCATGAGGCCAGTACCTCAACACGCCCGCTGTTTCCCCAACAGCCCATCCCCAACCCACACCACCCGCGCCTCCCATCTCCCCTCCCGACTGGGCCATCCCCACCACCGGAGAAACGCACCGCTCAGCTCACCAGAAAAACAGGAACTCTCTAACTTCCTCAGGCCTTCCCACCACCACCTGCTGCCTCTTCCCTTCGCTTCCTGGGCAACAAGGCTTAAAGGACACACCGGCGCCGCCTCGGCCCTGCCTCCCTCCCTGCTGGAGCTGCTCCCGCCAGCCTGCTCTCCTCCCGTCCCGACTCTGACGCTCTGCGCCGCGTCCACACTGGACCACAGGGCGGCCGTCGCGGCTGTGAAGCCCTGCGTGCGGCCTGTCTTTATCTGCTCGCGACTCTCAGTCCTCTGTCTCTAATTTTTGTGCGATTAAGCCTTTACAGTCTTTTATCCCATTTTCCCCCTACTGTCTTTATGCCCAGAAAATCCTCTTATCTAGAGATGGAAGGCGTACACTTTCCCCACAGAGGCAAAGACGTGATTGCAGAGCTCGAACCCCCGGGTGGAGGCAGTCTGGCCGTGCTTAGAGGTCGGGGCCCCCCAGGTGCTGCGCTCCCGCCTCAGCCTGTGGGCCACCCCCCGCCAGCCCCACCCGCGCTGGGGAAGCCCCTCCCCGCTCCTGGTGCCCAGACAGTGACGTGGCTGCCCGGGGCCCCACCTGTCCGTGGTCAGCGCCTCCACACTCTCCTGCCGTCGAACCCGGGGAGGCGCGGGCCGTGCACTCCCAGGCCGAGGTATCCTCCTAAAAGAGACACAGGACACTTGCGCGTCTCCCAGTGGACAGAAGAACACCCAGGCTGATGCTAACTTCCAGGCCACCTCCAACCTGCCAGTCAGGACACGGCCTGCAGAATATTAAGGCCGTCCCACTAACCTGACAAGTCTAAAGGCACCCACCTCCTAATCTCGTTAAGGTAAAGAGTGGTAAGTGTAACAACCAGGAATCAAACCCGAGACATAATTTAGCCGCAAGGACAGATCTCCCTTAACCTCTGAAATGCTTTACAGGCACCTCAGGTTCGAGAAGATTAAGCGGGCTTTGCTTTCTCAGAACAAACACTTGCTCACAGTTGAGCTCCAGCAGCACACGAGCTGGGGCAGTACAGAGGGCGGGGGGCAGGACCAGGCGCACAGACCTGACCGCCGCCGGGAGCTCACTGGGCGGCTCAGGGTTCTCGGGCGCCTCGCTCTTCTCCTGGCTGGGAGCGCCAACATCTCCTTCTGGACAGGCGGCCGGCCCATCAGCAAGTTCGCAAAGGAACAAAAAAATAAACAAGTAAACATGTGAAGAGACAGCCATCAAAACAACGACAAGTATGAATGAAATTTTTCTCATCATTTTGATGAAATTTAAACAGACCCTTGGTATCTAAATTTGGAGGAGGTATGGGGACATGGGCAGACTCGAAATACAAACTGGGTCAACTTCTCAAGAAAACAGAATTCAACAGGTAGGTCTGTCAAGTCAGCAATTTAATTGAAAGGAAAATACAGCCCAAGGACAGAAGCAGACACACATGTGTAACATGCATGTGCGGCCGCTCACCGCAGGGACAGACACCAGGAAACTCGGGGCACTGCGGTTTGGCCCCATGTCACACGCTCGTGTGAAACAGTCATCGTGTCAACACGCGAGTAATCAACAGCGTGCTGTGCTCAGTCATGCCGACTCCCTGTGACCCCGAGCACGGTCGCCTGCCAGGCCCCTCTGTCCACAGGCTTCTCGAGGCAAGGCCAGTGGGGTGGGTAATGTGTCTGACAACTGCATAGCATAGATGGGGGTCTAAAAGGACATTCATCCAAGTTATGAGCACCGGGGTTACCCATGCTTTTCATTTTCTTCATATTTTTCTGCATTTTTAAAGTTCTTTTATTTTGGCTCTGTTCCATATTATTTTTATAATCTGAATAAAGTTTTGTTCATTTTGATAAAGATTTAATCAGTAAACAATAAACCCAAACTATTAAGACAATTAAATTTACTCTACTATTTAAACTGAAAGTGCTTTATACGTTAGAAAATAGTAAAACCAGAATTTGATTATTGGAAATATAATTTATACTCAAGAAAAAAATTCCTGAAATGCATTCTTTTAAAACATAAAAGTTGAATCTTAAATTGGTGGCTATGTTTCCTTAAGCTACTTTCACTAACACAATGTATAAAACATAAATCTGAGAGTGCATGTTAGTATCTATACACATGGACACAATTTATACCAAACAGATTTATTTAAGGCCATTACTTACCTGCATCACTAGGACAGTCACCTAAAAAAAAAAGTACATCAGAGAATCAATTTCTGTCAGGAAACTTCAGCATATTTAATGATCAGAACAGGATTTGAGAAAAATATTTTAGTAATAACTTTGGACATTCATTAGGGGAAAATGGCCATTTCCTCATAGTCTTTTTTTCTGGCTTCCTAACGCCACTGTTTTATTTTAGAGAGAGACTGACAAACAAACCATGAATCATAATACGTCATTACTTGAAAACAGGAGATAGGAACGAGGAGAAAGCATGTCGGTCACAGAGGCGAGAGACAGGCACCGAGGTGGGAGGCGACAGAGCCAGGCGCAGGCAGGCGGGCTCGTGCCACGGAGTCAGCGCGAGCGTCTTTCCATCGGCTCCCAGACGGGAGGGTGTCTGCCCTCAGCAGCCCGCCTTGGCACTCGTCGCCCGGACTTTTCCTTCAAGAGCCACGTGATAGGGACAAACGTGACGCCCGAGGCCACGACCCAGGAGGGAAGCACCGAAGGGCAGATGGACCCAGGACGGTCTCTTAAAACGCACGAACACGCGCGCAGAAGAGCCAAAGCTCCCGGGATGCAGGACAAGAACAGACACCCCCAGGGACGGCCAAGTGACCCAGAGGATACACGCTTAAATGTGGGGAGGGCCAGACTGCAAAAGCGGTCTGTGGACACCAAAGTCAGAGCCACAGACAGGCTGCCCCAAAGGGGCCGGCTGTGGGCGCAGGGGCCGGCCATGGGCCTCAGACACCTGCCTCCTAGAGGTCCGGCCCCGCAGAGGGCAGTCTGGAAGACAGGGCTGCCTGGGAGGACACGCAGCATGAGAAGGGACAGATGCAAGACCTGCCTTGCCCCCGAGGCCCCTGAGGCCCCAACACCACAGCCCCGGGCCTTCTTCAGAGCCAGGAGGGGCTGTGGGCCACGAGGGGCTCCGAGGGCAGCAGAGTCCCGAGCTGACCCCAGGTGCTGCGCACACTCGGCGGCCTGCCCCCAGCCCAACACGGCACCCCGCCTCACGGACGCCCCCAGCCCTGGGCTCCGCCTGCACCACCCAGCCTCCACCCCCAACGCCCGGGCCGAGGCCCCCTCTGCCCTCCTCCCCTTGTCCCTGGCCGGCGCCCCCACCGCCAGGCTCCCAGCCTCGGTCAAGGCCGCCAGCACCTCCTCTGCCTTCGGGTGCATCCGCCCTCGGCTGTCCACACGCCTCCAGGCAATCCTACTGCTCTGCCCCTCCCCATCACCCCACAGCCCGGGCCGGTCTGGCCTCTGGACCACATGCCACACTTCACACACGATCTGAGCATCATGAAGCCACTCACCCCTAGAAACGGCATCAGCGTCCCGTCTCCAAGCTCGCAATACGGCCACTAGCCCCAGCTTCCGACCCTGCCCCGCCCCGAGGCCCGAGGGCCTCCTGACCCCGGCGTGAAGTCTCCCCGCAGATCACCCTCGGCATCTGCTGCAGTGCTGGCGGCTTCAGCTCACTCAGGCGCTCTCAGCCCGAGGGCTGAGCGCACCGCAGGCCTCCGACAGGCACTTTCTGCTGAACAGGCTGGCAAATACCTCCAGGACCTGCAGGGCCTGAAGCAGCACATGCTGTCCAGAGAAGGGGGGGGTATGCGCACACGCATGCCGGCTCACTGTGCCGCACAGTGGTGACTAACTGTGCAGTAACTAGCAGAGCAACTGTGCTCCAATCAGAACCTTTTAAAAAAATCAAATGCTGAATGTGCAACTTTACTGCATTTTTTTTTTTTAATGCTGAGAAAAAATATCATGCTTGAAAGCAGAACCCTGGTGAGGGAGAGTTTGAGACCGAATAGTGAGTAGTGAAGTCGCTCAGTCGTGTCCGACCCCATGGACTCTAGCCTACGAGGCTCCTCTGCCCATGGGATGTCCCAGGCAAGAGTGCTGGAGTGGATTGCCATTTCCTTCTCCAGGGCATCTTCCCAACCCAGGGGCTGGACCCGGGTCTCCCGCACTGTAGACAGACGCCTTACTGTCTGAGCCACCAGGGAGAACATCACAGAAAAGTCACAGTGGAGACGGCCTCTGAGCTTCTGGGAAGTCCTCCTTGGATGGGAAACCTGGGGCTGTGGCCCGGCCTCCGGGACCCCCAGTAGCAACTGAGGCTTGTCCCTGGATCACCCCGACACTTCTGGGCTCAGGAGGAACTCGGGACTCGGGAAGGTCTGCTACCCTTGGGCTGGGACTAGGACGCTCTCCTCTAGTTTATCAAACAGGCAGGAGCAAGTCAGCAGGCAAGCTGGGTCCAGAGCGTGGACGACAAGGGGCTGGGCCTCAGCAGGTGTCAGAGGCCTGGGAGCCTGTGGCTGAGGCCATGACCCGGGACACCCCGGGTGAGGGACA
Source organism: Nanger dama (assembly GCA_917880005.1). Classification (NCBI taxonomy): domain Eukaryota; kingdom Metazoa; phylum Chordata; class Mammalia; order Artiodactyla; family Bovidae; genus Nanger; species Nanger dama. Next base: position 219,634 of record CAKJTW010000118.1, on the reverse strand, counting down.
TGCGGGTGACCAGCCTCCCTCTTACCTTTCTGCTTCGTGGCTGGCTCTGACTCAGCGCTGCCTCTCCACAGACTGGCTGCATTGTCATCTGAAATACTAGCTGAGTTAGTATTAGCGTCTTTCGTTCCTGACGTCAGACAGTTAAGGCGGGTGATTAAGAGGGAGACGTGCAGCGGGGTCACGGGCGGCATCTGACACCTCCGTGCCTCCCTACCGCCAGGTCCCCAGGGATGACCCAGGGCGGCTTTCTAGAGGATGCACCTAGACCGCTCCCCTCAAGCCTGGCTCTGGGATCAGGAGTGGGGAAGGGGTGCCTGGGAAGTGGGCACACCCCACCCACTCAGTCGAGGCAGAGGCCGGGGGCCTCCCCGCCACCGTTTTCCAGGACGGCCTGACACCACCAGTCCCCCTGGAAGCCGCAGCTTCAAGACAGCAGGGGCAAAGCGCTCCTGCCTCTGCACAGCCCTACACACGTCGGAAGCTCCAGCACACCTGCCCACTGTTTACCGACTGACATGCAAATGTTGACCAAAATAGAAAAAAATATCAAGTACCCGAGAAATAAAATATTTCTATTAAAAACAAAAGCAGGGGGCCTGAGGGGACACACTTTGAACTGTGGCAAGAACCAGGGAGGAAACCTGATCCATTACCCAAGCACTGGCCCCCATATCTAAGATGGATTCGGAGACAAGCATAAAGCTGGAAAGATGTTCCCTCTCCTGGAACACAGGATTATAATCACTTACAAGTGCTCAGAGAAGTAGTTTATGCCAGAACTATGCTGTCATTGTGAAGCAAAGAAGCTTTATTCTTGTCAAATAAAGAGCTGCTTTATGTAATAGAATACATAAAGTAGACAAGAGAATTTTTGAGGAAATTTCTTTTGATCTGTTAAGAATGATGTGGACCTAAACAGCCTGATTCAAGCAGTTAATTACCTATGATATCTCACAGACAGCAACCAAAGAACCAACATGAAGCGCTATTAAGTTCTAAAACAAACAAACCTGAAAATGAGGGTGAGCTGGGCAGTAGAGGACCAATTTTAGAAGAAAACACCCCAATTACTTTAAGTTGTCACATACTATCCGGAAGCGTCAAGTACTTTCTATACTGTGGCAAACTCCACCAACACAGTAAGTAAATTACAGATGCGTTCTGTCCGTAGCTCAAGGAGACCAAGGACACTTTGCACAATTTCATCTCCTCAAAGTTCTTTCTCTATTTTTGAGAGGCTGATGATGGTTGTTTTAACATTTCTAGCAGTAGTCTTAAGTGAGGTTTATTAAACCCCAAATTCACAGAAATAGAAAGTACATTAAAAAAACAGACTATACCTTCACTAATAATACTACAACCAACCCTTATTCAGAGAGCAGAGATTAGCCAGCTTGGCAAACAACAGCTTTAGAAAAAAAAATTAGAAATTAAAATCACTATGAACTGGCAAAGAAAAGAACCACAGCGCATGAGCACCACCTGTTGAGTGAATTACTGGTAATTACCGAGTCCCGCGGGTGAGGGCGAAACAACGCACGTGGGTGGGCTCTCACCCCAGTGAGAGCACGTGCGCAAAGCCAGGGCGCCTGGTGGGTCTACCCCATTACTGCCCGGAAACGCCTCAGCCAGCACTGGCCCGCAGCACAGCGCAAGCCCGCTCTCTGCCAGGGCTCTGTGCAGCGTCTAGCCACACAGAGCTGCTGACCATGGCCAAGTGCAAATGCAAACAACCAGGCTCTACACCGGGGAGCTGCCTGGCACGGGGATCAGCCCCAGCCTCGAGTCCTGGGGTGCAGAGACGCTGAGTGCATCCTGACGGGACGTGAGGCAAAGGGCACAGCAGCACTACGCGGGGTGAGGGCGAGCAGGCTCTTCAGCCCAAGTCCGATCAGGCCTTTAGATCCAAGGGAAATATAGGAGGGTGGGGGGTGGGGGGGCGGGGCCTCTACGCTGAATGACACCACGAGGAACAAGCAGACAGACACGCTGCACCCGACCAGCAACCGCAGCACTTGCAAGCCAGCATTCTGGGACTAAAGTGGGGCGCGGGGATAGTCTAGATTCAAAGCGGCTGAAGAGGCAAAGAGAAGCGGATGAAAAGGCGCAACGCAGCCTGGGCTTCAGACGCACCAGCGGAATCAGCACGTTGGGGTCAACAGTCATTTCACGGCTGCGTGAGTGCATGCTGAAGTGTCCAGGCGGAATACGTAAAGTATCAAAATATTCTTTACAGACTTTGAAATGATTCATAAACAATGTCACTATAGATGACACAAACATGCCAGAACCTTAGGATCACCGACTCCAGGTGAGAGGCACGCAGGGGCAAGGCATTCTCTTTCCACTTTCATGGAGTTTTCATAATGAAAACTTCCAAACAATGAAAGAATATGAAACAAGGGAACCCAAGCAAGATAAAGGGATGGATGGATAAGGTTCCAGGAGACCTCAGACTATCAAATGGCTGCGGGGGGACCGAGTCTCCTCAGACAGCCTGCGTGGGAACGGGAGCAGGGAAAGACAGCATTCATGTTTTGAGAAAGAAATGGACAAATCTCTTGCTGAACTTTTCAATAGGCCTGAAAAGGCAAATGAGAACCACCAAGCCCGCGCGCTCTCCCGGGACTCCCCACAGCAACGCCAGCTGGCTGGCCCGGGAGCAGTCAGCGTGACGAGGCACAGCTTCAGTGTGAAGCGCTGGCTGGGAGTGGACGGGGACTGAGAGAGGCCGGCGCCACTGGACCTGGAGGCTTACGGACCCCCTAACGCCGGGTGCGAGCCCTGGATTCCGAGAGTCCAGGGACGGCCGGGACGGGATGACACCTGTGATGACAGGGACCCAGGGGGCGCAGGGACAGGCTCGAGGGAGGAAGGACCTGCGGGTAGGGCCCCCAAGCCCACGTGGCCAGGACCACACCCGAGCACAGCCAGCGCTTGGGACTCGGCGCGTGGCCACCAGGTGGCACCAGGCTCTCCCTCATCTCCGCAAAGCACTGGACCGAGGCCCCGGTCAGGGCTCTGTGCTCCTTCAACGCGCAGCTCCCATTATTCTCACAGCTGCAGATTAAAGGTCTTCAAAGATGCATACAGTGCTAAACAACTCTCTGACTTGACTTTAAAGCCATTCTGCCCTCTCTGCACAGCGCTGGCTCACCCTGACTGGGGGCTCTGCCAGCTGCGTAAGTGACCAGCATTGGAGCCATCGTGCACGGCACGCCTGCAACACGGCCACCACTGCGTGGACCCTCCAGGCGGGTCTTCTCACACCCGGCACCCATGAGGAGACGCCAACTCAGCCAGCACACCCTGTAGCTTGCTCCAGGCCAGCGGGGACGCAGGTCTGGCTCTGGAGGCGAGGTGCGTCCACGTGGGCTGCCCAGCTGCCCGCGCAGGGCAACCTCTCACTCCAGCTTCACCCCCAGCCCACTCCCTCTCCCGCAGCTCAGGGACTCCCGAGGGGCTGAGAAAGCTCCCGCAGAAGTGAAAGAAACCATCACGAGATGCGGCTGAATAGCGCAACCCATGTGGTCACTGAGAACGGAGTGTCCATCCGTAAGAAAGTGCTCTGCCCCGATGTAGGTCATTTATCCCCCACACTGCTCAAGACCCAGATAAACCACACAGGGCTGACCTACTTGGAACAGAAAAACCACGGATCGTCACTGCTGAACGGACAATGGAGCAGAAGGCTTGCACATACATCTCTTAGAAAAGCAAAAAAAAAAAAATGAGGAAAGGCAGAATGCAAGCACAGAAAGATGGGCCTGCTGCTATCCTAGTTACAATTACTGAATGTTACAGACCAGCTCGATCTGAGGCAAGCTCAGCCCAGAAAAACGGTTACCTTTCTCTGAAGTCCAAGATTTACACTATTTTCCGCCTTAAATATCACTCAAGAATTGCCACACTTCTGAAGAACTGAGCTAAACATCACAGAAGACGACACACAGCTGTCATCTCGGATGATCCCACTGAAATTCCGAATCCGCACATCTAACCTCACCGTACCAGCAGGGCGAGGACGTGTGTACACGTCACACTGCCAGCCTCAAATGTAAAGAGTGCGCCATGGGGACACTGTCCCCAGGAGCTCCAAGCACCTTGAAATATTTCCTGCGGCAAGGCCATGCTCGCGCTCAGTCGCGTCCGACTCTGCAACCCCACGAGGCTCCTCTGTCCAAGGGGGTTTCCAGGCAACAAGACAAGCTGGCTGCCATTTCTGCCTCCGGAGGATCTCCCCAACCCAGGAATGGAACCTGCATCGCAGGCAGATTCTTCACCGCTGAGCCACGGGGGAAGCCCATTTATGGTGGAGCATTTCCTTAATAGAACACAGCACAGTAGTCTGGAGAAATGAAAGATAATTCTCTATCTATCCACACCATTTCATAACATTCTAGCAGCCAAGATAAAAGAAAGCACTTTGACTTAGATTCAGAAATGTCACACATAAAAAGGCATGAAAAGGTTAACGTCAAGCTCAGTTACTCTTTTTCATTATAAAACTTAGCAGATTAAAGCAAACAGAATATCAAGTCATTTTGGGTCTTTAATACATTGTGAAAAGAATCGGATGAACATTAAAGTGGTGGGAATAATAATTTAAAAAAAAGATAACCAAACTGAGATGTAAATATTTCTTATCAAAGCACTGAGGAATCTAAACTAAAGAACATATTTTTCTCACCTATTTCTGAAGTTGTAGTTTCCTGATCTGGTTCATTATTTAATCCAGGCACTCTGGGGCCTAAAATTTTAGCTGAAACAATATTCTCCTTTCTTCCTGACATGAAATAGTTAACGGCAGATTAAAATATTGCAAAGGCCTTTGTATCCGGTTGCTTTGGTTTGTCGGGATTTACAGGGGTTTCTGCCAAGGTCACCAACTAGCTGTCCCATCTACTCAATGGCCAGCCCTCTGTCTCCACGGGACACTGGTAAGGCGCCCCCTTCCCTGGCTTCAAGACGCCCCTCTCCAAACTCGCCTCCACCATGCCGGCCTGGGTCTCCTCTGCCAGAGCCGCCCTCCTCTCCAACCCTCGAACCCTGGGTGCCCTGCTCGTCGAGATGAATCACTGCATGAAGGTCCTGTGCTACCCTGGGAATTCCCAGCTTCTTTCACGTTAACGCCAGCTTCTCCAGGTCTCTCCCTGAGCCCCAGGCCACATGCCCACCCATGGTCCCAGCACCTCTACCCGGCTGTCTCATGGGTGCCTTGAACGTAATGCCTCCAGAACAGAAATCCTGGCCCAGCCACTCGATCCACCAACCAGCTTCTCCCAAAGCTCTCCCCGCGGCCATAAACGACACCACCCAGGGTCAGGCTCCGGCCCCAGGACTGACTTTCCCTCCGACTCCTCTCCTCGGGAACAGGTGCTGCCCACTGCATCAGCACGCCTGTCACCCCACCCCGACCTTCTCCGCAGGGAACCTTGGGCCCCGTGGCCTCGGCCTGCCACCTGCACACAGCCTCAGCCCTTGGCGGCTCTCCGCCTCACTCCTGCTCCCTGCAGTTTTAATGGGGCGCTTCTCAAGCCTGGGCTGGTCTCCGTTCTGCTGTACACCTGCAGGGGCTGCGTTCACACTTAAACAGCCCGCCCGGCAGACGCAGCCCCCGACGAACCCAGCCTGCCACTCAGGAGCCTGGTCTCCGGTCACTTGCCCTCTCTCTGCTCCAGCCTCTCCACTCGGCTCCCAGGCTCACAAACAGGCAAGGCTGTCCCAGCGATGGGCCTCTGGCCAGTCCTGGACACCCACAGCTCATGTGCTCAGTGATCCGAGCTGACTCTGTGCAGACACCCCGGCCCCGGACCCCCACCCCTCTAGGTTTCCTTTCCCTTCAAAAGGCTCTTTGCTAAACTAATAGGAAAGTGTACACCCAGACCTCTCCTTATTATCTAATAGAGGGTATATCCCCTGACCTCTGCTTATTATCTGATAGAAGGTGTACACCCTGACCTCTCCTTATTATCTGACAGAAGGTGTACGCCCTGACCTCTCCCTATTATACAATAGAGGATATATACCCTGACCTCTCCTTATTATCTCACAGAATGTATATACCCTGAACTCTCCTTATTATAAAATAGAGGATATATACCGTGACCTCTCCTTATTACAAAATGGAGGGTATATACCCTGACCTCTCCTTATTGTCTAATAGAGGGTATACACCCTGACCTCTCCTTATTATTTGATAGAAGGTGTATATCCTGACCTGTCCTTATTATCTAATAGAAAGTGTATACCCTGGCCTCTTCTTATTATCTCACAGAACGTATACACCCTGACCTCTCCTTACTATAAAATAGAGGGTATATACCCTGACTTCTCCCTATTATCTGACAGAAGGTATATACCCTGACCTCTCCTTATTATCTAATAGAAGCTGTACACCCTGACCTCTCATTATCTAACAGAAGGTGAACACCCTGACCTCTCATTATTTGATAGAAGGCGTATACCCTGACCTTTCCTTATTATCTAATAGAAAGTGTACACCCCTGACTTCTTCTTATTATCTCAGTTCAGTTCAGTCGCTCAGCTGTGTCCGACTCTTTGAGACCCCATGAACTGTAGCACACCAGGCCTCCCTGTCCATCACCATCTCCCAGAGTTCACTCAGACTCACGTCCATCGAGTCTGTGATGCCATCCAGTCATCTCATCCTCTGTCGTCCCCTTCTCCTCCTGCCCCCAATCCCTCCCAGCATCAGAGTCTTTTCCAATGAGTCAACTCTTCGCATGAGGTGGCCAAAGTACTGGAGTTCCTTCCAAAGAAATCCCAGGGCTGATCTCCTTCAGAATGGACTGGTTGGATCTCCTTGCAGTCCAAGGGACTCTCAAGAGTCTTCTCCAACACCACAGTCCAAAAGCATCAATTCTTGGGTGCTCAGCCTTCTTCGCAGTCCAACTCTCACATCCATACATGACCACAGGAAAAACCATAGCCTTGACTAGACGGACCTTAGTCGGCAAAGTAATGTCTCTGCTTTCGAATATACTATCTAGGTTGATCTTATTATCTAATACAGGGTATATACCCTGTATATACCTTATTATTATATACCTGTATATCTCCTTATTATCTAACAGAAAAGGTATACTCCCTGACCTCTCCTTATTATCTAACAGAAAGTGTACACCCTGATCTCTCATTACTATTTGATGGAAGGTGTATACCCTGACCTCTCCTTATTATCTAATAGAAAGTGTACACCCTGACCTCTTCTTATTATCTAACAGAAGGTATACACCCTGACCTCTCCTTCTTATCTGTCTTCTCCCTCTGGAGCAAACTCTCCATGAGGGCAGGGACCTCACAGACATTTGCAGAGCAATGGAAGCCTCCTGTGGACCATGTGCCAGGGCCTATCTGTGGCAGGGAACCTTCACTTGGGGCGGGGCGCCCTGTGGCTCAGACCCCGGGTCGGCGGCCCCTCTGCCCTGCCCCACCCCGGCCGCCCGAGGGCAGTGCTCCAGTGCCAGGCCCCCTCCCAGAGCCGAGCAGGCGCATCTCCAGGGCAGCAGCTCGGTGGCCAAGCAGAGGATCCAGCAACTAAAGGTCTGACTCGCCGGTGCGCACTCAGCCTCCCCTGGGCCTCACTCAGTCTTACCGAGCTGTCTCACGGCATGCTCCTTCTTAGCTTTACTGGAGGAAGAGTTACGTTCTTTTTCATGGGAGAGACTATTTTCACTGGTTCTAGAGTCCCTTCTTCCTGACGTGAAATTGCACAATGAAAATATGTATTAATTGGTAATGCTGCATATTATTGAACAAATGAAATTAAAATGCATTCCCTAGCTGAAAGTGCTTCACTTTGCTACAATTCACTAGTTAAGAATAAGCAAAAAAAAAAGCAACAACAACAACTCTCATATTCTTAAGCAGAATGCTTTTTCGATCCTCTAGGGATTCTGGAATGGCTTTCAGAGTCTCAGTACGTTCAACAAGCGTGATACTCCCCCCAATCCCACCCTTCTAGTAAACTCAAGGCTTCTCTTCTCAGCAGGAACACAGAGCACCTGTGTCTCACACACCTCCTGAGCGCCAGACACTTGCCCAAACGCCACCCGTTACAAGAGGGGGCAGTGCCAGCTGTGCCAGTTGAGGACCTGGGTTATTAGGTCCGTGCTCAGCAAGTGGGCAGGGAAGAAACAAGAGTTCACCTATTTGTCAGTAGCTTAGTAGAGCTTAAGCATCTGTCTACAATGCGGGAGACCTGGGTTCCGATCCCTGGGTTGGGAAGATCCTCTGGAGAAGGAAATGGCAAGCCACTCCAGGACTATTGCCTGGAGAATCCCATGGACAGAGGGAGCCTGGTGGGCTACAGCCCATGGGGTTGCAAAGAGTTGGACACGACTGAGCAACCTCACTTCACCTCACTTTAGTAGAGCTTAATGTCGTAAAGCCAGCAAATCTCTGATAACCGAATCTCTCAAAGACCGTATAAAAGGAACCTTGTGGTACAAGCTCACCAGTCCACTCAGATGCAAACATCCTGAGTTATTAGACGAGAAAAGCAGATGACATGACCATCAGCTTAGAAAATGGAAAGAACCAGTGCCACAACTCCGTGTTAAGATTTGATCCAGGCTAGATTGAAGACACAGCCACATAAATCAGTAAAGCTTCTGTGTATATTCCAACAGTGATCACCAAAAAATTGACGAAGCTAAGATACCATTTCTGGAAACAACTGAGCGATCCCTGACTGGCGGACACACCCAAGCACCGCACACACATCTCTGGAGAGGAAACCCCTGTCTAACTTGAAAGCAGCAGGATCCAGGCCTCCCAGAAACAAAGCCTAGGCTTCACCCAAGTGCAGGCACCTCCTGACAAGTCTGTTTCGTGGGAGGTGGGACTCTCTGACTCATGGAACTCAAGTGACTGAAAAATGTCTCTGCAATAATAAGCAAATGAAACGGTTTTGCTCTTTTTTTTGAAAAGAAAAATGCCAGGGCACTGACAGTGAAACAGAAGAGAAAAACTGAAACAGAAACGGCAGACTCCAGACCCCAGGCCCCAGAAGGCCGGCAGGGAGAGTGCAGAGCAGGCAAGAAGGCACCGGCAGCCAGGGCTGACCCTGGGGCACCTGGAGAGCAACCATGGGCACGCAGGTCTTCATCGCTCACACCTCTGGACAGACCACACAGACAGACAGACAGGTGCTGCACAGAAATCCCACACAGACAGACAGACAGGTGCTACACAGAAATCCCACACAGACCGACAGACAGGTGCTACACAGAAATCCCACACAGACAGAGAGACAGGTGCTGCCCAGAAATCCCACACAGACAGACAGACAGACAGGTGCTCCATAGAAATCCCACACAGACAGACAGACAGACAGGTGCTCCATAGAAATCCCACACAGACAGACAGGTGCTGCACAGAAATCCCACACAGACAGACAGGTGCTCCATAGAAATCCCACACAGACAGACAGGTGCTGCGCAGAAATCCCACGCAGACAGACAGACAGGTGCTCCATAGAAATCCCACACAGACAGACAGGTGCTGCGCAGAAATCCCACACAGACAGACAGACAGACAGGTGCTCCATAGAAATCCCACACAGACAAACAGGTGCTGCACAGAAATCCCACACAGACAGACAGGTGCTCCATAAAAATCCCACACAGACAGACAGGTGCTGCACAGAAATCCCACAGACACACAGGTGCTGCACGGAAATCCCACACCAAGGCAAGTCAGAAACCAAACACAATCGGAATTAAAAGCCTGGAAAGATACGAGAAACAGATACTTATTTAAAAATTGGCGACTACACAGTCCATGCAATTCTCCAGGTCAGAATACTGGAGTGAGTAGCTTATCCCTTCTCCAGGGGATCTTCCCAACCCAGGAATCAAACCAGGCTCTCCAACATTGCAGGCGGACTCTACCAGCTGAGCTATCAGGGAAGCAAAAAAAAAAACTGGCAGATGTCCCTAACGTTAAAGGGGTTCACGCAAATTAAGAGCACTCAGACTCTGAGCGCTTTCTGTCTATTAAAATCAGCAAAGGCTCAAAACAAATCCCAGAAGAAAGTATAAGGGAGAGGACTGGGACAGTGTCCCCCCGCAGCCGAAACCTCCGGATGTCCGTACCAGCGTCTATGCCAGGAATCACACCTGGGAACCTGTCCCACAGAGATGGCCCGAGAGACAGAAGAAGTTTCTGGCACAAAAACGCTCACTAACTCATTTATCAAAATCAAAGACTGAAACGCGCCGTCTAAGCTTAATGTCTCAGTGAAGAATCTAAACTACTACATCCTGGCTACACTTAAAGGTTTACAATTTAGGGAAAAGATGACTCTCAGGAACAACTACTGCTCATTCAAAGTTACTCCATGCTCCCACTGAAAGCCTCCAGCACTGCTGGCCTCCATCTGTCCCTCCCACCCCTGAACAGACTGACACTCTTTCCCTGGTCTGTCATAACAAGGCACCACCCTCGGGCAAACCCAGGCCAGACTCATCTGCTTCAGCTCCAGCTTTCAGCATGACCCCCAGGGACAATTTCTGCTCTTGTTTTAAACACTGTTTTAGACAGCCCATAAAATAAACACCACCAGTCCAAGGGCAAGATGCTCTCCATGTCCACCCTGTATCCGGACGAAACTAGCCTACCCACTCAGAAGAGTCAGAGAGACACGGAAGACTAACAAACACTTCTAGAAAAATAACACTGAATCGTATCTTTTAGATCAGAACACAGATCTCCAGCAAAGAGGTGTCCTCTGTCCCTGGTGTCGTGAGCTCACACATGTGTGCAGGTGCACACACGTGCGTGTGGGTGTGAAAGCCACATATCTACACCATTTTTGCACGGTCTCTGTTCATGCCTTCCAAAGGCACACCTGCTTTCTACCCACAGAAGCTTTTCCCTAGTGGGCGCTGTGGTTGAGGCCAAGAGTCTAGTACTTTCAAACACAGCATGCGGTAAACTGTGCAGTACCTTCCACTGGATTCTTGGGTCGCCGCTGTGACGTCTTTGTTGTCACTGACCTGTGTGCTCTGGTGGAAATTTCAGTCTTTAAAAAAAAAAAGAAAGAAAGAAAAACAATTAACTGATGCCCCACATACCAACATCATGCATCATGAGCAGATTCATTATCCAAGCGCAAGGAAAGAGCCAGGAGGAAACAGGACAACACCCAGATACTCCAAGAGGGGACGGGAGGCAATCAGGGCAGCAGGGCCCGAGCGTGGGGCCAGAAGGAAGCCGACCCCTCCCTCACCCTCACACAGAATTCCACACTTTTTGTACAGCCCGAAGAAGGCCAGCCACCTACTGACTATCCCTTGAGAATCACTGTCTTATCAGCTGAGTTTATGGGGACTCGACCTCTGTCGATGCAGGCTTGAGTACTTCAGTGTGCTTGTGAACAACTCTGAGCGTGCAAACCTACTCAGTGTTGTCTAAACAGAGCAATAAACCACAGGAGACACCACAGGCCGACCCTCACCGCTCGTGCAGTCCCCCCCGCCCGACCCCTCTCTCAAGCCGCCACGTGGAGCCCTGAGCAGCCCCGCAGCGTCCACTCCACGCCCGTCCATCTTCCCTGGGGCTGCCCGGATACACTTTACGAGCTGCAGTTTGGATGATGAAGTAAGGGGGAATTTAAACACCGGAGGGCACGGCCTGGACCATACCCCATCCAAGGGGAGCACGGTGCAGGGTGCCCCCAGGCCAAGCGCAGCAGGACGGGCCCCTCCAGCCAGCCCTCCGTCCCCATCTGCCTGGTGACTTAATCCCCCCACACTGACCCGAAGAGCCACCCCACCCGCTCCCACACCATGACCCGGCCCCTCTGCACGCCACCTGTCACAACTGTCAAACAAAGGTACAAGGAGGCCCCAGAGTCTGCCCCAGAAACCCAGAGGATGCACACGCCCATCTACTTCACAGGCAGGAAACCACCGACACCGTTCCTCTTACAACTGAACAAACGTGGGCTCCTGCGCCTGAGGCCCCGGGCACCGGGAAGGACCACGGCACAGAAAGTCCTGCCTCAGCATAGCTATGGGTTTACATCTCTTAAAGCTATTTTTCAAATTTTACCTCTGTTTCGGCTTTGGGGTCTTTAAAAGATCCATCTGATAACTTTTTAGACATCTCTCCTGAGCTTGATGACTGTAAAAAAAAATTCAAGAATTTTTTTACTCAAATTACTCAAGTCTGTAACGTCTAAAAAAGCATAGAGACACTTTCTCTAAGGCTGACGGACAGCAAGACAAACCACTCACACAGGAGCACCACACAGTGCCCCAGCCCCAACCCCCAGCAGCTTCGGGTCAGCCAGGACCCCTCCAGGAGCGGCTGGAAAGCCACAGGTGTCAGAGGCAGGGGCTGGCAGGGGGCAGGGGGTGTAGGGGAGGAGGGGGGTAGTTGGGCAGGGGGGGCAGGGGACGGGGTGGAAACAGCAGGGAGCGGGGTGGAAACAGCAGGGAGCAGCGTCTCCCCCACAGTCCCTCCACCAGGCCAAGCTTCTGCAAATGTGCCAGGGACACACAGGGGATCTGGAGCAGAAAGGAGCTTCTGACACCCAGGGCAACATTGCCCTGGTCCCAGCTTCCGAGAGGAAACCACTCTCACTTCCCGATGGAGCAAAGGCTTCAGACTGTGCGATACGAATGCACTGTCAAGACAAACACGACGTGCAAACTGTAAGAGGTTAAATCAACACCTTAGGAAGCCCCGCGCTTAAGCCAACTCTGAGACATGTGTCAACATAGGGGAAGGGGCACAGCTGCTGAGGTTTTCCTCCATGAAGAGCGATGGGCGCCTGCTCAATATTTCAGCAGGTCAGTGTCTCCAACTGCATCCAAAGCAGTTCCTGTGCGGGCCGGGCTCCATGCCTGGTCCCCCGCCCACAGCACTCAGCTGCCGACGACACGCGAGGAGGGAGCACCCCCACGTGGCCACTCCTGACCTCACACCCCCACTGCCACACGGGGCCACACTCGGGGCTTCACAGGCTAAGAACATCTCACCAGCATCTCTTCCACGTCAAGAGATCCGATCAGACCACCTGGAGGACACAGGTGAGAGCCATCTCCTCCTCTCAGAGCTGCCCTCACAGAAGCCTTGGAGCTCAGGCCTCTGGGGGGCTCCCGGGAGAAAGTGCAGCATGTCTCCCAAAACCACGCTCCACAGAGGAGCCCCGGACGGACACAGAGGGGCCGGGCTAGCAGGGTCACCCGACAGGTCTGTGCGCACCCACTAGGGCCAAGCATGGCCAGCTGGGAGCAGGGTCATCCCATCGCCCTGCCTCAGGTGCTCACTCAGCGCAGCACAGCCGGGTGCCCGCCCATAGCAGCAGGCACACCACCAGGAAGCCCAGGACACACCACGGGGGCCCTGGGTCTGAAGGCCTGGACGGCAGAGAAGGTGCCCAAGCAGGGCACAGCAAAATGCACAAGAATGCCTGAGCGCCACAAAAAGCCAGGTCAGAGGAAAAGACTTTCCTCAGACCCCATTTAAACAGAGGCAAAAGGGGGGGGTGGGCGCGGCGGAGGGTGTCTCGGTTTTTATGACACATACTGCATGGTGGGCTACCTGACTTCTGGACGCTCCTGGGGGACCCCAAGCTTCCAGGTGGCACGCTAACATTACCAACAGAACCACCAAAAAGACCAGCTTCCAAGCCTGGCACTGGGCTGGCCCCAGAGGCCCGCTCACCTCCCAGAGCCACATCCCCGGGATGCCAAGCCACAATAGCAGATGGTCATCGCAGCGGAACAGGGGGACTCAGCCTGGCCCCTCACCACCTGCCACCCCCTCGGGTGGACCTTGAACTGGTCCAGACCTCAGCTTCCTCCTTCCAAGTGGCTGGAGAGTTTCCAGGGCCTTCCCAGGACACTTTACAATTATGCGATGTCCCCCAAGACCCAGAGTCCGCACGCTAGCCCTGACAGGAAGCTTACCCTATCTACAGAGACTCCAAAATAACCTGAAACAACAACAAAAATAAACACTGCCTGAAACCAAGCCAATTTTCTGGAAAATCCTAAATTTACCTGAGAACTTGAATTGAGCAGGAGTTCAGCCGGCTGGGGCCTCACTGTAGTGACCTGGCTAATGCCTCAGAGACTTAGAAAGCAGCCCTCACCCCCGGATGCAGGCGGCCAGGCCCACAGGCCGGGGAGCCCCACACAGAGGGCGGCCCCGGAACCGCTCACAAGGTGGCGGGGTCCGCTGCTCCCCAGGAAAACACCCCGACACGCGTGCACGCAGCAGACAGCACCCTGGGGTTCTGCTGGCCGTGATTTTAGGGGCGGGTGACATAAATGCGGTCTCCCCGTCACACTGCAGCGAAACGCGGTCTGAAACTTAGCGCGGAGCCCACGCCCTCTGCGGGCGGGCGGCGGAGCGCCCCGGGCGCGCACCTTCTTCTCCGGCCGGTCGCGGCTCCGCTCCGGCTCGGGGTCCCTGCAGAGCTCCCCGTTGCGCAGCCGCCGCCGCTCCCGCCTCCCGGTCCCGCTCCTTGCCGCGCTCCTTCTCCTTCCCCGCCCTCGCTCCGGCGCTCCGCGTCCTTGTCGCGCTCCCGGGGGCCGCGATCCCGGTCCCTCTCCCTGTCCGGCCGCGCCCGGTTCTTGGCGCGCTCAGGTCCCCTTCGCGGTGCTTGTCCCGCTCCGGCTCTTTGTGCCTGTCCCGCTCATTCTCCTTGGCCTTGTCCCTTTCCTTCTCTCGGGGTTTGCTTTCTTCCTTTAAGTCCTCTTTCTGTTTCTGATCTCTGCTTGTACTTCTCTCCTTTGGTTCAGAATTCCCTCTATCCTGGAAAATAAAAAGCCAAGTCACAGCATCAATCACTTACAAATCATCTACCTGAACCACGAAAGGCCCCGCTATTTTAGACACACGTAACCTGCACTCACCTCTTTGTCCTTCTGGACCCTGGACTCGTCCTCCTTCACGTTCTTATTACCCAGTTCCTGCGGTCTGGACGTCAGTGAGGGCCGTCCTTTCGTGTCCCCCTTCTCTCCAGCCAACACCCTCTTCACCGCGTCGTCACTGGAGAGCTGGTCCCAACGGAGGAGAGAAAACGCAAGGTTGCAATGAAATCAGTGCACTTAATACACAAGCGTCACCAAAGACTGTTCATTAAACGGACTCTTTGTCTCCCGAAGGAAATGAATTTTATCACAGACAACGTACAGCATCGCCTACACCTGTCCCTTCCAGCATTTCCAGTCCTTAACACCGGAGTCCACTCAAGCTAAGCGCACCTCACTCCCCTCCACCCAAGCTGCCAAGCGTGGCCGCGTGTGCTAGCTGCCCCGCACCTCTCACAGGGCCACAGAGGCCGGCCTAAGGAACGATCTCACTGGAGCCCCGTCAGATGCTAAAACCCCTGGGCAGCGTCCCTGACTGCCCCCGGAGTCCCGGACTCCTCGGTCAGAAGTCCCCCTTGCCCGCACACTTCTTCCTCTTTCCGCAAGCCTGTGCCGAGTGCCCGTCGCACGCCAGGCCCTAGACCAAGGGCCAAGGCCACGCTGCGCACCAGCAAGACGGCCAAACACAGCCACCAAGTCGGTGCAGTGCGCCAGGGTCCATGACGGGGACCCCGGGAGGAGCAGCCGAGCCCACGGGCTGCGGGGGAGGCAGCTCGGCCCTGAGAAACCCGCAGCGTGAGGCGAGGCCGCGGGCAGGGCGGGAGACCTGGGGGCCGGCGGCAGGGGGCGCTGAGAGCCAGGACCGGAGGGGGCGGGGCCTCGCGAGGCCCCGGGGCGGGGCCAGGGGATTCAGCAGCAATCGCTCGTCAGATACGCTTCTGGAAAGGGAGCATCGCACAGGATCTGGGGCAGCTGAGTCCCAAGCCTTGGACCCACCGGGCGGGGGTCTCCTGCGGCCCCAGGAGCCAGTCTCACCCCACTCCCCACTTCCCACCTGCCGTGTGGGCTGGAGCCCGCCTCTCCCACCTCAGCAGCGCGGAAGGCGAGCCCCCCGGCCTCCAGCCCATCACTTCCATCTAGGGCTTTGTTCCCCACGCCCCTGGCAAAGGTCCAGCTCTGCTCCGCTGGGGGCTACTCAGATCCCAGGAAGGAGGAGGGCCCAAGGGAAGACCTCCTCCAACGGCCCCAGAGGGATGGCGAGGCCAGAGAAGCCGGGATTCCAGCCAGTGGTGAGGACCCCAGGAAATCCGGCCCCTGCACAAGCGCATCGTGGGTTTCTCGGAAGGCAGCAGAGCTCTGCACACACTCCTCCGGGAGAGGGAGGAGAGGACAGGAAGCAGGAGGGGGACTGGAAAAGCCGGCAGAGAACAGGGACGCCTCGTAAACCTCACAGACGGAGAGAAACAGCTCCTCTGGCCACTCCAGCCACCCGAGCTGGAAACAGTTACGGGCTCTGAAAGGGGGCCCAAGAGGAGGAGCAGCACAGGGCTTCAGAGGCTGGGCGCGCGGCCTTCAGCCATGTGTCCCAGCAGGGCGCCCAAGGCCCCCTACTGCACACCGACAGCTCGGGAAACCTGTGCCCCGCACTCGCCTCGTCTGTTCACTGCAGAGCTTTAAACCACGGCTGTTAACTCCCCGGCTCCAGAAGAGGGGGTATCGGACTGCAGGGACAGAGCTAAACCCCACTCCTCCAGCGTGCCCACTGCGCAGGGTGGCCCGCCTGGCCGCCCTCCCAGGCGTGTCGCCCTCCCAGCGGTGCACTGCTCCCAGCTCTGGGGTGGGTGGCGCCACCTTGCTGAGACAGCACTTTCCGATTCTCTGCAGCAGCTCGTTGGTCTTCTCGGGCTCGTGCCCTGCCACAATCCGAGCCGGTTTCGCGGACAGTGGCTCTCCGGAGACAATGACTACCACGTCTATGGCCTTCTGCAGGAAGCTAATTTTTGCGTCTTTATCCTGAAAGATATTCATTTGAAACACAGATATTAAAATATTTGAAAAAGAGCTTGCACTATCCTGAGGATGTGCAACAGGCCCAGTTTTCTGTTTGGACAAAAAGCTATTTTATTTCGAACTCCTGACTCTTAATAACCACTACCACCAAATAAAAGTTCGGTAAAGCTTTCCCTTTCAGGCGATGGGCTGGCACCCACCTCTGGAACACCAGCTGCGTTTCTGAAGGCTGACATAGCGTGCCATGCAGCTGCTGGAGGAAGCTGAGGTGAGGAGGCCGCTGGGCACTCCCAGAGCCACCAGCCTCGTGCTCCAGCCCCGGAGCACAGCTTCTGAAGTCCCCAGGAGAGCGCCCCCACCTACCTTGACGTTGTCAGACTTCATCTCGACGTCCGTGTAGAGACCCTTCATGAAGCCCGTCATCCTGATCACCTTCAAAAGAAAAGGCGAGGCCGCGGTCGGTGCCCCAGGACAGCCTGGGGCTCAGCCGCGCCCACTGCCCCACGCTGAGGGCGCCAGGCTCTGTCCACCCAGATGTCCTCCATCCACCGACGTGACATGCATTCCAGCGTCTGCCATGTGTGGGGGCCTCGTCCCAGGCAGAGTCCGCCTGATCCTCACGGAAGTCAGTGTGGCTGCGGGGACAGGTAAACACGACGGACCTGCAGGGCGCTAAGTGGGGACAGCATCTCCCTGATCCAAGTGCAGGAGGGCCCAGGCTGTCTGGGAACACTTCCCAGAGCAAAGCCTACCCAACCTGAGACCAGAGAAGATCTAGGGGAGCACGTGCCAGGCCAGAGAAACAGTCCCACAAGGTCCGGGGCCAAGAGGGTCCGTTCAAGGGGCAGATGGCCTTTGACAGGAGCGGCCTGAGGCCAGGGGGCCAGCAGGGGCCTGACCCAGGCGGCCTTCGAAGCCAGTAGGAAATAGCCTCAGGGCCACAGGAGGCCCCGAGAAAGCAGAAACAGGCGTCTCTTGAGGGCCGATCAGAGCAGTGGGGAGCAAGGATCTGAGGAAGAAAGCAGACTGGCCAGCCTGGGTTTCCTGGGACCCTGCGGGGGTCTGGGGGAGGGGGGTGGTCTGTTGCCACATCACTTTTTTTTGGTCCCCTAACCACTCCCTCTCCCCAGTCAACCTGGACCTCCCAGCTACCCCCTCAGTCAGGCTTGGTGATGCTTCCTGCCCCTCCCCACCCCCAGACACACCAGGGCCCCGGGTCCTCTCAGACCATTGGTTCTCCTGTGGCAGGTCACTATAAAGTCAACGCAGTGGGTAGCAGTAAGCCTATTTTTAAAAAATAAAACCGATCAGAAAATATCAGACTGCGCTTGTATGTGGTAAGGATGAATATGCCTATAACTGTGTGTCTTGGCGGATATAAAGAGTACTTATTACCATAAGACATGCTTTTAAAAGAAAAGAAAAGACAGTGCCACACTAATACCAAGTTCCTTCTTTAAGACCAAGCTACAACTAGCTAGCTTATACTTCTCAAACCGCTCAACAGCTGTGCTGTTATTTCCCCTGATAAGACAGGTAGAACAGTAAGAGTTGTTGTTCGGTCATTAAGTTGTACCCGACTCTGCAACCCCAAGACAGCAGCACGCCAGGCTTTCCTGTATGAAGCGGAATATTAAGAGAATTTAATGTTCCTAGAACTTCTTCATTTTGTTCCTTTTGAGATTTTTCTAGTGTGCTGACAGTGTAAACTTGTGAGCAATCATTTCCAGCAACAAGAGGCATTAATTTCACAGGATCAACGCTCAAGTTATGAAAGATACGGAGTTAGCTTAGCAGTAACTAAAACTCTAGAATATGGTGATGTGAACACGATACTCAGGGGGTAGTAAAGAATTTTGCTAAGAGAATCACCATGTATTATTTGAAAACGCTTTCCATATGTCAGTTGTTCTAAAATCTTTATCAAATAAGTGACAATTAACATACTTATCTTTACACAGGTAGAGAAATTACTTTTGACCTACAGTTCAGTTCAGTCACTCAGTCCTGTCCGACTCTTTGAGACCCTATGAATCACAGCACGCCAGGCCTCCCTGTCCATCACCAACTCCTGGAGTTCACTCAAACTCACATCCATCGAGTCGGTGATGCCATCCAGCCATCTCATCCACTGTCATCCCCTTCTCCTCCTGCCCCCAATCCCTCCCAGCATCAGTCTTTTCCAATGAGTCAACTCTTCTCATGAGGTGGCCAAAGTATTGGAGTTTCAGCTTTAGCATCATTCCTTCCAAAGAACACCTAGGACTGATCTCTTTTAGAATGGACTGGTTGGATCTCCTTGCAGTCGAAGGGACTCTCAAGAGTCTTCTCCAACACTACAGTTCAAATGCATCAATTCTTCGGTGCTCAGCTTTCTTCACAGTCCAACTTTTGACCTTAGATTAGCAAAAAGGCAGACCAGTGCATCCCAGTGGGGAACACGGAACTCCTTCCCCACAGTCTGGCTACCTGGCAATGGAGTCGATTCCTCCCTGAACTCTCCTCCCCAACTCCAGTCTTGCAGGAGGTGGGGACAGCAGCCACCATGATAAGCCCACACCAGGACCCACAGAAAGATGCGGGTCCCCCAGTCTCTTTCCTGGCTTTCTGGTTTCAGTGAGAAAACAGGACAAACACAGAAAATCGAAGTGTCCGGCTGAGGTAGCAACCGGGCAGTCAGCCACTTACCTCCTGGCTAAGTGACTGGATCCCTCCTGGGTCAGAGGACACCACCTGCCCATTTCACAGATAGAGGTGATGCCACTCAAGGCCTGGCTCCCCTTAGAGGCTCCCTACACAGCCCTGTCCCACCAGGCTCTCCACACAGCCTCGTCCCTTCCCCAGACACTGTCCAGGGTGGTCAAGACAGCCCTGGGAATGTGGGTCAGTTTTGAGAGTTTTAAGCACAGCTTATAAGCACAGAGAGGTCCACATCATAAGCTAAGTCAAGAGAGCAAAGACAAGTAAAGCACAGTTTGTGGAAGAGTAAGATGCCGAACCTGTTGGAAGGATCGAGAAGTAAAGTTTAAGGACCAACATGGGCAAGAGTAGGAGGCCGGGACACCTGCAAATTGAACCTGACTCCTGAAGCCCAGAGAGCATGCCTGGGTTCCCAAGGGCAACAACACACTCGGGCGCACCATGGAAATGGGCGCTGACACTGGAGTTACCGGAGCCGTGACTGACTCCATTCAGCAGTGAGTGTTTGCTGTGCACCTTCTGTGTACCGTGCCCGGGATGTGCCAACAAACAAGTCTCCGTCACTCAGGAACCTGCCAGCCTGCAGGCAAGAGAGTGAGACAACTAATCTCAAGACGTGCTCTGCCATCGGTCAGCAAATACAGCCCTGCCCTTTTATAGTTATATCCTTCCAGGCGCCCAACAACCACCTTCAATAAGTCCACCCACAGGTATTGATTAAACATCTAATATGGGGAAGAGCTGACTCACTGGAAAAGACCCTGATGCTGGGAAAGATTGAAGGCAGGAGGAGAAGGGGACGACAGGATGAGATGGTTGGATGGCATCACCGATTCGGTGGACATGAGTTTGAGCAAGCTCCGGGAGGTGGTGAAGGACAGGGGAGGCCTGGCGTGCTGCATGCAGTCCATGGGGTTGGGAAGAGTCGGACAGGACTTAGCGACGGCACAACAATGGGGTGACCACAGCAGGAGCAGGTGGAGGGAAACTTGGGTGGGGCGCTAACAAGAAAATAATGTCGTTCTCCTGGGATTTGTAAACACTCTCCATCTGCCAGACGCTGCAAGGGAAAAAGTCTCAGAAACAGCCCTGCCAGGCTGAGTGGAAGATCTGCTCTGAGAAGAGTGGGGCAGGACGGAAAACATAAGAATGCTCCCCAAGAGCCGGGACACTCCCGGGAAAGGCGGCCCAGGGGGTCATCCGTCCCGCCGAAGCCGGGCTCCTCGGGCAGGGGCAGCGCTCGGCGACGCGAGGTCCGACCCCGACGCCAGCTTTGGTCCGAACCCCCGGCCCCTGTCCCCCGACTCCCACCCCAACACCGACCGCCGATCCGCATCCCGGTCTCTGGCCCGCACCCCGACATCCCACATGGGCCCCGACCCCCGGACCTGCACTCCAGCCCGCACCCCGGCCCTCACCCGGTCCGCGCACGGGGACCCGGCCCAGACCGCAGTTTCGATCCCGGCCCGGCGCTCACCTCCGTGATGATGTCGTGCAGGTAGCGGAACGGGGGCTTGTTCAGCAGCTTCTCGGTCAGCGGCGGCCTCCGGATCACCTTGCCCAGAGCCTCCTGCGTCCGCTTCACCACCGCCGCGTTCATGGCCGCGCCCTGCCAGCCGCAGAGCCTAAGCCCGGCTCCCGGGCCGCCGCCGGCCGCGCCGCCGCCTCCGCTGCCCGCTCCGGCCTCGACGCGCCGCTCGGGTTCCCATCCCACAGTGCACCGGAGTCCGCCCAGGCGCGTGCGCCGGGCCGCGGCCCCCGGTCGCCAGGGGGTGGCGCGGCCTTAGCAACGGACGCGCCGCGGGGCCCCGCCCCCTGCCCGGCTGCGCGCGCACGCGACGGCGCGGACGTCTGCGGGGCTGCGTGCCCGCGGAGTGACAGCGCCCAGGCCCCGCCCCCTCTCAGTCGCCGCTCGAGGACGGTGCTTCTCCACGCGCGACTGAGGAGACCGCCGGAGGACTGGGCGGCGGCCACAGCGCTTCCAGGATTCCCGGTGCCTTTTTCTCGGGTTTCAGGCGAACTGGACTGAGTGCTCTCGAAATACGCATGCCCTTTCCTGTATGCTGGGCTCTTCCCTGGTGGCTCAGATGGTAAAGCGTCTGCCTACAATGTGGGAGACCTGGGTTCGATCCCTGGGTGGGGAAGTTCTCCTGGAGAAGGAAATGGCAACCCACTCCAGTACTCTTGCCTGGAGAATCCCTACGGACAGAGGAGCCTGGTAGGCTACCGTCCATGGGGTCACAAAGAGTCGGACCCGACTGAGTGACTTCACTCACTCAATTCCTGTATGCTGCTTAATACAGCTTCCTGAGCGAGTATTAATGTCTCTCCTAGCAGCAGAGACCGGAGAAGGCAGTGGCACCCCACTCCAGTTCTCTTGCCTGGAAAATCCCATGGATGGAGGAGCCTGGTGGGCTGCAGTCCATGGGGTCGCTGAGAGTCGGACACGACTGGGCAACTGTAATGAACTGAGTCACTCCTTTTCTCTGAGTCTCTGTTTCTATAAAGCAGGAGAATCAGAGCCAGCCTACCTAACTCCCACGGAGGTGAGGACCAAACGATGTGCCAGGGCTCTGTAACCAGCACAAAGCCCCGCCCTTGTTCTACCGGGTGTTTGTGGTTGTGTCCCATCTGTCTTTCGTCCACCACGCACAGGCTCACAGTAGATCCTTTCCAGCTTTGTGATCTCTTTTTAGTTCTCATGGATGCCTTTGGGCTTCCCTGGTGGCTTAGATGGTAAAGAACACCTGCAGTGCGGGAGACCTGGGTTCGATCCCTGGGTTTGGAAGATCCCTCGAAGAGGACATGGCAACCCATTCCAGTATTCTGGCCTGGAACCTCCACATGGACAGGGAGTGCCTGGAGGGCTGCAGTCCATGGGGTTGCAAAGAGTCCCACACGACTGAGTGATTAAGCATGATTGATACCTTTATAGTTTTTATTTATACTCATTTTTTCCATTTTCAAAGTGCTCCATGCTTTATGTGTTCTTTGCTTATGATGTGGAGTTTTTAACTTAAAAATTATATCTGATTATTATTGACATTCAATAAAATTCACCCATGTTAAGTGTAGAGCCTGACGCATTTTGGTAATTATATACAGTTATGCTACCACCACCACCACAATCAAAATAATGAACATTTCCAGCACCCTAAAACATTTTCTCCTGCTCATTTGTAGTTCATCTCCTCCCCCACGAGCCCTAGGCAACTGCAATTGTCATTATAGCCATGCCCATCAAAAGATGAATGGATAAAGATGTAGTACATATACACAACGGAATATTCAGTTCAGTGGCTCAGTCGTGTCCAACTCTTTGCGACCTCATGAATCACAGCACACCAGGCTTCCCTGTCCATCACCAACTCCCAGAGTTCACTCAAACTCATGTCCATCGAGTTGGTGATGCCATCCAGCCATCTCATCCTCTGTCATCCCCTTCTCCTCCTGCCCCCAATCCCTCCCAGCATCAGAGAATTTACTCAGCCATAAAAGGGAACACATTTGAGTCCGTTCTAATGAGGTGGATGAACCTAGAACCTATTAAACAGAGAGAAGTAAGTCAGAAAGAGAAAGATAAATATTATATTCCAGAACTAACACCCAAAAAATATGGTTTTTTTAATTATAGGGGACTGGATGCGAAGTAGGAAGTCAAAAACACCTGGAGTAACAGGCGAATTTGGCCTTGGAGTACAGAATGAAGCAGGGCAAAGGCTAACAGAGTTTTGTGAAGACAACGCACTGGTTATAGCAAACACCCTCTTCCAAAAACATAAGAGAAAACTTTACACGTGGACATCACCAGATTTCAATACCAAAATCAGATTGATTATAGTCTATGCAGCCAAAGATGGAGAAGCTCTATACAGTCAGCAAAAATGAGACTAGGAGCTGACTGTAGCTCAGATCATGAACTCCTTATTGCCAAATTCAGAATTAAATTGAGTAAACTAGGGAAAACCACTAGACCATTCAGGTATGACCTAAATCAAATCCCTTACAATTATACAGTGGAAGTGACAAATAGATTTAAGGGACTAGGTCTAATAGCGTGCCTGATGAACTATGGAATGAGGTTCGTGAAATTGTACAGAAGACAGGGATCAAGACCATCTCCGTGGAAAAGAAATGCAAAAAAAGCAAAATGGCTGTCTGGGGAGTCCTTACAAATAGCTGTGAAAAGAAGAGAGGTGAAAAGCAAAGGAGAAAAGGAAAGATATACCAATGTGAATGCAGAGTTCCAAACAATAGCAAGGAGAGATAAGAAAGCCTTCCTCAGTGATCAGTGCAAAGAAATAGATGAAAACAATAGAATGGGAAAGACCAGAGACCTCTTCAAGAAAATTAGAGATACCAAGGAAATATTTCATGCAAAGATAGGCTCAATAAAGTACAGAAATTGTATGGACCTAACAGAAGCAGAAGGTATTAAGAAGAGGTGGCAAGAATACACAGAAGAACTGTACAAAAAGATCTTCATGACCCAGATAATCATGATAGTATGATCACTCATCTAGAGCCAGACATCCTGGAATGCAAAGTCCAGTGGGCCTTAGGAAGGATCACTACGAACAAAGCTAGTGGAGGTGATGGAATTCCAGTGGAGCTGTTTCAAATCCTGAATGAAGGATGATGCTGTGAAAGTGCTGCACTCAATATGCCAGCAAATTTGGAAAACTCAGCAGTGGCCACAGGACTGGAAAAGGTCAGTTTTCATTCCAATCCCAAAGAAAGGCAATGCCGAAGAATGCTCAAACTACCGCACAATTGCACTCATCTCACATGCTAGTAAAGTCATGCTCAAAATTCTGCAAGCCAGGCTTCAGCAATACGTGAACCATGAACTTCCAGATATTCAAGCTGGTTATAGAAAAGGCAGAGGAACCAGAGATCAAATTGCCAACATCCACTGGATCATGGAAAAAGCAAGAGAGTTCCAGAAAAACAACTATTTCTGCTTTATTGACTATGCCAAAGCCTTTGACTGTATGGATCACCACAAAGCATGGAAAATTCTTCAAGAGATGAGAATACCAGACCACCTGACCCACCTCTTGAGAAATCTGTATGCAGGTCAGGAAGCAACAGGTAGAACTGGACATGGAACAGCAGACTGGTTCTAATAGGAAAAGGAGTACATCAAGACTGTATATTGTCACCCTGCTTATTTAACTTATATACAGAGTACATCATGAGAAACGCTGGGCTGGATGAAGCACAAGTTGGAATCAAGAATGCCGGGAGAAATATCAGTAACCTCAGATATGCAGATGACACCACCCTTATGGCAGAAAGTGAAGAAAAACTAAAGAGCCTCTGATGAAACTGAAAGAGGAGAGTGAAAAAGTTGGTTTAAAGCTAAGCATTCAGAAAACTAAGATCATGGCATCTGGTCCCATTAGTTCAGTCTCTCAGTCGTGTCCGACTCTTTGCGACCCCATGGTCGCAGCACGCCTGGCCTCCCTGTTCATTACCATCTCTCGGAGTTCACTCAGACTCACATCCATCGAGTCCATGATGGCCATCCAGCCATCTCATCCTCTGTCGTCCCCTTCTCCTCCTGCCCCCAATGCCTCCCAGCATCAGAGTTTTTTCCAATGAGTCAACACTTCTCATAAGGTGGCCAAAGTACTGGAGTTTCAGCTTTAGCATCATTCCTTCCAAAGAAATCCGAGGGTTGATCTCCTTCAGAATGGACTGGTTGGATCTCCTTGCAGTCCAAGGGACTCTCAAGAGTCTTCTCCAACACCATAGTTCTAAAGCATCAGTTCTTCGGCGCTCAGCCTTCTTCACAGTCCAACTCTCACATCCATACATGACCACAGGAAAAACCATAGCCTTGACTAGACGGACCTTAGTTGGCAAAGTAATGTCTCTGCTTTTGAATATACTATCTAGGTTGGTCATAACTTTTCTTCCAAGGAGTAAGCGTCTTCTCATTTCATGGCTGCAGTCACTATCTGCAGTGATTTTGGAGCCCCCAAAATAAAGTCTGACACTGTTTCCACTGTTTCCCCATCTATTTCACATGAGGTGATGGGACTGGATGCTATGATCTTCGTTTTCTGAATGTTGAGCTTTAAGCCAACTTTTTCACTCTCCTCTTTCACTTTCATCAAGAGGCTTTTAGTTCCTCTTCACTTTCTGCCATAAGGGTGGTGTCATCTGCATATCTGAGGTTATTGCTATTTCTCCCAGCAATCTTGATTCCAGCTTGTGTTTCTTCCAGCCCAGCGTTTCTCATGATGTACTCTGCATAGAAGTTAAATAAGCAGGGTGACAATATACAGCCTTGATGTACTCCTTTTCCTATTTGGAACCAGTCTGTTGTTCCATGTCCAGTTCTAACTGTTGCCTCCTGACCTGCATACAGATTTGTCAAGAGGCAGGTTAGGTGGTCTGGTATTCCCATCTCTTGAAGAATTTTCCACAGTTTATTGTGATCCACACAGTCAAAGGCTTTGGCATAGTCAATAAAGCAGAAATAGTTGTTTTTCTGGAACTCTCTTGCTTTTTCCATGATCCAGCGGATGTTGGCAATTTGATCTCTGGTTCCTCTGCCTTTTCTATAACCAGCTTGAACATCAGGGAGTTCATGGTTCACATATTGCTGAAGCCTGGCTTGCAGAATTTTGAGCATGACTTTACTAGCATGTGAGATGAGTGCAATTGTGTGGTAGTTTGAGCATTCTTTGGCATTGCCTTTCTTTGGGATTGGAATGAAAACTGACCTTTTCCAGTCCTGTGGCCACTGCTGAGTTTTCCAAATTTGCTGGCATATTGAGTGCAGCACTTTCACAGCATCATCTTTCAGGATTTGAAACAGCTCCACTGGAATTCCATCACCTCCACTAGCTTTGTTCATAGTGATGCTTTCTAAGGCCCACTTGACTTCATATTCCAAGATGTCTGGCTCTAGATTAGTGATCACATCATCATGATTATCTGGCTCATGAAGATCTTTTTGTACAGTTCTTCACTTCATGGCAAATAGATGGGGAAACAGTGGCAAACTTTATTTTAGGGGGCTCCAAATCACTGTAGATAGTGACTGCGACCATGAAATTAAAAGATCCTTGCTCCTTGGAAGAAAAGCTATGACCACCCTAGACAGCATATTAAAAAGCAGAGACAATATACTGCCAACAAAGCTCTGTCTAGTCAAGGCTATGATTTTTCCAGTAGTCACATATGGATGTGAGAGTTGAACTACAAAGAAAGCTGAGTGCCAAAGAATTGATGGTTTTGAACTGTGGTGTTGGAGAAGACTCTTGAAGGTCCATC
This sequence comes from Nanger dama, assembly GCA_917880005.1. NCBI lineage: Eukaryota > Metazoa > Chordata > Mammalia > Artiodactyla > Bovidae > Nanger > Nanger dama. Next base: position 192,779 of record CAKJTW010000118.1, on the reverse strand, counting down.
CTAAAGGAGATCAGTCTTGAATAATCATTGGAAGGACTGGTGTTGAATTGAAACTCCAATACTTGGCCACCTGATGAGAAGAAGTGACTCATTTGAAAAGACCCTGATGTTGGAAAAGATTGAAGGCGGGAGGAAAAGGGGACAACAGAAGATGAGATGGTTGGATGGCATCACCAACTCAATGGACATGAGTTTGAGTGAACTCCGGGAGTTGGTGATGGACAGGGTGGTCTGGCATGTGGTCCATATGGTCACAAAGAGTCGGGCATGACTGAATGACTGAACTCAACTGAATGCATATATATGGAGTCTAGAAAAATGGTACTGAAGAATTTATTTGCAGGGCAGCAATGGAGGAAACAGACACAGAGAACAGACTTATGGACATGGGGAGAGGGGAGGAGAGGGTGAGATGTATGGAAAGAGTAACATGGACTTACATTACCATATGTAAAATAGACAGCCAACGTAAATGTGCTGTATTGCTCAGGAAGCTCAAACGGGCTCTGTATCAACCTAGAGAGGTGGTGGGATGGGAAGGGAGATGGGAGGGAGTTTCAAAAGGGAGGGGATATATGTACACCTATGGCTGATTCATGCTGAGGTTTGACAGAAAAAAAAATTCTGTAAAGCAATTATCCTTCAAGAAAAAAATAAATAATATTTTTTTTAAAAAGCCCACGCCTTTTCTGGTGTGCAGAGTCATCTCTGACTGTGCGACTGCCTGGACTGTAGCCCTCCCACCACCCCACCACCCGCCGGCTCTTCTGTCCATGGCATTTTCCAGGCAAGAATGCAGCAGGTTGCCATCTCCTGTTCCCGGTGCTCTTCCCTACTTATGGATGGAAGCCTGGTCTCCTGTATATCCTGCACTGGCAGGCAGATTCTTCACCACTGTGCCACGTGGGAAGCCCTGCCTTTTCCAGGGTTTCATATACATAGAATCATGCAGTACATAGTCTTGCGTTTAATTCTTTCTCTTATAGTGTTTTGAGATTCATTCGTATGTCATTCCTTTTGGCAGCTGAGTAGAATTCCATAGTACAGTTTAGTTATCTGTTCACCAGTCGATGGACATTTGAGTTGCCTGTAGCTTTTTATTTTTGTGACTAAACTACTAAGACCATTCACATACAAGTCTTCACATAAACGTAGTTTTCATTTCTCTTGGATAAATACCTAGGAATAGGACTGCTGGCCTGTATGGGGTGGATGGGTGTGTGCACATGCATGCATGTGAAGAATATGCTTAACCTTATAAAATCCTACCATACTGTTTTTTAAAGGGGCTACACCAGTTTTCATTCCCGTCAGCAACCGATGGGCTTCCCAAGTAGTGCCAGTGGTCAAGAATCTGCATGCCAATGCAGGAGACTCTAGAAATATGGATTCAATCCCTGGGTCAGGAAGGTTCCCTAGAGTAGGAAATGGCAACCCACTCCAGTATGTTGCCTAGAAAATTCCACGGACAGAGGAGCCTGGTGGGCTACAGTCCATGGGGTCACAGGGAGTCTGGACACGACTGTGTGCACACGCACACACACTCAGCAGCACATGGGGTTTCAGCTGTCCCTCGCCCTAGCAACACCTATGCCAGTCTCTAATTCCAGTGATTCTAGTCTGTATGCAACGGTATCTTATTATGGTTTTAATTTGCATTTATCTAGTGATTACTGATTCTGAGCACTTTTTATGGACTTATTGGACATTGATATATATCTGGTGAAGAGAGCCCAGCAAATGTCATTTAGGCACTTATTAAATAACTGCTGTGTGCTGAGTGCTATCTAGATGCTGGAGATTTTTACAAGTGGGCTGGCTGTTAGAGACTTTACTGAGAGTCTGAGAGAAGCCTAAGAGTTGAGAGCCCACGAGGGAAGGCAAGCAATAACACTGCCTGTGTAGAGCTACTCCATAGTCCACGGGAAAGAAAGTTCCCAGAGCACCACATTCTCATATTTCCTCCTGGGTGGCCCTCGGTTAACCCTGCTCCCCAACTTCCAGGATCACGCCCTGGCCAGAATGCTTCCATCCTCTGAAACCTGCCTTATCAAATGTCCCTGTCTCCCAGGAAACCCCACTCTCCACCCATGGAGGCTGTTGTCTTCCCTTTCATTCCCTCTCTCCCAGCAGTACATTTCCTGGAATCTGGGTTCTTCAGGCCAAACTTGAATCCTTGGCAGAGCAGCCCCCTGTGGCATTCAGCACTTTGCTCCCTTGGGTGATGGTGCTCACTGTGAAGCAGGCTCCGTCCGGGGCTCCCCAATTCCAGCTGTTCGGATTGTCTATACCTCGTCTTTATCACACACACATCCTCCTTCCCCAAAACAAACCTTCCTTCTTAAACAGTCCATCAAGCCCCGTAAAGAAGAATGAAATAGTTTCCCGAGCCGCCTCTTCATTTCTGAGCATCCTCACCCACAGTAATACTAATAACTCACAAGACAGTGAAGAACGGTATTCACTCCCTTCCTTCCCCTTCCCCACCCACCACCTGGCCCCACCTCGGATGTCACCCCTGAAAGTCTGCTATCCAAAGGGAAGCCATGGTGAGACTGTGCGCTTCTTCTTGGCTGGGCCCTTAGCTCACGAAGATTGGTCCAATGCTCTGAGGTGATTAGGTCTTGGACAAGGATGCACCCGCTCCCTGCCCTCCAGGTGTTAGGGAGAGAGGGAAGGGGCATCCCTGGCACAGGATTGCAGGTGGAGCTCCTCTGGGGCCACTCCAGAAGCAAAGGGCGCTGGGAGTCAGAGCTAGAGCATCCCACCCAGGCCTCTCCCCCTGTGTGCTCCCTGTGCCCAAGCTGGGAGCCCCCTCCTCTGAGCTTCGAACCCTGGCTGTGGTTGTCCTGAGCAGGAGGGGGCAAAGGGGGCACTCAGGGAGGCCTCTGACCCCAAGTACCCAGCCTTCTCAACAGACACTCCCCAGCCTCGTGCCTAGAAAATCCACGCCGGGCGGAATGGAATCCTCCTCTGGGCCCCGGAGCAGGCAGGGCTGCTGTGGACAGTTACTGACTGGTCTGAGGAGTTGGGCGGGGGGACGGGGGGGTGGGCTGTGGCAAGCCCTCTGGCCCTCAGGGTCCGCCAAGGAGCGCAGCCAGTGCCACCCAAGGTGGGTCCTGGCTCCAGTTTCTCCCACAGCCTGGGGACAGCAAGTGGCCTTCCAGGCTAAGGAGGCCTCACAGGGGCCCGAGCTCACAGGTCCTGCTGCTTCCTGTGAGGCCGCAAGAGAGGGTGTGAGATCTGAGAAGGTCTGGGACCAGGAAGCAGGCTCGCCTCACTCCACAGGGAGCTGGCGGTGGAGTCCCTGCGGGTCGTGTCCTTAACGCTGTCCCTAGGCAAGTCCACACCCCCCACCCCAAAGGCAAGCCAGCCCTGGGGAAGCAGGGCTAACGATGCAGCTAAGGACTCCTGAACAACAAGAAAAGAGACCTGGAACCAGGGCCTCGGGAATGGGAGAGGGAGGAGGAAGGGGTGGGAGGCCAGCCTGGAGCCCCCAGTTCTGGGAGCTGGCTTGCAGGGGTTGGGGGAAGTGTCTGTAACCTGAATTCCCTCTAAGCTCCTCAGAGTCATGAAAGGATTAGAGAAAAAGGCAGGGGACATTTTTTTTTAATTGTCATTCATAACAAAAGATAATTGATTAAATATCAATAACTCGAGAAAATAACAGCTGAGAAAGTGTTTGAAACATAAAAGCCTGGCAGGAGATGCTTCTGAAATCAGCAGTGTCTGAAAGAATGAATGAGATAGCTGCGGCCATGACTCACCCCAGGAGAGAAAGTCCACAAAGCAAGGTGGCTTCCAGCCCCACCTCCCCTTGCCCGGGAGGCGAACATTCCTAGAGACAAAGGCCCACAGAGGTAGAGGCACGACCCCTGAGCTGCACATCCAGAATGTAGGCCAGCCAGAGAGACGGGCCGGGAGGCAGGCACCAGGAGAGAAGTGGCCGGAGCCTGGGGACAGCCTCCCCAGGCCTGGGGCCCCAACAGGCTCAGAAGAGCGGGCATCAGTCTGTACGGCCAGCCAGGCACCTCACTGTGTACTCCAGCATCGAAACTTCAAGGTAACTGACATCATTCTGTGAAACCTGAGGGGCCTGCCTAGAAGGTGTTGTCCCCTCCTCTCCAAGTGAACCTGGAGAGAAAACCTTTCATCTGTTCCTAAACTTGCTAGGATCACTTCTGCCCCGGGACCTTGGGAACTTGCACGTCCTTTCAGCTGAATAACACTGATGCCCCAGATATTCACATGGCGTGGTCCTTGCCATTGTCTGGGTCTCAGACACGGTGAAAGTAAACTCCATCTGGAAGTTTCCTGGCGATCCAGTGGTTAAGACTGTGCACTTCCAGTGCAGGGGCATGGGTTCCATCCTTGGTTGGGGAGCTCAGATCCCACAGGCCAAAAAAATAAACAAAAAAGTAAGCCACCTGTGAACTCTCCAGCCTGTTATCTTGATTTTCTTCAAAGCACTCATCACTCTTTGGAAGTAATTTTTTATTCACACTTGCCTTTTTGTTTTCTGTCTTCTCTCCCACACAATCACCCCCAGAAAGTGAGTTCCTTGATACAGGTCGACTTGCTCAGCCCTGAATCCGTATATTTACTTCCACACTGTCAGACACACACAGTACTCACTGCTGCTGCTAAGTCGCTTCAGTCGTGTCCGACTCTGTGCGACCCCAGGGACGGCAGCCCACCAGGCTCCCCCGTCTCTGGGATTCTCCAGGCAAGAACACTGGAGGGGGTGCCACTTCCTTCTCCAGTGCAGGAAAGTGAAAAGTGAAAGTGAAGTCGCTCAGTCGTGTCCTACTCCCAGCGACCCCATGGACTGCAGCCCACCAGGCTCCTCCATCCATGGGGTTTTCCAGTCAAGAGTATTTGCCAAATGCTGAATAGATTATGCTGTTAGTAAAATGGCTTTTTCCTAAGGGCTCTTAATAATATGGTTTAATTATACCACAAGTTTAAATGAAAAACCGAAAGTAAGGTGTTACGTAGACAGTACGATCTTAGTCATGCTAAGTGTCTCCTGTGCGAGTGTGTGAATAAGTCCAGCAGTTTCAAGGTTTCAGACGTGATCTCGGAGTTGGGGTCATGGGACATTTCCTCTGCTTCTTTGTACTTCATTGTGATTTAGATGTATTTCTCAATAAATAATAGTTTTTCAATCAAAAAAGTTAGAAGTTGGAGGAGGAGGCGCCCTCCTGGGGGAAGCACACTATTGAAGCCTTGCTGGTAAATGCCCTGCATGGGCACTTCCACCCCATTCTCGTGGAACTGTGTCCATCAGGGTCACAATGAGACTGACATTTGGGTGAGCTCCCCAAATCAGCAGTGACCAGCTGTCACTTTACCTGTAACCAGCCCTGTGATTTTCATCCATTCTGGCTTTAATTCTTGTCTATTTCACCAAGAAAGTAAGGGATTGGAATCAAATAAGCTCAAATACGGGCTTCCCTTGTGGCTCAGCTGGTAAAAATCTGCCTGCAATGCAGGAGACCCAGTTTCATCCCTGGGTCAGGAAGATCCGCTGGAGAAGGGAAAGGCTATCTGCTCCAGTATTCTGGCCTGGAGAATTCCATGGACTGTTGGTCCATGGGGTCACAAAGTGTCAGACATGACTGAGCGGCTTTCACATTCAAGTTCAAACACTGGTTCCAATAATTATCCCTAAAGACAAACCCTTTTAGAAATGCCCCACAGAATGTCGAGGCAGAGCCAGGATTCCACCAATATTCCCACAAAGGAGGGTCTCCCAGGACCTGGGGACCTGACGGAGAGACCTTGAAACCATGAAGATGCATACAGAGTAACTGGGGCGCCTTCCTGGAGTGGGGGTTTGTGGCTTCCATCTTATTTGCACAGGGGAGGGCTGTTCTCAAACGAAGGGCAAGAGTCAGCTGCTGTCAGAGTCCCCAGCAAGCCCTTTCCAGAAAAGTCTGGTTAACTAGTGTCCAAAGTCAGCCTCTGAGTGCCCGAAAGCGCGAGGATGGCACACATGTGACTCGTGGCTTCTTGCCAGCGTAGGTGTCACCAGGAGAGCAGGCTGGCAAGTGCCAAGCTCCGGGGGCGCACCTCCTCCCCGTGCCCAGCCCTCCACAGAGCTTACCAGCCACACCTGCCGGATGAGTTGAAGCGCACAGCTTCTGTCTGAATGATATAAAGCCTGAGCTTTCCCCCAGTGCTATGCCAGCCTACCACTCCCGCGTGGCCTGTGGTCTCCCACTGGCTTGTGGGTCCCTTCTTGGGGAGCCTCCTCTGATCTGTGTTCCACGGTGTCTTGCCAGGGGGCATGCGGATACCCGTCAGCTTCCTCCCGGCGGCACTTCAGTAAGAACTGTGTAGCTTGGGTGAGCAGCATCTCCTCCCCGCTACAACACAAGCTCCAGGCAGGCAGGAGCCAGTTCCACCGCCTCCTCCATACGCACGGTGACTCTCGGCTGAACTGAGCCAAGGTCCAGAACCACAGAGGCGGACGCTGTGGACGGCCACCCAAATTCTGCTCCGCAGGACTGTCGGTCCTTGTTGGCTCCCGGCTACACTCCTCTCTGGGGAGGCTTAAACACAGGGGCTTGCCTCACTCCGTGGGAGGATCCAGGAGGCCACGTGTGAGTTGGGGATACAGACCCTCTTTCCTAGGGGCTGCCGCCTGATACAGATGCTGCCGGGAGGGGCCTGAGGAAGTGCTTGGTAACCGAGAGTCTGAAGCTGAGCCAAACTGGCCAGCTGAACTGAAACGGCCACAACTTTCACAGAAGGAAGAGCTGAGCGCCTGATGCCCTGTGAGAAATCACCCCAGCGCTGCAGGTGGGAGTCCAGCAGGGGGCGCTACCTGCAGCACTTGAAAGGACCCCGAATGCCTTGGTGGTGGTGGGCTGCCAGGACCGTGGATAAAGGCCATGAAGCCCGGGGCTGAGAGTCAGAGGACCTCCTTGGCAGGCTGTAAAGAAACTAAACTCTGTCTCTTGAAGCCAAAGGTCAGAAATAGCCGGGGCTCTGGTTCAAGAATCATTTTAAGGGCTCCAGAGAAGGTTGGTTTCTCAGCTCCAGGAAGTCTGGTGTGCCAAGAGGAAGGGTCCGATTCGGGGTGGAGTGGGACTGAGATTTTGAAGACGAAGATATCTGGATTGATGTGGTCAAATATCGAAAATCCTGGATTCCCCCAGAAACTTCCGCTCTTACAGAAGTGGCCCATTCCTCCCTGCCAAGGGCTAGCGTTTCCCCTTTTCTCAAGGACAACACAGAGGTCACTGCATGAAAGACAAAACACGTCTCTCTCGGGGTCTTCCCCATTAGCCCCCTGCTGGCCCCAGACCACTCACTAGGGTCAAATCACATCTCCGATCTGGGCCTGCTGGGCCTGCTAAGGGAGGAAGCGGCTAGACCCCAGAGGAGTGGCAGGACCCAGCAGAGCCTGGAGACCGCACGTGGGACTCATCCCAGCATGCGCTCCGCAGGGAACGGGATGAAGAGCTGGATGCGGGAGAGCTGGTCAAGACAGGAGGACTTTCCCAACATAGGATTTATGACCCTGGCAAGGGCCCTGGGAGATGGAACCAACCATGTTAGCTCTTTGTATGGCTCTTGAAAACTTACACAAAGCCGTGGCCTTCACTAAATGAAGGAAAACCACCAGCCCTGCCACAGGAGATGGTGAAGGAAAGGGTTGAAGGGCTCAGAGAAGTAGGCCTGCTAGAGTCGATAAAGGCCAGGAAACCCACCAGCTGACTTGCTTCCACGGAAGGTCCTGGCGGAACCCTTTTTTTTTTTACTTTATTTTGCTTTACAATACTGTATTGGTTTTGCCATACATTGACATGAATCAGCCACAGGTGCACATGAGTTCCCAATCCTGAACCCCCTCCCACCTCCCACCCCATATTATCTCTCTGGATCATCCCCGTGCACCAGCCCCAAGCATCCTGTATCCTGTATCGAACATAGACTGGCGCTTCGTTTCTTACATGATAGTATACATGTTTCAATGCCATTCTCCCGAATCATCCCACCTTCTCCTTCTCCCACAGAGTCCAAAAGTCTGTTCTAAACATCTATGTCTCTTTTGCTGTCTTGCATACAGGGTTATCATTACCATCTTTCTAAATTCCATATATATGTGTCAGTATTGTCCATGAGCAGATGAATGGATAAAAAAGCTGTGGAACATATACACAATGGAGTATTGCTAAGTCACTTCAGTAGTGTTCGACTCTGTGTGACCCCATAGACAGCAGCCCACCAGGCTCCCCCGTCCCTGGGATTCTCCAGGCAAGAACACTGGAGTGGGGTGCCATTTCCTTCTCCAGTGCAGGAAAGTGAAGAGTGAAAGGGAAGTCACTCAGTCGTGTCTGACTCTTAGTGACCCCATGGACTGCAGCCCACCAGGCTCCTCCATCCATGGGATTCTCCAGGCAAGAGTACTGGAGTGGGGTGCCATTGCCTTCTCCGCCATTAAAAAGAATACATTTGAATCAGTTCTAATGAGGTGGATGAAACTGGAGCCTATTATACAGAGTGAAGTAAGCCAGAAAGGAACTCTTTTTTTTAAATTAACTTGTTTGTTTGCTTATTTATTTTGGCTGTACTGGGTCCTAGTTGAGGCCTGCGAGATCTTTTAGCTGCAGCATGCAAACTCTTAGCTGTGGCGTGTGGCCTCTAGCTCCCTGTTGTTGCTCAGTTGCTCAGTTGTGTCTGACTCTTTGCAACCCCATGGACTGCAGCATGCCAGGCTTCCCTGCCCTTCACTATCTTCCAGAATTTGGTCAAAATCATGTCCATTGAGCCGGTGATACCATCCAACCATCTCATCCTCTGTCGTCCCCTTCTCCTCTTGCCTTCAATCTTTCCCAGCATCAGGGTCTTTTCTAGTGGGTCAGCTCTTTGCATCAGGTGGCCAAAGTATTGGAGCTTCAGCTTTAGCATCAGTCCTTCCAATGAATATTCAGGGCTTATTTCCTTTAGGATGGACTGGTTGGATCTCTCTGTAGTTCAAAGGACTCTCAGAAGTCTTCTCTAGCACCACAGTTTGAAAGTATCAATTATTTGGCACTCAGCCTTCTTTATGGTCCAACTCTCACATCTGTGCATGACTACTAGAAAAACCACAGCTTTGACTGGACGTGTATTTGTCAGCAAAACGATGTCTCTGCTTTTTAGTATGCTGTCTGGGTTTGTCATAGCTTTGTCTGACCAGGGATCAGACCTGGGTCCCTTGCACTGGGAGCGTGGGGTCTTAGCCACTGGACTACCAGGGAAGTCCCAGGATCACCTCTTTTACCGCAGCAATGGCTGGTGAGGCATGTACTCAGCTGTGGCAGGAGATGCTGTTGTAAGTCTGGGCTCCCTGCTAACAAAGGGGATGCTGGGTTCTCGGAACAATAGACGCCAGGTAGCGATGCTGAAAGATTAGAGAAAAGGCAGATACATTACAGTCAAGAGCGACAACGCTGGGGTGGCAGCCAGGAGGAGCTGACGTGCAGACAGCTATGCAAATGGCTAGCGGAGCACAGCGCTCCTGGGGGCCAGACGGACGGGCAGGCAACGGGGTTTAGGCAACCAAAGAAAGGGAACCCAGAGGCTTAGAGTATCCGCCCCCAACAAAATGCCTCAGTCCCTTCCTTTTCAGACTTGGACCCCACTGACTGACGGAAAGCCCCGATTCCCGTCACTGCCACTGTACACAGTTGCAGTCCTAAGCGGTCTTTCTCCAGACGGACCTAAGTTCACTCATCCAGCTAATGTTACACTGGGGGAGGATATATATATAGGGCCAGGGGACCTGAAGCACCATCTTGACCCCTATTAGAATGAGGCATTCAGGGTCAGTGATAAACAGAGTCTGGACCAAGGTTTGCTTAGGTTAGGTTTAGGTCTGTTCAGATTTTGTGAGGTCCTCTGAATCTATTGACCCAGCTGGTCATCATTTCCCAGGCTCTTAAATGTGCAGAAGAAATGGACATATCACCAGGTGGGATAAGCCCTGTGTTGGCCAGGTCCTTAGACTGTGGAACAGGAGCCACAGCAGTGAGGAAGGCTGCGTGGGAGGCCCCCATACGGCCCCTCCCCAAACTGAGACACGAGGGTGGATCCAAAGGATGCTGTATACTGGCGTGAGTGAGCGGTCATATGAATGGGTCCTACCCCACTCTTAAAATGGATCATCTTCCCCATCACATATCCATTCATCAGTCTGGCTCCTATAAAATTCAGATGGATCCTGGATAATGACAGTGGGCGACTGCAAACCCAAGCAAGCAGTGGCCCCAGTCGTGGTGTCTTTGCTAGAGCAGGTCAGCACGTTCTCAGATCCACGGTCCACACTTTTCCATCCCTACTAAGAAGAAGGACCAGTTCACATTCATTTAGGAAGGACAAGAGGACACACTGATGGTCTTGCCCTGGGGTTATGTTAACCCTTTCCCTCTGCTGAACATGGTCTGGCCTGTCTGGGCACTCAGTATGACATCAGAGTGGTCCAGCATATTGATGATATTGTATTAATTAAGCTGGATGAGCAAGAGGAAAATACATCAGAGACTTTGGTAAGATCTGCCTGCTGCAGAGGGTGGGGGAGAAATCGTGGGATGATTCAGGATACTGAAATGCCAGCATTTAAGAGTCCAGTGCTTCAGAGCATAGCAAACGTCTGCTCCAAAAGAAAGGACAGATACTCTTCTCGTACTCTGCACCACTAGCAAGGACCCGCAATGCCTGGCAGCCTCTTTGGATGCTGGAGGCAGCACGGGCCACACGCGGGAATAATGCCTGAATAAATTTGCCAACAAAGGCCCGTCTAGTCAAAGCTATGGTTTTTCCTGTAGTCACAGATGGAAATGAGACTTGGACCATAAAGAAGACTGATTTGCTGAAGAATCTGTTTTTGAATTGTGGTGCTAGAGAAGAACTCTTGAGAGTCTCTTGACAGCAAGGAGATCAAACTAATCAATACTAAAGGAAATCAACCCTGAGTATTCATTGAAAGGGCTAACACCAAAGCTCCAATACTTTGACCACCTGATGCAAAGGGCCGACTCATTGAAAAAGACCCTGATGCTGGGAAAGACTGAAGGCAGGAGGAGAATAGGGCGACAAAGGATGAGATGATTGGATGGCATCACCGACTCAATGGACATGAACTTGGACAAAGTGGGAGTGAGTGAAGGACGGGGAGAAGCTGCAGTCCTTGGGGGTCACAAAGAGTCAGACACGACTAAGCAACAACAGAAACAAGGTTTACCCAGTGGCCCTGGGAAGCCGCAGCACAGCTCTGAGTGGCCCCAGAACCGAAGAATCCTGCCAGATGCGGGCTGCGGGATAGCCACCCTTACCACTGACGCCATGCAATCTGGAAGCTTCTGTGGCTATAGAGGTATGCTGGGAAAAGAAGCCATGTTCCTTTAAAGCATTCAGCATGGTCCAGTCTCTCAGTCGTGTCCAACTCTTTGCGACCCCATGGACTGCAGCACACCAGGCCTCCTGGTCCTTGAGCAACTCCCCGGAGTTCATTCAAAGCCATGTCCATCACATCGGGGATGCCATCCAGCCATCTCATCCTCTGTCGTCCCCTTCTCCTCCTACCCTCAATCTTTCCCAGCATCAGACTCTTTTCCAATAAGTCAGCTCTTCGCCTCAGGTGGCCAAAGTATTGAGCTTCAGCTTCAGCATCAGTCCTTCCAATGAATATTCAGGACTGATTTCCTTTAGGATGGACTAAGTCTGTGGTAATATTATGACAGGCCCCTGAAGGAGGAGCACAAAAGCCCAGGGCTCTGGAGCATGGCCACAGGCTACCTGCAGCCAAAGCCAGCGGCTGCCGGCGTGCCTCTGTGCCCCAGCAGAGATGGAGCACCTGAGCACAAAATGCCAAGCGGTCACCATGCCACCAGACCCTGCAAGTCAGACAGTCAGGCACAGCCAACAGCAAGCCCTGGAAGAAGAAAGTGGTGCCTCAGGAGAGGCACAAGCAAGGCCACAGGGCAGAAGTAAACCACATAAGGGACTTGCCTGGCCATCCAGTTGTTGAGAATCTGCCTTGCAGTACAGGGACTTGAGTTCAAGCCCTGATCAGGGAACAAAGCTTCAGGGCAAGTAAGCTCGTGTGACGCAACTCCTGAGCCCGCATCCCACAACTGAAAGTCCCTGTGCCCCAAAAACGATCCCCATGATGCAACTAAGACGTGACGCGGATAAACAAACAAATAAGCAATATTTTTAAAAAAGTAAACCACCTAAACCCAGACCATCCATCACCCACCGCTCTTGTCCCCATTGCCATACCTCAGCTACGCTTGTTGCCGTGTTGGGTTGGGGGTGGCTCCATCCACAGAGGAGGATGGGAGCTGCGTTTCCAACAGGAACGGGTTGGCAGAAGGTGCCTGAGAAAGCAGCTACCGCACTCCAGCCTGACTCAGTTGTCTCTGAAAGGCAGAGGTGAAAGGAAGTCGCCCCAGACTCCCAGGTAGGAGACACTTGGTGCATTCGTTCACTGTTGCTGCTGTGACACATTTCCACAAACGGTAAAGCAATGTAAGTTTGAAAGTGAAAGTGAAGTCGCTCAGTCGCATCACTTCGAGAACCCATGGACTATCCAGGCTCCTCTGGACACGGAATTTTCCAGGCAAGAGTACGGGAGTGGGTTGCCATTTCCTTCTCCAGGGGATCTTCCCGATGCAGGGACTGAACCCAGGTCTCCCGCATTGAAGGCAGACGCTTTACTCTCTGAGCCTCCAGGGAAGTTTAGCACCATACAATCCTGGAGGTTAGAAATCCCAAATGGGCCTCGCTGGGCTAAAATCCAGGTGCTGTGAGGGCTGTGTTCTTTCTGGAGACTCGGGAGAATCCACTTCCTGACTTTTCCAGCTCCTAGAAGCCGCCTGGGCTTGTTGGCTGGTGACTCTTTCCAGCCGTCACATCATTTCAACCTCTGCTTCCGTCGTCACACCTTCTCTGACTTTGACTCTCCTGCCTCCACGTCTGACTTTTAAGGACACTGATGATGAAGTTGGTGCTCCCCCAGGAGGCTTGGTCGTAAAGAACCTGCCTGCCAATGCAGGAGATGCTACACTGATCCCTGGTTCGATCCCTAGGTCGGGAGGATCCCCTGGAGGAGGGCATGGCAACCCACTCCAGTATTTTGCATGGAGAATCCCGTGCAGAGAGGAGCCTGGCGGGCTACAGACACGAGGAGTTGGGCGTGACTGAAGTGACTTAACATGCACACACATGATTCAGCTGAGCCTGCCCAGGTAACTCGAGATCTCCCTCTCATCTCAAAATCCTCAACTGATATGTGCCAGCCTGGATGGGAGGGGAGTTTTGGGGAGAATGGATACCTATATATGTACGCCTGAGTTCCTTCACCGTTCACCTGAAGCTATCAGTTCAGTTCAATTCAGTCGCTCAGTCGTGTCCGACTCTTTAATCAGCTATGCTCCAATATGAAATAAAAAGTTTAAAATAATAAATAAAAGTCATGCTTGGGAAAAATCCTCAGCATAAGAATCTGCACAGTCCCTTCGGCCATGAGCGTATTCAGAGGCTCTAGGGGTCGGGACGTGAAAATCTTTAAAGACCATGATTCTCTCACCACCCTCGGGAGCATACTCAGCCATTAATTGTGTGTAGAGAGGGAAGTGACCTGACTTTATTCAAACCCATGGACAGTGACTAAAGGCTTGGCTGCCACTAGTCTGAGCCTGGAAGGATTTGAAGATTGAGGGCAAGGAGTTTTGTGGAGGGAAGTGTGTGTCGATCGCCCCTGGTGAGTGTCATGACGTGAAGACCTTTGTCTCCCACACTGACACCCAGCAGAAAACACCCGCCAGGAACAGGCAGTGACCAACCCAGTACACAAATGGTGTGACCAGTTGAAGTTGACACGCCCCTGCCATCAGCCATTCGGAAGTCAGCCGCAGCGGTGGGAAACAGGATGGCCTGGGCCCAGACACACGAGCTCCCGCCCGTCGAGGCTGGACCAGCCAGCCTTTGCTGAGGCTCAGCGACAGCACCAGGAGCCGGAGCTGGCCCCCACCCTCTCACCATCCCTGGAGGAGTCTCACAGGCCACTCGGTGGAAAGCGGGTCACTCCGGACTTTTTGGCCATGTGAATTATGAAACCCAGGCCACCATTCTGCATAGTCTACACCACACACATTTGCGGGATAAGAAAAAACCAACAAAACAAAGCTGCTCGGGGCTGCCTCTCCCGAGAGACCTTCAACTCCCACATCCGCTGGTCCCCACAGCCCACTCATCCAGCCCCTTTCTCGGGCCACATTCTGGGGTTCCTTTTTTTATGGCTGAGCCCTGTGGCATGTGGGATCATCATTCCTCTACCAGGGATCAAGCCCATGCTCCCTGCATTGGAAGCGTGGAATCCTGACCACTGGACTGCCAGGAAGCCCCCTGGGGACCATTTTGATGATCAAACATCAGAGGCCCTTAGCCCCTCCTCCACCGTGCCTGAGCCCCTCCCCACCAACCTGTCTTTCTCCTTGACTTTGTCCATCACGCTGGTCTCTGATCCCCCAAACAAGCCTGTTTACCACTTCTAAACAAGGTTTGATATGCCCTTTATTCTGATGTGCTCGCCTACAAATCAAATCAACACTGAAAGAACAAAAACAGCCAGAGAAACAGGAACATAACGTTCACACTAATTCCCACGATATTCACTGCATGGCCAAGAAAAAGCCGAGACAGAGACCCAGGGATGATGTGTTCCTTCAGAAAGGCAGTGTACAGCTCACGGTGTAGACGTTAGTCTTGTCCTTTCGCTTTGTTCAGTGCAAACAGATGAATTTTATGTGTGCCCAACAGCTGTTAGAGATGTAAGACAGGGAAGAGGAGGCATGATGCCAGCTGCGGGAAGAAAGCGGGGCTGGCCCGGCTGAGGCTCCTGGTAGGTCCATGCACATGGGATAGTTCAAGAGTTAAGCGACTGTTTTTATTGCAAGTGCAATGACATTTTACAGACGGACTAAAACCAGTTCCACTTTCTGGGACTTAGCAGGCTCTCGGCAAATGCTGAGTGCCCTGGGCTTGTCTTTCCTTGAGGCTCTCTGCCATGTGCAAGAGCGGAGCCTGGTGCCTGTGAGGCGTCCACCACCACCAAGAATGGGGGCAGTCACAGGCCTGAATCGCAGGTACCAGCACAGAGTGATGTTTTCAGGGTATTTCCATTGCACCCTGTCAACTTTAGGTCTTAAGAGAGGGCTTACATTATCACTGAGAAAGAGGAAACCAGAGTCTTACCAATTTTCCAGAAAGAAAGGAAGTGAGGTTTACAGGAGAGCCATGGCCAAGCTTCCTTCCCACCTGCTAAGCCCCCAGCACTTCTCTGAAAAACAACTTGGCCTGCTGGAGATGCATTTCAGGTCTCCCACACAAACAGAACAAAGGCTTCGTCAGCTGCAAGAAGGTGGTTGTCGAAAATGGGTCAGTCTTTTGATGCTGGTGAGTCTTTTGATGCTGGTGAAAGATGCTAGTCCCTGGTGACAGGCATACACACCCTCGTGCACACGCATGTACAGACACACACACACTAGGCCATGCAGCTAGAGGCCCACACTCACCAGGGATGGACATGTTTCTTCCCGGAATCACTTGGCTTAGCCTGAGAACCCTCCGAGGACCTGGAAGGACAATTCCCAGTAACAGGAGCTCCATGTACAAGCCTTCAGGGAGCTCCTTTATTGACCAGCTAAGGGCGTGTAGAGGAGTGTTCATCTCTGGACTGACGCAGATGTGGCCTGAAACCTTGGTGACCTGAATATCGAGGGGAGGGAGGGGAATATTGAGGGGAAGATTGGAGACAAAAGAGTTCAACAGAAACAAAGCAAGAAGCTTTGGTAGGATGAAGTGGAGCTCATCTTTGGAAAAACAGGGAGTGAGTTTCAAGCAGATTTGAGTACAGGGCTTCCCTTGTGGCTCAGCTAGTAAAGAATCTGCCTGCAACGTGGGAGACCTGGGTTCAATCCCTGGGTTGGGACGATCCCCTGAAGCAGGGAAAGGCTACCCACTCCAGTATTCTGGCCTGGAGAACTCCTTGTACTATACAGTCCTTGGGGTCACAAAGAGTTGGACAAAACTGAGCGACTTTCACTTCACTTAGACCTACAGACCAAGCAGGCGCAAACTTTGTCCCTTGGAATAAAAAGCCCCCATGGTCCCAGGCAGGGATGTCATCCAGTTTTTCCTGAATGGGGCCATTGGACTGTAAGTTCTGAGTGTGAGAAGAACCCTGAGGTCCTGAGAAGTGAGGATGGAGAAAAGGGCAGGAGAGGAAATCGGGGACAAGTGGTGGGTGTGGGCACAGTGTCCCTGAAAGAGGACAGGCAGAGGTGAGAGCTGGAGATGGTGGAGACTTCCTGCATGAGGCGATGCCCAGGATTCAAGTCAGCACACACCCAGCTCCAACCATGTCTTTTCTGGGCTTGATGTCCCCACCCAGAGGACACCCAGGGCCGTCTTCATGGATCGAAGAACACGAGCAGACAGCACATGTTCAAACACGGGACCTGTGGGCATCAGAGGAGGAAGAGGCAGCAGAGTGGCCCAGAGGCACGCCGAAGCCTCAGGGGTCTAGCTGTGAGCAGGCGGCACACAGGGGTAGGGGTGCGCAAGCTCAGCACTCCCTGACTCTGCTCCAGGAGGAGCCTCTTGCCAGATCTCTGCCTTCGCTCCCCAGATCTCAGTCATGACAGGTGCATGGTCTTTTTAATTGAAGTAGAGTTGATTTATCAGCTCTATTAATAGCCTCAGGTATGCAGATGGCACCACCCTTATGGCAGAAAGCGAAGAAGAAGTAAAGAGCCTCTTGATGAAAGTGAAAGAGGGGAGTGAAAAAGTGGGCCTAAAACTCAACATTCAGGAAAGTAAGGTCATGGCATCTGGTCCCATCACTTCGTGGCAAAGAGAAGGGGAAACAATGGAAACAGTGACAGACTTTATTTTGCTGGAGGGGCTCCAAAATCACTGCAGATGGTGACTGCAGCCATGGAATTAAAAAATGCTTGCTCCTTGGAAGAAAAGCTATGACCAGCCTAGACAACATATTAAAAAGCAGAGACATTACTTTGCCAACATAGGTCCATCTAGTCAAAGCTATGGTTTTTCTAGTAGTCATGTATGGATGTGAGAGTTGGACTGTGAAGAAGACTGAGCACCGAAGAATTGATGGTTTTGAACTGTGGTGTTGGAGAAGACTCTTGAGAGTCCCTTGGACTGCAAGGAGATCCAACCAGTCCATTCTGAAGGAGATAAACCCTGGGATTTCTTTGGAAGGAATGATACTAAAGCTGAAACTCCAGTACTTTGGCCATCTCATGTGAAGAGTTGAGTCATTGGAAAAGACTCTGATGCTGGGAGGGATTGGGGGCAGGAGGAGAAGGGGACGACAGAGGATGAGATGGCTGGATGGCATCACGGACTCGATGGACGTGAATCTGAGTGAACTCCGGAGTTGGTGCTAGACAGGGAGGCCTGGCGTGCTGCGATTCATGGGGTCGCAAAGAGTCGGACACGACTGAGCGACTGAACTGAACTGATATGTATACGTATGTATCACAACTTTATTCATTCATCTGCTGATAGACATAAGTTGCTTCTGTGTCTTGGCTGTTATACATAGTGCAAGATGATGGTCTTTAAGCAAACATACTTAGAAGCTTGGTTTTTGCTTTTGTAACCCAGATGAGAAAGACAGCACAGGAATTAGCATCCCCAGTTTGGTTGTACTGAAGAACTTAGATTAAAAAATTTAAGCTCGGGAGGCAAGGCCGCGGCCTCCTGGAAAATAGCTTTCTCCTTATCGGGAGGCAAGGCCGCGGCCTCCTGGAAAATAGCTTTCTCCTTATCGGAGGCAAAATAGCTTTCTCTGTTCAACTTAGTTGCTTTCTGTAAGCTTTCCCACCAATCAAGTGTATCCCCCGCACCTGTGACTTCACTTCAATGTATCCCATAACCCGACTCCATCCCCACCTGTCTGTAATTTTTATATAAAAACCCTCACTACTGAGGCTGGGGGT
Source organism: Nanger dama (assembly GCA_917880005.1). Taxonomy (NCBI): domain Eukaryota; kingdom Metazoa; phylum Chordata; class Mammalia; order Artiodactyla; family Bovidae; genus Nanger; species Nanger dama. The sequence goes on along the minus strand of CAKJTW010000118.1, from coordinate 174,753 downwards.
TCACTCCACTGAACCCTGGCGCGCGCCGGCTTAATAAATCCTCTTGCTGATTGCATCGAATTCGAGTCACTGTGGTCTTTGGGGCGACGGTTCCCGAGAAAAGGCCGCTAGGTCTTACATTTGGGGGCTCGTCCGGGATCCCCTCGCTCACTCAGACCCTTTGGCTTTTGGATTCGGAGGTACGCTCGAGCAATTCTGTGTCTCCGTGCACGTCTGTGACAGGTCTGTGACTAATCTGCTCTGTGTTAAATCTGTATTGTCTCACTTTTCTCTCCTGCTGCTTGACTTGATCCTTCGGAAGTTTCAGTGAACGGGCGAGCGGTTGTGAGGCAACTGATTAGTCCCGGCCAGGGCTACTCCCTGGTGGACTTTGAAGGCCTCACGACAGGTGAGCCCCAGTAACTATCGCCCGGCTGGGTGAAACTTCCCTGTCCTTCTTGTGAGGATCTGGCCAGATATTACTTATTTGTGGGCACGGGTCAGGCACTTAAAAGCCATTAGGGCGCCTGCCACTTGAAGACTCCCGTGACAGGATAAGGGGGTCACGGAACGGGCCAGAGCCGCTAGGGCGCCCGCCCCCAGCAAGAAAACTTCCGTGCAACGGCACAGGCACACGAGTGAACTCAAAGCACGCCATAAGTCCACCTCTCTGGCCGCCACCATTCCCGGTAGGATTTTTTTTTTTGGTGGCTATCCTCAGTAATTTCACTTTTCTTCCTCCTGGTCTCCTCCGGCTGCTGAAACAAAGATCTGTGCCCTCGCGCACCTGTCTGTCTGTATCTGTGGGCGCGCCTCTCTGTCTGTATCTGTGGCGTTTGCCAGGGACGCCTGGAACGCCGACCTGGGAGTAGGGATCGTGAGATTCTTCTCCGTCTGAATTCTCTATCTGTGGAGCTAGGAAGCTCATCTGCTTAAGACTTGCCGAGGGCAAAAGTTTACAGCAGCCGCTCTTATCTGATTTTTCCACTGCTACTTGTCTTACTTAGTACTCGTTAAGTGTTCATTTTTGTGACAAACTGACGATGGGACAGACTGTGACAACCCCGTTGTCTCTGACGGTAGATCATTGGACAGAAGTGAAAAATCGGGCCCATGATCTTTCCATGACAGTGAAAAAGGGAAATGGCAGAGCCTATGCGCGGTTGACTGGCCCAGTTTTAAGACCGGCTGGCCGCCGGAAGGGTCATTCTCTTCAGAACAAGTCAAACAGGTTAAAACTGTAATTTTCACCCCTGCTACTGAGCACCCAGACCAGGTGCCATATATTATGGTCTGGGAAGACTTGGTCCGCTCACCCCCGGCGTGGGTTCGGCCTTTCGTTTTCCCCACAGGGAAGCTGTTGGAGCCTGCTGCAGAGATCTTTGCCTTAAGATCCACGGCAAAGAAAGAGGGGACGAAGGCCCCCGCCAAAAGTATATATCCAGACCTGCAAACTGATTTCTTACTCTTAGATTCTCCCCCACCCTACCCGCCTGTGCAGGTCCCACCTCCGGCACCTCAGAGGGCACAAGCGACCGCCTCGCCTGAGCAGCCAAAAGAAGGGGAAGAAATGGGCCCGGCGGCAGGAACGCGGAGCCGTAGAGCTGTCACCCCGGACTCCACCGCTCTCCCCCCCGGGAGAACGGGCCCCCTGATGACCGTGGGGTTCGGCCACTCCAATATTGGCCGTTCTCTGCCTCTGACCTTTATAACTGGAAAAATAACAACCCCTCTTTTTCTGATAACCCCCAGGCGCTGACCTCTTTGATAAAATCTCTTGTTTTCTCACATCAGCCCACTTGGGATGATTGTCAGCAATTGTTGCAGACCCTGTTAACCACTGAAGAGAGACAGCGAGTACTATTGGAGGCTCACAAAAAATGTGCCAGGAGATGACAGACGTCCCACAGTGCTTCCTAATGAAATAGATGATGGTTTCCCCCTGACGAGACCTGAATGGGACTACAATTCTCCGGCAGGTAGGGAGCACCTGAGGGTCTATCGCCAGGCTCTGGTGGCGGGTCTCCGAGGGGCAGCAAGGCGCCCCACTAATTTGGCTAAGGTAAGGGAGGTGACTCAGGGGCCTACTGAGTCACCTACTGTATTCCTAGACAGATTGATGGAGGCATTCAAGAGATTTACTCCCTATGATCCCACATCTGAGGAACATAGGGCTACTGTGGCCATGGCTTTTATTGATCAGTCAGCTCTAGATATTAAGAGAAAGTTACAGAGACTAGATGGGTTACAGGGATTCACCCTTCAAGATTTGATCAGAGAAGCAGACAAGGTGTTCAATAAGAGGGAAACAGAAGAGGAAAAGGAAGAAAGAAGGATCCGGGAGCGGGATGAACGAGAGAGAGAGAGAAAAAGACAGGCAAAAGACTTGGCAAAGATTCTGACTACAGTGATTAAAGAAGGAAAGAGAGATAATAAAACTGGAGCCGAGAGACCGCAGAAAAAGCAGGACAGGAACCAAGCCGCCACTAGACAAAGATCAGTGCGCGTACTGTAAAGAGAAGGGGCATTGGCTCAAAGACTGCCCTCAGAAGAAGAGGGGAAAGTCCGCTTCCCCCAGCAAAATCCTGGCCATAGAAGAAGAAGATTAGGGGATGGGGGCTCGGACCCCTCCCCGAGCCTAGGGTAACTTTAAAGGTGGAGGGGAAGCCTGTACAGTTTCTGGTAGACACAGGAGCCCAACACTCCGTCCTATTACAATCCGGGAGGGGCATTGTCCACAAAAAGTCATGGGTACAAGGCGCTACAGGGTATCAACAATACCCATGGACTACCCGAAGAACAGTGGACCTTGGCGTGGGCCGGGTATCCCACTCGTTCCTTGTGATCCCTGAATGCCCTTACCCCTTGCTGGGACGGGACTTGCTCACGAAAGTGGGGGCTCAGATCCACTTTCACACCGAGGGCACCACGGTGACAGACGGGGAAGGAAGGCCGTTGCAGGTTTTGACCCTGAGGCTAGAAGATGAATACAGGCTATATGAGAGCCCTTCCCCCGAGACCATGAATATGCAGGACTGGATGGCTAAGACCCCCTAGCCTGGGCCGAAGTCTCGGGCATGGGAATGGCCATCCACCAGCCCCCAGTGGTGGTAGAAATCAAGGCCTCTGCCACCCCCATCTCAGTCCGCCAGTACCCGATGAGTAAAGAGGCTCGAGATGGGATCCGCCCACATATTCAAAGGTTTCTTGATCTGGGAATTTTGATAAAGTGCCAATCGGCCTGGAACACCCCATTGCTTCCGGTCCGGAAGCCTGGATCGGGCGAATACCGGCCTGTGCAGGATCTGAGAGAAGTTAACAAGCGGGTATCCGACCTACACCCAACAGTGCCCAACCCCTACAACCTGCTGAGCACCCTCCCCCAGCCGGAAGTGGTACACTGTCTTAGACCTGAAAGATGCCTTCTTCTGCCTACGACTCAGCCCCGCTAGCCAGCCTATTTTTGCTTTTGAGTGAAAAGACCCTCTTACAGGACTCTCCGGACAGCTAACGTGGACCAGGCTGCCGCAAGGATTCAAGAACTCGCCAACAATTTTTGACGAAGCCCTCCACCAGGACCTCGCGCACTTCCGCGCCACAAACCCCCAGGTAACTCTGCTCCAATATGTAGATGACTTGCTCCTGGCCGCAGATACCGCAGAGGAGTGCAGGAAAGGGACTGAGACCTTACTGACAGAACTTGGCACCCTCGGCTACCGTGCTTCTGCCAAAAAGGCCCAGATCTGCCGGCAACAGGTTAGTTACTTGGGGTACCAACTCAGGGATGGAAAGCGATGGCTCTCGGAGGCCAGAAAGGAGGCAGTGGCCAGAATACCGGCCCCCAAAAGCTCCCGACAGGTTAGGAGTTCTTGGGCACTGCAGGGTTCTGCAGACTCTGGATTCCGGGGTTCGCAGAGATGGCTGCTCCCTTGTACCCCCTGACGAGGGGCAGCACACCCTTCGTCTGGGGAGAGAGCGAGCAAAAGGCTTTTGACAACATTAAGCGCGCATTGTTGTCAGCCCCTGCCCTGGGACTTCCAGATGTGGATAAGCCGTTCCATCTCTACGTGGCTGAAAATAATGGCATTGCTAAAGGGGTCCTCACCCAAAAGCTGGGACCATGGAATCAGCCGGTGGCATATCTGTCAAAGAAACTGGACCCAGTGGCTGCTGGCTGGCCAAATTGTTTGCGTATAGTGGCTGCCGTGGCAGTCCTAGTAAAGGATGCAGACAAGCTGACATTGGGGCAGAACTTAATTGTCACTGCGCCCCACGCTTTAAAAAGTGTGCTTCGCCAACCCCCCGAGAGATGGCTAACTAACGCCAGGATGACCCACTATCAGACGCTGCTCCTAAACTCTGAGCGAATCAGGTTCACGCCGGCTACCGGACTTAACCCTGCCACGCTGCTGCCGGACCCCAGCCAGTCCGAGGTGACCCACGACTGTCAAGAAATTCTGGCGGGAGTACATGGAGTTCGTCATGATCTCTCGGACCAGCCGCTTCAGGATGCCGAGGTGACATGGTATACGGACGGAAGCAGTTTTCTTAAAAAGGTAGGCGGCGGGCAGGGGCAGCGGTGGTCGATGGGACTGAGGTGATCTGGGCAGCTGCCCTGCCTCAAGGTACGTCAGCCCAAAAAGCCGAGCTGATTGCCCTCACTAAGGCCTTAGAACTGGCACAAGGGAAAAAGGCCAACATTTACACTGATAGTAGATATGCTTTCGCAACTGCACATGTCCATAGAGCTATTTACCAACAAAGAGGGTTACTTACATCGGCCGGCAAAGAGATTAAAAACAAAAACGAAATCCTGGCATTGTTGGCTGCCCTGATGTTGCCAGAAAAGATTAGTATAATCCACTGCCCCGGGCACCAACGAGATCGGTCTCTGGTAACTAAAGGAAACAACATGGCCGATCAAGCTGCGCGAGAGGTGGCGACAAGAGATGGACTATCGAGATTGCTGGCAATATGCTCAAAAGATAAAGATAATTCTAGCCCCTCTCCGCGGCCCAGAGGGAAACAGGCTACGGCAGAAGGAGAAGCCAGAAAAATGTTAGAACAAATGCACCATTGGACTCACTTAGGGGCCAAAAGCTAGTCTCTCTTTTAATTAAAGCAGGGTATGAGGTGCCGGGACTTTCTAAATTGGCTGAGCAGGTGGTCCTGAACTGCAGACCTTGCCAAGAGGTAAATGCCGGCCGAAACAAGACGGGCCAAGGTAAGCGGCTGCGTGGAGACCGGCCGGGGGCCTACTGGGAAGTGGATTTCACCGAGGTATGTCCTGCGCGGTACGGCAATAAATATCTGCTGGTTTTTGTAGACACTTTCTCAGGGTGGGTAGAAGCTTTCCCCACCAAAAATGAAAGTGCACTCACAGTAACTAAAAAGATCCTAGAAAAAATTTTTCCGCGCTTCGGAGTGCCAAAGATGTTAGGGTCAGATAATGGGCCGGCTTTCATTGCCCAAATAAGTCAGGAGTTAGCTAAGTTTCTGGGGACCGATTGGAAACTACATTGTGCATACAGACCCCAGAGTTCAGGACAGGTAAAAAAATGAATAGAACTCTAAAAGAGACCCTAACTAAATTGTCCTTAGAGACTGGCGGTACTGACTGGACGGTGCTCCTTCCTCTGGCTCTGTTCCGGGTGAGAAATACGCCCCTCGCCTTGGTCTCACCCCTTTTGAAATTTTGTATGGAGCACCCCCCCATATTGACACTTAGAGAGGGATTTGACCCCCGAAACTTTAATAATGGTGATTTATGTGCTAGGCTAAAGGGACTCCAGCTGGTTCAGAAAGAGGTGTGGACTCAGCTTGCTGCGACCTACCAACCCGGTACCCCAGAAGAGGCCCATCCGTTCCAGGTGGGAGACTCCGTCTCACGTTCGTCGGCATCGGCAAAACAACCTAGAGCCCAGGTGGAAAGGACCCTACATTGTTCTGCTTACAACCCCCACTGCCATCAAGGTTGACGGAATCTCATCCTGGATCCACGCCTCCCACGTTAAAGCTGCACCGGAACCAACGCCACAATGGAAGGCTCACCGCACCTCCCACCCTTTAAAGCTCAGGCTCTGTCGATTACCGGATTCCTGATCATCCTGGCTCTGCATCAAGGAACCACTCATATGTATTGGGCCTACGTTCCTGACCCCCCATGCTCCAGTCTGTAGGGTGGGATGAAAAACATTGCCGGTATACGTAAATGATACTGCTCTTCTGGGAGGAGTCTCTGACGCACACATTCAACACCAACAAGCTAACATTTCCTTCTATGGGCTTTCTTCACGGTTCCCTATGTGTTTTTCATACAACTCCCCCAAGTCTTACTGTATAAACGTCTCCCCTGTCACTTCCTACCCTCGTGTATCCATTTCAGGAATTTCTGAAGACGCTGGGGCCATTTCACACCAAAAGGGCGAGGGGCCGCTTGATATACCTTACTGTGGTCGCCGCCATCTGGGAATTAGCGAGGGAATGGATGTGCCATGGATTCTATGCCGGGGACATAATGCCACTGTTTATAACATAAATAATAATAACAGTGTTTATCTCTGGGACTGGGCACCTGCAGGTACCCCAGATTATCCTGAATATAGAGGACAGCACCCTTCCATTCTGGCACTCGGACATCGTCAGGTATTTCAAACTGAGATCTGGAAGCTTTTAGCGACCTTTGGCCCCGGCAACATGTTATATAGACAGACTAATAGAGGTGGAACAAGATATGGAGATATAGGAATTACGGGATTCAGATATCCTAGATCATGTGTGCCTTACCCCTTTATGATTTTAGTTGGAAATGTTACTGTTAATGTCACTCAGAATGTTTACCATATGTCTTGTTATAATTGCACTCTCACTAATTGTATCAGAGGCATGAGCGTCGGAGAGCAAATATTGGTGGTAAAACAACCCGCTTTTGTTATGCTCCCCGTCGAAATAAAAAAGATTGGTATGATGAAACAGCATTGCAATTACTACAACACATCAATGCTGCCCTTAGCCGCCCAAAAAGAGGCCTGGGATTAATTGTTCTGGGTGTGGTTTCGCTGATCACCTTAATAGCGACCGCTGTTACTGCCTCTGTTTCCCTTGCTCAGTCCGTGCAAGATGCCAAGGTTGTTGATTCTCTGTCTTATAATGTCACAAGGGTTATGGGAACACAAGAAGATATTGATAAAAAAATAAAAATAAGCTGTCTGCTCTGTATGATACCCTCAGAGTCTTAGGAAAAGAGGTCCAAAGCTTAGGACTCAGAATGAAAATTCAATGTCATGTTAATTACAAGTGGATCTGTGTTACAAGAAAGCCTTATAATATATCTGACTTCCCAAGGGAAAGGATCAAAAACATTTACAAGGCATATGGTATAATTCTAATATTTCTCTTGATTTACTGCAGTTACACAATGAAATATTAGATATAGAAAACGCGCCTTCAGCCACTTTAGATATTGCTCAAGCCGCTGAAGATTTTGTAAAAATTTGGCTTCTAACTTTCCCAGTCTTCATTCTTTGTGGCAGAGCATGGCGGCTGTAGGCATCGTGTTAGTCACTATCCTTGCCCTGATGTGCCTAGCACCATGCCTTATTAAAGGCATTGTAAAAGAATTTCTGCACATAAAGATGCTTGTCTACCGAAACATGCTGCACCATCACTATCTATTAGAGCGCCTAAAAAATAAAGAAGGGAGGGCTGCGGGAGACAACCTGTAATGGGTTAAGCCCTGGGAGCTGCTTGGCCTGGTGCCCGCTATACTTCGGAGGCAGGGGTACTATGTTCTGCACACAATAATGGGAGCCTGGTAACTGTTTTCCTGATAATTTAAAATATATGATGTAAATGCTAAAAACCATGTAGACTTGATTGTTTATGATACCCTATATATGCAGCAATCCCCCTGAGGAGACTTCGATCTGTGATTTCAGGATTGAAATCATAAACAAGAAGAAGAGGGGAATGAAGAACTTAGATTAAAAATTTAAGCTCGGGAGGCAAGGCCGCGGCCTCCTGGAAAATAGCTTTCTCCTTATCGGGAGGCAAGGCCGCGGCCTCCTGGAAAATAGCTTTCTCCTTATCGGAGGCAAAATAGCTTTCTCTGTTCAACTTAGTTGCTTTCTGTAAGCTTTCCCACCAATCAAGTGTATCCCCCGCACCTGTGACTTCACTTCAATGTATCCCATAACCCGACTCCATCCCCACCTGTCTGTAATTTTTATATAAAAACCCTCACTACTGAGGCTGGGGGTTCACTCCACTGAACCCTGGCGCGCGCCGGCTTAATAAATCCTCTTGCTGATTGCATCGAATTCGAGTCACTGTGGTCTTTGGGGCGACGGTTCCCGAGAAAAGGCCGCTAGGTCTTACAGTACAAGCAAAACAAAAATTGGGAAAGCAGTGAGGAAGCCACTCTCACTCTGCTCCAGACAGAAAAGCGTTCCTTCCATGCGTTCCCTCCCTGTGCCCCCCATTGGCAGGTGTGCGTCACATGGTTACACATGTTCAATACGAGATACACGCCCCCAGAAGCCCAAATCCTGCTTTGTCTTTTTGCAATATTGCCACACCTGCTTCCTTTGGTTTCCCAGAGATAGCCACGCTCATCATTTTGCCTTCGTCTTTTTCCATTCCATGGCATCTGTGTCTGCACCCGACTCTCGAGAGCCCGCAGGTGCTGGGTGTGCTCTGTCCCCCGAGAGCCCACAGCCCCTGCTCCTGTGTCTGTGTGTCGCACGCATGGCTGCACCTGATTCATGCCTGTCGGATTGTTTTCTGAGGTTTGTTTATTGTTCTGTCATCTGACTTTGCCTCTGTAGACTATGTATGATTTCTGCAAAGGTTTGGAGAAGGTAAATCTGCAGCGGTTGCTCAAAATTGCATGAAGCTCATGCTTGTGTGATTATTGAAGATGAAAACTGGGGAAAGAAGTCAAATAAAAGTAGCAGCTTCACAATGTGAAGAATTCAATCTCTTGACTTTTACTGCTCTGGTCCCAATTCTCTACTGGAGTTACAGAGCAAGACGTTTAAAAGTGACACTATATGTATGAATGTAGATTACCTACAATTTATAATTTGTGTACACAAATATATGTAACATGGAATGAATGCTTACTTTAGCACATATGAAGGACGCTGAAAAGTATGAAAAAGAAAACTATTGCCTGTATTCCGCAACCCAGAGAAAAATCACCGTAAAGTCTGGATGTTGCTTTTTGGTGTTCTCCTGTGTACACATTCACACAAACACAGTCACAGGCTGTTAACCTGTGCAGCTTATCTGGAAGGTAAGTCCATATTCTTTCAATAAAGTGCAAATCTCAATGTCACAGGCCAGTATTTGTGAGTGTGAATGTGTATATAGAGGAAAACCAAAAAGGAGCATCCAGACTTTTAAGCGACTTTTCTCTGGGTTGTGGAATGTGGGCAATACTAGTTTCCTTTTTCAAACTTCTCAGTGTGCTTCCTGCATCCTGTAACAGGCATCCACTCCACTCCATGACACATATATTTGTATACGTAAAGGTTAAATTCCAGATATCAGCATTTATATATAGAAGAATTTTTACAATGAGAACAGAATATAGATCTAACTGAGGAAAAAAATCTTGTCACGGACACTGAGACTTTCCAGCAACCTCCTCCTGACCTTTGACCCTGAGGGCTGGAATCCGTGTGGGGCAGGAACAGAAAGTTCAGCCCAGACTTCTAGCTTTCCAGGCGCAGCTGTGAGAGGCAGAGGGCAGGGGTCGTTCCCAGCGGGTGAGACAGGGGTGCTGGCAGCTGCCCCTCTTCACTGGGGCCCTAAGGATACACCGAGGCCCTGGGCCTCAGTCAGGGGCAGGCACACGAGCAGCCTCCTGAGCCGACAGTGAGCTCACGGCTGTGAAGGGCGGGAGCGCCGTGACTGAGGCCCGGCCTGACCCTGCCCCAAGCAGCACCTCGAGCCACGATGTCAAGACCAGCGTGCGTGGACTCAGGACACACTCCTCCGAGAAGCCAGCGGCCTCGACAGCCCTGAGAAGTGTTTCTATGACGCACACTTTGTTGAGATTGTTGGACAACAATCGCCTCTCTTTCAGTCTTTTCAGTGAGCTTTCTGTTTCGTCTTGGGGTGTAGCCAGTTACCAACGCTGTGATAGTCTGGGGGGCAGCAGAGGGGCTCAGCTAACACCCACGGGCGTCCGTTCTCCCCGACCCCCCCGCCCCGGCTGCCACGCCGGAGTGCTGCAGCTCCCTGCGCTCCAGCCGTCCCTAACCGTCGCCTCTTTTTCAAGTCTTCTAAATAAGGAGTCTGAAAACCAGCCTTTCAGGTGTTAAGCTTGGGAAGACCCATTTCTACTGGCAACCGAGCGAATCACTCCATTTTCTAAAACACTTCTGCGAGCCATACCAGACTAATCCGCGGTGGGCCTTTTCCTTGGCGGGTTGGCAGGGGGCTTTGCCCCTGCGTTAACAGATTCCTGTTAGCAGCTGGAAGTTGGCCACAGTGGGGACATTTGCACCAGGACAAACGTTGCCCTCCAGGGACCTGGCCGTTAACCTTTACCAGCATACCACTGGAGTCATCCCAAGAAATGATTAGAGCCAGTTCCGGATGTTCTTGCCAAAACATTAAGTTCTAAACCACGGAAGGCTGCCCCACGCCAGTGAATTCTTCTCCAGCCACGAACCTAGCCTTGTATTCCTCCCCTTGCAACACTCTGAAGACCCACCGTCACGCGCGGCCTTCGGTCCTGTGGGTGGGTGTCAGCCAGGCCTGCTGAACTCTTTCGGCATGTGGGCTGGCTCTCAGCAGGGCAGGGCATATCTCCCCTGTGCAGCATCAGTGCTGATATCCGAGCCTTCCCAAAGGCCTGGAATCACTGAGCAGGTCTCAAGGAGAACAAGCATCATTTCCAGGGCACCCACTCCAGGTGAGGCGTCCGTCAAGGACAGTCTGTTCTCTGCAAGGGGGAAGGGATTGTTTCTGACAGTGAGGAGGCTCCTGGGGACTCGGGGCTTTGACATTCATCTCGAGACATCCCTGGTGGTCCGGTGGTTGGGAATCCGCCTTACAACTCAGGGGACGTATGTTCAGTCCCCAGGGAACTAAGATCCCACATGCCACAGAGTAATTAAGCCCAAATACTGCAACTACTGAGCCCACGCGATCCGGAGCCCATCACAGTTAGAGTCTGTGCGCTGAAACAAAAAAATCCCCACGGGGTGACAACGGTTCTGCATGCCACGGCTAAGAATGGCTCAGCCAAATGCAAGTCAGGTTCAAAAGAGAGAAAGAAAGAAATCCCAGCTCATCTATCTAGTTGCGCCCACCCATGACCCAGGATCATTCCCTATGTAACTCCTGACCTTGACAGAGGGGACCTGTCCAGGCTGTGACTCATGATCTCCTTTGTAGCTCTGTTCTTGTTATCGTTCAATTGTCTGACTCTTCACGACCTCATAGACTGCAGCATACCAGGCTTCTCTGTCCTTCACTATCTACTGGAGTTTGCTCAAACTCTTGTCCATTGAGCCGGTGAGGAAATACAACCATCTCATCCTCTGCTGTCCCCTTCTCCTCCTGCCCTCAATCTTTCCCAGCATCAGGGTCTTTTCAGATGAGTCAGCTCTTCTCATCAGGTGGCCAAAGTATTGGAGCTTCATCTCCAGCATCAGTCCTCCCAGTGAATATTCAGAGGTGATTTCCTTACTGGTTTGGTCTCTTTGCAGGCCAAGGGAGGGAACCTCATAATCAACATCTAGTCATGATCTCTGCCAGTCCGCCCCACGGCTCTGGGAGGCACAAACCTGCTGGACTGCAAAGGAGCCCTTAGCTTCACAGAGCTTGTCAAGTTGGCAGTGAGCTTTTTCTTTTTCCAGGGTCTCCAGCACCAACATAATGGGCCTGCCTTCTCCATAATAAGTAGGATCACCATGTCCCCCGCTGAGGAAGCACCACCTCGGCCTGGCCTCCTGAATGCCTTGCTCTCTGCCTACGTCCCTCACAACTGACCACAGGTAAACGCATGAGGAATTGCAATGCTCTTGCCTGGTAGGTTATTACCAGCCGTCAGCAAACTTCCTGTAAACAGCCAGAGAGTAAATGATCCAGGCTCATGTGATCGCCGTAGCATTGTCTTTGATCCCCGCCCCCCTCCCTTTTCTCTTTAAAAAATGAAAACCATTCTTAGCTCAAAACTAAAAAGCCCATTCTTGGGCATACAAAATGAGCCATGGCTGAGCCCTGTTGCAGTCCCACTGAACCCTAGGAACAGGGCTTCTGTGGCTTGGAGACAGCCGGGCAGTCCGACTCAGAATGAAACTCTGAGGGTCTGCTCTCTAGAACCATTATCAGCCTCCAGGGGCTTAGTTTCGAGTCTCTAATGTGTCTCTTCACACATCTAGTGTCAAGAACTAACACTTCATCAGGAGGTGCAATCCCAGGGAGAGCGTGTAGGGAGAGAGGGAGGAGAACGCAAGGGGGGGCATTTCCATGGTGACCTGCACTTCCCACTGAGCCACGGGGGACACACCAACCGGTCAGCGGGTTCGTGCGCTCAGTCTGTGAACCCCTCTGGATGGCTGAGTGAAAAATCGCATCTGGGATTTCTGCCCATAGGAGGCTGAGAAACGAGGAACTGGTGAGCTGGCTCTCTCCTGTCTCGTGCCTCCTGCCGCCCACTGGACAAGTGCAAGGCCAGCTCAGCAGTCCCACCAGGACAGCAGATACCATGGTGGCCTTTCTCTGGCACCATCTGAGCCCCCCGGGCCTGGGACCCCCACCCTTTACAGTGTAGGTGACAAGCAGTCCACAATCCCTCCTAAAGGGAGAAGAGGGCCAGGACCCCGGTCCTCCTCTTCTGGTTTGAAGGACTCAGACAGGCCAGCCGGGACTAGTCTGGAAGGGTGGACCCTACGGCCACCAGCGTTCCCATCAGGAATGGCTTTCCGTGTAGTCGGCACATGGCATGCCAGCCCTTAGCTTCACTCTCGAGGCCTTCAGCGGGGCAAGAAGCTTTGCTGGGTGGGCCACAGAGCTGAGGGTTACAGGCTCAGCTCTTCTGGGGACTTCCCGGCCCCCCCGTCTTCCACCCGTCCCCTTTCTCCTAGTCGTTGCATTCATCTCCCTTCACCATCTCCCCGCCCCCATCCACATGCTCTCTTTCCAAGAGTCCTTCCCTATTCCTGCCACGGGCACCTCCGTCATTCTTCTTGATCTACAGCCTTCCACGGGTAGGGCTTGGCCAGCCATCATTTCCCTACTTAGCACCTTTTGCTCCCAAGCCACAGCCACGTGGTTTGGGAGGTTGCAGGGCCTCACTCTCTCCCTTCCCCTTCCCAATCTCAGGCAGAGATCTGGGATGACTATTCCACCCCGGCACTACCTCTGGCCTGGAGGACCAAAGCCCAGGACATCCGCCCACTTGGAGGCCACATCGCATCAAATCGCTTGGCACTTTCTGACTCCAGAAGGCGTAGTCAGCGGTTCTTTCTGGATTCCCACAAGTTCCCTCAGGGAGCCCACAGCCTCGATGGGGTGTCCTAGTTGATCTCAAGGTCTCAGGGGCTCCCTCAGGTGGAGGGGGGCCTGTGCCAGACTACCTTGAGCTCCTGCTCCAAGACACAGGTGGAAAGGTGTGTCTGTGCAGACCACCAGCTCTGGGGCAGGGGTCCTGGGTTGGCCCCTGCCCTCTGCTTTGCTCTGCAGCACCGGTGTTGGTTCTCATCGTGCAGACGAGCCCTCCCAGCTTCCTGAGAATCTGGGGTGCTGCTGACAGCCAGGCCAAGGGGACCCCATCTCTTTACAGAGCATCCACGTAGATTCCCCCAATGCGCGGTCTTCTCCCTGCATCACGGGCCTCAGAAGCCTCAGTAGTGCCATGGGGTGGAGGTCTCCTATTTCCCCTTCCTCCTCCCTTGTGGCCCTTGATCTGCTGAGGAGGAGGTGGGAGATGGGCCCACAGCAGCCCTCTCTCCCTGAGGATCTCTTTCACAATGGGACCACCATGTGCCCCAAGGCCGCTGCTGTCCACAGCTAAGGTGCCGGGCTCCTGCCTTGACAGCTCAGCCAGGCGACCCGTCCCCATCTCCAGAAGGGATGCTGGCCATCCCGAGACAGCAGTCCAGTCAGACCCCTTTGTTGCTTCCACAGAGGTTTAGTCTGGGCACTAGTGATGTGTTTTCCACCCTGAGCACCAAGGAGAAGCAGGCGAGCAAAGACCAACACGGCAGGTAACGCAGGGTGAGTCGTGGCTCCAGTTTACAGATGAAAAGCTTACAGGCAGAGAGGCTTGGCAGAAGGCAGGGGTCCTGCCATCCAGGAGGGGCACTGTGGGTGGCATGGCTGCGTGGACCAGGGGTGGATGGGCATCCACAGACGGGACGTGCACCCAGCCATCTGCACCCCCGACTCCTCCACCACTGCGAGCCTCTCAGTATTTAAAGGGGGTTAGGAGGGTGTGAAGGACTGACTCATTGGAAAAGACCCTGATGCTGGGAAAGATTGAAGGCGGGAGGAGAAGGGGATGACAGAGGATGAGATGGTTGGATGGCATCACCGACTAGATGGGCATGAGTTTGAGTAAGCTTCGGGAGTTCGTGATGGACAGGGAGGAATGGCGTGCTGCAGTCCTTGGGGTCGCAAAGAGTCAGACACGACTGAGTGACTGAACTGTCCTGAATTGGGAGGGTTCAGGGGCCTGGCCAGCTGTAGCGTAGAGAGAGATTTGGGGCGGGGAAAACGTCCAGGGGACAAGAGGAACACTGGAGTTCGGACTTTGGCCGACTGGTTCCCAGGCTCCGCAGGTGCAGGCAGGGAGGGGATGGGATGATTTTGCAAAGTCAGTCTCCTGTCTCTCCTTCGGGACTCAAGACACAGCTCTGTGCGATTCCTTAGTGTGTCCTGGCGTCGAGGGTGTCTTTGTAAAGGGACCATGTAGCTCTGGACACACACCCCAGAGAGATGAGAATGAAAGAGGGTGCGCCCGGAGCACTGCACGCGGCGAGCACGTGCTGGGTCACAGCTCATCCGCGGGGCGGGAGGCCTCCTGCAGTCCAGGCCGCCATGGATGAGGACCCACCTCAGCCTCCTGCATGGGCATGTTTGGGGGCGGGGTGCCAGCTTCAGCACCAACCCCGGCAATGCTGGTCGAGCCCGCCTTGGGACACACGCCCGGCAGAGTGTGTTAGGGCAAGACTCTGTCCCAGGGGCCCTGGTCCAGTCCATGGCCCCAAACACCAGCTGGAGGGCATGTCAACCAAGGAGAGATGCTCTGTCCTCCAAAGAAAGGGGGACCTTGGATATGCGAGGGTCACCGCAGCCAAAGGGGCCTTGTGGGCAAGCTGTCTTTCTAGGGCCTTTCCAGGAGAGTGAGGGGTACCAGTGGTTCAGAAACTCTGTGAAGGGGCCTCAAGCTCCCAGACACCAGAAAACCTGACCCATATATCAGCCCTCAAAGTCTTGAGGCAAAAATCTGACAGGCAAACTGAACCTACCCACTGCCAGCTCCACTCCGCTCACCTAGAGCACAACTTTCATCTCACTTAAACCCTCGGTTACCTTGAACAGCCTCATGACCAGGAAGTTGGAAGTTTTAATCCTTTCTCACATGACATGATAGCAAACAGGTTTTTGGCTTCTGTTAAGACCATGCCTTTTAATTGTGAAACAGATCGCAAGAGAATTCAGTGAGGTACCCGTTTGATCATTGGGTTCCTCTAGCAAAAAGAAGAAACTGACAACATGAAAAGGTGGAGTCTTGGGCACTAATTTTTTTTTTTAATTCATTTAGGTTTTTTGTTTTAAGATACAATAATGAACCAAGCAGGTCTATATAGAGAACTATATGGTAAAGACAAAGTTATGGTTGTTTAAGTTATCTGCAGATCTGCAAAAATAGATTAATTTGGGGGAGGCTTTTAAAATAATAACAATTGCCGTGGGTTAAACGTCATTGTGTCAGTATATGATTTTAAAACGCTCTCAGAGGAAATTCCCTGGTGGTCCACGGTTAGGACTCCAGTCTTCTACCGCTGGGTGCTGTGGTTCACGTTCTAGTCGGGGAACTAAGATCCCTCAAGCTGTGTAGCGTGGCCAACAAGGGAAAAGAAAACTCTCAGCAAACTATTAATATAGCAATATTTATTTTAATGTAGAATAGTATTAATCAATAGTAATTTTAGTCATGTCCAACTCTTTGCAACCCTATGGACTGTAGCCCACCAGGCCCCTCTGTCCATGGGACTCGCCAGGCAAGAACACTGGATTGGGTAGCCATTCCCTTCCCCAGGGGATCGTCACAACCCAAGCATCAGACCCAGGTCTCCTGCATTACTGGCAGATTCTTTACCGGCGAGGCACCAGGGAAGCCCAGTAATTATAT
The DNA here is from genome assembly GCA_917880005.1 of Nanger dama. NCBI lineage: Eukaryota > Metazoa > Chordata > Mammalia > Artiodactyla > Bovidae > Nanger > Nanger dama. The sequence continues at coordinate 158,399 of CAKJTW010000118.1, read as the reverse complement.
TAATAGTAATACAATAGAAGGACACTTTCTCTATACGACAAAAGACATCTACAGAATACTAAACAGCTGAGGCTTCCATCATAGTTCACGGAGAGACGCTGAGCGCTTTTTGTCCAGCTGGGAATTGGGCCAGGATGCCCACCATCACCACTTCTATTCGACTTTGTGCGGAGGCCCTACCCTGTGCCATCAGAACTGTGACTCTGAGGATGTCACTTGCAAGGGGACAATGTGGATGCAGAGGCCAGCCCCCCAGGCCAGGCAGCGCTGTGTGGGCACGCTCAGTCCTCTTCAGAGTCTCTTCCTGGGGCGAGGCGAAGAAGATGGGGACTGCATACTCACTGCCGATAACTCAGTCTGCGACTTTTGTGGGAGGACTGTGAACACTGCCCAGTTCAGGAAACTTCCCAACCACAGGGGCATGTGGGCTTTGCCTCACTCGTGTCTTCAGACCCTGGACAGAGCTGGCCGTGAGCTCGGGTCCCACTTTGGGAGCTGGCTAAGGGTCTCCCAGACAGGAACTGCCTCAGTGCCCAGTGCCTGGCATCAGGGAGGCTGGAGAGGGAGGTTCAGGGTCCGAGTTCTCATCTCCAGGGTCCCTAAACCCAGGAAGAAGCTCTGAGAAGCCAGACAGGCCAACAGTGTCCCCTCCATCTGCCTAGAGAGGATATGAGAGCCACCCCCCTACCCCCCACTCGCAGACCTCATCCTTCTCTTCCTAGCTCGTGCCTTAGCTCACCGGCTCACAAAGCACGGGACCTAGGACCAGAGAAGCGGTGCCCAGCGCGGTGCTCGGCCACAGTGAACAGCTGGCCGACCGAGTGCAGGAGCGAGCGAGTGAGCCAGCAAGTGTCCTGGCAGGGACACGGAGGCCCGGAGGCCCGGAGGCCCAGCGCGGAGGGGCCCTCCAGGCAGGGCCCAGGCTGAGTGGGCGGGGGTGCAGGGCCCAGCAGCTGGGAGGCAGGGAGAAGGCTGACACGAGAGGCCAGCTCTTTCCACGCAGAGCATTCCTCAGGCAGCTGGGGCCCAGCTGCCACCCCCCACGCCCAGGTTCCTTCCTGCTCGCCTGCCTTCCCTGGGGCCAAGAGTCATGTGCAAGAGGTAACAGCTGATCCAAGCACATTTCCAGGTCAGGATAGACTCGCTGGGAGAGGATATCTTCTCCCCTCTTGCTTCAACCTGAAAGCACTAATGTTTGCACCTGAATGCACACACGCGCATTCACACACACACACACACACACACACACACACACACACACACACACACGCTCACCCATCACCTTGGCTCTGGAAGTTACCACCCCACAACTGGCACTGGGGTGGATGCTTCCACCACACCTATGCCATTCTCCTGGGACTCACAACCCATCTTATTTGAAATTGTCCCCAGACCTTCCTCATCTCCCCTCCTACAATGCAAACTCCTTATAAGCAGAGACTCCAATGAGATGCATCTTTGCACACCCCCAATACTCAGGTGTCACCAAGTATTAGTGGAGTGAATGAACATTTCCAACAACAAGAATGAAGACAGGAGCCATGAGAAGCTGAACACAGGTTCAGTTCCAAAGAGTTGTCAAGGTTCATAGTATTTGGTAATTCCTAAAATAATGGATTTCACTTTTTACCAGATTTATGGCTGGAAACTAAGATCATGGCATCCAGTCCCATCACTTCGTGGCAAATAGATGGAGAAACAATGGAAACAGTGACAGACTTTATATTCTTGGGCCCCCAAATCACTGCAGATGGTGACTGACGTGATGAAATTAAGACACTTGCTGCTTGGAAGAAAAGCTATAACCAACCTAGACAGCGTATTAAAAAGCAGAGACGTTACTTTGCAGACAAAGGTCAGTCTAGTCAAAGCTAATGGTTTTTCCAGTGTGAGAGTTGGACTGTGAAAAAAGCTTAGCACCAAAGAATTGATGCTTTTGAACTGTGGTGTTGGAGAAGAATCTTGAGAGTCCCTTAGACTGCAAGGAGATCCAACCAGTCCATCCTAAAGGAAATCAGTTTGAATATTCATTGGAAGGACTGATGCTGAAGCTGAAACTCCAATACTTTGGCCACCTGAAGTGAAGAACTGACTCATTTTTTAAAAGACCCTGATGCGGGGAAAGATTGAAGGCAGGAGGAGAAGGGGACAACAGAAGATGAGACAGCTGGATGGCATCATTGACTCGATGGACATGAATTTGAGCAAGCTCCAGGAGTTGGTGATGGACAGGGAAACCTGGTGTGCTGCAGTCCACGGGATCGAAAAGACCTGGACACAACGAAGCGACTGAACTAATGGGTGGAAATAGAAAAGGCTAAATTTAGATAGGAAATGACATTAGGCTGAAGCCTGGATATGGAGCAAGACACAAGAAAAGTTGAGAAGGAGGAGAATCTCTGTGTGATGTGAATGAGCTGTCTGTTTTCTCTCACTTCCAGAACAAAGGAGCTTATCCTTGACGTCAATGTAGGTGAAGAAACAAAAGGCTCTGAGTGTGTGCACGGTGCAGCTGGGCCTGGATTTGCTTGGCATTTGTGTAGGTTTTTTCAAGAGGGGGCAGGGAGTCGTAGTCGAGGTGTCAATATCAGACAAACAGAAGAAGGGGCCATTCTCAGCAAGGAGTGTGCAGCGCGCAGCTGGCCTGCCAGGACTTATGTGGGAAGGACTGTCCTGATGAACTTGGTGTTGCCCGGCTTTGCATCTGTGTCAGAGGAAGTTGCACACACATTTTGCCAAGGGCAGGGGAAATCCTCAATGTGCATCTGGCTTCCGGAACTAGCAGCTTAGTCTGCTTCAGGCCACCAGATCATGACTCTTCCCATCCCTGATCTACCAGTAGCACCCAGGAAGAAGAATGTTCAAGTGGAGGGAGATTCCACAGGCCCCCTCTGCCCTTCCAAGCCCAAACAACCTTGCTTCCCACGTCGGACCCTGCAATTTCAGAGCAGGGTTCAGCAGAGCTGCCTTGGAGCCTGCCTGTGTTCCGGGTCCCATCAGAAAGCCTTGGCCCTCTACCTTGTCTGAGAGGAAGTTCTGCTCTCCTGACACTTAAAATTTTTTTTTTGGCTATGTCATAAAGCATGTGGGATCTTGGTCCCCGACCAGGCATAGAACTTGAGCCCCATGCATTGGAAGCCGGGAGTCCTAACCACCGATCACCAGGTAAGTCCCTCTCCTGACACTTTATAGACAGAAGGCTTATTGAAGAGCAAATGGCCTCAGCCAAGGCGCTCAGAGTCCAGAGCTCTCTCCAGAGCCTGCTATACCGGGCTCATGTCTTTGTGGCTTCCGCCTTCGGAAAACCCTCCTTTTCCGAACGCCATTCTTCAAGGGCTGCCTCTCCACGGAACCTCTACGCATAACTCTTGCCCCGGTTTAATTTCGGATCCACACCTCCCAGTTTAGTATCTGATTAAGTTCCCTTTTCATGAGACGGTCCTTTCTCCCGAATGACGCGATTTGGGGGCAGGGACAGCATCATTTATTTCTTTTTGTACACCCCTTTAGTAACAAAGACCCTATTTGCTGAACCAAAACTTGCGACGCATAATCTGAAAAGTAAGAAAAGGCCACCTGGAAGCTACGTATCCTGACAGATCTGGGCCAGTGTCGACCTCGGTTGCCTGGGTGGGCGTGCACCAGAAGCTCCCGCAGAGACGCCCAGTCTGCGACTAGCTGTGAATGGATACGGAGTAAATGAATGAAAGGAGTGAATGAAGAGGTTTGCGGGGGTGGGGGGACGTCTCTGGCCGTGGCTCAAAGTGACGGTCTCTCGGGGTGGGCTTCAGCGAGGATTCGGCTTCCGGGGAGGGCCTGGCAAGGGTGCCCTGGAGCCTCTCCCCCGACCCGCGCCCAGCCCGCCCCTCGCCCCGCAGTGGTACGCGCCACTCCGAGCTCCCCGGGCCCTCGGATGCCCTTCGACTTGAATGGAAGGCGCTGAGGCCGGAAGTGGAAGGGACCACTCCAGAGGACAAGGCGGGGGGGCCACGGGCCCGTCGCGTCTTCATTGAGGAACCGAATGGGGGAACATGGAGTTCCATGTGCGTCTTATGTAAAGAGAGCGACGGACGCTGCGGCCAATGGACGCACAGGACTCTCAGGCCCCGCCCCCCAGTATGCAGATAAGGCGGCATCGCGGCCAATGGCGGGCGCCGGGGGGCGGGCGCGGAGAGCGGTCACGTTTTCCACTATGTGACAGCGGCGAGTCCGCGGCGGCGGCGGCGGCAGCGAACGGCCCTGCGGGATACGCGCTGCTTTCGGCGGCGGCGGCAGCGGCGGCGGTGGGGTCGGCGGACCGCGCACAGATCGTCCAGCGGACTGGTTAGGACGCGGCTCCGGTGAGTGCGCGCGGCGCGGCGGGCGTGGCAGGCTGGCCTGGGCGCAGACCGGCTTCTGGCCGCCTGGCTCTCTGGTTACGTAACCGCCGGCGGGACAGCCCTGGCCCCCCTGCCTCGGGGGGCGGGTGGTGGCCTGGGGTCTCCGCGGGCCGGCTCCGGGTGACGGCAGAGGATTCTCTATTCCCAGAGATGCAATAGGAGGGTCTGCCGGGGGATTTCACTTAAACCGGCCAGGGGCGGGGGGGGTCGTTATTCCCATTTTGCAGATCAAGAAACTGAGATCTAGAGAGGTCAGGCTCATGTCTGAGGTCACAGAGCTACTGAGGGGCTGTACAGCGAGCTGTCCTTCTTAGACGATTTTCTTTCAGGAACCCTTCCTCTTCTCTCCTTCTTTCCCCCATCCTCCAAGTAGGGGAAGGCTGAGGAAGGCCAAGGCAACCGAGGGTCAGTGCCACAGCCTCTGGGAAGATGGAGGGCCCCTTGGGGAGCTGGCTTCCTGCTCTTGAAGACACAGAGCCAAGTCTCCAGATCGGGAAAGGCCACTGGTGGGCACTGGTCTAGGAGCCCTAGCTGGACAGCCCATGGGTCCCCTCGAGTTGGTGAGCAGAAAGACAAGACAGATGCTGGACCTGAGCACAGATGCTCATCCCCTTTGCCCACCCTGGACCCTGTGTGTTTATTCCCCCTCCTAGGTCTGGTAGAAGAAGGGGGAGGGTCCTGGTTTGTGATAGAGCCATCACGTTATCCTTCTGGGCTGGACTTTGGCTGCCAAGTCCTGGACAAGAACCAGTGTATGTGGGCGGTGGGGGGTTGGGGGTGGCCTGCTTACCCCTCCAGGAAGGCCAGGGTAAGGGATGACAACTCAGTTGCCAGGGCTTCTGTAAGCTACACAGAAGAAACCGGTTGGGAAAGCTGATTCATACAGAAAAACAGAGCCAGAAGGTACCTTGGAAATCATCCAGGATAACCCCTTAGCTTGACAGATGAGGAAACTGAGGCCCAGCTGTCTGCTGGGCGCAAAGCATGGCAGGGCCAAACCCAGGCTCCGGGTGCCTGCAGGGCCTTTCTGTCATCCTGAGGGTCTTCATCCGGGTCAAGATGACCTTCAGAAGTTCTTCGAAGGCCCGGGATGGGGTGTTGCTGAATCTTGAGTGAGCAGGAATTTGGAGGGTGAGGGCCCTCGGGTCCTCTAGACATTAAGAAGCTCAACTCCATGGCAGAAGCCCCTCCACGCATACCTTCCATCGCCGGCATCCAGCACAGCAGAGCCACTGGCCTCCTGTCTTGCTGCAGACCGGGTTTGTGGTCCTGGGCTGGTGTGGCTAAGGAGGGAGCAGGGCTCTACCTGAAGGCTTTCCTTCAAAACTGAGTTTTAAATTCAAGGCTAATCACTTTTTGTCATGAAGAAAGTGATTTTTTTTTTCCTCAAAAAAGTGATTAGTGGGTTGGGAAGATCTCTGGAGAAGGAAAAAGCAACCCCCCTCCGATTCTCTTGCCTGGGAAATCCCACAGACAAAGGAGCCTGGAAGGCTACAGTCCGTCAGGCCGCAAAAGAGTCCGCCACGACTCAGCGACTAAACGACCAACAACCACTTTTTGTAAAGCATCTGAGTAAAATGAGGAAAGGGACTCCTGTTTCTTCGGTGGGAGCAACGTGATATGCCAACAGGGATGGCGCCGTGGGTGTTGGCAGTTATCTGTTGCTGTTGTCTCGCTGTGATTCACTGGCTCAGAATGGGTGCAGCCCGGGCTTGCAGTGGGGGCTGGGCGCTGGAGGGAGCTGGGGGGCTGTCGCCTCCCAGCCCTGGGCTGCTGCTCAGGTAACCCAGCACCCCCACACCCCCCGCCTCCAGGGCTCATCTGTGAGGCCGGGCTCAGGGTAGGTGATCTCTGAGGTCTGTCTCCATCTCTGGCTTTTCTTGTTTGTTTGTTTTTTCCGTTCTTATTGGAGTATGGTTGCTCGGCAGTGTGTTCACTTCTGCCCTACAGCAAAGTGCATCAGCTGTTGCCGTGTGCTCACTGACTCATGCCTGACTCTGCATGCACACACATCCCCTCTTTCTGGGGCTCCGTCCCCTCTCAGTCACCACAGAGCATTTCAGTGGCTTTCCTTCTGCTGTGCAGTAGGCTCTCTCTGGTGGTCTGGAGACAGCTGTACGGGAGTGGCATATACACGTCAGTCCCTCATCGCTAGCCTTTCGGATTCTGTTCCTCTGCAGACGATTCCCACGGGAGACACAAGAGACAGAGGCCCCTGACTTGAGGGCACATGGTGTTATGCTGTGAGGCTTAGAAGGAAGCAGGGAAAGTTCCTCTCATTTGTACTATTTCTCACCCACACTGAACTTTCAGAAAAATAACTGGTGGGCACGCCTCTGTTTTTTAAATGATGATGTAATAACCTCACAGGGCCTCAACAAATCACAGGCTCTGGCAGGTCCCTGAGTTGCTGGCGGGACCGCTCAGCGTTCTGTCCAGAGAAAGCGTGCCACCGAGAACTACCGTATTCGGCAAAACTAACTAGAAACGCACCCCGCCGACAGCTCTGCAGACGCGAAGGCGGGCCGCCTGCCAACCGCGGAGAACCCCAGAGGGGGCCCGGCTCGACCTCTGAGCTCTCCCTAGGCACCTCTGCAACAAGCTGATTACTGTAGTTCCAGGTCTAGAGCCGAACAGAAGCAGTGAGTGAGCAGGCGAGCAGTGCAGGTCCTGGACAGGGCCAAGGCCACTGTGTTATCAGAGGCGGCAATTCTGAAGATGGAGGGGGCCTCTGGGCCGAGTGCTGGACCCTCCCCAGCTCCTGAAGGCCTGGAGAGTCCTCACCCACTTCCTGAGAAGAATTGGAACAGCTGGGCTGGTCCCAGGCCCCTAGACGCTGAAGCCAGCCTTAAGCAAAAGCAAGAGGCTTTTGCTTTGTTGTTTTAAATCCTGTGCTTCTTAAAGGTGGTGGAGCTAAGAGTGCCTGAGGGGTCTTAGGGAGGGGAACACGCCTCTCCCCAGCCACCTTCTCTTCCATATTTGGACGGTTGCAGTCACATTTTCCTGGGTTACCAGCGGTTTCCATGGAGAGTGCCAGTGTTTATTCAGCAGGACAAACATTTTCTCCAGATTACAGCAGCCTGGCCTCAGGGAATTGGCTCCTGCCAGGAAGTAGCAACCGGGTTATAATATTTGGGGTTGTAAAATACGAGGGCTTGCAGAAACAAAGTACAGGCTGTGAGGTCCCTGTTAACGTAAAGTTCAGAAACAGGGGAGTGAACCAGGCTGTGAGAACTCAGGTTCGTGGGGACCTGGGGTGGAAGTGGGGGGCAGGGGTGGGGATGGGGACCACCAGGTGCCCTTGGGGGCCAGCAGCGTCCTGCCTCTGGGGCTGGGGGCTCAGTTTGTGGACACACATCAAGGCGTCCCCGTTGGCAGGTATCTCATCTTCCATTTCAGCTGGTCTTCAGTGACTGAGCCTGCCCTGATTTCTGGTCTCTGCTTTCCACAGAGAAGGGCACATCCCCCCTCAGACCAGGGGTGGTGAGCACAGGAAGCGTTTACCATCCTGTCGGTGCTGGTGGAGGGTGGCGCTGGGGCTCAAGCTATGTTTTCGGTCCCCATTTCTTTCTACTGTTCATTGTGGAAACTGTGAGCGTGTGCACGCAGAGGGCACAGGGAATGAAGGCCCCACTGTGAGCGTGTGCACGCAGAGGGCACGGGGAATGAAGGCCCCACTGTGAGCGTGTGCACATAGGGGGCACGGGGAATGAAGGCCCCACTGTGAGCGTGTGCACACAGGGGGCACGGGAATGAAGGCCCCACTGTGAGCGTGTGCACACAGGGGGCACGGGGAATGAAGGCCCCACTGTGAGCATGTGCACGCAGAGGGCACGGGGAATGAAGGCCCCACTGTGAGCGTGTGCACGCAGAGGGCACGGGGAATGAAGGCCCCACTGTGAGCATGTGCACGCAGGGGGCACGGGGAATGAAGGCCCCACTGTGAGCGTGTGCACGCAGAGGGCACGGGGAATGAAGGCCCCACTGTGAGCATGTGCACGCAGAGGGCACGGGGAATGAAGGCCCCAGCAGCGTCGGGCAGGCTTCTGCTCCCTTCCACCTCCCCTGCCCGCTTCCTCCCTGTCCCAAGTGCCGCGAAGCCAGCCCAGACGGTGATCTCACCGTGGACAGCACTTTCTGAGCGTTCCTCTGTCCTGGCTGAGCAGCCCCGGCTACTGAAGGCGCGGTCAGGGGCCCGGGTCAAGGGTGTGAGCGCAGCAACTCTCCTGCCATCTGGCTGTTCCCCAGAGCAGCTCCCACGTGCAGACGTCTCAGAAGTGGCCGTGGCGGGTCTCTCGCAGCAGGCGCCCGCCTGCCTTCCCCCTAGCCCCTCTGCAGCCAGGCGGTCCCTTCCTCCCAGGGGCCCCTGGGCTCATGAGGAAGGCCCCCCCCCCCCGCTGCCCTGGTGGAAACGCAGGCTTCCCGGGGCTTCCACGGAGCCCTGGCACGCTGGCGAGGGCGGGCGCTCAGTGGGTGTTTGTGGAAGCAGGAGGCAAAGTCTGCTTTGACAGGCACGTTGGTTTTGCCAACTTGGCAAAAGGAGGTCAGTCGGTTAGAGCTGTCAGTGCTGAGCGACGCATTTTCTGGAATAATGAGGCTCAGACGGTTGTTGAGCCTGTTGTTGTTTCCCGTTGTTTCCCGTTTCTGCCATGCTTGCCCTACGCTCTCAGGGGCTGGGACCCTAAAACCAGGGCTTCTCCGAGGAGCCGGTGACAAGCCCCGGGCGTGTGGAGGCACGGTGTGCGCGCCTCCTCTACGGGCAGCCAGAGACAGCACTCTTGACAATGACAATCTCCTTTTTTTTAAAAACACAATTGTTTCTTTTTACTCTGTCTCTTTTCCTCTGGTGACTGGCTGTGCTATGCTGTGCCCAGTCGCTCAGTCTTGTCCGACTCTTCGCAACACCACAGACTGCAGCCTGCCAGGCTCCTCTGTCCATGGGATTCTCTGGGGAAGAATACTGGAGTGGGTTGGCTCGCCCTCCTCCAGGGATCTTCCCAACCCAGGGATCAAACCCCGGTCTCCTGCATTGCAGGCAGACTCTTTACCATCTGAGCCACCAGGGGAGCCCCTAGGGACCGTAAAGCCCGCCTTCCTGGAGGCTCGCTGCATTCCACACACAGAACCGCTGGCCTTCAAGCCTCTGAGCGGCCAGTGGGCGGTGGGCGCTGCTGCGGCCCACCTTACACTTGGGGAAGGGGCCCCAGGACGTGTGGGAACCTGCCCAGGACCGCGGTCAGGAAGTGGAGGAGCCTGCCAGAGGCCCCACTGTCCAGGTTCTGCTCACTTAGCCCTCCACTGACATCCCCTCCCCTTCAGAACCGACCCAGCAAAAGGCCCGCCCCGCTGCTCATCTGGGGGGCCGTGGGGGAGACGGGTAGTATCCAGGGAACCCTGGGAAGCAAGCAAAGCACGGAGGAGCCCCTAACAGGTGTCCCGGCTCCCACCTTGCGCTGCCCTGTAACCTTGCTGACACGTGAGTCAGACCTTGTTGCACTTTCCATCTCACGCAGAAAGCAGCCACGACCTGACTCTGACCAGGCGTCTGCCACCTGCCTTCCACCTGGCCCTCTGCCCCAACTCATCCATCTTCCTCAGACCTACCGGCCTCAGGACCCCCGCACTCGCCATCCCCCTCGCCCACCCTCTCAGCCTCTTCAGTCTGTCTTGGTTTGGGTTCTCTTAAAAGGAGCGTGCAGGCTAAGCTTAAATGCTGGTCCTGTACTGGGAAGTGTAATCCCAGGGCAGCTGAGGTGAGGGAGTGGGGAGTGCAGAAGAGACGACTGTGACACAGAGACACACACACACACGCACACACACACACACACACACACACACACACACACACACACACGATGACACCATGCTTCACAGACACCCAGCTGGCCACTCAGCCCCTTGGGGTCTCATTGAAAAACTATCCAAAAAAGATGAAGGAAGGATGCGGAGACAAGGAAGGATGTTCGAGGGAGGGGTGGAGAGGCAGCACCGCCCTCGGGGGCCGTGGTCCCAGCTCACCCAGGGGGCACGCACCCCCTCGGATCCAGCTGCCTCACCCAGCCCTTCGGCTGCAGCAGCGGGAGAAGCCGGGACCCACCCCGTGGTGACCTTGGCACTTCATCCAAGCTCACACGTGTCCGGCAGAGACTCCTCGGGTGTGGGCCCCGCAGTGAGCAGGCAGAAGCGAGGTCTGCAGGCTTGGGGGAGTGCGGCCGCGGGGCTCTGAGTGAGCACGCCCGGGCGCAAGTGCAAGGTCGCGAGTCACCTGTATGTGGGCCTTCCCTGGCCCGCCTTCCTGATTCGCAGCACCCAGCCGCTCCCACGGCTGGAGCCCTGCTCTGCTTCTGTCTCAGCTTCCCTCATCTGCCCTGCACGCCATTCCCTCCCTGACGGTTTGTTTTCCACACTTGAAGGTGAGCTCCACGAGGCGAGAAGGCCGTCCTCTTCTCTGCGCTCACCGGCCCCAGCGCTGTAAGCAGAGACGGGCCGGGGGTCAGCCCTGCAGAGCGCCCCGTCCTCCTTAGGGCGGGTCCTGTTGCTCTGTGGCCTTCCGTTTGTGCCCGGGGTCTTCCCGCAGCAGCGCCCTGGCTTCCATCCTTTCACTGGGTGCAGTCTCCCCTCGGCTCATGCCCTCACACCGTGCACCAGGCCCTGGGCTACCACTGGGAGGGGACTCCACGCCCAGACCCTGGGACAGCCAGACAGGGGACGCCGCGCCCACGGGGCCGGGAGAAGGCAGAGCTGCTGGTGCAGCCATCAAGCCAGCTGCCAGCTGGTGCTCTAGCAGGCGCCAGGCCCCCGAGGTCGGAGCCCAGCCTGGGCCCAGGGGGCGGCTGCAGGGAGGTCCCGGGCCCCAGCCCACTGGCGACCCCCGTGCGGAGCAGAGCTGTGCTCTGCGCCCTGGGCAGAGAGGAGCTCAGCTGTTCCGCGTGGACCGCAGTAGGGCCAGCTGAGGCTGGGCCCAGCCCCGTGGGCCGGGTGGACACGATGCCAGTGGCTTCCTGGCCAGTGGTCCTTTCCGGGTCTTTCTTCTTACATACCCCACACGCACACGTCTCTGTGTGGACGGAGCAGCTTCCCAGGCGTGAGGAGGGGGCCAGGCTGTGAGCGTGGCTGGGTGTGCCCAGAGCCCCTGCTCCAGGAAGACTTTGCTGGTCCAACACGGGAGCCCTCCTGTTGGCCAGCCCAGGATGCTGCCGGCCTGCTCCCCTTTGGAAGCCTTGTCCTTTGCGTGTTTCTTCGTACCTTAACGAGGTGGAGCATCTTCCCAGGTCAGTAGCTCTTCCCTGGGGCTTCTCTGCGTGGAAACAGCCTGTCCTTCGCCTTCGGGCTCTCTCCTCCCAGCTGTTAGCACCTTCCATTCTTAGCACGTTAGCTAGAGCTTCCCCGGATGTTGGAGGCCGAGTGGCAGCTGTGCTTGTGTGTTCCTGACTTTCGCAGCAGAGCTGGCGTTTGAGGTTCTCGTGATTCGGGACCAGTAAACAGCAGCTGTCTAAAACCACACTGAGATGCTCTAACAGCCTTCCTCTGTGGCCCTGGCTGTCTCCTTTCGGCATGTAGACTTTCTCTTCTGAAGATCTGCTATCACAGCAGAGACGTCCAAGAGTAGCGTGACTTAGCGTCCTTCGCAGGGAAACTGTTTGCTTTTCCATGGGTAGAATTTTCTTTCTTTCTTTCTTTCTTGAAAACATCGTTTCATCAGGACGCAGCTGGGCTTCGACCCTGCTCACGTGATTTTGCCGGGTGCTCAGGGAGTCAGGCACATTCCGCTCGGTCTTCAGGATGCTTTCCTTGCATGTGTGTCTCTCTGTAGTTTCTGTCTCGTTATGGTGTCTTTTGCAGAAACAGCTGTTATCTGCAGGTAAAAAAATGTGACTTTAATATCAGCCCTTTCGCTAGGCATGTTTAAAACGTTTCACACTCTCATCCTTTCCACTGCCGAGTCTAAACTGTATCTTTCTAATTCTCTGTTCTAATGTGACCTTCTCATCTCAGTTTGCAGCTTTAGCTCGTCTGTCCTTACGTGTTTCATTGAATCCATCATTTCTTGATTTTGTTTGTATACAGAACTGGTGCTGTCGTAAACTTGCTTGTTTCCTTGTGCCACGGAGGTTTTTCCAAAGCCGCATGTTGGCTCCTTTCTGCTGATTGGTTCAGGAACCAGACAGGGTCTGATCAGACCTGCTGTTTTTGTTTTGCAAAGAGTGCTGTGGTTGGATTCTGCACAGGCCCCATCCTTGGGGAGGAGGGGCCCTGAATCCAGCGCTGTCCCTTGCTGTGTGTGTGGCCTGGGCAAGTCACCGCCTGTTTTCCCTGGAACGGGATCCTGGTGCTCTATGGACAGCGACCACGGGGTTTACCCGAGCCAGCTCGTGCCACGGCCCCCCGCCCTGTCTGCAGAGCCACATCCGCCAGAGTCTTCTCCCTGCGGCCTCTCGTGCAGGCCCCCCGAGCACGGGAAAGCTGCGGAGGCACATTCTGCCTTCTGGGAGGGGGGGGTCCACTGCCTGGGCCCTCCAGCTCTCCCGCCACTGCTCAGGGCCGAGGCTGGCCTCTGGGGACCGCATCTGGGTGTCCCCCCACCTTCTGGCTTCCTGACCTCCAAGGCCAGGAGGGAGAGTGGAGCGGGGTTTATGCCCCCATCCCCAGGCCGCAGGTTGCCTGGGTGGCCCCGCTGGCCCCCTGCCCCTCCAGGCCCAGGGGAGAGAACAGCCCCGACACACACACCTGGTCGCCCCAGAGCTGCACATCGTTTGCAATTTCCTCAACCCTGACTACATCCACTCGTGCGGGGCCTCCATCCAGCTCTCTGTGGGTCTGCAGGAGGGTCTATGTCCTGCCGGGACCCTGGGGGGCCACCCCCAGGGTCCTGCTTTCGCCTCGTGACCTCTCAGTCTCCCGTCCCTAGGCTTCCCGGGCAGCCCTCTGCCCTGGGTCCTCACTGTCTTTACTCACCTGAGCCTACAAACGGTCAGCCTACATGCTGGCCTCATATGGGCCCCCCCACCCCCCCCGCCGCCATGAGGGCTCCCACCACCCCGCCCTCTCCACGCAGTAACCCCCTCCAAGCCTCATTTCCCCCTGAAGCCTCCTCGCCCGCAGCCTGGTTCTGGGTCTCCCGTAACTTGTGATGGCTGAGATATCCGAACCCCGCTGCACCCCCATACCCGGGAAGGCCATCAGCAAGGGGGTGTCCGGGGCTGTGGCCGCCCTCCCAGTTCAAGGCAGCTGGGGGCCCAGGGCGCAGAAGCCACACCGCTGACCCCGTGTCCCCAAGCGAACCTGGAGGAGGGCTCCGAAAGGGCGTCCCTCCTGGCAGGCCATCTGCCCCCACGTGCCTGACCACAGTCTCTGCTCTGCCAGCTCTGCCCTGGAGCCAGCATGGACGGCTGCGCAGACCACACGCCCAGCCCCAGTGACCCCTCCGAGGAGCCCGCGGAGCCCCTGGCCAGCCAAGCCACCCTCCAGGAGGACGTGGACATGAGCGGTGGCTCAAGTGGGAACGAGACCAATGAGAACGGCTCGCCGGGGCTGGACTCGCAGCGGGACTGTGGAGACAGCGGCCAGGAGCTGGGGCTGCTGCTGGGGCCTCCGAGCGCTTGCCAGGGGTGGGTGCGGCCAAGGCCCCTGAGGCGAGGCCAGGCCTTTGTTTTCTCAGTGTCTCATTTAGTGGTAGTGTGAGTGCTTTTTGCAATCTTTAAGTCATGATGATCAAGTGTCTCAAGACTTTTGAAAATCTCATTAACTCAGTTCAGTTGCTTAATTGTCTCCAACAGTTTGCAACCCCACGGACTGCAGCACACCAGGCCTCCCTATCCATCACCAGCTCCTGGAGCTTGCTGAAACTCATGTCCATTGAGTCAGTGATGCCATCCAACCGTCTCATCCTCTAAAGACTAATAGAGTTTTGCCAGGAAAATGCACTGGTCATAGCAAACACCCTCTTCCAACAACACAAGAGAAGACTCCACATGGACATCACCAGATGGTCAACACCGAAATCAGATTGATTATATTCTATGCAGCCAAAGATGGAGAAGCTCTATACAGTCAACAAACACAAGACCAGGAGCTGACTGTGGCTTAGATCATGAACTCCTTATTACCAAATTCAGACTTAAATTGAAGAAAGTAGGGAAAACCACTAGACAATTCAGGTATGACCTAAATCAAATCCCTTATGATTATACAGTGGAAGTGAGAAATAGAATTAAGGGCCTAGATCTGATAGATAGAGTGCCTGATGAACTATGGAATGAGGTTTATGACACTGTATGGGAGACAAGACCATCCCCATGGAAAAGAAATGCAAAAAAACAAAATGGCTGTCTGGGGAGGCCTTACAAATAGCTGTGAAAAGAAGAGAGGGAAAAAGCAAAGGAGAAAAGGAAAGATATAAGCATCTGAATGCAGAGTTCCAAAGAATAGCAAGAAGAGATAAGAAAGCTGCCTTCAGCAATCAATGCAAAGAAACAGAGGAAAACAACAGAATGGGAAAGACTAGAGGTCTCTTCAAGAAAATTAGAGATACCAAGGGAACATTTCATGCAAAGATGGGCTCGATAAAGGACAGAAATGGTATGGACCTAACAGAAGCAGAAGATAGTAAGAAGAGGTGGCAATAATACACGGAAGAACTGTACAAAAAGATCTTCACGACCCAGATAATCATGATAATCATGATGATGTGATCACTCATCTAGAGCCAGACATCTTGGAATGTGAAGTCAAGTGGGCCTTAGAAAGCATCACTATGAACAAAGCTAGTGGAGGTGATGGAATTCCAGTTGAGCTGTTTCAAATCTTGAAAGATGATGCTGTGAAAGTGCTGCACTCAATATGCCAGCAAATTTGGAAAACTCAGCAGTGGCCACAGGACTGGAAAAGGTCAGTTTTCATTCCAATCCCAAAGAAAGGCAAGCCAAAGAATGCTCAAACTACCGTGCAACTGCACTCATCTCACATGCTAGTAAAGTCATGCTCAAAATTCTGCAAGCCAGGCTTCAGCATTACATGAACCATGAACTCCCTGATGTTCAAGCTGGTTTTAGAAAAGGCAGAGGAACCAGAGATCAAATTGCCAACATCTGCTGGATCATGGAAAAAGCAAGAGAGTTCCAGAAAAACATCTATTTCTGCTTTATTGACTATGCCAAAGCCTTTGACTGTGTGGATCACAATAAACTGTGGAAAATTCTTCAAGAGATGGGAATACCAGACCACCTAACCTGCCTCTTGAGAAAT
Organism: Nanger dama; assembly: GCA_917880005.1. Taxonomy (NCBI): domain Eukaryota; kingdom Metazoa; phylum Chordata; class Mammalia; order Artiodactyla; family Bovidae; genus Nanger; species Nanger dama. The sequence goes on along the minus strand of CAKJTW010000118.1, from coordinate 142,776 downwards.
CTGTATGCAGGTCAGGAAGCAACAGTTAGAACTGGACATGGACCAACAGACTGGTTCCAAAAGGAAAAGGAGTACATCAAGGCTGTATATTGTCACCCTGCTTATTTAACTTCTACACAGAGTACATCATGAGAAACGCTGGACTGGAAGAAACACAAGCTGGAATCAAGATTGCTGGGAGAAATATCAATCACCTCAGATATGCAGATGACACCACCCTTATGGCAGAAAGTGAAGAGGAACTAAAAAGCCTCTTGATGAAAGTGAAAGAGGAGAGTGAAAAAGTTGGCTTAAAGCTCAACATTCAGAAAACGAAGATCATGACATCCAGTCCTATCACTTCATGGGAAACAGATGGGGAAACAGTGTCAGACTTTATTTTGGGGGCTCCAAAATCACTGCAGATGGTGACTGCAGCCATGAAATGAGAAGACACTTACTCCTTGGAAGAAAAGTTATGACCAACCTAGATAGTATATTCAAAAGCAGAGACATTACTTTGCCGACTAAGGTCCGTCTAGTCAAGGCTATGGTTTTTCCTGTGGTCATGTATGGATGTGAGAGTTGGACTGTGAAGAAGGCTGAGCGCCGAAGAACTGATGCTTTTGAACTGTGGTGTTGGAGAAGACTCTTGAGAGTCCCTTGGACTGCAAGGAGATCCAACCAGTCCATTCTGAAGGAGATCAACCCTGGGATTTCTTTGGAAGGAATGACGCTGAAGCTGTAACTCCAGTACTTTGGCCACCTCATGTGAAGAGTTGACTCACTGGAAAAGACTGATGCTGGGAGGCATTGGGGGCAGGAGGAGAAGGGAACGACCGAGGATGAGATGGCTGGATGGCATCACGAACTCGATGGATGTGAGTCTGAGTGAACTCCGAGAGATGGTGATGAACAGGGAGGCCTGGCGTGCTGCGATTCATGGGGTCGCAGAGAGTCGGACACAACTGGGCGACTGAACTGAACTGAAACTGTCCTGAGGTCTGTCCTTCCTTATAATGGTGATATGGGTATGGAGTTGTGATAGATGCATGATGAGATGACAAGATCTTGGGAGCAGAAGAGTCAGATAACCCTGAGCGATTCTGAGTGGTTTACAGAGCGTGAGCTTGCTACTCTAGCCTAGGGTTTGTATCGCCCAGCACTTCCTTATCTGGTATCCAGAGGGTTTCCGTTCATTTTCTCTTAACCTCGTGTTTTTCCTGATTGGCTTGCTGCGGTGTGGTCCAGCCTGTCATCCCTGGGTGGATGGGGAGGACAGGGATGGACATGCTCTTCTGAGTTTTGTGTTTATTTTTGTTCTTTTAGTCCAGAAACCTTTGGCCTGATGATGGCGAAGTCTGAACACCACCTATCCACCAGCGGCTCCAGGTAAGGCCAGTTACCACTCCTTCCATTCAGGGCCTTCGGAGAGATAGAAAGGTTTGTCCTGAGATGAGGCTGTCAGGGTGATGTGACTATTTTAGAGTTTCTGTTGGAGCCCGTCAGTCTGAGCAGCTGTGCCCTCTGTGAGTCCAGCCTCGTCCTTTAAGACGACTGGCCCCTCAGGCTGCTCCAAGCCCCTGGCGGTGCCGCGGCTGCAGCTGCCCTGGCTCTGACCTGGCAGGCATGTCTGCATCTCAGACACGCACCTGGAGTGTTCCTGACCTCTCTATTTAGGTGTTTGTGACAAACGTGTCCTTAATTTCATATTGAGAGGCGCTTTCCCATCACCACTGAGGCAAAATTCAGACCTCAGTCTCAGGCCTGAGGGCGCTGTGCCATCACCCCTGAGGCCCAGTCCCATCACTCTCTGGATCTTCTGTCTAAACAGCCTGTCTCCCTCTGCAAGTGCCCGCATCCCTGTGTCCTTGGATTTGAAGGGCCTCCTTATACGTTTGGCCTCCTCTCCTCTCCTCTCTTCTCACTGCTCACATCTTTGTCCCAGGACGCCACCATGCTGTCCCCTGGGGCCTCCGTCACTCACTCCTTCTCTGTCTGAGACTGGAAGGAAGACAGAGCTCAGCAGTGGGGTGGGTTGGTCAGGTGGTGGGTGGACCAGTAGGCCTTGCTGGTAGAGAAGAGCCAGCAGGAAGGATGCTGTCTGCATTCACCTGGGTAGAGTACTGCTTCTCTGAGCACAGTTCCTCTCCCTACGAGGGACACAAGGCACATCTGCAAGGTTTGTTTTCACAGCTGGCGGGGGCACCCCTGCATCGTGCGTGCCCACCAAGAACACGCAGACCGCCGCGTCCTCCCACCCCAGTGGGGAAGCTGGGCCAGAGGCACAGTGAAGGCGGCACTTAGGGTGATCATGTCCTTCTTCAACTCTGCAGCAGCGAGCAGTCCACCAAAGCCAACGCCCACAGAGAGCTTATCAGAACCCTGAAGGAGCTGAAGGTCCACCTCCCCGCAGACAGGAAGCCCAAAGGGAAGGCCAGCACCTTGGCGACCCTTAAGTATGCCCTGAGGAGCGTGAAGCAGGTGAAAGGTAGGTGTCTGTTCCAACCTGGAGCACCAAGTCTCAGATCTCCCCACATCAGAGCTTAGACTGGGCTGATTTTCTGAAACTCAGTCCTGAAATAGCAGAAGGAAATCATAGAAGTCTGCTGAAATCGCAGCTGGATGAAAACCTCAGTTCATCAGAAGTTTTCTATTGTATATGACTTGTAGAGGAAAGAAAAAAAAGCAGGTAGAAAACCAGCCAACAGAAGAGCCTGTTTATTAATACAAGATGGAGCTTTTGTACTCTGGGCTGAGGTCCTGTCATGTTCCGGAGTGTCCAGTGCCTTCCTGGCTCCGGCCAGAGAGTGCTGACGTGCGTGCAGGCTGGGGCCGTGAGTACCCCCCACACCCAGCCCGGCCTGTTGCTGAGGGCTTCCCTTGAAAAATCATGTAAGGGGATACGAGGAGGGTATTGCCTCAATTTTCTAAATGTGTGAGTTTCTACTGTGGTTGTCTTTCCCCCAGGAAGGCAGGCAGGCAGGCCCAGTGCCCATTTCCATCCCAGGCAATAGCACCGGCATGGTCCACATGCCACTTCCCTCTGTGGGTCTGTTCGGATTTTATCATTAGATGGAAGAACACAGAAGAGCTTTCAGAACCATCAGCAGAATCAAAGGGTTTCCCTGGTGGCTCAGCAGCAGACAGTCCACCTGCAATGCAGGAGATGCAGGGTCAGTCCCTGGTCAGGAAGATCCGCTGGGGGAGGGCATGGCAGCCCGCTCCAGGGTTCTTGCCTGGAGAATGCTATGGACAGAGGAGCCTGGCGGGCTCCAGTCCTTAGAGTCGCAAAGCATCTGGACTCGACTAAAGCATCTGAGCATGCGCACAGCAAAATCAGCTGAGGCGTTGACCTGAGACAACGCGTGCTGGACTCTTCACAGAGGCAGTGCGGGAATCCACAAGCAAACACTGCCGGCTCCAGAATGCTCAGATGCCTTGCGTTTCAGTAAATCCCGCATCCCATGAATAACTCCCAGTAGAGCTTAGTCTTCCTTCAGCAGCTCTGCGACCTGGCCTTCCACTGAGCCGGTGCCCCTGCCCTGGGTCTCAGGTAACCACAGGTGGCCCCTGCCTCCGGGCAGGTAAGGAAAGCGTGACCCGGAAGAGTGCCAGCGTTTCTAGCACACTGTTCCGCCTGCACCCCACCCCCGGGAGCCCAGGCCCCGGACACCGTGCCTGGGGCCCCTCTGGACGGCTCAGCCGCGGAAACCGGCCGCCCGGGGCCCCTCTGGACGGCTCAGCCGCGGAAGCCGGCCGCCCAGGGCCCCTCTGGACGGCTCAGCCGCGGAAGCCGGCCGCCCGGGGCCTCTGGCAGTGGCTTTCTCACCCCGTGTGGTCTCCCAGGATGAGTGGCCAGCATCTTTGGTTCTCTTGTGCACAGTTTGTTCCCTGGGTTGTCATGCCAGGTGTGTTTCTAAGAGTCGATTCTGTCCAGATGAGCACGTCTGGCCGCCGAGGGGGTGGGTACAGGGGCTGTCCCACTGCCCTGCCTGGAAACGGCGGTGTGTCGTAGTGTCTCAGACAGGCCTGTGGGGGACACGCGCTCAGGTGGACTGTGTGGTCGTGTTCCTGAGAAGCCTGGGAATGTTCCTGAGAGGTTCCTAGAATGATTTAAAAAGTCCTGTAATCAAAGGCCGTCTCATTTTTCAGGAAAAACACCTGGACTGCTGTTTGTTCAGCCTTCACACGTCTCTGGTTCTGTGCCCACTTTCTCATGAGAAAGGCATGAGTTAGGCACCGAGCTGTGCCCTCCCTGTGGTCTCTCTGCAGCCAACGAGGAATACTACCAGCTGCTGATGTCCAGCGAGAACCACCCTTGCAGCACCCACGTGCCCTCCTTCACCGTCCGCGAGATTGAGGGCGTCACCTCCGAGTTCATCGTGAACAATGTGGTGAGCGCCTGACCCGACCCGGGTCTTCGCCCAGAAAGCTCATGTCCGCTGGCCAAGTCTCCTGGGGGGCTGGCCGAGCCCTGGCTCGTAGCAGCAGGGCCAGGAGTTTCGGGAAGTGGGTTCCTTCCTTAAGGAAACAGTTCAAGTCAGGGATTCAGAAGCAGCGGCCCTGTACCGGTTTGTGCTGCTCTCTGAGGCCAGCCCCTCGCAGCCCAGGGGACTCCACCCCACATCAAGGGCATGAGAGTGAGCCCCCAAGGTGGGGGGAATGGGAGGGACACAAGTAGCCCATAGGTGGGGCCCACCCTGAGGTCTGGGAAGGGGGGTGAGTCGCCCTCAGTTCTCAGTCAAGAGAGCAGACTTAAGGGCAGGTGGGGGACCCCGAGGTCCCAGAAGCACAACGGTGTTGGCCTGGAGAAGGAAGGGGCTCCTGACCCTCCCAGGTCACTGCTCCAGTGCCCCCTGCTACAGCTTAACCCCAGGGGAGCCCCTTAACCCGGGGGACCCCAGCCCCGAGCTCAAAGGGCCAGTTGGCTGGGAGAACCCGGGTTTGGGCCAGGGCCCCAATGCCAGTCCCCCAGGCAGCCCTGAGGCTGGGAGAGACATGCGCTGCAAAGGTTGACATCGAGGGGAGCAGGGCTGAGGCCCCTGCCAACTCCCGGGTCACCTGGGCTAGCCGCCAGCAGTGAGATGCCCAGAGACAGGGCGGGGCTGGCTGCAGAGGGTCCCGCAGCCGGGGCTCTGCTCTGCATCGGAGCCCCATGTGCTTTCCAGACAGCATCCCACTGGGACCCCGTATGTGCAAGAGAAGTCCAGTCACTGTGGTCCGGGCTGGGGAGAGGGGTCCAGAGGCCTCCCCGACCCTTCACTTGTCCTGCTCCCTGCCCATGCTTTGGCCTGATTCTGGAGGGATCCCGATTCCAGGGTGAGGGTGACCTGTCCAGTCCCTTCCTGCCCGGCCTCACTGGGTCACATTCTCCGCGTCCCAGGATATGTTTGCGGCCGCTGTGTCCCTGGTGACCGGGAAGATTCTGTACATCTCTGACCAAGTGGCCTCCATCTTTCGCTGTAAGAGGGACGCCTTCTACGACGCCAAGTTTGTGGAGTTCTTGGCGCCCCATGACGTGAGCGTGTTCCACAGCTCCACCACGCCGTACAAGCTGCCGCCCTGGAGTGACCGCCGCCAAGCAGGTGAGGGGCCTTCTCCCTGGGCAGCACGGGGAGGACTCGGCCCACCAGGGTGGGGGCCGGGCAGGGCGACCCCTGACGTGGGGCCGCTGCCCACCTCCCCTCCACAGGACTCCACTGCAGTCCCCCAGCGTGCCCTCCCAAAGGGGCCGGCGTGTCTGTGAAAGATTAAAGGTTGTTTGTTCAGAATAAATTTAGGAAAAAAAGTCTTTGTAGATTTCAGAAAAGGAAAATGGCTTCAGAAGATTTTAAGGGATGTCAGGTGTTTTGGAAAGAAAGGTGATGGAAGCTGAAGTCTGGAAGCGAGGCTGCAGGGAGCGGGGGGCAGGACAGAGGCACATCTGGAAGGCTTCCTGCAGGTGGTGTGGTGATGTCAGCGCGGAGGGGAAGCTCAGCACCTCCGCGAAGCTGCTCTGTGAACACAGACTACGCCTTCTTCCCAGCTCAGACCCAGCTGGCTGTTGCGGGCTCTGCAGGCTCCGGGCCGCACCACGGCGGCTGTGTCCTCAGGCCCCAGGGCTCCCAGCCCGCCCACTCTGCTCCTGGCCACAGGGCTCTCACGGTCAAGTGTCCTGCGTCCTTGTCCTGCGGTGTGTGTCCATCTGCGCCTAGACGGCTATTAGCCTCTCTGTGGGCTCTGAGTTCTCGAAGCTGAGATGGACCCAAAGAGGAGAAGCCCCAGGGAGTCAGGAGAGACGAGCAGGAAATGGACGGGACCAGGCGTGCTCCAGACAGGCTGGCCCTCGGTCATGATCTCGACCAACAGATCCCCAAAACTGGCTGCATCCCCCAAACCGACTCCTGTCCTTGGCTTCTGGATCAGGTCTCCGCTCCCATCAAAATGCTCCTCCTCCCACATCCACCTCCACCTGGATCTCGGGTCCCTCCATGCCGTGGTGCTCCCCTCCCCTGCTTCTGGGCAGTGAGGCCCCTTACCCCCCCGCTGTCAGAGCCCCAGTTCAGCAGCTGTTCCTCCTCGAGCCCAGACAGCCCGGGCGAGGGCACAGATCGCTCTAAGGCTGACTCGTAGCGAGGGGACACACGCTTCACATTTCAGGGGTCGAGCCTTCTGCTTTCACCCAAAGCCCCAGCCCAGGAGCTGTGCAGCCGGATCGCTCAAGGCTGCAGCCAGTGTTAGGAGGACCGCTCAGCTCTTGGTCAGTGCGAGGAGGGAGCTCACTCTGCGTGTGGGCTCACAGCGTGAATGGGCTGGCACCGCCCCCTGGGATGCCTGGGACTGCATCTTTATCTGAATAGAAAACAAGGCCTTTCCAGGCCAGTAATTTTATATCATTTTCCCTAACCAGCAAGTCTCTACTCTTCCTTGTGTTTTGTTGGTGGTGGTGGTTTCTTTGTTTTGAGTAGAGGAAGCTTTATGAGAAAGACCAAAATCTAAGATATCTTTTCTTAAATTGTGTTTATTATGAAAACACTGTTCCTTTCATCTCTAATGAGATCACCCAGTTGAACTCATGTTTTTACTAGACATTTAAATTTTAAAGTAAGGATTGATGTAAGCTGTGAAATGCCCTGAGTTGCTTCTATTACAAAACAATAGGATGGGAAAGACTAGAGACCTCTTCAAGAAAATGAGAGATATCAAGGGAACATTTCATGCAAAGATGGGCACAATAAAGGACAGAAATGGTCTGGACCTAACAGAAGCAGAAGATATTAAGAAGAGGCGGCAGGAATACACAGAAGAGCTGCACAAAAAGCGTCTTAATGGCGCAGATACCACGATGGTGAGATCACTCGCCTAGAGCCAGACATCCTGGAGTGTGAAGCCAGGTGGGCCTTAGGAAGCATCACTGCGAACAAAGCTAGTGGAGGTGACAGAATTGCAGCTGAGCTATTTCAAATCCTACAAGATGACGCTGTGAAAGTGCTGCACTCAATATGCCAGCAAATTTAGAAAACACAGCAGTGGCCACAGGACTGGAAAAGGTCAGTTTTCATTCCAGTCCCAAAGAAAGGCAATGCCAAAGAATGTTCAGACTACTGCACAGTTGCACTCATTTCACATACTAGCAAGGTAATGTTCAAAATACTTCGAGCGAGGCTTCAAAAGTATGTGAACTGATGACTTGTAGATGTTCAAGCTGGATTTGGAAAAGGCAGAGAAACCAGAGATCAAATTGCCAGCATCTGTTGGAGCACAGAAAAAGCAAGAGAGTTCCAGAACTCTCTGGAACGTCTGCTTTATTGACTGCACTAAAGCCTTTGAGTATGTAGATCACAACAAACTGTAGAAAATTCTTCAAGAGAAGGGAATTCCACTGGTTCCAAACTGGGAAAGGAGTACATCAAGGCTGTATATTGTCAACCTGCTTATTTAACTTTTAGGCAGAGTTCAGTTCAGTTCAGTCGCTCAGTCGTGTCCGACTCTTTGTGACCCCATGGACTGTAGCCTAACAGGCTCCTCTGTCCATGGGATTTTCCAGGCAATATTGGAGTGGATTGCCATTTCCTTCTCCAGGGGATCTTCCCAACCCAGGAATCGAACCTGGGTCTCCTGCATTGTAGACAGACGCTTTACCATCTGAGCCACTAGGGAAGCCAAAGAAAGCTGAGCGCTGAAGAACTGATGTTTTTGTGGTGCTGGAGAAGACTCTTGCGAGTCCCTTGAGCTGCATGGAGATCAAACCATCAATCCTAAAGGAAATCAGTCCTGAATATTCATTGGAAGGACTGATGCTGAAGCTGAAGTTCCAGTACTTTGGCCACCTGATGTGAAGAGCTGATTCATTGGAAAAGACCCTGATGCTGGGAAGGACTGAAGGCGGGAGGAGAAGGGGACACAGAGGATGAGACGGTTGGATGGCATCACTGACTCGATGGATGTGAGTTTGAGCAAGCTCCGGGAGATGGTGACGGACAGGGAGGCCTGGCGTGCTGCAGTTCATGAAGTCGCAACTGGACTTAGCACCTGAAGAACAACAATCCCCCAAAAATGCTTGGGTTGAGACACTCGGGTGTTTATATGCAAACACTCTGCCCACGAGTGAGCGCAGCTCCCGGGTTAGACCTGCCATTAGTTGGTGTGCTTGTGGCAGTGCCGCTAGCACGGCATGGTTCCGGGAGTGCTCGCTCCTAAACTAGCCCTCACCTCGGTCAGGACTGGAGTCAGAGCTCTGTACCCTGAGGGCTCCGCGCGGTGGCAGGTAGACCTGCTTCACACCCTGACTCTCGGTTCTCCTGTTCCAGCCTCATGTGTAGGAAATAAAAGCCCCTTCCGGGGTCAGCCGTGTGACGGGGACTTTCTCTTTCAGACTCTTTTACTCAAGAATGCACGGAGGAGAAGTCTTTCTTCTGCCGAGTCAGGTGAGCCTGGTTCCTGAAGGTGGGGAAGGTGCGGGAGTGCCCTCGGCCCGCCGCCTGCCAGGCTCCGTTCTCTGGGGTGGAGGCTCAGCAGGGGCACCTCTGCCGCATGATGGCGTGTCCTGAAAAGCCCGCGTGAAGACACGTTTCCACAGGCCGAGCAGTTCTGTTTCATTTTATTTTTGGTCATGCTGCCCAGCTCGTGCGACCTTAGTTCCCCGCCCAGGGATCGAACCGGGGCTCTGGCAGTGCAAGCACTAAGTCCTGATCACTGGCCCGCCAGGGAAGTCCTGAGCCATGTTTTAAATGTGCCTGGGGAGTTAGGAGAGACAGGCCAACAGCGGGGTGACTGGCCCGCTCCTCGTGAAGGACGTCAACCTGGGCAGCTCAGACTTATATCTGTCACCTGGGAAACTGGCCAGCTCCGCCCCCTTGGAAAGACATGAACCCCAGGTTCTGTGAGGATCCCGGAAGCTCATGCAGCCTTTGGTCTGAGTGTGTTTTCTCAGGGAGAGCCCGTAGCTTTCCCCACAGGTCTGTGAGGACCCAGAGCCCACAGGTCTGTGGCCCTGGATCCAGGGGCCCGCTGAACACCCAGCTGCAGTTTCAGGAGTGACTCCCGCCAGAGCTGGGCGCCCTCAGGAGTTGGGGCGAGGACCCCCGCACTGGAGCAGCAGCCCTTCCCCCAATTAAAATGCACACTGCCCCAGAGAAGGGCCCCTGATGCACTCCCATTGCTCAGGCTGGTGGCTGTCTGACGGTCCCCTCACTGCCTCCAGACGTCTGAGCGCAAGGACAGAGGAGGCGGGGTGATGGGTCGCAGACCCATTTGCAGGCTGGAGGCACAAATCAGAGACCAAGGGAGCGTGCCTGACGGGCTGGGTGAGGGGCCCGGCTCGGCTCCGTGGACATCTGTGCAATAAGTAAAGGGCTGCTGGGGGAGAGGTAACGTCCTTCTGCCCTAATATCCGGCCTCTCCTCCCGCCCTCCTCCACAGTGTCGGCAAAAGCCACGAGAGCAAGATCCACTACCACCCGTTCCGCATGACGCCCTACCTGGCCCAGGTGCGCGAGCATCAGGGCGCCGAGAGCCAGCTGTGCTGCGTGCTGCTGGCGGAGAGAGTGCACTCGGGCTACGAAGGTAACGGGCCAGCCTGCTCCCCGGCTTCGGCCCGAGGCTCAGATGTGCGGGCCCCCTAGCCTCTCCCAGCCTCAGGCGGGGTCTCGTCCCCTCCAGACTCGGTCGCCACCCACCTGTGTCCTTGTAGCCCCTCCACACCTCCCCCTGTCGGCCAGAGGCTCGGGGCCCAAATCGCTCAGTGGGTCCAAGACTGTGGGTGCCCTCCCCTTCCCTGGCCACAAACTATGTTCTCATATAACCACATTCGAATCAGAAGTCTGTGCGAAATTCTTTTCTTTCAGCCCCTAGAATCCCTCCTGAAAAGAGAATTTTTACGACCACACATTCGCCAAATTGTCTGTTCCAGGACGTGGACCACAGGTAAGCCAGGCGGCACGGGCCCAGCCCACCCAGCCAGCTCTCCCCGCCCCTCCCGCTGGCCTTGGAATCGGTGCCGTGCCCTTCACAGCGGCAGGTCCCCCCACCAGATAGTTTCTGGCTCATCACTGTCTTGGCAGTTACTTAATAACTAAATAAAGCTCAATGAATTTTCGTGATTTTGATGTTGAAGCTATTTAGTTAAAGCTCAGGCTGCATGTCGTGTGTAACAATCAGTGAAAACACTCCACTATACGTAGACAATGAAATAATTATGAAATCACACTAAAACCTCCTAAGATATGGATGCTACATTGATGAGACATGCTGGGGAGCTAGTCATCATTCTAGCTGAGCCTGTCTTCACACCCCTGTTTAAACCTGGTTCAGAAGTCGGCCGCACACATCAAGCCTGTTGCAGCCAGTGCTAGGACTGAAGCTGAAGGCACCCTGGCACGGCCCCAGCGGAGGTGCGTCTCCAGCCTGCCTGCCACGGGCCGCTGCAGGGAGGGGCCACCACCGTACCTCTGCCCAGAGCCCTCCCGCGCTCCCCGCCTGGGTCCTCGTGCAGGGTGCTGTAGTCGGTGCCCGTGGCCCTGCTGGGGTCAGGAGCACTGGCCATTCTGAGGGCTCTGGGTTCACAGGTGTGGCTCAGGGTCCCTGTGTGACTTCCTCAGCTCCTAGGCACGGGCATGAAGATACAAAGAATGCTGCTGCTGCTGCTGCTGCTGCCAGCAGGGCTCTGGGAGAAGTCTCCTGCGAAGACCCACAGGGAGCTTGCTTGGCTTTCTGCAGGGTGTGTGTGCAGAGTCAGGCCCCCCACCGCCTGCACCAGGCCCAGGGACACTGGGTGCCCCTGCCCCTGGCGGCGGGCAGCCTGCCCTCCGGCAGCCAGGCCCATCAGCCTCCCCAGCCCCAGGCTGCTCAGGTGTGCATGACCAGCTACCTGCAGCTTCGAGGTGTAGGTTTCAGGCCCCACGTGGCCCTGGGGGACAGGATCCCGGAGGTTGGGGCCTGGGAGCTGCATTTGTGAAGCAACCCCAGGATAGTTTTATTCCTCCAAAAGCCTCCGCATTCCTGCCTGCAGCTGCCCCAGGTGTCCACTCATTTGTGTGCAGGAGGCCTGGTGAGCTGGTCACTGTGGGCCAAGAGGCTGCAGAGCCTGGCTCAACAAGCCCAGCGGACAGTCCAGCCCGCGGAGCCCTTTCCCCTCCTCCTCTGCTTTCTCCTCCTCCCCCTCTGGCCAGGCCTTGACCAGGACTACTGTACATCCGGTCCAAAGGAAAATACCAGGCTCAGAACGTGCCCCAGGCAAGGAGGAGACAATGAAAGAACTCCCAGGAGGAAATTCTCCCCACACAGAACAGGGAGGCTTTGCTCTAAGGAAAGAACGAGCTGCTCCCCGTGAGCAGAAATCAGCTTGAGAAACAGCTGCTGGGATGAAAGGGAGACCGAGATGCCACTCGGAGCAGGAGCTGAGCCACCAGAGGGTGCTGGACTCACGAGGGGGCGGGACTCAGGAGGGTCAGGACTCACAGCAGGGACAGGACTCCAGAGGCAGAAGGGGGCTACAGAAGTCCAGTGTCACACGTTGCCCAGAAAGCAAAACAGCTGCACCCAGGGAAGACCTGATGGGCACAGGGCAGGGTCCCAGCCGGCGACGGCGGCTCCTGGGGACCAGACACGGTGGCCACAGGTAGGGCGGGAGGAGGACGGCTGGAGCTGGGGAGATGCCCACGGGCAGGGCTGCCCTGGCCCGGGCAAACTTGCTTTAGAAAGTGCATGTCAGGCTCTGTCTGACCAAACTCAGGACACCCTAAAAGGAAAAGCTCTTAGAAGAAAACGAAAAACGTCGTCATGATTGATTCTTTCAGGAAATCAGCCTCAGGTCTAAGCACTGAGCCTGTGACGGGCCGGGCCCTGTCGGGCCTGGCTTCTGGTCGCACACCCTCAGCGATGCTGCATCCTTGGTTTGCCAGTTAATGAAAAGCCTGACTGTTTCCTCGTCAGCACTGGTACCCAGATTTGGTCTTTAGGGAGTGGGGAGCCGGCCTCGTTCCTGGAGATGATGGGCCGGCCGCCGCTCCTGGAGGCCGTGTTCTGGCTGGCATCCTGAGCGCAGCCGTGACCCCGTGTCGCTTGCCTTGCAGGGCTGTCCCTCTCCTGGGCCACCTGCCCCAGGACCTGATCGAGACCCCCGTGCTGGTGCAGCTGCACCCCAGCGACAGGCCCCTGATGCTCGCCATCCACAAGAAGAGTAGGTCCCCTCCTCGCAGTCCTTCCGGGGGTCGTGGGCAAAGCTAGTGCAGTCTGGGGGTGTCTTCCCGAGGTCAGCACCCACCAGGACCGGTCCAGGGAGCGGCGGGCGAGGGCTGTCCCACCTCCTGCCTGAGTCCTGGCGGTTGAGAGTAGCCCACCGCCTGAGTCCTCAGTGTCCCGTTTTGATTGTTGGCTGCGCCAACAGGCAGGAAGAGAGGAGACAGGGTCAGCTGGCGGGGCGTTGGGGAGTAGGGTGGTCGGCCCAAGCTAGGGGTGTGGACAACCCCGGTCCTACAAGCCCACAGACACGGCCGACACTGAGTATCCCGCTGGGAGAAGACCGGTGAGGCTCGCAGGGACATGTCCTAAAATCCACGAGGACACTGCTGCAGGCAGCCCCATGTGCAGCCTAAAGCAAAACAGAAGATCCAGAGTGGCGGCTTTGAAGGGGTGCTGGCGTCCCCGGACTTTTCAGATGATTCCACAATCGAGTGCACCTCCACGTGTCTTGTACCGCGAGCGCCAGCAGCATCTGCTCACATCCCGAACTCTGCTCTCCCTCCCTAGTCGTGCAGTCCGGGGGGCAGCCCTTCGACTACTCCCCGCTCCGGTTCCGCGCCCGAAATGGGGAGTACATCACGCTGGACACCAGCTGGTCCAGCTTCATCAACCCCTGGAGCAGGAAGATCTCCTTCATCATTGGGAGACACAGAGTGAGGCTGTGAGTGCCCCCAAGGTTGGGGGCGTGCGGAGCTGGGAGGGGCCGACCCAAGCCTCCTCCCACCACACACCCGCCCCCCAGGGGGCGGCGCCTCCCAGGTGGACGGGGAATGGGCAGGTGGCAGCCCAGGGGGACTGCAGGGAGGAGGAGGTAGGGGCCCGACTCACAGAGAGGAATGGAAACCCCGCAGGGGCCCTCTGAACGAGGACGTGTTCTCTGCCCCGCTGGGCCTGGAGGAAAAGGCCCCGCAGCCCGGCGTCCAGGAGCTCACGGAGCAGATCCACCGGCTGCTGCTACAGGTGGGTGCGCTGCCCCCGCCCCCGGACAGCCCGGAGCCACCCCCAGGCCGGGCTCCGCCCCCTTCCCAGGCCTGGCTCCGGTTTCCGCGCCACCCTGCACCCTCGCGCTGGCGTCCGCAAACTCGCAGCCCTGGGCCAGCGGCTGTGGTCCCCGTGGGTGGAGGCGGGAAGCCGAAGGCGGGAAGCCGAGCTGGCCCCAGGGGACTGGAGAAGCCCCCTCCTGTCCTTAGGGACACAGCCCCCAGGAAGAATTCCTGTGAGCACGTGGGCCCCAGGGAACGACTTCCTGCTTCGCGGTTCCCAGGGGCTGTGGTTACTGTCAGACACCTTGTTTTGTCTCTGAACCCTGTGGCCGTGGATTCCCTGGGGACTGGGATCCAGGCCCGGCCCCATGGCTGGAAGCAGGGAGCCCAGCACCACCCGACCCTGGGTCCAAGCCCGGCCCCACCTGGTGCCCACCGAGGACCACCGCCCCCAGCAGGTCACGGCCTCTCTGAGATTCAGCGGGGGGCCATGTCCCACCTGTCTAGACTCCTCCTGCCGCTGTCTCCACAGCCCGTGCCTCACAGCGGCTCCAGCGGCTACGGGAGCCTGGGCAGCAACGGGTCCCACGAGCATCTCATGAGCCATACCTCCTCCAGCGACAGCGCCGGCCAGGAGGACCCCCACCGGAGGAGAGCCGTACGTGCCCCGCGGTCCCCCTCTGCCCATCACCTGTGACGCGGGTGACCACACGCTCTGAGACCAGTCCTCACTGGGCCAAGCCTGTATGACCTCAGCTGCTTCTGGCTGCTCTAAACTTGGCTCACTTGGGACTCTCTCTAGCCTTGAAAGGGTGGGAGCAGCTGCAAGCTGTGGCTACAGGTTTGGGTGAGAACTATTTAAAGCAGCCAGATCAGACAAAAGTGAAGATCAAACTGTAGGATTAGGGTTAGAAAGAAGAAAGTGTAGCCTAACGTTCACTTTATTTCTTATTATTCTTCAGAATCGTGAAATCTGCTTTGTTTGGGTCTCAGATCTCATAAAGAGCTTGCTCCTCTGTTGCTGGGGCTGGTTGGGCTTTTCTCTTTCTCAGCCCATAGGGCACAGATTGCAGGGTCTCCTGGGGTGAGTAATGTGTTCATTTGTTTTTGTTTTTCTTCAAGGAAATTTGTAAAAATGGTAACAAGGCCAAAAGCAAAAGTCAATACCCTGATGAATCTGGTGAACAAAAGAGCAAGCCAGCTTCAGGTACCAAACGATCCAGCATTTCCTTGGCAAGGCTTCAGTGTGGTGAGACCAGGCGGTGGGTGTGACTCAGACTCTGGACGCAGGAATTTCCCCTTCGAGTTGGACCGTTCGATTCCGTGCTGACACAGGGCTCGGCCTGGGGTCCACACCACAGCCCCGGGAGGCCCATGAGGTGTGGCCAGGTGTGCGCCTCTGCCCCACGACCCCCTGGCCCCGCTCTGCACAGTGGCCCTGGGTCACGTGAGCGGACACTTGCCCCGGGGGCTGCCAGCTGTCTGAGGTGGGGATGCCGGCTCTGCTCCGGGCGCCCCCTGCACCCCAGGCCGGATCCCACTCACCATGTGACAAGTCACGTTGGAAGAGACCAATCCTTCCAAGGCCGGGAATATCGATGGACCACAAAGCTACTGTGATCTTCAGGGGTTCACGTAGGAACTGGCCTTTCCCACCATGGAGTCCCTGAACCTGGGGACAGCCTAGACCGAGTGGGGACTAGAGAGCTCCCTGCGCTGGCCCAGCAGGGTGGCCTGACGCCCAGGCTGGCCCTGGTGTCTCTGCGTCGGTGCGGCGCATGCTGAGCCCCGGCCTTATCTTTCAGTAGAACTAAAATGCTCTGTAACCTTACAGTGGGCACTGGAGGAAACAGGTATTAACGGAAAGAATGATGTTGTTGTTGCTCCAGAAATGCAGAGCGGTTCCCCGACTCCGATGAAAGCTGCTGCGGCTGCAGAGAAGGACAGCTCCGGGGCCAGCCTGCCCGAGGCCAGCCCTCCCGAGGGGCTGGCCTGCAGGGACCCGCCGGCCGCCTCCTATCAGCAGATCAGCTGCCTGGACGGGCGTCATCAGGTGCGGCCCTTCTGGCCTCCCTCCCCGCCAGCGGTGCCCGCGGTTGGGCTCTCTGTTACATGAAGCCCTTTCCGACCGCCTGCAGGTACCTGGAGAGCTGTAGCGAGGCGGCCACCCTGAAGAGGAGGTGCGAGTTCCCTGCGAGCCTCCCCACGCCCAGGCCAGCGGCAAGCGCCAGGCCCTCGCGGGCCCGGGCCGCACGCCGCAGGTACCGCGTCTGCTTGAGCTGTGACCGCCTGGCTACTTATCCCCTCTCTCAGGATCAGGCCTTATCTGAGAGCCCAGGGCCCCTTTTCCCTCCCCCTGTGGGTTCTGAGCAGCGTCAAGGACATGTGTGGGGGTGTCAGCTGTTGACATAAATAACCAAAATGGCTCAGAACCTCCTTACCAGCTGGAGGTAGAGGTAGTTCTGGACTTAGAGGACAGGATCCCCCGGGGCTGCCGGAGGCCAGGGTGTTATCGGGCGGGCCCATTTCCGTGTCTCAAGGGAGGACTGGCCTCTGAGTGTCAGCGGCCCCAGGAGTCAGAGGAGATTGGATGTGCATTTATCGCCAGTGGTCCTCACCAGGACCACAAGCAGGGTCTCCATGGTTGATGGAAGCCCGGGTGACTGGTGGAGCTTGCCCCAGCCCACGGAGGGAGCCCAGCTGCTCGCCTGCCCTCAGCAGAGGGGCCCTGGCTACAGGGGAGCTCCCTACAGGCCCTGGCAGAGGCCCCGAGCCCAGGCGCCTGCCTCCTCCCAGAGGACGCGGGGTGTCAGGGTGCTGTCCCCATTCGGAGTTCCCTCGTCTCTGCCGTCCCCCGAGAGCACGGCGTCCCCTGGCAGGGCGAGTGCAGACTTGAGCCCCCGGGTCCTGGGGTGCCCCCCAGCCGGCCTCTGTGCTGCTTCTCGCGGCAGCTCACCTTTCTCGCGGTCTTGTGTCTGCTTCCCTTTTTCTCCTGTAAAGAGGCAGCATCGCCCTCCCGGTGAAGAGCCGCACAGACGTGAGCGCACGCCTGACGTCGCTGACGCTGCCCGGCAAGGCGGAGAGCGTGGCGTCCCTCGGCAGCCAGTGCAGCTACAGCAGCACCATCGTCCACGTGGGCGACAAGAAGCCGCCGCCGGAGCTCGGTACACTCACGTGCCGTGCAGGGTGGGGGGGTGGCGACTTTTGCCCCTGCCCCCCCGCCACACCCGGCTCCCCCTGGGACAGGTGTCCGCTCAGGTGTCAACACGGAGGGGCTTCCTGGGAGCGAGCAGGGATGCCAGGACTCCCCCTTGCTTGGTGCCGAGAGAACCCGGGAGGGAGGCCCCCAACCTCCCGACTGCCGTGGGGGGGGTTGGCGAGCCTGGCCCTCCCCTGTTGGAGGAGAGGACAGTCAAGGGCGACATGCTGAGCTGTCCTTCAGACACCTAGGGAGAACCAGCCTGAACTTGTTCTTTGCCTGGAAGAAGGGCAAAGAAGGGGAGGAGGAGGAGGAGAGGGAGAGTGCACGCCAGAGGGCCAGTGGCCAGCCCCTCAGGATGGCCCACAGTCCCACGGCCCCGTGCTGCCTGCCCCCCGCGGTGCTGCTGACCACACTGCAGGCGCCTAAGCCAGGACAGGGCTGGGCACCTCCCGTGCTCCAAAAGCCCAGGACGGCCTGGAGTGTCTTCAGTGTCAGCAGCTGAAACCTCAGCTGCCCCCAGGCTATAGGACGATCAATCAGAGGGCAGATTCCGGAGCCCCCGCGTGACGCGGCCTCGTGTCCCCGCTTGTGGCCTTTGCTTGGCAGCTGTCTCAGAAAGCTGAGCAGACGCGTCTCAAGCATCAGCCACGTGCTGTGGGCGCCATGCGGGGGTCTTCTGTGGGAGACTCTGTCCTTTGTGGGAGCGGTGCGCATTTTCTCAGCCATTCTCGGGCAGAAGGGCCCCTGTGAATGAGAGCTCCACGTCTGCTGTTCCAGAGCCTCTGGGAGATGCTGCTGCGAGCGGGCCCGAGTCTCTGGAGTGCCCAGTGGGCCCTGCGCTGCCCTGCGGCCTCAGCCAGGACCAGGCGGCCTTCCGGAAGCTGGGCCTCACCAAGGAGGTGCTGGCGGCCCACACCCAGAAGGAGGAGCAGAGCTTCTTGCTGCGGCTCCAGGAAACCAGGGGACTCCACGCTTTCCAGTCTCGCTGCCGCCATTACCTGCGAGAGAAAGGCCGAAGGGGCACCTGAGCAGCAGAAGTGAGTGATGACATCTGAACCAAAGCGGGTTTTGTTGTTGTTCTTTTTAAAATTTTGCTCTTAACGCTACTGCATCCCGTGAGGCTTTCAGATGGTGAGCGCCCCTGTTTAGGACACATGCGTTTGTAAGATGCTATTGGAGCTTGAGCAGTGACACTCTTGGGGATGTCACCTGCGTTCCCAAGGGAACCGTGCTATAAACAGTGGTGACAGCCCCCCCTCCCCAGCGGAGCACAGGACCGGGCGACTGCCCTCCTGCCTTGCCAGGCATCCTCTGCCTGGGTGGCCCCACCCCCTCTCCCTCCCTCAGAGAACCAAGTGGGCGAATTCACCACCCAGGGAAGGAGCATTTGACGTCAGGCTCCTGAGGAAGCAGGGATCCCAGATGATGCTGCAGGAAGAAAGGGCGCCCTTTTCTCCCCAGAATGCACACCCTCCTGATGGGTTGGCCTTGCCACTGGGGTGCAGACTCCAGGGCCAGACAAAGCGTGGGGGGTGTGGAAGAGCCGACACAGGGCTGCAGTGGGGCAGGCTGGCTTCTTCGCCCCTCTCTGGTCCAGGAGCCGGGCTCCCAGCCCCCAGCTGCCTTCCTGGGCCCTGCGGTCAGGGCCAAGCTGGTTGGAGATGCCAGCTCTCCTGGGCTCCAGGCCTCGAAACAAGGATCAGAGCTACGAGCCCAAGGGGCCCACACCGAGAGGGCCCAGCTCCCCTGGCCTCTGGGCAGATGTGCCAGGAGTGAGAGGCTGGCCCCACCCTTGAAGATTATGCCATTCCCGCTCTCCCTTCTGCCTTCCTACCTGGACCCAGGGTTACTGAAGGCACACAGGGAACCTCTGGAAATCAGAAGCCAGGGCCCCACCCCCCAGCCCCAGCTTGGCGCAGAATCCCAGCGCCCACCAGCCCCAGCTTGGCGCAGAATCCCAGCGCCCACCAGCCCCAGCTTGGCGCAGAATCCCAGCGCCCGCCAGCCCCAGCTTGGCGCAGAATCCCAGCGCCCGCCAGCCCCGTTGGCGCAGAATCCCAGCGCCCGCCAGCCCCAGCTTGGCGCAGAATCCCAGCGCCCGCCAGCCCCAGCTTGGCGCAGAATCCCAGCGCCCGCCAGCCCCAGCTTGGCGCAGAATCCCAGCGCCCGCCAGCCCCGTTGGCGCAGAATCCCAGCGCCCGCCAGCCCCGTTGGCGCAGAATCCCAGCGCCCGCCAGCCCCGTTGGCCCAGCAGGTCGTGCAGCGCCCCTGCTGCCCAGCAGTCCCTAGCAGCCCCGCCCAGACCTGGAGCCCAGCACTGCGACTGCCAGTCACAGCGGGAGACAGATTCTTGTAGGAAGAACACTAGGCAGACAGGCTGATGGCAGAACCTCCACCCACTTGGCCATTAGCATCAGGCCGGCTCGTCTGCTCTGGCACACGGCACAGCTGGCAGGGGACGTCCCCACACGCCCGCTGCCAGAGCCCCCGAGTTACCCTCTGTGACATTAGAAGAAAACCTGAGGTTCCTGGGGCCCCTGCCACTGCCTGTGCCCCACCCACCAGGCTCGGTGTGAGCCCTGGCCCACAGCACCCCGGTCCCGGCCAGTGCCCAGGGGAGGAGGGGGCATGCCCCCGCGTGCCCCTCGCCACAGGCTGAGCCCTGCAGCCCCTGAGGGCGGCCCCTCTCTGCAGGCCTTGTGTCAGGGGAGACCTGTGTGCCTTCAGCCCTTTGACTCCACAGGCGTGGGCCCAGGCTCCTTTGGCAGATGAGCCAGGAAACATCGCTTCTTAAAAATGATCTCTTAAAATCATCTCTTTTTAAAAGCTTGTAAAGCTGAGATATGAGGTTAGATGAGATCAGTGTTTCTGCCTTTCAGTTCATTTCAGTCCCTCACTCACATCCGATTCTTTGTGACTCCATGAACCGCAGCACACCAGGCCTCCCTGTCTATCACCAGCCCCCAGAGTTCACCCAACCTCATCTCCATTGAGTTGGTGATGCCATCCAGCATCTCATCCTCTGTCGTCCCCTTCTCCTCCCGCCTTCAATCTTTCCCAGCATCAGGGTCTTTTCAAATGAGTCAGCTCTTCACATCAGGTGGCCAAAGTATTGGAGTTTCAGCTTCAACATCCATCCTTCCAATGAATACTCAGGACTGATCTCCTTTAGGATGGACTGGTTCGATCTCCTTGCAATCCAAGGGACTCTCAAGAGCCTTCTCCAACACTACAGTTCAAAAGCATCAATTCTTTGGCACTCAGCTTTCTTTATAATCCAACTTTCACATCCATACATGACTACTGGAAAAACCATAGCTTTGACTAGACTGACCTTTGTTGGCCAAGTAATGTCTCTGCTTTTTAATATGCTGTCTAGGTTGGTCATAGCTTTTCTTCAAGGAAGCAAGCATCTTTTAATTTCATGGCTGCAGTCACCATCTGCAGTGATTTTGGAGTCCAAAAAGATAAAGTCTCTCACTGTTTCCATTGCTTCCCCATCTATTTGCCATGAAGTGATGGGACCTTATGCCAGGATCTTAGTTTTCTTTTTTCTTTAATTTAATTTTATTTTTTTACTTTACAATACTGTATTGGTTTTGCCATACATTGACATGAATCTGCCACGGGTGTAGATGAGTTCACAATCCTAAGCCCACTTTTTCACTCTCCTCTTTCACTTTCATCAAGAGGTTCTTTAGTTCTTCTTCACTTTCTGCCATAAGGGTGGTGTCATCTGCCTATCTGAGGTTATTGATATTTCTCCCGGCAATCTTGATTCCAGCTTCTGCTTCCTCCAGCCCAGCGTTTCTCATGATGTACTCTGCATGTAAGTTAAATAAGCAGGGTGACAGTATACAGCCTTGAGGTGCTCCTTCCCGCTTTGGAACCAGTCCCTTGCTCCATGTCCTGTTCTAACTGTTGCTTCTTCAGCTGCATACAGGTTTCTCAGGAGGCAGGTCAGGTAGTCTGGTATTCCGAAGTCTTTAAGAATGTTCCAATTTGTTGTGATTCACACAGTCAAAAGCTTTAGTCAAGTCAATGAAGCGGACGTTTTTCTGGAATTTCCTTGCCTTCTCTATGATCCAGCGGATGTTGGCAATTTGGTTTCTGGTTCCTCTGCCTTTTCTAAACCCAGCTTTTATATTTGGATATTCTTGGTTCACATACTGCTGAAGCCTAGCTTGAAGGATTTTCACTCTCATTGTGTCCCTATTATTTTAGCTGCTCCCAGACTAAGAAATACCTCTGGGATAGACTCCTCTTGGAAAAAACCGGGAAAACCGAAAACTGAAGTCCAAACGTGTCAAGCCTCTCGACTCCTCCGGCAGCACTGGGTCTGGGGGCTGGCGCCCCAGCGCCCCCCACTGGTCGGCCTGAACACCACGGCCTGGTCCCTGTCGGACACGTCACAGTCCAGCTGCCCAGCGATGCCCTTCCCTGGCCCGGCGCCAGCCTACTCCCTGCCCTTGTTTCCAGCCCCGGGAATAGTGACCGCACCAGAGACCATGGCCACAGGGTCCGGGGCTGCCCACACCGGCCTCGCGGTGCCCGTGGATGCCCACCGGGCGCTCAGGGTCCATCCCCCGCCGTTTGCCAGCCCTTTGGCCCCAGTCATGGCGTTGGTCTTGCCCGGCTGCTCCTTCTCCCCGGTGACCCCAGCCTTGCCCCCAGCCTTCTTCCCTGGCCAGCGGAACTTTGCATCTGAGATGCCTCCTGCCTCGCAGCCCGAGTTCTTCCTCGATCGGACCTCAGCCCCCAAACAGCCGTGCCCATGTGCCCCGGCAGAGCGAGGGCTGTCCACCTCGCGCGTGGCCACCCCGGGAACCCCGCCCTCGGCTGCCGGGCTCCCAGACAGGACCTCCCGGCACTCTTCCAGTCCCGCGGGGAGCTCACCACTGCAGCTCAACCTGATGCAGCTGGAGGAGGCCCCTGAGGGCACCGTGGCGGCCACAGGGGCTGTGGGGACCGTGGGTGCAGGCGCCGACTGCAAGCCTGGCTCGTCCTGGGACTGGCAGCCCAAGTCACCTCCGACCGTAAGCACCTCCTGATGCCCTTTGTCTAAAGCAGGTGGCAAACTCGGGTACTGGGGCAGGCCATGCACCCCCTCATGCCTGACATGGGTGATGTCTGCCAAACCGCTTCAGTTTGGACACAGATTCGTGTGCCAGACATGAGCATGTTCCCAAGTCCCCGTCACAGTAGACCTGTGACTCTAGCCTCCTGGGACCTGAAGAGAGAGAGATGGCTGGCAAATGCGGCGTCCAGACAGCCACAGGGACTTCATAACGCATCATCAGGGGCCTCCAGATGTTAGGGGGATGCTTCGAGGATGGAGCCATCAGGTTAAATGCCAGAGCAGAGGCTCCTCAGAGGGGGACTGGCAGCGGAGGGCCTCTGGTGAAGGACCAGAGCTGGAGGGAGCTGGGAATTGGTGCTCTCAATCTCCGTCCTCCCAGGTCTGGAGGACACAGGCATGTACGCTTACTTGGTTCATAAAATGGCAGTGTGATTGCCAGCTAAAGCGTCTGTGTTCTGAGAGCTGAGACAGGGCTGTCTGTGAGCTGGCCCCCAACACCCGGCCTGTGTCCAAGGCAGGGCCACCTGGGTTCCCATCCCCAACCTGTGTCCAAGGAGGGGCCGCGTGGGCCTCCCAAGCGGGCCCCCCAACACCTGTGTCCAAAGCAGGGCCACCTGGGTTCCTACTCCCCACCCCCACCTGTGTCCAAGGCTGGGCAGTCCGTGAGCCCCCAAGCGGGGCCGCGTGGGCCCCTCGCTGCCTGTGCTCTGGGAGAGGAGGTGGAGACAGGGGCCCCCAGCACCCGGCCTGTGTCCAAGGCAGGGCCACCTGGGTTCCCACCCCCACCTGTGTCCAAGGCAGGGCCACCTGGGTTCCCACCCCCGACCTGTGTCCAAGGAGGGGCCGCGTGGGCCTCCTGCTGCCTGTGCTCTGGGAGAGGAGGTGGAGACGGGCCCCCAGCACCCGGCCTCTGTCCAAGGCAGGGCCACCTGGGTTCCCACCCCCGACCTGTGTCCAAGGCAGGGCAGTCCGTGAGCCCCCAAGCCGGGGCCGCCTGGGCGCCCCCAACACCTGTGTCCAAGGCAGGGCAGTCTGTGAGCCCCCAAGCAGGGCGCGTGGGCCCCCCAACACCTGTGTCCAAGGCAGGGCAGTCTGTGAGCCCCCAAGCAGGGCGCGTGGGCCCCCCAACACCTGTGTCCAAGGCAGGGCAGTCTGTGAGCCCCCAAGCAGGGCCGCGTGGGCCCCCCCACACCTGTGTCCAAGGCAGGGCCACCTGGGTTCCCACCCCCACCTGTGTCCAAGGAGGGGCTGCGTGGGCCCCCACTGCCTGTGCTCTGGGAGAGGAGGTGGAGACAGGGGCCCCCAGCACCTCTGCTGCCCGCCTAGCCTGCAGGCTGGTTCTGAGGACTGGCAGGCTGGGCCCTCCCAGACCGGGCCCGTGGTACCCCTGGCTGGCCCTGCTCTCGGGTGCAGGAGGCAGAGCCCGCCGCTGGGAGGGGGCGCCTTTGGGTGCCGTTGAGGCACGGTCCTGCCTCTGTGTCCACTCGGTGGGGAAATAAGCATAATGCTTGGATCCCCACTGGGGCTCCAGGAGCCACCGTCTCTCAAGGGACTCTCCCAAAATGGAATCCAATCAAACGTCATCCTTTCCACCTCCGAGTAGCGAGCTGGGTTCCAGGAACCGAGGGTCTGTGCACATGGCCCATGAAGGAGGGGCCAGCGGTCTGAGGAGCCTCCGTCCCCTCCCCCACCCCCCACTTTGCATCGAGACCTGACTGGGTGTCCCCTCCCTGTCCCCCCAAGCGCGAGGAGCCGGCGGATGCCCCAAACAGCGACGCTCTGTCCTCGTCCAGCGGCCTTCTCCACCTGCTGCTGCACAGGAACCTCTGCTCGGCCACGGGCTCCGCACTGTCCGGGAGTCGGGCCTCTGCCACCTCCTGCTCCCTGGGCTCGGGCTCCCTGGGCTGCGATGCGTCCAGAAGCGGGCCAGGTATGTGGGGGCCGCCAGGAGCCCTGAGTGGGGTGGGGGGTGCAGTGACTTGTGTTTGGAAGACCCCCACGTGACGCACCTGGGTATCCTTGGCGCTCTGAATCCGAGGGCACCAGTCACCCCAGAGCCTCAGGCTGCTGCGTGCAGGGCCCGGCGTCAGGGTCCTGACCACGCGGCTTCCGGCTGCACTTGAGCGGCTCCTCGGAGCCTCACGTGGGCCACGGGCCTCCTCATCCTGCCCCGCGGCCAGGCCCGGCTCCCTCTGTCACTGTCACTCCCCATGTCGGTGGGCACAGCGGTCCCCGCAGCCCCGCCACTGGCTGGCCCATCCCTGGGGCTCCCTGCGTGTGCCGAGAGGGCAGGCCGTGCTGCACCGTCACGAGTGGCTCCCCCGGGTGGGCGCTGGCGTGTGGCCTTGGGCGGAACCGGCCAGGGTGGTGCAGTGTGGCCCAGAGCTGCCCGGCAGCAGCAGCAGCAGCCCACACACCTGTCCCCAGGCTGTAAGTGCCCCTTCCCTCACCTGGGCAAGCCTCTTCCCCCGGAGGCCAGGGAGGGGAGAGCGCAGCCTCTCAGATGGGGCCTCGCCAGCAGACTCCCCTCCGTGGTTCCTGCTGATGCTCTTTAAATGTTAAAATTATCATCCAGAGAATTGGACCGTTGGAAAAAAAGAAGGGACAATCCCCCAGCACACGCGGCAGCTGCCCTCCCCTTACAGGGCCGACTTGAGTTCGAGGTCGTGACCTGCGGCGCTCTGTGTTTTAAAGGCAGCAGCAACGCGAGTGGCACCAGCAGGTATTTTGGAAGCGCTGACTCTTCGGAGAACAAGCACGGAGCAGCAGTGGAGGCGGAGGCGGGCGGGGCTGAGCGCCTGCTCAGGTGTGTCCTCCAGGACCCCATCTGGCTGCTCATGGCCGACACGGACGACAGCGTCAGGATGACCTACCAGATGCCTGCACGGTAACCGCTCCCCCTCCTGGGACGCCGTGGGGGCTGGGCTCGGGATCCCCCAAACTGTGAGGCCAGAGGACTTCCCCAAGCCTTATCTCAGATGGAGCGGAGGGCACCGCTAGAAGGGGGGCCCTGCAGGTGGCCGGCCGGCCGCACGGAGCCCTGCGGGAGGCCCTGCTCCCAGCCTCCAGGACCACTGCTCCAGGGACCCTCCAGGCTGTCGCTTGCCCTGTACAAAGCATTTGTGCCCATGTCGTCTCTTTTGCTCTGCTGCCAGTAACCCTGTGTGGTCAGTGGTGTATGTGTGTGTCTGTCTGTCTGTCTCAGAGATCCAGAAACCAAGAGTCAAGGTGGGTGACCATCCCAGGCCACCAGCTACTCTTCAGGGAGCCTGGTCTGTGCCTCAGCTCTGACCACTCCAAGGAACCTGGAACCCATTAGGGTCCCTGACCTGGTGCAGTGCCCCCTCAGTGTGGGTGCTTTACCCCGAGGCTCAGAACAGCCAGGGTTCTGGGCCAGGCCAGCCTGGGGCTCCATCTCCAGGGCTGCTGCGAGGCAGGCCAGGGTCGCAGGTGGCAGGGAGGGCTTGTCTACTCTCCACCTCGCTGGTGAGAAGCTCCCAGGTGTGGAAACAAGTGTCTGCAGGTACCCAGCTCCTGTGGCTGATCTAAACTAAAATTAAAACCAGAACTTGGTGTATCGTTTTCATAGAAAAAGTACAGATTATTTACTAGAGAGATTGTTACCTCAAATAGAGTATTTTAAGTGGAAAGGAAAGTTAAACAAAATCATCTTAAATTGCATGAGGAGGACTTCCCTGGGGTCCTGTGGTGAAGACCCCACACTTCCCCTGCAGGGTCCCCAGGTTCCGTCCCTGGTCAGGGAAGATCCTCTATGCTGAGGAGTGTGGCCAAAAAAAAAAAAAGAATTAACCAATTAAAATAAAATTACGTGAACAATACTGGAAGTGTTGGTAGAAAATGAGCATATACTTTAAAAAAGATAACCCTTGAGGCATTCTAAAGCTTCCGTGTTTCTTGATATTTCGTGAAGAAACCTGGAGATGGTC
This sequence comes from Nanger dama, assembly GCA_917880005.1. Lineage (NCBI taxonomy): Eukaryota > Metazoa > Chordata > Mammalia > Artiodactyla > Bovidae > Nanger > Nanger dama. Next base: position 116,863 of record CAKJTW010000118.1, on the reverse strand, counting down.
CTGCAGGAGGACAGGGAGAAGCTGAAGGCGCTGCAGAAGTTTCAGCCCAGGTTCACGGACGCGCAGAAGCAGGAACTGCAGGACGTCCACCCGTGGATGCGGTTGGGCCGCGTGCCCACGGCCATCGACGTGGCGGTAAGCTCTGGAACGAGGCGCTTCCTGACACGGCGTTCAAAGGCGCTGTGATGAGAATGCCCGGCACTCTCTCTACATCTGTTCTGTACATTTAAAACTTTGAAGATTAAATAAGAGCATTCAAAGAAAAAGGAAAAAACCCGCGACACTGTTAGATGTCCTTCAAAGAAGTCCCTTCCAGTGGCTTTTCAACGCTGCTTCCAAAACGGTCTCCAAAATGTCTAATCTCAGTCACATGCTGAAATTTGAAAATCTGTTGAGTTGTCTTCACAATTAAAACAGAGACCATCTTTTCTATCCTAAACCCTCAGCATCTGTATAAACCATAAGGAGCGGGGGGCAGCAAGCCCTCCTGCCACTCTGAGCGGCTGCCCCCACGCTGTCTGTTCCTTCTTGAGGGTGTCTCTGTACCCCAGCTCCCTTCCCCAGAATGGACACAGCCAGGCTCCAGGGTGCCCGGCCTTCTCCGTTCAAGCTGCCCCGGCACAGTCAGCTCCGCCTCCGCGTGGGAAGCAGGATCTACACGCCAAGCCCTGCCAGCGTCCACCTCTGGGGAACTTCCCGGTTTCCCCAGAGACAGCCTGCCCAGCCACTCTATTCCCACCCACTCCAGGGAGACTCCGTGCCACCCCACTTGCTCAGACCATGGGCCTGGACTCGCCTCCTCTTGTACCCTGATAAAGCCCACCAGCAGGGCATGCTGGCCTGGCCTTCCAGAGGGCTGGAAAGCAGCCGCTTCCCATCGCCCCCAGCGTCACCACCTGGTCCATGCCGCTGCTTCAGCGGGACTGCCAGCTGCCTTCTGCTCCCCACGCAAGACCACATCGCCCCGCCCCAGCCCTGCGCCCCTCCCGGGGTCTCCATCCCGTGATCACAGGCAGAGGAAAGTGCCGTGAAGCCATTACACCATGTCGCCCCCTCCCCACAACCCCCGTGCCCCCGCGTTCCCTCCTCTCTGGCTGTTCGCTGAAGACCATCACGAGGCTCCTGCCCCAGGGCCTTTGTGCCTGCCCTGCCCTCCACTTGGGGTCCCCCTCTCCTCACAGACGCCCGGCTCTCTGGCCTCCTTGTCTTCTCCACATGCAGTTATGTTATTGACCTACCCCCACTGTGTGTGTATGTCACTCAGGCGTGTCCGACTGTTCTGTGACCCCACGGACTGTACCCTCCAGGCTCCTCTGTCCATGGGACTCTCCAGGCAAGAATCCTGGAGTGGGCTGCCGTGCCCTCCTCCAGGGGATCTTCCCCACCCAGGGACCGACTCTGGGTCTCCTGCAGTGCAGGCAGTTTCTTTACCATCTGAGGGACCAGGGGAGCCCCAGTTGATTCACTGCTGCACAGCAAATAACCCCCAAACTTAGTAGCTTAGAATAAGGGTTGGAATCGAAGAGCCGCTTAGCTGGTTGGTTCCGGCTCAGGGCCTCCCTAAGGGTGGGAGATAATGGCTGGGCTCCTGCCTCCGGGGGAAGGACTGGAGCTGGGGGTCTGCCTCCGAGGGGTCCCTCCCGAGTTGCTTGTGGGGGCTGGCTGTTGGCAGGAAGCCTCTGCTCCTTGCCATGGTCTGGATCTGACCATGGCTCTGTTTACATGTCCTCAGGACAAGATCCCAGCCTCCCCCGAGGGCATGGGGCCGGGAGGCTGGGGGTCTGTGACAGCCTGCATCACCTTCACTTTGTTAGAGGCACGTCAGAGTCCAGGCCTCCTCCTCTGGAGGAAGGAATATCAAAACCTGTGTGGGCATATTTTAAAGCCACTACATTCGCTCTTGGTGGCCTTTTCTGAACGTCGACTGTAAAATGACAGAGTCCTCACGTGCCTCATTCCACGTCAGCCCAGCACCTCCTGTCTTATGCCTCAGAGCACCTCTCCTCTGGCTACTAGGAGATCTCTAATGGGATATGGATTTTCCTCTCTGTTCACTGCTGAATCCCAGTTCTTAGAACGAGCCTGGAACACAACAGATGCTTAACAGATAGGTGTTCAACAGGGGGAGGAACAAATAAGCCGGTAGCTTGTTGCTGCCCCATTCTACAGATTAGAAAAGTGAGGTCATAGAAGGTAAGTATCACTCCAGGTCACGCAGGCAGGAGGAGGAGCACTGAGACCAGGGCCTCTGGTTGACGCCCCCTGCCTCACTGTGCAAAGCTGCCTCTCAGATAAGGTTCCCCGGGGGCCTCGGATCGGGGACCCCTCGGGAAGAAGCAGGCGGGGGTCCCACAGCCCAGTGGCACCTCCTCGCCTGCCAGCAGCCTCATGCCACCATGAGGCTGGCACCTGCACCTCGTTCAGACTGAACTGTTGTAGCAGATCTCATTTTCGTTACTGATTTACATTTTTCTTTTAAGGGATGTGTTTACTGTGAAAACGAGGGAGAAGACAACCTCTGTGTGTCATACGAGGAAGACATCCCTACACCCCCACACCGGGGCTCGGTGAACTGACAGAGACCAAGGAAGGGGAGAGTGGCCCCGCCCGAGGCCCGGAAGCGAGCGGCGGCCGCGGCGGCCCTGCCCAGGGCGGCCGCGGCGCCAGCGACGTCCGCTAGGCGGCGCTCCGGGGCGGGGCCGGGTCTCGCGCGCGCCTCTGGTGAGCCGGACGGAGATACTTCTGTGGCTTTTTTGTTTTAGTTTTTAAGCCCATAGTTTTCTGAAGGGGTGATTTAAAACCATGGAGGGCAGGAGACGTTTGCGAAGACATGCTATTGTGCATTTATGATAAAGTACAAACATAGGGTGTGAGGGCACGGGGAAGCCGACCTTCCCCGCTGGACGCCGGGGGAGGCGGCCGCCCGGCTCTGCGGGCTCCCGCGGGCTGCCCCGGGCCTGGCCCAGGCTGCGCCCGCCTGCCCAGGCTCCCGGGGCCCCTGCTGGGGGCAGCGGCCCGGGGCTTGCCCAGCGCTTGTGTTTGCGTTTGGATCAGATCAAATTCTGTCCTCTCTGGGGGTGGCTTTTCTCTAAATTATTTAGTCAGACTGATGTCTTTGGAACCTAGCAGGTGGCGATCACAGCCTCAGCTTATTTTCTTTCAAAAACCTCCTTTTCCAAACGTTTCGCATTGAATGGCGTGTAGTTTGACAAACCCGCCGCTTCAGCTTCCAGTGCAGTTGCAGCAAACGCGTCGCCTGACAGAGTGTACGTCCAGGGCGAGGAAGGTTGAACGGCCCGCTCCGGATGAAAGAAGCGGCAGGTTCGCGTGGCCAGCTCCGCCACGGAAGGCACACGTCCTCGGAAACAGGACGCAGACCCTTCTGGGTGTTGCTGCAGCATCCGTGCATCCTGTTCAGACCAGGGTGGCCCGCGCGTCCGTGAAAGCGTGCTGCTGGCCATCCCCGTCTTGGCACTTGGCCGTGACTGCCCCGTCTGGGACTCAGCGCGTTGGTCCGGCGTTGGCACTGGCCAGGCGTCAGCTCTGGCCCAGCCGAGCCAGCCACTCCCCGGGCTGAGCTGGGCGGAGTCTGTGTTTCCCAGGGCGCCCCGCACCCTTTCACGAGCCTTGACTCACTGATGCCGCTTCCAGTCTCTGCGGAGACGTCCCCTACTGTCGCTGGCCCTTTCGGGTGGACACCCAGGGAAGACTGAGACCAGGCTGCTCACCTTTTGCAAAACCTCACATCGCATCGTATATCCCAAAGATAGCTTAGAAAAAATGTTATACTGGCCCCTGAGTGAATGAGAAGCTGCCCGTGATGAACGATTGACTCACAGTTGCAGGGTCTGCGGCAGCTTCAAAGGAAGCAGCTCTTTCCCCCGCCCCCCCGCCCATCCTTTGATGGAGAAGCAGCTACTAGAATAGGTGAAGCCTCCTTGTAATCCAGTTGGTTTTCATAGTAAAATTATTTTATGCCTGAATATCAATCTTACTTTTCATAAACGCAAAAAGTTTAATTATTTTTTTAAACGTGAAAGCAGCATCTTCAGATCCCCAAGGCAAGGTGTAGTCTGTGAGTCTGTGTGGAGGTCAGATGCTACAAACGGCTTCTTGCCTGAGTCAGATCATCAAGGGATAGTCAGGGCTGCATTGACTTTGCCTGAACTGCCAAAAGGTTCTCTCCTGTTATTGAATGTTCACCATCAGCACTATCTTACTGTTTATGTCTGTTCCTTGATTAAGTGCCGCGTTGCTTCGACGTGTGCTGAGCAGTGGACCGTAGGAGCAGCTTGTGAAACTGTTTACATGGTGCCAACACGCATCCAGTCTTGTTTTCTCTAGTGTGTGTGCTTACATGGGTGTTATCAAGACTTCCTCTCAATTTTAAACTGAGCCTTCTTTTTAATATATTCCTGAAAAGGTATGTAAATAAGCTCTCCGAGTCTGTGTAACACACCAAGCCTTGCCGGACAAGTGGTTTGTTTATGCTCAAGCCAGACTTTCTTCACCCAGTGCAATATGTTTGTTGGACTGCTTGTGTCTTTTTATGACTTTTCTGCCTTTTAGAAAATTGGTAAATAAAGCAAGTATATTTTTATTTTGTATATTTTTAATATAGCACAGAGAAATAGGAGCCTGAATTCTGTTTGTTCATTTATTTTCTGCACGGTGTGTGAGATCTTAGTTCCTGGACCAGGGATCAGACCTGTGCCTCCTGCAATGGAAGCACAGATTCTCAACCACTGGATTACCAGGGAAGTCCCTATTTTTATTTCTGTATTTTTAATATAGCGCAGAGGAATAGGAACCTGAATAGAGACAAAGATTATCAAGTGATTTTTCTAAGACGAACCCTAGAAATTCTGCTTTAGGAATTAGTCTGTCTCCAAGGCACTCCTTACCTCTTCCCACTCACAGTGTGCCTCTTGCTGGCCCTCCTGTCGCAGCATGCGCGCGCGTGCGCACACGTGTGTGTGTGTGTGTGTGTGTGTGTGTGTGACATGCAGCCCCCACTCCAGTGAACTGCCTGTAGTGCCGTGTTAGTCACTCAGTCGTGTCCGACTCGTTGTGACCCTGTGGACTGTGGCCCGCCAGGCTCCTCTGTCCATGGGATTCTCCAGGCAAGAATCCTGGAATGGGCTGCCATGCCCCCCCAGGGGATCTTCCCGACCCAGGGCTCAAGCCTGGGTCTCCTGGGTTGCAGGCGGACTCTTTACCACCTGAGCTATAGGGGACTCCCTGCTCTAGATCAAATCCTGGAGTCCAGCCCCTCGGCGGTTTCTCACTCACAGATGGGGAGTAGGGCCACTCAGCTTGGCCCCTGGTACTCGCACCCGCTCTGCGGTGAGCCCAGGCACCTGCTCCTCTCTCTCCCTGCCCGCTCTGGGTCATCTGTCCCACCAGGGCTGGCTGCCTGTGCACTGGCCCAGGGCTGAAGGCAGCGAGGTCAGAAGGATCTGAGGCCAGAACGGCCTCGTGTCTCCACCAGAGGTGGTACAGGCAGCACGGCACAGCCTCCGCCCGCCCCAGCCCCGTGCTTCCTGCCACAGCAGTGAGACCTTGCAGGGCCTGGCCAAAACAGCGGGGGCTGCTTCTCGCTACCTCCCACTTCATACCAGACCGTGTCGTGGGTCCCAGACTTGCTGCCTAGCCTTCCCAAAGCTCCCTGAACAGGAGGAGGAAGGCTTGACTCTCGCCTCCCGTCCTGGCCGCCTGGACCCAGGTGGTGACTGGGGGCTAAGTCCTCCCTGGGGACCGAGAGGCCTCTGCAGAACCCCTCAGTGGCCAGATGTGGAGATCCGCCTGCTTCACTGAAATTCTGAGAGACTTCAGGGTGTTTAGCTGCGTTTTTATGTATCGTTTAACCCCAAGGGCACCCCTCCCCTTTATTTCCAAACCAAAAGGAGCTTCTCCAAGCTGCTGGGCTGATTGCCCACCAGGGGCCTGGACATCCATAGGCTGGCCACCGCCTTTGTTCCCTGCAGATTTTATGGCTTGCCACCCCTGCCGCTAACTGGTCCCCCTGTGGCCACTGCTGCCCTGCCCAGCCTCTGTTGGGCTCTGTCTTTGGATATGGGGATCAAAGAGCCCAAATGCTCAGGAAGTCTGCGCTCGGGCAACCTTTGAAGGTGGGCTTGGTCCAAGCAACAAATGGCAGGAAGTGGGTCTGCTAGGGGAGGCCATGTACAAGGAGAGAAAAAGGGCGTGCTGGTCCTGAGATGGAGCAGCCGGGTTTCTGGGAGGGAGAGGCCAGGCCTGCCAGCCAGTGGGCCCACTAAAGGAAACAGGTTGGCTTCAAAGATGAGGCCTTGGGCAACTTCCAGTCTAACTGGAAGGATTTTGCTGGAGGAGGATTTTGCTGACTCACACACCCTACTCTATGGTGGTGGTTCAGTCGTGCCCAGCTCTTTGCAGCCCCATGGACTGCAGCCTGCCAGGCTGCTCTGTCCAGGGGATTCTCCAGGCAAGAATTCTGGAGTGGGTTGCCATTTCTTTCTCCAGCCCTACTCTATACTTGTGCTTTTCGTCCCAAGGCTACTTAGACTGAGGCATGTCCCAGAACTGAATTCTTTTTCCTTCAGGTCTAGACAGCATTCCTCAAGGGCCCCCGACCCCATGTAAGATCCAGCTTTGGAGATCCTTAGCCCTTGCTCAGCCATCTTCTCCTGACAACGGTCACCTGTCCTTTTGTTTTTACAAAGTTAGCTTTATATCCTATGACCACCATTAAGCCTGTTCTATCAATCTATAGAAAGACGCGATGACTTAGTGACTTTCACTCACTCGTAGGTTGACACTAAATCTTGAAACGCTATGAGCCACATTACCCCGTTGTGACTGTGAAAGAATTGGCTACTGGGCCAGGTAAGTACTAAGGTTACCTTTCTCTCCTTGGGCAGCTTTTTGTTTTTCCCAGGGTTCTGAGTTGCCTTTCATTTCTCGTTTGCACCGTTGGCCTTTATCACTCTTCCTGCACCTCCAGCTCCCCATCGAATCAGGAAAAGTCTACTAGTCTTTTCCCAGAGGCCTTCCCCAGAACCCCGATCATCCTGTGCCAATACAAAGTGCCTATCCTGGAGAGCATTCTAAAATACTCATTTGATCTTATTCAAACAATACAGTCAATAATGGGAGGGCTAAGAGTCAAGAGTATAAGAAACATCACCGAGTTGGTTTTTCCATATCTGAGTTCCTTAAAGTAAGGCAAACTTCACTGCCATTCCTGGGGTGCTGTCTAAATGGTGAAGAAAAGTGAAGTTCCAGGCCAGCTTTGGGGTCTCTCAGGTTCCACTACTCAAGCCCCTCCCCGCACTCCGTCCGGCCCTCCACTGTAGGAGGGGGAAGGGCAGTCAAGCTTCTGATCAGGCAGAGGAGGATGGGAGAACAGCTAAGTTTTCTCCCCCATGGCTTACGAGGGAGGCCAGGAAGCACACAGGGCATTTGAAGGAGAGGAGCAGGTTCCTGCCCGGGTGAGCAATGCAGGGCTCGGGGTGCATAAGCACCCTGCTCACAGAAAAGCAAAGAGCCAAGTGAGGACCAGCAGAAGGGGTGCCCAGGGAGGCCCCGAGTCCCAGAGCCCCTACCCACCCAGGGCTCACAGAGGTGAGCTGGCCTTGCTTGTGCTTAGTCACTCAGTCGAGTCCAGCTCCTTGTACAGAGGCCCCGGACTGTAGTCCACCAGGCTCCTCTGTCCATGGAATTCTCCAGGCAAGAGTACTGGAGTGGGTGGCCATTCCCTTCCCCAGGGGATCTTCCAGAGTAGGGGATCAAGCCGGAGTCCCCTGTGTCTCTTGCATTGGCAAGAGTGTTCTTTACCTGCCGAGCCACCTTTGGGAACCATCAGAACTCTCATCAAGCTTGTCCTATTGTGGAGATCCCTCTGGCGGGGAACCTGAAGTGAAGTAGACACCGGAAGGGCTGCCAGAGCCATCTCCAGATAGTGGGGGCCCCGGGGGGGCGTCTGTGGCCCAGCCCTGCTGCCCGGCCACCCTGCTGTCCCTGGATGTTTCTTTCCCCTGCTCCCTCCATCTAGGCTCCAGACGCTCCATCTTCCCTCCTAGCCCAGGGCTTCTGCTTCACCAGGCTCTGTGCTGGGGGCTCTGATGGGGTCCTGGTTAGAGTACGCCTAGCCAAGGATGCTTATAACCTGGAGGGGCACAGAAGCAGACCCTGACGGTCCCAGTCCCGGGAGGGAAGCAGCAGGTCCTTCCACCGGGAAGATGGAAACGGAGCTGCGGCCTGAATAGCAGGGAAAGAGCCCTTTAAGGGAGAGTCCAGGCTCTCCAGGTATAAGGTTCTCTGTGTGCCCAGTATAAGCCCTGGCCGCCTGAAGGCAGATTAGTGTCCCGGCTTTGCCAGGAAAGGGCGTGAACCTAGGCCTTCGCCGCTGGGGCCAGGCTGGGGTCCCCAGGGTGCAGCCCCACCACCCACGCACCCCACCCTCAAAGAGGCCGGGCCGGCAGATGGGCGGCCGGCCCTGGGGGTGGCGGTCGTCTGGCGGACACAGGCGCACCCACCCCCGCGCCCGCCCTGGTGACAAAGCGGCCGAGACAAAGGCGCGGCCAACACCTGTCGCTCTTGGCTAGGCTGCCGCTTTTCTCTGCCGAAGCGGCTGCAGCTGCCAACTGTCACGGGCATCTAGTTACGGGGACCAGACGGCGGCCTCCGCCAGCCCGGCGAGGGGCGGGGGAGGGAGGGGGGAGGGCTGAGGGGGAGAGGGAGCCCAGGGGCTGGGGAGGGGGCCGGGCCGAACGGAAAGGGGTGGGACCAGGGAAGGGCGGGTGGGCAGGGAGGGCAGGATGGGGCAGGGCGAGCTTGGGTTGGGGACGGGGGGGTGGGGAGTGGTGCGGGAGGTGAGGGTGAGAACCAGACAATGTCGGGGGTGGGCGGGGGAGGGAAGGCCGGGCGGCGGTGGGAAAGGAAGGTGAAAGGGGGTCGGGGAGCGAAGGGGCCGAGAAGGAGATGGGAGGGAGATGAGGACCAGGAAAGGACCGCCGACTAGAGAAAGAGGTCCGAGAGACGGCGCTGTTGAGGGCGGGCCTGAGGACCCCGCCCCACTAGGATCCCCGAGCGGGCTCCAGGCGGCGTCGAGACCCACAAGTCCGCTAGAAACGCGAGGGGGCAGGGGCTCGCTCCCACCCCTGGTGCCCTTAGGGCCCTCACCTCCCTGGGACTCTGCAGCCTCCCCAGACCGGACCTGCGGCTCCCTCCAGCTTCGGAGGCCGCGGTCTTTGCTGTGGCTCTAGCCTCCAGGCCCCCAGCACGCGCGCTGAACGGTCCCCTCCTGTGGCATCTCAGGTGAGGGAGGTCAGGCGCGAATGGAGGGATGAACGGATGGGCGCGCTCCTGCTCGCGCGCGCAGCAGACCTGGGCGGCCGGTCAGGGTCGGAAGGGGAACAAGCGCGCCCGGGGCCACAGCCCTCGTGGTCATCGCCCCCTCGGGTGCCCACTACCCGCCGCCGACGCGGGGGTCTCTCGGAGGCCCGGCTGGGCTTTCTCCCCCACCTCCCAAATCCCCGGCTGCAGGCCACGCCTCGCCAGCTGCTGGCCGACTCCGGCGGCGGGGCCAGACAAAGCGGGCCTCTGCCATTGGCCCGCGCAAGCAATTGGCGTATTGAGATGCAAATAAGGCGCTATAAAAGGAGCGGGATCCGGTGCTGGCGCGAGGTCTCCGCGGAAGACTCGAGGGGACGAAGGTGGCGGCTTCGGGCTTTGCGCGGCGAGGGGCGCGCTCACTTGTAGCGCTTGCCGGGCGCCCGGCGGTGCGCGTCATGGCTCCGCTCCTGGCGCCGGGCCGGGACCGCGCGGGCCGGGAAGATGACGGCTGCGAGGCGCGCGGGGACCGCAAGGTGCTGGCTGTATCCGCGGATCGGCGAGGGAGCGGGCGGGCTCGGGGGGGCCACGCAGGGCCGGGACTCAATTGCTCGCTTCTTGCAGGCCCGGAAACCCCTGGTGGAGAAGAAGCGGCGCGCGCGGATCAACGAGAGCCTGCAGGAGCTGCGGCTGCTGCTGGCGGGCGCCGAGGTGAGGCCAGCGGGGTCGGGGGTGGGGTTGTCCAGGGTCTGCGGGCCCGCGGGCCGGCCTCGCCTCACCTACCCTCCCCTGCGGCGCAGGTGCAGGCCAAGCTGGAGAACGCCGAGGTGCTCGAGCTCACGGTGCGGCGCGTGCAGGGCGCGCTGCGGGGCCGGGCGCGCGGTGAGTGGCGGCCGGGAGCGCGGCGGGCTGGGGTCGTGGTGGGGCGCGTTCGCCCGGCCTGTCGCTGCGCGGCTCCACCAAGACTTCCCTGGCCCGGGGCAGGGGGCGCCCCGCGTCTCCTGGGTGAGCTTCGTCCCCGCGGGCCGGGCGGGCCGGGACACAGCGGTCGCGGCTTACTGGACCTGGCGCGGCTCTCTCCCTCCCATCTCCGAGCGCAGAGCGCGAGCAGCTGCAAGCGGAAGCCAGCGAGCGCTTCGCCGCCGGCTACATCCAGTGCATGCACGAAGTGCACACGTTCGTGTCCACGTGCCAGGCCATCGACGCTACTGTCGCCGCCGAGCTCCTGAACCACCTGCTCGAGTCCATGCCGCTGCGCGAAGGCAGCAGCTTCCGCGATCTGCTGGGGGACGCCCTGTCCGCGCCGCCCGCAGCCCCGGGGCGGAGCAACTGGCTTGTAGGAGGCGCCCTGGAGTCCCCGCTGCCCAGCCCCCGGGGCTCCGGGAGGACCAGTCCTCAGACCTAGAGGAGGTCCCCGAGGTTGAACTGAGCCGGGCCCCGCCTGCCGAGGGGACGGACTCGGTGCCCGCAGCCCTGGGCAGCCTGACCGCTGCCCGCTTGGCCCAGAGTGTCTGGAGGCCTTGGTGATCAACGCCAACCTGGGGGCTGCGAGGTGGATTCCGTTCCCTCCTCCCTGGGGTCCAGACATGGCGGGCAGGGTTCTGGATATTTCCCAGTCCTGCTCTTCAGTCCTGCATAACCAGTCCAGCCAGGCCCCTTTTTACTTGCGGGAAGAACGTTTATGCATTCCCCCGCCCCAGCCCTCTGATGGGTGGAGGGAGGGAGCTACAGGCGGGAGGAAAAATCTTGAAGGGCTCCCAGGGTTCTCTGGGATTCGCCTGCCAGACTTCTCAGGCGCCCTGTGGGTCTGGGGGCAGAGGTGATGGAACGGAGCTGAGCCTTTCCTGGGTGCTGGGCACTACTGTCCTGGCAGAAGGAGACCTCAGGCCCTGGCAGCCCTGGCCATTCAGCCAGGACACGCGGGAGGTGTTCTGCAGGACTGCCCAGAGCTGCCACAGAGAAGCAAGGCTCTCAGTATGTCTTGCATTTAGCACACTTGAGCCTGTGTATTAGGTTGCCATGGATGGCTACAATTGTGTTAAATAAAGCATTCTGGAGACGTAGTTACCCTTCTGAAGTATTGCTGAATGCTGTGGTGTCATTAAAGTGTCAGTCAAATGCAGAAATACAAAGCTAAGTACATTTTCCCCACATCTAATGCCATGAGTGGATTTAAAACTTCTGTCAACAAACAAAGAAGGGTAGAAGAGGTGGTGATGGACGCCCCATGGCACATCTCGGGTGGACACTGCTGCCACTTCGCTCTGGCCAGGCCATCGCGGGTGGGTTTCCCCTGCAGGCCCTTGGGCCTCGCTTGCTCTCCCGGGAAGTGTGTGTGTTCCTGGTGATGGAAACTCAAGCATGGAATTTGTCTCCAGAGTCACTAAGGAGAAAGGGAAACTGCTGGTTCCCAGACCATTCTTTTGTTTGTGAACTTCCGGGAATAAAACTGATACCTGACTGCTAGCCACATGGTGTGGAAGTTTCTTTCAGAAGCCTGTGGGGTCCATGAGTGTGGTGCAGATATCTGTCCACTTAGGTGATTACTTTTCTCTACTGAAGAGTGAGCTTCCCCATTGCCAGTGACCTCAGGGACACAGAGACTCACCCAGTTCTTGGCCCAGGCAGTTTGGACTTTAGGCCAAATTGAGCCCAGGAGGTGAGCAACCCTGGAAGGAGGGATACAGGCAGCTTGGGTGTAGGGAGCCCGCCCTCTTGGGCTGGGTCAGGGCCTGCAGGTCATGTGGTCAGCTGATTGCAGTCCCTGCCACAAGGAGCCCAGCCGCCATATCTCCTGCTCCAGAACCCCAAGTTTATTCTTGTTCTCTCAGGGTTGGAAGTGCCCAGGCCTAGTCAAGGGGTGATAGTTTAGGATTCACACCCAGGTCTCCTGTCCAGTGTATATCTTTGCTTTAAAACGTCTCTCCCTGGAGCTTCCCTGGTGGTCCAGTGGTTAAGACTCTGTGCTTGCAACGCTGGGGGCACAGGTTCAATTCTTGGTTGGGGAACTAAGATCCCACATGATGTGTGTGGTCAAAAATAATAATAATAATCAGTTCAGTCACTCAGTCATGTCTGACTTTGTGATGCCATGAACTACAGCATGCCAGGCCTCCCTGTCCATCACCAGCTCCTGGAGTTTACCCAAAGTCATGTCCATCGAGTCAGTGATGCCATCTAACCATCTCATCCTCTGTCGTCCCCTTCTCCTCCTGCCCTCAATCCTTCCCAGCATCAGGGTCTTTTCAAATGAGTCAGTTCTTTGCATCAGGTGGCCAAAGGATTGGAGTTTCAGCTTCAGCATCAGCCCTTCCAATGAATATTCAGGACTGATTTCCTTTAGAATAGACTGGTTGGATCTCCTTGCAGTCCAAGGGACTCTCAAGAGTCTTCTCCACCACCACAGTTCAAAAGCATCAATTCTTCAGCTCTTACCTTCCCTTACAGTCCAATTCTCACATCCATATATGACCACTGGAAAAACCATAGCTTTGACTAGACGGAACTTTGTTGTCAAAGTAATGTCTCTGCTTTTTAATATGCTGTCTAGGTTGGTCATAACTTTTCTTCCAAGGAGCAAGCGTCTTTTAATTTCATGGTTGCAGTCATCACCTGCAGTGATTTTTGAAGCCCCCCAAAATAAAGTCTGTCACTGTTCCCATTGTTTCCCCATCCATTTGCCATGAAGTGATGGCACCAGATGCCATGATCTTAGTTTTCTGAATGTTGAGTTCAGAAATGTTCCCTGTCACTCTTGCCCAGTAAGCCCATCTGGTCCATTTGGTTACATTCAAGTGCCCTCGAGCTCAAGTCCATTTCCATCCTGTTGGTCTCCTGGCATTCTCCCGTGTACTCAATGTTGACACTTAGACGTGAGATAGGCATCACAAACCACCGCCAAAGAACTACTGATTTCCGCCCCCGCCCCCTCAAAGGCGTTTGGAGGCGCCCTGCTGTCGGACGCTGGAGCTCAGAGACGGTAGAAGAACCTGGAGGCGCTCGGAGGTATTCTGGAAGCACCCGGAGGCTCTCGGAGGGGCTCGGAGGCATTCGGGAAGCACCCGGAGGCGCTCGGCTGTATTCGGGAAGCGCTCGTAGGCGCTCGGACGCTTTCGGAGGCGACAGGCTCTTGGCCACGCCCCCGCCACGCCCCACTCTCACGCGGTGAATTCTGGAAAATGTAGTTCCAGCCCTTTGATCTTCAGTTCCCCGAGAACCCTGCAGGCAGTGTCAGAACTACGACTCCCAGGTGCCTCTGCGGCCTGGTGGTCCCTTACCCCGCTGCCTCCAGCTCCGAGTTCGTCCCCCACGAACCCGACGAACCCAACGAACCCAACGGCGTCCAGGGGTCTCGCGTCGTCGGTTAAGCGGCTCTTTGGTCAGCAGAGGCTGGGCTGCGGTCCCTTCAGCAGCCCCGGGACCAGGAAAGGGAGCGATGAAGGCGCCGGCGTCCCGGCGCTCGGGCCTTCCGCCCTCGACTCCAGCTCACGGTCCTCGAACACTTCGGGCCACCAGGAGACCTGGCGGTCGGGAGAGTTAAAAGCGCCTCGGCCTCTCGGAAGGTGCGACCAAAGCCGACAGCGACTGGTGTCGAGGAAGAAGGGGGTCGTTTCACGCTGTGTCATGGAAGCAGTTTTCTAGAGGAGGAAAGACAAGTCTTATAGACCATTTCGTGACCATGCCGCCGGTCTGCCCAGCGTTCACTCTACAGTTGCAGAAAGAACCTGTTATGTGCCACGATCACAGAGATGAGGCCGACCAGAGCCTTATTATTGATGAACTCATCTAACAAGAACCCACAGAGGCCCCAGGCTGCTAAAATACATCGCAAGAGGTCGACAAAGGCGGTGCCTGGTTAAAAAGCAGCCAGAGGAGTGCAGAGCTCATCAGGTTATTAAAGACAGTTCCTGAGCTTAAGTGGGTCTCAAAGGAGGAGGGATAAGATTTTAAAACCGATAACCCAGAGGCTTTTAGCTCCTCTTGGGAGCGCCCAGGCTTTTTTACTCTTCCATCCCGGTATAAAAAGTTGCCCACTGTCCCCTCCCCCAAAGATGGTAACTCTGGCCATATCTGTTCCGCTGCTAGTTGTCATTCTGCCCCTCCATTGTTGACAGATGACACTCAGGCACCATCTTCTCCCCTGCAGATCCCGCCCTAGCTTACCCTGGGGAAATTGTGTATGTCTCCTAGACATCTCAGTCAACGGCCAGGCCATGGTCTCTGTCACCCCTGACAGCTCCATCCCAGGAAATTTGTTCAGACTTCATCGGGTCTCTCCTAATTAACTGTCTGCCTGTTTCTTCCTTCACAGGTTTCTTGAGAACAGTCTTCATCTTAAACTTTTTTCATTTCCTCACCTGCTTGCCGCTAACAAAATTTCACCGTTTTCCGTTTCCCACCATTCTACTGGAAGCTTCTGGCAGTCTCTGGAGAAGTCCTAAATGTTAGAGCATCCGACACTATCAAGAATGTCATTCTTAAGACACTATTCTCTGTCTAGTTTCCTTGCTTCCTCTTCGCCCATTTCTTCTCAGATTGTAGACAGGGCTGTTCTCTGCAGCTCACCCTGTACATCTCGCTGCAGCCCACATCTTCCTTGGACTTACTGCTGTGTGGCCTCCCTGGCTTCTCCCAGTCCTTTCTGCAGCTCCAGTCACATGGGGGCACAGAGTCAGACACGACTGAGTGGCTAAGCACAGCGCAGAGCATTCTAGAGGCTAAAGTTTCTTCTCAAGTTTATACTGTAATGAGGGAGACAGACAAATATGTGCTCTGGCAGATGGTGTGTTCGTGCCAAGAAAAATGCTGAATCAGGCCATGGGGGCGGCATTGTGGTGTGGAAGAGGGTGCAGACTTCGGTGAGTTGGTTATAGAGGAGGACTCTCTCTGCAGGCTGTGTTTTGAGCCGAGAGTGGATGATGTTCATGGATGGGGGCAAAAGCCAGCGGCTGTCCTGGGAAGGAGTGGGTTAGGGGTTCAAATGGCTTTAACAATAGCACTGACCTTGCTTTGCGCATGAAGTGCGACCATGGGAGCAAAGAAAGAAAGTGAAGTTGCTCAGTCCTGTCTGATTCTCTGTGACCCCACGGACGTAACCTCCCAGCCTCTGTCCATGGGATTTTCCAGGCAAGAGTACTAGAGTGGGGTGCCATCTCCTTCTCCAGGGCATCTTTCCAGCCCACGGAGCCACCCTGAGTCTCCCGCACTGCAGGCAGACACTTACCGTCTGAGCTGCCAGGGAAGCCCTGGTGGGAGCGAATCCCTTCCAAATCCCTTTGTGTCCCCACTCCCCCCTGCCCCTCCCGCTGTTCTCCTTCCTTCCTTCTTTCCTGCCTCTTCCGTCTTCCTCTTCCCTCTTGTCCTCCCCATTCTTTGGACTCTCCCGCCTCTCCTCTGCTCCAGCCTCTCCTCCAGCCTTCCTTCTCCTCCCAGCGTGGGGTGGGCTTGGCTGGGGGCAGCCAGGCACCTCCAGGCCACGTGACACTCCGTCCCTGCCCCTCCGCCGCAGGCTCTGAGCACCTGGCTTCCCAGGAAGGCATCTGGGCTGCCGCAGTCCCCCTGCCGAGAGGGCTAAGAGGGCACCGAAGACACGTGCTGACTACCCAGGTGAGCCCCGGGGAGGCAGGAGGAGAGCCACAGCAGGCACGGGGGTCCGCACCCCATTTCTGACCCTGCGCACAGACCGGCCTGCTGGTCCTGACTCAGATGGGTAAACAGGGGCTACCCGTGGACGCTGCTGAGGGCAGGGGAGCCCCTAGTGCAGGAGCGCAGGGGCCGCCAGTTATGCCTGGCCCAGGCCAGGAGGGAGAAGCACCCTTCACATGCGAGCGGGCACATGGGCACAGATGGGACCCTCACGCTGCAGGTGGGCCGTGAGCTCAGAAGCCCTGGCGGAGCCCAGCTCTGCGCATTTCCCGCACTTTCCCGTGGACCCGGTCTGTAGCCAGGCCTCCCCACTAGGCCCCTCCGCAGGCCAAGGAGGGTCCAGGGTGGAGGGGCAGGAGGCACCCCCTTGCTTTGGAGAAGCTGAGAACGAGTCTCGGGGGCAGCTGCACCCTGTAAGCAGGAGGAGGGCAGACGATTGCACCACGTGCAGGGGAGCGGGGCCTTGCCCTTAAGGAAAATGTGGTTTTAGAGGAGCAGACACTTCTTGAGCATTAGTGTCTGAGGAACAAACGCCATGGGAGAAGAACAGGAGAGCTGGGGGTTGGGAAAAGGTGCGGTGGCCTCTGACAGCAGGCTCCTGAAGGAAGGCTTCCTGGAGGAGGTGGCATGGGTCCCTGCAGGACGGGTGGAGGAGGCCTTTGCTGTGGGAATCTGGTCCCCACGGCTGGAGAACCAGGAGGGTCCGAGGAGGGGGGCTGGAATAGAGCACAAGGGCCCCTCCCATGGGGGTTAGGCTTGGGCCCCCCTCCTGGAGCCTCCTCACCTCCCTCCCGCCTCCCGTCGGCCTCCCTGCATCACCTCTCCTCCTCCAACAGCGTCCTGGAGCAGCTCCCTGGCAGTTGGAAGGCTGGGCAGACTCCCACGCGGTCCAGTCCCCATGCGCCCCCTGCCTTCCCTGAGCCCTGGAGCAGGGAGCTCACAGCGCAGAGGATGCGACGGCGATCTGTTGTCCTGGCGCGTGGCAGCGCCACACAGCTCTGTTACCTCAGTTTCTGGGGGTCGGGGATCCAGCCAAGACCAGCAGGGTCTTCTGCCTCGAGGTCTCGCAAGGCTGAAGTCCCCACCCGGGTGTTGGTGGGGACTGTGGCCTGTGCACAGGGTCCACCTAGAGGGTCCAGGTACACTTAGGTTGGTAGGATTCGGTTCCTCACGAGCTACGAGGGGAGCGTCATCCTTTTCTGCATTTTGCTGGAGGGCTCACTCCGTTCTTGGCCACCTGGGCCTCTTCAGATCGCACCTCCCCGGGGGACAGGCCCCCGTGACCCCCCGTCTGCAATGGCAGCTTGTCCCTTTATGCTGTTAGATTCCACTCACCTTGGGGGCCTCACGGGGTGCTCGTCCAGTGGGGGCCCCTGGGGGCCACACCCCTGCCCCACTCTGCGCTCTTCCTACCTTCCCCCAGGCCTGGGTCTCCAGAGACGGTCATATTGTGTCCAGTGTGACAATTGTGTGTTTTTCTCTCATTTCAGAAACTAGCCTGGGCTGTCGCGCCCTGAGATAGATGTACCCAGAGAGTTGTAGGGTGCGCTGTGGACACTTCTGTCCACGCCGGCCCTGCGTCACCCTCCCCGGGCCTCTGCTTACTAGGCTTTCCCGCCTCCTCCGGGACTCGGGACTCGGAGCCGCTTTCCTTAAGCTCAGGAGTTGTTTGCACTTTTATCAGAGCAGGATCAGGCCCCCAAGTCTCCACGGAGTGGAGGAGCAAGGGGAAATCCGAGAAGGAAGTGTAGGGCCCCCCTCAAGCCACACAGTAAAGGCTTGAACCACAGCTAAATCTCGGTGTTGGTGAGAGCCTGGGAAGAGCCGCCATGGAGGCCTGGGTGCCCCCGGTGCCCCAGGAGGCCCAGCCGGAGGGGCTGGGCGAGGTAGGGCGGCCCCAGGCCCATGGTGTCCCGACACTGCAGCCACCCAGCCCCTGTCTGGTGTCCCTTGGCCAGAGCCCACCGGGAGCTGGCACCTTGGGCTGCTCTTCTGTTTGTGGGGTGTGTAATAAACGGAAGTTAAAAGGACTGGCTCTTTCTTTACCGGCAAACCTGCCAGCCTTGACTGCCCTGGCTTGACACGATGGAAAGAAGGGGAGGGGAGGCAGGAAGAAGGGCCCCAGGCCCCGCCCCTTGCCACCCCGTCCCCTGGGCCGGCCCTGGGTCCTGATTTCTGGTCCCGCTTATCCTCTCGGGCTCCATCCAGCGGGGTTTGACCACTCCACTCTGGGGACACTGTGCCTCAGCCCTGCCCCCTGGAGACACTCGGGTAAGGGGGAGCCAGGCTCACTCCCGGACCGGAGCAGCCCTCAGGTGGGCCAGCACTGGGAGCAAGAGGGAGAGGACTCAGCCCCTTTTTCCTCTACACATTATGGAAATTTGCAAGCACAAAGTGGGATTTTCACTACACACCTGCACACCCACTGGCGATGATCCCACGTAGCGTTTTACTAGACTGTTATATCTAGGCAACCATCCTTTAATTCATTTTATTTTTGATAATGTTCAAAATCAATTTCAGCCTTAAATGTGCTTGCTCCTTCGTACTTTAGCGTGTACATTAACTGGAGCTCATCACTGATAGTCTTTTAATATAAAGCAGTGGAAGGCCCAGCGTGCGCGTGAGCAGCCACTCTTGGCAAGTGATGCATTCTTGTAGCTCAGACCCTTATCGAGATAACGAGTGCGCCCATCACCCCAGAAAGTTCCCTCATGCTCCTTGCTGGTTGACCCCCAGTCCACTCAGAGGCAACCACTCAGTAACCTGCCTTGTGATAGTGGTACAAAGTGAAGTCGCTCAGTCCTGTTTGCCTCTTTGTGATCCCATGGACTGTAGCCCACCAGTCACCTTGTCCATGGAATTTTCCACGCAAGAGTACTGGAGTGGGTTGCCATTTTCTTCTCCAGGGGATCTTCCCAACCCAGGGATTGAACTCTGGTCTCCCCCATTGCAGGCAGATGCTTTACCATCTGAGCTACCGCAAATTTAATACTGGAGCCTAAAGCAGAAGGGAATTATTTTTTAATGGCTAATATTTTTCCCAGAACACGGAAGTAGTTAGAGACCCGTTGAAAAATGAAAAGTAGATATATCAAAATAGTTTATTTATACAAAAAGCAACCGATAATCTTGCTTTCCTGGTTTTAGTGGAAACGAACTCATCAATATTTCCAAAGTCTACTATTTGTTTTTAAAGGAGAGAATTGCCATGCTAATTTCTTTTGATGAAGTGATCTTAATTTTTCATTTACTGCAGCTTACTGAAATGTTTTATAGGATGCCATGGTGTCTGGGAATGCTAACAACTTTCTCAAGGCCATGTCCAAATTGGAAAGTATTGCACTAAGCAAATTTGTGAATCAGCCTTAAAAGATGCAAACACTATTTAATAACTGATACTGCATGCTGCTTAAAACTATATTAGATGGATATATAGGACTTAAGGATATTTGAGTCAGGTACATGGCTGCTTTGTGTAAGAGGTATCCATAGAAAACTTTTCTCCATTAAAAATTCAAAATGTAAGGCACTTTAATTTTTCATATCATTTACAATGTGAAAATTAAGGCATCCATAATTTCTTTAACTTCCATTTGATCTGCAGCTTTATAATGACTGACGCTCATCTAGTGGTTCATTTCCAGTTGTTATGCTTCAATTCTAAAATGCCAGCGCAGCACTGGCGGCACAGAGGCGAGCACAGCTGCCCTCCGGAAAGGGCGCCAGAGCCCGTCTCCCTTGCGAGGATTTCACATGGAACACCGGAAGCTTCTGCTATTTCTAAGCAAAGGCGCAGGCCTTCTGCTAAGCATACAGCAATATATAGTCTTTTTTTTTAATTGAATAGACATTAATTTTTCCACTGGTTTAGAATAACATCCTACACAGATTGTATAAAATAATGCATTTGTGCCAAGATGCTTTTGATGTATGCTTTTCATTTAGTATATATTTCAGTATAAGCGCCTTTGTATGTGAAATACCTTGTTTACATTTAATCTTTATCCTCATGGAATATCTGGATGTGTTTTTAATGTAGGTTTTAGAGCAGACATAAGAATATCCCATCTGCGCATCCATTTTTAAAACTTCTCACACAAAATATATATGTATATTATATGTATCCATATACATATATATAAATGCTAAAAGATGGTTAACATTTGATTTCCGAGGGGCAGCATTTTTGCTTATTTTTATGAGCTGAGGAAGCACAAATTTGGCATAAAGAGATTTGGGGGAAAATGTCTTATAAACTCTTGTATAACATGCTATATTTTCTCCATTAGACTATATCTGACCACAGGCATTTTAAATTTTATTTCCAACCTCTAATTTCATAAGCTAGACTTAGAAAGTTTCATCTTTTATTTCAATGAAGTCAGTAAAGCTTACTTTATAGTTATGACATTGTTCTTACTGTGAGCAGACCTCGTGGTCAGACATGCTTATTCACAATGGGCTACATCTTGTGTACAAGCAAAAAATGAAAAGTACTTGCTCCATTCTTGACAGTATTTCACAACTCATGTGATTTGCTTGTAACATGATATACTTGTTTTGAATTTTATTAGACCAGGCACATGGATTTCCAATAATTTCCTGTGATTCTCTTTAAGATCTAAATTGTTTTCTTCAAAATGTAACATCTAAAATGACTCAATATATTGTGATTTTTGTTTCTTTGATTTTGTCATCTTCTGCAAAACATCATCTATTAAACTGTCAGTTTGAATATTTTTCAAAAACACTTCCCATTTTAGCATCACAATGAGACATCAAATTTTCAAGGTCACAGCTTCTCTTTAAATTTTTCTAATATTTGAAACCTTTTTGATGGTTACAAAAATTTGATTCTGTTCTATTATTGTGGGGAAACATTCACAAAAAATAAAGACACTTCTTGTGACTAAATGAACCAGTCACAGTGAATTTATTTGCCTTTATAATAGAAAAAAAATTTGGAAGAATTGGCCACCATGTGAAATAGATTCTTTAAAATAGCTTCTCTCCTGGAGCCAAATCAAACTCATGTCCATTGGATTGGTGATGCCATCCAACCATCTCATCCTCTGTCATCCCCTTCTCCCCCTGCCTTCAATCTTTCCCAGCATCAGGATCTTTTCAAAAATGAGTCAGTTCTTCCCATCAGGTGGCCAAAGTATTGGGAGTTTCAGCTTCAACATCAGTTCAGTTCAGTTCAGTTCAGTCACTCAGTCGTGTCCGACTCTTTGCGACCCCATGAATCACAGCACACCAGGCCTCCCTGTCCATCACCATCTCTCGGAGTTCACTCAGACTCACATCCATCGAGTCCATGATGCCATCCAGCCATCTCATCCTCTGTCGTCCCCTTCTCCTCCTGCCCCCAATCCCTCCCAGCACCAGAGTCTTTTCCAATGAGTCAACTCTTCGCATGAGGTGGCCAAAGTACTGGAGTTTCAGCTTTAGCATCATTCCTTCCAAAGAAATCCCAGGGCTGATCTCCTTCAGAATGGACTGGTTGGATCTCCTTGCAGTCCAAGGCACTCTCAAGAGTCTTCTCCAACACCACAGTTCAAAAGCATCAGTTCTTCGGCACTCAGCCTTCTTCACAGTCCAGCTCTCACATCCATACATGACCACAGGAAAAACCATAGCCTTGACTAGACGGACCTTAGTCGGCAAAGTAATGTCTCTGCTTTTGAATATACTATCTAGGTTGGTCATAACTTTTCTTCCAAGGAGTGTCTTCTCATTTCATGGCTGCAGTCACCGTCTGCAGTGATTTTGGAGCTCCCCAAAATAAAGTCTGACACTGTTTCCACTGTTTCCCCACCTATTTCCCATGAAGTGATGGGACCGGATGCCATGATCTTCGTTTTCTGAATGTTGAGCTTTAAGCCAACTTTTTCGCTCTCCTCTTTCATTTTCATCAAGAGGCTTTTTAGCTCCTCTTCACTTTCTGCCATAAGAGTGGTGTCATCTGCATATCTGAGGTTATTGATATTTCTCCCAGCAATCTTGATTCCAGCTTGTGTTTCTTCCAGTCCAGTGTTCCTCATGATGTACTCTGCATAGAAGTTAAATAAGCAGGGTGACAATATATAGCCTTGACGTACTCCTTTTCCTATTTGGAACGAGTCTGTTGTTCCATGTCCAGTTCTAACTGTTGCTTCCTGACCTGCATACAGATTTCTCAAGAGGCAGGTTAGGAGGTCTGGTATTCCCATCTCTCAGAATTTTCCAGTTTATTGTGATCCACACAGTCAAAGGCTTTGGCATAGTCAATAAAGCAGAAATAGATGTTTTTCTGGAACTCTCTTGCTTTTTCCATGATCCAGCAGATGTTGGCAATTTGATCTCTGGTTCCTCTGCCTTTTCTAAAACCAGCTTGAACATCAGGAGTTCACGGTTCACATATTGCTGAAGCCTGGCTTGCAGAATTTCGAGCATTACTTTACTAGCGTGTGAGATGAGTGCAATTGTGCAGTAGTTTGAGCATTCTTTGGCATTGCCTTTCTTTGGGATTGGAATGAAAACTGACCTTTTCCAGTCCTGTGGCCACTGCTGAGTTTTCCAAATTTGCTGGCATATTGAGTGCAGCACTTTCACAGCATCATCCTTCAGGATTTGAAACAGCTCCACTGGAATTCCATCTCCTCCACTAGCTTTGTTCATAGTGATGCTTTCTAAGGCCCACTTGACTTCATATTCCAAGATGTCTGGCTCTAGATTAGTGATCACATCATCATGATTATCTGGGTCGTGAAGATCTTTTTGTACAGTTGTTCCATGTATTCTTGCCACCTCTTCTTAATATCTTCTGCTTCTGTTAGGTCCAGACCATTTCTGTCCTTCATGGAGCCCATCTTTGCATGAAATGTTCCCTTGAAATCTCTGATTTTCTTGAAGAGACCTCTAGTCTTTCCCATTCTGTTGTTTTCCTCTATTTCTTTGCATTGATCGATGAAGAAGGCTTTCTTATCTCTTCTTGCTCTTCTCTGGAACTCTGCATTCAGATGCTTATATCTTTCCTTTTCTCCTTTGTTTTTCGCCTCTCTTCTTTTCAGAGCTATTTGTAAGGGCTCCCCAGGCAGCCATTTTGCTTTTTTGCATTTCTTTTCCATGGGGATGGTCTTGATTCCTGTCTCCCATACAGTGTCATGAACCTCATTCCATAGTTCATCAAGCACTTTATCAGATCTAGGCCCTTAAATCTATTTCTCACTTCCACTGTATAATCATAAGGGATTTGATTTAGGTCATACCTGAATGGTCTAGCGGTTTTCCCTCCTTACAATGATTATTCAGAACTGATTTCCTTTAGGATGGACTGGTTGGATCTCCTTGCAGTCCAAGGGACTCTCAAGAGTCTTCTCCAACACCACAGTTCGAAAGCATCAATTCTTGGCACTCAGTTTTCTTTATAGTTCAACTCTCACATCCATACATGACCACTGGAAAAAACCACAGCTTTGACTAGATGGACCTTTGTTGGCAAAGTAACGTCTCTGCTTTTTAATATGCTATCTAGGTTGGTCATAACTTTTCTTCCAAGGAGCAAGCATCTTTTAATTTCATGGCTGCAGTCACCATCTGCAGTGATTTTGGAGCCCAAAAACTAGTCTCTCACTGTTTCCCCATCTATTTGCCATGAAGGGATGGGACCAAATGCCACGATCTTAGTTTTCTGAATGTTGTTTTAAGCCAACATCTTCACTCCACTTTCACTTTCATCAAGAGGCTCTTTAGTTCTTTTTCGCTTTCTGCCATAAGGGTGGTGTCATCTGCATATCTGAGGTTATTGATATTTTCCCCAGCAATCTTGATTCCAGCTTGTGCTTCATCCAGCCCAGCATTTCACATGATGTACTCTGCATATAAGTTAAATAAGCAGGGTGACAATATACAGCCTTTATGTACTCCTTTCTCTATTTGGAGCCAGTTTGTTGTTCCATGTCCAGTTCTAACTGTTGCTTCTTGATCTGTATACAGATTTCTCAGGAGGCAGGTCAGGTGGTCTGATATTCCCTTCTCTTTAAGAATTTTCCAGTTTGTTGTGATCTACACAGTCAAGGCTATGGTTTTTCCAGTAGTCACGTTATGGATGTGAGAGTTGGACTATAAAGAAAGCTGAGTGCCGAAGAATTTATGCTTTTGAACCGTGGTATTGGAGAAGACTCTTGAGAGTCCCTTGGACTGCAAGGAGATCCAACCAGTCCATCCTAAAGGAGATCAGTCCTGGGTGTTCACTGGAGGGACTGATGTTGAAGCTGAAACTCCAATACTTTGGCCACTTGATGCGAAGAGCTGACTCATTTGAAAAGACCCTGATGCTGGGAAAGATTGAGGGCAGGAGGAGAAGGGAACAACAGAGAATGAGATGGTTGGATGGCATCACCAACTTGATGAACATGGGTTTGGGTGAACTCCGGGAATTGGTGATGGACAGGGGGTCTGGTGTGATGTGGTTCATGGGGCTGCAAAGAGTCAGACATGACTGAGCAAATGAACTGAACTGAACTGACAGTCAAGGGCTTTGGCATAGTCAATAAAGCAGAAGTAGATGGTTTTCTGGAACTCTCTTGCTCTTTTGATGATCCAACAGAAGTTGCCAATTTGATCTCTGGTTCCTCTGCCTTTTCTAAATCCAGTTTGAACATCTGGTAGTTCTTGGTTCATGTACTGTTGAAGCCTGGCTTAGAGAATTTTGAGCATTACTTTGCTAGTGTGTGAGATGAGTGCAATTGTGCAGTAGTCTGAACATTCTTTGGCATTGCCTTTCTTTGGGAATACACAACACACAATAGAGAAAAGGTAGAAACAATTCATGTCCCTCAGTAGATGACCGTTAAACAAAATGTATATTTATACAAGAGGATACTATTTAGCGAAAAAAAAAAAGTAATGAAGTTCTAATACTTTCTACAACAAGGATGAATCTTAGAAACGTTTTGCTAGGTGAAATAAGCCAAACACAAAAGAACTAATGATTTATGATTCCATTTATATGAGTGCCTAGAGCAGGCGAAATCCAGAGAAGCAGAGTAGAATTGGGTGACCAGGGGTGGGGGAAGGGAGGGATAAGGAGGTGTCATTTAATGGGTGCAGAGTTTCTGTTTGGGATAGTGAAAAGTTCTGGAAATGGATGATGGTGGCACAGTATTGTGAAAGTGCTGAATGCCACTGAATTGTACACTTAAAAATGGCTAAAATCACACTTTCCTGGCAGCCAGTGGTTAGGACTCTGCACTCTCACTGCAGTGCAATCCCACATGCCATGCTGAAATGGTAAATCTTCTATTATGTATGGTGGTGGTTGGTGGTTTAGTTGCTCAGCCATGTCCAACTCTTACAACCCCATGGAGTATAGCCCACCAGGCTCCTCTGTCTGTGGGCTTCTCCAGGCGAGAATACTGAAGTGATTTGCCATTTCCTTCTCCAGGGGATATTTCTGACCCTGGGATCAAACCCAGGTCTCCTGCATTACAGGCAGATTCTTTACTGACTGAGCTACAAATAAAGCCCCCTTAAGTTCTGTTATGTATCAGTTCAGTTCAGTTCCTCAGTCGTGTCCGACTCTTTAAGACCCCATGGACCACAGCACGCCAGGCCTCCCTGTCCATCACCAACTTCTGGAATTTATCCAAACTCATGTCCATTGAGTTGGAGATGCCATCAAACCATCTCATCCCCTGTTGTCCCCTTCTCCTGCTGCCTTCTATCTTTCCCAGCATCAGGGTCTTTGCAAATGAGTCAGCTCTTCGCATCAGGTGGCCTAAGTACTGGAGCTTCAGCTTCAGCATCTGTCCTTCCAATGAACACTCAGGACTGATTTCCTTTAGGATGGACTGGCTGGATCTCCTTGCAGTCCAAGGGACTCTCAGAGTCTTCTCCAACACCACAGCTCAAAAGCATCAATTCTTCGGTGCTCAGCTTTCTTTATAGTCCACCTCTCACATCCATACGTGACTACTGGGAAAACCATAGCCTTGACAAGATGGACAAAATCGACTGAAGAGAGTTATCGACGAAGATGAACATAAATATGCCCTGTGACCCAGTAATTCTGTCTCTGTGGGTATCGCGATGGAAAGAAGTACCATGTGCAGCAAAAGACGTGAAGAGCAATGTTCCAAGCAGCACTCTCTGCGACAGCCCTAGACGGGCTAGAGCCCAGCTACTCTTCCTCAGCGTGAGTATGCGCCAGTGAGTGGTGGTGCATCCAGACAAAGAAGTACTGTACAGCGATGAGCAGGACTGAGCTACAGCTAGTAAGAGTGCAGGTGAGTCGCAACGAATGCTGAGCCTGAGAAGCCAGTGGTGGAGGAGCATGGACTCTGATGCCGCTGATGGAACTCCAGACCCAGGTTGAGAGAAACTGTGGTGCAGCCGGAATCTTGGCTGTGACTGGAAGTGGCTCTGGAGTACATAAATGTTCTGGGTTTTGGTCTGGGCCTGTGTTAATGGGTGTATTTACTTTGTGGCTCAGATGGTAAAGAATCTGTGTGCAATGCAGGAGACCTGGGTTTGATCTGGGTTGGGAATATCCCCTGGAGAAGGAAACTGCTATCCACTCCAGTATTCTGGCCTGGAGAGTTCCATGGACAGAGGAGCCTGGCTGCCTACAGTCCATGGGGTCACAGAGTTGGACTTGACTGAGCGACTTTCACTTTCACTTTACTTTGTGAAAATCCATCAAGCTGTACACATGATATGTGTACTTGAAGTATGGTTTTACTTCAATTAAAAAAAAAAAGTCTCCTTAAAAACCCACACGGTCTCCCACCACCCCCCGCCGCGGGTCCCAGCAGCTCGTTCCGGCGGAAGGAGGTCAGGCTACTCAGCTCGCGAAGGCTCTCGCCCGCCCCGTCGCCACGATGCCCAAGAGGAAGGACCAATCCGCCGAGGGGGCGGCGAAGGAGGAGCCCAAGAGGAGATTGGCGAGGTTGTCAACTAAACCAGCTCCTGCAAAAATGGAAACAGTCAAAAAATGCTGCGGGAAAGGATAAATCTTCAGACAAAAAGTGCAGACAAAAGGGAAAAAGAGGAGCAAAGGAAAAGAGGCGGAAGTGGCCAACCAGGAGACTAAAGAAGACTTACCTGCAGAAAATGGAGAGACTGAAAACGCGGAGCACTCTCGCCTGGAAAATCCCATGGACGGAGGAGCCTGGTGGGCTGCAGTCTATGGGGTCGCTAAGAGTCAGATATGACTGAACGACTTCACTTTCACTTTTCACTTTCATGCATTGGAGAAGGAAATGGCAGCCCTCTCCAGTGTTCTTGCCTGGAGAATCCCAGGGACGGGGAGCCTGGTGGGCTGCCGTCTACGGGGGTCGGACAGAGTCGGACACGACTGAAGCGACGCCGCAGCAGCAGCAAAAACGGGGAGAGCCCAGCCTCTGATGATGCAGAAGAGAAAGAAGCCAGGTCTGATCAATAACCACACACGAGTCCTGTCAGTGGTCCGTTTCCCTTCTTGTTCAATCCAGAGGAATATTTTTATCAACTATTTTGTAAATGCAAGTTTTTTTAGTAGCTCTAGAAACATTTTTTAAAAAGGAGGGAATCCCGCCTCATCTCATTTTTTAAGTGTAAATGCTTTAAGAGGTGAAATCATTTGCTGGTGGTTTATTTTTGCTACAACCAGAAAATAGTGGGATATTGGATATGGGAGGCTTTGATTGCTTGGGTGTCAGCTTAACATTCCATAGATGGGGGGTAGCTTTTATATCCTATAATACAAGAGCATACTAAATGGCAGTTTGGAGTCTGTTGTGCATTTAATGTCTTGAACACTTTAAATTACTTCTCTTCCCATATTGTTTTGGGAGAATTATTTCCTACAGCAACCACTTCTTGATCTTGGCTCTCCTGGTCAGAATTTTTTAACTATACTATAACATCTTTGGTCGTGGTAGTCCAGTTTTCCTAGTAACTTGGTTAATGTGCTGTGAACAATTGACAGTTTGGGTATGTAGTGTATATGATACTAAATTGTGAATCAGTGGGACTTACGATGTAACAACATATCAGTATTTGAAGATATTGGTACTTGATGTCCTGTTAAAGAAAGTTTGCTCCAAATTTTAAGCTGGAAAATCACTGGAATAACTGTTAAGAATCACAACTACATGATATTTTAAATTTCTGGTACGTATGTGAAGAATTGTGTACAAACTGAAATGTCTGTGTAGTGATCCTCAAAACAACCAATAAAATCTCAGTTATAACAGAAAAAAAAACCCCACACGATGTGCAAAATACGTAACTAATAAGGCCTACTGTTTAGCACAGGTACCTCTTCTCAGTACTCTAAAGATCTATCAGTCAGTTCTGTCACTCAGTCGTGTCCGACTCTTTACGACCCCATGAAATGCAGCACAACAGGCCTCTCTGTCCATCATCAACTCCCAGAGTTTGCTCAAACTCTTGTCCATTGAGTCAGTGATGTCATCCAACCATCTCATCCTGTCACGCCCGTCGCCCACCTTCAGTCTTTCCCAGCATCAGGGTCTTTTCAAATGAGTCAGTTCTTTGCATCAGGTGGCCAGAGTATTGGAGTTTCAGCTTCAGCATCAGTCCTTCCAGTGAACACGCAGGGCGGACTTCCTTTAGGATGGACTGGTTGGATCTCCTTGCAGTCCAAGGGGCTCTCAAGTCTTACTCAGCACCACAGTTCAGAAGCACCAGCTCTTTGGCATAATGGCCTATATGGGAAAAGAGTCTTAAACAGCGGATGCATGCACATGTGTGACTGATTCTCTTTGCTAGACAGCAGAGACTAATACAATACAGTAAATCAATTATACTCCAAAAAATTTTTTTAACCCACAGAAATTAATTACTCAAAATAACAGAAAATTATGTACCCAATGGAGATAAAGTAGTAAAGACCTTTTATATATAAGAAGTAAATAATGATGAGCTATTTTTTTTTTTTCATCAATTTCTCATAGTATTAAGTGAATAGAGGATGAAAGTTTCATGGTAAATCTATTTTTCTAGTTAAAAAATTTCAGAAAATGTTTAATCAAGTCTATTTTATGTAAAGTCAATTTCTATTCACAAATATAAAATTGCAATTGCTCACCTAAATACCCACGATGAGGCTCTTGCAATTGGAAGATGGAGAGCCAGGAGGGCAATGGACTGAGTCATGTTTTCAAAGATTTCTCTCTTCTGGAAAATCAGGAGGGCGAGGAGTCTAAGAGAGAGAAGACAATCTCATTCATCTAGGAAAAATAGCAGGGCTTGGTGTGTGCGATCATGGTGGCAGAAATGGGATGTCCAAGCTTTCCAAGGAGGACAGGCAAGACCTTCCACTGAACTTGACACAGGGGTGAAAGAAGGTAGGAGTGGAGGATGATGCCTAGGTTTCCATAGGATCCTCTGGGTGGATGGTGAGATGCAAAGATTGGAGAGGACAAGTTTTGGGGGAAAAGAGCAGGAGTTGTATTTGGAAGGTGTTTAGTCCAAGATGTCTGTTAGCCACCCAGGTGGGGATGGTGAGCAGACGGCTGGGGATGTATGTATGTATGCATGTGAGTTCCGAGAAGAGGTCAGGACTAGAGTCCTGCATGGACAGGTCATCAGAATACTGGGGTCTTTAAAGCCACAGAACAAATGAAGATGACTTCAGAAGACAGGAAACTGAAGCGAAGAGAGGGCCAGGCCCTTGGGCACCCCAACATGCAGATCAAGAGAAGCCAACAAGTTGAATCTGAAAAAATGGGGGTCTCAGAGTGGGCCACTATTCCTGTCTAACATGGAGTAGTGGGATTGCAAGGCCTCCGGGGCTCTTTCTGCCCTAATAACAGGGGTTTATAGTTCTGAATGGCTACAGATTGAAGATGGCGCAGGGGTCGGGAGGGCGGGTAGGTAGAGGCAGGAGAGGCTGCACCCACCCATGACCTTGTGGGAGGCTGAGATTTTGCTAATGGTAAAAATGTTTACCATTCTCCCATCAGGCTTCACTCACCCTCTTGGCATTCAGGACCCTTATGAAGTGATCCCAAGTTAACTGTCCCACCTGCCAACCTAAGTCCTCTCTACCCCTTGTGGAGGCCTAGCTGCCCTACACCCATGCCTTCCAGCTCTGTCCTTTGCCCACAGGGAATTTATTTTGGCATCTCAACATCACAGCCAAGTTTTCAAAGAAGACTCTCCACTCTGGCTAATGGGTGCAGGAACTACTCCTGGCCCTGTGTGAGCGGCAAGGATGCAGCAATAATAACTGCATAGCTGTTACTCAGGCTTGTTTTGTGCACTGTGAGAAAGGACTAGAAGAGCAAACAAGACAAGACAAATAACTGTTCTGTCTTCTGTGGCCATGGGGAACGGCAAAAGCAGCTTTTCCTTCCTGGTTGTGTTTCTTCTTCAGCCTTAGGTAGATTTCTCACACAACTGCTATTTGGCTCTCACCTGAAGACTCAAGGGACACCTTCTGCAGCCCCGTCCATCACCGAGATGACTTTCCTCGCGAAGCTGTGAGAGGCCAGTGCCTGGCCCCAGACAGGCGCCTGCTGTTCTCAGTTCTCTGCCCCTTCCCACTTGGCT
This sequence comes from Nanger dama, assembly GCA_917880005.1. Lineage (NCBI taxonomy): Eukaryota > Metazoa > Chordata > Mammalia > Artiodactyla > Bovidae > Nanger > Nanger dama. The sequence goes on along the minus strand of CAKJTW010000118.1, from coordinate 86,359 downwards.
TTGGCTGTACTGTGTGCCAGGCATGTGGGACCTTAGTTCCTTGACCAGGAACCGAACCCACATCCTCTTTTTAATTTATGAATTAATGTGGTTGCATCAGGTCTTAAGTCTCAGTGTACAAGATCTTCGCCACACCGTCTTTCGTTGGGGCACACGGCCACGCTAGTTGCAGTGTGTGGGCTTAGTTTCCCCACAGCATGCAGGATCTTAGTTACCCAACCAAGGATTGCAAGGTGGAATCTTCTTAGGCACTGGATGACTAGGGAGGTCTCGCTCCTCCTTTCTTAAAGGACACGTTTCACAATAAAAATAGCACTGCCAATTAAATTTGCACAGTGTGAGAGATTTTCTGACACTTACTCAAATTTCCCCAAACCAGAGTTGCTATAAAATTCCTTTCCCCATTGCCACAGAAAACGGAACAGTTATTTGTCATTTTCTTCCTTTTGTAGTCCTTTCTCACAGTGCACAAAGCAAGGCTGAATAGCAAGGTTGCTCAGTTATCGTTGCAGCCTCATGTGGACCCCGAACAGGGCAATTTATGACAACCTCTTCATTTGTGCATGGCCTGGTCCTGCTTGCTTCAGACTTGTCACTCAGGTGCAGTTGGAACTTCCAATATTTTTCCTGGAACTCTTCTATGCCAGAGCCATCAAGTTCACTGGGTACAGTTTTCTATTTCCTACATTATTGCAGGCAACAGCTTTGCTAAGCTTTCCATTAGTGTCTAGCAGTAATTTTCCTCCATATTCCAGCAGCATTTTTCTCACTCTGAGCATCATCCACAGCCTGCGGCTCATCAGCGTTCCACCAAGAGTCTTCTCAGCTCCTTCCAGATGCCTGCTGCCCAGTCCCAGGACGGTACTGTGCATTTTGAGTTTTTGGTGTATTAACACCCCCACTCTAGGTACGAAATTGCTCTTCATGCTACTATTGTTGTGTAACAAGTCACCCCCGAACTTAGCAGCTTAAAAAAAAACTTATTTTGCTGGAGAGGGTGTGGAGAAAAGGAACGTTCCTACACTGTTGGTGGAGATGCAAATTGGTGCAGCCACTATGGAAAACAGAATGGAAGTTCCTTTAAAAACTAAAGATAGAAGTATTATATGATCCAGCATTCCCATTCCTGGGCATATATCTGGAAAATATGAAAACTCTAATTTAAAAAAATATGTGCTTCCCAGCATTCACAACAACACTATTTATAATAGCTGAGATATGGGAACAACCCAAGTGCCCATGAATAGGCAACCTGCTTAAAAAGATGTGGTATATATACATGATGGGATATTACTCAGTCATAAAAAAGAATGACATATTGCCATTTGCAGACGGACTCAGAGAGTATTATACTTGGTGCATGCATGGGTGCTTAGTTACTTCAGCCCTGACTCTTTGCGACACCATGGACTGTAGCCTACCAGGCTCCTCTGTCCATGGGATTCTCCAGGCAAGAACACTGGAGTGGCTTGTCATGCCTTCCTCCAGGGGATCTTCCCAGCCCAGGGATCGAACTCGCATCTCCAGTGTCTCCTGCATTGGCAGGTGGGTTCTTTACCACTAGCGACACTTGGAAGACCCATTATACTTAGTGAATTAGCTCAAATGACTTACTTTCTTAGTGAAGAAAGACAAATATTAAATGATATCACTTATATGTAGAACCTAAAAATAATACATATGAATCTATATACAAAACAGAAACAGACTCACAGATGTAGAAAACAAACATGGTTACCAAAGGGGAAAGGAAGGGGAGGGATAAATTAGCAGTATGGGATTAGTTTGTATCTACAAACTACTATACATAAGATAGATAAGCAATATGGATTTACTGCATAACAGGGAGTTAACTGAGTGTCTTGTAATAACCTATAATTAATAATCTGAAAACTCTCTCTATATATGGTCAGACTACCACACAACTGCATTCATTTCACATGCTAGCAAGGTAATACTCAAAAATTCTTGAAGCTAGGCTTCAACAATATGTGAACTGCGAACTTCCAGATGTACAAGCTGAATTTAGAAAAGGCAGAGGAACCAGAGATCAAATTGCCAAACTGCTACTGGATCATAGAAAAAGCAAAGGAATTCCAGAAAAACATCTACTTCTGTGTCATTGACTACGCTAAAGCCTTTGACTGTGTGGATCACAACAAACTGGAAAATTCTTCAAGAGATGGGAATACCAGTCCACTTTACCTGCCTCCTGAGAAACCTGTATGCACGTGAAGAAGCAAGTTAGAACAGGACATGGAAAAGTGGATGGGTTCCAAATTGGGAAAGGAGTACATCAAGGGTGCATATTGTCACCCTGCTTATTTAACTTATTTGCAGAGTACATCATGTGAAACGCTGGGCTGGATGAAGCTCAAGATGGAATCAACACTGCCGGGAGAAATGTCAATAACCTCAGATATGCATATGACACCACCCTTATGGGAGAAAGCTAAGAGGAACTAAACAGCTTCTTGATGACGGTGAAAGAAGAGAGTGGAAAAACTGGCTTAAAATTCAACATTCAAAAAACTAAGATCATGGCATAAGGTCCCATCCCTTCATGGCAAATAGTTGGGGAAAAAATGGAGACAGTAACAGACTTTATTTTCTTGGGCTCCAAAATCACTGCAGATGGTGACTGCAGCCATGAAATTAAAAGATGCTTGCTCCTTGGAAGAAAAGCTATGACCAAACTAGACAGCATATTAAAAGGAGAGACATCACTTGGTGAACAAAGTTCTGTAGTCAAAGCTATGGTTTTTCCAGTAGTCATGTACAGATGTGAGAGTTGGACCATAAAGAAAGCTGAGTGCCAAAGGATTGATGCTTTTGAATTGTGGTGCTGGAGAAGACTCTTGAGAGTCCCTTGGACAGCAAGGAGATCCAACCAGACAATCCTAAAGGAAATCAATCCTGAATACTCATTGGAAGGACTGATGCTGAAGCTGAAGCTTTCCAATCCTTTAGTCACCTGATGCGAAGAGCTAAATCATTTGAAAAGACCCTGATGCTGGGAAAGATGGAGGGCAGGAGGAGAAAGGGGCAACAGAGGATGAGATGGTTGGATGGCATCATGGACTCCAACGGACATGAGTTTGAGCAAACTCTGGGAGATACTGAAGGGCAGGGAAGCCTGGCGTGCTATAGTCCATGGGGTCACAAAGAGACACAACTGAGTGAACAACAAATATATATATATTTGAAATATATGTATATATATACATACATATATATATGAAACCGAATCACTTAGCGAAGTGAAACTAATGCATTATTGTCAAATCAACTATACTTCACTTTAAAAAAGAAACCTTATTTAGCTTGTGATTTTGTGGGTCAGAATTCATAAAGGGCTTAGCCAGGCAGTCCTTGCTCAGGGTCTCCCATAAGGTTGTAGTCAGATGTTGGCTGGGGCTCAGAATCCTAGTGTGAGGTTTCCCGTGGGATGGATGTCCAAGATGACTCATTGAACTTGGCTGGCAGTCACTGATGGCTGTTGGCCATGCCAGCTCATCAGGAGCGTCGCTGAATGCAGTGCTTACATGTGTGGCTTTTCCAGCCAAGCAGCCTCAGAGTAGTTGGACTTCTTACTTGGTGACTGACTTCGCCGAGAGCAAGCATTTCAGAGACGCAGGCAGAAGCTGTGTGGTCTTTATGACCTGAACTTGGAAAACATGTAATGGTGCATCGTCCACTCTCTCTGTTGGTCAAAGTAGTCATAGCTCACCCAGGTTGGAGGGGAGGAGGCGCAGAGCCTCCATCTTGATGGGAGCAGTGGCGGAATCCTATTTAGAGGAGCACAGGAAATGGGAAACATTGTTGCGACAAACTCTGGAAAATAGCATCTGCTGCTTAGGCAGCTGAACATGTCCAGGACATCAGGCACCTTTCTTATTGCTAGGCAGTTTAAGGTCTCAAAATCAGAAATTAACCATCTTTTTCTAAGAGCAAAACTGAACTTAGTTTGGGTCGTCCTGAGTGAGTACACAGGAGGCAGCACTTTTGGCTTCAAAATTCTCAACATTCTGGAGGTAGGAAGGCTTGTATCATAAACCCCGAGCATCAAAAACAGACGTATTGGACTTCCCTAGTCAGCCATTGGGGTTGCTAAGAGTCGGACACAACTGAGCAACTTCACTTTCACTTTTCCCTTTCATGCATTGGAGAAGGAAATGGCAACCCACTCCAGTGTTCTTGCCTGGAGAATCCCAGGGACTGGGGAGCCTTATGGGCTGCGTCTATGGGGTCGCACAGAGTCAGACACGACTGAAGTGACTTAGCAGCAGCAGCAGTCTGCCATTGGCTAAGACTCTGTGATCCCATTGCAGGGGACCTGGTTTTCATCCCTGGTCAGGGAACTAGATTCCACATGCTGCAACTAAAGACACCGCATGCTGCAAAAGAAGATCGAAGATCCCAGGTGCCACAACTAAGACCCGGGGCAGTAAAATAAATAAAATGTTTCTTAAAAAATAAAATAAATAAATTACACTCCTTTCAAAAATAGACACCTTAATCCATCCATTCATTTGTCCATTTGATCATTCATTCATATAGCCAGTGTATCTACTGTTTGCCACATGCTGGGGGTACAGTAATGTGCAAAACTAAGCATAGTTCCTGGCCCCGACAGCTTACATTCTGATAGAACATGAAGTCACTAAGGACAAAATGACATGAATAACTGCAAAACTGCAACCATGACAAACCCACTGAGGAGAGGTGCCAAGTGGGGGTTGTACTTAGGACTCTCAAAAGGTTTTCCTGAGTAACTGATGACCATTTCCCAGAAGCAGGGGGGACAGAAGAAGATTCCAAGCCAAAGGACCCACATGAAAAAATGTGCTGGGACAAGACAGAGAAAGATGAGTTGAGGAAAGGCCTGAAGTGGAAGCCAGAAAGGAGGCTGTGATTTGGTGACACGGGCTTGGTGGGCATGGGGGTCAGGGGATAAAACTGGTAGGACTTGGTGATGGAGGATGTATTTGTTATCCACTGCTGTGTAACAAATTACCACAAATTTAGTAGCTTAAAACCACATCCACTTGTTATTGCAGTTTTCATGGGTCAGGAGTCCTCTGCAAGGCTGCAACTGAGGTGTTGGCCTGGACTGGAGTCAAGGCTTGACTAGGAAGGACCCATTTCCATGCTCATGTAGCCGTTTGCAGCATTCATTTCTTCACGTGCTCTTGGATTGAAGGCTTCTTTTTCTGCCAACTGGAAGCCACCCTCCATTCCTTGCTGTGGCCCTCTTCATACTGCAGCTCAGAGTTTCAGCTAGCACATATTCAGTCTGAGCGACTTTTGAGACATCCCTGAGATATCACATGAATGATATATGAACATGTGGATCTGGAGCTGGTAGGAAACACAAATGAACAAACCACATTTAGATAACTGGAAATTCAAGCCATGTGTGGATGAGATTTGCTGAAGGAGGGAGTGTGGGGTGAGGAGGACCCAGGATCAAGTATTTAAAGAGTTCCCTCAACGAATAACCAGGCAGAAGAAGTGGGCCTGTAAAGCAGAGAGGGAACACTTTCAAACAAAAGAGAGTGACGTGTACCACAAACAAACGGGAAGAGAGGATGACGGAAGCTGAGGACTAAAAACTCAGTTCCCTTTAGCATCACAGTGGGAGTTCACTGATGAGCTGAGCAGGAGGTGTTTGGAGAAGTGATGAAGTGAAGCAAGGTTGGCGTGGGCCGGAAAGTGGAAGAGAGGTGAGGAAATGGGGTTTTGTTATTCCTTTAGAGGGCACCTGCAGGGAGGAGGCCAGGGAAGGCAATGGCACCCCACCCCAGTACTCTCGCCTGGAAAATCCAATGGACAGAGGAGCCTGGTGGGCTGCAGTCCATGGGGTCGCTGAGAGTCTGACATGACTGAGCGACTTCACTTTCACTTTTCCCTTTCACGCATTGGAGAAGGAAATGGCAACCCACTCCAGTGTTCTTGCCTGGAGAATCCCAGAGACGGGGGAGCCAGTGGGCTTAAGGAAGCCAGTCCACTCCGGATTGGATGTCAGGAAAAGGAAGCAATTCCTTGAGCAGATGTCTTCATAGATTGCATCACAGAGACAAGTCTAGAGAAAAGTTAAACCTGTAACTGGTAAAGAATGAGCATCACTCTGATTGGCTGAGACAGTAGGAGGCTTGGTCATTTTCGTGGCATGGAGAATGTTCTGTGTTCAGACAAGCATGGACGGGCCTCATTTTTGCGGTGGATCTAACATCAGAGCCTGATGTCTACGTTTCATGGAACTCTGCATATTCAGTAGAACACAGAGGCCAGCTGTGTGTGCCAGGCCAGCTCCCCAATGTCACCGCCAGGGTCGCTCGTTTTCCCCTCTTCCCCACGTGTCCGGATGGGCGCAGACAAATCCAGAGATGCCTCCTCTCCACCCTGCATCTCAAGGGTTCGCTCCAACAAGATTCTGCTTCTCAACATCAAATTGGCCAGGGACTGCGGGACGGAACCGACGTGAAAACCTCATAAAGTCTTCTGGGTCACCAGGGCTCACTACAGCTGCCCTTGAGAGCAGACTTGTTTCTCTGGAAGGGGCCTTCTCGGAATCCAACGCCTATGCCCAGAGAAAACTGGAGGACCCCAGGCCAGGGGCGCGCGGAGAACATGGCGCCGTCAGCCTCTCGTCAGCAAGCCAGCCGGGTTACCAGCTCCCTCTGGCGGCGGAAGCTGGGCCCAGTGCGCTTGCGCGCCGTCGCCCCGCCCCCCGCACAGCCCCGCCCGCGCGCAGGTCTCTGGGGCGGAAGGGCCACGCCGTGCGCCCATTGGTGGCGTTCCGGACCCGCCCTCGGGTGATTGGCGGCTCCCGGGCCGCCGCCGCCGCCTCCGCCGCCCCGCAGCCGCCGCAGGGTGTGGAGCCCGCCGCCGGTCGCGGGCTGCGCGTGTGCCGCAGCCGCCGCCCAGCCTCCGTCATGGACCTGTTCGGGGACCTGCCGGAGCCCGAGCGCTCGCCGCGGCCGGCTGCTGGTAAGCGGACGGCCGCCGGGCCGGTGAGGGCCAGGAGGGCGGGCGGGCGCGCGGGAGGGCGAGCGCGGCCTGCACCGGCGCGGGGAGCCGGGCCTCCGCCATGTTCACTGCGCAGGAGGAAAGGCCGCGCGCGCCCCGGCGCCCTTTGTGCGCCGCCGCTTTCGCTCACGGGAGCCCCGCGCCGCCGGCCTGCGTCCCGACCGGCCGCCTGGGGAGCTGGTAGTCCCGGGCGCGCTCCCGGTTCAGCGTTTTCCTGTGCTTTGTGTTCCGCGTGTACCCCGGCGACTGAAGTGGTCCCCGGCTCGGCTGCTCGTGGTTCTGAGGCCCAGAAGAGAGGCTTCGTTCTCTCTGCGTCCTCCGATCTTGTCTCATGACTCGGAGTAGTTTGTTGTTGTTCCCTCTGGGCCCCGGGAAGTCCCCTCTCCTAAAGGGAAGACCATTCGCCCGGTCCGCTTCCCACCCCCCGGCTGCCCCCTGACCATTGGAGCTCCACGGGGTAGCCGTGCGGGGGACCACCACGCCTGGTCCTCTGTCCGGCGGGTTACAGCCGCGCCCAGGCCGAATTTGGCAAGACTTACTCACGTTTTCAGGTGCAAGACATTCAGCTGGAAGCTGTGGTATAGGACCACCCCCCCAAGTCTAACTCGGTGGCAGAAAACGTGGAAACTCTCAGAACACTTTGCAGATTCCAGGCCCAGCTCAGCCCCACTCAGCCTGCAAGCCCAGAAGGTGGGGCCCAGCCTCTGTGTTACGAAATCCGCAGCGGATTTTGTTGGACAGCCCGGGAGGGGGTCTGGAGACCCTGGTTCGGCAACTGCTGTTGTCCTCCGGTCATACGAAGGTGACTAACACCCAGCGTTTGCTTGCTTTCAGAGAAGCCGAATTCTGAATGCGAGTGGTTGACATCGAATAGGGCCAGAGTTAATGACTGGGAAATGCTGGATGTCCCGGGAAAATGGTGGTCCGTGAACGGAGAGGTGGATGGGAGGTGGTGCTGGACTCGGGCCTACAAAGATGGATAGACTTGTAATTTGCAGAGAATTCTAGGCGAGGGAACAGTGTCTCTTTGGGGAACGTTTTGCTCTCGGGTTTGCCTGCGCATCCAACGTGGAGGAGTCGCGACTCGGATCCGTGAAGAAGGCTCCCAAGAAGGGGGGTTGCTCTGCCCTCTGTAGGGCCTGGATTCTGTCCTGTCGCGTGTGGATGCCACGCCAGTCTTAGGAGGCCGTTTGTCACAGTCACGGCACTGTTAGTTTTCCCCGCAGAACATCTCATTTTGTAGATTGTTTCCTAGATTTCTTTTCTAGATTGTTCTCGTTGTGGGTGAAAACGCTGGCTTGTGTATGCAGTCTTTTGACTCTCTTGGTGGAGGATAACTTCTGTCTGAATATATTTGGAGCAGAGTTTGCGTTTGCAGATGCACCTGTAATCCTCTCATTTTCTGTATCACCATCACTTTCTACCTGAAGTTAATTTGGGTCCACTCAGGCAGAAGGGACCCCTGAAAGATACAAAATTTGGCGAGTCTTTAAGTTGGTCCCTGGAAGGACATATCCAACCCTGGCTGAGACGTGCTGTTTAAACCCAGGTTCCCTCAAGAGTGGATCAGTGGCCTGCCTCCTGCCTGTGAGGAGGGTGCTGGCACCGCCAGGGGTTCTCCTTGGCGAGTGTGTTTCCTGTGACAGCTTTAAAGGCAAAGGAGGCATGCTTTCTGAGCTCGCTGATGACAGAACGCTGACAGGGATAAGCGCTAAAGTGAGTACAAAATCAGAACCCAAAGTTATCTTGACAGGCATTTAGTTAAAACCAGTAAGATTAAACTTAACAGGTTAAAAAAAAAAATCATTTGAACAAGAACAGAAACTGATTTCATGGTTTTGTAAAAGTACTTTGATTTTTGAAAATTTAACTCAAATGTCATACTTTCTGTTTCTGAAAAATTGTTGATAGCATTGAATCTAGAGTGAATGAGAGGAAAATAAAGTTGGCTTCTTGAAGTAGATGGAGAGAGGAGGCTAGATTGCCACCGTTATAGTCCTCAAAGGATGTGCAGGTGTCACAGATTTCTGAGCTAACGCAGGAATAAAAGACTTAGTCATTTTCACAGACCCTAGAAGAGTTGTTTGGGGCATGTACTCAGACTGGTTTCAGATCCTGATTCTGCTCTTACTGTCTTCTGTGGCTGTTCCTGCTTCTGAAAACTTAGTGTTGCCTCCTACTGTTAGCCACAGGTTAGAGAGGATACTGTGTCGTAGGGAGGTGGTGAGGGGGGTGGCGGGGGTGGAGCAGAGGCTCTGCACTCAGTACTGACAGATGCTAGTGCTCTGTAGAGGTTACTCTATGAGTTAGCTTCCACAGAGGGGAAATGCCCTCTCAATGGATTCTGTGAAAAGGCCAAGTGTCCAAAGGGAAGAAGCATCCATTCCTCTGATCATGTCAAGTGTATTTTATTTAGTGCTCTGATTTTTGCTTTGAGCATCACATCTAATGCTCCTATTCCAAGCCTCTTACTTTTTGTGATCTGAAGAAAAATATGGAAGGAACACATTAAATGTTCTCAGATTTTGTGCTGAATTAAGGGTTTTCATCCCAGCCCTTAACAGGTTTTGCTTGCTGAGTGAAATCAAGTTTCTAATGTACAGTATGCATACTTATTTAGAGAGGACGTGTATTTGTTCACATCAGATGAAAATGGAATTTCTTTGCTTGTTGTTCAGTCTCTAAGTCATGTCCGACTCTTTGCAATATCATAGTCATTAAAGTGCTGATTGATTTCTTTGAAGATTGACAGCTTATATTTGGTAGTCTGAACAAGTTAAAGGTGTCTTGGTTTAAAGTCATTTGTGTAGTAATCTGGTTTCAGTTTTATAGGGTGGTTCTTTCACTTCACCAGTACGCTTGAAAGCTGATGGTCTGCTGTTGACGACTAAATAAATGCTTGCTTGGCAAGGCATCCTCAGAATATTTCTTTTTATGAAATTGGAGAGCTAAATATAAAATAAAGGCTAAGGTATTAGAAAAAACTTGAACTAACTGTAAAACCTCAGGGTTAGTAAGAAAAAACTCAAGTCATTAAAAAATGGATTTAGCTATGTAAAAATAAAAGTTTTTGCAGCCAAAGTAGCACGAAGGCAAAAGACAGACTGAGAGAAAATAGTTGCGGTACTATTACTAAAGGTTACTACCCCTGGTAAGGGAGAAGCTCAGACAAATTAACAGGAGAAAGAGGCGACCCATTAGAAAAGCGGCCAAAGGGTGCACCCTGACGGTTCACAGAAGTGCAGGCGCCCACTGACAGGGACTGGCGCTCAGCTTCCTCAGCCGCTGGGAAGGAGCCGCAGGCCCCTGGTGCGCCGTGTTTCTCACTCGCCAGATTTAAAAATTGGCACGGTAATGAGCATTTAGAGAGATGGACATTTTCATGAAGTATGTTGAGAGTTAAAGTTACCCTAACTTTTTGGGGATTTGTCAGATTTCTTTGTTTACTTTCTGACTAGCAGTCTGGCAGATAAAATGAGGTTCTAAGTCTTGGGCTGTTCATTATGGCATTATTTGTCATGTAATAAACCAGAATCATCCCGCATGCCCATCAGTAAAGGACCCAGACAGGTGAGTGGCAGTGTTTCCTGTATGTTGTAGGATAGTGGGCGACTGCTGGAAAGAACCCTTAGGCCCAGCGTGCAGGAACAGTGCTACATGTATTGAGTATGTGGTGGCAGTGGCTCCTGGTAAAGAATCTCCAGCAGTGCAGGAGCCGCAGGAAACACAGGGTCGATCCCTGGGTTGAGACGATCCCTTGGAGGAGGAAATGGCAGCCCACTCCAACATTCTTGCTGGAGAATCCCATGGACAGAGGAGCCTGGCGGGCTACAGTCCGTGGGGTCGCAAAGAGTTGGACACACAGCAGCATCATTGTATGTAGTGTGCTTGTACCTTTTAAAAATTAAAATGAACATCTACGATTCAATTCATGAGCATAAAGGGAAATGGAAAGAGTTGGACACACAGCAGCATCATTGTATGTAGTGTGCTTGTACCTTTTAAAAATTAAAATGAACATCTACGATTCAATTCATGAGCATAAAGGGAAATGGAAAGTATACACTAAGGTGTTACTCTGGTGGGGGTAGCTGGGGAAGCGGGACTTTTTCTAAGACACCCGTGGCATTTGGAAAGCATACACAGTTGCCTGTCACTCTCTGCGGGGGATCGGGTCTGGAGGCCTCTTATATAAAATGGTGTGGTATAGTTGGCCCTTTGTATCCACAGGTGGCCCTTTGTATCCACGGGTCAACTATATCGCATTTATAGTTTAAAAAAAAATCAGGTACAAAAAGCAATTTAGGCAAAAATATTTTAGCTTTCTGTTGCTATAAGTAGCAATTTTTGCTAACCTGAATATGATCAGCCCAAGAGTATTTTTGTCAGCATGATATGTAACTTTCAGTAGACTTAGCTTCAGAATGTAAATAACTTAAAAAAAAAATCTAGATGAGGTTAACTGTCATGGAAAACCTGTTTTCTGTCTTGTTTCTTTCTTTATGAGAGTTCTTGTATTTAAAACTCAGAGACTACTTCTAAAGTTAAGGTCAAGGTCACACATGGTCCAATGATTGCAGCCCCAAATACTTTGAATTATATTTATTTATCCAACACAGAATGTAAGGTTCTGGCTAACAAGAAGTTCCCTTTATAGCATCTGTGATGTACAGATTGTTTTTAAAGATGCAAACTATTCTAACTTTGATCCTTATGATGATGCAAAAAGGTACTCCAGAGATCTTATAGAACCTTAGGATTATCTTTGGGGGGTTGTATAAAGGTTAAATGATGCTTGTGAAGTTCCAGTAACAGCGAGGAGGCAGTATATAACACCTCACCAAGAGCGTGTGCTGGGAAGCAGGCTAACTGCGTTTCAGCCTCCGCTGCTCACTGGCTCTTCTCTTGGACAGTTACTTAAGCAAGTGCATAAGTTTCCTCATCAGTAAGTCACCATGATAATAGTACCCACTTCATAAGATTATTGTTAAGTATTCAATCCATGAAAATATGTAGAGCACTAGGGTAGTTCTTGGCAGGCAGTGAATGTTTATTATCATTTGCACAAGCCATTCTCGGTTGTGGCCAACAAAACTCTGAGATGATCTCACTGTGTTTAATTGCAGTACCACTCAGAATATTCTAGAGTGACAGCAGTTGAGGGTCACTCTGTTCAGCAGAGGAAGAGAGGCTGTTCTCTGGGGCTGGTAGTAGGTTTGAGACACTCTGCTAACTAATTCAACAAAGGAGAGCGGTCAGGCTAGTGCTGAGCTGGAAGCCCTCTTATGAGGAATGCTTGCCAGGACCGAAAATGTATTACCTGGGTAAAGAGGACCCCCCCGCCCCCCCGCCTTGGACACTGATTTGGAAAGACCTGATATAGAGAGGTAGTCTAATCCAGAAATTAGAATGTGGCCCTGCATAAGTGGGAGGGTTGGTTGCTCTTCAGGTCGGTGGCCTCCCTGCAGCATCCCTCTGTCCCAAGATGCCTGGTGCTCTGACCCCACTGGACATAGTGGAGCTGTTCTGGGTCACCCTGTTCAGGTGGGAGTCTGTTAGACTGGATGCGTTGATGCTTAGACTAGTGCGGTCTGAGTCCCCCGTGGAGGTGGCCTGCTGAGATAGCAGTGGTTCTTGCGGGAGGAAGGGTAGCGTGAGTGGGTGGCCGTCCTGGACGCCTCTGAACGCGCTGATGCTGTTTCTGGAGTGCTCCCCATAGAGTACGTCACCTGTGAGAAAAGTGACACTGCTTGTAATTACTTACTGTCTAGGATAATCCTAAGGGAGAAAATGGTAATTTAATGAGATAGCCATTTCCTATTTGTGTTTATGAAGCAGAAGAGTTACTTTTTGTTAAATTAGGAGTTTATCAGGTATTTAATGTACTTCTGACCTAAAGACTCCTGGAAGAAATTTCTTTCCTTGGCGTTTATAAATTTTACTTAAAATTTTTAGTTTGTAAAAAGTTGAGTTGATACCCAGCTCATTACTAGGCAGAAAGACAATATGGATGAAACTTTTTCAGGGCACACATGTTGAGTTGGTTTTTAAATGGGCGCATTTCTGTACTTGAGCTCTGAGGAACAAGATCAGTGTATTCAATCTCAGAGGACATGGACATCCACACCTTCATCTTTAGCCCGTTGTTTCCCCCACATTCCTGTGGGCTGGTTCGTATATTTTATAACTTCAGTAGAGATTCTGAGGAAAGCTGGAGAAGGAATATGATTAAATTTTATGTGGAAAGGGATAACTGAGTATAAAACATTGAGACAAGTACTTTTGTTAGGTAAATCTTTAGGTTTTTAAATAGAAGGATTTCTTAGCTTTTTCCTGAGTTTATCTTGGAGTATCTAAAATTCCTCATTTTCTTCATAGATATTTATTGAATTGGGCTCTGTGCTGGAGACACCAGGTTAAGACAAATTCAGGCCTCTCACCATGTCTCTGCTTGTGTGTTTAAGATTCTACTTGGTAATTAGTTCAGAATGTTATTGAAATAGGATTTTTTAAGATTAGTAGATCTTTGAAGAGTCCCTTTATTGAGGTACTGAGATAGAATTATTGTTTTGCTCTAGAATCAGTTTTTCTTCTCAGGATTCACTCTTAAAGAAAAGTTTTTAAAATGTGTTGCTTTCAATACTGAAATTAGCAAGAAAAATACTTGTTTTCCTCAAAACACTCAGTAGCCCCTAAAATTCCTGTTGGATTCTTCTTCATTGCTTGTATATTGACTGTAACTGTTGGAAACAAATGTCCATATTAAATGACTTTGAGAAAGTATTTTTGAAAACAGTTACTCAGTCCAATAGAGAGGAGAAGATCTGAGTTTGCTAGCTGCCTTATCGCAGAAGACCCCCTCGAGCCCCGCCTGGCCGGTGTCCATGCGCTCTCTAAGCAGGTGTTCCGTGTTCTAGGGAAAGAAGCTCAGAAAGCATCTCTGCCCTTTGACCGTCTCCCTCCGGCCAGCAGTGCTGACTCAGGCACAGTCTCCAGGCTCTCCCAGGTGTGTGTCAACGTGTCATCCTGGGATTGTAGTTGTCTCAGTCTTTTTCCCTTTCCCTCATTTTCAACACACAGATGTTTTAGGTGTTGGACTGTCTTAAGTCTTGAATCCATGGCTTCAGGTAAGGCAGAAAAATCCGCTAGTTGCTAGCCCTAAGGAACTGCGTGAAGATATTGAGCAGTGTTCTCTGGTTCATCGGGCGTCTGTTTTACTGGTGGAATAAGACTGGACTCTAAGGCAGGTTTTCCGTCTCCTTTGAAGTGATGAGACTTGAAGGAGGTGCGGGACGCTGTGTGCACAGCATGAGCTGCACTGGATTGGTGCGAGAGCTGCGGCCTCTGTGGGCATCCTGGTGGGATGGACTTGGAAACGTGAACACCACCCCCCTCCCCAGGCTTTGTGGGCTCACTCGGTGTTCTGCTGTGTTTCAGGCTCTGGGGGACCTTTGCTTTTGATGATCTCCCGCCAGCCAGCAGTGGCGACCCAGGTAAGTGGTAGGGAAGCTAGTCCAATGTGCCGATGGAAATAATATATGTTTTACTCTTACATAAAGTGTGTTTACTTATAGCTGTAAAAAGCCTTAGGATGACGAATCATAATACTACAAAAGGTTTATTAAAACTAATAGATAGCGGGAATTCCTGGCGGCCCAGTGGTTAGGACTCAGGGCATTCTCTGCTGGGGTCCAGGTTTGATCCCTGGACTAGGTTCCCACCAAAATGAATAAACAAACTAAACTCAGTAGATACCCCTCAGTTGGGAAGCGAAAATATACATAAATACTGCATCACTTTTTGGTGATTATTTTCTACTCCTTGGAATTTTAAGAATTCAGTCATTTACTTTGGCCTTTGTTATTAATGTTCTTTAAAAAAAAAAATCTGGGTCTGTCATTGTAGTTTTGCCTTGCTATATTCCTGACAGATCCAGATGTATCCAGCAGAAAAGTATCTGAATATGTGAAGTACTTTCCACATTTATATGTGAAGTACTTTTCACATTTCACACTGAAAAGATATTTTCAGTATCCCTGATAAATTAGTCTACTGTTTTATGCCACTTACAAAATAAAAGAATTTTGGTCTTTAAATGAGGTTGGAATGACACTGCCTTACTGGCTGGCACAGGCGGTGTGCAGGGATTTGAATGCTTGAAGTTTAAGACCTTAGTTAATTAACTTCCAGTCCGTGCTTTTATGTTTGTCCTCAACATTCTTTTTGTTGATTTTCATTTTTGCCAGGCCTATAACCCTGGCTCTACTTGTTTCTGTAAATGTTTAGCTTTTCCTTTCACATCCCAGTTGAACAGAAGGGGAAAACAGAGCAGGTTCCTGTAGGTTGTCATACGTGACGACACCCCTTGCAAATGGCAGAACTGAGACTTAACCTGCCTGTTATTCCGTCTGAGGGCTTCCACATGGAGCTCCCCCAGAGGGGACGGGGCGGATGCAGGCTGTCCTTTCATATGTGAGTACCTTCTAGTGTGAAATGACCTTCCTTATGTTGTCAGATAGAACACTTGCTGCTTTTCAAGTATATTTTTCTGTATTATTAATTACTACCAAGTCGTTGGAATTAGTCTAACCAAGTATGGATTAAGTTAGTATTTTTCCTATATTTGGGCTTCCCAGGTGGCACTAATAAGTGGTAAACAACCTTCCTGCCAATACAGGAGATGTAAGAGATGCGGGTTCAATCCCTAGATCGGGAAGTTCCCCTGGAGGAGGGCACAGCAGCCCACTCCAGTATTCTTGCCTGGAGAACCCCATGGACAGAGGAGCCTGGCCAGCTACAGTCCCTAGAATTGCAAAGAGTCAGACATGACTGAAGTGACTTAGCGCACACACATTTCTGTATTTAGAAAAAGTATCACAGTCATCTTTCACAAGAATTCTCAGATTTTCAGGCTATGTGTCCATATGAAAATATTACAGCATTCTCATACAGTTTACCCTAAAACCTTCCTAATAAAGACAGTGCTCTCAGTTATAATGAAAGTTAAACATGTGCAGCTAGGGCTCTGAACAGATTTAGTTAAAGGAGGGTTCAGGATAGTTATGTCTTCGTTATCCTAAGGGCAAAAGGCAATAAACTAATAGTAACTTAGAGGACTTCCAACACCATTATTAACAGATTTTTTTTTTTTTTTTTGGATGTAAAATCCAATCTGGTATCCAATATTTAGGATTTCTTGAGAAGACTTACTCTTTTTCTCAAGCAGGCAAGAGCCGTTTACAAAGTTCACTACATTCTAGGCCATAAAGTAAGCCCTAGTACAGAATCAATATCATATGTAGACCACATTCTCTGATTACAATGTAATTTACTTTGAAGGCAATAACAGTTTAAAAAATTTCTCTGTTTTCCAATTTAAAAGAAAGGAAGATTTTTTCATACACATTTGGAAAACTGGAACACAAACTGTAAGTGCCAGGAGGCTAATGGAGAGACCGCTGAGAGATCCATGACACTGTCCCAGTTAATTTGCCTTACCATGTGGGGTAGGATGTGTGTGTTACATAGTTGCAGAAATCTGTCCTCTGCAAGTAACTGATTATTCTTGAGGGCAAGAATGTTTCCTTTTCCCCTCAGTACTCAGAAAGGTCTGGCAAAGAGTAGTTGAATGAATAATAAATGGTTGTATGCTTTTATACCTACATGCAGAGAATACACAGGGCCATTCATGGGACACTTGATGGGCCAGGGACTGTGATGAAAGCTTTCCAGAAGTTTTTCCCCATCCGTTTTAAGCAGCCTTCTGAGAGGGCAGTTTCCTCCCTGTTACAGGGGAAGAAGCTGAGGCCTGCAGGCTGAGTGACTTGCCTTAAGGGCACACCCCTTGCAAATGGCAGAACTGAGACTTAACCTAGACTCTGTTCTCAGTGGATGCTCACTGCAGGCGCCCTGAGCTCAGCTGTGAATAGACACCCACCCTTTGCAAGCAGGAATGGGTTTGGCAGTCCTGTTCTGCCTTTCAGGATACAGACGGCTCTTATAGCCTGATATTGGTCTCAGTTTAAGCCTTTGTTAGTGTTTCCGGGCTGGTTCAGGATGTTTCACTTTACAGGTTTTGGAAAATGTATACCTAAGAGCTTGTGGATATAAAATACCATGTGTGTGCCATAGCCTCAAAATATGAATGTGTGTTTTTTACCACTGAGAAGCCTCTCACGTAACCTCTCGAGGCCATCTGAGCAGGGCCTGGATTTTATTTGTGGTCTCCCACTGTGGGCACCCAGGGCACTGCCCCACCCCTCAGAGGCATGGCTATGACCACTGAGCCTCCCTCTTTGCCAGGCCTTGCTCGAATGTCCTGTCATCTCCGAGGGCTGGGAGGGAGCCAGGTCTGCTCGGGACTTTAACGTCTATAGCTGTGTTTCTGTCTGGTTTTTACTTTATATTTCCAGGTTCTCTTGACACTTCGATATCCCAGGAGGTAAAGAATGAAGGGAAAGGAGCAAAGAGAAAAGCCTCTGATGAAGAGAAGAATGGCAGTGAAGAGCTTGTGGAAAAGAAAGTTTGTAAAGGTTTTCAGACAGTTTGAAAACAAATGTATTAGACTTCATATTGTAAGACAACCCAGAGCAAAAACAAGCTTAGCTTTCCAATGATAACACTTCCTTTCTGTGTCTGTGTTTAAGAAGTGGATAGGGTTCCCTGTTTGCACACGGATTTCTGAGTTCACGCGTGCTTCCTCACTCTTTGCTCTCCATGCGCTCCATCTCTTACTCACCTTCAGTCAGGTAGGAAACCTGCCTTGGTCCTTCAGGGGTTAGAGACAGGTTTGCTCGGCCTTGGTTAGTGTGTGGGCACCCAGTCTCTCTCTGACTACATGTCCTTGACCTCCGCCTGTTGATTAGCACTTGAAATTCTGTGACGAGCTCGCAGGCAGCGCCCCAAGAGACGACCTGAGGCTGGAAAGAGCAGTTGAAATTTGTCGTCAGCTTTGTAACACGTCACAGTGCGTGAGGAATAAGTGAGGAGTATCAGCTGGAGAGAAAGCTGTGGGCTTTTACTGACTGCGCCCGTCAAGCCTCTTTGTCATGTGCGGTCAGTGATCTCCAGCGGAGGCTGCAGGCTCCCGCGGAGGACGTGAAGATGCAGGCTTCAGCGTGGCTTGTCGCTGCCTGGAGCCTGCAGAGCGCTGTGCTTGCCAGTGGGCGCCCTTCAGGATCTCTCACTGACGTGGCTCTCAGTGTCAGAAAATGAGCTCAGACCAGCCCTTAAAGAGAAATTTCTACACCTCCAGTGGATTCGTTTTCCTTCTCCTTCGTCAGTTAAAGTAAAAGCAGCTGATCTTTCCATTTGTTCAGTCTTCCAGCCTCAAGCGTGAAACACGTATTTCCAACGTAGCCAACAGGGCACTTGGGGTAAACTATTTACTTGCGTTTCTCTAAACTAGAGATTTTTCTGTCCTCATGAAGTTACTGACAGACGAGATTTGCAAGGAGCTCCTTGCCCCGGTCCCGTCCACTTCTGTGGGGTGATGGCGCGCTCCTTGCTCGGGTGCTTTGACCAGGCGCTCTCTTTGGAAGAGCCGTTCTGCTCTGACTTGCTGTCGCCTGCTGTCTCCTCTTCGCTGCTCAGCCTTGCAGAGGCCACCCATTCAGCAGTGGTCAGCTTTCTGCAGCAGACTTGCCGCCTGGGAGGTGCCTGGCAGGGCGGCTCTCGGGCACTGCTGGCCGGAACAGCCGCAGTCCCCTCTCACTTGCTCTGGGGCTAGGGGCGTCTGGAGACAAGGGCGCAGTTTTGTATTGGCTCTTTGTTCTCTTTTCCGTAGCCTCTTCGGTGATCTTCAGCCTGAAAGGCTACGTGGCTGAGCGGAAGGGCGAGCGGGAGGAGATGCAGGACGCCCACGTCATCCTGAATGACATCACCGCGGAGTGCCAGCCCCCTCCGCTCTCGTGTGAGTGTCCTGCTCCGGCAGTCCGGGTGGCGTAGAAGTCTGTTCTGATGCTGGCGTGGTAGGGAGGGCCCAGAAGGAGACCAGAACAGCAGGAGCAGACTGTGGAATTCTTCCTGCAGTTGCATAAGATGAAAGTGAAGGAAAAGGCCTGGAGGAAGAGCCCTTGTTCCCCAGAGCAGGAGTATGCTTGGAGTTGCTTTTAGAGCCTGGAATGGGACTTTGGAGAAGCCTCAGGAGGCTCGTCTTTTGGGAACAGTTGTAATTGGGGGACACCAAGCCATAACTAGTAGATGCCACACTGTAAGATTCTGAGTTATAAACCACATATGAGAGGTATATATATACATATATATCACATTATGCATAATATTATATATTGAAATATATATATACATGTAGAATATCAGTCAGCCATTAAAAAATAAAATTTGCTGTTTGCACCAACATGGATGGGCCTCAAGAGTATGCTCAGCAAAATAAGTTTATTGTTTCATGGCTCATGATGTCCCACACTGAGAAGGGATTCTAGCAACGTTTGAGGAAAAGAGCAGCTCTGCAGAGTAAATGTCATTTCACACAAGCGTATTTGTTCTTTCCTTCTTGAAACAGTTTTTTAATGCTGTTTATCTATGTGTGTGAGTTTTCTGGCAAACTTGAAAGGGGAATTGGAATAGGAGTGGTAGGAAAGGCTTTAAGAATTTGATATCAGTCAGAGTTCGAGCAACAGCTCTGAAACTACCTGTTCTCTTACAGATGTCTTTGACTGTCAGTAATTTATCTGTGTTTGTCTGTGTGTTAGTGTTTAAAACTAAATCTGCTGTAAGTAGAAAACTAAATCTGTTCTAAATAGAAAAGTGTTCTGAATATTAGTGAAAAATCAGTTAACAGATCTTGATTTTTGAAGCAAGTGTGAGTTTTAAATTTTAAAATGTCATGGATGTTACTTCAGTATTGTTTTAGGTACTGTTACTGCTTGCTGTTAGAGTTAAAAGCTTTAATGGAGAGGAGTAATCTTTGCCTGAGGATCTTGCTGACTCTCAGTTTGTTATTCCAGCACCAGGGTTTCATACTTTGCTGTTTTTGATGGACATGGAGGAATTCGAGCCTCAAAATTTGCCGCACAGAATCTGCATCAGAACTTAATCAGGAAATTTCCTAAAGGTGAGGCTCAGAGCTCAGTCGGTTGGCATTCACCTCAGGGGTTGGCTCTTTGTGCTGCTGAGGGAGGCGTCACTGGCTTTAGCAAAGAATCCTTGATGTCTGGAGAGCCCGACTTAGAGGAGGCCGTGCCGCGGGGAGTAGGGGCTGTGCGCAGTGCGGCGGGCCCACCGAGGCCCTGGTGGTGTCTCTGGGCGATGGCGCCTCTTGCCTGTGCACTTGGGAGGGTACTCAGGCCCCCACTTTCAGTGGAGGAAGCACAGCTTATTCTCGGCCATAACACAGAGTGGCGGGGGGTGGGAGGGCTGTCTCCCTCCTTAAGGCTTCACTTTCTTTCCTGCCTGCTGCCACAGGAGATGGGATCAGCGTAGAGAAGACCGTGAAAGGTGCCTTCTGGACACCTTCAAGCACACCGATGAGGAGTTCCTTAGGCAAGCCTCGAGCCAGTGAGTGTGGCCACGTGGAGGCCTGCGAGTGGGGGTGTGTGTGTGTCCTGGACGCATCTCAGGCCTTCCGATGCGGTGTAATGCCAATGCTCATTGTCTGAAAAACTCCTAGCACCATGTAAGCGCTTACAGCTTAATGAAATCTGAATTAAAAACACCAAAGAAAACATCAAAACATCAAAGAAACCGTCCATTTTAAAAGTATGGCGCTCCCCTGTTCAGCGCTGGCAGTTCAGCCTCAGCGCTAGCATGCTGGTGGTGACTGTGTCTCTGATGAGTTTCCCCCTCCAGGAAGCCTGCCTGGAAAGATGGGTCCACTGCCACCTGTGTCCTGGCCGTAGACAACACTCTCTACATCGCCAACCTCGGGGACAGTCGGGTATGTGGCTGTGGCGCCGCCCGCTGAGACAGCGGCGCGCCCAGGGGCGGACTGCAGGCAGCACCGCCGAATGCGGCCACGGCCGCCGCGGTGGGGTTGGGGCTTCGTCCTTGTGGGGCTGCTTCAGGGGCTCTGCTGCAGAGTTAGAAGTTCCGGGTCAGGGAATGGCTGCTAAACTGGAGGCCGTTTGTTCTGGGAAGACTTACACCCTATCTGTCAGACAGGTACAGAGCTGTGAGTTGGAATTCAATTGGCCCTCAAGTAAAACTACTTCTATTTAAACAACTATTTGTCTTCCTTTCTTTGACCTCAGATAGTAATGAATGAAAAGTATTAACCCCTGCCTCTCCAAATTATGTAATTTCAAAACAACTCAAAAGCTGTGACTAGAAGAGTGCTTGGTGATGAATGAATGTCTGCTGAGCTCGGGACTCGGGGCTGAGGGAGAAAAGCCAGCTGCTTCCCACTGATGACGGCCTGCGTCACGTCCCAGCTGTGGGGGGCTGACAGACCTGGAGGGAGGGCTCCGTGGGGCCTCTGCAGTCGCTGCTGGCTCCCCGGCCGGGAGCAGATGGCCCCTCCCTGCCGCCCGCTTGCCAGCCAGCCTCCGAGCTTATGCGGCAGCCTCTGGACAGAGTGGCCTTCCCACTCTTAAAGCATCTCCAGACCTGGACGTCACTGCTCCCCACCTTGGCGCTTGTAGGGTGACTTGGGATATGGGGCACTGGGAACTGTGAGCGTCCCAGATGAGAGCTGTGCCCCAGGGGAGTCTGCGTTTGGGTGACCCTCTAGTGGATCTCTCTGGTGGGACGGGCTTTTAGACACTGTGTCTCTGGTGGGACTTAAAAATAGCATGTGTGTGAATTAGCCAAAAGAGAGACTTTGGAGTCAGACCCAGTTTCAGTCCTGGCCCTGTTCTGTGACTCCAGGCATGATGCTTATCCTTTGGACCTCAGGCTTCCCCCTCTGTAGAATAAGAGGTTTGTGTGGAAGTGCTGCACAGTAAACACGGTGATGGGAACACGCAGCCGTGTACCTGATCAGCCCACCAAATGAGCCAGTGTAGACTTGGGGAACAGTAGCGCCTAAAGGGGCCTCGGTACTGTTCAGGGACCTCCCTTTCACGTCACAGGTGGGACGATGATGGCCTGGTGAGGGAGCAGAGGGCTGTGTCACCTAGCTCTTCTCTCCCTTAGTGTCTGTGTGTGTGTGACACCACTTTGCCATTTGATGCTTTTGACGCTGGACCCTCTGAACTCAAGTTTGTCAGCAGGAGGCTGAATCTGAAAGTCAGTTGTTAACCTTGCTCTTCCCCTGTCAGCGTTAGGCACTGGGCTTGTTCAGTTTCACACTGTTGTACTCTTGTCTTCCTAGGCAATCCTTTGTCGTTACAATGAGGAGAGTCAAAAACATGCGGCCTTAAGCCTCAGCAAGGAGCATAACCCAACCCAGTATGAAGAACGAATGAGAATACAGAAGGCCGGAGGGAATGTCAGGTAACCAGAGGGTGGCAGGGGCTCCAGGACGGGGGCCACTGCGCAGTGAGCCGAGAGGCCTCCACGGGTGGGGCCTTCTGCCTTGCACGGTCTTCAGCATGATGAGACTGCTTGAGGTCTATCTTGGTGAACACATGTCGTAGGATTTCACGTATGTCCAAGTGGGAGCAAACAATGTGTGCGAGAAATGTGCTTCCCACATCTGCAGAAGGATTCCTGTTTCAGATTCAGGCTTACCATTTCCAGCGTTTTCTGTGGTCCTAGGAACTTCCCTAAAATCTATTATTTGTCACGGCTGGATAAGCTGCATGTGGGGCAGCTCCTCCAGAGAGCAAGCCTGCAGCGTGCGGCAGCAGGGGCTGGCCGCCTCCGGGCTTCCGGGGAGCAGTCCTTGGGCCCGGGGGCCGCTCCTGCCTGGCTCGCTCTGCCGTGGCTGCTTGCGCTCTCTTTACATCTTTGAAGACGGTGCCAGCTCTAGTTTGTCATCTGCCACCTCAGGTAGTTAAACAGGGCTAAGGACGCGGCATTAGGAATATCGCCAGAAGAGTTTTCTGGTTCATCTTAGGTTTGAGCCGTTTACGACTCTGCTGCCTGTGGAGATGAGGGAGAAGTGCGATGATGGTGTAAGACAGCAGCTGCTCATCCTTGGAGGGTCTTCTCTCTTCCGCTGTGCACTTGGGGCAGTTTCTGTTGTCGCCCCAGGCTGCTTCTGGTCGGTGGTGCAGGGAGGTCTCTGGAGAGGAGTCAGAATTCTCAGGGTTAGTTAAAAAACTCCAGGGTTAGTAAAAGGTGATTTTGGTCTGGGTTGTGGCTGTATGCGTGGGCAAAGACAGAATTACAGACTGGGTTCTGACCTTAGCCAGTGCCGTGGCTGGGCCTCCGTGGCTGCTTGTGGGAGCTAATGCCCAAGAGTGTGACCCCAGCGTCGGGGTTAGCATTACCTTTTCCGCCCTTTAAACTTTAAAATTCTGCATTTGTCTGAGCTCCTTGAAAAGATTTTGACATTAACATTCCTATGGCTGAAAGTAAGATCAGCTGTATTGCACTTACTTCCTGTTTCCCAGTCCCCATTTATTAAGAACTGTGTGGACTTAGGGTGTACCTCTCAATTTGAAGGAGAGAGTGGGGGTGCTCAGAGACAGGAGGGGTGACTTGTTCCCGAGCTAAGGGCTGGGCTGTGGCCCATCTCCTGCCTGAGGCTGGGGCTGGCATGCACTTTTCTTTTTGTCTATGCCCTCTCACTTTCATTATTAAGATTTTCAAACATGCAGAAAAAAATTTTTAAATAGTAAGCATTTAAATATCTACTACCTATATTCAATAGTTAACATTTTGCCATATTTGCTTTGTCTGTTTATATGTGGGTGTGCAGGGCTGAACTATTTAAAAGTTAGTTGCAGACATGACATCTAAGAAAATAATCATTCTTTAGTTTGTATTAGGTTATCTTAATATTCCGTCTGTGCCCTCATTTCCCCAGTTGTCCCCAGAGTGTCTGTTGGAAACCAGGGTCTTGTCAGCATTGGACTCACGTATTTCCGTGAAGAATCATTTCTGCTTTGGCTTGGATCGTGTTCCTAGTCCGCCCTTGTATAGGGTCACCAGCACCGTTTAAGGTGCCTGTATGTTATGTCTTATAAAGCAGAATTTAGGTCTACAGGCTGCTTTAGATTGAGGTTACACGCTTTCAGTAAAGGGATCTGATGGGGATGCCAGGCACTCTGACTGCCCCCACGTCAGCAGCCGAGTGCGATCCCTGCTGGAGGTGCATGCTGTGTGTTGGTCACCATGCGGCCACAGGCGGCTCCAGGGTGAGGACTTGTTTCCGTGTGTGGTCTGCCGGTAGTCTGGGGAGGCCCGCTTGGGCACCTGTGGCTGTTGCCCGTCAGCTTTTCAGCTGCCGATTTCAGCGCCCTCAGTGGCCCTGTGTGAACCAGCCGCTTCACAGGCCAGCAGAGAGGACCGCCGGCTTCTGGCTCCTTTTGTGCGTGGTGGCAGGCACCCTGTTAGGAGAGGCTTTCCTTCATCAGCAGGGGGTGAGCCAGTCTCCCCAAAAGCAGGGTATGTGTTGGATTCTCCCATCACCGTTTGCAGAGTGGGAGCGCCCACAGCTGTGGAGACCAGTGGCTCCCTTCCTGCTCCAGGAGTCACTGCAGGTGAACGTCTGTATCCAGGGCGCTGACTCCAGCCGCAGAGGCAGGGTGTTCCTGCTACTCACGCGCCCTGTGGCCAGCGGGAGGGAGCGCCTCCCACACGCCTGCTGGGCTCTCAGCAGCTCCCCGCGCTGGGGCTGCTGGGGCCACCTGCAGTGTCACCAGCTCACACCCGCTCCAGGACAGAAGCAGGGCACAGACACGCACGCACGCACGCACAGATACGCCCGCACACACGCACGTGCTCTCTGTAGCCCATGAGTCTAGACTGCTACTTCTCATTCACACTGAGCGCTCATCGGGCTTCATGGGGCTTTCTCTTAACTTCTCTGGCCCAGCAGCTGTAGTGTCTCCTTTCCTCCTGGAAATCTTGGTCCTGGTGACGCTGCGCATTCATTGCCAAGAGAGCTTCCTGAGGCTTGCAGCGTCGGCAGCGCCACTGCTCCTGAGTGCGGGCTCCTCCCGGCCCTCTCGTCTTCAGTCTGTGTCTCACTGATGATGTGCCAGGTGTTGTGTGCAAACATGGAATGATTATTTTCACTGTGGTTTTGTTACACTCTGGTTATCATGATCATTAGTTTCATTTTGTCTCAACTTCAGGGCTGTTTTACCCTCTATTATGAAGCATTTACATGGTGAGATAGGAGTCCTGGTGCACTGTTGGTGGGATTATAAAGTGGCACGGCCATTGTGGAACACGGCATGGCAATTCCATACAAATTAAAGATAGATCTACCATCACAACATTGAAAATCAGTACTTTAATAAAGAATAAAAATACATAGACCTGCCATGTGAGCCAGCAGGTCCAGTCCTGGGTCTGTGCGCCCCAGAATTCAAAGCAGTGGATTTGAACCAATACGCGCGTGCCCGTGTGCCCAGCATCATTTTCCACAGTGGCCACAAGGTGGGAGCAACCCAAGCGTCCATCGTCAGATGAAGAGACAAAGCGTGGGCCTCCATAAAATGGGAGCACTGCAGCCTCGACAGGCAGGGAATCCTGTCCCATGGATGGACCGTGAGGACAGCTTGCCAGGTGGAGCGAGCCAGACACAGAAGAGCAGGCACTGCGTGATTGCACTTACACAGGTCACCGCGTGGCCAGCATCCTTAGCGGGACGGAAGGCAGGATGGGGCGGTGGGAGCGGGGAGGGGAGGGCGGTGGGAGGCGGGGAGGGAGGGCGGTGGGAGCGGGGAGGGGAGGCGGTGGGAGGCGGGGAGGGGAGGGCGGTGGTCCCAGAGTCCTGGCAGGGGGAGAGGAAAGCTTGGAGATGATGGCTGCGTGACAGTGTGAATGTACCTAATGCCACTCAGCCGTTTGCTTGAAAGTGGAAGTGAAGATGACCGATCAGATGGCACATGTCTCACCATGACTTTAAAAGGGAAGAAGGCCCACGTTTACACGGTTACCTGTCTGAAGTACAGAGCGAGACTCGCTTTCCCCTCTTGCTCTCTTCACCCTCATCTGCTGGCCTTCCCAGCGTGTCCTCGGCGTGTGTGTTTCACTCTCCTCCTTTGTCCACTGAAGGTAGTGGACTGGGGGCAGTGTCTCACGCTGCCTCAGGAGAGCTCCTCGGAGAAGGTGAAGGCAGCGTGGCGTTCAGTTTATGAGGAAGGGGAGCTCGCACCTGTAGCACTGCCGCCGGGCCCAGCGTGCTGCGTGTCTGGTACGGTCTCCGATGACAGGGAGACAGTTCCGGAACCAGGTGTAGTCCTGCCCTGTCCCACCCATCCTGCTGAAACTCCAGACCTTGGCATCTGCCATCCTGGGACAGTCGGAGGAAGATGGAGCTTCCACCTCCAGCCTCAGCTTTGCGAGCCTGTCAAGACCACTGTGTCCCTGGGCCAGAGGAGCCGCAGACAGAGCAGGGTCCCGCTTGTCCTGGCAGCCAGGGTGTTGGTCTCTGCGCCCCTCCCCCGCTGTGAAGGGAAAACCGGATCAAAACACCGGCAGAAGGTGCTGCGGTCAGGAGATTCTGGTGACGGACTTGGCACCAGTGGGACAGCCGCTGTCTGACTGACGGGTGGACGGAAGGGAGGCAGGAAGGATGCTGCGTGGAGCACAAGCCGCAAGTGCTGGAGGGCAGGAGGCCAGGCCTGTGGGTGGCAGGTCCCTGGGGAAGGCAGGCTGGCTCGGGGACTGGGACTTCAAAACTCACTCCCTGCCCAGCACGGTGGGAGAAGAGTGGATTCTCGTGGATTGCCAGGGAGAGGCCGCGCAGAGCACGCAGCGTCCTGTGCTGCATGGGGGAAGCTGGCTGTGTATGGAGGGGCTGTTGAGGCCTGGGGCGGGTGCAGTCCATGACCCACGTGGCTGGTTCTGGGCAGCCCTTGCCAGGAGCAGTCATGTTGGACTCGCTGGGCACAGAGGGTAGGTGGTGTGGCTGTGCTCCTGTGACGCACAGCCTGCTTCGTTCGGCCGGGGCCTCTGCAGCCAGCTGGCGCCCGCACCACACACATCCCATGCAGCGTGTTGTGCCGCGTGCAGGCAGAGCGGCAGCAGCCCTCTGGGTCGGCTTCTGAAGCATGAGTGGACTCTGCATTGTCCTGGTGGTACCTGGGTCTTCGGCCCTGCTTCTGCGCACACGCAGTCTTGTTGAAACAAGCTGGGTCTGTGACTCGGGAGGAGGCCGCACCAGGCGCCCGGCCCTTGGTCCCGAAGACACACTCTGGTCCGCGGGCTCCAAGCTGCCGCCTCTGGTGCACTGAGGGCTGAGGATCCCCCACACATCTCTTCACCCTCAGCTCGGTGCCAGCGCCCTTTGCTCCCTCTTGCTTTTTGTTCTGCTGTCCATACCTGAGAAGGTTCAGCTGCTCACAAATACCAGCACAAGTCTTTGCTGCTGGTGGTTTGGCTGTGACCACCGGGAGGGTGACTGAGGGCCCAGCGAAGGGCCGGGAGCCAGGCGAGATCCTGACTCTGAGAGCGGCCTCGGTGGGCGGGCGGCTCAGCTTCCAGAGTGCGTTCCCCCTTGGGAGCCCCGTGGTGATGCGGCACCTCCGCACACAGCTCTGCGGTTGGCTGAGCTCTCTGGCACCCCTTGTCGAGTGTGGCATCTCCTCTGGTCTCACATCTGAGAGCCTGGGTGCTCGGGCATTGTAGCTGCCCGAGTGGCAGAGCAAGTGGCCACCAGGATTGTCCTTAGGAGCGGCAGGCATGGGGCTGCTCTCCCCGCCGACAGGACCGGCTGTCCTAGGCCCTGCAGGCACCTTTCTCTCTCCTGAAAGCAGTATGAGCAAAGCTGAAATTCTGTCCGGAGTTCTCCTGTCTGTATTTAAGTCATTAGACCATGTTCATACCCAAGGTAACGACACTTGCTTTTGAAGCAGAGGGTAGTCACTTTCAGGTATTTTCCAAATCTAGAGTGAAATGCAAAAATATCCCCCTGTTTGTAACCCTGGTGGCTTGAAAGTGAAAGAAAGTGAAAGTCTCTCAGTTGTGTCCGACTCCTTGGATCCCCATAGACTGTACAGACCGTGGAATTCTCCAGGCCAGAATACTGGAGTGGGTAGCCTTTCCCTTCTCCAGGGGATCTTCCCAGCCCAGGTCTCCCGTATTGCAGGCAGATTTTTCACCAGCTGAGCCACCAGGGAAGCCCAGGAAAACTGGAGTGGGTAGCCTGTCCCTTCTCAAATCAAACCGGGGTCTCCTGCATTGCAGGCAGATTCTTTACCAACTGAGCTATCAGGAAAGCTCATTGGTGGCTTTAAGGTAAAAACAAAACAGAGACTAAGCCAGGTCTGCACCCAGTCAGGCTTGACTGGGCTGTGGGCAGACCAGTGGGTTAGGCCCGGCGCGGCCACGAGCCAGCTTGAGGGGGCGCTGGTGCCACCCGTGTGCGGGGCAGCTGGCCGGTAATGACCCAGGACAGGGAGACTCCGCGCAGTGCCGCAGCGCTGTGTCATTGGCGGCTGAGGGGCGTGGATGCCACAGGTTGCATCTTTCACCCCGTCCTGCACCTCTGCTTTTGAGCTCAGAGTCTGGACCCTGGGAGCCTGGTCTCAGGTGGAGTCTGATGTGCCTCCCCTCGCTGCAGGGATGGGCGTGTCCTGGGCGTGCTGGAGGTGTCCCGCTCCATCGGGGACGGGCAGTACAAGCGCTGCGGGGTCACATCGGTGCCAGACATCAGACGCTGCCAGCTGACCCCCAACGACAGGTAGGCTCATGTGGGGCAGCCGCCTCCCTGGTTTCCTGCCGAATTCTTCCAGTTCGCATACTGAACCTGGGGTGGTGAGCGGGCGGCCATGTCTTGGGCACCGTGCTGGGCCCTCCAGGTGCAGGGATAAATAAAATCCCATTCTCCTCTCGTGGGTCCAGCCTGACCACGCATGAACAAGCGTGTCCAGCCCCGTATGTCTTAGGGGTGCAGGTGCTCTGGGAGCCTTTGGCCATGGTGGGAGGGAGACATGCATGTTGCAGAAAGCAGGCTTTCCAGCGGGGGACAGACACCAGGGTGGTGGACTGTTAGGGATGAAGGTGTGGCTGGCCGGTGCCTTGGGGCGGGGGGAGGGGGAGGGGTCGGGACGGGGAGAGGAAAGGTGGCAGGCGCTGGAGGGCAGGTTGCAGAGGCCTGTGCTCTCTGCTGAGCAGTCTGGGTTTTAGCTCATAATTGGAGAATCATGGGAGGTTTTTAAGCAGAGCCGAAGTAGTTTGAAGAAAGAGACCTCTTGTCCACTTCTGTTTCTGAGCTGCTTGAGAATAAGGCCCTGTGCCTGGCGGGAGAAGGACGGGGTCCAGGGGCCTGCATCGGGCGTGGGCACTGAGGTGGCAGCGCAGGGCCTGGAGGCCAGTGCTGCTGGGGGCACCTTTCTGCACCCTCCACGCCTGTCTCAGCTCCTCAGGGCACGTTTCCACCCGCTCCTCCAGCTCCCCAGGTGATGCCTCGGGAGAGTCTTGTTGCCACATGAGACCAGGCCCTGTGTGGTCCCTGCTGTGCAGCAGAGCAGAGTCCCCCTCCGGGGTCTGTCACCTCGGCAGAAGGGGCTAGCACTGCTCGGACTGGGGCCCTGCCTGGCCCCAGGCACAAACCACGTGCCTGCAAATGCTTGCTGAGTGAGTGCCCAGTCAGAGCGGAAAACCAGGACCTGGGTGTTGAAACGAGGAAAGAGACGAGCGGGAGAGCTGGAACTCTCCCACCCCCTGCGTCCTTGCCAGAGAGACTCCCCTGGGAAGCCTGGGGGACTTTGAAAGGGACGGAGGCTCCTTCAGCACTGAAAGCAGATGGCGCTCCTCCCTTCATGTGGGCAGAGAGCACTTGGCGTTCCTGAAGTCCACGCGTCCGTCCAGTTTGGGGAACGGATTGAGGCCTGTGGTGACTGGCACTTGCCGTGTATTTACCACCTGACAGGCCTTCCGTGGTGGTCTTCCTGGAGTTTGTCTAAGAAACTGGGATTGGGTTAATCCCTAACTTTGGTGAACAGTGTAGTTTCAGTTTTGATGAATACTGTCTTACCCAGCATATTTTTAAGTAGCTTTAACCTTGATCTTGTAGACATTAAATTGGTTTTAAAATGTTTAGCTTTTGAGTAGTTGGCCAAATATATGTTAACTCTCTCGCCAGGCCATTTTGTAAAGTTTGCTGCTAAAACCCATTTATGTTTCTCTCCATGTCATAGGTTTATTTTACTGGCCTGTGATGGCCTCTTCAAAGTCTTTACCCCAGAAGAAGCCGTGAACTTTATCTTGTCCTGCCTAGAGGTGAGCACTCTCAGAAGGGGGTGGGTGCCCATCATTCCAGCTGCCCTTGGGCTTCAGAGCAGTCCCGGGCCCCCTTCCCCCTGTGTCCCCGTGCCGCCCTGGGCCCCTTCCCCCCGTGTCCTTGTGCCGCCCTGGGCCCCTTCCTCCCGTGTCGCCAGCGGGAGCGGGAGCTCCATCCAGGACACTCACCACTCAGTTTCTCCCCGGCCCCCCACGGGGACTGGGAGCGGTCGTCCCTCATGGGGTGCATCTCCAGGAATGGTGGGGCACAGGGTCCCTGTTCACCAGCACCCCTTTCCCACCCGGTAGGACGAGAAGATCCAAAGGCGGGAAGGGAAGCCCACCGTGGACGCCCGCTATGAAGCTGCCTGCAACAGGCTGGCCAGCAAGGCGGTGCAGCGGGGCTCGGCGGACAACGTCACCGTGGTGGTGGTGCGGATAGGGCTCTGAGGCGGCGCGGCGGCGCGCGGCGCGGCCCTGGCTCCGAGGTTCGTTTTTGTGTTGTGCACATTATGTGTTTCGTGTACTCCTGTGGGATGCCCATGGCTGTAAATAAAGGTGTTTTTTCTAGACTTCTGAGTGACTACGTTTTGAGCAACACCTTGGCCTTTGAGGGGCCATGTCTGCTTCTGAATGTGTTCTGGGTCTTTCCTCGCTCAGTGTCGCAGGCCTCTCGGATGGGCCAGCAGTCATGGCCGTGAGCTGCCCACCGTGCAGGGTTTTGTAGTTTAGGGCTCCTCTCTCGTGCTGCTGTCCCTGATAACTGGCTGGGGAAGTGGCATCTCACAGAGGGGAGTGTGAGGCAGTGACTGGCGTAGACAGGCCAGCGCCAGAACCCAGGGCTGCTGGAGGAGCTGGCTGCTTTCAGCTCTGCAGACGAAAATAAGGTGACAGAGCATTAACGCGGCGTGAGCCCAGGCTCAGCCAGGAGGTCAGGCTGATAGCTGAGGCTGTCACCCTGCAGAGCCGTGCCCCACCGGGCCCTCCAGAACACCCGAGTGCTGCTCATTTCCGATCCTGTGATGACAGGCGCCATCTGGCTGCCGCTGGATGCCCAGGTGTGGAATGAGCGCGTCTCCAGGTCTGGGCAGTCCCACTGCAGCCCCATGTGGTCTGAGGCCCAGCCTCCTGGCTCAGGGCGCGCGCACTGAGCTCTGGGCTGGGATGAAGTTGGGCTTCACAGCAGCATCCTGTCCAAGACGCTAAAAACGCGTGATGAGCCTCCTCAGGAAAACAAACTCGAAAATTCTTTTCATGCCCTTCTTCACAGAGCAGGACGTGGTATTGCTGGTAAAGCTCCTTAGTAAGACGGCTTTCAGGTCTCATGTGTAAATGCTTGCCTCGGGTGATGTAAGATCCTGAAGACGGGCTTTTGAAGCTGTTCTGTCATGTTTGCGGGCCTTGCCCAGCCTGCAACAGGCCTTATCACTTCCTCAGCTCCGTTAGAAGGACTGGCTGGCCTCCCTGCTGCAAGTGCCTCGGGAACGCTTCCAGCATACCTCTTCCCAGCGCGGAGAGCCAGGCTCCCTTTCTGCGGAGGCAGTGTGCCATCGCAGGAGGAAAGAGCCTCAGCATCTCAGAACCGGGAAACCGCGCAAGTTACTCAGCCAAATGTTTTCCTACAGCCGACAGGGCACCAGTCTGTGAGCACCTGTCCCTAATCCTGAATGCCGCTTCCTGGAGCTGGGAGAGGCTTGTCATGGGGCCAAACCCATGCTCTCCCTCTGACCCCAGAGGGAACCTCCTCTCCTAGAGATAGCCTCGTCCTCAGGAGCCTGGCCTGAAGGACTCTGATTCTGTATTTTTAAGGTTGGCCCTTTGCTTCTGTAACTTTGTATAACCACATAAAAGAATACTTGAACAGGCAGTTTTTACATAAATATATTTCACCTGACATTATACAATAAATACTTCAGTTAATTGCTGTATAACACACTTATACTGAGAAAAAGGACCGTGGGTCTTCCCAGGGTGAAAGCTTTTCTAAAGTATCTGTACCCGCTGGGTACAGAGAAATGCAGGAGAGGGCGCGGCCGTGCCACCCCTTATCTAGGAGCGGGGTGGGCAGGCAGGACGCCAGCCGGCTGGCGCTTCCTGGTAGGGTGGGGGCGAGTCCTACTGAGAACTGTGCCCAGCCCGCCGAAGGGCACCCAGCGGTCGGTTTGTGCACACGGTGCCTGGGGCTCCCGTTAGTCAGACTGAGGGGTGGAAGCTCGGGGCTCCTAGGGACCAGTCACCTGCTCACCCTAGGCCAGCTAGAAGGTCAAGGAGCAGGGTGACTGCAGTCATCGCCCCTGCCTCTCCCAGGCCTGGAGGCACGCGTGCCAGACCACCTTGGCCCCCAGGAGCTCCTGCGGTACCAGTGTTCCTGTGACCTGTTGTCCGTGCAGCAACAGGGGTGGGGGTAACTTCAGCAGGCCAAGGGGGCCCTACATCAAGAAATGGCAGGAACTCTCAGACACCCCTGTCTCTCCATGGGAACAGCTGCCAACTACTCTCCCCCCCACTCCCCCCAAATCCCACCATCGCTGCAGCAGGGCGGCGCAGTTGCTCCCCAGCTGCCCACAATGCCAATCTGAACTTGGGCCACGGTGCCACTCGAGTGGGGAAGACGCTCTAAAGAGCCCAGAGCTGGATGGACCCAGTGGAGTTGGACCGTGGTGACTGGGCACCCAGAGCTGTCAGCCTGCGGGGGGCCACAGCTTCACCCATGCAGATGAGGGCACAGGGCCTGGCCGCGCCTGATCTGCAGGGCTGTTCCAGCTCTCTCATCTGGCGGGTGGGCCTGAGCAGCGTGCCAGGGCCTCAGGGGACAGGCAGGACTACTTCGTCCGGGAGAGTGTTTGCAAAGGAGGGGATGGTGGAAGGCCAGGTGAGCTCACGAGTGGGCTCGCACGCGTGGGAACGGCTCTGGACTCACCATCTCTGTCAGCCCCTTCCTATGCCCCTGGCGCCCAGGCCGCTGTGCCCAGAGGCTGCAAGGACAGGCTCGGGCCCTGTGGTCCCTGCAGGCCAAGCAGTGCCCTGAGGTCCACGGCAGCCAAAGGCACGGCTGGGAGATGGGCAGGTGGGCACCAGGCAGGCTGGGTGGCCTCTCCCTCCTTGTTGGCACGCCCATCGGGCAGCCCATGAGAGCCCTAGGAAAGATGGAAATGGTGCGGCCAGACCTCAGCCATGGAGCAAGCTGCCCAGGAGGGGCCCAGGTCTGCAGCCGGGGGTGGTGGTGGGGGGGCGGGCAGCGGCGCAGACAAAAAGAGGCAAACCCCTCCCTGGAAAGGACGGTGTCCCAACATCACCCAGAGTTCCCCGACTGCCAGTGTGCGTGTCGCCTCCGCGGGCTGCCCGTAGTGGCGTCTCTGGCTTCAGCTGCGGTGGCCAGGGGGTGCAGTCTGGCGGGCTCCCTCCTGCCCGCGGCCTCTACCGCTCCGACAGTGCCCCTGGGGTTGCTCACACGTGGGCGTGGCGCTCACACACCGAGAAGGACAGCACTGAAGTGGGAGCCGCTGCGCACTGTGAGGGCGGAGCCGCTGGCGTTGTCCAGGAAGACAGAGGTGTACTGCCCGGCCTGCAGGGGGCCTCCGTGGTCAGCCTGGACACCGTGGCCCACAGGCACACCAACTGCTTGCCCCACCCTGCCAGCCCACGCGCCCCCACCCTCAAACCCGGCACCTCCGAGCCCTGCTCTCGAGCTCTCTCCCAGCCCCATCAGCCTCTTGCGCTGGCGGGCTCCCTGAGCTCGTGCGTGTGGGGGCGAGCCTCCGGTCAGGGCTAGAGTCAAGCTAGCTTTGCAAAACCCAGGCGAGAAGGCGCCCCCTCCACCACAGGCCTGGCCACTGACCCCTCTGGTAAAGCCATCGTGAGGCCAGTAGCAGGGCCTGGCTACTCCTGATGTGGTCCAGGCACCACAGGGTCATGTCCGCAGATGTGAAGTGGGAGCTCCCAGAAATGCAGAAGCCAGGCATTCCATCTCAGGACCCCAAGCCCACCATGCCACCTGAGGTCATCATGCAGGGACCAGACCTTTCAGCAAACACACCCACAGCGCCTGCAGCCACAGCCTGGCCTCCAATCCTGGCATTGCTGGGCGAGCCACTTAACCCTTCTGTTCCATAGTTCCCTGACCCACTTCAAATCACTGTGGGTTAATGAGTAATTTATGTGAAGCGCTCTGAACAGGCTTAGGGCCATTTGCATGTAAGCTGTTATTCAACACTTTTCATCCATTTCTCGACCACCTGCTGCAAATCCCCAGTCTAGAAAGAGACTGCTGCTCGGGGTTTTATGTGGAAATAACTTCATCTGCTTCACGCAGTCTCAGTGGGCCAGGGGGTCACGATGTCCTCCCTGTAAGAGCTGACCTCTGTCACTGTCCTCCACCGCTCCTCTGCCCAACTGAGTTCTCTCTGAAGGGCCGGTTCAGGCCAGCCCTCAACATGGGATGCTTGGGAGGTCAGAAAACAGATGGAGGAGCAGAGCAGAGGACAGGTGTCAGGGGCGGCCAGATGTGGGGAAGGGGGCCCAGTAACACAGCTTGGCTCTGCCAGGACTAGCGCCAGTGCTCCGTGCTGCACCCACAGCTCCCGAGCCCACGGCACGTCTCCCTGCCGGCGGTGGTCCCCCCACAGTGGAGCCTGCCCCACACACCTGCAGATAGAGAATGCCGTTGACAGAGATGGTAAAGAGCTCGCTGCTGCCCTCCAGCCCTGTGACCGCCTCCAGGGAGCTGTGGCCAAAGGAGACGGAGGGGGCGCCTGAAACCCCGGCCCCAGGGCCCCCAACGCCACCTGCAGTGTGCTCCCCAGCACCCGGCACCCAGGCAGGCACCCCAGAAACAGCAGCTTCAGCCAGGCTTCCCGGGGGTGGTATCTGGACGGGGTCCCCAACAGGAGTGGGTACAGGGCTGAAGCGCACAGGACGGCGTGTGTGCCTCCAGGGCCGCAAGCCCAAGCTCTGACGGGGCAGCTGGAGGCCGGGGTGGGGCAGGCCGCTGGGAGTCTGGGTTCAGGCCGAGCCCTGTGCAGCTTTCCAAACTCGAGTGAGACGCGACCTTCACTCCTGCACGCCTTCTGCCACTACTGTGGCACAGCTGCTCTCCACCTGGGCTATCTGGGCGCCGGGGTACAGAAAGGGCAGCCCAGCCCTTCTGAACCGACATCAACCCGAGGATGGATGGGGCGGGAGAGTGCCTGGGGACAGGCCCTCCACGGACCGGGCCGGGAGGCCCCCGAGGACCGATGCTGGCATCTCGATCAAGGGATGGTCTGCTGCTGCTGAGCCGCCTCAGTCCTGTCCAACTCTGTGCGACCCCATAAACAGCAGCCTACCAGCTCCCGTCCCTGGGATTCTCCAGACAAGAACACTGGAGGGGGCTGCCATTTCCCTCTTCAATGCATGGAAGTGAAAAGTGAAAGTGAAGTCGCTCAGTCGTGCCTGACTCTCAGTGACCCCATGGACTGCAGCCCACCAGGCTCCTCCATCAATGGGATTTTCCAGGCAAGAGTACTGGAGTGGGGGTGCCATTGCCTTCTCCGTGAGGGATGGTACCGTCAGCCCCTTTTGGGTGCAGGTGGGACGGGGGAGGTGGGGAGACCCGGGCGGAGGTTGCGGGCTGCGGAAGGTCGGTTTGGGGCAACGGGCGGGAGCCAGGAGGCTGGAGGAACCTTGCGAGCAGGCGGGGGAGCCCCGAGGGAAGAGGCGGGTGCCCACCACGCATGGTGCTGGCACCGGGACTCCAGGCAGATGAGCAGGCGCAGGCGGTCCCGAGGGCGCTGCGGCCCTCGCCTCGGCGGCTCGGCCAGCGCTGCGGGGGAGGCGCGGGGGCAGTGATCACCGGGCGGCGGGGCCCGAGGGCGGCGGGGCGACCCCCACCCCGCCCCCAGCCCGGGGCTGGGCCTCACCCACGTGCAGCGTGGCGGCGAGCGCCAGAGAAGCCGGGCGACGGGCGCCGTGTACTGGCCGCTGGTCAGGTTCAGGCCCGGGCCGCGGCGGAAGGCGCCCTCGGCGTCGGGCTGCAGGCGCAGAAACGGTCACCCCGGGCCCGCCGCGCCGCACCCGCCCTGCCCCGGCCCGGCCCGGCCCGGCCCGGACTCACCACATGGTAGAGGCCGAGCTCGTGCAGCGCGCGTCGCTCCACCGACGCGTCCCGGCGCAGGCGGCAGTGGAAGGCGGCCTCGACGCGCGGAGCCCGCGGGCCGGGAGGCCAGGGTCGCGGCCAGCAGCGCCAGCACGCCCGCGCCCCCGCCGCCGCCTCCCCGTCGTCCTCCGGGCGCGCGGCCGGCACCGCGGCGGGAACGCGCGGGCCGGGCTCGGGCTCCGCGCACTCGCGCGTGCGCACCGCGCCTGGCACGGAGAGGTAGGTGGTCGCGCCGGGACCCCCACCCCCCGCGGCCCGCCCTGCCGCGCCCCACCCGGACACCTGCCCCAAACCCGGGCGCCTCTGAGAGCGCTGGCGCCCTTACCGATGACCCCCGGAACGTGGGCCGGGCGCCCGCGCTCGGGAGTCCACGGGAGACCCGCTCTGGCCTGCATGGTCTTTGGAACCGGCTTCCCGATCCCGCGGCTGCTCCTGTTTTCTTTCACGGGAAGCTCAGGGCTGGTGCACCCAGGACCCCTGTTCTCTCCTGCCTCACCTGTTTATCCTACGGCTTCTCACCCTGGGGCTGCTGCTGCTTTCTCTCTGTTTACATTTTTATTGAATCAGGGAATGCAGTAGGATAAGCCAGACCCCTCATTTGGGGAAAGAAGCTGAGTGTAAAGAAATTATTATTGCAGAGAATGTGGAGGCCTTCAGCCTCTGAAGCTGCTCTATTTAAATGAAGTGTAGTTGTTAGTCGCTCAGTCGTGTCCAACTCTTGGCGACCCCGTGGACTGTAGCCCACCAGGCTCCTCTGTCCATGGGATTCTCCAGGCAAGAATACTGGAGTGGGTTGCCAGGCCCTCCTCCAGGGGATCTTCATGACCCAGGTATCGAACCTAGGTCTGCCTGCATCACAGACAGATTCTTTACCATCTGAGCTACCAAGGAAACCCCAGTATGTTAAATATAAATGGGAAAAGACTCAAGAGCTCTTCACAGTGAAATGAACTCTGGTCGGTACCCAGAGCCATCGCCTGGCAGCTGGCTGCAGTGCAGGGATACCGCCCTGGGTGCGAGAGCCTCCTCAGCTCTGCTCTCACTCTCTGCGGCCTCAGCCCCAGCCTGCTCCTCTCTGTGCTCCCAGGACTGTGCTCCCTGCCCCGTGCGGGCAGCCTCCTGGGGCCCTCCCGTTGGGCTCTGCAGCCAGCAGCAGAGATGTGTCAGGGGAAGCGGCGGGGTGCAGGTGAAGGGAAGAAAGAGGCCTGAGATCTCCCTGGTGTCCCTGCAGGCCTCAGTGGAGCACTCTGCAAGCTTAAGGAGCTCTGGCTTCTCCCTAACAGCCCCCACGTGGGGAGCGCGGACTTGACTCTCTCAGCTTTTGCAAGCTCAGCAGCCTCCCAGGTAGGGTATGGAGGCTGGTCCCCGGGCACCTACTGAACACAGAGGCCAAGTCCATCCTCCTCTGTGAAGCTGCCTCCTCTCCCACTCCTCCTCGACCTCCACGAGGCCCCGACCCACACACAGCCCTGACCCGGGCCTGCACCAGAGCCGTGGCCTCCCGGATACAGGTCGACAAGACCAAGGTCCAGCCTATGTTGGCTCCTCTGCCCCCGCTCTCCTCTGTGGGATGTGTATCCCCGCCCCGCTCTCCCCAGTGGGGTGTGTGTCTGTGTGGCGCCCACCCCCTACCTTTCAGCAGCAGCTGGAACTCCTTCAGTAGGACTTCAGGTGGGGTGATGGGGCCTGGGGGACCCTGGGGGCCGGGAGGCCCTGGGGGTCCTGGCAGACCAAGCTGAAAGAGAAGGCTGACAGTGAGGACTTCTGAACAGGCAGGGCGGGGCGGGGGGACCGTGGGCACCCCCTTGGTGAGCTCTTGCCAGCAGGCTGATAACGGGGGAGCCGGGAGACTCCTGCTTTGACCCCTGAGGGGAAGGTCAGCCTCCAGTTCCCCTGAGGAGACAGTGAAAGCTGCAGGCATAGGGCTGGTGTTGGCGGGCCACTGGGGGCCAGGCTGGGAAAAAGGAGGCCACAGCCCAGCCCTGGGGCCGAGGGAGGCAGGGGAGGGCAGGGGCGCTCCAGGCCTCCTGGGAGTCTCAGGCCTGTCACCGCCCCAGTCGGCAAGACCCCCTGTGCCTGGCCATCCTGAGGGGGGGCAGTCCTCAAGGAGCCCTCGCTGGACCGGGCTGGGACTCTGCCGGGAGGCAGCCTGGGGAGCCCCCAGCTCAGCTTGGGGGTGATGGGTCAGGTCCCGGTGGCAGCCCAGCCGGTGGCCTGCCCCAGGCTCAGAGCCTGGCACGCCATCACTGGGGCAGCCCTGGGGAGCAGGGAGGCCAGGGCTCAGCAGGGCGGCACAGCGTTGCCCGGCACGCCTCACCGCAGGGGACGCGGCCCTCACTGGGGCCCAGGGCAGGGGTCAGGCCCCGCCCAGGCTGATGAAGGGTGGACACCAGCGGCTGCCCAGGCCCCCGGCAGCCCCTGGACTGTGTCACTCCGGCACACCCGCAGGCCCCTCCTGCTCGGTCCCTGACTGCCCTGCAGCCCAGCCCAGGCCCCTCAGGATAGAGAGGGAAGAGAAAGCAGCAAGCCAGGGAGGCTGCCTGGCATTCTAGGGGTGCAGGTAAATGGCCAGAACAGACACCCCAACCTCAGGGTCACACGGGCCCTGACTTGGCGCTTCTGTGCTCTCCTGCCTGAGGCGGAGGGTCTGTGCTGGTTGGGAGTGCTCAGGGTGGGGCCGGGGAAAGGCTCACGGGTGGAGGCTCGCGCGCGCGCCCGCGCTGGCTGGGCTCCAGCGCTCACCTTCAGCTTCTTGGCCCTGCCCCTGCTGCCCCTCTTGCTGTTGACGCCCTTGTCACTCTGGCTGACGAAGAGCATCCAGGCATCCCGGGGGTCGCTGAGGCCATGCGCCCGCTCCACAGGGGGCTCCTGGAACACAGCCGCCAGCAGACTGTTTTGCCTCCCCGGACAGGGCTGCCAGCCAAGCAGACCGAACGCTTGGCAAGAGGTCACCGCGCAAGACTGGCCTCCTCTGGCCCCCTGGGCCCCCCGTCACTGTCAACTGTGCTGACCCCCAAGCCAGCACAGCCCCAGCCCATGGCCCCTTCCTCCCGACCGTGGAGGGCAATCCCTGGGGAACAGCCACTCCTCAGCCTGGACCCTGCAGAGGAAGACCCTGGGCGTGGGCGGAGGGAAGGTGGGGTGCCGAGCTTCAGGGCAGGTGGAAGCTGGCACTGCCGGGCCCCTCCCAACCTCCCTCCAGGGGAGCTGCAGTGCGTGCGCCTCCCTGAGAACTGGACCACCGGCCTTACTGGGGGTTCAGGCAGGGCCGCCAACAGCCAGCAGGCACCCCAACCAACGCCCGGGCTCTGGAGCTCTCAGGAGGCCAATTTCCACCCTCAGGGCTGCAAGGCCTCCCTTCCTGGGCTGTTTCGGGCTGTTTCTGCTGTTGCGGGTGGGGTGTCCCACACTGAGATATGGTGACGCAAGGCCCCTCCCTGTCCTTAGCGCTTCTGAGTCACGTGCCCCAAGCTGGGACAGTGACAGGTCCAGAAACCTCCACCCCACCCCCCGGCAGGCTGCATTCTGACCAGTCCTGACATGGAGCTTCAGGAGGTAACTTCCAGGGAGAGGCCTCCCGGCCCTGTGGGCGGCAGGCCCCAGACAGTCTGGGCTCTGGACGAGGCTGCCAGCTAGGAAGGAAACTGGCTCAAGAGGGCTTGGATGAGGTCATGGGCACTGACTCGGGCGGCTGATGGAAGGACCCTGGGATCTTGGAGCCGGCCAGGCTCACAGGTCTCGTGGCCACTCTGCAGGGACCCAGGGCCTTCTCTCAGGAGCCGGTGTGGTGTGATGGGGACGGGGCTTCTGTGACGGAGGGACGTGGTCAGAGGGAGAGGCCTCAGAGTGCCCGGGCACATCCCCACACCTCCCTGGGTGCCGGACCCTGCAAGGCCTCCCCTAGTGGTTCCTCTGCATGAGTACCGGTGACCCCAGTCCACCGTCCCACGCCGCCTTCGGGGAACACCCGGCAGGAGGACTGTGTCCGGGGTGGTGTGCTGGGCCAGCCCTTCCACTGGCCCAGGATTCTGTGGAGGGACTCAGACCCCAGTTTGACTTGAAACAGAAACAGGTGGAACCAGGTTGGTCTGGGGGCCTGGGAGATGGGCTGCGGCAGTGTGGGTGGACGTTGGATCACTGCCCTGGCTGATGGAGGTCTCAGCCTCCAGCGGCTCTCAGGAGTCCTGCCTCCAAGGCCAGAACCCACCCCTGGAAGCACCTGAAGCCCCTCTGTTTCCTGACCACCACAGCCCAGCCTCTGGAAACCCTGCACCCCGGCGTCCCCTCGGGGGCTGAGGTAGGCTTTGCCTTCAGTCCACGGGAAATGTCAGGGGGCGATGGGGACAAGGGCTTTGGGGAGGGCCCTCCCGAGGAGTGATTGGGGCTGGCTGCCACTGTCACCTGTCTTCAGTGGGGCCGTCCCCGAGCGGGGCGTAGTGGTTCCCAAAGTGAGCCGAGAGCAGAGGTGCAGGCCTGAGCCTCCGGGCACCACCCACAGGCATCTTTAGAGGAAAGAAACTCCAAGCAGCCTCCGCAGGGCCCTCCCTTCCCTGTCTGGAGGCCCCACCCACACTGAGGGCAGCTTCTGAAGGCCCCAGCCCCCTGGTCATCCCCAACCGGACCACCCACTTCTGCAGCCAGAGAGGAAGGAGCAGGGCAGAGCTAAGTGTCAACGAGAAATCACAGATCGGAGGCCGGCACCCCATCCAGACGCTTTCTCCCTCCCTCCCCAGTTGGCAGGAAGGCAGTTGTTTATTTCCAGAGAACAGGCACCAAGGAGACAGGCGGCAGGGGTGGGGTGGTCAGGGACTTGCTCACACTTTTACAGATACCCTCTTCCCAACTTCAGGAGGATGGAGTTATTTACACTTTACGAGCCTCCCAACCTGGAAGTCTTCAGAGAACAGGCATCTCCCCCCAGTCCAGTAGAACTTTGCTTTTCATGACAACCCCCAAAGCCAAGGTTAGGGCTGGCCCTTAAGGCGCCGGGCTGCGCAGGGGGCCAGCGCCCAGACCTCTGGCGCCAAGCCCGCAAGCTAAGCGCTTTCCCGTCCCCTGTAGAGAGGGGGGACACCCGGGTCAGCCCCCGATCCCCGCGGGCTCGCGACGCCCCGCCCCCCGCCGCTAAGGAAGCAGGCGCGCTGCGCCCACTGGGCGCCTGGGGACCTAGGGGCGCGCGCTGCGGGCGGGGCGGCTGAGGCCCGAGGTCTCCAGGCCCCCAGGCAGGCCGGGTGGCCTCTTACCGGCGGGCTGGCGGCCGGTCCCGCAGGCAGTTCGTTCCCGGGCGACGGCTCCTCGCGGGCGCGGCTCCCCGAGGGCGCACCGGGCTCCGGGGAGCTCAGGCCCACTGCGGCGGCCAGCAGGCTGGCGTAGGCGAGCAGCAGGGCCCGCGCGGGGCAGCGGGCGGGGGCCATGCGGGCGGCGGGTGCCTCTGGCCTGCGATCGCAGCTTCTGGACTCCTCGGCCCCGGGCTCCGCGCCTTATAACCCGCTTGAATCCCCCGCCTAGCCCGGGACGCGCCTCCCCGCCCGGCGCCGCCTCCCGGCTCCCGCGCGCGCTGCCGTCGTCGGGGAAGGGCGGTGCGGGGAGGCGGGCCGCCTCACGGGGAGGGTGCAGGGAGGGGGCGTGTGCGCTGCCTGGGGGTGCGGGCGGGACGCGAGTGGGGAGCGGGGGGCGCGGGATCAGCAAGGGGCTGCGAGGAGGGCCGCGCGGAGGAGGCAAGGGCTCGGGGAGCCGCGGCTGGCGGGGGCCAGAGCGCCCCCTCCTGTCGGGCGCGTTTCCTCTCGGCTCCGGTCCGTCCTGCGCGCTGTCCAACCTCTGCTTCGCGGACACCGTCCCGCGCGCCTCCTGCGGAGACCCCGAGACGCCTCTCCGTGACCGCGCGCTGGGTCTTACTAGATGGATTACATCTGAGCCCGAAGACTGTCAGAGCCCCTCTTTGGCGCCCCTTTCCCAGGAGGCGACCCCTTCCTACTTCCCACGGCCGCAGACCCCCTGAGCTCAGAGACGCGCTGTTCCTTCCCGCCAGGCGCACCTGCGGGAGCCTCGTGGGGGGCGGGGGGACTCGCGGGGCGGGGGGCGCGGAGGAGATCTACTCGCGGGGGGTCGGGGGCAGATCCGACCGGGGATCAGATACCCGCAGCCCCCCGAGATCAGGGCAGCCCGCTGGGGGACCCGGAGTGGCCGGCCTGAGCTCCAGGCGCCTCCCTGAAGAGAGCGGGCCCCTCACCGCTCCCGGTGCTGTTTTTTCTATGGCCCGCGGGTGGCCTCTCTACCTGACCCTCAGCTCTCCCCGACTCCCTCCACTCCCACTGACCCCTCACTGCCCGCCTCGGGCTGGCACTCCAGGCTCAGGCTCTCCTATGCCTCCCTGAGGTGCCTGCACCTGGGGGGATAAACTGCATCTTATCCAGGGGGCTCGAGGGAAGGGCACTTCTGAGGAGTGCACGTTACCAGGGCCTGCTGCCCTCACCAGGATGCATTCCACCTTTTCTGGGAAGAGGGGAGACCCCCCCACACCCCTTCCTGTCTCAGAGGCTGGCTGCCAGCCGCGCACCACCTGCGGGTCCCCCCCTCCCCCTACCATGGACTGTTTCCAGGGTACAGGAAACTCTGCACTTTAGGAAAAGCCTGAAACTTGGTGTTAATGCTCCCTCTGGTTCTGCCTCTTTCCCTGTAGGATGGTGGGGGTGATGATAGTTTTAGATTTCTTAAAAAAAAAAAAAAAAGCCCTTCCCACCCTGAGAATGTGTTCCCCCACCCAGGGATCTATGTGTCCCATAGACTCACTCTGTGAGACTTAGAGTCTGCAAGTTGGAACTGTGCAGGAATTGCGTCTTTATACATGTTTGGG
The DNA here is from genome assembly GCA_917880005.1 of Nanger dama. Classification (NCBI taxonomy): domain Eukaryota; kingdom Metazoa; phylum Chordata; class Mammalia; order Artiodactyla; family Bovidae; genus Nanger; species Nanger dama. Next base: position 43,100 of record CAKJTW010000118.1, on the reverse strand, counting down.
GAGGGGAAGGCATCAATGGAATAAAAACAGAAATTCCTATAGAAATTGCAGCTTCGCTGTGGTTGGTACATATACACAGTGGAAAATTACTCAGCTATTCAAAAGAAGGCATTTGAATCAGTTCTAATGAGGTGGATGAAACTGGAGCCTATTATACAGAGTGATGTAAGTCAGAAAGAAAAACACCAATACAGTATAATACTGCATATATGTGGAATTTAGAAAGATGGTAACAATGATATGCGAGACAGCAAAAGAGACACAGATGTAAACAGGTTTTTGGACCCTGTGGGAGAAGGCGAGGGTGGGATGATCTGAGAGAATAGCACTGAAACATGTATATTATATGTGAAACAGAGCGCCAGTCCAGGTTCGATGCATGAGACAGGGCGCTCAGGGCTGGTGCACTGGGTGACCCTGAGGGATGGGATGGGGAGGGAGGTGGGAGGGGGGTTCAGGATGGGGGACACATGTCCACCCATGGCTGATTCATGTCAATGTATGGCAAAATCCACTACAGTAATGTAAAGTGATTAACCTCCAATTAAATAAATCAATTTACAAAAAGAAAAAGAAATTGCAGCTTTGCAAAAAAAGACATGTGAGAAATACTGGTTTATATTATATGCATTCAGTAAAGTGTATGAACTTATTCCACTGACAACCTTTCAGTAGTTTTGTTACAAACAAAGGCATTTGCTCTAAGATTTGTAGATGGTGTTGCTGGAAGGCCCTCAGAGAATTCAGGTTTCTTGGGTGGCTTCTCACTTCTGGCCCCACAGGCACATCTGTTAGAAAGCCAGGCATTGGAACTTTGTAATGACATGTGTGTGTCTGGGTGTGTGCTTCAGCATTAACATTTTGTTCTGTTTCACTTTAGGGGAGACTTTGAGACCGTGAGATGCCGTGTGGCGTGTTTTCATTGCTGAAACCCGCAGTCTGCTGGCAGAGAGGGGTGTCTGTCCTCAGCTTGCGCAGCTCTGTGATACCTTCATGATTCTGAAAAAGGCTTGTCCTTAGCCAGCATCACATTCACTTCCCATGGCCCAGCTGGTCAGCCCATGCAGCTGGGGGCTCACCAGGCATGCACAGCCTGGGCTTGGGGCCGGGCTGGACCCCTTTGCCCCTGGGCATGGTGCCATCTTCACACACGTTTTGCATCAAAGTCCTTCCTATTTCTGATGATGAGCTGGAAGGGTACTGAACTATGGCTCTCTTCTCCCTGAGACGGGTGCCCCTTAGGGATTTCCTGTGGGGGTCTGGCTTGAGCGAAGCCCGGGGCAATGCGTGCAGCTGCCTCTCTTGAACCAGGCGCTCATCTCAGAGCTCTCCCTTCCTTGGATGGCGGCAGGGGGGATGCAAGGCCACAGAGCAGCCGCCCGGTGTGAGGGGAAAAGCGGCTCCTCCTGGGCCCTGCCCCCTCCCCCGAAGGTGGCTGGCCTGTCCAGGAACTTCCGAGAGTCTCAGTCTCCTTGCCTGGGAGCTGGGGTGAATGCACGTGTGTCCTCAGGGCCTGCTGTGGGTGAGGTGCGGCCCCAGAGGGTGCTGCGTGGAGCCGTGAGCGAGGCCGGCCGGTCTGCCTTCTGGGTCATCATGTCATGTCGTCAGGGGGAGGGGTCCCTCAGACCTGCCTGAAGACAGAGGCCCTGGGCCATGGAGGCCATGAGTAAGCACAGCCGGAGCCCCGGCCAGACCCAGCCGCAGGTCTGCTCGGCAAAGCTGGCCCTCACACAGCCCCGTGGCTCTGGAGGAGGCCCATCTCGGGGCCCTTAGAAACGCATCCCTCAGAGCCTCAGTTTGCCGCTTTGTACAATGGGCACAATGACAGCTGTCAGCCCCGAGCCCTCATCTGGGGTCCCCCTCTTTAGGGGTACGGTGGCTGGTAATGGCCACCCCCAGAGAGAGAGGCCTGCTGCCTGGGGACTCGGCTTCTGGGCTGCTGGCCTGTGTTCTGTTCGGGTGCGGCCGGCTGCTCCCGGGACCATATCTGCTGTCAGTCCCATCCTGCGCCCTGGGAAGGTGAGCCTCAGGCTCTGTCACCTTTGGTGATGCCGGGGACACGAGGGGACAGAGGGGCCAGGTTTGGGTCACATGCTCCTTCGGATAGTCTCGAGATACGGCTTCCAGCTCACAGCAGGGAGCCTTGGCCCTCGTGCGGTCAGCAGTGAGGACCGGAGCCATTGTCATGTGAAAACAGCTATTTTCCCAGCAGCGAGCAATCCTCATGGTGTCATGGGCCCGCAGAAGACCCAAATCGAATCTGTTCCGCTGCCGAACAGCCTCTGGACGCTCTCTGGAGGTGACGACACGGCTCAGCCCCAGGGCAGGAGCGTGCAGAGAGCTGGGGCCTCCATGTGGGGCTCCTGTGTGCTTCTGGGGGTTCACAGCTCCATAAGAGCCCCCATGGAGGGGAAGGGAGGGGAGCTCAGCAAAGTGTCACACAGGCCTAGGACCCCCCCAACACAGGGCTCTGGGGGCCCTGTGTGCCCCTCCCCGGCAGCAGCGTCCTTGGGTGCCTCCAAGGGGGGGCAGCGTCTGCGGGCAAGGCAATGGGTCTCAGGGCTGAGGCGCTGGAGTGGCCGCAGGTGGGAGCCGGGCGGCATGTGGGGTGGCCCTCCAATCCACCCCTGTGCCTTCGGGCCTGGCGGAAATTCAAGACTCATTTCTAGGCCCTCAGGTCACGGCCTTGGCCCTGGCTTCCAGGCGGCCTGATGCAGCCAAGCTGTTCCCACTCACTTCTCTTCCTGCAGAGGAAGGACTTCTGCCGATGAAGTCATGGGAAGCCCAGCTCCGTCTGCCCTCAGAAGCGTGGGAGCCTCAGCAGCCTGTGGAGTGGCCTCTGGGGGGTTGGGGGGGCGGTCAGCCTGCCTTTCCCATGTGCCCAACATCACCCGGCTCTCAAATCACGTGGTTGCCCCCACTGTGCAGATGAGGAAACTAAGGCTAAGTCTTGGGGTTGGCCCAAGGTCATGGAGCCCGCAGGTGCCTTCTCCCTCCCAGCTCCCTTTTGGGCTCTGCCTCTGCTCTGCTTGGCCCTGGAGGCAGAGGGGTGCTAACTCCCCATGCTGGTGGCCCTGGGAGTCCCTTGAGCCCCCTGTTGAGTCGCCTCAGCCTGCCTACACCTCGGACGCAGCCCCCGTCAAGTTCTTCCATCACTGAACTTGAGGGGCCAGATCCAGGCACCCTGAATAGTGGCAGCTTGGGCAGTCTGTCCCCCAAAGTGGAGCCCCAGGCCCTGCAGGGCGGTGTGCTCCCCCACCCCCAAGTACTGAGCCCCGCTGCCGTGCGGCGGGTGGAGCAGAAAGCAGGCCTTCCCCTAGAACATTTTCAACTGCGTGTATTTGATCAGAAAAAAATTCCAGTATGACATGCTGAGTCTTTAAAATAGCACCTTTGATCAGCATCTAAAAAATATTCCAGGTGATTTTCTTACAGAAAGTGGCGAGGATCCCAGAGACCTCCATCCTCAGTTTCACCCACCCCATCTACCATCTGACCGACCAGGCGTCCTGAGGGCTGCAGCTCGTGTTCCTTTGGGAGCAGACCCTCAGCACGCCCCGCTCTGTCTGAATCCTGGGACCCACTCAGGTCTCTCAGAAGAGATGGGCAGGTGTCAGTCTAGAAGCAAAGTGGCCCTGGGTCTATGGGAGCTGGAGGGACCTGGGACCTGATGCTCAGAACCAGCAATGTCAGGGGGCTCTGCGGTCCCCGAGGGACTCTGGATGAGCCCACAGGCTGGCCCCAGAGAGGAAACCCAGGTCTGGAGGGTGACGGGGGCTGCCTGAGGGCTCGGCAAGTTGGTGCTGGGGATAGAGCCAAGCTGGGGGGCCCCACCGAGCCTGTGTAGAGGCAAGAGAGGGTGAGGGGCCTCCATCGTCCCAGTGGCCACAGACCCGGTGCCTCATTCAGGATGGGTGCGGAGGGGCAGGGGGGCTGAACCTGCCCTGCGAGGGGCCCCAGTACGTCTTGGGGGACTCTGGGCAGTCCACGTGCTAGGCCTCCTCTCCCAGCTGGCTGACTGAGGGCAGTCACCAGAGCACCCAGGAGCTATCCCCAGAACACCAGGACACCACACCAGCCCTGCCCTAGAACACTAGGACAGCAGCCCCGCCCGCTCCCCCTCTGGGGACCCTCCTCCTGACGAAGTGCCTTCGTTTAGGCCCTGGTGGTAACAGAACCTGCCTGCCAACGCAGGAGCCGTAGAGACAAGGGTTCGATCCTGGGTCGGGAAGATCCCCCGAAGGAGGAGATGGCCACCCACTCCAGTATGCTCTCCTGGAGGGCCTATGGATGGAGGAACCTGGCAGGCTATGGTGCGGGGGTCGCAAAGAGTCTGACATGACTTGAGCAACTGAGCACACACCCCCAAGAAGGGGGGCGCCCGGGCCCTTCTTGACCTCCTCTCTGGGCAGCCTTGCCACCCTCTCTGCCCCCAGCCCCCAGGAAGCGGAAGGACCGTCTCTCCCAGCCCCCACAGCTTGCCTCCTTCCTTCTTTGTTTCCTCGGGTGCTGCCCTCGTGGGGGGCTGACCCAGAACGAGCTGGGCCTTCTATTTCCCCAGAAGCAGCCTTTTGAAATCAGGTGCCAGTGTGAGCTAACCCCGTGTGCCTGAGACCCGGTGGGGGCAGCCGGGCGGGTCACACAGCTGTGAGATAGAAGCAGGCCCCCCACGGTGGGCGCTGGCCCCCGCCTCAGGGCCCTCTGCTCGGCGCCCCCGCCCTCGGCAGCCCCCCAGCTTCCAGGGCCCCTGTTGTCCCCCCTCATCTGTGTGGCTCCCTCCAACCGCCGCCCCGTGGGACACACGGCCCGGAGTAGCCGGTGCTCAGGCGGATCACGAGCTCTCACGCTGCTCCCTGGGCCCGGCTCCCTGCTCTGAGGTCTCAGACGCCCCAGGGCAGGAGCGCAGCTTCTCCCCATCCTTCCGGGTGTACGGAGGCCCAGTGCAGAGGCCACTGGTCAGCTCTGAGTTTGGAGTGGTGGCCTCGGAGATGAAGACTCTGTCCCCTGTCGTCCCGGTGGCCCCAGCCCAGCCTGGACCCAGAGGGGCCGGTGACGCTGAGCCGTCAGACAAACCAGACTGAAAGGGGGCCGTGCCCCTGGGGTGGGGGTGCCGCGGGCGCTCAGGGCTCCGAGGCCGGCCCAAGGGGCTGGGTCCACTTGGAGACGTCCAGGAAGACAGCGGACGCGCCGTGGTAGAGCCAGAGGCGGGGCATGGCGCCGAGGCGGACCCAGGCGTCCCGGCCGCGGTCGTGGGCCTCCATCTCCACGCGGTAGTCCCGGCCATGCCCTGCCAGCGGCCGCCCGTGGCGTAGAGTGCGTCTCCCAGCGGCACCAGCGCCCCGTTCTCGTGCAGGCTGTGCAGAGGCTGCACCTGCAGGCGGTCTTCCCTCAGCGCCAGGGCCTCAGGGTGGGGGCACCTCGCCCCACCCCCATCCAGGGAGCCCCACCTGCCTCCTGGGCCTCAGCCCCGCCCCCGCTGCCCCAGGGGACCTCTGAGACTCTCCCTTTGTGGGGAGACCCCGCTGCTCCGGGGATACCATTCCCAGCCGCCCCTTGCTCTCCGGGTTTGCCCATTCTGAGCCTGGGGTGTCGAAGGGGGCCCGGGCCTCGATCTCAGGGTGCTGGCTGGGCCTCTGACTCTGTCAGTCTCGAGGACAGGGGTGTGGCTTCCGTCGGACGGACTCCCGGGGAATCATCGCTCTGCCCTCGACTCAGCCCGGGGCCTCGGGGTGCCCTGGCCGGGGGCTGCGGGCTGCGGGCTCACAGCTTTCCCCAGGCCAGGGGAGAGAGGTGTGCGCCCTTCCCGAAGAGCCTGCGAGGGCAGGAAGTGGGAGGCCCCCTAGGTGGAGACGGAACAGGCGGCAGACCTCCTGGCCTGCGGGGCCAGGGCCGGGAGGCGGGCCCCAGGGACCGAGCCAGGCGGGGGGCGGGGCCGCAGCGTCGGAGCCGGGCGGGGGCGGGGCCCCGGGGACTGAGGGAGCCCGGCCGGCCCTGCACCTGCTGCGCTGCTGTCACGGGGGCCTCCGGTCAGCTGAGCACTGACGCCAGGGGACAGCTGCGGTCTGGATCACAGAGGACCCGCTGTGGCCCGGCTGGCCCGGCTAGCAGGGGCTACTGCGGGCTCTGGGCACTGTCCCTCCTCCTTCTCGGGAAGAAACGGGAGAGAGGCTGGGCTCTGGTGCCCCCATGAGCCCCCGTCCCCTGCCTCGGGGTGATGCAGGAGGGAGCAGTAGCAGGAGTGGGGCCGCGGCTGGGGCGCCAAGGGCTGGCTCCTTGCCCCTGAAACAGCTCAAGAACCCCCCTCCCTGGCTTGATCACCCCCAGGGGCAGGGGACTCACTCCCTCGAGGGCCTGTCCACATCAGGGAGGAGGCACTCTCTCGGAGTCCATCGGCCCCGGAGAGCCCCTGGCCGAGCCTGGTTTGCCCCCTTGAGGAGGGGGACAGCTTTCTCCGTGTGCTGGGACAGAGCATCCGCAGGACCAGCGGACCCGAGTCCTCAGGAGGGGTCGCTCTGGGCCCCGTCCCCTCTCCCCTGCCCCAGCAGCGCCCACACCCCAGGCCTGCTCTCCCAGGGCTAGGGGTGGCTCACCTTCTGCCACAGGTTGGCCCCGGGGTCGTACACATAGACCTTCTTGGTGTTGTCCCCCACCAGGTAGAGCGCCCCGCGCAGGGCTGGCGCAGCGTGGAGAGGACAGGTACTTGGGGAGGAAGGGGCGGGCGACCACACTCCAGGCATCTGCGGACATGCGCCCGCCTGCGTCACTGAAGAGGCCCCTCTGAGCCTCCCCGCCCCACTCCTGCTCGGCGGGGGGTGGGGGCAGTGTCCCCAGGAGCCTCAGCTTCGGGTCCTTAGGAGGGGCTACGAGGCATCTGGAGGCCTTGGCCTGAGTGGGTGCCCAGGGCCTCTGCTTCCATCCTGCTGGCCCCTCGGTCTGGTACCCGGGGCCCCACCAGACTCTGGGTCTGGTCCGTCTTGTGGGATCCTCAGCCCCACCGTCCAGATGATGGACCAGAAGGGCTGCCCCGAGGGAGAGAGAGCTGGCTCCTTGCCCCTGAAACGGCTCAAGAACCCCCCTCCCTGGCTTGATCACCCCCAGAGGCAGGGGACTCACTCCCTCCTGACTCGTGCCCTCTCGGGCCTGGCCCACGCCAGGAAGGAGGTGCCTTGTGTGAGCCCTGTAGCCTCAGATCGGGGCCCCAACCCCGACACCAACCCCTAGAGCCTGAGCCGGTGCCCATCAGACCTCGGGGGTCCAGGCCCCTGCTCCTTCCCACAAGGCCGGCTCCAGGCCGATCCAGCAGCCAGACAGGTCTAGGACCTGGGGCAGGGCTTCCTGGCTCCCCCTCCACCTGGCACTGTGCCTCCAGCCCCCACACCTCTAGACTGTGGGAGGCTGTCGCTCTGTGCTGGTGACCCCTGTGGGCCCCTGCCTTCCTCTACCCCCCCACCCATCTCTGGGGGGGTGCCATGGCCCTTTGTAAGAGGCCTGTGGCTGCCTGCTCCCTGACCGCGTTGGCCACACCTATCCCTGGGGTCCCCCCCACCCATCCAGCCGCTGAGATGGGGTCACAGCCTTGCAGAGGGGCCTTGCGGCCACCTGTGCCCGACCCCTGGGCCCTGCGGGCCACCCCCAGCCCCAGCCACGTCCCCTGTCCCCCTCCACACCTGTGACCGGGTTGTAGCACTGCAGAGCCAGGGCATTGTACTTGCAGGCACTGGAGCCCACCAGGTAGAGCCGGCCCCCGCAGCCGGCCGCGGAGAAGTTGCTGACATACTTGAGGGCTGGGCGGATGGGCGTCCAGGTGTCCGTGAAGGGTCATAGCTCTCCACCTCCACCACATCCAGAGTGGTGCCTGCTGGGCCAAGGGGGTGGGGTTAGGGGCTTCGGGGGGCTAGGACGAGGGAAGGTTCCTGGAAACACAGGATCTGAGACTCTGTGGAGTCCCAGGGGGACAAGGGCAGGGGGAGGTGGGCACAGCTGGAGAGGCAGGTGCATGTGTGCACGGTCTGTGGCTTCAGTCGTGCCCGACTCTTTGAGACCCCACGGACTGCAGCACGCCAGGCTCCCCTGCTCATGGGGTTTTCCAGGCAAGAATACTCAAGTGAGTTGTCAAGCTGCCCTCTTCCAGGGGATCTTTCCAACCCAGGGATCAAACCTGCATCTCCTGCCTTGCAGGCAGATGCTTTGCCCACCGAGCCACCTGGGAAGCCCCGAGGAGGCAGGTGATGTGCCGGTTTTACAGAAAAGGGAGCAGAGCTCAGAGAGAAGGGAGGGTGTCTGTCCAAGGCCACTCGCCCAGAAGCGGAATGGGAGTGGGCTCCTGGACCAGGGATGCCCGACTTCGGAGCAGGTGATGGGGCCTCCCGGTGAGGTCCAGCTGCTCTGAGCCCTTCAGAGCCTGGGGTGACTGGAGAGGTGCCTGTAGGGCGTCCCGAGAGGCCACCATCTCCAGGCCCTTCACATGCCGGAAGCCCTTCCTGGGATGGAGAGGTCATTCTTGGGGGACTTTTAGGCAGCCCCTCACCCAGCCCTTCCCACATGGTGCTAGTGGAAAAGAACCCTCGTGCCAATGCAAGACGTGGGCTCGATCCCTGGGTCAGGAAGATCCCCTGGAGGAGGGCGTGGCAGCCCACTCCAGCATTCTTGCTTAGAGAGTTCCAAGGACAGAGGAGCCTGGTGGGCTGCAGTCCGTGCGGTCGCAGAGTCGGACACGACCGAGTGACTTAGCACACACGCAGTTTCCCGGCCCTGGACCGCCTGGGTGTGACGGTGATGCAGACCAGCCGTGGGTGGGCACCCACCTGGAGCCCACCTCGGGCTCTGAGAGCCTGGGCCCCAAGCTGCCTTGTACCCCTGTGCGAGCCTTCTGTCCTCGGGTGGGGAACATGGGAAGCCACTGAGGGAAAGGGGTCCCGGGACAGGTGGGGCTCCGGGGATGGCCCTAGGGCCAGCTGTCACCTCCGGAGGTCATGGGACACTCTTGCTAGGCCTCCTGCTGGGTCTCTCACTATTCCTCTATCTGTCAGCATCCTGCTGGGTCTCTCACTATTCCTCTATCTGTCAGCATCCCCAGGCGACTCCTCGCTGCACCTCTAGGGTGCAGGGGGGATCACGGCAGGCCCTGAGCTCAGGCCAGGGGTGTCTGGAGGCCAGGTGACAGTGAAAGGATGCCTCGTGGGGCCCCTCGCCCCAGGGACGTTTCAGAGGAGGTGACGGAGAGCTGAGGGCCAAGCCCTGGGTCCTGGGATGAGCGTGGCCATCCCCCATGGGCAGCTGAGGCCCCAGCTCCTCACGGGGTCAGGGGACTGACTCCTTGTCCTGTTCTCTGCGTCCCAGAAAACAGGGAAGCAGCCTGGAGCTGGGCCCCGAGAGTCCTGCCCGAGCCGCACCCCAGGATGCCCGGGGGGACGGGGCGCCCGGGGCGGGCGCGGGGCCCAGGTGTGGGGGTGGGGACGGGCAGGGTGCGGGGGGGTGCGGGGAGGGGGCCTTACCGCCGACAGCGTAGATCTCCCCGTTGAGCGCGGCGCTGGCGTGGTTGGTGCGGGCCTTCAGCATGGGCGCCACGGGCCTCCAGGCGGCCTCCTTCAGAGGGGAAGCACCAGGCCTGCGTGGTGGACCACGCGTCCGTCCTGGAACCCCGAGAGCCCCCTGCGAGAGAGGCTCTGTCCACGCGGGCGCCCACTGGCCTGAGGCCTCCGAGCAGGTGGGGGCTGAGCACCAGGGCTCCTGCCCCTCCTTGGTGCCAGGCCTCCATCCAGCGGGACCCTGGGCAAGGGGCACAGTCTGGCCCTGTGACCTGTAGAGACCCCCCTCCACACCGCATAAACAAAGCGGGACAGCCTCTCAGACCTCCATCAGTGGAAGTTTTCTCAGCAAACCTCCCAAGGACCGCCCCCTCCACCTTCCAAGATGTAAGAGCAGAGGGACACCCCCTTCCTTCACACGCTTCCTCCGGGTAGACCCTAGCTGCAGGATAGAGCCCGTGATGTGCCCGCGTGTGGACCCGTGGACTTGACATTCCCTTGTTCCTGTAGGATGGAAAGGTCTGGAAGAGCCTTGACCAAACGGCCAGCGACCTGGGCATGGCCTTCAGGAGCTCAGCCACGGGCGCAGGACACGGCCTCGCCCACCCACCTGTCACGTAGACGTCGTTGTTGGCGCCACCAGCGAGAAGCCCCACTTGTGGTGGTCGGGGAAGTCCGGGAGGGCCATCCACCTCTCTGGCAGAAGACACGGGGAGCGTCAGGGTGGCGGGGCTTACCGTGGGGGCCCCCCTTCCTGCTCTGCGCCTTTCCGCTTGAGGGGGCAAAGGCTGGACTCAGCTGAGTGCAGAGGTGGGGAAGGACACCCAGGGGCGCGGGTTCAAAGTGGCCCCGGCTGCTCTGGCTGCCCCAGGCTGGCTCCAGGGGTCCCTGGCTCACCATGCCACCCTCGGGGTCTGGCACCCTGGGTGTGCAGAGAAGGGGTCCAGGCTCCAGGGGCCAGCTCTCACCCTGACCCTGCAGCCGATCCCACCGACCTCGATGGACTTTTGGCCCCGAGTCAGCTCCCTCCCACCCTGATCAGGTGGAGGAGGGCGTTAAGGGGGCCTGATCGCCAGCCACAGGTGGGTCATAACACAAGCATCTTTCATTCACTCGCTTCTCGTCTTTTCGCTCACCCCGAGCACCTTCTGGGCCCACCCACGGGCAGCGGAGAGGGGACCAGATGCGGCTGTGCAGCTGGCAGAGTGGGTTCCAATCCCCGCTCCCCTGCTCCAGTGCCGAGGCCTCAGACAAGCCCCCAGCCTCAGTTTCCTCATCTGTAGAATGGGGCTAATCTCTCTCCTGGTAGCGGGGGTGACTGTGGGAGACGCGGCTGCCACCTGGCAGCTGCCCAGCAGACAGTGGCTGTAAGAATTATTGTCCCTGAGGTGAGACACAGAGTAACGTGCCCACATTACTGCACGAAGCTACAAGAGCAAGAGATTGACTTTGAATAAAACCAAAATGAGCAATAAGACTGGGAGTGTTTAGTCCTCTCTATGGACACATCTTGGGTGTTTCTGGAAGGCTGTAGGAGAGACCGGCCTCTGGGATGTCCCCAGGAGGATTCCTGTTTACTGTTTACAAGGTACAGTGGTTCTCAGGACAGGCGGAACCCCCGCTAGGCAGGGACTGCGTGTCCCCCTGACTCATGTCTGTGTCATCCCAGGGTGGGGACTGCCCAGCGGTCACCAGGCCTTTGCCTGCCAGTGGCCCTGCCGCCCCCCTCAGGGTCTCAGGGACAGCTGCTCCCAGCTCATCTGCTGACGTCAGCCCCCAAATCGCCCCCGTCAGCCCCTGTCCTGGGACAGCCGGCCCCAGCTTGGAGCCCGCCAGCCACTGACGCCATGGGGTGGTGGCCCCTGCCTAGCAGCCCCAGGACGGCGGCCAGCAAACCGGTGCTTTCCCGAAGAACTTCCCAGGGCTGGCGTGGCGCCCCCCAGAGCCCTGCTGCCCTCTCACCCCACCTTTCTGGTTGGGGGTGGACCTGTGAAGGGCTCCTGGGCAGGAGAGGCAAGCCTGGCCCCCCCTTTCTTCCCACTGACTCCTCATTACAAAGGCCATTTCACAGGTGAGGAAACTGAGGCTCAAGGAGGCGCAGTGACCTGCTCTAAGGCAGGAGTCGGGACGCCACTGGGAGCACCCTGACCCTGAGCTGTCGCGCCCCAGGCTGCCTGCCCCCAGTCCCTGTGCTCCTCAGGACTGAGGCCCATTAGGCACACAGAGCAAGAGCGCCAAGGGGAAGCAGCTGCCCACTGGCCCCTACCTGGGCCAGGGGCCACTGTGCCACACCGGGCAGTCTGGGCAGGGCCGCTTTCCCCAGCCCCAGTGCGTGGAACCCCAGAGTTAGGGCTGTGGCTGGACACAGAGGGGTCCACAGGGCCCCCACAGTCCACCTCCCTGCCCTGCTGGCCCGGGCTCCTGTGCAACCCCCCACCTCAAGGACGGAGGGCACCCTGTGTCGGGGCTGTGGGGCCTGCAGGGTACTCACTGGCCTTGGTGTGGTAGAAGGCGAAGTTCCCGGCCTGGGGGGTGAGCTCCTCAGCTCCCTCCTCCTCCCTCTTCCAGCGCCCGCCCGCCCACCACCACCAGGACCTCCTCCAGCTTCTGCGGGAGGGCCAGCAGCGCCTGCAAGGCCAGGGGACTGGGGGTCAGGGGCAGGCCCTGTCCCTGGGCAGAAGGGCCTGGGTGCGGAAGGCTGGCCGTGGCCTGGGCATTGGGAGCCACTGTGGGTCCACAGTGTGGCCCTGAGTCAGTGCACAGGCGTGTGATGGGGCTGGAGCTGCAGCTGCGCGTGCCTGCATGTGCTTGTGCATGAGTGTGTGTGCATGCACGTCCACATGCCATGGCTGCCATGGGCTGGTGATGGCAAGCGCTCAGAACCTGGACAGGTGGGAGCCAGGTCCTCGTGGGCCTGAGTGTGAGGGCCTGCTCCCTCCCAGCCGCTCTCCAGCCCCTGCCCCGCTGAGCAGAGGTGTTTCTGCACTACCTTTGGAACCAACCCACAGACCCTGTCCCCAGTCCCTCAGGTAGGCTCCCCTCCCCCGGAGCCCAGCTCCCCTGTGCCAGCTGGGGTGGCCACCTAGGATGGCCCTGGGTGGCAGGAAATGCTGGAATGTTTCTTGCTGGGTGAGAGCTCCTGGATCCCCAGAGTCCCATGGCCTCTCTGACCCGCCCTCAAATGTCCAGACATCCCCTCTCCAGCACCTACAGGGTGACCACCTCGTGGGCGGGTGGCTGGTGGTGTGGCTGCGGACTGCCCAGTATTTGCCACCACACCCCACCCCCCCCCCCCGCTGGCCTGAGCCGCATCTTTGTCCCTAGAGTTGGCTCCTAACAGGTCCTTCTGAGCAAAGCCCTGAGCCAGCTGCCTGGGAGCTGCAGACTTCAGCCCTTGCCTCAGCCACCCCTGGCCGGTCACTTCCCTTAGGACCTGCCCTCTCACCAGGCCCACTGCCAGCCCAGATAGGAAACTGCATCCCATAAACGCTCGAGCAGCTTCCGAAGGACACGTGGTGCCCGGCTGCCATGCCTGTCTGTGCTCCTCGCCTCTGTACCAGCTGTACGCTCTCCTGGCTTACTTACCCTGCTAGGCTCCCTATCTTTCCTCTAAAGCCCAGCTCAGATGCTGCCTGCTCCAGGCAGCTTTCCCTGTCTGCCTGCCCCCACTGAGGACACCCAAAGTCCAGCATGGCCTTTCTCATGCTGCCTTGGGTGTGTTTCCAGGGAGTTTCCCCTCAAGCTGTGGGCTGGGGATGGCCACTTCTGGGTCCCCTGTCCTCACGGGCAGGAAGTGGCGTGCACAGGGTGCGCAGTGCATACTTGGGAGGAGACGGACCCCAGGGAGGCGGAGTTGCAGGCTGGGGCCACCTCGGGGATGTCCACTTCATCTTGTCTGTCCCCCGTGCGGTTGGGGTCTCGGGGCTCCTCCCTGCTCCCCCGCCTGTCACTCACCCCCTCGTGGCCCTGGGCCAGGGCCTCCCGGCAGGCCTCCGACTCCCAGATCAGCGGCTCCGAGGCCAGCAGCTGCTGCACGTGGGGCCGGGGCACGGCGTCCAGGTGCACCAGGCCGAGCAGCTCGGGCAGGTGGGCAGCCCCGGACCTGGGGGTCGTGTCCGCACCCAGCGCAGCAGCGCCTCAGCCGGCTCTGCTCCGGCTGCACCTGCAACAGGTCGCCGGCCAGGCAGGCGGCCAGCCGCTCCTGGGACAGCTGCAGAAACTCGTCCTCCTGCGCCACAGCCTCGAAGTTCTCCCGCAGGAGGCCCAGGCCTTGGCGGCCACGCCCAGCAGCCCCTGCTGCTCCCCGAACTCGCAGATGCCCAGGCAATTGGAGGCGTCGAGCTGCTGCTGCAGGTAGCGGCCGCAGACCTTCTGCACGGGCGGGGAAGTGCAGGCGCGCGGCCCGTGCGGTCAGCGCCTCCACGTTGCCCTGGGTGACGGTCCAACCGGCCCGTGCACACAAAGTCCACCAGCTGCGCCACCACAGCGGGCTCCACATCCCGCAGCTCCACGCGTGCCGAGAAGCTCTCTGCGAGTCGCCCGCGAACATGGCGTGGAAGTAGGGGCTGCTCAGCGCCAGGAGCCCACGGTGGCAGGGGCAGCTCCCGGCCGCCCACCAGCAGCGTGGCGTCCACCAGCTTGGGCTGGGAGCGCAGCCGCTGCAGGCCGTCCAGCACGTCCTGGGCGTGCGAGGGCAGGTGGAAGTCCAGGTCGTCAACGTTCCGCACCATGACAGTGAGGTTCACCTACTCACGGGTGTCCGCGCAGGCTCCTGGGGAGAGGAGCCAGCAGGGTCAGCCCAGGGGACTGTCTCGCCCGACTCACCCATCAGACTGGCCACCGGTCTGAGCATCAACCGCGTGTGAAGTGCTTTGCCCAGCCTCTCACCTAAACCAGCCCCAAGGCCCTGGGAGGCAGAGGCGTTGTCTTTCCCAGGTGAGGTGGTTGAGGCTCAGAGAGGCTAGGCAATCAGGGCAGGATAGGCCAGCAAGAGACCCAAGCCTCAGCCCCTCTGCACCTCTGGACTGTGCGGAAGAGACCTCCTGGGGCACGGGGGTCCCTTCACCCCCAACACTCCTAGTGGCCTCTACTACTCCAAGATCCCCCTTGCTGGGAAGGACATCCGCATTGGAATAGTTTCAGCCCCCGGGTCCTTACTGGCCCTTGGTCACAGGGATCCTCGCCTGCCATGACCTTGCTGGGTGACCTTGAGTGAGCCACGCCCCTCTCTGGTCCCAGCCTCATCATCTGCAGACTGAGAGGCTGGAGGTGAAAGGGCTGGGGAATCAGCCATGCCCTCACTGTGCCCCCCACGGACCAGGCCATCCTGGATTTTGCACAAACACTCGTCATTCAGCCCTCATGGGAACTCCGCCAGCCGTCAGCTGCTGTTCCCGTCCCAAAGCTGGGGAAACAGAGGCCAGCCGTCAGCTGCTGTTCCCCGTCCCTTTAAAGCTGGGGAAACAGAGACAAAAAGAGGCTCAAGTCCCTTGTTCAAGACTACACAGCTCCGGGGGTCCTGGGCCCCCAGACCCCCAGGTAACATGTCACTGGATGTAGGTTGGTAAAGACAAACAAAAGAGAGCAATCTCAGCTCGAATCGCCTGATCCAGCAAACCCACCTCTGGGCTAATTTAATTATACACATATTTCCTTACGATCCTCTGATATTTTTGTCCAAAGAAAACCACCCCAGAGAAAGAAAGTTCTGTGCAGCTTGTCTTCCCCCGAGTGACCACACAGCAAGAAGCTGCACCCTGAGATGCCGTGAGTCCACCAGGGGGCGCCTTAGCAGCCAACAAAGCGAAGGCCTGTGCAAAATGCCGGGTCCACCCAGTGCCATCGAAACGACAAAGCCCCAAAGCTCCCGTAAGGAGAACTTGCACTGTGGACGCCCCGGCTCCCGTGCCGGTGGCAGGGAACCTGAGCAGGGAGGCACACAGAGAACCCACTCAGAGGCCCAAGAACCTGCCTGGGCTCCGCTGGGTCAGGAAGGGTCCCGGGCCCTGGTGGGCATCCAGCCTGCCTCACTCCCCTCCCCGCAAGGCCCTCTGGCCAGAGGGAAGGCAGCGCGTCCCTCCCGGGGAGCACAGGAGATTAGCCAGGCGGGCCCATGCCCCAGGCAGCCAGGGGCCAGCAGGCAGGGGCACCTGGCACCTTCCCAGAGAGCCTCAGGTCATCTGAGGCCTCAGGCTCCCCGGGGGACTCATAGCCCCCTGCCCAATGCCTGCCAAGCCAGGAGTGAGGAGGGCAGAGTGGGCAGGACAGCAAAGGGCCTCAGTCCAGCCCTGGCTGGGGCTGGACGCCACGGCCCTGGCTGCAGGCGGAGGTGTGGTCCCGCCTGCCCCCTGCTTCTCCAGAAGGACCTGGAGGGAAGCAGGCCCGCTGAGCCCCCACCCCCTGCCCCCGGGGCTGGGTCTAGGCTGTGTGCGGGTCTCTCCCCAAGGCATCCAGGGCTGGGATCTCCAGGCCCCTGGGCTGTCCACTAGAACTCCCCAACCCCTGCTGGTCCCAGCCCCGGGTCCTCACCTCCCCCTTCCAGCTGCCCCCTAATCCTACCTCTCAGTGAGTCTCCAAGACCTCGTCTCCAGAACTCGGGCTGGAGAACACGCTGCCCAGCCGGCCAAGGGGCATGGAAGACCTGCTGGGATATGACGGGGCCGGGCTGGGCTGGGCTGGGCTGGCAGCCACGTGGGGACAGAAGGGTATTTTTTAGTCTCTGTCAGCATGAGGGGGGCAGCAGGGGAGGAGAGAGGTGGCAGCTCCTCTCTGCCTGTCCTCTCTGAATGCCCACGCTGGCCGGGAGCCTCCTGTGACCCCTGCGCCAGGACAGGCGGCACGAAGCATCCGGGAGCGGCATGTCTGGGCTTACCCCTTACTCCCAGTGAGGAGTGCTGGCTCTCTCCCTTCTGTGTTTTTCATTGGCAAGAGGGGCACAGTGAAGCCTGAGCTGGGGACTCAGGGGCCACATGGAGCCCCCCAGTTCAGGACCAGGGTGTCATGGGGGCCGGTTGGTTGACAGGAACGCACGTGGCCTCTTATCTTCTACCATGTGGGGAAAAGTGCCCATGATGAGGGAAATGGGGTTGCTCAGCAAAGACTTTCAAAACCTGGGGTCCCTGGTGCTGGGGAGTCTTGGTGGTAAAGGAGGGGCTCAGAGGCGCCTCCCAGGCTGGTGATGGGAGTGTGCAGTCCCGAGGCTCTGTCCGCTTGTATCGCCAGCCTTGGCCTTGGGCCTGCCCTGCTGTCTTCATTAGTAGTAATGCCCAGGAAGGCTAAGAAGCGGGATGGTCTAAAAATACAGCCACGGAGGCTCGTGGCCTCCTGGGAGGCCTGGGTTCATGGCAGTCACAAGGGAACTCCTGACGCCTGGATCTCTGTGGGTTCTGGAGTCACAGGCCCTACCAAGACCGGGGTGAGGTGGAAGGCCTGCAGGGCATCTCTCATGCCGGGGGCAGAGGAGCATCTCTCATGCCAGGGGGCAGAGGAGCATCTCTCATGCCAGGGGATAGAGGGCATCTCATGCCAGGGGACAGAGGGGGCATCTCATGCCAGGGGGAGAGGAGCATCTCATGCCAGGGGATAGAGGGGGCATCTCTCATGCCAGGGATAGAGGGGCATCTCATGCCAGGGGGCAGGGGGACGTTTCCAGCCCCTCCAGGCACCAGGAGGCCAGTTGGGGGCTCTGCCTGTCAGCCCCTCCGTCTCTTGTACCCGCTGGGCCTCACCAGTACAACCAAGTTTTAGGTGTGCTGGGATGTGGAGGAGTCCTCCCAAAGCCCACTGGGGACTGGCTGGTGCTCTTACAGGGCAGAGGGGCCTGGGGGCACCAGGGTGATGGGCCCCACTCCCTGCAAGGTAAGGAATTTCCCCAGGGTGTCTGGGTGTCAGGACAGCTCGGGTTTGGGACAGCTGTCTCCTCCGGGCATGCGGCAGCTGGCCCAGCTTCCTGCTGGGGTGCTGGCTGTGAGCTGCCCCGGTCTCTGCTCTCATGTGGGAGTGTGGTCATCACACAGACACTGCAGGGATCACCTGCCCGCCCACAGTTCGTGAGACCTCCCACATGCTGCTCACTCACAGCTATCCTGAGTCCGTGCTTCCCCCCCCCCCAGCCCAGTCCAGCCTGGTCAGTCATATCCCAGCCCAGCTCAGCCCAGCCTGCCCAGCCTCAGCCCAGTCCAGTCATATCCCAGTTTAGCCCAGCACAGGTCAGCCCAGTCATAGCCCAGTTCAGTCCAGCCCAGTCACATAGCTCAGCCCAGCCATATCCCAGTTCCGTCCAGCCCAGCTCAGCCCAGTTCAGCCCAGCTCAGCCCAGGCCAGCCCAGTCATATGCCAGTTCAGTCCAGCCCAGTCCAGCCCAGTCATATCCTAGTTTAGCCCAGCTCAGGCCAGTCCAGCCTAGTCATATCCCAGTTCAACCCAGCCCAGTCTGGCCCAACTCAGCCCAGCCCAGCCCAGCCCAGCCCAGGCCAGCCCAGCGCAGCCCACGGCCCTGCCCCTTCCCCAGAGCCCCAGGGACTCCCCCAGGCTCCCTTAAGGGTCAGCCTCACTCCCGGGCTTCATGGGGGCTCTCCAGGTCTCGCTGTGTCCGGGGGCCATCCCAGAGAAGGCTCTGCAGGGGAAGAGAGCCACAGGTTTTGCCCCCCACCCCAGCCCCTACTCTGTTTGCGGCAGAGCACGGAAAGGGTTAATGTGTACCCTGACTTGGGCCGCAGGAGGCAGGACAGGCGATGCTGACTACAGGCCAGGGTCACGGGCAGCTCCCGCCCCGCCTGGGTACAGCACTGGGCGCCAAGGATGGACGCCCCACGGGGACCCAGCACCTCGGATGACAGGTCAGTTTGGGAAACTTGAAACCAGGGGGCCCAACAGATCCTCATCGTCGGATTGGCTCCCCAGTGGGGCAATTTTTAAAAATACGCTGCCTGTTTCTTTTATGATGATAAAAAATAACATGTTTATGGTGGGAGATTTGGAAAACACAAAGACACGAAGCAGACAACCAGCAGCAGACAAGCCCTGAGCACAGGGGGTCAGGACTGTGGCGTGGCCCGTGTTCTGTCTCTCATCGTGACACTCTGTGGCGAGCATTTCTGATGTGATGAGTCATTTCTGATGCAATGAGTCTTTGGACCGTGCGATTTTTAATTCCATTATAATGGGGACACATCACGCTTTAAGAAGGTGGGAAGTGACACCCGGTGGCTTCTAGTAACGGACATGCAGGTTGGGAGCCATGCGGACTGTGATGACAGAGGCGTCACCTCTGTGCCTTGCCCCGAAGAGACTGGGAGCGTGGGATGACCCGCGGTCGCGCACGATCATCTTTACAGCCTGATGTGTGGACAGGAGGGTCCGTCCAGCTCGGGTGATCGGAGGCATTTACCAGCAGGAGGTTAAGACCACCCCCTACGCTCCAGCCTGGCCCCGTCCTGCTGTGAGGTCCTGCACAACCAGACCCGCCCACGCCCTCAGAGTGTGTATCACGGATTAACTTGCTCACAGTATCTCTTATTCCATCTGGGGTTTATCTGGGGCATGGGGTGCTGTAAGGTCATACATTTTCGTCCCCCAAATAGTTCCCAATACTCTCAGTACTATTATTAACAATCCTTCTTTCCCCATGGATTTGCTGCAGCATCTCTGTTTGCAAAAGGACAATGTTTTCTGTGTGAAGTATCTCTTCTGCTTGATTTGAATGACCATATTCTAGGGTCAGAACAACCCTAGTTCCACCAATGGACGCAGTTCAGTCATATCTGACTCTTTGCAACCCCTAGGAACTGCAGCATGCCAGGCCTCCCTGTCCATCACCAACTCCCAGGGTCTACCCAAACCCCATGTCCATTGAGTCTGGTGATGCCATCCAACCATCTCATACTCTGTTGTCCCCTTCTCCCTCCTGCCCTCAATCTTTCCCCAGCATCAGGGTCTTTTCAAATGAGTCAGCTCTTCGCATCAGGTGGCCAAAGTATTGGAGTTTCAGCTTCAACATCAGTTCTTCCAATGAACACCCAGGACTGATCTCCTTGCTGGACTGGTTGGATCTCCTTGCAGTCCAAGGGACTCTCAAGAGACTTGTCCAACAACACAGTTCAAAAGCACCGATTCTTCCGCTCAGCTTTCTTTATAGTCCAACTCCACATCCATACATGACCACTGGAAAAATCATAACCTTGACTAGACAGAGTTTTGTTGACAAAGTAATGTTTCTGCTTTTAATATGCCGTCTAGGTTGGTCATAACTTTCCTTCCAGGGAGTAAGCATCTTTAATTTCATGGCTACAATCACCATCTGTGGTGATCTTGGAGCCCAGAAAATAAAATCAGCCACTGTTTCCCCATCTGTTTCCCATGAAGTGATGGGACCGGATGCCATGATCTTAGTTTTCTGAATGCTGACCTTAAGCCAACTTTTTCACGCTCCTCTTTCACTTTCATTAAGAGGCTCTTTAGTTCTTCACTTTCGCCATAAGGGTGGTGTCATCTGCATATCTGAGTTATTGATATTCTCCCGGCAATCTTGATTCCAGCTTGTGCTTCCCTCCAACCCAGTGTTTCTCATGATGTACTCTGCATATAAGTTTAATAAGCAGGTGACAATATATAGCCTTGACGGACTCTTTTCCTATTTGGAACCAGTCTGTTGTTCCATGTCCAGTTCTGTTAACTGTTAGCTTCCTGACCTGCAACAGATTTCTCAAGAGGCAGGTTAGTGGTCTGGTATGCCCATCTTTCTCAGAATCTTCCACAGCTTATTGTGATCCACACAGTCAGACACTTTGGCATAGTCAATAAAGCAGAAATAGATGTTTTCTGGAACTCTCTTGCTTTTTCCATGATCCAGCAGATGTTGGCAATTGATCTCTGGTTCCTCTGCCTTTTCTATAACCAGCTTGAACATCAGGGAGTTCACGGTTCACATATTGCTGAAGCCTGGGCTTGCAGAATTTTGAGCATGACTTTACTAGCATGTGAGATGAGTGCAATTGTGCGGTAGTTGGAGCATTGTTTGGCATTGCCTTTCTTGGGATTGGAATGAAAACTGACCTTTTCCAGTCCTGTGGCCACTGCTGAGTTTTCCAAATTTGCTGGCATATTGAATGCAGCACTTTCACAGCATCATCTTTCAGGATTTGAAATAGCTCAACTGGAATGCCATCACCTCTACAAGCTTTGTTTGTGATTATGCTTCCTAAGCCCCACTTGACTTCACACTCCAGGATGTCTGGCTTCTAATTGAGTAATCACACAATGTGATTATCTGGGTCGAGAAGATCTTTTTATACAGTTCTTCTGTGTATTCTGCCACCTGTTCTTACCATCTTCTGCTTCTGTTAGGGTCCATACCATTTTGTCCTTTATTGAGTCCATCTTTGCATGAAATGTTCCCTTGGCATCTCTAATTTTCTTGAAGAGATCTCTAATCCATCAATGGACTATTGCTCCATAATTATGATCTCTTCATGCCTGAACCTTCTAGTCTGTTGTATTAGCTAGCTATTACTGCATAACAAATGACCCCAAAGTCTAGTGTTATAAAACAATGAACATTTATTATCTCACCACAGTTTCATGGCTCTGGAAATGCTTTAGTGGGTGGTTCTGCCTCAGGATTTGTCCATAGCTGGGTGCCAAGCAGCCCACTGGACTGCAGTCATGAGACAGAAGTTGGCCTGGGAACAGAGGTCCACTCCGACCTCTCTGCAGCAACACTCCTAACACTAGTGGCTGGCTTCCCAGAAATAAGACAGCAACAAGATGGGAGTCTTTCATAGCCTACTTGGACGTGCAGTCTGTGGCTTCTGCCATATTCCAAGGTACAATGAGGGGAGGGACTCCACCAGACGTGGGCCAGGAGGCAGGCTCAGGGAGGCCTTCTTGTGGTAGCCCCGGCCTCCACAGCTGGCTTTGTTCCTGCAGGTTCTTCACCACTAGTGCTACCTGGGAACCAGCTTTGTTCATGGTTTCTTTCAAAATAACTTTAGAGGCATTTAAAAAATTTTGACCCTTCTAAATCCAAGCATTGATATTCAAAGAGCTCACACTGTTCCAATATTTACTCTCCTCCTGAGAAGGGGGTGACGCTCTCA
Organism: Nanger dama; assembly: GCA_917880005.1. Classification (NCBI taxonomy): domain Eukaryota; kingdom Metazoa; phylum Chordata; class Mammalia; order Artiodactyla; family Bovidae; genus Nanger; species Nanger dama. The sequence continues at coordinate 21,478 of CAKJTW010000118.1, read as the reverse complement.
CCACCTTGGGTAGAGTGTCTTCTTCGCATTTGTCCTGCACACATTTACAGGGGGCCAGGAGGGAGGCCGGGCTCCCCTTCTCCAGGTATCTTCCCGACTCTTGGAAGCCCCTGGCTCTGCACCTTGTGTCTGGTCACCCCACTGAGCCTGCGCCTCTGGATCCCTAGGCAGGGGCTCTGGGATTCTCAGTGGCGTTGGACACCTGAATGCCAAGGTTAAAGGGCCCACAGCTGAAAGTGGCCTTGCGGGGCCAGCCCCCCCTCCCCGGCCCCCACCCATGGCAGTGGACACCTGCCCCACAGGTGAGTTGCTAGGGTGGGTTCCGAGCCCCCTGAGCATCAGAATCACTGGAATATCTTTTAAATAGCAAACCAGCTTTCTCTGGCCCAGCCCAGGGATGAGCAGCCCCGGCCAGCAGGCCACCGCTGGGACTGGGCTCTGCGTCTGCTGCCCACCCCTGCCCCTGCCTCCTCGGACAACAGGGTCCTGTAGGTGGCCCAGGAGGGAGGGGCCTCCAGCGCCCAGCACCTTCTGACCCCCCCACCTCCAGGATCACCCTGCCAGCCCGGGCAGCAGCAGCGTCTAGGACCAGCCCCTTGTCCAGCTCAAGGTCAAGCTTCAGGGCCAAGAGCCAGGGCCTCAACACCGTAGAGGATGCTTCGGCTGCCCGGGGCCAGGGCCGTGCTCCTAGGGCACACGCGCCTTAAAACACTGACACAGCTGAGCGTGTCACTGTCATCCCAGGACAAAGACCCCGTGGGGCCTCCAAATCCACCCTCGCCAGAACCCTGGGGGTAGTGGTCCACACCACACCCCATTTCACAGATGAGAACGTGGATGCCCTGTGGGGCAAGGATGCTGCTCTGGGGCTTCGGCTGAGCTGAGCACTGAGCTCTCAGTGTCCCCCAGCAAGGCCCTCTTTGGGCCTGGGCAGCAAGCACACACGGGAAGGCCGGCAGGAACGGGGTCTTTCTTTAGCAAACGCACGTCCGGTGTTGGCCCTGCAGGAGGGTTTGGGAGCTGGGAACCCAGTCCAGCACCGCCCTCCTTGACTGGTCTGGGGAAGCCCCTGAGAGCCTGACACCCCCCATTTTATTTCTTTTCCGAGCATCCTCTCTGAGACATTGAGCAGCTGCATGGGAGGACCCCTGGTCCTCACAGCTGGCCCCTGAGCCCTCCAAGCTCTGCTGGCAGGGGAGGGACAGGCAAGAGAGGTGCTGGAGGGGCTTCTGCAGGGAGGTGAAGGCTGTGGAAGGTTCCTGAAATCTCTTCCCCTTTCCTGCCTGTGGGGCCATCACACAGCTGCAGAACACCTCTCCTGACGCTCCTGGACTCCGCACGCTGACCTGGAAAATTCCCGGGAGGGAAGCCCAGTCTGACAGGGGAGGCCTCCTGCCCACCAGATCCTGTTTTCCACAGCTCCTCCCTCACTTCACAGTTTTGGGGAGGGAGGCCACACAGGAGGAGGGGCACAGCCCAAGGTCACCAGGAAGGAATGGAGGGGCACTGGAGGAGGGCAGACAGGCTCAGGATGTGTTGCCAGGAGCCGCAGGCACAGGGGAGGCACTGGGAGACGGGACGTCCTGGCGACTCAGCAGGGACTGGAGGGTGGCCATGGGGGAACAGGCTGGCATCACAGGTGCCCAAGGGATGTGCAGGCCGAGGGCACAGGCGGAGCTGGTGAGTCATCCCAGGGCAGGGCAACTGGGGTCCTGAGAGGGGCTTCTGGGCGTGGTGGTGACCAGGGGGGCTCTGAGTGCAGTCTTGCAGCCTAGGAGGAAGCTGTCGGGGGCAGACATGGGCTGACCCGACGCTGAGTCCCTGCCTGCCTGGCCTCAAGGCTCACCTGGCCACCAGGCGGGCAAATGGGGAAAAAGAGAAGAACCAAAACCACCCCAAACCCGCTCCGGGAGGAAGGCAGGCCCACGTCACTCCCCCAAAGCTGAACATCTCGGCTTCCTTCTCCTTCCAGAGGCGAAGCTCCGGTCGACGTAGCCGCAGATGTCCTCGCTGTTGAAGCTGCCCCGCTAGGCGGACCCCAGCCTCTGCGCCTGCGGGTTTCGGGCCGCCGGGACCGGCGTGGGGCAGGGGCCTGAGCGGGGTCAGGCCTGACTTGCGGCCGGGCTCCACGTCCCGGCGGGACCCGCGGCTGGAGCCAAGAAGCGGGCTTTGATGTCCTCCGTCCCGGTCCAGGCGCGGCGGCCGGGCGCCACCTCGTCGATCACGGCCTTGTGGAAGGCGCGCGCCTCCCAGCCGTGGCGCCCAGGTGCTCAAGACCTCGAAGCACAGCAGGTGGCGTGTCTTGCGCTCCGCGGCCGGAAGTCGCACTCCAGGAGCTGAAGTAGCCCAGCATGAAGAGGTCCAGCGTGAGGCAGCCGTGGGGCACGGGTGCCCCGTCCACGTGGGGCAGGAACTGCTCGGGGGACAGGGGCCCGCTGGCCGGCTCAGCCGCCGCCGCTGCCGGGCGGGCACGCGCCAGGATGGCCTTCCAGTGGCCCAGCAGCTGGGCGATGGCGCTGCGCTGCTGCCAGAGGCGGCTGGGCCGCGGGCTCACACTGGGCAGCGGGGAGGTTGGCAGAGGGCCCCTGCCGGCCTCCTGCCCCTGCAGCCCCGTGCGCTGCGCCTCCAGGGGTCCTCCAGGCCACTGTCCTGAAGTGCTGGCATGTAAGCTGACTTCTTCCAGTGGCTGAGGAAGAGGGTGGCGATTGGCTCGCTTGAGGCTGGCCAGGTCCAGGCCCGGCACGGCGCCCACCTCCGACGGGGCCTCCTCACAGCTGATGCCTGAGTCGCTGGCTTCCCTCCATGTCGCCCGGCCCGGGGTTCTTTCCACTCCAGGCTGCTGCAGGGGCGGACGGGGCAGCCAGCAGCCCCTCGGGCATGACCCCTCGGCTGGGCCCCCAGCTCGCAGGGCCAGGGCTTGGGGTGCACGGCGGCTGGGGCTGACTCCAAAGTTGCCGCGGAGTGTCCGCACAGACACCCCACACTCTTGGATCTCGCTGGGCCTCGCTCCTCGGAGGGGCTGGCCGGGCCAGCCTGTGGGCCTCCCTCTGGGCCTCCAGGGGCCCCCTCGCCCTGCACCAGCCCGTTCACGCCCTTCAGGAGCAGAGACAGGCTACGCACCAGCCGGGCAACGTGGCTACACCAGAAGGGCAGGGGCTGCCCGCCAGGTGTGGCCCACAGGCCCCCTCCTCGGAGCCCCGGGGCTCGGCCTCTGCGGCCTCCAGCCCGGGCCCTGGGGCCAGGAAGCGGCTGTTGACGGTGATGCCGACCAGGGGGCGTGGGCAGCAGGGCGGCTGCAGCCGGCTGCCAGCCACCCAGCCTTCTCGGACTCCTGGCAGCGGCGCCTGAGCTCAGGTCGGCGATCTGCTTCTCCAGGTACACCAGGTCATCCTCGGTCAGCAGCTCCCCGAAGGGGCCCAGATGGCCTGGTGCATCTGTGAGTACCGCCAGGCCGCCTGCTCCATGGGGTCTGCATGCCCGCCGTCGTCCTGGACACAGGGAGGGCAGGTCAGCGGGGGTCGCAGCCCACATGGCGTGCTCCTGCTGGACACAAGCTGCCCTGAGTGGCCTGGCCCCAGGGAGTCCTGGGGACCCTGGCTGGCCCCTGCCTGGGCTCAGAGGGTGAAGGAGGTGACAGGCCAGCCCCAGGCTGCAATCCAAGGCTCAGGGCAGTTCTCACCCTGGGAAGAGCCAGCCTTGCCCTCAGAAGAGGCAGGGGTGCCTCTGTTCTGCCATCCCTGAGTCCTCCTCCCTCTCCTCCGTGGTGAAATAAAAGACTGTCCCCAGAACCCTCTGGTTCCCTGCACAGGATGTCCTGAGGGTGGGCAGTGTCCCCACGAAGGGCAGCCTCCAGTCTCATGGCATGTGGCCAACTTCACCCCAGAACATCACCCCTCGGGGCTTCCCTGATGCCAGGATACAGCCCGACTCCCGTGGCAGACTGTGGGAGACAGACACAGAGCCTCCCAGCTGGGCTCCCTCTGGGTGGCTCCGTGCCCACCCGCTCACTCCCCGTGACCCCGGAGCAAGGCCCCGTGTCTTCCCCGTCTCTCAGGTCAGGGCCTGAGTCCTGCCTGGTTGCCAAGAGCCAGGTAGGCACTCGGCATAATAAGCCCTCACGAGGCCTGGGGCAGAGAAGGGAGACTGGGGTTTGTTTGGACCACAAGCTCAGGCTGGGAACTCGCAGCCAATGGCCAGGCTGTGTCCAAGCCCATCCCCTGCCCCTTCAGCCTGTTTTCTGTGTTTCCCTGAGTTCTTCACACACCCTTGGCTCTGCCCTAAGGTCAGATTCTAAAAGGCCTCCGGGTTGTGGCAGGATGCCCCACTCACCCTGCCTGCTCCACCCCCAACCCCACGGGCATCCTGACAGTAAGGACAGGCTGGGCCATTAGACCAGAGTGGCCCAGCACTTCTGAGATGAGGGGGAAGGCATGCCAAAAACCCCCTGCAGGGCCATTCCTCGAAGTGCAGCTAACTCCGGAGCAGGGGGCTTATTTCATTTGAAATCCAGCTTTAAAATAGCTGCAGCTGCTGGGACAGATTGAAGGCAGGAGGAGAAGGGGATGACAAAGGATGAGATGGTTGGGTGACATCACCAACTCAATGGATATGAGCTTGAGAAGCTCCGGGTTGGTGATGGACAGGAATCCTGGTGTGCTGCAGTCCATGGGGTCGCAAAGAGTTGGACAAGTTTGAATGACTGAACTGAAATAGCCACAAATGGCTGGCCTTATGGTACTGGCAGGGCAGCCCTAGGCCAAGGCTGCAGAATACATCATTCAAGACAAAGCCGCACCCCGTCAGGGTACAGCTCCTAGAACAGCTGTCCACAGGGCGCCAGCGGAGCCAGTTAAAAATCCAGGTCAGAGCAGCGCCCTTCCGGAGGGAGCCAGTTAAAATCCCAGGCTCTGACCAGCGCCCTGCCTTGCTCAGATCCTCAGCAGCTCCCCGAAGGCCCTGAAATGCCTGCCTGTCCCATCTCTGGCCTCACCTCGCGCCGCCTCCCCGCTTCCCACTTGGGCCAGCCACCCTGCCCTCTGGAGCGCTTGCTTTGCCTCTACTCACAAATCGCTTGTCCCTCATCCCGGGCTTGCCCTTCACTCGCCTGACTCTGCTCAAGGACACTTCACAGGGGCTGCCCTGAGCACCCGGAGCAAAGCAGCCCCCTCTCCTTTCCGCTGTCTTCTTTCCAGAGCATTTGGGCCTCCCTCCCCGTTCCCACACCCCCAGAACAGGTGCCCAGTCACTCGCCTCCTGATGGAACGGAAGCCTGAAGGGGCAGGGGCTGGTCCCCTTCACTGCCGAGAACAGAGCCTGATATGCGGTGGGCACGACATACAGACGTGAGATCAAAGAACACTTGGGCAACGGGATCCCCAAGGCAGGTGAAGGGGCACTGCTCACGGCCCTCTGTATCTGGTTCAAGCTCACCGTCCGGGCGGAAGAGGAAGCTGAGGCCAGAGGGACATGCAGTAGGGCACCCGGGTCTCAGGACTCCCGAGTGTGTGGCTCAGGAACCCACCTTCCACACCCACCTGCCGGTACTAAGCCTCTGCCACGCCCTCTGCCCTCTACACCTGGTCCCACCCCGGCCCCGGCCCACCTCGCGACGCCCCCGCCCTCCAGGCCTCGCCCAGGCGTGGCCCCGCCCCCGTGCCTGATCCCACCCCACGCCTGGCCCCGCCCTACCCTGGCCCCACCTTGACGGACCTGGGCCTCTGGTGCTGCTGGAGCTGTACCCAGGCGCCTGCAGCTTCCGCCGATCACCTGCCGCTTCCACTCAGGATGGTCGGCGCGCTCATCCCGCGTGGGCACCAGCCCGTCGAGGTCGCCTAAGGGCGTCCCGTCCAACTGCAGCACAACCAGGCTGTCCGGGGCGCCTCCCGTCGCCGTCTCTGCCCCCTGTGTGCATGCAGGCAGTCACTGGAGAAGGCCCCTAGGGAGCCTGCAGTTCAGGAGAGCGGAGGGGAGGGCGGTCCCGGAGGGAGCGCAGCTGCGCGAGGGAGGGGCGTGGGGGCTGAGCAGGGGAGGACAGAGGAGCTGACCACCACCGCACCCCAGCCTGTTCACGGAGGCTTCAGAGAGCAAGAGCCTCCTGTCCCTGTAGGACCCTGGTATGTGTGAGGAGGCTCGCAAGCTGAGATTCCCCCTCCTGGTACGTGATTGAGAAGAGGCTGCTCAGAGCACGCCGTGGATGGGGCACCTTGGGGGACAGCTGCATAGTCTGGGGGCCAGTCGTGGGCTGCCGGCTGTCAGAGCCTTTAATGTGCTGGGGTGATGGTGACTGCACTCCCGACTTGCACAGAACATCGCAGGGTCTGGGGCTCCCAGCCTCGGTCAGTAAAGGGGGGGGGCTGGATGCATAAGGAGAAAGGTGCCGAGGGAGGAGGAGGAGGAGGGGTGGGCCAGTGGGAATCGCCAGGGGGTGGTGGGGGGCAGACAGCAGCGGGCACCAGGCCCAGCCTCCCATGGGGACGGATGCTTTCTGGATGGGGAAGCAGCACTGCCAGGTGAGGGGCTTGGCCCACTGGGACCCCCACTGGTAGAGAGTAGGCACGTCCACTGACAGGTGGACAGTTGTCAGCTGAACTCCCATCTCCTAGAAAGGTGTGCCCCACACCCCAGGCCAGCCAGCACCCAGGGGCCTCCTGGGCTCCACCTGAGTGGGAAGGGCCTGGCTGCCCCCAGAGATAATTTCCGGGCCAGGGCCAGCGAGGAGATGCTGAGAGGCCAGCTGGGACAGGGCAGGGGGCCTGGAAGATAGCGGCACGAAGGCGAGGGCACCCACCGGGGGGACGGCCGGGCGCTGGCAGTGACCCCCGGGTAATGGGTGGGTTATGTGCCCCGGAGGAGGCTAGTCTGGCTGGCTGGGGCAGGCCGGGCTGAGAGATGCTACAGCCAGGAGGAAGCGGGAGCTGCTGGTCAGAGAGGCCGGGGCTGGGGGGCAGAGGGACCCCAGACCTGGGCACAGCCAGCCTTCCTGAAGGACCACTGACTTGGCGCCAGCGACCAGGCAGCCTCCCTGACCAAGTGCCCTGGGCAAACTCACCATCGCTGCGATCCCATGGTGTCCATGGGGCCAGCCTCCCAAGGCCGGCCAGCGGGAGCCTGCGTTTTACCCACTATCCCAGCCACGGCCGTCCCCCTCCCCAGCTGTCCTACGTCCGGAAGAGTTAGAAGGGGTGTAGGGGTTCGCAGTCCTGGGGGACCAAAGGCAGCCCGACCAGATGGCAACCCTTTTGATGACACCTCCTCTCCACTGCACACACACACACACACACACACACACACACACACACACACGTGTGCCTACACAACCGCCACCCGCGGCACCACACTCACTCCACTGCACACAGGGCCCGCTGGCATTTCCACGCCATCCCATTCTGCTTCATTTTGATAAATGCTGGCCAGAGCCCCCGGGGTGGAGACTCATGGTTTGAGGACCGGCCCCCAGCCCCTGCTAGAGTCTCAGGAACAGAGTGGACGAAGCCCACCTCCGTGGTCCTCCGGGTGAGCTGAGGCCCAGAGAGAGGGACGGGCTGCCTGGTCCCCAGAGGCAGGAGAGCTGGGCCGCAGGGGCTGGGAGCCACAGAGGGGCCGGAGGACTGGGCAGGAGGCGGCTTACCTGTGGTCACGGAGCGCTCTGTCCTCACTTTAGCAATGTGGCAGGACGATAGTGGAATCCTGGAAGAGCTGGGGGCTGGCCCCAGCCTGGCCCTTGGTGCCCTCTGTGCCCAGCTGTCCAGCCTTGCTGCTCCCACACCCCAGGCCCTCTGGAGGACCCAGAGGGAGGCAAGCAGGGCCCAGTCCCTGCACTCCTAACCTGAGCCAGCCCCCTCCAGGATGTGTTTATCACGGGTGGGGTTCCCGAGGCCCACGCCCCACCCTGCCATCCTCCGGGGATGTCTGGCGGCAACAGGGAGGAGGGGGAAACGGCAGGGGCGGGGGGGCACCTGGAGGCAGACAGGCCTGGTCAGCGGGAGGCGGGATGCGGGGGCCTTGACTTGGGATGTCAGGGTGGGGTGGGGGCACCCAGCCCTGGCCTGGTCTCCCTGGGGTGGGGTGAATAGGGGATGTGGTGGGGGCGAGGGGTAGTACTCCTGGAGGCTATGCCCCCCGTGTTCCTCCACCCTGGTGGGCACACACACCTACCCCCACTGGGTGAGCCCCCATCTCGAGGCCAGCTCATGAGCCCCTCTGAGGCAGCTTAACTCTGGGTTGGTGGGCTACGTCCCCGTGCTGGCACTCCTGGCCTTAGCAAGGGACACGTGCACACACGGGCACACCTGCGGGCACACATGCCCATTCACATGCATGCATACACACACACTCCTTACCAACTGTCCCCTGAGTGCCGAGACAGACTACCGGGACCTTGTGCCCGTGCTCAGCCCTGGGCACAGAGGAAACGCCAGTGCAAACCTGGGTTGTTCTCAGCCCGCCTCCTCAGAGCAGTGGGGGTGTGCCCAGGACTCAGCCCAGTCCTGGGAGCTGGGGCCAGGAGGTCCACGTCTGGGCTGCAGGGGCCCCCGCAATGCACCCCACGTCCGCCCCCAGGTCTGGGGCACTCACCATCCCTGCTGGCCCACACTGACTGTGGGCAACCGGGAAGAATCCAGACCTGGAGGCATCTGAGCCCTGTCCCCCATCCCAGCGCAGCCCTGCGAGGCTCCGCCTGGCCTCTGACCAGCAGGCACCAAGATGGCTGGCTGGGCCTGGCCAGCAGAGACTGGGGCGCACAGGCCACCGGGTGCGGGACTGCCTCGCCGCCTGCCTCCCAGCCCCCCAGGTGGCAGAAGTTTCACAAGGACGAGCCGCCCCAGGACTGTGAGCCAGGCTTGCTGCCTTTGGGTTTAAAGCTGAGCCGCAGGCGGGCCGACTCCATCTTGCAGGTGGTTTGTCTCCTGGCCCCCCTGGTCGCCCTGATGCCTGAAAATACACGCCTGCCCCAGCTCGGGGCTCCAGTAGAGCGGGCCACCACTCTCCCTGACCGCTGGAGACTGAAGCACCTCAGTCTGCTCCCTCCTGTAGGCAGCGATGGTGGTGAGGGGCTCGGGGCTCCCAGGCTGATGCTGAGAGAAAGCCTGGGCTGGGCAGAGGAGCTGGATCACACCTGCCCCACAGGGACGTGTTCTGCCCGGGGCCGGCTGCCCACTGTCGGTGGGGTGGCTCGATCCACAGCTCCACTCAACATCCCTCCTCTCCTGTCCTGAAATCCTGATCAGCTCCCAGAAGCCCACGTGTCTGCTTTGCGTGAAGCCCTGCCCGTGGGACGTAGCTGGCTGTTGGGGTTAAGTCTCCACGCCTGAGTGTCCCCAGCTCCCCGCAGGTGGGGCTGGTCCCCGGCCCCCGGACGAGGTGAGGCGCAGGCGCTGGGATGGCCGCCCGGCCTGGGGAAACCCTCAGAAGAAGCCCTGTAGCGACAACCACAGCCGCAGGGCCCTCCGCCACATCCCAGGGACCCTCTGCACCCCGGGGCCACAGGAGGGGGAGCCTGGGCGCCCGCGTTTATCTGCCCGGCGCCTGCGTCTCCTACCTCCTCTCTGCAGACACTGGTGCTCGGAGCCCAGGAGCCTGGCTTGCGGTAGGGCCAGCCTCAGACTGGGAGGACCTTGGAGGCAGAGAATGAAGGAGGGGCACAGGGAGCTGAGCCGTCTGGAGCCGCTGGGGGTGTCACAGCGCCCGCCCCGGAGCAGGAGGCGCCACATTAATATTTGAAAGCAGGTGTCAGGTGGCCTGGCGGGCTTAAGCTGGTGGGGATCCTACCACCAGGCCCCAACCCTCCCCAGACAGGGGCCGGGGGAGCAGACCTCCGGAGAGAGAGGAGACCAGAGCTCCTTGATCGCACAAAAGAGACAGCACAGGGGTTGGACCAGGGCAGCCCTCAGGCACGGCTAGGAAAACAGATTCGGGAGGCAGGGTGCTTCTCAGGGGCCCACGGTGGGATGGGGCAGTGCTGGGACCAGACCTGCCTGAGACCACCCCCGCCTTGCTCCGAGGACCGAGCCCCCCGGCCACTGCTCCTTCAGGGTCCAGGGGCCAACAGCCTGGAGGGAGAGGCGGGCGGGGGGGCCTCTGGGGGAAGCCTTGGCACAGGTGGGGTCCCCGGAGCACCCCCACTGAGGATGCCGCTTCCCGGCTGCTGCTCGCCCGCTCTGCCACTCACCCGCCTGCCTCGGCACAGGAAACCCAGAAGGAAGACCAGGCCACGACGCTGGCTCCAGCCCAGGCTCCGGCCCAGGGTTCCAGCTTTGACACAGATCGGGCGGAGGCAGCCATCTTGCCGGGATGGGATCACCCCGGGCCCCCGGAGGTGGGGTTCTGATGAAACACACTGCCTACCTCTGCGTGTGCCACAGACCTGGGACTCTCTGGCTTCCAGCATCCCCACATCAGGCATGAGGTGGCTTAGAGCCAGGAGGGTCGAGTCAGACCCCAGACCCACCGGCTGGGGGAATCCGGTGTGGATTTGGTCTGACTGGACAGAGCGGGGCTGGGAGCCCCAGGCGCTGAGTGCGACAGAGCCTCCCCGGCTGCCCCCGGCCTGGGAGCCCTCAGGGCTCACTGACCCCAGCCTCCCGGCTGGCACCCGGCTCTCCGGGGAGGAAAAGGGCCCCATTCCCCGGCAGAGTGCAGGGTGGGCTGGGGTGGAAGGAATAACGAAAGGCAGGACGTTGGTCCAGGGCCCAGGGGAGGTGACCTGGCCCCAGTACAACCAGGCCTGGGAGGCCGCATGCCACGGGTCCTGAGGCCAAATCACGTGGAACCTCCCAGGAGAAGCTCCTGGGAGCTAGCGCTCCACAGGTCTGAGTCCTTGCTTGTTGGGATCTCTACTGGGAGCCCTTGCAGGGTCGGGCGCACTGGGCATACAGATGGAGATCTCTGAATTTTAATCAGGATGGGGGGTGCTGGGAAGCCCCGGTAAGCAGGAGTATACTGGGCCCTGGACATCCTAGCCCATGGACCTGGGAGTGCTGCTACCTCTGGGTCCTGACAGCTAGGCACGTCCAGTTGGGTCAGCGTGCCTTACAGGTGACTGCCTCGTGTCCGGTGGCTTCTGTGTTTCTGATGAGATTTTAGAGCGCCACGCCTGCCCTGCACAGCATGGAGGACTACCGGGTGAGCCGGGTTACAGGCCTGTAACTCCACCCGCGGGGCCGAGAAAAAACTATGACCTACAGATGGATGCTGACACCCAGGCACCATGGCTGGAGATTGGGTTGCGGACTGCCCTTCCCCGGGGGCAGTAGTCTGCCCGGGAGCCCCTGGTTCTCTCGGGCCTCAGTTTCCATCTGACAGTGAAGGGGGTCTGAGGGTCCTCTGGCCGGGGTGGGGGGTAATTAGCCACTAAACTAGGCACTCAAGGCACCCTTTTGCTGGACCTCCCAGCGAGGCTCCTCCGCACACACACAGATGAGAAAACTCTGGGCTCACAGGTGCTCAGGGCTTGGGAGTGTCGTTGGGCCAAGAAGGGTCACCCAAGTCCGGTGGGCGTGAGCACAGGGGTGGGGGGGCAGGGAGGCGAGAGGCTAGGCTTGGTCCCTGGGCGAGAGGAGGCTGTGCTCACCCTCTGGGATGGCTGCTCCAGCTGCGGCGGCCCGGGCTGGTCTGTCCTCCCCACACAGCCCACACCCCGAGGTTTGGGGGTGCAAGGAGCCCTCTAGCCACTGCCCAAGCCCCCTCCCTGGGTGCAGAGGGTGACCCCAGGCCTGGGGAGCGGGAAAGATGGGCCAGGGCCAAGGTGGGGAGGTGCAGGATCAGGGGGAGCCCCCAGTCCAGCCCTCACCCCCAGCCTGCCCTCCCAGGACCCACGACGCCCTGAGGGTGGAGGCAGGTGGCAGGGCTGAGAGGAAAGACAGGCTTTCGCCGCCTCCTCCGAGCCCGACGCAGGAAGGCGGCGCGGGCGGCCTCTGGATACCGCATTTCCATCAGTAGTGCATCGGCCCCCGCCTCCCCAGTCCAGCGGCCCCGGCTGGTGGCCTGCCCTCCTGTGGGGCCGAGACTGAACGTGCGGGGTCGAGGGTGACTCCAGACAGCCCCTGGAGCAGCGGCTCATGGGGAGAGCTCATAGCCTGATGAGCCTGCCCTCCCCACCACAGGCAGGGCAGGTGGACGGGGCTGGACGCTGCGGGCCTGCAGGCCGGGTGGGAGGCCTAGGACTGCCCAGGCTGGGCATGGGGAATCCCAAGTGGCTGGACGCGCCTCAGCCTCTAGTGGGACTGACACTAAGGGAGCCCGCCGGAAGAAGGAACCTAGAACCCTGGGTGGCTGGGGGTCCGTACTCCCCAGTGGAGGGTCAGGGCGCTTGAGCCCCCACCCCCTGGTAGAGGCTGGGCAGAACGCAGTGGGGATTGCATGCCAGGCCCAGGGGATAGGGACCGTGGAGGCATGGTGCCTTGAGGCCTCAGAGGTCCTGCTGACAGAAGGCCTTCCGTGGTAACTGCTGCGGAGCTGGGGGCAAGCCAAGAGGACCTCGGACAGGTAGCAGAGGGGCCACCCAGCCCACCTCCAGGCCGGCCCCAGGGCCCAAAAAGAGGCGCGAGGACGTGGGTGCCAGGCCATCCCCAACCTGGCAGACCGTGGAGCCCATCCACCACACCAGGAACCCAAGACAGTTCCCCCAACTTCTGGAACCTAAGCCAGAAAGACAACTCTTGTCAAGCAATAGCCAATCCAAAGAAAGCATGAAAGTGAAAGTCGCTTACTTGTGTCCACCTCTTTATGACTCCATGACTATATGGTCCATGGAATTTCCAGACTAGAATAAGTGGAGTGGGTAGCCTTTCCCTTCTCCAGGGGCTCTTCCCAATCCAGAGACTGAGCTAGGTCTCCTGTATTGCAGGGGAGATTTCTTTACCAGCTGAGCCACCAGGAAAAGCCCAAGACTACTGCAGTGGGGTAGCCTATTCCTTCTCCAGGGGATCTTCCCGACCCAGGAATCGGAACTGGGGTCTCCTGCACGCAGACGGATTCTTAATAGTGAGCACTAGGGAAGCCTACAGCCGACTGAAGGGCCTGTAACAGTAAATAGATTAGTTTCAAGCAGTGGCTGCAGTTTCTGTGTCTGAAATAAGGCTACCGAGACAAACTAGGACCCAGTGCACGTGCCTCGAGCGCCTCAGCCCCCAACCTCGGCCACCCCGGGCGCGGGTGCTGGGCGGTGAGACTGGCCCTCGGGGTGGTGGTGAGACCATCCCGCCGGGCCCGGGGCTGGGCAGGAAGGCGGGTCGGTCTCTGTTGTCCTGGGAGACCGACGGGAGAGGCCCCGAGGGGAAAGAGAGGAGAGGCGAGGACAGCCCAGGGAGAGGGACCCAGGGGGTGGGGGCAGGTGGCTCCCGTGGGCCCCAGCGTTCCCACCTGAGGTGGGGGCCAGCCAGTCCCAGGAACACTTTCCTGAAGGGGTGGACAGCACAGAAGGGTGCGGCAGGAATCTGCAGGTCGGCACGAGTCGTCAGTCACCGCCCGCCTGGGCGAGGGGGGCTACCGGGGGAGCTTGGGCCTCACGCTGATGGAGTGCTGGGCTGCCCCCTGTATGCCCACTGCCCGGCTGATTCAGCAACACGCGCGGCCCTTCAAGGGCTGGGGGCCGGGCACATGGGGTCCCGCCCCTGCAGAGGCAAGGCCAGGGTGAGGCCACGTGCCCAGATGGGAGCCCCCGGAAACTGTCCTCTGGGCTGCACAGGCTGGCCCGCCTCCTGAAGTCACACCCGCCTGAGGATCTGGGACCCCACCCCCACCCCCTGGGGAGTCCCCAGCCTGACCCAGCCGTCTGGCCCGAGTGAGCGTGGGGCTCTGGGGGCCTGGGTGGCGGGCAGATCCGGGCGGAGCCCAGCCTGGGGCTGGCCCCTGGCCAGGCCCTGGCGCCCCGCCTGGCCTCACAGCCCAGGGCCAGGCCCTCCTAGCTCCTCCTGACCATGCAGGTGAGCTCCCGGGCCACAGCACACGGGGCCCGGGAGGAGGGGTAGGCTCACCGGCGGGCATACCCGCAGGTACTGGGCACAATTGCGGTGGAACATGGGTACCCAGGCAGCTCTGCGGTCGTGTAGCCACCACCATCCCGCAGGGTAGGGTCCAAGCGGGGAGACAGCAGGGGTCTGGCAGCACTGCAGTGAGGGGGCGGACATGACCCCCGCCAACCTCCCGCACCCTGCTGGAGCCATCGAGGCCTGAGACCCAGCCTGACCTCGGGGCCGCCTTTCCTGGCGGCATGGGGTCCCACGGGCACCAGCACCCGAATCCAGGCTGGAGCCCCAGGCGCCCGCTGAGGCTCGCTGAGGGCCCAGACGGTGAGCAGGCAGGCAGCGGGATCCCAGCCAGGCCGCCCGACCCTGACTTTGCCCCTGTAGCCCAGGGCCTTGGGGTTTAAATATGAGCCGGCTCTCCACCCTTACAGATCCTGAGGTGGAACTTCTCACACTAAGAAACTGGGATGCAGGGTTAAATGATGGCCCGCCTCCAGGTCCCAGGTGGTGCCCCGCCCATCCCGCCTGGCCTGCTCCGGCCTCCCGCTCAGGCCTGGTGGCTCAACAGCTCCTCGGGGCTCAGGCCTGTGGCCTGGGTCCTCACCTATCCCAATGTTCTATCTCTGAGCGTCTGGCTCGTGCTGGGCTCATGCCCCCCTCTCCCCGGGTCAGGCTGGCGCTTGGCCCCCAGCTCTCCTCCCCTGGTGGCCCCCGGGACCGGAGAGGAGAGGAGCAGAGGCCCTGGCAGCGAGGGAGCAGAGAGGAGGTGGGAGCATGGAGGAAGCAGAGGAGACTGGGCTTGTGGAGGCCCTTGTGAAGGGAGCCTGCGGAGGGGAGGGGCAGACTGCAGGAGGAGGGCTGTCCATCCAGAGCCTGGGGAGGGCAGGGGCCACAAGATAAGCAGAGTGGAGCGGGGGACACTGTGGGTGCGGGGCCTGAGCCTAGCTGGGTCTGGGGCAGTGGCCCCAGTGGGGACAGGGAGAGAGGACCCCACCCACAGTGATGTCGACCAGAGCGGGTGCCTGTGAGCCAGGGCCAGGAAAGGGATGTGACGTGAGCAGAATGGTCTGTGCCAGCGCCCTGTTTTTCTACAAATCTGAAACAATTCTAAATTCTTCTAAAATAAGAATTTATTTTAAAGACACAGGGGGCATTGAGAAATGCAAATCAAAACCACCATGAGATACCATCTCACGCCAGTCAGAATGGCTACAATCAACAAGTCTATAAGCAATAAATGCTGGAGAGGGAGGGAAAGGGAACCTCTCACACTGTTGGTGGGAATGCAACCTATACAGCCACTATGGATGATGGTGTGAGATTCCCTTAAAACTGGAAATAGAACTGCTAGAGACTCCAGCAATCCCACTCAAGGCATAACTCCGAGGAACCAAGTAAGGAGAGAGAGCACGTACCACAAATATCAAGCAGCACTGTTTATAAGTTAGCCAGGGCATGGAAGCAACCAGATGTCCATCAGCAGATGAATGGATAAGAGAGCTGTGGTACATATACACAATGGAGTATTACTCAGCTATTAAAAAGAATGCATTGGAAGCAGTTCTAATGAGGTGGATGAAACTGGAGCCAATTATACAGAGTGAAGTAAGCTAAAAGGAAAATATCAATACATATACTAACATATATAGTGGAATTTAGAAAGACGCTAATGATGACCCTATATGTGAGATGGCAAAAGAGACAGATGTATAGAACAGACTTTTGGACTCTGTGGGAGAAGGCGAGGGTGGATGATTTGAGAGAACAGTATTGAAACATGTATATTACCATGATGCCATGGGTCCAGGTTCGAGACGGCGCCTAGGGCTGGTGCACTGGGATGACCTAGAGGAATGGGATGGGGAGGAGATGTGGGGGTTCAGGATGGAATCACATGTCCACACGTGGCTGATTCCATGCAATGTATGGCAAAACCACTACAATATTGTAAAGTAATAGCCCAATTAATTTAATTTACAGAAAAATAAAAATTAGATAAAATATAGAGTAGTGGGGCGATTATATTTCCTGGATGATCATAATTTTTGGAACTGTTGACAATTTAAGACCCAATGGGCGATCAATAACGTGTGGATTCTAGCTTCTGTCCTGGCTATAGCAACAACCAGAGACAAAGGGATAAAGAGATGGATGCATTAGACAGGCTGACAGTAGCTGTATGGAGAAGGTATCGTGGGACTCCCTGGATGGCTAGTGGTTAGAGGAACCCACCAGCCGAGGCAGGGGTGATGGGTCCAATCTTCTGACTGGGAAGACTTCATGTCGCAGAGCAACTTAGCCTGTGGACACAAGTGTTTCGGGAGTCCGGCGCTGCCAGTACTGAGGCCCGTAGCTGCGAGAGCTCGGCCTGAGCACTGAGTCCGGGTGCTGCCAGCACTGAGGCCCGCAGGCACTGAGCCTGGCCCACAAGCACTGAGCCCGGTGCTGCCACTGAGGCCTGAAACACGGAGAGCGCCAAGCGCTGCCAGTACTGAGGCCCGAAGACAGAGCTGGCCGCAGCACTAGAGCCCGGCCTGGTAGGACTAAGCCCGGGCATGCCAGCACTGAGGCCCAAGGGACAGAGTTTGGCCTGCAAGCACAAGCCCGGGTGCAGTATGAGGCTAAGTGGTTGAACCTGCCCGAAGCACTGGGAGCCCGGTGTCTGCTGGCTGAGGCCGTAAGGAAGAACTGCGCACACCAGTTCGGTGCTGCCTGTACTGAGGCGCAGAAAGAGCCGGCCCGAACTGAGCCTGGCTGCAAGGGGAGCCAGGGGGTAGTACTGAGGCTGCGCCAAGCCTGGCCCATAGCACCAAACCTAGTGCGTCAGTACTGAGGTCTGCACACTGCAGAAGCACTAGAGCTCAGTCAAGCACGAGCGGCTCGCAGGCGTCTAGAGCCTGGGCCTGAAGTGCTAGAGCTCAGAAGTTTCCAGTACTGAGGCCCACAACCACTGAGCTCGGGTGTGCGCAGCACTGAGGCCTGTAAGCCCAGCTGGCCTCACACTGAGCCCGGTGCGCCTGTACTGAGGCCCGCAGCCTGAGTCCGGGGCGCCAGCACTGAGGCTCTGAAGCGCTAGAGCCCGGCCTGCAGAGAGACACCACCCTGACGATGAGAAGGCCCTGGCCTATCGAGGACTCGTCTCACTCGCCACAAGCGGGAGGAAGCCAGAGGGGTGGGGGCACAAGGACTGCTCCCACTCGCCACAAGCCGAGAGGGCTGGGGGGCAACAAGAAGACCCAGTAGGGTAGGGCAGAGAACTTTCCACAACACAGAGAGGAGGGCGGTTCTAGCCTGAGGTTTGGGTTCCCTTCCTTCCCACCGAGGGAGCAGGGGTGAGAGCCTCAGGAACTGCCGGGCTCAGGAACTCCTGGACTCCCAGGGAACAATTCATTTGCAAAAGACGATGCTGTTTAAAAATAAAGATGGCAGGGTGCCGGTTCGCCACTGTCGGAATTGTGGGAGGGTCTGGATGGTGGGGGCAGGATGCTGTCTGGAGCCTACATCACGCTAGCTCAGGGCCCTCTCCGGCTACCCGCGCATCCCACCCCAGGCCCTCTGGATGCCACTCCTCATCATCTGGCCTGGACAGGACACCAGGGACCACCCAGGCCCCTGTGGACGCTACCCCACCGCCTAGGTACAGGGGACCAGGGACCACCTCCAAAGCCCCCCAGACGCCACCTCCACCGCCTGTTCGGGACAGGACACCAGGGACCATCCCAGGCTCTCTGGACGCCACCCCCACCGTCTGTTGGGTGAAATGCAGGATCTGCAGGGTAGGGAAGGAGGGTGCATGGGGGTTGGGGGCAGGAGGGGAGCCTCAGGCTCCTGAGAGTCAGGAAGTGTTCAGCCTTGCTGCTGGGCGGGGGCATCACGCCTCAGATTTATCAAAGGTCCGCGTGTCCCCGGGACTCTGGGTGGCTGCCCTGAGCTGCTCGGGGCCACCTGGGTCCAGGGAACACTTGAGATTCCAGCGGGAAACAGCTGTTCAGAACCAAAGTCCAAAATGACACTAGCTAAAAACCTGATAAAAACACCCGCCCGGCCCTCGACAGCCTCTCTGGGGCCTACAGATCGGCGACCAGCTGGTTCCAGGGGAAATGGGAATGCCAGAAGACCCAGGAGATGTTGTGATGCACTGGATCTACTTTGAAGCCCCGCTGGGAGTTCTGGGGAGCGGGCAGAGGAGTCATCCCACGTGTTCGCGTGGACGCGCTCCAATCAGACACGGCCTTGGCCTTCAGAGGAGGTCCGCAGGTGGCGCCAGTGTGAGTGGCAGCCAGCACAGCCAGGTCCACTCCCAGGCTGGCCCTCAAGTGTCGTGAACACCAACCCTGCTTACCCCAGGCTTCAGATGTTGGCCTGGGCCACATGTGCCCTGTTTATCTGGGATCACAGCGGAAGGGGCTGACTACACCACCTGGGGCTCTGCCTCCCAGGTTGCCAGAGCAGGGGGCCAGCAGACCCCCTCTGGGAGGACCAGCGGGAAGACTGACCCCTGAGCTAGCAATCTCCGGGAGTCTCTGAGCGAGGAGGTGTCCCCACCAGACAGAGCGTGGGGCTGGATTCCAGAGAGATCTGAGTCTGAATTTCGTATCCTAGGTAGTGCCTGCCCTCTGGGCCCAGTTTACCTGTCTGCAAAGGGCCAAAATCTATCTCCACAGGCAAGCCAGAGTTCTAGAAGTGTCATACAGGAAGTGGTCCAGACCGCCAGGCTCGGAGGCCCTTGCCACCCCACAGCCCCACAGCGCCTTACCCCCATCTGCCCGTCTCCCCGCGGGTGAGAGGGTGTCCCCCCAGGAGTCTCATATGGGTGCGCCACCAGCAGAAGCCGGCCCAGAATGGGTGTGGGGCGCGCCCGAGCGGCGAAGTGCAGGAGTGGGGGCCCCCTGGGCCATCCCAGCTGTCAGGCCGACGGCTGAGAGGCTGGCTCTTGGCGGAGGAAGGGAGAAGGCCGCTGAGGCGGGACGGGGCAGCCACTCCTCTTGGGGCAGGCAGCCTGGGGAGCAGGGCTGGCTCTTCCGTGGCCCGGGCAGCCTGGGGGGGGCCAGCAAGCCTGGTGGTGCTACTGCAGATTCCACCGCCCCCAAACCCGGCCCCAGGCCAGACTCCAGTTTGAACACCCCAGGGGCGTACCCACTGCAAACAAGGAGCGTTTTGGGCAGCCCCAGGCCAGTAACTAGGTGTTTGGGGACGAAGGGAGGGGCCTCCCGGCACCAGGCTGTCTGGTCCTGTCCCTGACCGTGACAGTCCCAGTGCCAAGGTTCAGGGTGCCTGGGGGCAGGCCCGCAGGTCCTCCTCAGGCACTCGGGTGGCCTGGGCCCCCGCCCCAGCGCAGCCTTCCGGCCAGCTCCTCCGCAGCCCCCCGGCGGCCTCGCTGTGCGGGCACCTGTGGGCTCTGGGCCAGTGGCCCCCAGCCTGGACTGCGTGCCCCCAGGCAGCCACGTGATCCCGGCCGACACGAGGCCAGAAAGGGCTTCTCTTCGGCCTTCCCACTGGAAGGCCCGCCTCTCGTGGGCGCACCCCTTTCCCTCCTCCTGCTTTGGAACGCGCCAACCTTCTCCATGAAGGTGAGGCCAGGAGAACAGCAAGGATGTGAGCGGGTGATTCCTAGGCACTGCAGCCAAATGCTGGCTGATCCACATTCAAATGTGTCTGTCAGAAAAAGGGACAGCGTGCTGGGAGGAGAGCGCCCCCATCGGCCAGCCTCCCCAGGGGAGCGGGTCCAGCCCGGGAGTGGGCAAGCGGATGAGGTTGCACCCCTGCCTGGGCCCGCTGCAGGGGAAGGGGAGGTGTGCCCAAGGGGAGCGCCTTTTCTGGGGCCCGGGACCCTTGGCCAGCTGCTTCCTCCTGGAATGAGCCCCCTGAGGCTGCCCTGGTGGGAGGCGCTGTGTGACTCTGCCTGCCACCCCCCTGGCCCCTGGGCGCCCCACCACTTGAGACGCCGCGCACCCCGGGCGACTCACTCCCACGGGGTGTGCTGAGCACATGCGCTTGCACCTCGGCCAGACCAGGCGGGACTCAGGCCTGCTGGGAGTCCAGGTCTGGGACACGCACCTCAAGTTCACCATCTGAACTACAGGCAAGAGGAGGGAAGCAGAGCTCCACCCGAGGGGCAGGCGGGGCTCCACCGGGAGCTTTCTCCCAAGAGTGGGGCTGGCCAGGGAGGAGTGGTTGCAGAAGGGCGGCTGGGGCGGGGAGGCACAGCCGGTGCAAAGGTGGGTGCCCAGGGGACAAAGGGGGCCAGCCCGGGAGAGGTGCGGTGGGTGCAGGCCGAGCAACTGCTGGGGGCGGCAGCCACGGGGAGTGGCGTGACAGGAGGCCAGAGACCACCTCTTCTGCTCGCTCATGCAGCACCACAGCTCTCACCAAGTGCCAGGGAGCAAGGAGCCGGAGCAGCTGGGACTGAGTCCCTCCCTAGCCACCCTTGCCCATCTGTGTTTCCCGGGGGTAAAAAGACCGGGAAGGAGACCTGGTAACGGAGACCCGAGTGCCCGGACACCCCACAGGCCTGGTTTTTCCAGGGCGGAGGCGGAGGTCCTCAGCCTTGGGAAGCGGGGAGAGGGCATCCTCTCTCATCTAGGTCACTCTGTGTCCTCTGAAAGAGGCCCAGATGGTGCCCCACGGGTCCGATTGAAGAGGAGGGGCTTGTGGGGCTCCCGACCAGGGTCGTGAGAGCGGGCATGGAAAGGGGCTGCAACAGCAGGGCTAGTGGCACCGCCTGGCGCCCACCCTGAGACCCCGGACACCCCCAGGACTTCACAAGGACGGGAGTTCCAAGGCGCTGCTGCACACCCCGAGGGTCCTGAAGGTGGGTCAGCCCAGGCCCCCAGTCGAAGCCCCCGCTGTGCCCCAGACTGGGCCGGCACACGGGTGCTCACAGCGCAGCAGACACCTCTGGCCCGCCCCACCACCCCGTGGGTCTCCGGGAACTTCCTGTGGGCGATCCGGAGACCCAGGGGCGTGGCGCTCCGCCCAGTCGGCCCCGCCATGCTGCGGGAGGAGGGGGCCAGCCTGCGGACGCCCCCACGCCCGCGCGCGCACCCGGAGCCCCCCACCAGCCAGACGACGAGCGAGTAGTGGTCGTGGGCGGCGGCGGTGCAGCGCGCTCATGTCGCTGTGGGGGCGCGTGACGCTTGGCGCCGGTCGTTGACGAGGAACTGCGCCAGGTGCAGGGTGGCCTCCCGGCAGGCCAGGGAGCGGGAGGCGCGCTGCGCGTCCGCCGGCTTACGCCGCTGCGGGGGAGGCTAGCCAGGAGCGCTCGCCGGGGTCGCGGGGAGCCCAGCATCCGGGGCGGGGTGGCCCGGCACCCGGCTCTTGCGGTCCCCCACCACCCGCCCAGCCGTGCGCACCCAGCGAATCCAGCCCCAACCTGGCCCCCGGCCGTGCCGCCGTCGGGCTGGCGGGGCAGGTCCCCCTGGTGAATGGCCTAGCAGGGGCCCGAGTGGGCGGTCTGGGAACCCTACTCGGGCTTGTCTGGCGAAGGGACCGTTGTGCTGGACACTAGTCCTTCC